>CM057450.1:675262192-676508859 GCA_016271365.2 Neoceratodus forsteri | reverse complement strand
TGCCGCTTTCCTAGAGTAGTTGCGGCTGCCTGGCAGACTTTCATTTTTTTTTGCCTATTGTAGTCGTCGGCAAGGTGACGAGTTACAACTCGAGCGTTTATCTTGTAGGCACTATGTTATAGATACTCTTACAAGACAACTCTTTTTATTAATAGGACAGTCCTTGGCTGTCCTTTCTGAGTGAACCCTATCTCCTACCACCCTACTCAGGGTTGTTGATTTTAGCTTGGTACTCTCCCACTAGTGTGAATGAGTGATGGAGACTTAGTCAGGAAGATATGGAAATTACGTGCCGTAATTATTGATCTTCTTGGACAGTCTCCATCACTCATTCCATCCTCACCACCATCCCCTGTGTTCACTCGTTTTCTTTCCTGGTCTTCATGGCCTGTGGTTCGGACTGTGAAGACATTATTCTTTGACCTTTTTTACAAAGGCCATCTGGGCCCTCTCAGGCCCAGAAACTCAGAATGAGTTATTCTCATTAGTTACACTGCACCTCCTTGGTTGAAAAGGTACTGAGGCGGTTGGAGGGTCGATGCCGAGATAGCCTACACAGGCGCGAGTCAGTCTCGTGCGTGCGTGGTCCTACCTCGACGCCGGCCCTTCAGAAAATTTTTGGCTCCCGCTTGGTCCCAGTGCCTCCGGCACTATCCCGCTAGTGTGAATGAGTGATGGAGACTGTCCAAGAAGATCAATAATTACGGTAAGTACGTAATTTCCATTTTCCTCTCCCCTTCCCCCACATCTTTACTTCTAAATTCCCTAAGCCTCCCTCCCTCCTCCTTTTCTACTTCCAGAGATTGGGGCCTCTCCCAATCCCCTTAGTTTTCCAGCTTTATTCTGTCCTCTCAGTCATTTATTTCTCCTTTTAGTTTGTATATCCTTTACTTTATCTGTCCCTTGGACTCCCTTGTCCCTTCCTCCCAACCTTTCTTTACTCTACGGTGACTCAGAACTGGCAGGAGGGTGGTGTCGACCACACATAATGGCCAACCTGCGAGTGCCATGCAGTGTGTCAGCCTCGAGGGCGGTAAAAACATGGTGTGTCGATCACCATCCAAAAAAAAAAAAAAAAAAGAGCTCCCGCAGGGTCATGACCTCCGGCCACTATACCCAAAGGTGATGAATGGTGAAGATGCACAGAAACATCAGAATTACAGTAGGTACGTCATTTTCATTTTTTGAACCTTCTTATACAGTAGGTCATTCAGACTATCCTATGTCTGATTTTTTTTAGGGTAGTCCTCTCTAGGTTAGTTACGCTGCACCTCCTTGGGAATAAAAGGTACTGAGGAAGTTGGAGGGTCGACATCAAGGTAGTCTATACCACACGAGCCTAGCTCGCAGTGCCGCTTCCTCATGGCTCCATCTCTACGCCGGCCCTCCTGAAAACGTTTGGCTACCACTGGGTCCTAGTGCCTCCAGCATACTCCCATTAGTGTGAATGAGTGGTGGAGACTTTGTCCAAGAAGATAAAGAATTACGGTAGGTACGTAATTTCTATTTTTGTGTCTTCCCTTATCCATATGATTGGCTTCTAAAAGCCAATTCAAGGGCAACTCTTATTCACACCCTTTCCCATACTATAGAACTGTTCGAGGACTAGCAGATAATGGTAAATATGCCATAGTCAGTGGTGTCACTGTGCCAGCACCTGCAATATATTGGGTCAGTACTGGAGATGGACAAGTGGTGTACTTTCCTGCCACAGGACAGGGCAGACACCTTTGCTGCTCAAGCGCACTTGATGGACAGGAGCCACTACATCTCTGCCATGGTAGTGTTGCATCTCCTGGGCCTGATGGCTGCTGCCATGGTAACAGTACCATTTGCTCGGCTCCACATGTGAATCCAACAGTAGACACTCTGAGTGCAGTGGATTCAGTTGATGGACAAGTTGGAACAAATGATTCTTGTCACGTTCCCACTTCAAGCACTACTATGGTGGATGGACCACAGCAACTTGCTCAAGGGTGTTCCATTCCTTGTACCAGCTCCTGTACAGATACTTAACATGGAGCCTAAGGCTCTAGTTGGGGTGCTCATCTCTGCTCCTTCCAGACACAAAGGTCCTGGACCAGGATGGAGTGTGAACTACACATAAATGTCTTAAAAATGAGAAATATCCTGTACTGCCTTCAGGCATTTTGGAACCATCTCTTCATCCTCTGTTAATCCAGACAGACAATATCACTGTCATGAAGTACATAAACAAGGGGGCACGCGCTGCTATCCCTTATGCAGGGAAGCCCTGAGGGTGTGGTACTGGGCGATGTCTCATGACCTTCTGCTGTTGGCCATTTTTCTCCCAGGTCTGTAAAACATTTTGGCATACAAGATAAGCAGGTCTCAGTCCCTGATTCACAAATGGGAAGTAGTTATCTCTGTGGCAAATAACCTCTTCGCAAGATGGGGTCATCTAGAATTGGACTTTTTTGCATCCCCACACAATGTAAAACTGCCACATTTTTGCCTGCTCATTCCAGGCCCTGAAGATTTTTGGTGAGATGCGACATGCCTATCCTGGAAAGGAAAATTCCTGTTTGAATTCCCTGTTCCTCGCATACAGAGGGTTCTGCTCAAGCTAAGAGCAGAGTGTGCCCCTCTCATCCTCATAGCTCCTTTATGGCCTCTCCAGATATACTTTCCACTCCTGCAACATCTGGCAATAGAGCATCCTGATCTTAATTTGAAAGGATTCCTGCAGTAGGTCATAACATACAGTATAGAAATGTAACCCCTGTCATCAGGACCACACAGAAAACTCTAGCTAGCAATGTCCGGCGGGATCCGCCCACCCGACGTCAAGTGACATCTGCGTGACCTTATATAGTGGGCCGTTCCCATGCCCACCCTCTATTTCTTTCTCGCCGTTGACTTCCGTGTGTTGTACCTTGCGGTGAACCCTACTAGTGTCGAACGCCGTTTCTTTTATTTTGGAAAATTTGGTTTTTTTTCTTGTCTTTGATGACTGCTCCACATAAGAAGTGCAACTCCAGCAGCACGCAAATCCTGCACAAGGATGGTCATACCCTTTGCCTGTTTTTCCTGGGCCCTGAGCATAACACCGAGGGCTGTGCGGCCTGCAAGGATTTTAACCAGGCCACGCAGAAACGGTGGCAACAGGCCCGGGATGCCCATCTGTTGAAGAGCAAGATGACCAACATGGAGAAGAAGTTGCGGAGGCTGTAGGATTCCTCTTCCTCCCCCACTGTGGAGCACAAAAAGAAGAAAGATGAGGAGAAGCACTGGGACTGGGATCAGTCCCCTTCCCACCTGCGACCATGTTCGGAGACCACAAACGGCAAGAGGTCTTCCATTGGATCTGGAAGCACCCCTCTGGCAAAGCCTCCTCCTTCTGCTGCATCAGATCAGGCCTCGAGGGGGGGGGCACCTGAACTGGTAAAGGTTCAGGCAGGTCCCTCTGGCAACGCCAGAGTGCTTGCTGCCCTTAGGCTTCTTTAGACACCAGGGTCTAAGCCAGGCAGCAAGGCTGCTAAGATGCTTCCCGGCTTTGCCTGTGAGTGCACAGCCCTGACCGTTAAGTCAGACACCAGCCCGGTTGGTGTCGGTATGCCGGACTGCACTGCCAGTAAGTTGAGTGCCAGCTTTGCTGGCATTTGCACTGATAAGGCTACTTCTTTCACCCTGGCTTCAGCTCATCTGACAACCACCCGGTGACAGTGCTCTTGTCGGGGGCCAGTGTCCCTCCCAACTACTAGAAACGCCAGCTACCACTTCTAGTGCAGTCTTCCCATGAGGGGTGTCCCTCTTGGGAATCTTCCTCTCCACCTCCCGAGGTGGTTCCCCCCCATTTCCCACCATCTCTCCAGGGCCAGTAGAGGAAGCTTATCTCTCTGGATGTGGTTGTTGCTGTTCCCACGCCAGAACCTGGTCTGCCAGTTCTGCCCACTGGGCCTTCGGAACTCCCTTGGGGGGCCTTCCATCGGGGACTCAGAATCATCGGCATCCAGCAGACTTTCAAGTTCCTCTGTCTGGGCTTCTTACTCCCCAGAAACTAGAGGTTCCTCCATCTGGGCTGGTGGATCCCCAGATGTCTGCTAATCCCCCGTCTGATAATGTTTTTCCCCTGGGTCTGTGCCAGGCTTTTCAATGCCCAACTCTTTTCTGAGTCTGTCGACTGCCCGGCGGATCCCACATCGGAACATTCAGTCCCTTCCTTCGGACCCATCTCCTGGCTATCCTCAAATGGGTTACCCGGTGTACCCGACACTGGGATGTTTGACGTCAGGATGCCCAGCATCATTTCACTTACCCGGCTACCCGACAGGGCATCATTTCTCGGGTTACCCAGCTTCAGGGTACCCCTTTCTTTTCAGGTGCCCTGATAGCTGATGCATCATCAGTCACTTGGATATCCACTTTGCCTGCCCCCACCACCATCTCAGCCTCCATCTCACCTTCAGACTGACCTGCAAGCAGCTTTCCAGTCCTTGAAGCAAGAGGCCAGGGCTCAACTGGCCTTTGATCTGGACCGTCGGCAGCAGGTGGCGGCATCAGCACCGTCCCTATTTTGGCCGACTCATGGTCCCACGTCATCTGTCGACTCCCACCTTTCCTTGATGGGACAGTCTCACCATTCTTCCACTGTCCATGTCCATGTGAGGGATAACGTCTAGGACATTTGCCTTCCTAGGGTTCAGTCACTGGAAAAAGCTCTTTCATCGGACATGGAGTTTGGCTCTCCCTCATCCATTAGACCTGGCTTTCATACCCCTGGGATGAGCCACAACTAAAGGAATCCCCTAGGTCTCCTCCTGAGATCCCTCTTTTCCAGAGCTCCTCAAAATGATCCAGGCAGCTCATGGTTGGGCCACTGAAGAACAGGACCCCAAGAGGAAAATGCTGACAGAGCATCTAGCTATGGCGGAATCTTCGCCTACACCTGTTCCGCCCTGGACAGCTCCTCATGAGGACCTCGTATCCACTATTTGGCAGCACCCTTTTTCTGTCCCCTCGGTCCCCAATAAGGCTGCTAGGGTGTACCACTCCTCTGAAGGGGTTCCTTATTTGGCCTCTCACCCTGCAGTGGATGCATTCATCTTGGCGGTTGCCCAGTACCGCTGGACACATCTTAAAGGCCTGTCCTCACCTCTGGATAAAGAATCCGGGCAGTTGGATCAGTTTGGGTGCAAGATTTATTCTTCTTCCACTTGTGCCCTCAGATCCCTTAATTATGTGGCACATATGTTCTCTTTCCAGAACGCCACTCTGGCCAATTGGAGTCCAGGCTTGAGACCATCCAGGATTCCAAACTTAAGGCTGAGATAGCTAAGGCTGTGAGTATGGTTAGGATCTCCTGTCTTCATGCCCTCTGGGCCACCTTTGACTCCATAGACTCGGTAGCTCGATCTACAGCCACTGCCATCTGTCTTCACTGACATTCATGGCTCCGGATTTCTGGGTTGGCAGAGAGTGTCCAGTCCACTATACCATATGCCCCTTTCAGGGGATTGGTACTATTTGGTGGAGACTCCAGGGACATCCTTACGGAGCTCCAGGACAGTGGCACGGCCTTGCGCTTGGTGCACTCCAGGTATCATGTGGGCTTTCACACCAAGCGGCCTTTTTGTCGTTGACTCCGGCGTCGGAGGGCTCCACCCACCCAGTCAGACCTCATTGGCCTTCGGGACAGTGCTGTCTTCTCATACCTCGGCCTCTTGGCTAGCGAGGGCCCCCCCAACCACCTGATTTCTCTGGCAGAGCCAGTGGGGGGGAGGATTTTACCCTCCACCTTCCAGGATGGCAGGATTTGCCCATGGGTCCCCTCCATGTCTTACAAGAGGCCACTCCATACCTTATTTGGTTTGAGCTTCTGTTCTGAAGACCACTCAACTGCCGACCCTTTACCTGAGCATTTAATTAGGGTGTGGTTTTTGTTGCTTACTCCATACGTACGCAGCATTTTGTTTTTTTCTTTTATACCCTAGTGACAGGGAGTGGCTGTGTCCACATGGTGGTGCTCTGTGTCTGTGCTGTTAACTGACGCACAGCAATCCACTTCCGGGGGGGAAGCTTAAGGAATTCTCCATGAGAGGCAGGGCTGTTCTTCTGCTACTTGTTACAATACGTGCAAGTTGCTGAGATTTGTGAGACGGTCTTATGGAGGTCTGTCTCTGTTTCACTGAGCCTTTCAGCCTGGTCATTGCTTCTAGGTGCAGGGCTGGATTTGGTCTGTCGGCCCTTCTGGGCCCCCAGTCTTACTGCTCCTACCTTTCTGCAGACCTTTCCTGCCTCCCGTATTGCAGTCCTTAACTGGTTTTTGACTGATTGGGATTCAGTCCTATATGTTATGACCTACTACAGGAACCCTCTCAAGGTAAGATAGTACAGTTATTGAAGAACTTACCATAATAGTAGATCTTCGAGAGAGGTTCCTGCAGTAGGTCACTTTTTTCCTCTCCCACCTTCCCCCAGCTTCTGCATCTCCTTCTCTTGAGCCATATTTTTTCAAGGCTCTAGGAGCCCACTCCTTTTCTCCTGTTGTACTTAGCTCTGGGTCTTTGGTGGGAGAACTGTAGGGCAGGTGTGGGGACTGCCCACTACATAGGGTCACGCTGACATCATCCCGTGACATTGGGTGGGCAGTCCCCACCAGACATTGCTAGCTAGAGTTTTCAGTGTGGTCCTGACGCCAGGGGGCGCAGTCCTATATGTTATGACCTACTGCAGGAACCTCTCTCGAAGATCTACTGTTAAGGTAAGTTCTTACATAACTGTACTTTGCTGTACCCCTCTGTCAGGGTCTACTGTCACAGGATCAGGGGTCTCTTGTCCATCCAGATCTAAAGTCACTACATCAACATGCATGGCTGTTGAAACCATAGCCACTGCCCATTTTGGGGTGTCACCTAAGGTTGCTTGGGCCAGATATTCAAAACGTAGCTTCGGTGCAAAGGGATATTTGCCCGTGCTAACCATATTTTGTGCTCGATTCATGGGTGGAGTCTATATTCAGATACCCCCACAGCATGAGCAAAACTTGTTAGCACCCGAGTGCTGCATTTCTGCTGGGTCTGTGCAAATTAGGAGGTCCTATCCTGCATACTGACACAGTGGGGAAATTTTATTGAGAGGTTTGCACAAGTATTAAGTGCCACCCAAATGGCTGTAAAGTATCACCTTTGCAAACCCCAACTTAACAGGGCACAAGGCCCCGGTGGTGGCCTGCAGTGCTGCAGCTGACTGCCCCCCCCATGCCTCGGCCCCAGCCCTTTGCATCTGTGGATGCCCTGATATCTAATGGCATCCCTGCCCTCTGATCCCTGTTCCAGTTAGTGGTTATATTCCCTGATGCCTATTGTCACCCACTGCTACAGTCTGAATGATGTCCTTGGTATGTAGTGGAACCCCTCATCCTCCGATTGCCCGCCACTGCAGTAACACATTTTTCAAACAACATGAAGTCTTGCTGTATTCTGACAATTGCAGTGATTTCCAACCTTTGAACTGCCCCAGAGAACAAAGAGTTAACTTTCTATGCAGGGCATAGAATGCTGAGCTCAAGCTCAGTTGAAGTCTCTGTCTGGAGTGATTCAGACCTAAACCGTCAGATTCTTTACTCCGCCTCACTGAACGGTCGCTCCGGAGATTTCTCCTTCAGCTCGGTTCGAAAGTTGGTTAAAGTTTCAGTTTTCGTCATTTTTTTAAACCGAAAAAGTATCTGCATAGTCAGTTCAGTCTCTGTCTGTGGTGCCATGAGTACTAAATAGGAATTGTTCTGTTTTTCTGTGTGGAACTTGTAAAAGTGCGGCTCGGTTCGAGCTGAACCAGCCATTTGATAGTGAAATTTGTGTGTTTACTTAGTGTGTGGTTACCGGTTCTTATCTGTTCTAAAAAAAACGTGTTTTGAAACATTTTTTTCCCCAATACCCGTGACACGGTTAGGAACTGATACGGGAGTCTTGTCTGGCGGTTGCCGAAAAAAGGGTAAGTTTGGTTAGGTCGGCCATGTCTGAGAAACACAAGAAAAGAACCAGGCCCACTGGGTTTCAACACTGCAGTGAATGTGGGGAGGTCTTTGCTAAGGCCGATCCCCACACCACCTGTGTTTTTCTGGGGTTTGACCACCTCGATTCAGACTGCCAAATATGTAAAACCTTTTCCAACTCTATCCTTGAGAAGAGATTAGGTAGACTGAGGGAAAAGGAGGCTGAGAAGTCCGCTGACCCGGATGGCCAGCCTGGTTCGGTTTCGACTGAACCAGAAGGAGTGCCCTCTGACGAGGGTGATACTTCTTCGGGCAAAAGGAGAGACAATTCCAAGGGATCAGTTCCGACAAAAAGAAAACACAAAGATAAATCGACCGGTTCAGATCCAGAGGTTCATGTTCCGACTGCCGAAGAGATAGCCAGAGCAATTCAGATTGTGGAATCGCTCCATCCGGTTCCGACCGATCCGGCTCCTTCTGGCAGGGGTTTGGTTGGTTGGTTCCCCCAGTTCAAGAGTATACCCTTGAAGATTTTTATGAACTGGAATTTGAAGAGGAAGGGGATTTTGAGGATGATGCAAGTGAAGGTCTGGATGTGTCTGTGGAACCGGACATCTCCCCAGACAGACCTTCAGGTGTTTCCCCTCCTAGGCTTTCTGAGTCCCCTTCTCACTTTATGTTTTACAGAAAGGTGGCTGAAACCCTCCAGCTTCCTATGGAGGAGGCTGTGGAAGATCAAGAAGAGCCTGATTATGTAGAGACGATGGACATCCCAGAGTCCAGGAGACTGTCTACTCCCCTCCATAGACCTTTTGGGAAACAGACACAAAAAATCTTAGTCTCCTAACACTATACCTCCTGTGGATAGAAGAATGGACAAGAGGTATACACTTTCAGGCTCAGACACGGAGTTCTTATATCAGCAATGCAGCCTTGTTGGGGTAGTGCAGGCTGCTGCCTGTGACAAGGCAAATATTGCCTTGGCTTCACACACCCCCCAAGGACTCCAGGAAGATTGATGCCATGGCAAAGAAGCAGTACATGGCATCTTCTTTGGGACTCAGGCAGGCAAATTACATGGTCTATACAGCCAGGTACAAGAAGTCAGGTGGGACACTGTACTGGCACTGGCTAAACAGGCCTCCCCCCAGCTAGCCAAGGAGCTGGAGGCAGTGGCTGCAGATGGGATTGAGGCATCTAAGGTTCAGTTTCATGCTGCTGTGGACTCTAATGATGTGTCATCAAGAGTCATGGCTACATCTGTGGCTCTTTGGAGGATGGCTTGGTTCAGATGTACTAGCCTCTCGCAGGACACCCAGGCTAAGGCCATGGATTTTCCTGTCGTGGGTAATTCTCTGTTTTGGGAGAGAGAATCACATGAAGAAAATGGATGAGTACAGGACCGCTTACAGGAGTGCTCAGGCCAAGGAAAGGCAGGCAACTTCTCAAAGGCAGCAGTCTAGGGGCAGGGGCAGGCCTTTTCAAAGGCCTTTTTACCAAGCACAGGCCTCTTCTTACTTTTCTCAGAGGGGATTCTTCAGAGAGAGAGGCAGAAGAGGGATGAGCAGAGCTGCATCCACTCCTCAGCCTAAAGCCCCTGCCAAGCAGACACCCTGATGGGCCTGCCCCGGGTCGACTCTCCTATTCCAGTAGGGGGCAGGCTGGCTTACTTTGTCCAGGTCTGGATGTCGATTACATCAGACAAGTGGGTCCTGGAAGTAGTAAGCCAGGTACTGGTTCTCAGCTTCAAAAAATGTCCAAAGATGAGAGCCAGATCTTTTCCACCTGTAAATCTCTTGGAAACCCTTGCCTTGGAGGCAGAGGTTTCTTCTCTCCTAGCTTTAAGAGCTATAGAGAGTACCTACCCTACACTGGGGCAAAGGACTGTACTCCAGGTACTTCCTGACCTCCAAAAAGACAGGGGAGAGTGGTGACCCATCCTAGATCTAAGATATCTAAACAAACATCTTTTAAAACCAAAGTTCAAGATGATTACTCTGGGAATAATCCTTCCCTCTCTAAGGCCAGGGGACTGGCTAGCCTCCCTGGACCTCAAAGATGCCTACTTTCACATTCCCATCAGGTACTCCCACAGAAAGTACCTCAGGTTCGAGTTGCCCTCAGGCCATTATCAGTTCAGAGTAATGCTCTTTGGCCTAACCTCAGCCCCAGGGGTTTTCACAAAGTGCCTGGCAGTAGTAGTTGCCTTTCTAAGAAGGCAAAAGATTTCCATTTTTCCATATCTGTATGATTGGCTAATAATGGGTCAGTATCCAGACCAAGTCAAGTCTTACCTACAAGTGAACCCAGCAAGTGCTCACTTCTCTAGGATTTCTTCTCAACCTTCCCAAGTCAGTTCTCGAACCAGTCCAGCTTCTTCCTTTATAGGGGCAGAACTGGACACACTCAGAGCAAGAGTATTTCTTCCTCTAGAAAGGGCAAGGGTTCTTATGGAACTAGCTTCTTCCTTCAGCCTTCAGGTATCTCGACCAGCAAGGCATTTCCTCCAGCTCTTGGGCCACATGGCAACTTCAACAGCAGTGGTCCAAGGGGCAAGATTCCAGATGAGGGATATTCAGTTCCACCTGAGAGCTTTCTGGTCTCAGAGGAAGGATTCCCTTACCAAACTGATCCCAGTGACTCTGACCTTGATCCAAGCCCTCCAGTGGTGGCAGGATCAGGACAATTTAAGACAAGGTGTTCCTTTTGTTACTCAGCCTTGTTCAGTGGTCCTTATGACAGATGCTTCTCTCCTGGGTTGGGGAGCCCATCTGGGTCCCTTATTGCCCAGGGGCTGTGGTCCCCCCAAGAATCCCTTCTCCACATCAGTCTTCTAGAGCTCAGAGCAGTTTTTCTGTCTCTAAAAGCATTCTCACAGTCAGTATAGAACAAGGTGGTTCAAATCAGAACAGATACCACCACCATGTGGTACATCAACAAGCAGGGAGGCACTTAGTCCACAGCCTTGTGCACAGAAGCCATGAAGTTGTGGTCCCTGGGTTATTCCATGCAAACCTCTCTTGTAGCAGTTCACCTTCCAGGCAAGGACAATGTGCTAGCAGATGCACTGAGCAGGATTTCTCAGGGCCATCACGAATGGTCCCTGGACCCTCAGGTGTTGAAAGTGATTTTTTCAAGGTGGGGCACCCCAGAGATAGGTCTCTTGCAGCCCCAGACAATCACCAACTCCCTCTCTTTTGTTGCAGACCTCCAGTCTTGGGCTCAGTCCCTCTGGACGCCCTGATCCTGAATTGGGAGGGGAAGTTTCTGTATGCCTTCCCCCCTCCCTCCTGTTCAAAGTTTTGGTAAAAATAAGGTCTCAACCTTGCAAGGTGATTCTGATTGCTCCAGATTAGGCCAGACAGCCCTGGTACCCCCTGTTGCTGTCCCTAGCAGTCCATCTTCCCCTGTCTCTTCCCAGGAAATATAATCTGTTGACATCCTCTCAGGGAAGGATTTGGTACCCCAATCTTCAGTCTCTCAATCTCAAGGCATGGCTCTTGAAGAGTTAAGAGTTTGTAGATCTGCATCTTTCCCAAGGGTTTCTGGATATGCTCAAGGCTTCTCGGAAGCCCTCCACCAGAGAGACTTACAACTCCAAATGGAAAAGATTCAGCATTTGGTGTTCTAAGAAGCATGTTTCTCCAGACACTGCTGGATTGCCTACGGTTCTGGATTATATGGTCCATTTTAATGGCCTAGGCCTCAGACCAACTACTCTCAAAGTACACTTGTCAGCTGTTTCTGCGTTTTTGTCAGTGGGGAAGTCTTCCTCACTATCTTCCTATCCTGTGTTCTGTAATTTTTTAAAGGATTGCTCCACACCATTCCTTCTTTTAGAGACCCTGCTCCTGCCTGGGATTTGAATGCTTGCATTGCTCAACTTATGCAACCCCCCTTTGAGCCTATGTCTTCAGCAGAGCTTAAGTATTTGACTTGGAAAACTGTGTTCCTGGTAGCCATTACCTCTGCCAGGCGTATCAGTGAATTGCAAGCCCTGTTGGTGGAACCTGATTTTATCTAATTTCACAGGGATAAAGTGGTCCTTAAAACCAATAGAAGGTTCTTGCCCAAAGTGGTTTCAGACTTCCCTTTAAACCAGTCTGTGTCTCTCCCTGTTTTCTTCACTGATCATTCTTCCTCAGGAGAGAGGAGGCTACACAGTTTAGATGTCAAAAGAGCCCTTAGTTACTACATAGAGCGTACCAAGGGTCACAGGTTTGACTCCTTCCAGTTGTTCCTCACTTATGGAGAAGTGGAAAGGGCAAACCTGCCACCAAAAGATCTATTGCCAGGTGGATTGTGTCTTGTATACAATTCTGCTATGAAAAACTGGGAAAAACTCCACCCTCAGTCCTGAGGGCTCATTCCACAAGAGGTACAGCTGCTTCCCTGGCTGCTTCCATGGATATCCCTCTCTTAGAAATTTGTCAAGCAGCCACCTGGAAAACAGTCTATACCTTTACCAAGCATTACTCTCTGGTTATCCAGGCTAGGAGTGATGTTTGGTTTGGCACAGCAGTAGTTCAGAGCCTATTCCCAAAGTAGGTTCTGTCCCTCCTCCTTGGAGGTACTGCTTGGTAGTCTGCAATTGTCAGAATACATCAAGACTTCATGTTGTTTGAAGAGAAAATTACTCACCTTAGTAATTATGTTTCTTCTAATGGAGTCTTGATGTATTCTGACCTCCCTCCCTGCCTCCCCTCTCAGAACCTGTTTTTGGGAAGTGGGCGGGCAGGTGCAGTGTTGCACTCTAGGGGTGTTTTTTGCTTGCATCCTCCTCCTTTTTTGTTTGGGTGCTGATTTATTATTGTTATTTATAGTACATTGGGTTTTGGTTTTTGGGTTTCCTGACTTGAGTCTTCCTTGGGAATCCAAAACTTTTTTCAGCCAGTTGGCTAGTAAGAATTTTTACAATTTCCGCATGGAATTTTTAGTTTAGTTGGGCTCGTAAGAATCTGACAGTTTAGGTTTGAATCACTCCAGACAGAGACTTCAACAGAGCTCGAGCTCAGCATTCTATGCCCTGCATAGAAAGTTAACTCTTTGTTCTCTGGGGCAATTCAAAGGTTGGGAATCACTGCAATTGTCAGAATACAGCAAGACTCCAATAGAAGAAACATAATTACTAAGGTGAGTAATTTTTTCTTCCAGTCCAGTCGCACCCCATGCCCCTGAGCATCTGTCCCAGTTGAGAGCCTGTAGTCCCTGGTGTCTAGTGCCACCTCCTTACCTTTGTCATCAGTGCCATGCAGAGGATTGATATGGCAAGCGGCACAGCCCTCCTAGCACCATCTTGGCTGGCAGCCATGTGAAATAACAGGGAGAGCACATACAGTCTATGAAATACTGTAGACCATACGCGCACACCCTGACATTCCATACAGTGGCCAGTCAAGGAGATGAGAGGAGGGCCGTGCCAGTCACTGTATCGGATCCCCTGTGTGGCACCAGTGATAGAAGTGGGTAGCACTATGGTGCAGGTGCTGCATGGGATGGCCACTAGACACCAGGGACTATGGGCTGTCAACTGGTATGGATGCTCAGGGGTAGGAGATGCCACTGGACACTAAGGAGAACCTTGTGACTGTGGTGGTGGCCATCAAAGGTTGGTGTGGTCCACTAGACACCAGGGACATCATTCAGACTGCAGTGGCAGGCAGTCGGAGGGTGGGGGACGCTACTAGACATCAGGGTCATAATTCAGACTGGCGGTGAACAGGAGGCACCACTGGACACCAGCAAGAATCTCAACACTTACAGGGACGGGGATTGGAAGGTGAGAGGTCCCACTAGACACCAGGGCATACTTGAATTGTACAGGGACTGTCGATCAGAGGGTGGGGGTGCCACTGGATGCCAGAGAGGGGCATTTAAACTAAGGGGATGGGTGTGTGGGGGCCTCTCACCACCAGGCTTGACATGGTGGCGGTAACAGAAGGGGTCAAACCTGCCACCACTTCCCATGCTAATGAGCCCATAATGGGTATGCATACAGCCGTTAGCACCTTGCATACCCAGTGGGCTCATTTTCATGTTGTCGGCTGAATATCGTGCTGTGGCTCCTGGTGCTGACAAGTCTGGGGGTGCAGTTCCCTGCGCTTCCCAATGGGCTACAGACAGCCCAAATCCATGTTGGCACAGAGCTACTCGATTTTGCACTGCCCTGACATGGCTCTGTATTGAGTTGGATAGTGACGGTGTCCTATCCAACTGAATATAATGTACTCTGGTCAGGTGCAAGGGCAAGCGTAACACAAACCTTTGTGCTCTGCTTTTACCCATTATTGAATATCTGATCCCTGATGTCTGTCTTGCATCTAGAAAGTCTTCTACAAGACATATTTATTCCTTGAAATGGAAATGTTTTACTTTGTGGTCTGCTTCTGGGAATATAGACCCTTTGAGTCCTGTGTATTCTTGACTGGACTACTTGCTTTCGTTATCTGATTCAAGACTGCAGTATTCCTCTATTAAGGTGCACGTGACTGCCATGTCAGCATTTCATGCCCCTATTGATGGGCATACAGTTGCACAACTAAGTGTCCTGTACTTTTCTGAGAGTTATCTCTCATTTTAAACCTCCTATCTGTAAGCCAGTTCCACCTTGGGACTTGAATTTCATACTTGAAAAATTGACCTTGTCTCCTTTTGAGCCTGTCGCAACTTGTGGCTTATGTTTACTTTCATGGAAAATGTTATTTTTAGCTGCTGTGAACTCAGCTCATAGAAAATCTGAGCTTCAGGTTTTAATGAATGAGCCTTCTTATTTGATTTTTCACAGAGTCTGTTTGCTTATCAATCCTAAGTTTTTACTAAAGGTGGTATCATAATTTACACTGAACCAAATGATACACTTTACTGTTTATTACCCCGAGCATGACAATAAGGGTGAAGCATTGCTCCATACTTTGAATGTACATGAACACTAAAATACTATGTTAATTATACTCAGAGCTATGGAAGGACTTCACAGCTTTTTGTATAATTTACCCCTGGGAAAGAGGGGCACACCTGTATCCAAACAGTGCCTGTCCAAATGGCTTGCTAACTATATAATTTTTTTGTTACAGAAAGTGTGGTATGGAACTTCTGGTGCTTTCCATGGTCACCCCACGAGGGGTATGGCCCCTTCTGTTGCCTACTTCCAGAATTTTTATTTATTTGGTTTTTGTTAACGGGGTAAGTGCACTAGCCAGAAAGACTACTTTCAGGCATGACCCGGGAGAGTACAGGCACAATAATACAAAACTTCAAGGAGAATATACATGAATACTAAACTTTTACATGAGGAAATATTCGCATAACAATGGAAATTTTGACAACAGGTTTAAAAGGAGGCAAACAGCACAGACAAAAGAGGAAAAAACAACAGTGATGTTACAAAAGGCAATAAATCAGGTGATATTAAGGCAACACAGACATTTTAAGAGATAATGTAAAGTGCTAACGGTGTGAATGTCGATAGGCAGAGAGAGGTGGAGAGGAGCTAGAGAGATAAGTAAGAGGAGTGGGGGAGGTGGCGGCACAGGCAGTATGGACCATGATTGAAAGGGGGGGTTAGAGAAGAGGGGAGAGATTAAGAATGTATTGGAGAGGGAAGGAGAGATAGAGGATGAAGGAATTGATAGGAGAGGAGACTGGGAGGAAGTGCTACAAGAGGGGTGGACCACTAACCTCTGCCAACAGGGAGGAGGGAGGGGGGAGGGATTTTGGGGTAGGGACTACGGCGGTTTGAAACAGGAGCAGATTTGGGATGAGATGAGATGGTGCCTTAATTCTCTCTTAAAGGAGTAATGGGAAGTCGATTGACAAAGTGTTCAAGGGAGTGAGTTCCAGAATTGGGGCGGAATGTGGGCATAGGCACTGCTGCCTTTTTTTGTCCGGTGTCTAGGGATAATGATGGCCATTTTCTGTGGAACGTAGCACATAGTTAGCTTTCTGATAGGGAAAGAGACAGGCCAGATGTTTGGGTGTTTGAGACCTAATAATGTTATCAGTGACGGATCCAAGTGAAAAAAACCTTAATCCTTTAGGCGGGAGCAGCCAAGATCCAAGTAAAGAAGGCAGTGATGTTTCAGCCCGTTGGGGGGCAGTAGGCAAAACAACAGATGTTGTTATAGGCTACATCCCACTTACAAAGACATGAGTAACTGGTTGATGCATATGTAGGGACTCCATAGGTGAGAGAGGGAAGTAATACGCCACGGGCAATTATAAGTCTAACAGAGGGAGTGACAGCATAACTGGCCTGGTAGGCAATCCCTAGCTTAGAGTTTACCTGCTTGCAGGTAGATTGAATATGAGGGTCAAAACTCAGGCATGGGTCTAGGGTGACACCTAGATATTTAAATGATGTAACCAAGCCAACCAGTGTGCCATCAAGGGAGGAGACAGTTAGTTGAGTTTGGACATGGTTGAGCTTGACACTAGATCTGAATAGCATGGCTTGGGTCTTTGTTTTATTTAGAACTAGTTTATGTTCAGTAAGCCACAGTTGGATAAGTTGATAGTCACAGGAGAGATTAGCATTTATTTCATCAATGCTGTTAGAGCTTGAGTATAGAACAATGTCATCTGCATAAAGTAGGGCAGAATTCCTATGGAGATTTGCAGTAATGCTATTGATAAAGATGGAGAATAGCAGAGGACCTAAGATGGATCCTTGAGGTACTCCGATATTTATGGAGACCTTGTCTGAGAGGGTAGAGTTGAATTTCACGTGTTGAGACCTATCAGACAGGTAACTGTCAAACCATTTTATGACATGTGGTGAGAAGCCTAGAGAGTTTAGGGTGGAGGATAGAGTGGGATGGTCAACTAGATTGAAGGCTTTGGTCATATCTATGAAAACAGCCCCAGTGAGCTTTCCAGAGTCCATAGCCACTAGGGTGTCAGACAAGAATTTGAGGAGGGCAGTTGTCGTACTATGTCCCTTGAGGAAACCATGTTGAGCATCAGTGAGAAGATTATGCTGCTGGAGAAAGGAAGTGGTTTGGGTGGCCACAAGCTTCTCAAGAATTTTGCTGAGAACGGGAGGATAGCAATGGGTGTGTAGTTAGATGTGTCAAGCAGATCTCCCTTTTTGTGTACTGGGATGACATACACAGTTTTCCAGATCTTTGGGACAGTGCTGCTACACAGTGAGAGGGTAAAGATCCTAGCCGGGGGAGCGGCTATGTAGGGGGCTGCCAGTCTTAGGAGCCTAGCTTCCAAGTTATCAGACCCAACTGCTGTGTGCTCGGACATGTTTCTTAGGAGTAGGAGAACTTCACTCTTTTGTATAGCCTTGAAATGGAGAGTAGGTCTTGAGACCTTTGCAGGGGAGATAGGGACAGGTGATGTGGACAAGGAGACCATGTAAGAGGTAAGGTCAGCAAACTGCCTGTTGAAGAAGTTCACAATGGTGTGGGCATTGTTGCAGTGGATACCATCCAGAGACATATTATTTGGGGGTGGAAGGCTGGCTAGATCCAAGGAAGAATTTGATACGTGACCAGAATTTTTTAGGGTCACCCTGGGAGTCAGTAAGAAGGTGTCTACAGTATGAACTTTTAGCCTGTTTGATTTCCTTTTTACATGCATTTTTCATGGCTCTATAGGCATTAAAGTCAGATGGAGAACCAGATTTCTTATAGAGAAGCCATGTCTTATCCCTTAGCCTTAGTTTAGATAATAAGTCAGACTTTAACCACCGGGATCGTTGATTTCTAACCCGCCTAGTCACAAGTTGACAATGGGATTCTTGTAATGAAAGGAATTTTGACAAGAAGATGTTTAGAGCAGTATGAACATCAGTTGCCCTATAGAGAGGGCTCCAGTCAATATAAGCCATGTCTGACAGAAAAGCCTCTGCATTAAGGTTAGCAAAATTGCAGAAAGTGATGAGGCGAGGCTTCATCGGTTCCAACCTGCCTTTACCCCAGACACAATAAGTAGGGGAGTGGTCAGAGATGGCGTCAGCTAGGACTCCTGCATCTAATATATTTCTGGGTCGGTTTGACATGACCCAATCTAGCAAGCTGCTTGAGTTGGAATGGGGCACTGTTCGAGTGGGTTCAGTTATGAGCTGGTGTAGGTTAAAACTCTGTAGTTTATTCAGGGGTAATACTTGTGTTTTCCCCAGCCAGTTTATATTAATGTCCCCTAATATAAGAATTTCATTATTTCTGGAGTAAGTGGCTGAATTGTCAAGCAGCTCTTTCAAACCTTTCAGGCTGGGGTAAGGGGGATTATAAGCACAGACAATATTTAATTTCTTCGAGCCAAGGGAGAGGAGGACATGGAGTGCCTCACAGTAATTTAGGGGAGTGCAGCGCATTACCAATAGCTGGAGGTGTGATTTGAAATGAATGACTGTGCCTCCCCCTCTTTTGGGGGCGGGTCTATCATTCCTCAATAGATTATAGGATGGCAGGGGGTAACGAGAGTCAGGAATGGAGGGCTTCAGCCAGGTTTCAGTTAGGCACAGTATGTCTGGTTTGTAGAGCCTGACCCAGGGTTCAGGTTCTGAGAAGTTCCGTTCCAGACTCCTGATATTGTGGTGGAATATCAGTAGGCCCTGTGCAGTTGAAATGGGAACATTATTTGGGACCAGGGGCCCTCGGTTAGGTTGTACATCCTCTGATAGCAGAATAGCCAGTAGTATTAGGTACCAAAGTTTAAAATGTGGGTGTAGAGATAGGATGAGAGTATGCAGGGAGCTGTGTTTGAGGGCATAAGCAACCAGATAGATCCAGGCCTTTTTAGGGAGTAAGGGGGTAGGATCACACTGGGTAGCCAGCGCCACCAACGTATTGGAGAAAGTAAAATCATTTTCTGGGGTAGGTAGGAGAATAAATTCTGTATTGGGTGTTCCCATAGTAGAAAGGTATAATAAAGGCAGGGAGAGTAGGAGAAGCAAGAGCAACCTCTGTATAAACATTTTACTGTTCTGCTTTTTAAAGTAAGGGATCAGAGAGGATATAGGAATAGCAGGGGTGGGCAGCAACGTGGGAGGAATAGCACAAGCTGAGACAGATCAGTGATAAAATAGAAGAGCAGAAATGTTAAAGCGTGGTTGCATGAGAAGGAAGGTAGCAAAGGAAAATCAGCATGCTATGGGACAGCACCATAGACTACCTAGCCAGGATGGGTTGAAAGAAGAAAGGGAGAAAACCAGGATAGCCAGCAAAGAGCAGAATGAAATTGGGGGGCAGTGAGAGACAGGAAACAGATAAGTAGGAAACTATGACTTCAAGATAATGCAAGGGGTTTATGATAGGAAGAAAAGCAATAGCTAATTGAGAGAAATAGGGTAGATACTAGACTAAGTAGGTTACAGTGGACACCACATGGCAGAAGGGGGAGACTACGATCGAATAGCAATACTGTAGCCACAGGGAGGCGGAGACAGCTAGTGTATTTAATAGGTGGGGTGGGGTGGGAGAAAACTACCTACACTGAGCAGTCAGACTCCTAAAAAGCATGCCTAATAGCGGGTAGCTGGCGGTCTAGAAACAGCCAACAGGTGCACCAATCAGGAGCCTAGCTGCAGCCTCTCATCCAAGCAGGAGGTAATGGGGAAAATGGCGCTCCAATCGGAACGCCACCATAGGCTAGCTGAGACTGGGTAGCAATACCTTGATACGAAGCCAAAGTTGGGGACCAGGAGGGTGGCTAGAATTCTGTCGATTTAGCAGTGGTAGCGGCCAGAGATACGGCCAGAGGTGCCACCGGGTCCACAGGCACCGCTTGAGGCAAGCGATCAAGCCTGAAAAGAACAAGAGCAGCTTAAATAAGTAGTGTAAACAAAGGTGAAGTGCAGGGGTGGGAAAAGTTAAATAAAACTGGCAGCGGACCAACTGTGGGGGATAGGGGTACTTAAGGAGAGACAAAAGGCAGGCAAAAATTAGCAAGGCAGGCAAGAGATGGGGAGGGGTTACCTAGGAACAGGGTGATAGCTGCGTGGCAGACACAGATTTAGGTTAGAAGTTAGGGAGGGGGGGTAGATGTTAAATCCAAGGATTAAGTTTAAAGATAGAAGGAGCAGGATTCATGGAGAGACAAGTACAATAAGAGTTCAAACAGGAGGGAGAGAGTTGCTAGGAAGAGCAAGTTACAGAGAAACAGTACAGCAATATAGGGAGAGACACAGTCCACAGGAAAGGAAGGTCAGGAATAGGTAAAACATTCAGTTCTGAGGATTAGAGAGACAATTCAAGAGATGGCAAGAAACACAGTTTTGCACTTTTAGGTAATTGTAGAGTAGTATCTCTAGGTGCCGTAAGGGCCAGTGCAGTTACAAGGCAGTTCACAAATTAATTGCAAAAAGCTCCGGGTTCAAGACACAATTACGTATACAGTCAGGGCATAGTTAAGTAGATTCAGCACCAATTAGAAAACTCCGGGTTTGACCCAAGTATACAATTAGATTGGGAGCAGTAAGGCTGTATTGCACAAGCAAAAATCACAATTAAAGATCCAAAAACTACCTACACTCAGCAGTCAGACCCTTAAAAAGCGTGCCTAATAGCCGGTAGCTGGTGGTCTAGAAACAGCCAACAGGCGCACCAATCAGGATCCTAGCTGCAGTCTCTCAACCAGTCAGGAGGTAATGGGAAAAAGGCACGCCAATCGGAACGCCCGCCGTAGGCTAGCCGAGACTGGGTAGCAATACCTTGATACAAAGCCGAAGTTGGGGACCAGGAAGGCGGCAGAAATCCTGTCGATTTAGCGGCGGTGGTGGCAGCAGCCAGGGATATGGCCGGAGGTGCCGCTCGGGGCAAGCGATCGAGTCTTGATACGAAGCCGCAGTTGGGGGCCAGGAGGAATCCTGTCGATTTAGTGGCGGTGATGGCAGCGGCCAGGGATATGGCCTGAGGTGCCGCTGGGTCCACAGGTGCTGCTCGAGGCAAGTGATCGAGACCAGGAGGGCAGCAGGAATCCTGTCCCTGCTGCTGACATACTGTATATGCTCCAGCCACGTGGAGCACTGTACATACTTTCATTAAGCACTACAATCTGGACATTGTCTTTCGTAGACGTGCTGGCTTTGCACTTGTGGTACTCAAGGCTTTCTCACACCAGGAATTCTCCAATATTCATAACTCTTGCAGTGTCCCTTTAAGACCGAGCTGCCCGGAGAAATGGAACATATGCTAATGATGGAATCATTGGCTCATGCACATTTTCAAAAGCTGCCTTTACCAACTGTTGTGTTCTGTTGCCTCAGATTTCATTCTCCACCCAGCAAATACAGATGCCTCGGAGTGCTCTCCTCATCAGTCATTCCTGTAGTGCTGAAATTAAAAGAACTTGTGTCTTTTAATTATTTTTTCATTTGCTGCCTTTATCGTTTGTTTATAGTTAACTGCTAAGTTAGTTTGTAGTTTTTCTATATTATTTTCTCGGTTTCTCTCAGTTCAGGATAACCAGTGGGGAACCAAGCTTTAGTTTATTTCTTGGAGGTTTTTGAGTTTTAAACTCTGGTTCATTAGCTGTTTATTTTTTATTTATAATATTATCTTTTTACCGCTAGATTCTAAGAAGTAACAGATTTCCTCGGTTCTTTGCAGAACTTTTATCAGTTCCTGAACCGTCCACAAAGCACAAAAACACTTTAAATTTTAAAAAATACTATTTGCAGTTACATTTTTATTAACTGTTTACATTATGTCAGATAAACTGAAGAAGAGAACTGGTGAACCCAGTTTCAAGAACTGTACCCAGTATGGGGAAATCTTTGCAAAGGCTAATAGACACTCTCTTTATGTTGCCTGCATTGGCCAGGATCATTTTTTTTTTTTTGCAGAATGTGAGATTTGTAAAAATGTTTCCCCTTAAAACTGTGGAAAAGCATTTGGATAGACTGCAGAAAAAATTACAGAAGGGTCCCTCTGGCTCTGACCAGCCAACACCCTCAAAGAAAGTGGGTGAACACACACATATTGTACATACCACCCCTGATAAGGGTGCACAAGGTAAGAGTCCTGCAGAACCAGTTGACTCCCCAGTTCCTTCAAAAAAATCAAAGAAAACTAAGTGTCTTGAACCCCCATGCTGGTAAGCCTAAGGGGACTTCAAGTGGGTCTATGATTATGCCTTCTCCTGAGGAAATTGCTCAAGCCATGAAGGTCATTCAAACTTTGCAGGGTTTTGTGCCAGTCCCTGTCCTCCTATTCAGGGACAAACTCCTTCTAAGCAAGGCAATCTTTCCTCACAGCCCTCAACCCTTGAGAGACTGGAGGCTGAGGACTATGAAGAGATTGAGGAGGAGGAAGAAGGAATTGAACCAGAAGTGTCCCCTGAACAGGACTTTGGTTCCCCTCCAACAACTACAGAAGATTTTTTATCCCATTTTTCTTTTGTTGGAAAACTGGTGGATGCCTTGGACCTTACTACCACTGAAGCAGTGGCTGATGATGCTGAATACGTCGAAATGATGGGGCTTACACCTACTAAGAAACTGTTGCTCCCCATTTAGAAGTTTTTCAGAAAAGATGCTTTTAAAATCCTGCAGACTCCACATTCTATCTCTCCTGTGAATAAAAGGATGGAGAAGTATCAGCTGGATAGGGATGTGCAGAATTTCTCCTCCCCCATCCTGACAATCAAGGAGTGGTACAAACGGCAGTTTGTAACAGAACAAAAGTGCCTCAAGTTTCCTACCCTCCTGAGAAAGACTCGAGAAAAATAGATAGCATGGCAAAGGGGGGATATCTGTCTGCTTCCTTGGCAATTAGGACAGCTATCAGGCATATGCAGTACAATACCAAAAATCACTGTAGCAGTCAGTCCAGGAAATATCCAAAAAGGCTCAGAAGTCTCTCAGAAGATTTGGCTGAGTCAGCCAGGTGTGGGTTGGAGGCTGAAAAGTACCAGTTCCAGATAGCAGCTGATGCCAGTGACACAACAGCCAGAGGGATGGCAAACTCAGTTTGTTTGGCTCAGGGTAACAAACCTCACTCATGATACGCAGAATAAAGCCATGGTTTTCCTTGTAGAGAATAAATCTCTCTTTGGTGATAAAACAGAAGAATATATGAAAAAGGTGGATGCATACAAAGCCATCTGTAGTAGCAGTTCAGCCAAGGAAAGGACTTCCCCCTTCTACCAGGCCTTATGGAAGGGGAGGTGGGGTAGATATCCCTACAGAAGGCCCTTTTACCAGGCCCAGGCTTTGCCACAGTATCAGCAGTACCCTCAACAAGCAAGGTACTTCGGGGCAGAAGGGTATCCAAGCGAGGGTTCCCAGGCTAGCCAAGCTCAGCCCCAGGCAAAACCGATTCCCTGACTTCATTGTCAAGGCCGCACTACCAGTAGAGGGCAAACTTTCATGCTTGGAAAAACATCACCACAGCGAAGTGGGTCCTGGAAGTGGTGAGTCAGGGTTTGTCCCTAAGCTTCAGATTCTTCCCAAACCTAAGATCCAGAGTATTCAAGCCAACTTCCATAGGAGAAAGGAAACTGCTGGAAAAGGAGGTTTGAAACCTGCTATTGTCAAAAGCACTGGAACCTGTTCCTCCACAGCAAAAGGGAAAGGGTTTTTACTCAATGTACTTTCTTAGCACACAAAAAACAGGGAGTGGCAGCCTATCCTAGATCTCGGACTATTAAACAAACATCTGGTAAAGCCAAAGTTCAAAATGGTTACATTGGCAATGATTCTGCCAACCCTCCAGAAAGGAAATTGGTTGGCATCTCTAGACTTAAAACATGCTTATTTTCACATCCCCAGAAGGGAGTCTCACAGAAAATATCTCAGATTCAGACTCCCCTCAGGTCATTACCAGTTCTTAGCACTGCCATTCAGTTTCACTTCGGCCCCAGGAGTGTTCACAAAGTGTTTGGCAATAGTAATGGCCCACCTACGAAGGCTGGGTGTCACAGTGTTCCCAAATCTGGATGACTGGTGCTAGGAAATTCACCACAAAAGGTAAGGGAATACCTCCAGCTCACCCAGGGTCTCTTGGAGTCCCTAGGGTTTCTGATAAATGTAAAAAAAAGTCTGTCCTGCAACATGCACAGGTTCTACAATTCATAGGAGCAGAACTGAATACCCTGGAGGCCAGAGCTTGCATGCCCACAGACAGGGTAAAAAGCATTGTTCAGCCTTAACAGACCAAAAACTGCAAGGCAGATCTTACTTCAAGAGGGCTCTTGCAGTAGGTATTCACAGATAGGACTAAGCTGCCAGGCGTCAGGACCCCACAGAAAAACTTCTAGCTAGCAGTCTCTGACGGGGGACCACCCCCATGTCAGGTGACCGATGTCAGACGATGTCCCTATAAAGGGGCGGTCCCCCACACCTGCCTTCCAGTTCTTTCCCACCGTTGGCTTGTGAAAGTTCCTCACAGTAGAACAGTGCTCATCAGCACCTTTCATTGACCTAAAGTATCGACTTTTTGGCTAATTATTTCGATTTTATAGATTTTTTTTTCCAAAACCATCTGCTGTGTATGTCATCCCTGACCCCCTCCGAATCGCATAAAAACAAGTGCGACTTGCGTGGTTCACAGCTTCCACACAAGGATGGGCACTTCTTGTGCCTTTTCTGACTAGGCCTGGACCACCACATGGAGGACTGTCAGCACTGCCAGACATTCAGCTTGGCTACCTACAAATGAAGGCTGCAGTCCCTGGAAACCCATCTCCTGCAAAAGAAAATGGCATCCATGGAGAAGGAGGTGAAAAAACTTAGGCAGGGATCAACCTCCCCAGAGGGCCATAAAAAGAAATGTGAGAAGGAGAAGCACTGGGATTCTTCATCCACAGCAGCCGCGACTTCAACTGGAGTCACGGCCTTCCAGGTATCTGCTCCTCCGAGGGATCACTCCTCGATGGCCATCTTGGTGGCTACCAAGAAGGCGTCTCCCCTCCCGTCGGGCTCGGGCCCCTCGGGAACCTCTGGGGTAAAGGAGGCTTCCGCTCCCGCCAAGGCCGCTCCTCCATCACGGCCTTCCGGTACAAGCGGGTCCGGAAAGTCAGATGCCGGTTCCACCGACGTCCACATGGACAGGGCTGATAAGCCGTCTACCACCTCAGGTGAACGCTCAGCCGCCACCCTTCCACCAAGGCCACCCCTCCTTCACAGCCTTCCACAGACAGGGAGTCTGATAAGTCGGATGCCAGGTCGCCCGACGTCCACCCGGAGGGGTTGATAAGTTGGCCATCGGCCCCTCCAACGACCACCCATCAGATCTGTCTGCATCAGACCCAGTCGACACGCCTGACACCCCAGGCTTCCCACAACGGATAGACCTGTTTCCCTCTGAGGTCCCAGCGTCCCCTCTGCCCCCCCCCAGGATTCTGATCCTCTTTCCCAGCCGGGACCAAGGACCTAGGGATGCTGCCATCAGGGGTGCCCCCCCATTCCGGCCAACCTGACGCCACCCTCCGGCATATCTCTGCCTGACAGAGGACCTGCTCTTACGCCAGGACCATCAGACCCTCCCAGAGGTCTCCCCACACTGGGCCCAACACCCTCCAGACCAACGATCCCCACCGTCTAGTCCACTAGCAGGGCCTACACTAGGACATTTCTGCTCCATCAGAGCCCCTGGCACCAGGGTACCCGACACTGCAATACCCAGCGCCGCAGTACCCGGCTCCACAGTATCTGATGCCACATTACTTGGCACTACAGTACTCGATGCCTCAGTACCCGACGCCATGTTTCCCGCCATCGGGTTACGGATACTCCTACTGGTACCCCAACTACCCATACCCGAGCCCCCCTCCTCCACAGCTGGCGGCGGACCTGAACGAGGTCTTGGCCTCCTGGTGGGCCAAGGCTCAGCTCACCAGGGAGGTTGAGAGCCATCTTCAGATGCTGGACCCCCTACGTTAGAGACCGGAGACCCCCCCTTACCCAACGCCAGAGGAAATCCATCTGGCTTCTGGGGCAGAGAGGACATGCACCCTCGGGTGGTCCCCAGAGGGGTTGTTCCTCCCCCTCCTAAGGAGGAGTCTTCTATTTCAGGGCCATCAGACTCAGATTCTGACTCTGATCACTCTGAACCTAGAGACGAGCCTCATACTCCAGAAAACCCAGGGCTGAGGGACCCTCCGAAGTGCCCTCTAGAGGATCCTTCTTTTCTGGAGCTCTTGAGAAAGATCCAGGAGACATCTCAATGGCAATCAGTGAAGCCAGACCCACAGTGTAAGAAGTTTGTTGCACATTTGGATCTGCCCGAGTCTGCTCCCACACTGATTCCACCCTGGACAGAGCCTCACGCAGATCTTGTCTCCACTATTTGGAAGCAACCATCCATGCTAGCCCCCCCCCTTCCGAGGAAAGCTTATAGGCTATATCAGGCTCCGGAGGGTAAAGACTTTCTCAGTCTCCACCCCAAGGCGGACTCAGTTGTGATCAGCACCGTCCACGGCCACTCGGCCAATCCAAAACACCTGATCTCATCCCCACCTGACAAAGAATCCTGACTTCTGAATCAGTATGGGAAGAAGATTTACTCATCTTCGATCCTAGGCATCCGGGCCCTCAACTACGTTAGCCACATGGGGGACTTCCAAAAGTCTGTTCTTAGCCAGGTAGAATCCAAGCTGAACTCCCTTCCTGATTCACAGACCAAACAGGAACTGGGAGACCTGGTCGGATCCACTCGTTCAGCCTGTAGGCACATGCTCCGTGCCACCTACGATGTGGTGGACACAGCTGGCAGAAGCTCGGCGTGATGCCATAGGCTTACGGTATCATGCCTGGCTGTGTGTGTGTCAGGATTGGTCCCTGAAGTGCAGACTGCCATACAGGATGCTCCCTTCAGGGGTTTGATGCTGTTCGGGGGGTGATGTCAAGGACATCAGAACTGAACTGCAGGAGAAGGGCACTGCACTCAAGTCAGTCCAGATTGTGTACAGGCCTTCTCAAGGGCAACAACGTCCTTTTCATCGCCAAAACCGACAAAAACCAAAACCTAACCAAGGAAAGCGCGCCAACAAACAGGCCCCTCTAGCAACCAAGACTCTCCCTGCTTCTCCCTCTGTTTCTGGCCATTCCAGAGGAACCAGTGGGGGGGAATTCTCCTCCCATCTACCGGGTTGGGAAAGGATAACAACAGACGCTTGGGTGCTCCAGCTAATATCTACCGGGCACTCGATAGAGTTTCTACAAAAACCTCCTTGAAAACCGCCTACTCAGCCGTCTTACTCCCCACAACATCTTCCTCTGTTTCTGGAAGAAATCCTATCCCTTCTATTGAAGGTGGCGATGGAGCCCATCCCCACTCATCTTTGGGAGATGGGTTACTATTCCCATTTTTCTAGTTCCAAAAAAGAAGGGAGACTTGAGGCCTATCCTAGACCTCAGCTCCCTGAACATGTTCATGGAGTACAGATGCTTCAGAATGCTCTCCTTGCAGAGTCTTCTTCCCTTACTTCAGCCGGGACAGTGGCTATGTGCTCTGGATATGCAGGATGCATGCCTGCATATCCCCATATGCCGTTCCCACCGCAAATACCTCCGATTTTGCTTTCAGGGGGACCACTACCAGTTTGAAGCCCTCCCATTTGATCTTTCCTTGGCCCCCCGAGTATTTACCACATGCCTGTCAGTGGTAGTGGCCCACCTGCGTACTCAGGGTGTGCAGGCCTTCCCATACCTGGATGATTGGCTCCTGGCAGCCCCTTCCAGGGAGGAACTCCTGCACTCCCTTTCCCTTACCCTGCAGGTTTTTACCAGCCTGGGTATTACCGTCAACCAGGCTAAGTCCCTCCTGGTCCCTTGCCAACCCCTCCAATTTATATGGGCGATACTGGACACGACCCTAGGCAAAGCCTTTTTGCCTCTGGACAGGGTCGAGACCCTCCAGATTATGACTTGTCTCCTGTCCAGTCACAGACAGGTCAGTCTTCCATCTTCTCGGGCTTATGGCGGCTGCCATTGTGACAGTTCCATTTGCTTGGCTCCATATGAGGATCTCTCAATGGACGCTTCGGTCACAATGGGACCAAACTCTAGACGAACTACAACAAGAGGTACTAGTCTCGGATCCCATGATCAGGGACTTGCACTGGTGGATGTTTCATGAGAACCTGTGTCTGGGAGTTTGCATCGCCCCTCCATCCCAAACGCTGATGACTGATGCGTCGGGAGGGCTGGGGTGCCCTCAGGGTCTCACAGGACTCAGGGCAGCTGGTCCCTTTTTGAGCAGAAACTGTACATAAACGTGCTTGAACTGAGAGCAGTCCTATATGTCCTACAGGCTCTTCTTCCCTTCATTCTTCCCGGTCATCTTCTGATCCAATCAGACAACATGTGTATAGTCTGGTACCTCAACAAACAGGGAGGAACACATTTCTATCCCCTGTGCCGGGAGGCAATGAGAGTCTGGTATTGGGCAGCTCAGCACA
Organism: Neoceratodus forsteri; assembly: GCA_016271365.2. NCBI lineage: Eukaryota > Metazoa > Chordata > Ceratodontiformes > Ceratodontidae > Neoceratodus > Neoceratodus forsteri. Next base: position 676,480,556 of record CM057450.1, on the reverse strand, counting down.
ACCTTCACCTGACCGCATTTCACATTTCGGGGGTAGAAAATACCCTAGCAGCTCCTCAGCCAGGGCTCATGAATGGGAGTTAGACCAGCAATTCATAAACGACATTTTTCAGCAGTGGGGGACGCCTCAGGTGGATCTTATTGCCTCCCCCAAAATGCCAAACTTCTCACCTTTTGCTCGCTCACTCTGGGGCGAGACATTTTCTGGCGGGATGCTCTGTCTCTCTGCTGGAGGGACTGATTCATTTATGCCTTCCCTCCCATTTCCTTGATTCCAAGAGTCTTGAACAAACTCGGAACAGAAAGGCTCGAATAATTCTCATCGCCTCATTCTGGCCCAGGCAAGTTTGGTTCTCTCTTCTGCAACAGTTTTCCGAGGAATCTCCTCTTCATCTGTTGCAGCAATTGTTGACCCAGGATCAGGGAACCCTAGTTCACCCAGGCCTCAGATCCTTTCATCTCCATGCGTGGCTCCTTCAAATGTAGCTAAGGCACGCTTCGAAGTTTCTCCGTTAGTAGCAGACATTTTGGTGGAGGCGTGAAAACCTTCCACCAGGTCCACCTATGCCATGAAGTGGAAACAGATGCCTCTAAAGACTTGGAGCCTTTCTCATGCCCAGCTAACAAAGTCCTGGATTACATGGCGTCACCTCTTCGACCTGGGTCTCAGCCATTCTTCTTTGAAAGTCCATATGGCAGCTATCTCAGCCTACCACATTCCCTTCGGAGACTGGTCTTTTGCCCAACTGGAAGTCTCTAAGACCTTCCTTAAAGGGGTTCTGCACCTGAGACCCCCCCCATCCGCAATCCTGCCCCACCATGGGACTTGAATATTATCCTGGAAAAGTGCACACTTGCCCCCCCCCCGAACTGGCAGTGGAAGCAGACTTAAAGTTCCTTTCCTGGAAGACTCTCTTCCTAGTGGCCACTACTTCTACTCAATGTATTTCCGAGCTCCAAGCCTTGATGTGTAAAATCCCATATTTGATTTCCCCAGGGAATAGGTGGCCATGCACACCAGTCCTAAATTTCTTCCTAAGATGGTGGCTGAGTCTGTGCTGAATCTATCCACTGAGTTACCAGCTTTCTTTACGCAAAATTCCAGTCATGGGGGAGTACCTCTTACATACTCTGAATGTTCACAGAATCCTGAGATACTATACCAATTGGAGTAAGGATCTCAGGAAAACTGATCAGCTTTTCATTTCTTTCACTCACAAATGGGAAGACAATGCTGTTTCCAAGCAATGCCTGTCTAAGTGGTTGGTGAATTGTATTACTTTCTGTTACGACAAGTACAAGAAGACCATCCCGGGTCAGGTCAGGGGTCACTCCACTAGAGGAGTAGCTGCCTCTGCGGCTTGTTTCAAGAATGTGCCAGCGGCAGATATCTCTGCGCAGCTGCAGCTTGGACGTCTGTCCATATCTTCACGAAACACTACAGTTTGGACATTGCCTCTCGCTGTAGAGCAGCCTTCGGGTTGGCTGTTCTGCAGGGTCTCCTTTCATGAGACCTGTCCAGCCTTGAGGTTTATGCTGTGGATGACAATCCTCCTCCTCCCGAGTTTTCTTCTTTGTTCCAGACTGCTTGGGATTCAGTCCTACATGTGAATACCTACTGCAAGATAGTACAGTTACGTAAGAACTTACTGTAACAGTAGATCTTCGAGAGAGGCTCTTGCAGTAGGTATTACCTTCCCGCCCTCCGTCCCTCTAGGTTTCTTCTCTTTTTCTTCCATGGGGGCATATCCTCTTCTCTCTCGTCTCGCCTCTTTAGGCCTTTGGCGGGAAAGAACTGGAAGACGGGCATTAGGGACCGCCCCTTTATACGGACGTCTTCTGAGACCGGTCATCTGACATGGGGGCGGTCCTCCACCAGAGATTGCTAGCTAGAACTTTTTCCATCAGGTCCTGATGCCTGGCGGCTTAGTCCTATGTGTGAATACCCACTACAAGAGCCTCTCTCGAAGATCTACTGTTACGATAAGTTTTTACCTAACTGTACTTTTCTTCAGTTGGGCCACATGGCTGCTGCCACGGGCACAGTCTCAGGGGCAAGATTCCAGATGAAAGACATTGTTTCATCTCAGAGCTGACTGGTGCCAGAGAAGAGACCCTCTCTCAAAGCTGGTTCCAATAACAAAAGCTCTACTTCAGGCCTTTGAGTGGTGGAAAGAAGAGGCTAACCTGAGAGAAGCAGTTCCCTTCCAGCAAGGGCCCCCATCAGTGATTCTCACAACTGATGCATCACTTCTAGGGTGGGGGGCCCATCTAGGAGATCACACCACTCAAGGCTTTTGGTCAAGTGCAGAGTCACTTCAGCACATCAGTCTTCTGGAACTCAGAGCACTGCTGCTGGTCCTAAGGGCCTTCGTCCCATTGGTGCCAGAAAAGGTGGTACAGGTCAGAACAGACAACATTACCACAATGTACTACATCAACAAGCAAGGGAAACAAGGTCAAGCCCCTTGTGCTCAGAGACCATGAAAGTTTGGCCTATTCCCTGGGAACTTCCCTGCATGCCATCCATCTGGCAGGGAAGGACAAAACCCTGGCAAACTCCCTCAGCAGAATCAACCAGGCCCATCACGAATGGTCCCTCAGCAGACAGGTGCTGGAGACAGTGTTCTGAAGGTGGGGTACTTTAGAGATGGATCTTTGCATCCCACTAGAACCACCGCCTGCCAAAGTACTGCTGCAGACCTCCACTCCAGAGGACAGGCCCCCAGGATGCTCTGACCTTGGACTGGTCAGATATGTCCCTGTATGCCTGTCCTCCTTTTCTCTTGATGTTCAGGGTTTTGGTCAAGCTCACAATCCAATCAGCATCAATGATTTTGATAGCATCAGACTGGTTCAGGCAGCCATGGTACACTCTGCTGCTCTCCATGTCCATCGTAAAACCAATTCAGTTTCCTCAGAGGCACTACCTCTTGACCTCCAATCGGGAGGATCCTGTATCGGAAAATCAAATCCCTCAGACTCGAGGCATGACTCTTGAGGACTTAAGAGTATGCAGGCTTGCATCTTTCGGAGGATGTTCTGAATGTTTTAAGGGGCTACAGAAAACCAGATACTAAGAAAACCTATGCTTCGAAATGGAGACGGTTTTCTATTTGATGTTCTTACAGTGATGTCCCAGGAAAAGCAGGAATTTCAGTTTTGCTGGATTTTCTTATCCATCTACACTCTCACGGTTTGCAACCCTCTTCTTTGAGGGTTCACTTGGCTTCTGTGTTTGCATACATTTCAGCTGGAAAAGGTGCCACTTTAGCTTCAAATCCCATATTCAAGAGATTTTTCAAGGGTTTGGCTCACCTGTACCCCCCTTATAGGGAACCGGTGCCAACTTGGTATTTGAATGTATGTATAGTTAACCTCATGGGTCCCCCTTTTGAACCTATGGCATCTGCTCATCTGAAGTATGTCACATGGAAAACGTTTTTTCTGATGGCAATAACTTCTGCACGAAGGATTAGTGAACTTCAAGCTCTGTGCATTGACCAGGACTATATCTCATTCCACAGGGACAAGGTAGTTCTATGAACAAACATGAAATTTCTTCCTAAGGTGGCTTCCAATTTCCATCTCAACCAATCCATTACCCTACCAGTCATTTTTACTGAACATTCCAGTTCAGGTGAGTGCAGACCCCATAGTCTGGATGTCAAGCGAGCCCTTAGCTACTGTATGACAGCCATCAAGGACTACCGGCAGGGCAAGAAACAGCTGTTTCTGACCAGTAGGAAAAGAAAATCTAGCATCTAAAATGTCCATTTCATGCTGAATAGTTCAGTGCATTCAGTTTTGCTATTCCAAAGTGGGAAAAGAGCCCCCAGCAGGATTGAGGGCTCATTCTAGAAGAGGCACAGCTGCTACCTTAGCAGCTGCCAGGGATGTCCCATTAGTGGAAATCTATAAAGCAGCTACCTGGAGAACAGTGTACACCTTTACAAAGCATTTCAGCCCGGACAGACAGACCAGACATGATGCCAGATTTGGCACAGCAGTCCTGCAGTCTCTATTTCTGAAGTAGGTTCTGTGCCCACCTCCAAAGGTACTGCTTTGTAGTCTACAAGGGTTATGAATATTGGAGAATTCCTGGAGCCAAAAATCATCAGGAGGGCCTGCGCCAAGATAGGCTGTGCGCATGCATAGCACTGTGAGACTGGCTCATACTACATAACCTATCTCGCAACAGCCTTCAACCACCTATGTTCCTCTCCCCTCACCCACCCACCCTTGAGTGCGCTTCAGTGACATCATCACTCACCTGCCAGGAGTCTATCTTCATGTCTATGACAACAGCATTCAGTTAGCCTAGTTTTATTATTTAGCTAAAGTTTATTTTTTGTCAGTTTAAACAAAAAAAAAAAAAATGAAAGAAAAACCTTTTTAGGTTTCACTCTGCCCTTCCGAACAGCAGTCTATGATCATGGATGGTGATGGTGATGGCTGAGACTCTCTCTTTGAATGCTGCTCTGGCAGCAAGGCCATGTCCAGTCCACCTCCTTCTCCGGGGGAGGGTTCTGACAACAAGCAGTCCTGTGTTTGGGAGGGCGGACGGTTCTCCCAGAAACACAAAAAGAAGCAGCCCTGTTCTTGATCCAGGTCATGGACCTGGCACTACTCAGCCTCAGGTTCTTCCTCTTCTCATCGGAAGGGGAAGAAACAGTATTGCTCAAGGTCGACCTCTGGTACGTCTGCCAAGAGGCCTTCCAGATCTATGAGCAGGAGGCCTTCACCGGCACTGCCAGTTTCTCCTACATTTTCTGTTCGCGTACTCTCCAGATCTCGGGCCTAGAACCCCTCTCTGTTGTCTTGTGAAGATTCTGGCAGGCAGTTTCACCATGGGGCAGCTCTTATGGAGCAGTGGGTACAGCATTTGGCTCATTTGCCTCTTCTAGAGGATCTAGTCCCAGGTCCTTCAGGCATAGACGTGGGACATTCAAGCCAGGTAGCACGTTTGACTCCATTAATGGATTCTAATCCCTTGCTGGTGACCATGCCACCGATGCCATTTACACTCTCCTTACCCCCTCATGGTATTCTTCTGCAGGGCCTGGCTTGGGTACCTTCTACAGTCACTTCAGTGCTGGTTGGGCACTCTGGAATCGTGTCGGGCTCAGTGCCGGGTTTGGGCTTTTCTGGGCCTGTTCCAGCATCACACCTGGTGCCACATCCAGCTTTGCCTTCTTTCGGGGTTTCAGCGGTGTCTCCTCCGGTGCCGGCTCCTTTGTGGCTGGTGACTGGGGTCAGGGCTGGTGCCAGTTCCATTGCCAATGTCGCCTGTTTATCCAATTCCTAGACCCAAACTAGGTGTTTTTGGGACCACCCCCTTCCCAGCTCTTCTTTCCGAAGACAAATTGGAAGGGGCTGAGTCTGACCCTGACCTCATTCTTTCACAGTGCAAAGATAATGACATTGTTTACAGTCTGGAGACCCAAGCTCCAGTTCCTGCTCTGCTCCCTGAGGAGGATCTATCCTTTCAAACCCTTCTGAGAAACTTGCAGGCAACCCTTGCCCTGGAGACTTCTGCTTCTGATCCAAGTAAGCGGTTACGTCTGGAATGACTTCATGTTCCTAACATTCCTGTTAACCTCACACCTCCAGTTCCTCCAGCTTTTGAAACTCTTCCAGAGGTGGTGTTGGCGAGGCCTGCTTCCATTTCTTCTGTCTCTAAACAGTTGGAATAAGTATTTTTCTCCCAAGGATAAGGCCTATTTTGGCTTCCCAACCTATTGCAGATAAAATTGTTATCCTTGCTGAAAATAACAAGACCATTCTCCCTCAGGAGGTCATGGCTCGGTCTGTCATTAAGGAGTCTCATAAGATTGACACCACTGGAAAGAGGGTTTTCACAGCTGCCACTTTAAATATGCAGATAGCCAGTTATCTGGGACATTTCTCTCAGTATGAATATGTCCTTTGAACCTCCCTTAATTCTCTTGCGGAGTTCTTGCCAGAGCCTGGCACTAAACAAAAGATCCTGCAGACTGTCATTCATGGTATAGAATCTAACAGTCATCAACTGAAGGCAGCCACGGGTGCATATGACACTGCCTCCCATTCTACCACTGCTAGAATATGAATGAGAAAACATTCCTGGCTCTGGTCTCCAGAGTTTTTCTCTGATGCCCAGCAACAAATCATGAATGTCCCCTAAGATGGCACCTACTTGTTAGGCCAACAAGTGGAACAGTCTGTCGAGGCCTCTCAGAAGACTAGGACAGCCATCAGATCTGCTAGATCAGCCCTTCACATCCACAAATAGGGAAGGGCCATCAGTTCTTTTGCAACAGACAGTCCTTTCATGAAAGAGGCAGAGGAGCCCAAACCAAGCACCAGTCTCTTTAGCAACAAAAGAAAATGCAGCAGAAAGCACAGGCCCCAAAAGTGCCCAGTGCCACCCTCTGAAGCTCTGGTCTCAGCTCTGCCTCAACTGCCCAAGGCAGACCTCTCCTACCCAGTGGAGGTGGGGCCTCTGACTCTGTTTCACCATCGGTGAAAGTCCATCACCCCAGACAAATGGGTTTTGTGAATCAACCGAGAGGGTTATTTGCTGAACTTTCAGAAATCTCCCCCCCCCCCCAGACAATCCGCCCAAAAGACGGCATACTCTGTCAGCTGCCATATCAGGCCTTCTCACTATGGAGCTATCGGGCCTTCTGGAAAACAGGGCAGTGAAGTAGTGCCTCTCGCAGAATGCTTCTAATCTAGGATTACCACCTCAGAAAACTAAACAAGTTTCTGTATTGTGAGAAATTCAAGATGGTTTCCCGAAGAACTTTTCTACCTGTTCTCAAACACCTAGACTGGTTGGCATTCCTGGACATGCAAGACGCCTACCAGCACATCCTAGTACACCCCAGTCACCACAAGTTCCTACGCTTTGTGGCTCTGGGTCAGCACTACCAATTCAGAGTCCTGCCCTTTGAGCTGTGCTTGGCACCTCAAGTCTTTACAAAGTGCTTCTCAGTTCTCACAAGGCACCTCAGAAAGTTCAGGCTACAGGTCTTCCCTTACTTGGATGACTGGCTCTTGGCAAGCCCCTCCAGACAGAGCACAGAAGATGCAGTGCTCACAGCATCTCCATTGCCAACCTCCATAATCGTAGCTTCAGCCTGCACAGCAGCTCATCTCCATAGAAGCCCCCTTGGACCACCACCAGGGTGAGGGCGTTCCTTCCAGAAGACGGGAGGAAAGCCATCCTTCAGATGGCATACCTCATCATGGAGAAACCGTCCATGTGGGCTCACTCCAAGCAGCGGATGTTGAGCCTCATGGCCTCCTCCATCTTCACAGTGCCTCTGGCAAGACTGCACATGAGGACAACTCCATGGATGCTCAGCACACAGTGGTCTCCCACAACACATCTCCAGTCTTGCTCCATCAAAGTGATGAAGCCTCTGCTTCAATCGCTAGTGTGGTGAACACGGGAGGACAGCCTTCTTCAGGGTCTCCCCTTTTCTCCACCAGAACTGCAGATAACCCTTACCACAGATGTATCTCTCCTGGGGTGGGGAGCCCACTGTCAGGGTCACCACACCCAGGGAGTTTGGACTCTGATGGAATCACATCTTCACATCAGTGTGTTGGAGATGAGAGTAGTTCTTTCCACCCTTCGAGCCTTGGTGGACTTTGTCCATCACAAGGTAATCCTCCTTCAGACAGACAGTCAAGGCAGTCCTGTACTATCTCAACAAGTGGGGGGGGCACACTCTTACCCTCTTTGCAGAGAAGTAGTGAGGGTGTGGGAGTGGTGTCTGGAGCACAAGGCTCTGTTTCAAGCAGTTTACCTGCCAGGGGCTCAGAACAATCTGGCAGACCAACTCAGTCGGACAGAAGCAGTTCCTCAGAAATGGTCATTAGCTCCAGACGTTGTACAGTCCCTCTTCAACAAGTGGGGGAACTCCAAAGCTGGACCTTTTTATGTCCCCACTCAATGCAAAACTACCAAGATTGTACTCCAAAAATCTAAACCCTGGCATTTTTAGTCAGGATGCATTCAAGCTGCTGTGGACAGATCTCTTTCTGCATGCATTTCCTCCTCTTCCACTGGTTCAGAGGGTGCTGCTCAGGCTGGACGCACAAGAGGATGAGATGATTCTCATTGCACACTATTGGCCTTGGCAGATTTGGTTTCCTTTTATTAACAAGTTGTCAGTGGTCCCTCCAAGGTCTTTATGGATGGACCTTCTGACACGGGGTTCCCTGGTTCATCCCAACTGATGCTTCCTTCATCTACATGCCTGCCTCCTGAGGAGATGCAAGTGAGCAGATTTAAGTTCTTTGAAGGTAACTGCAATTCTCCTGGCTGCTCATAAACCTTCTACCAGAAAGACTTACACAGCTAAATGGAAGTGTTTCTCTGAATGGTGCACCAGATCCCATTTCAATCCATTCCGATGTCCACCAGACAAGGTTTTAGAGTACTTATTGAACCTTTCTGTTGCTGGATTGTCTTGCATAAAGACAAGGTGCTTCTCCGCACACACCCCAAGTTCTAAGGTGGTCCCAGAGTTCCGTCCGAACCAACCTTTGGTATTGCCTGTGTATTTCCCGAATGAGAGGAAGTGCACCCTTCATTCTCTGGATGTTAAAAGGACAACTCGGATTCTATATCGATAGAGCTAAGGACAACTGATAGTCCATGCAGTTCTTCATCTCCTTCAGTTCAAACCACGTGGGTCAGCTAGTCACGATCAAATGTATTTCTGCTTGGATAGTGGCTTGCCTTCTCCAGTGTTATTTCATGGCTTAGGTCAAGTTGGAAGGCCAGGTTCATGCCCACTCTACCAGAGGTGTCGCTACATCCTTGGCAGAAATTCACTTTGTTCACATCGCTGATATTTGCAGAGCCACTACTTGGAGCACAGTGCACACTTTCAAGCACTATGCCTTGGAGATCCATGCCAGACAGCATGCTTCTTTTAGCAGGACAGTTCTTAATGGACTTTTGTCCTGAGTGAGCACTGTGTCCCACCGCCCTGCTTGGGGAATTTTTTTTTGTTTCAGCTTGTGACAGGGTTGAATAGGACCCTGTCCCAGTTGTTATGGAGATTTTGAATGCAGGGATCTGTTCTGATCTTCTCTGTCAATCTTCACCATTCATCACCTTTGGGTATAGTGGCGGGAGGTCACGACCCTGTGGGAGCTCTCTTTTTTTTTTTTTTGATGGGTGGAGTCGACGCACCGTATGCGCCGCCCTCGATGCTGATGCACTGCGTGGTGCTCATGGGTTGGCCATTAGGTGTCGTCGACCCTGCCCTCCCACCAGTTCTTTGTCTCCCGCCATAGAGGTTGCACCTCATGGAAGCTCTGTTGCGCAAGAGGCCTGCTGTTTGCATCGAAGCCTTCGGCTCCATTCTCTCTCGATGCCGAGTCTGTCGACTCCGTATTATTTCCATACTAATATTTTCCTGCCGGTTCTGCTGTCCGCCACCACTTGACGTCGCCTGGTAAGACTTTTCCTTTTCATTTATTTAGCGATGTCGAGTCTTGTTTTGGTTGTTTAGTCCGTAGGTCATGTCTCAGTTTGGGGGGGGGAGAAAACTTCCAAGACAGGATGGCCCCACTGTGCATCTGTGCCTGTGCGCCCGTAAGTACTCCGTCACCGACCAGCATGACCATTGCCTCGCATGTCTTGGCCTGCTACACGACATGAATTTGTGCGATGCCTGCTTCTCCATGGATGGTCATGTCATCGAACAATGCACGTGGAAAGTTAGACGAGCTCCGCCGACTTTCAGGGGATGGGCGCGCACTCATCAGGCCAAGCCATGGTCTCTCGGCCTTTCCTCTAGGTCCCCTCCCAGTTCTATATGGACTGCAGAGGAGGGGGCTTCTGCTCCTAGTAACCTTGCCATTGCAGAAGCCCCTTCCACGGTGCAAGAGGCCCAGTCCGTTCCCCTTGAGGGGCCAGTGGAGGCCCGCTGGCAATTGCTCCTTCAGGGGAAGGCTCCCGATGTCGCTTCCGGCTTGGAAGGCCTGATTCGGTGCAGTCCTCAGCGCCATCAGGGCCCACGGCACCGCAAACAGCGCTGAGGCCCAAGACAGCATTATCTGCGGTGGTCCGTCACTCGGTGCCGTCTCTAAGTGCCGTCTCTGCTAACAGCACCATAGGAGGCTCTGCGGTGCCTTCCTTCAATGTTTCTTACCTCGGCGCCATTCGCACCACTGCAGAGCATGGCGCCGTGTCCAGCTCTGGTGTCAGCTTTCGGTGCCAAGCGAGGACATGGCACCGTGGGAGTTTCTGATCTCGGTGCTGAGAGCATGGTCGGAGCTATCATCAGCACCATCTCTGGCCTCAGTGCCACTTGCAGCACCGTGGGTCAGGATGGCACCGTGACAGGCCCCAGCCCCGATACTGCTGCCATCCTCGGCGCCTTGTCTTCTTCGTGCACCATTCGCGGTGTGGTTGAGGTCCTCTGTGCAAACTCTGGTGCAGTCACTCTATCTGGTGCCCCATTCAGGCGGGATGGCAGTGGGCATCCACGTACCATCTGGCACAGGACTTCAGTCTCCACTTCCTCGGAGGCGTAATCGGACTCTGGGTCAGATAGGCAGTCTGACTCTTTGGAGTTGGCTGTTCACGTGGACAACTTTGTAGTGTCCTTGACGCACTGGAGCCAGCCCCCCTCTGAGAAGCAGACAGTTGCTCACGGGTCCTGGGTCAGGGGTGCTGACCAGTAGGCAGTGGTGCAGGCCACCATTGCTCTGCAGCCTGGCCTCAGAGGGTTTTCTGATGCCTCAGTGGTGGTACCCCCTTAGGTGGTGTGCCTGAATTGCCCAACTTTGGGGCCGATTGGAGCACCCACAGGAGGGGAGGGTGCTGCTCCCTGGATAGCCCCTCTGGAGGCTGACCAGGGTTTTCAGCTACCTAGGCTGACTTTTTTGAGGAGAAGGGCTCTTTTGGACTCTGAGGGGTTGAGGGGTAGGGGTTAGATGTGGTGATCCTTTTCTGGGACCCATCTGGGTTCCAGAAGGAGTTGTAGTGTGGATCTCCGCACTTCCTTTTCAGTTTTCTTGAGAGGGCCCCATTCTTTGGAGGTAGGGGACCATCCTTTTGGATTTTCATGACCCCGGTCACCTCACAGGGGGGATTTTTCAGGGTGCAGCCTAGGAAGTTCCAGTATGGTTGACCAGCTATTGGCTGTTGGGTTTTCTGGAGCTCCCTCTTCCCTTGGGGCTCCAGGTGTGCTCTCTAGCCCAAGCGGAGGACAGACGATTCCTGTTGTCAGCTCTGCCTCCTCTGCCACCTTCTCCTGCTCTCCAAGGTATTCTTGGTCCGATCAGCCCTCTTTCCTAGTAGTAGTTTAGAGCTGTGGCTGCTCGATTTCCCTCTTATGTTAGGGCCATGGACAGACAGGGTTTTAAACCTCCCCCGAGGAGCCAACCTCTGAACCTTTGAGATCCTCTGACTCCTCATCCTCCTCTTTAGGAGATGAGGAACAGTCTGTCCACATCTCCCTAGCTGCTGAACTCTTGTAAGGATGTTGGAGGACCTGCATATCACCCCACCCAGTCAGCACAATCTGGAGCATCTGATGTGCACCTTTTTGGGTGATTTCAGTGCAGACATTCTTGTAGTGCCCCCCTGGCCTGCTTCCTTTCGGGAGGCATCGATGCATTTCTGGCAGAGACCCTTTTCCAGAGTCCCAGCCCCTAAGGATCTCCGCCAGAGGTATTGTGCCCCCTCTGGAGTCTCCAGGTGGTCTGCCTCATCCTAGCTTAGGACTGATGCAACTGGATACTCCTGATGGGCTTCACGCCCTTCACCGTGACTGGCCCCCAGATGCAGACTCCATGGATTTTAACTTCTGGACTAGGAAGACTTTCTTCTCAGCACTGTTGCTTCTCTCTATATCTGCTCATCAGGCCCACTGTGCTACCTATGACAGGTTGCTTTGATCCAGGCTAGGTCAACTCCTAGCTTCAATGCCTGACACGGAGGAAACCAGACAAGCCATTGCACTCTCTGCACATGGCCTGGAGCTAGCAAGACACCAAGCAAGGGCATCTATGACATCAATGAGGTAGCTTCCTGGGTCGTAGGGACAGTGATCTGCACTAGGCAGACGGCATAGCTGCGTCTCTCTCGGTGGTCACTCATGGCCCGGCATAGGGTGATTACCTCCACTTGCCAGAGAACCCACCTTTTCTCCCATAGGGTGAGATGACGTCTGTCGGGGAAACTTCCTGTCCCCTCCGGGGGTCCCCGTCTTACTCTTCCCACTCTCGGGCCTCTCCAGATGCATGAAGGTTCTCTCTTTTGGTGTGCCACCCACTGAGTGCTAAGGGACTTAGTCCCTTAAGGTTAAGGCCACCTTCAGGGGGGGCTCGGCACTCACCCACAGGTGATGAATGGTGAAGATTGACACAAATAAGATATGAAAATTACATACCTACTGTAATGCTGATCTTTCTATGTATCTTCACCATTCATCACAATCCCACCCTCCATCCCCATGGGGCCTCAGTCTCTGGGTCCCCTTCCCTCTCTGTGCCCTCTACTCCACCCTCTCCTTTCTGTTGGTCAGGAGTGGGGTAACCTTGGGCACATGGGGGATGTTTTTCTCTTGTTGGAGAGTGGTCAGGATGGGGGGCACTCCTTCCTCAGTGCCTCGGCTCCACTCCATGGGGTGGGGGTTGGTAGTTGCCCTCTTTTCTGTTCTCTCTCCCCTTCTCCCCATCAGTTTTCCTTTGATTTCCTTGTCCTTTGGACATAACCTCAATTTAATTTAAGAAACTAGTTTTCTTATACCAAAAATTTGATTGGGGGGGGTATTCCCTTTATCCTGTCTTTTCTTCCAGAATAGCCAATTCTGCTTATGTCAGAGTTATTGCCAGTGATTCTGTGCCTTGAATTCTGGCAGTTTAGCCTTCTGGCTACTTCTTTGCAGTTCCTGTACAATCTGGAGACCGGTCAAGGTTCCAGGGTATGTTCACTTCTCCTTCCCTTCTCTTCTACTTCCAGAGATTGGGGCCCCTTCCCAATCCCCTTAGTTTCCAATTTATTCTGTCTTCTCAGTTGTTTATTTCTCATTTTAGTTTGTATGTCTTTTCCTTTATCTGTCCCTTGGACTCCCTTATCCTCCCTCCCAACCTTCTCACTCTACGGCGACTCAGAACTGGTAGGAGGGCGGGGTCAATGACATCTAATGGCCAACCCGTGAGCACCACGCAGTGCATTGGCCTCGAGGTTGGTGCTGATGATGCATAGACTCCACCCATTCCCCCCCCAAAAAAAAGCTCCCGCAGGGTTGTGACGTCTGGCCACTGTACCCAAAGGTGATGAATGGTGAAGATACACAGAAAGGTCAGAATTACGGTAGGTGCGTAATTTTCATTTTTTCCTTTCCTGTCTCATGTCTGTCTGATTGTGCAACAAAATTTTCTCGTGAGACCTGGGAATTGATCACCCCAATGATCTCACAATTCCCTGCCTCTCACTGTCTCTCAGTCTTTCCTTGCTGTTTCTGTCTTTTCTTCCCTCGCATATCTGCTGGTATAAAAATATATGCAAATCATTGTGTGGAAATGTAACTGATATTGGGATCCCTTCATTTTGAAATGTGTATAGTTATACTGTTGAAATTATTGTAAACAGCTGTTTGGAACTCAAGGGGTTAACCTATTTGCAAACTCTCTGAGAAGCTGTAAGCAAGAGGTCAGTTCTGGGTCACAATGTTCTTTTTGCTGCACTTGATAAAACTTACAAGAACACTGTGTGAGAAGCATGCTGTTTTCTTAAGCGGGGGTTGCAGACACTTATAGAAACAGAGCTGCAGTTTCTTGCAAGAGAAAAAACACGGAGACTGAGGTTGGAAATTAAGAAGAAGCCCAGATGGACTTTCTCTGTTTATACTGCCTTTATAAATAGTTATACTGAGCAATTTTTTTTATTTTACTTTTATTAATAAATCACATTACGAATTGTACAACTGCTTATGGTTTTCCTATGCTTCCTGACCTGTGCCTTAATGACGGATGGTGTCAGCCTAAGTGGGATTTACGCTGTGCATACTCTAAGCCAGGAGTTTTGTGCGTGGGTACTAGGCTTGGTACCAGGGAGGCATAGAAGAAAGGTATGGATTCTGCAGCAGCAAGCCCAGGAGTGGTTACCAGAAGAATGGCAGCCAAACTAGCAGAGGCAGATGTCCAAACTGAGACTGTACATCTAGCACCAGGTATAGAAAAAGAACAGGCAGTGACAGAACCTGAAAGCCTGGCTGCCTTTTTCAAATGGTGGGCTGTACAACAAAAAGAGATGGAGAAACAGAGAGGAGATGCAGCAGAGAGAACAAGAAATTCAATGTTTAGAAGCACCGAGAAGAATGCAACAACTGGAGCAGCAGAGGAGAGAAGAGATGCAGCGACAGGAGCAGTGGTGACTGCAAGTCTTGCAGGCTGTCAAAGGCAGAGGATTGGGTGCAGATCCAGATAAGCAACAAGACACAGGCAACATGAAATACACTAAACTAACAAAGTTGTGTCCCTTCAATATCATCAAAGCATACCTGACAACTTTTGAAAGGGTTGCCACAGCCTGCCAGTGGCCAAAGCAGCAATGGGCAATTGGACTGGTACCTTACCTGACAGGTAAAGCCTAACTTGCCTACAGCAATATGGACACTGCACAGTCAGAAAACTATGACCTTGGTGAAAAGTGAAATCCCGAAAATATTCCACATCTCAGGAGAGACCTACAGGCAGAGATTTCAGTCTCTGAAGTACAACTCAGTTGACAATCCCTGAGAAGCCTTCACCCGACTTGGAGAACTCCTGATACAGCAAAATGGCTCCAACCAGAGGACAAAAGAGTCCCACAGATCATCGACACATTTGCAGTGGAGCAATTCATCAACATCCTGCCTACAGATGCACAGCTTTGGGTAAAGGAACATCCTGGGGAAAAGGCTGCTTCTTTGGCCAAGGACTACTAAATGGCCAGACAGATGCCACAGTAGTGAGGTAACAACCAAGCACCGGTAAGACCCTCTTTTTCCCATTTAAACTCAAAGTCTGATAAGAACTCTGGTGGAGGTAACAAATCTGCCCCCAAAGACTTTATTTGTTATAATTGTAACAAGTCCGGCCATATTGCAAGAAACTGCCATAGTAAGGAGAGTGGCACTGCAGCAGATTTGTCCTTAGCAAATTGGGGCAAGTACTTAACAGATGTGAAGATGGGGGATAAGACCGTAAAGCGACTCATTGATTCAGGAAGCAGACAGACCCTAGTGCATGTTGAAGTGCTGGGAAAATACTGTGCAAAAGGACCAGGTACTGGTGTTATTTGCATCCACGGGGACACTCAATACTGTCCCACCACACAAGTACCTCTGACCATTAACGGTGTGTCGCACCAAATGAAAGTGAGGGTAGTACCTAAGTTACCTGTGCCCGTAATTATTGGAAATGACTGTCCAGGATTTACTGAGTTAATCTCAGAGGAACTCAACCTTGCAGTTTCAGCAGCAGTGGTAACAAGAGCTCAGGCAAAAAAAAATCTCAAATTGTGGGGTCACTTTTCCTTTCAGTGACTTTGAGTCAGACTTGTTTGAGAACAGCTCCAAGATCCAGAAGTCCAGGAAAGAAAGAAGACATCTGAAACAGCAGTGGTAAAAAAAAGACTGATAGACATAAAGGGTTAAAATATGAAAATGCTGAAGCTAAACTGATAACTTGCTCTGAAACAAAATCACAATCCGTTAACAATGTTTCTCTCCAGGGTTATTTTAAGCAGTTGGGGGGTGAAACGAAAACAGGGTGAACCAATGTTTAAAAAATATAATGGGTTACTGTACAGAATATAGGTTAAACCTCAGACACAACAATTGGTTATGCCACAGAAGTATAGAACAGAGTTGTTACAGACAGCACATGATAGTCCTATGGCTGGTCACTCAGGGAGGGGATTGCACCCTTGCCAGATTGCTGTATAGATTTCACTGGCCTGGAATTCATGAAGATGTTGCTACCTATTGTAATTCCTGTGCTGAGTGTCAGAAAGTAGCCCCCATCATTAGAAAAGACAAGGTGCCCCCACCCTTGATAGATGTGCTTTTGAGAGAATTGCAATGGAAGTGGTTGGTCCTTTAGACAAAAGTATAAAGATTTATCCTGGTAATATGCAACTATGTTACTTGATACTCAGAGGCTGTTCCTATGTGTACTGTCACCACCCCCAAAGTGGCAGCAGAGCTTGCCAACATTTTCAGCAGGGTGGGCATACCAAAAGAGATTATTACTGATCAGGGTAGTAATTTTGGTGCTGCATTACTTAAGGAGCTATACAGACTACTAGGTATCACTGCCATAAGAACCTCCCCCTATTGCCCTCAGAGAGACAATCTTATTGAGCATTTTAACCAAACCCTAAAATGCATGTTAAAAAGGTTTGTGAAAGGGAAAGATTGGGACCAGTACTTGCCTTACCTACTTTTTGCTTCTAGAGAACTGCCACAGGCATCAACAGAGTTTTTACCATTTGAAATGCTGTATGGTAGGCAGCCAAGACGGCCACTGGATGTGATAAAAGAAACGTAGGAAGATAACCCCACTCAGAAACAATCTATAACATATTATATTTGTGCCCTAAGAAAGAAACTGGCAAAATATGTTGAAATTGCCCATAGTAATCAGGAAGATGCCCCAAACCAACGGAAGGTATATTATGACCATGGGGTAAAAGAAAAAGTTTTCGAGCCAGGTGAAAAGGTTTTGTTGCTGTTACCCTCTACGGAAAATAAACTGTTAATGAAGTGGCAAGGACCTTATAAGGTTCTTAAACATACTGGCACCGTTACCTATGAGATTGAGACCCCTGACAGGAAAAATCCTACTAAGATGTACCATGCTAACCTCCTCAAGAAATGGGTTGAAGAAATGCCAAAAAGATGCTTTGCTAGTTTTACCAGAAACTGGAAAAGAAGATATTGATGTAGCTTTTGATAGACTGGAACAAACTGTAATTGCTGATGCTGCAAAGGTGAATGTTTCCTTAACCTCAGAACAAACTGCAGACATTTGTAATGTGTTAGACATTTAACAGTACGTTTACCACAGTACCAGACTGAGCTAAAGGGGTCAAGCACATAATAGTGACATGGAATGCTCGCCCTGTTAGACAAAAGACATACAGGTTGCCAGAGTGGTTAAGAGCCGACATGGTTAATGAAATAGAAAAAAATGAAAGAATTGGGTATCATAGAAGAGTGGAGGAGTGCTTGGTCATCTCCAATGGTAATTGTAAACCAAAAAGAAGGGGGTGTTAGAATCTGCCTTGATTTTAGGAAACTTAATCAAGTGTCAGAATTTGACAGTTATCCTGTGCCCAGAATAGATGATTTGGTGGACGGGCTGGAGAGTGCAAAGTATATCATTACCCTCGATCTCATCAAGGGTTACTGGCAAATCCCTTTAGCCAAAGAATCCAGAGACAAAACTGCATTTGCCATTCCTGTTGGATTGTATCAGTTCATCACCATGCCATTTGGTTTCCATGGTGCGCCAGCTACATTCCAGCGAAACATGAATGTAATTTTATCACCTTGCACTGGTTATTGTACTGCGTACCTGGATGATGTCGTGGTGTACAGTCCAGACTGGAGAAGTCACCTGGAACACCTACGAGCAATTATCAAAAATGCAGGTCTGACTTTTAATCCTACCAAATGTGCATTGGGCATGCAGGAAACCAGATATCTGGGCTATGTGTTAGGAAATGGAGAAGTTAAGCCAGAAATTTCTTAAATAGAAGCTGTAGCTAACAGCACTATCCCCAAAACCAAGAAACATGTCAGGTCATTTTTCGGGCTGGCTGGTTATTATTGGAGATTTGTTCTCAAGTTCACCGAGTTAGCTACTCCCCTCACTGAACTCATGAAAAAATGGTACCCGAATAATATGAAATGGACCCCAGAGTGTGATGAAGCTTTTCAAGCCATTAGGGCTGCATTATGTTCAGCCCCTGTTTTAAGAATCTCAGATTTTGACAAACCATTTTTTGTCACAAACAAATGCATCAGAGGTAGACCTAGGTGTAGTCCCAAGTCAAAATGTAGATGGTATGGAACATCCTATTCTGTATATTAGCAGGAAGTTGCATGACAAAGGAAAAAGGTACTCTACCATTGAAAAGGGAATATCTTGCGGCAACGTGGGCTATGGAGTCCCTTAAGTTTTACTTACTAGGAGCTGATTTTGTACTTGTAACCAATCACAGTCCTCTCTTTTGGCTTAACCAAATGATAGATAAAAATGCTAGAATCACAAGGTGGTACGTGGCATTACAGCCCTTTAAATTCAAGGTGATACGCAAATCTGATAAAGAGAATAGCAATGCTGATTTTCTGTCAAGATTAGATCAGGAATTGAGGATTCTGAAGGTTGAAACACAAATGTATAAATTTAAACTTTACTGTTTGCTGTAGTGTTATAGAAAAAAGGATACTGCACATGTGCTTAACTTTTGAAGGTTAGTAGAGAAGTAATAGAAAGTTTTGGAAACCTGTTTGATAAAACAGGTTCCCTCTTGAGGGGGTGTATGCAACAGGGTTGAATAGGACCCTGTCCCAGTTATGGAGAGTTTGCATGCAGGGATCTGTTCTTTCCTGTCTCTTGTCTATCTGGTTGTGCAACCAGATTTTCTCGTGAGACCTGGCACTTGATCACCCCGACAGTTTCTTAGTTCTCTGCTTCTCACGGTCTCTTAGTTTTCCTTTGCTGTTTCTGTCTTTTCCTCCCTTGCATATCTGCTGGTATAAAAAATATGTGCAAATCATTATGTGGAAATGTAACTGATATTGGGATCCCTTTGTTTTGAAATATAGTTATACTGTTGAAATGATTGCAAAAAGCTATTTGCAACTCAAGGGGTTAACCTGTTTGCATACTCTGAGAAGCTGTAAGCAAGAGGTCAGTTCTGGATCACAATATTCTTTTTGCTGCACTTGTTGAAACTTACAAGAAAACTGAGAAGCATGCTGTTTTCTTAACGAGCAGGGGTTGCAGAGACTTATAAAAACAGAGCTGCAATTTCTTGCAAGAGAAAAAACACAGAGACTGAGATTGGAAATCAAGAAGAAACCCAGATGGACTTTCTCTGTTTATACTGCCTTTGTAAATAGTTATACTGGACAGTTTTATTTTACTTTTCTTAATAATAAATCACTTGTTGCAAATTTTACAATTGCTCCTGGTTTACCTATGCTTCTTGACCTGTGCCTCGACGACAAAGCTTAGTACTCTAACAACCATAATTCTTGATCTTCCTGGACCATCTTCACCATTGATTTGCACGCCCACCCACCATCCCCCAGGCTCTCTCTCTCTGTTTATTGGTTTTCTTCCCCTTGTTTGATCTGGGCTGTGAAGACACTGCACTTGTTGTTGACTTTTCTTAAACAGGTCCTAAGGGCTATCTTATGCCCTTGTTAGGTTAGGTGTTTAGATATATTATGCTGTATCTTCTCAGTAAAAAAAGTACTGAGGCAGTTGAGGGCCATTGCTAAGATAGGCTATGTAGCGCGAGCTAGTCTTGTGGTGCCACCCATGCATGGTGCCTACCTTGGTGCCAGCCCTTCTGAAGACTTTTTGCTCCCGCAGGATCCTGGCAGCTCCGGCAGAGAACTCAGCTGTGTAATTCAATAAAGAAGATGGTCCAAGAAGATCAAGAATTATGGTGAGTACATAATTTCCATTTCTTACACTGTTCTTTACCTTTGTTTTTAACCTTTGGACATTTATTTTGTGGTGTCCATCCCACATAAGAAAATTCAGATCAAATCTAAGGTTCTAGGATCCTGGATATGTTGTTCATCCACACTCTTTGGCATGTCCCCTTCCACTTTAAATCTTGCCAGAAGTCTTCAAGCTGGCTCCTCCCACTCACCTGGGTGGTATAACCTTCAGTTCCGCCCCATGACTCCAGATCTTCCTTTCCACTGGAAAATTCAGGTTGCCTCCCTCGTGCTCACTCATTTTGTAGGCCCTTGCTTCTAAACCTTCGGTTATTCCGAAAATCTGTCTAGTTCGCATTATCGATCGCGACTACTTACCTTCAATTAAGGAAGACAAGTCTTCCCCTGGATTTCAACGGTGTCCCTTCAGCCAGAAGATGTTGTGCACCGATCTCCATACCACGTGTCTACTGTCTCAGTGTCAACCATGACACCTCGAAATGTGATCTTTGCCTCGCCTTTCATCCTAATGTTCTCAATGACCATCTCACATGCCTGAAGTTGGGGAGGCCGGAAAAAAAAAAAACCTCTGGTGAAATCCAAGGAGGCTCGGTAGGTGGTTTCTGCGGCTGCGGGATCTGCCGAGCAATTGGAGCGAATGCAAGCATTCGAGAAGGAATCTGCTTGGGCTGCAGAAACTACTCTGAGCTTCTTTGTTCCGCTCAACCTGGGCTCCACCTTCTTGAGTTCCTTCCAAGAGTTGTGCCAGTCTCTTCCGACCAAGGGAGAGAGTCCTGTGGGCATGCACCCCTCTTGGTCCCGTAAGCAGGAGAAGGACCTGGGAGCGTCTTCATACCGATGGAGCCGCTCTTGGGATCAGGAGAGATCTCGGTCCTAGGAACCGGCTATCTCGACTTCAGTCAAAATTGCCTCTTTGACCGCTGGCTTCTCGGCTTTGCCATCTGGCCAGTTGACCGAAGTGTCGCTTGATGATGTGGAAATCGTCATCGACCCGATCGACCCATTGTCACTAACTCTGGTCAACGATTCTCTCGATTGAACTCTGATTCTTACTTTCCCCGATGAGGAAACCCAGCCTGCTGGGAATCCCATTGAGAAAGTGGTCCCCGACCCTGGGAAATTATCGGTCTCACCGGTGTCCCGAGTTGGCCTGTCCAATCTCAATCAAGGTCCCGGACCCCTTTGAACAAAAGGCCGAGGAAGAGCCACAGACGCTCACAAAAGAGGCAATCCCATCGGTCGTCCTCATCCTCCTCGGATGAGGAGAGGCTCCGGCGGACACTCCGGCACTACGATTACCTTATGTGGCAGAAGCTGATTTTGACGGGCTTCCACCCCGGCAGTTACTTGGCTCTCACCTCCTAGGCCGAAGCCAATTCCTTCAGAGCCGATCAAGTCGATTCCCCTACCCACGGAGCCAGCAAAACCTCCGGTTCGGCCAAAGCCGGTCTCTTCATCACTTGTGGTGGAACCACCGCCCAAGCAGCATGTGGGAGGGGCTCCTTCCAAAGAAGATAGGCCAGACACTGGGCTTCCCTGGTGTGTCTCGGTCACTGTCACCCTGGACCGCCCTCGGCGAGTCGAGGGTGACCTGGGCAGTCGACCGTTATACCCAGATTCCTCTGATTCAGATGTGTTTGGCCTGCATTCTCATCCTGGGGATGATGAATCGGCTGGTGGGTTAGAGACAGAGGAAGGTCCTTCGTCTTTTCAGGGCATTCTTCGCCTCATCTCTGAGTCCACAGGGATGTCCCTAGAGCCAATTCAGAAAAAGGCAGAATACCCTTTCAAACAACATGAAGTCTTGCTATATTATGACATATGCAGTATAACCCCAGGTTAGAACTGCTCCGGAGGTGAAAGAGTTAACTTTCCATGCAGGGCATGGAACCTTGAGTGCGAGCTCGGTTGAACACTCTGTCTGTTGTAGCTCAAACTTAAACTGTCAGATTCTTTACTCCGCCTCACTGAACAGTCGCTCCGGAGATTTCTCCTGCTGCTCGGTTCGTTTGTCGGTTAAAAAGTGTAATTCTCGGTTTATTTACCGAAATTAAACCGCAATCAGTCGGTTCAAGCTCTGTCTGTGGTATTGTAAGTAATAGATAGGCTTACTTTTATTCTGCTGTGTGGAACTTGTAAACGTCTTTTCGGTTCGGTTTGAACCGATCAGATTGGTTTTAAATTAACTTTCTAGTCCTTTAGAGTTCGGTTCCCGGTTCTTATCGGTTCTAAAAGAAAACGGATTTTATTACGGTTTTTTCCACGACCCGTGACACGGTTGGGAACCGATAAGAGAGTCTTGCTTGTCGGATTGCCACTAACGGGCAAGTTTTGGTTAGGCTGGCACTATGTCTGAGAAACCCAAAAGAAAAACCGGACCCACTGGGTTTCAACACTGTGGCCTCTGTGGGGAAGCCTTTGCTAAGGCTGACCCACACACCATCTGTGTATATTGTCTGGGGTTTGACCACCTCAATGCAGACTGCCAGATTTGTAAGAATTTTCCTGCTGCCACCATGGAAAAGAGAGTTGGTAGGCTCAGGGAAAGGGAGGCCAAAAAGTCCGCTGACTCAGATGGCCAGCCCGGTTCGGTTCCAACCGAACCTGAGGGAATGCCCTCTGACCAGGGCGATACTTTCTCGGCCAAACGAAGAGCCAGCTCTGAGGAGCCGGTTCCAACTAAAAGGGCTAGAAAGTCAGCTAGTGTGGAGCCAAAAGTTCTTTCTCCAACGCTGAGGAAATAACTAAAGCTATTCAAATTGTCCAGTCTCTTTCCCGGTTCCGTCCGATCCGACACCATCAGAGGCGCTTCGGTTGGACGGTTCCACGATTCAAGATTATGATTTTGGGATTTTTATGAACTGGAGGAAGGGAGGAGGGGTATGAGGAGAGTGAATGTGATTTTGAAGGTCTGGATGTGTCCATTGAACCGGACATCTCTCAGACAGACCTTCAAGGTTCCCCAGGCTATCTGAGTCCCTTCTCATTTTTGTCCTATAAGAAAGTTGCTGAAACTCTCCAACTCCTGTTGAGGAAGCTGTTGACACCAAGAAGAGCCTGATTATGTAGAAATGATGGATATTCCAGAGTCTAGGAGACTGTCTATTCCCTTGCACAAATCCTTTAGGAAACAGACAGTAAAAATTCTAAAAACTCCTCACTCTATCCTTCCTGTTGATAAAAGGATGGACAATAGGTATACATTATCAGGCTCTGATACGGAGTTCCCCTCTCAGTAATGCAGCCATGTGGGGGTAGTGCAGGCTGCAGCCTGTGACAAGGCTAATATTCCTCTAGCCTCTCACCCTCCTGAAAAGGATTCCAGGAGGATGGATACCATGGCAAAGAAACAGTACATGGCAGCAGCTTTAGGACTCAGACAGGCAAATTATATGGCTTATGCAGCTAGGTACCAGAAATCCAGATGGGATACTGTGCTGGCCCTAGCAAAACAGGCCCCTGACCAGCTTGCCAGGGAGCTGGAGCAGGTGGCTGCGGATGATGATTGAGGCATCCAAGGTGCAATTTCATGCTGCAGTAGACTCTAATGATGTTTCATCAAGAGTCATGGCTACATCTGTGTCTCTTCGCAGAATGGCCTGGCTCAGATGTACTGCCCTGTCACAGGATACTCAGTCTAAGGCTATGGATTTTCCTGTTGTGGGCAATTCTCTGTTTGGGGAGCAGACAGAGAATTACATGAAGAAAATGGACAGTACAGAACCACCTATAGGAGTGCACAGGCAAAGAGGCAAGCCACTCCTCAAAGGCAGCATGGCGGGGCAGGCAGGCCTTTTCATAGGCCTTTTTACCAAGCCCAGGCCTTCTCTTCTGCTTATGCCCAGAGGGGGTTCTTTAGAGGAAGAGGCAGAAGGGGATCTAGTAAGCCTGCTTCTACCCCTCAAACCAAAGCCCCTGCAAAACAGGCTCCCTGATGGGGTGGCCAGGGCCGATTCTCCACTACCGGCAGGGGGCAGGCTGGCTTACTTTGTCCAGGACTGGGAGTCTTTAACATCAGACAAGTGGGTCCTGGAAGTAGTAAGCCAGGGACTGGTTCTCGGCTCAAAAATTTCAAGATGAAGCCAGGTCCTTCCACCTGCAAATCCATCAGAAGCACTTGCCCTGAAACAGAAGTTTCTTCCTCCTGGCTCTCAGAGCTGTGGAAAGGTTCCACCCTACACCAGGGCAAGGGTTGTACTCCAGGTGCTTCCTTACCCCAAAAAGACAGGAGAATGGCCCATCCTGGATCTCAGGTATCTAAACAAGCACCTTTTAAAACCAAAGTTCAAAATGGTGGCTCTGGGAATTATTTTACCCTCTCTAAGGCCAGGTGACTGGCTAGCCTCCCTGGACCTAAAGGATGCCTACTTCCATGTTCCCATCAGAAGCTCCCATCAAAAGTACCTCAGATTCGAACTGCCCTCAGGCCATTACCAGTTCAGAGCAATGCCCTTCGGCCTCACCTCGGCCCCGAGGGTGTTCACAAAATGCCTGGCAGTAGCAGTTGCTCATTTAAGAAGGCAAAAGATTGCCATCTTTCCTTATCTGGACGACTGGCTCATTGTAGGTCAGTCTCAAGACCAGGTCAAACTACACCTACAAGTAACTCAGCAACTGCTTACATCTCTAGGTTTCCTTCTCAATCTTCAAAAGTCAGTTCTGGAGCCTGTCCAGCTTCTCACCTTCATAGGCGCAGAATTGAACACAAAAGAAGCCAGAGCCTTCTTCCCTCTGGAAAGAGCAAGGACTTTGGTCTCTCTGGCCTCTTCTTTCACCCTGCAGGTCTCTCGACCAGCAAGGCATTTTCTACAGCTCCTGGGGCACATGGCTGCTTCTACAGCAGTAGTGCAGGAAGCAAGATTTCAGATGAGGGACATCCAGTTCCATTTGAGAGCCTTTTGGTCTCAAAGGACAGATCCTCTAACCAAATTGATCCCAGTGACTCGAACCCTGATCCAGGCCATTCAGTGGTGGCAGGACCAGAGCAATCTGAGACAGGGGGTTCCCTTCACTCCCCAGTCTCACTCCTTGACCCTTACTACAGATGCATCCCTCTTGGGGTGGGGAGCTCACATGGGCGACCTTACTACCCAGGGGTTGTGGTCCCCTCAGGAATCTCTGCTCCACATCAATTTGTTGGAACTCAGAGCAGTTTTTCTAGCACTCCAGGTTTTTTCACATCTGTTCAGAACAAGGTTGTACAGGTCAGAACAGACAATACCACTACAATGTGGTACATCAACAAGCAAGGGGGCACTCAGTCTACGGCTTTGTGCACCGAAGCAATGAAGTTGTGGTCTCTGGCTTATTCTCTGAATGCCTTCCTTATGGCAGTTCACCTCCCAGGCAAGGACAATGTCCTAGTGGATGCTCTTAGCAGGATTTCCCAGGGCCATCACGAATGGGCACTGGATCCCCTAGTACTGGAGGTAGTATTTGCCAGATGGGGCACCCCGCAGATAGATCTCTTTGCAGCCCTAGACAATCACCAACTTCCCTTGCTGCAGACCCCAGTGTTGGGCTCAGTCCTCTGGATGCCTTTCTACTCAGTTGGAAGGGAAGTTCTCTGTCTTTCCCCCTTCTCTTCTCTTCAAGGTGCTAGTCAAAATCAGATCTCAACCCTGCAAGATGATCCTGATTGCTCCAGATTGGGCCAGGCAGCCCTGGTACCCTCCTCATGTCCTTAGCAGTTCACCTTCCCTGTGTCTTCCCAGGAATCACAACCTGTTAACCTGTGCCCAGGGGAGAGTTTGGTATCCGAACCTCAAATCTCTCAATCTCAAGGCATGGTTCTTGAAGAGTTAGAGTTTGCTAACCTACACCTTTCCCAAGGTGTATTGGATATCTTGAAGGCCTCTAGGAAGCCTTCCACCAGGGCTACTTATAATTCAAAATGGAAAAGATTTTCCATATGGTGTGCTGGTAAGCATATTTCCCCAGAATCTGCTGACGTGCCCACGATCCTGGATTATTTGGTGCATTTGAATTCTTTGGGGCTGAGACCAGCTACCTTAAAAGTTCACTTGGCAGCCGTGTCTGTCTTCTTATCAGCAGGTAAGCCCTCTTCTTTTCAGCTCACCCTGTGTTCTCCAAGTTTTTAAAGGGTTGCTTCACACCAACCCTCCGTTCAGGGACCCTGCCCCTGCTTGGGATCTTAATATTTGCATTGCCCAGCTTATGCAACCCCTTTTGAGCCATTGTCTTCAGCAGAGCTTAAGTACTTGACTTGGAAAACTGTGTTTCTGGTAGCCATCACCTCTGCCAGGCGCAAAGTGAGCTGCAAGCATTGTCAGTGGAGCCTGATTTTATCTCCTTTCACAGAGATAAGGTGGTCCTCAGGACTAACAGAAAGTTTTGCCTAAAGTGGTTTCAGACTTCCACCTTAATCAATCCATGTCTCTTCCTGTGTGCTTCTGACCATTCCTCCTCTGGTAGAGAGAGATACTGCACAGTTAGATGTCAAAAGAGCCCTTAGTTACTATATAGAACGTACCAAGGGTCACAGGTTTGAATCCCTCCAATTGTTCCTCACTTATGATGAGGTTGGCAAAGGTAAACCTGCCACTAAAAGATCCATTGCCTGGTGGATTGTCTCTTGTATTCAATTTTGCTATGAAAAACTAGGTAAGATTCCTCCCTCAGGCCTGAGGGCTCACTCTACCAGAGGTACAGCTGCGTCTCTGGCTGCTGCCAGGGACATCCCTATCCTAGAGATATGTCAAGCAGCTACCTGGAAAACAGTTCACACTTTTACTAAGCATTACTCCCTGGATATCCAGGCTAGGAGTGATGCTCGATTTAACACAGCTGTGCTTCAGAGCCTATTTCCTAAGTAGGTTCTGTCCCTCCTCCATGGAGTACTGCTGTGTAATCTGCATATGTCATAATAGCAAGACTTCATGTTGTTTGAAGAAAAAATTACTCACCTTAGTAATGTTGATTCTTCTAATGGAGTCTTGCTATAATAAACCCCAACCTGCCCTCTCAGAACCTCTATTTTTGGGATGTGGGTGGGCAGTGCAATATTGGCACTTCATAGATGCCCACTTTATTTTCACCCTTTCTTAGGGTGCTTAGGTGTTATGCTTTATTTTTCTTTCTTGAATCCCCTGACTTGAGTCTTTGTTTTGGGATCAAGAACAAAAATGTGTTTTTGTAGCTAGTAGCCAGTGGGCTAGTGTAGGTTTACGGCTTCCACACAGAACCTTAGTGAGTTTTTTGCTTGTAAAGATCTGACAGTTTAAGTTTGAGCTACAACAGACAGAGTGTTCAACCGAGCTCATGCTCAAGGTTCCATGCCCTACATGGAAAGTTAACTCTTTCACCTCCAGAGCAGTTCTAACCTGGGGTTATACTGCATATGTCATAATATAGCAAGACTCCATTAGAAGAAACAACATTACTAAGGTGAGTAATTTTTTTTCATGGACATCCTCAAGAGAGGGGATACCCTGATGGAGGCCTTTCCTATGGCCGAGGCCATTGTGG
The DNA here is from genome assembly GCA_016271365.2 of Neoceratodus forsteri. Lineage (NCBI taxonomy): Eukaryota > Metazoa > Chordata > Ceratodontiformes > Ceratodontidae > Neoceratodus > Neoceratodus forsteri. The sequence goes on along the minus strand of CM057450.1, from coordinate 676,453,360 downwards.
GCTCAGTCTTAGAACTCTGGCAGTGCCCTGCCCCGTGTCCAGCACCGTCTGCCCGCATGGCCCGCAAGTATGCAGTGCCCATGGGGTCCCTTGTGGGGTTCACAGAGCACCCTTCATCCAAGAGCCTGGTGATTGCCTCTGTGTTCAGGCATACTGGCAGTTCTGCTGACACTGACTGACCTCCCAAGAAAGAGTCCGTTCATGGACCATTCAGCTAGGAAGGTCTATGTGGCCTCTTCCCTGGGCCTTCGTCAGGCAAGTTCGGCCGTCATCATGGCACATTTCTCCCACGCCCTCTTGGGGTCCTTGGATGAAGTCCTCCCACATCTCCATGCAGACCATGGTCAAACAGGTCCGGGATCAGGGCCGAGCTGTTGCCAAACAGCAGCTTCAGAGAGCCATGGACATTGGGGATTCTTGTGCCCGTTCGATGGCAGCTGCAGTTGCCTCTCATCACAGGGCTTGGCTGAGGCTCTCCTCCTTCCAGGTGGATACTCAGCGCAAACCCGCTGATGTGCCTTTCCTGGGCACCGACTTTTTTGGCCCAGGTGTGGCTGGTCACCTTCAGCACATTGAGCAGTCCATTGCCACCTTGGATGCCGCTTCTGCTAAGGGTTCTTTGGGCAAGAACCAGCAGAAAAAAAAGAAGCCTTTCTAGGGACATGGATATGTTGTTCATCCACACTCATTGGCAGTATCCTTGCCGCTTTAAATCTTGCGGAAGGTCTTCAAGCTTGCTCCTCCACCCACCGGGTGGTATAACTCGGCTCCGCCCCCATGACGCCAGATCTTCCTTACGGCAGAGCTCCAGGTTCCCTCCTAACGCTCTGCGTTTGCGACTGGTCCCTATTTCTCCGTTTGCGGATTTAAAAAAATAAAATTTGCAAAAGACTTCAGTCTTGATCCCTCGTGCTGCGATGGACAAATCGACTCCAGTTTGGAGATGCCCATGCGGGCAGAAGATGTCTCAGGCGGATCCACACTCACGTGTGTCTACTGCTTAGGCCTTGAGCACGACCCGCGGGCTTGCGACCTGTGCTCATCTTTCTCGGCCCTCGTCCTCGAAGAGCCGTGCTGCCCGATTGCAACTGGGCCGTCCCGAAGCGTTCCCTCGGTGAAGTCAAGGAGGCCGGTCGGCCAGTGTCCGGCGGCCAGACTTCAGCGGATCAACTCGGCGGATGGTAAGCCCTCGAAAGAAGGCGTATCGACCGTATACTTCTCGGAGCGGCATTTATCCGCTCTCTGGGTTCTTCCTACACGGCTTCATGGAGCTTTGTCGTCCTCTCCACTAAAGAGAGGGCCTGCGTCTGCTGGACCTTATTCTCGGTCCAAAGAGGACAAGGGTAAGTCCCTCCGTCGGCTGCTCTTGGGAGGCGGGAAAGGTCCTCTCCGGGCGTGATCCGTCGGCCGGTCGATTGCCAAGCTTCGACCACAGGCCTCACGGGTGTCCCCGTCCAGGTCAGTTGACCGAGACTCCCACTGATGAAGTCGAGATTTTTCTCGACCCTATTGGACGGGCTGTCGCCTTTAGCAGCCGAGATTCCCCTCCCGGTTCCCGGGAGGGTTGAGGATCCCGTGGGCTCGTCTGTGCCTCGGTTCCGGAGCCCTCGGATGGACCTTCCGAGCCGAGAGGAGTGCGGTTCGGCGACACCTCCCGCACGACCCGGAAATTCCGGGACTCTCGGTCTCGGTCTCGGACCTCTTCGCGGTCCAGCCGTTCCCACCGTCATAGGCGGTCTCGGTCTCGGCACCGCGGTAAGCGGCGTCGCCGCTCGTCCTCGTCCTCCTCCTCGGATGAGGGAGGCTTGCGTCGATCGTCGGTGGTCCACGGGACCTTATGTTGCAACAGCTCCTCCTGGCGAGAATAAGCCGACTCCGCGCCTTCCCGGCCATTAAATAACTGTCACGGAGCACCGACACAACCCCTCGACTTGTCGAGGGCCTATACCAGGCGGTTGTTGCGCCAAACCAGCTGCTCCACGATTCGGTGGAACCTCCGCCTCTCACAGCCACCAATTGGGGCTCCGACCAAGGATTCTCGGTCGACTGAGGTTTTACCCATCGTGTCAGCGTACCCTCACTCCCGACCGACCTCGGCAGGTGAAGGGTGGCTCAGGCCAGAGCAGCTCTTCGAGACTCTTCCGAGTCCGAAGATGATTCCTCCTTCTTCTCAAGCGACTGGACTTGGAGTCTTCAGGAAGGTCAGTCAATGGGCGATAGCCCGTCGTCCTTCCTGGACACTTGGCTCATCTCGGAGTCTACCGGGATGGAGCTCGAACCCGTTCCAAGCGGGCCAGGTATCCCCTCACGGAGATTCTGGACCGAGATTCTCGACGGAGGCCTTTCGGTGGCCGAGGCCATAGTAGGTCGGCACTGGAACTTTGGCGGCGCCCTGCTTCCTGCCCTGCGCTTCGACCAGGATGGCCAGGAAGTATCACCGGTCCCTACTGGTTCCTTGTCCAGTTTTTGGAACACCCCTCTGCTGAGGGGTTGGTTACCGACTAGCGTTTTCGGCAGCCACGCCTGCGCCAGGGATGTGACAAACCTCCTGACAAGGAGTCCAAGAAATTGGACTATGTCGGGCGAAAAGTCTCAGCTCACGTCCTCTCTGACCTTCCGATCAGGCCAGTTGACCGTCCTCATGGCACATTTTCTCATGCCCTGTTGGGCTCCCTGGATGAGGTCATCCCTCATCTTCCGCCGATCTGCAGACTACGGTTAAGCAGGTGCGGGACCAGGAGCAGGGCAGTGGCCAAACAGCAGCTCCAGACTGCTTTGGATATAGGGACTCATGTGCCAGATCCGTGCGTGACGCGAGTGGCTATCGTCCCGGCGGGCTTGGCTGAGGATATCACCTTTACTTGGATACCCAGCACAAGTTGGCGGATGTTCCCTTTTGGGGACTGACCTCTTGACCCTGGGGTGGAAGGTCACCTGCAGAGGATCGAGAAGTCCAATACCACCTTGGACTCGGTCTCTTCCGCCCAGAAGGACAAAGGCCGCCAAACCACAGCCCTAAGCGCTCGTCCTTCTGTGCCCCGGTAGCCTGGCCCAGCAACGTCAGGGCCAGCAGGCTCGGCCTTGGCATCCCAAACCCAAGCCGCCGGCTTCCTCTAACAGGAGGCAGGGAGGAAAGGGCCCAGGAGGTCCCTCGGCCGGTCCCTCCTCCAAGCCTGCCCAGTGACGGACTGAGGGGTGTCGCCCCATCCCGTCACCTTACCCTAAGTCCCCCATGGGAGGCGGCTCAAGACTGTCCGTTCACCTGGTCGCTGTTACCACGGACAGGTGGGTCTTGAGGTGGTGGGAAGAGGCCTGCCTCTGGAATTCGAGCAGGCACCACCCTTCAGGCCGTCGCCCCTCGGGAAGCCGGGATCCCAGCCTCACTGGCGGCTCGTCGAGCAGCATAACTCTCCTCCTCCAGAAGGAGGTGGTAAGAGAGGTGGTGGACCCTCCTTCAGACCCAGGAGTTTGTGTCCAGGTACTTCCTGGTTCCGAGCAGACGGGGGCTGGCGCCCATTCTCGACTATATCGACTAAACAAGTTCCCTAGGTCTCGAACCTTCCAGGATGGTCACTCTGGCTCAGATAATACCATCCTTGGCAGCGGCGTGTGGTTCTGCTCTCTGGACTTGCAGGACGCGTTTTTTCACGTCCCTATCCGTCCGTCTCACCAGAGATTCCTTCGCTTCCGCAGGAAGGATCTCTCTTCGAGTTCCAAGCCATGCCCTTCGGCTTGTCTCCAGCTCCCAGGGTCTTCACCAAATGCATGGCAGTGGTGACAGCATTCCTCCGGGCCCTGAGGGTCCGGTGTACCCTTACCTGGACGACTGGCTGATAGCAGCTCCCTCCAGGAAGGAGGCGAGTGGTCCAGAGATCTGGCCTCCAGGTCTGCTCTCAACTGGGCCTCCTTATCAACGAGGCCAAGTCAGACTCGAGGCCGAAGCAGGTGATTCTATTCATCGAGGCGCAGCTCGACTCTCTTGAGCAGAGCGCGGCTCCCGGACAGGGCGAGGTTCTTTCCTCCTTGCCCGATCATTTCTGGTTGGGCAATTCCGCCTGCCGGGACTTCCTCGCCTCCTGGGTCTCATGGCGGCCTGTACCAGCGTGGTCCGTTGGGCCGCTGGAACATCGTCCCCTTCAGTGGGGACTGGCCAGCCAGTGGTCAGCAACGCTACGATCCCTTGGACCAGCTTGTGTCGGTGACACAGGGATGTGAAACGCTCTCCAGTGGTGGACCGTTCCAGATCATTTGCAGGAGAGGCATCCGTTAAATCCGCCCGAGCAGCGGTCTCTCTGTCGACCGATGCCTCTCTGATGGGTTGGGGTGCCCATCTGCGGAAGCTCACCAGAGCTCATGGCCTCTGGTCCCCTTGAGGTCGATGCCACATCAACCTGCTGGAGCTCCGAGGCGGTCGCCTAGCTCTCACCGCCTTTGCTCCGTTCCTCCGGGGTCAGTGGTCCGAGGTCAGGCGGACAATACCACGACCATGCTGCTATCTAAACCGCCAGAAGGCGGGGCCGCGCTCCATGCTTCTATGCAAGGCTCTCCGCATTTGGTCACCGTCGCAGCCTGGGCCGGATCTCCTAGCCATTCACGTGGCAGGAGCCTCCAACACCCTGGCCGATGCCCTGAGCGGATAGGGCTGCATCACGTGGTCTCTCTCTCCGAGGTAGTACAGCATCTGTTCTCCCTTTGGGGCACACCTCAGGTGGACCTGTTTGCCTCCAGGGAGAGCAGGCTAGAGTCTGTTCCATGCCGCCCCCCTCAGCAGGGGCTGCTGCAGGGGATGCCTTCTCGAGGCAATGGACCCCGGGCCTCTTGCCTTTCCCCCATTTCCCTTGATCCTGCAGGTGCTTCTCAAAGCGAGGAGGGACAAGGCGCAGGTGATTCTGATAGCCCCAGACTGGCCTCGCCAGTTCTGGTACCAGATCTCCTCAGTCTAGCTCCAGGACTCATGGCAGCTTCCAGCTCGCCCGGACCTGCTCTCAGTCAATCAGGGGAAGGTGTTCCATCCGGACCTTCAATCCCTGCACCTGGCGGCCTGGTTCCTGGCGGCTAGAGTTCCAGGCCTTGGGTCTTTCCGACGAGGTCCTCAATGTAGTTGAAGGTCCGTGGAGTCGACCAGAAAATGCTATGCCTTCAAATGGAAAAGGTTTTCCATTTGGTGTCAGAACAAGGGCTTGGACCTTCCTCCTGTTCCTTGGCAAGCATCTTGGACTATTTATGGTCCCTTTCTAGTCAAGGAGCTTAGGTCGACGACCCTAAGGGTGCACCTGGCAGCCATCTCTGCTGCACGGCGGGCAGGAAGCAGTCGATGGCAGGAGGAAGGTGGTCTAGTGGCTTTTTCAAGGCCTTGATCACATTCCCCTCAGTCAGAACCCCACCTCCGTGGGATCTACTGCTGAGTACTGGCAAAGCTCATGGGCAAGCCATTCGAACCTATGCACAGGTGTGCTCTCTCTCACCTGTCGTGGAAGACCGCCTTCTTGGTGGCTATCCGTCAGCCAGAAGGATGGGAGAGCTCCAGGCTCCATCGAGTCTCCTTACCTGGTCTTCCACAGGGACAAGGTTGTCCTCGCCCCACCCAATTCCTTCCGAAGGTGGTGTCGGAGTTTCACCTTAACCAGGTGTTGACTCTGCGGTGTTCTACCCCAATCACACCTCGGAGGCCGAATATAGGCTCCATACTCTGGACCTAGAAGGCGCTAAGCTTATTATAAGGCGCGGCTGAGAGTCGGGAGAGTTCGCCCAGCTGTTTGTCACCTACGCTGAAGCACATCTGGCAGACCTGCAGCCAAGCGAGACGATAAGCAGGTGGGTAACCTCCTGCATAGATCTCTGCTATAAGTTGGCGAACATGGAGCCTCCCAGAGGATAAGAGCTCCATTCTACCCGCCATACTGCTGCCAGTGGCTGCTTCCAGGGACGTCCCTATCCAGGAAATCTGCAGGGCTGCTACCTGGAAGTCAGCAAACACCTCATTACCCACTACCACATCGACCTTGAGTCACGCCGGGATGCTGGTTTGGGGCCTCGGTTCTCAGTCTCTCTTTCCCAAGTAAGTATATGGGGGTGTCGTCTTGCCTCCCTCCTCCCGGAGAACTGCTAGGAGTCTGCCAATGAGTGTGGATGAACAACATATCCATGTCCCTAAATACTGGAGTTTACTCACCTGTAACAGGAGTTCTAGGAATGGTATATGTTGTTCATCCACACGACCCACCGACCTCCCGGCCAGCACAACCTGAGCTTCCAGCGGGCCAGATCTCTGGCGTCTGGGGGCGGGCGAGTTATACCACCACGGTGGGTGGGAGGAGCAACTTGAAGACCTTCGGCAAGATTTAAGCGGCAAGGATACTGCCAATGAGTGTGGATGAACAACATATACCATTCCTAGAACTCCTGTTACAGGTGAGTAACCTGTATTTTTGTGCGCTTCTCCTGCGACACAGCAGTCCTCCTTTTCAAGGAGGACAGCAGCATCAGCAGCAGCAGGCTCAAGCTTGGTGCCCCCGGCCCAAGCCTGGGCCCTCCTAGGCACATAACGGAGGATGAGGTTTGGGTCCTGGATCCTCCTCCAAGCCGACTCAGTGATGGAGTGGGGGCTGCCTCCCCCTCTCCCGTCACGCCAGCTCTGGTTCCTCCCGTGGGGGGCCGGCTCCGCCACTTCCTTTCCACCTGTTCCATTGTCACTTTGGACAGGTGCGTTCTCGAAGTGGTTGGTCAGGGACTGCCTCTGGAATTTGAGCAGTACCCTCCAAGCTGAGCCCGCACCCCTCGGGAGGAAAGTGTTTCCACCCAGACTCAGTCGGCTCTCCGAGATATCGCTCAGCTCCTTCTCAAGGAGGCAGCAGCTCCAGTGGCGGATCCTCCAGCAGACCCAGGTTTTGTCTCCAGGTACTTCCTGGTGCTCAAGCAGACTAGGGGCTGGCACCCCATTCTAGATCTGCAAGACCTGAATCAATATCTCAGGTCACGCACCTTTCAGATGGTCTCTACATCCCAGATCCATACCATCCTTGGAGCAAAATATGTGGTTCTGTTCACTGGATCTGCAGGACGCATTCTTTCATGTCCCAATCCGTCTGTCTCATCAGCAGTTCCTCCGCTTCAGAGTCAAACAGACCCTCTGCGAGTTCCAAGCCATGCCGTTCAGCCTGTCATCAGCCCTAAGGGTCTTCACCAAATGCATTGCAGTGGTGGCGGCCCAGCTCAGGCGTCCGGGGGGTGTCAGGATTTATCACCTACCTTGACGATTGGCTCCTAGCAGGTTCCACCCAACAGGAGGTGGAGAGGTCCAGGGATTTGGCCCTCCAGACCTGCTCCCAACTCGGCCTCCTGATCAACGAGGACAAGTTGGAACTCGTGCCTTCCCAGGTGATGGGCTTCATCGGGGCAGAGCTCAACTCTCGTCAAGCCAGAGCTCAGTTCCTGGTGGACAAGGCAGAGGTTCTTTCCTCCTTTGCCCAATCATTTCTGGTTGGGCAATTGAGCCCTGCCCTGGACTTTCTGCGCCTTCTGGGTTACATGGCAGTGTGCATCTCAGTGGTCTGTTGGGCCCAGCTGCACATGCGCCCCCTTCAATGGGAGCTAGCCGCCCAGTGGACTCGGTGCCACGGTCATTTCGACCAGCTGATTAATGTAACCCAGAAGATGTAGGACGCTTTCCACTGGTGGACCACCCCAGACCGGTTGAAGGAAGGGATCCCGTTTGTTCGCACCGAGCCAACGGTTGTTCTCATGACCGATGCCTCTCTCATGGGCTGGGGAGCCCACATGGGGGACAAAAGGGCCCATGGGCTCTGGACCCGCAAGGAGTCCCGATGCCACATCAACTTGTTGGAGCTCAGAGCAGTCACTGTCATCTTTCACTCCTCAGCTCTAGGGTCAAGTGGTTCAAGTCCAGATGGACAATACCACGACCATGTACTACCTCAACAAACAGGGCAGCATGCACTCCTGTCTGCTTTGCAGAGAGGCGCTCTGCATCTGGACACTCATGAGATGCCTGGAGGCAGATCTCCTAGCCATCCATGTGGCAGGAGCCTCAAACCATCTGATGGATGCTCTCAGATGCTTAGGTGAGACACCCCATGAGTGGTCTCTCCATCCAAAGGTAGCTTACAGCCTGTTCTCCCACTGGGACAAACCGATGTTGGACCAGTTTGCCTCAAGGGAAAACACCAAACTGAGGCTGTTTTATGCCCGCCTCCCTCAGCAGGGCTCACTGCAGGGCGATGCCTTCTCGAGGCCATGGACCCCAGGCATGTCCTATGCCTTCTCTCCATTTCCCTTGATCCACAAGGTGTTCCTGAAGGTGAAGAGGGACAAGGCAAAGGTGATCCTGGTAGCCCCTGACTGGCTGCACCAGTTCTGTTATCCAGATCTCCTCAGCATCAGCTGCAGGCCCCTGGAGTGGCTTCCAGCATGCCTGGACCCGATCTCTCTCAATCAGGGGAAGGTATACCATCTGGACCTTCAATCTCTGCACCTCACAGCCTGGTTCCTGAGCAGCTAGAGTGCCAGGCTTGGGGTCTTTCCGAGGATGTCCTAACCGTGGTGGAGGCATCCAGAAAGGAATCGACCAGGAAATGTTACACCTTCAAATGAAAAAGGTTTTCCATTTGGTGTCAGGGTAAGAGCCTGGACCCTTTGTCCTCACCAGTGACTAACATTCTTGACTACCTCTGGTCTCTGTCCAAAGGGGGTCTTCGGTCATCGACCCTTAGGGTGCACCTGACAGCCATCTTTGCTTACTGGGCACGGGCCGGTCAGCCGACGTTAGCGCAGGAGACAGTGGTCAGGCACTTCTTCAAAAGCTTGGATCACATATCCCTTCCGGTGCATGAACCTCCACCTCAATGAGATCTTCTGTTGGTACTGGCAAAGCTCATGGGCAAGCCAATCGAACCAATGTACAAATGTGCCTTGTCACACTTGTCATGGAAGATGGCCTTCCTGGTGGCTATCACATCTGCCAGAAGGACAGGGGAGCTCCAGACACTTTCAGTGGACTCCCCTTATCTGACTTTCCACAGGGACAAGGTTGTCCTATGCCCCTGCCCAAAATTCCTTCCGAAGGTGGTGTCAGAGTTTCACCTTAACCAGGTGTTAACTCTGCCGGTGTACTACCCCAATTACACCTCAGAGGCCGAGTACAGGCTCCATACTTTGGACCCGAGATGTGCTCTCTCCTATTATAAGGAGAGAATGGCGAAATTCGGGGAGAGATTCGCCAGCTGTTTGTCACCTATGCTGAAGCTGCTTCTGGCAGACCTGCAGCAAAGTGAATGATTGCAAGATGGATTACATCGTGAATTAGTCTCTGTTATGAGCTGGCAGGCAAGGAGCCTCCTAGAAGGATAAGAGCTCATTCTACCTGCCATACCGCCACATCGGTGGCTGCTTCCAGGGACATCACTATCCAGGAAATCTGCCGGGCTGCTACCCCACATCGACCTCTAGTCACGCCAGGATGCTGGTTTTGGGGCCTCAGTTCTCCAATCTCTGTTCCCTAAGTAGGGGGTGTGTGCCTTGCCTCCCCTCTCCCAGAGAACTGCTAGGAGTCTGCCAAAGAGTGTGGATGAACAGCATATCCACGATCCTAGAAAAACCGGTTACTCACCTGTAACAGTAGTTCTAGGAGTGGTATATGTTTATCTGCACTGACCCACCCGACCTCCTCAGCTGTGGATGCACAAACCTGGCTTCCAGTGGGCTAAGATCTGGTGTCATGGGTTGGAGCCAAAGGTCATACCACCCGGATGGATGGGAGGAGCCAGCTTAAAGACTTCTGGCAAGATTTAAAGTGGAAGGGGACATGCCAAAGAGTGTGGATGAACAACATATACTACTCCTAGAACTACTGTTACAGGTGAGTAACCTGTTGTTCCCTGCTGGATCTTTGGCATTGTGATCTAATGGTTAGTGCACCGACTTGGGAGCCACTAGGTTGCAGAATCAAAGCACACTAAAGCTAAATATTCACTGTGTGACGTTAAACAAGTGACATAACCTCCCAGCACTGTAGTCCACACATCTGCAGCAATGGGGTAAAAAGCAGGACCCCACTGGAAAAGAAATCACTGCAGCGACCTCAGCAGGGTTGTTCAGTTTTTTCTCACCAGTTCTAGTCTCCCTCTCTCCATCCATTCCCCTTTCTTATCTTGTGCACTAAAAGTGTTACTCATGAACATTTCTCACATGTCTGCAACTGCACTTAAGGATGTTCCTTGGTATTCTACACCCCATGTCAAATTTATAATATCTGCTCAGCACATAATAATTATCCACATTTTCAAAATCGGCAGAATTGACCATGAGTTGCCATAGTAGATCTTCCTGGACTAAGTCTCCATCACTCATTCACACTAGTGGGATAGCCCCGGAGGCGCTAGGACCAAGGGGGAGCCCAAAATTTTCAGAAGGGTCAGTGCCAAGACAGGACCATGCATGCTCAGCACCACGAAACTAACTCGCGCCTGTATAGGCCATCTCAGCATCAACCCTCCAACTGCCTCAGTTCCTTTTCTCCCGCCGTCGAGTGCGCTTGGATGTCAGCGTTGCTCGTCTGCCAGAGTCTAAGTTTTCGTCTATATGACAGTAGCTTTTAGCGTTTAATTTAATATCTTAAGTAGTAATTTCTTATTTTATGAACAAGAAAAGAAGATTATGAAGAAGAAGAAAAAGAAATTCTTTCCTGCCATCAACGGAGTCGTCCTTAGATGGTAGTGGTGACGGTAGGAGGACTTCGTTTGAAAGTTTTTCTGGCAGAGGGGCTGTGTCCGGTCTGCCGCCCTTAATTAATGGAGGGGGTCTGACTGTGGGCAGTCCTGTTCTCGGGGAAGGGGAGAGGACAGTCCACGGAAGCACAAATCTAGTGGATCTGGCTCCGCTTAACCTCGTTGGGGAAGGAAGAATCAGTGCCGCTCGAGGTTGCCCATTGGTACGTCTGCAGGAGGATTGTTCATCTGGAGGGGCGATGGGCCTGAGCCAACTTTGGTGGGTTCCCCTTGGCCCCGCTCCTAATGGCTGCATTCTTGACTCTGAACTCAATCTCTGTCCTCGTTAGAGCCCTGGTGGGCAGTTTCACCTCTGGGCCGCTCCTGTGGAGCAGGAGGTTTGACTTTTCCAGTTTTCCTGGCTCTGTTCCTGAATTCGGGGCCTCTGGGCCTTGGAGCCATTGGACCGGAGCCGGGTCAATTGGATCACAATGGGCAAGGTGCCCTCTTGGTGCCTTCGCCATCATATTGACCCCTTGTGCCTACCCCTCCCTTTTTCCATGCAGGGGCCAGCATGGGCACCCCCTTTTTCCTTCTCCCCTTCTTCTCAGGATTTTCTTTGGTGCCGTGGCTCAGTGCTGTGCCTCAGAGCCATGGCTCAGTGCCTTGGTCGATGCTGTGCCTCAGTCGGCGCCATGGGTCAGTGCCATCATCGGTGCCGTGGGTCGGCGCCAACACTCTGTGCGGTACCGTGGGTGCTGTGGTTGGCTGTTGGTTTTCAGCACCGCCAGTGGTGCCGCGAGTGTCTAGGTGGTGCCAAGCACCCACCATGGATGCTATGAGTGGCACTGAGTGCACCCATGGGTGGCACCACGGGTGCCATGGGTGCCACTGGTGCCCTAGGGTGCCATTCTTGCCATGGGTGTCATGGTACCGTGGGTGTCAGGGATGTCCTCGGGTGTCATTGCTGCATGGGTGTCGGGGGTGCCTGTGGGTACTGCTGCGGGTGCCCTCAGGTATCACCCAGGTTGGCATAGGCACTGCTTGGTGCCCTCCTGTGCCACGAGTGGTGCTGGTGTCGCAGGGGTGCTAGTGGGTGCTATCTGGCAGAATTAGTGACACATTTTTCCTTTTCGGACTTCTCCACAGAACTTGTGGCGGGATGCTTTTCACAGAATGAAGTCCTGTTCCGTAGATTATTTTTTCGCACATCTTAGTGAGTGACGGTCCATGTGGGATCTTGTGTCAACCAACGGTTTTCTGCTGATGGAACTCTGCTGTACTGTTCTGCCTGCGGAATTTCTCTTTCCGCTCAGCACTTTCTCGGTGTCCCTACGTGGTACCAAGCTCCTCGACATCCTTCCTGATGGCAGAGTGTCTAGTGGCTCTGACCTAGACCTCTCTTGGTGGTCCTTCTAGGGTAGAAGTGCATCTAGATGGGTCTTTCCCTGTCCTTCTGGTCAGTAATACAGTGTACGACTCATTTTATATACTGAAGGGCACATCCTTTCTATCATCAGAGTCCAGATGGAAAATATTTTCAGTAGTTCCTCAGTAATGGGGTCCACTATAGTATTTCACACTGCGTCTGTGGACCATACACTTCTGCGTCTAGACCTTTTCAATCGTCAAGACAGTTATACTCTGTGGAACATTCTAATTTAATGGTCGGGAGCCGCTCTGGCTCTTCCACTCCTTTGATAGGGGTATATAGCCCCCTTGTGATATTGCTCCTTCGGTGGCTTTTTTGGCACAGGTGGTTAACATCTCTCCAGCTGTGATTATTAGTCCAGTTATGATTTCAGTATGGACGCTCAGGCTCCTTCTGTACTCAGATGGAGAACATCTTCATCATTTTGTATCAAGATAATCCTTGCGAAATAGCAGCCTGAAAGCCTTGTTAGACTCTGACTAAAAAAAAAAAAATTTTATCACAGCACAGGGCCTAGCCAAAATTACCTGATGCCCCCCTTTTTGGATCTGGTCAGGTTCTGCCTCAGCCCCTGAGGCACTCATCTCCAGAGTACGGTAAAGAGTACCTGACTTCTTTTTCCCCTAGGGGGAGTCCGATCCGGCGGCAGTATGGGTCATCTCTTTCTCTAAGAGAGATTTCTCTCATTCAGAGACATCTCCTAGACCTAGGCGACTGCCCAGTCTGTTAATTCCCCCTTCTTTTTATCAGGCTTTCTTCTCTTAAGCAGAGCCTTGCAGCAGCTGAAACGACTCTCCACCAAGTCAGAACTCCGGTTCCTACTTCCTTACTTGCTTGACTTAACAGGCGATTTTCTCCTTCTTGATGGAAGGTCAAGTAGGTCTTTTTTCTGAGGTAGCTTCTCAAATATTCACACCTTCAGTTCCTGCGCACTGGTCCATGCCAGTTGCTCACGAAGCTATCCTCTTCAAGTACGTGATGGAGTTATGATTTTTTTTTTTTCTTCAGCAAACAAACTAGAATCCTTTCCTACTCCCTTCAGGGAGGCCAGAGTGGGTAGTGCCTCACCGCATTGAGTCACTGCCTCTTTCAGTCACTTCAACAAATGGGTTAGCCCTAACTTGGTCCTGCTATGTCCCTCCTCGATGCACATCTGCCTCTATTTGACTTAGAAATCCAGCCCCTGTTTTTTTTCTGTCGGAATGTTTTTTTCCGCAGTGGACACATCCTCCTGTACACTTTTTCCTTTCTTCCCTGAGTTCAGAGACTGCTACTACAGTTGTACATACAGGGACAGGATGATTCCTTTGGAATATGCAGTGGGTAGGATCTGGTTCTACTAGACCACCACGAGAGGCTTTTAAGTCATGCTTGGCCTTCCATCAGGAAGGTTCCTGTGACTAAGTGGAGACTATTCTCCTTGATGGGCGAACCCCACCTGGACCCCCTTGCTCACCAAGTAAGGGGTTCAAGTGCTCCTGGACCTGTTGTTTACAGGTCAGCCATACCTGATAGTGGGGGTTTCCATCTGCACTTTCCGGTCTACCTTGAACCAGTAGATTTTACCTCTGACCCTTTCAGTTCCTGAGGTCCCTTTACGTTACATTAGTGCATGTCTTTGACACTATTAATTTTGGTCCTAGACCAAATTGTGAGGCCAGGCTCTTGATGCTCTCCTAGAGTGGTTGCTGCTTCCTGGCAGACTTTCATTTTGTGTCCATTGCAGTCGTCTGCAAAGTGGCGAGTTACAACTCGGGCGCTTATCTTGTAGGCACTATGTTCTAGTTGCTGTTTACATGATGGCTCTTTTTATTAGCAGGACAGTCCTTGGCTGTCCTTTCTGAGTGAACCCTATCTCCTACCACCCTACTCAGGGTTGTTGGTTTTAGCTCGGTACTCTCCCACTAGTGTGAATGAGTGATGGAAACTTAGTCCAGGAAGATATGGAAATTACGTGCCACCATAATTATTCATCTTCTGGACAGTCTACCTTCACTCATTCCATGCCCACCACCATCCCTGGGTTCCTCATTTTCATTCCTGGTCTTCTGGTCCTATGGTTCAGACTGTGAGGACATTATTCTTGACCTTTCTTGCAAAGGCCATCTGGGCCCTCTCAGGCCCAGAAACTCAGGATGAGTTATTCTCATAGTTCGCTGTACCTCCTCGTAGAAAGGTACTGAGGCGGTTGGAGAGGTCGATGCCGAGATAGCCTACACAAGGCGACTGATCTCGTAATTATCGGCGCATCGTGATCCTGTCTCGGCGACAACCCTTCAAAAAATGTTAGGCTCCCGCTTGGTCCTAGTGTCTCCAGTGCTATCCCACTAGTGTAAATGAGTGATGGAGACTGTCCAAGGAGATCGGTAATTACGGTAAGTACGGAATTTCCATTTTTTGGATGCCATCATTTGTGGATTAAGGAACAGATGACTAACGGTTTACCCTTTTTTGTCAGGGATTCTGGAACCAATTGAAATCAAACTTTAAGGGCAGTTAAACATGTGAAGTCATATTTTGGCAACCTGCAGTTTGCCCTTATAGTTCTGACTCACAGGGCCAGATATTCAAAACTTTGCCCCAGGGCTAAATTAGCACTGCCCGGCGTGCAAACTTAGCCCGGAGCACAAAGCAAGCTATATTGAAAAGGAAATAACCCGATGCTAATCCTGCTGAATATAGCAGTCTAAGGAAGCCAAGCAAACTGGTCTGGGAGTGCAGGGCAAAAATAGCCTGGTAATAAGACAGCACTGAATATAGCAACAGGGAAGTGCAAACTGCAACTGCAGCTCATTAGACTCTGAAGCAAGCCAGTGTTGCAGGTGGAGAACATTGTGTGTGATTGCACAGAGCTGTCTCACATCTACTGCAAACACACCTCTCAACCCCCTGCCTCATAAATCAGGGACAAGGCTTAAAAAAAATCGGGGACACAGGTTTAAAATCAGGGACACATCTTACAAATTGGTGATATCCACTCAGGAAGCTGGTAGAATAAGTGGTTTAGTGTAGCATTCATTTTCTAAGGAAGAACACGTCTGTAACATTTATGTTTGACATTATTTTATGCTTACAACCCCCACTGTTTGGTCATGAAAACACTGTTTCTAGGAGGAACAGAGTAAACCTTTGAGGTAACATCAGGGACGTCCCTGAAAATCGGGGACAGTTGAGAGATATGACTGCAAACAGCAATGTAAGCCACACACTACAGAACTGTGCTATGCTGAAGTGAGGTTTGCCCAGGGCTAACCTGATTGCACAGTGCTAACACATTAGCCCAGTGCAAACTGGTTAGCCCGGGACAAACGAGAGCTATATTCAAAGCTTCCATGTAAATGAGCTTACTTAGGTAATCCGTGGGCAAACAGGCACATTTGCATCTCATTGTGTGCTGCTTAGCATACATTACCATGCAGTTTTCCCGGTGCTACTACATGGTGCACACAGCTCCACCTTTTGGTTGGAATGGAAGTACAGGCTGGACGCTGCAGGCCAAGGCATGCCCACAGCATCCCCTGTTGGTCGGAATGGAGGGATAGGCTGGAAGCAGCAGGAACACAGTTGGAGCATACAGACCTCCCAGCCCCATGCCTCCTGAATCAGGGACAGGGCTTACAAGAACAGGAACAAAGACCCCACAGCAGGGATGCATCTCACAAAGTGATACTATTCACCCAGAATGATGATAGAATAAGGGGATCAGTTTAAGACGTATTGTCTGAAGACTATACAGCCTGTAACGTTATTGTGTGACATTATGTTATGCTGACAATCTCCACTGTTAAGTCATAACAACACACATTACGCGAGGGGCAGAGGACAAATGTGAGGCAAATTCAGGGATGTCCCTGAACATCAGGGACAGTTGGAGGTATGGATCCCCCCCAATGAATCCTGACTCCCTTTCCACATAATGCAACATAATATTCCCTGGTAGTCTAGTGGTCCCTCCACCCCCCTGCATGAATCCAGACCGGTATAATATTGGAAATCATTTTGCCCTGGTAGTCTAGTGGTCCCTCCACAAATCCTGACCAGTAAAACATTCAGAAATCATTTGTCCCTGGTAGTCTAGTGGCTCATTTGTACCTCAATCGGCAGCTGGCCATGGTGGTGAGAGAAGGGCTGAGCCACTCACCAGCTTTATTCATGGGAGATTGTATTGCTGAGCGGGGCATAACTGCCGGGTGGGGGGGACCACTAGACTACCAGGGAAAAATGATTTATGTTGGTTTTATGGGTCGGGATTGGTGCAGGGGGTGGGGACCATTAGACTACCAGGGAAAATGCTTTATGTACATTTTACGGGTCAGGATTCATGCAGGGGGAAACCACTAGACCACCAAGTCCTTCTTTGATATAGGGGGCTACCGGGGGTCGGGAATCATGGGGGGCACCACCGCATTACCACCAGCCTTTTCTCAGCGGTATTTCACACTGTGCTACAGGTCGCACTAATGTCTGTAGCAAGGCGCTAGACCTTTGAATATGCCGTGCTGCTGGCATTCATGGGCGCTCTGCTAACCCCGCCCCTGCATACTATTAACTGTTAGCGTCGGCGCTACCACACAGCGCCAGCACTAATAGGGCTTTTGAATATTGCAGCCTCGCACAAATCCAGCATTATTCCAGCCCTATGGTTTTGCACTGGGTGCAATTGTTTGAATATCTGGCCCACAGTGTTTTAAAGGAAGGCTCAAGCTACATCAAAGAAACATACTTACGGCTGTCATTGTCAACACCCGTATAGTCTGGAGTGTCTTCGCTGGTGCTGAGTTGAAATTACACTCTGAGCAGTGTTGGGATCTGAATCTGCACTGCATTCAATTCAGGGAGGTGTATCTGCTAGAATGCACTCCTTCACGGGAACTGCCCACAAGTTATTCAGAATGCTGCGGATGTCTGCTAATGTGGCTGGCACTGCCCGTTTTCCTGAGGCGCAATGACGCTGCAGGCTTCCCGCTTTCCATGTTGCATGTTGCACGTTGCAGCTGTGGCTTAAGTGGTTCCCCCATGCCAGTTGGATCCTTCAGGCCTTGATTTTTAATGGCTTGTTGTGCTTCTTCCAGTGTCATGTAGGTCTCCGTCCCTGATTCCAAGAAAACTTTAAGTCGGGTCGGGTAGGGGATCTGAAAACTAACTTGATTTGCCTGTAGCACCCTAGTTAACCCAGTGTAAGTCAGTCACTACTGAAGAATCTCTGGAGGGTAATCTTGATAGAAAAACAGATACGACCCATTATAGTCTACCTGTTTTGCACTCCATGCTAAATGCAGTATTTGTTGTTTATCTTTATAGCTTGAGAATTTTAAGACCACAGATCTCGGTCTAGCTTTTGGATCTGTCAGGCATGGGGTTAGAGACCGGTGAGCCCGTTTGATGCAGAACTGCAACTGAGGGGGAACATCCAAGACATGACGCAAAAGATCCTCCATAAATTTGGTCATCCAACCAGTTTCAGCACCCTCAGGTAAGCTGTAGACTTGCAGGATCTTCCCCTTGTCAGTCTTCACCATTCATTACTGCTAGGTGTAAGCTGGAGGTGCACACCTGCCCTGGAGTTTTATTTGGGGTGGGGGAGCAGATGGCACCGATGCACGGTGTGGCGCTCGAGGGTTGGTCGTTAGGCGCCGCAGACTTCTCCTCCATCCCAGTTCTGTTTTCTCCCACCATCAAGGTAGCAACTTCTGTGTGAGTGACCAGAAATTTGCTGCGTCACAAGGCCTTTTCTTTGATTCAATGCCATTTTTTCCTGCTGTACTGTTACATCCCAGTAAGCTTGTTCCTTTCTTAAATTTCTTACTGACGGTCCCAGGTCTATTGCTGTAGTTTTTTGTAAGTTGTTTTCAGCACATGTTTGGTTCAGGGGCCAGGAAGAAATTCAAAGTGAGCCATGCCCCCATGCATCAGTACTCCTGTGGCTGGCATTATTCCATCATGGACCAGCATGACGTCTGCCTTTGTTGCCTGGGTCCCAACAACGATAAGGATAATTGCAATGCCTGTTTCTCCATGGATGGCCACATTCTTGAGATCCACACATTTAAAGTCGGCAGGGCACTGCTGAATTTCAGAGGATGGCATAATTCTAGGGATGCCATGGCAAGAACTCTTGACCCTGCCTCCGGGTCCCCTCCTGGGTCTATACAGCCTGGTGAGGAGGAAACCTCCTCTTCTGAATCAAGCCTTGCCATAGAGGTTTCTTTTGCAGTGCCGGAGGAATGGCTTTGTTCCCTTCGGAGCCGGGTCAGGAGCACTGCTACAGCAGTCACCTCCACGGAGGTGCAGGCTCCCCCGGTGTTGCGGCTCATGGCTGCTGGGCCTGGCACCAGTGGACCCTCGGCACCACCTGCTGGTGCTGTCTTGGATCCTGGTGCCATTCGCGATGCCAGTGATCGGGGTGGTGCAGCGGGTGGTGTTACATCCCACATTGGCGCCATTGGCAGGGGGTCTCCTGGGATCACTAGTCTGGTGGTGTGCATGGCCCTGTCTGAATGGGTGTCTCGACTCCTTGGAGTCAGGGAACCCCCCTGGATGTGACACCAGGCACCCCAGTGCTTGTCTTCCAGGAACCCTGCATTCTGCCATTTCTGTGGGCCTCCATGTCGACGTCGATGTTGGGGGGGGGGCCCAGCAGTGGATAGCAGATCTGGAGTGATGGTCCCGACCTCAGGGGCTGGGGCAGCTGCCATCTCTGGTACTGTCCTGGCTACTGTGGCTGGGATGGGGACCATCTTTTCTGCAGTGTCCCTTGGGGGCCTGCGGGATTGAGGGACCCCTTAGCACTGGGCTCAAGGAAGAGGGTGGCCTCAGAGTCTGAGGGGTTGAGGCTGGTATGAAACATGGGGGCCCTCTTCCACTATCCTGCGGGGGGGGTGGGGAGGAGTCGCAGTGCCAAACTCTGCTTCTCCTCCTCTGAGATTGCGGAGGTGCCCTTAGTGTGAGGTGCTGGATTTTGCCCAATAACCATGCAACCCTGGTCGCATCACAGGGAGAATCCCTCTCAGGACTCAGCCAAGATTTGTTCTCAAATTTGCAGCATCCACTGACTGGGTTGACCACTGGATCCCCCCATGCAGGAGGATCTACTGTAAGGTCTCTGAGCCCTGGCAGAGGCCAGGCGCTTTCTGTCAGGTGCCCTTCCCCAACCCCTCTGCAGACACCACCCCCTCTCCCCGGCCACATGGGCCATATGGGACCCTTAACCTGGGAGATGTTCAGGGCTACTGCGGCAGCCTTCCATAGGTATGTTAGAGTCATGGATGAGCAGGTCTTTCACCTGTCTCCACCGCCGCAGGAGGACTCTGAACATCTGAGCTCCTCTACTTCCTCAGCTTCCTCATCTGAGGAAGAGGAATGTTCCATCCACCTCTCCTCTGACACTGATTTCACTGAATATCAGCGATTGCCTTCGAGGTTGGTTCAGGAGCTTCGTATTACACATGTGGTAAGATGCAATACCAAGCAGGAGACGTGCTCCTTTTTGAGGGAATTCAGTGTGAACCACCTTGTGGTACCTTCCTGGCCTATCACCTTCCAGGAAGCATCAATCCACACCTGGCAGTCACCAGCTGCCTCACCCCCAGCCCCAGCAGACTGCAGGAGGAGGTATTGCACACCCCAGGAGTCTCTTGGTTCTCTGCCTCACCCAACCTCAGGGCTGATGGCTCTAGATACTCCTTCCATGCTACAACACCCAGCGCATGACTGACCACCGGATCCAGACTCTGCTGAGTTTGACCGGTGGGGAAAAAGAGTTTTCTCTTTATCTCGTGTGCTGCTGTGCATCATAGCACATCAGGCTCGCCACACTGCCTACAACAGGCATCTGTGGTCAGTGCTGGCACAAGTGTTAGCTTCATTGCCTTATTTGTGGAAATATAGGCAAGCCATTGCCCTCTCTGCACATGGTCTGGAACTTGCAGAGCATCAGGCTAGGGCATCATGTGATGCCAATGAAGTGGCTTCCAGACTGGTAGGGACAGCGATCTGCATTAGGCAGATGGCATCTCTTCGCCTGTCTAGATTGTCACCCGTTGTCTGGCGTAGGATGATTTCCTCTGCCTTCTGGGGGACCCATCTTTTCTTCTGCAGGATGAGGAGGAATTTACAGGGGCGTCTTCCATCTCCCAGACATGGGGGACACCTCCTTGACCTGACCAGCCTTAGGCCATGTATGACCTAGTATGGCAATAAGGTCTCCCCCTCCTGCATCTCCCCTGCAGGAGACTGAGGGAAACTGTTCCCTCTAGGCAGTGCCAGGTTCCCTCCAGGGGGCTTGATACTCACCCAGCAGTAATGAATGGTGAAGACTGACAAGGGGAAGATATGAAAATGACGTACCTACCAGAATTCTTGATCTTCTCTTGTATCTTCACCATTCATTACTGATTCCTGCCCACCTGCGCCTCTTGGGTCTCAGCTCCTGGACGCCACCTTCATCTTGCTTGCCCTGTCCCTCTTCGAGGCCAATTGGGGGCAGAGTCCCCCTGGTACCTCTGGGCCCTCTGTTTCCTTCTCTAAAGTCACAGAGTTCCCAACCTAAGGAGGGCAGCGAGTAGGGTTTTCACCCTGGCCTTGGAGGGGAACTCCCTGGGGTTCTTCATGGGGTCCATTCCATGACTTGGCATGGACCTGTCTGGTCCATTGTCAACTTGATTAAGGGTGGGGACTTTGTCAATGCATCCCATGGGAGGACCCGTAGGGACTCTCCCCCCCTTTTCCTTTCTCACTGTCCCCCTACTTTATAGGGGTTGTTTCTGGACAGGGTCCTCTCCTGGCTAAGGGTTTTTCCCCCTTGGCTAAGCCTTTAGTTGGTAAGCTTGAGAGGACCATGCTCCAGTACTTTCGTCCTGAATGCGGGTTTAGGGGCAGGGAGGGTCAGACCCCATCATGCTTTATATTCTCCAAGACCATCTCAAATTCTGTTGTTCTGGACCTATGTCCAGTGGTCCCTGACGTTGACGGGATCCTTGCACCTGTGTCTTCATACCTCCCAGGTTTTTTGAGGCTAAAAATAAGCCAGTTGTCTTTGGGCTGAGCACAGAAGAGGTCTAGCCTTCTTCTCCTTTATCTCCTATCTTTCTCTTCTCATTTCATTCTCTCTCTCTCTCTTGCGCGTTCTCTCTCTTTCCTGTGCTGCCACCCAGGGGCTGGAGCCCTAAAGCCAGTTAGCAAAATTCTATTTCCCTCTGTCCTCTGGTCGGCTTATTTCTTTTTCAGTTTATATCCTTTCCTTTTCCTATCCCGGCTCTCTTGCCTCATCTTTAAATTTCTCTCCACCTTTTTTCACTTCTCTCTGGCAGAACAGAACTGGGGTGGAGGAGGAGTCTGTGGTACCTAACGACTAATCCTTTAGCGCCGTGCAGTGCATCGGCCTTGTGAGCGGCGCCATCAGCGCCAACTCCTCCCACTACAAAAAAACAAAACAAAATGGGCTCCCATGCAGGTGCATGCCTCGGGCTTACACCCAGCAGTAATGAATGGTGAAGATACAAGAGAAGATCAAGAATGACAGTAGATAGGTAATTTTCATTTTTCACATCTAGAACGTGCTTCCAAGTCCAAACATTCTTGTTGCAATGATTCTTGTTGGTCTAGAAGGAAATCAATTGCAGTATGAAGTTGTATAGCTGTACCTTCGGCTTGTGAGATGCATTCCTTGACCATGTGGATTCTCATTTCAACCGCATTTAATTTAGTATTTAACGTGTGGAATTCTTGCTGTGTTTCAGATCGGAGGGTTTTTATTTTTTTTTTTTTTTTTTTTTTAAAGTTTCATTTTTATTAATTGAGACAGCTTTTACATATCTGGTAATTACAACTGACCACGTACAGCTAGACCTGTACATAAAATTATGTTTGGGTGTCACAGAAAAATAGTAGTAGTCATTATTGTAAAGTTCAGTAATGGATAGGTTTAGCTAATGCACACATATTTCTTATTCAAGTTGCCCCAAAAGGTTCCTGTATGTTTCACCTGCTTTGAAGCAGGCTGACAGACCTCCTCTCGTTATTCCAGTGACTGATCTGTCCACCAGGGTCTGGGGGACAAAAGTTGGGTCCCTTTGGGAATAATAAATAATCCAGCTCTACCATTTCCCCTAAAGGCGTCCTGTTTGTTATTTAATTTGGCTCTCATATTTTCCATTGTAAAGATCTCATTGACTAGTTTATGCCAATTTGAAATTGAGGGAATAAGAGGGGACATCCATTTACAGGTAATTGTCTTTTTTGCTGCCAGAAGGTAAAGAGGGAGCTGTGTGTTAGACCAGCTTGGTCTGGGGGGGGGATGGACAGCATTACCATTTTTGCTGTTAACTCAACTGTTTCACCGAGACACCCCACCAGCTCTGTTTGGAGTGTAAGCCAGAAGGGCATTAGGGCCGGGTAACACCAGAAGATATGGCCCAGGTCAGCTAGAGGACAGTTACAGTTTCTCCAACACTTGCCATATGTGGCCGGCAAATATTTAGCTAGTATCGCTGGGGAGTGGAAATACCAAGAACAGGATTTCCAAGCAAATTCCCTACATGTTCCTGATGATGTAATCTTAGTGGCTGTCAGAGTTGTTTCTTGCCAGAGTGGAAAAGGGATCTCTAGCTGTAAATCTTTGTTCCAGACTTCTAGTATCGAGAGAGATGAATCTCCTATACTGACCCTTGCTGTTCTGTATAAGTGCCCTATTAGTTTCCTCCATGGGGTACTCGTTAAAGTATCTCTGAATAAGGTCCAGAGGATTGATAAAGGGTTAGGGGAGCAAGTGGGGAAGTCCCTTTGTCGTAGAAAGTACTTTCTAACCTGGTTATAATGGTATTGATCTCTGTCAGGAAGAGCATATTTTTGTTGTAAGTCTGAGAAGGATAGGACTCCCGAGGTATCAATTAATTGATGGTAGTAGCTCAGACCCAACCTATGCCAATATTTAAATGTAGTGTCCAAGTGAGCCGGATAGAAATGTTCATCTCTTGAAATTAATGTGAAAAAGAAGATGCATTGTTTGAAAGGTTTTTTACTTTTGAAGTTTCTCCCGACGCAAGGACTTGTGCCGTGAGTTTTGAGAAATTAGCCAATGGAGGGGATAGTCCTGATGAAGAAAAAAATATTTTTTCTATATCATGCAGATCATTTATTGAGAATTCTATTTCTTTCCACCTGAAAAGGTATCGAGGGGAAAGCCAAAGAAAGAAGGTTTTTAGAAAAGCTGCTGTTACATATTTTCGTAAGTCAGGTAGGTTACCCCCCCCCCTTCTCCAAAGAGAAGAGATAGCCAAATTCTCGGCTTCTGGTTTTCCAAGATAAAGGTTGAAATAATCTTATTCCAGGACTTAAAGTAAAATGGAAGGTTTTTATTTCATGCAACAGGGTCTCAACCGAGTCCTAGATAAAGTTTTCTTTTCTGTATCAGTATCTGGCTCGGGGCCCAGTTCACTGGCTGGCGATTCACTGCCACTGTGGAGAGAGGCCACCGGACTGAATCCTGTTGTATCTGTCGATTTAGGGTTATTTGCCTGGGACCTAGTCCATCTGCCTCCCCCTATGTTCTTTGAAGCCATTTTATGCAATTTGAAATAGTTTTGGCTGCCGATAGGAGAGTTTGGTTATCAGTATTAGCCGAGTTCAAGGAGCTACAAGATCAACCTGCCAAACATACAGTGACATCACCGGAAGTCCCAGGAGTTATCTTTCTAAATCTTCCTGGACATAAATTCTGCACCACTCATTCACACTAATGGGATCTATGCCGGAGGCACTAGGACCCAGCAGGAGCAAACTTTTCAAGAAGGTCGGCGCCAGAGGTGGAGCCGCGAGGAAGCGGCACCGCGAGCCGTGGCTCATGCAGTAAAGACTACCTCGGTGTCGACCCTCCAACCACCTCAGATCCTTTTTTCCTGCCATTGAGTGCGCTTCAGTGACGATGTCGCTCACCCTCCGGGAGTCAAACTTCAAACTAGCAGCATAGTTTTCAGTTTGGTTTGTAGTTATCTTCAAAACAAGTACCGAGTAGATTTAATTTTATTCATTAATAAAGAAGTCTTTAGCCCTCCATTGATGGAGTCGACCATGAGCGGGTCAGGTGACGGTAGGGAGACTTTGTATGAAAGCTGTTCAGTCAGCCGGGCTGGGTCCGTTCGGCCGCCCTCCCTGAAGGGTGGGTCTGACAACGGATGGTCCAATGCTCAGGGAGATGGGTGGTCCCCCCGAAAGCATAAAAGGAAATGGTCCCATTCGTGGCACCGTTCGTCCTAGAGTTCTTTTTCGATGCACAAGTCAAGAAAGAGAAGGCATCACTCGAGGTTGCCTTCTGGAATGTCTGTGCATCGACGGTCGGTCATTGGGGCCAGGCACCGGTCTCCTCCTCTCTGAGTCACTGGTTTCTGGCTCCGGTGCCTGACTTCTTCGACACTGGAGCCCATCACCGCCTATTGGACGGGCCTCCGATGAGCAGTTTCACCAGTGGGCTGCTCTTATGGAGCAGTGGGCTCAGAGGTTGGTCCAAGTGCCTGGCCCGGTCACTCAGGGGCCTTCAGGCTGCTCGAGGGACCAGATAGGGCAGTTGGACCTTCCTAGTCATGCAGTGCTTTCTTCGGTGCTGTCGACTCCGTGTTCAGGTGTTTCCCCCTTCACATGGCTGTGGCGCAGGGGTCCACACTGATGCCTCTATCTTCTGTTAATTTTCCTTCTTTTCCTTCAAATCACAGTTTTCGGAACCATGGGACACTCTCTGAGCCATTTGCAGTGCAGAGTGCTCTGTTGGCACCATTTGCGGCGCCGAGGGCTCTGTTGGTGCTGTCCGTGGCTCTGGGGGCTCTGTCTGCGCCGTCTGCGGTACCGGAGGCTCTCTCGGTGCCGTGGCCTTTGTTAGCACTGTGTGCTGGGCTGTTTCCAATGGCATTGACTTCCTTGGGTTCAGCGCTGTGTTCTTCGTTGGCGACGATGCTTGGTGTGGCGCCATCCAGCCTCCATGGCTTTTCTACTCAGATTCTTTCTTCTAATTTTCATTTTGATTTTCACTCCTTTCTGGTCCACACAGTCCCTCTTGGACTGTCAGGAGATGATTTTGAGCCTGACCCAGATCTTCGTCTGGGTGATGATGTTGAAGGAGCAGGGATTAATCCTGCTGCAGAGCCTGTGGTCGAAGACGTTTCCTTTAAGTCTCTGCTGAAAAATTTTAAATTCCACTCTTTCTCTCCAGACTACAGAAATCGATACTGGGAAGCTTTTAAGACTCCAATATCTACATGTTCCGGAGATCCCTATGGATTTAACTCCTCCGGTACAACCATTTTTTGAGACCCTTTCTCAGATGGTATGGAACAATCCTCCTCTCATCCTTTCCATGGCTAAGTCTATAGATAGGCAGTATGCCACTACCAAGGATCGATCCATACTGGCCTCACAGGCTTTTGCTGATCCCATTGTAGTCTTGGCAGAGAATGACAAGGCCATCCTCCCTCAGACATCTACAACTCAGCCTATAAGTAAAGAATCTCATAAGATAGACACCTTAGGTAAGAGAGTCTTTGCTGCCTCCACTCTGGGTATGCATATTGCCAGCTACCAGGACTATTTTTCTCAATGTGAGTATGTCCTTTGGCATTTGCTCAAGCAAATGGTAGAAGCTCTGCCTGAGTCGGAAACTAATTCAGAGCTACTTCATAACATAACAAGGGGTATCGTGTCCAGTAACCAACAGGTTAAAGCTGCTATGGACACTTTCGATACTGCTTCTTGAGCAACGGCAACAGACATTTGTACCCATCGCCACTCTTGGCTACGTACTTTGGGCTTCACGAATGATGCCCAGCAGCAGGTCATGGCCTTACCCTTCAATGGTATGTATCTGTTTGGACCCCAGGTGGAACAAGCTCTGGAGACCACACAGAAGACTAGGTCAGCCATTAAGACAGCTCGACCCACACCTGCCCCCTCTTGGGGGGTGCCAACAACCGTCAATTTCACAACCGTCAGTCCTTTCGAGGCAAAGGCAGGGGAGGTTTTCACAAAAACCACACCCCGCAGTCACAAAAGAAAATGAAGCAGAAGGCACAAGGCCCCAAAGTGCCCAGTGCCACCTTCTGAGTTCTTGGCCCAGGTCCCACCTCAACTGCCCGAGGGGGATTCTTCCTCAGCAGTGGGAGGATGTCTGACTCAGCTCTATGACCGATGGAGGTCTATAATATCAGCCAAATGGGTCCTCCGGATAATCCACAAGGGGTATTCGCTCAATCTTTTGGAACTTCCCCCGGATCATCCACCCAAACGACAGCCCAGGCTGTCGGCAGTACAGTCAGACCTTCTTGGTTCCGAGGTACAAGGCCTTCTGAACAACAGGGCAGTAGAAGTAGTTCCGCCGGACCAATGAAGCACAGGTTTCTACTCCCATTACTTTCTAGTTCTGAAGAAAACTGGTGGCATGAGCCCTCTTCTGGATCTCAGAAAGTTAAACAAATTCCTTCACAAGGAAAAGTTCAAGATGATACCGCTAGGTACCTTTCTATCTTTGATTCATGAACACAATTGGCTAGCCTCCCTGGACATGCAGGATGCCTACCAACACATTCTTATACACCCAAAACACCACAAATACCTAAGGTTTGTGGCATTGGGTCAACATTATCAGTTCAGAGTCCTGCCCTTTGGGCTATCCTCGGTGCCGTGAGTTTTTACAAAGTGTTGTGCAATTTTTGCAGTGCATCTAAAGAAAATCGGAATTCAAGTGTTCTCATATCTGGATGACTGGCTTCTAGCAAGTCCCTCCAGATAGAGAATTCTGGACGCCATAGCCAAGGCTTCCGACTTCTTCACGTCCATGGGAGTCCTGCTGAATCACAACAAATCGCAGTTGCAGCCCTCCCAGAAACTCCTTTTCGTAAGAACCCTTCTGGATACCTCCTGTGTGAAAGCTTTTTTCCCAGAGGACAGAAGGAGCGATATCCTACAGATGGCCTGATATATCACAGAAAACAACTCGGTTCGAGCTATCTTGATGCAACAGATGCTGGGTCTCATGGCATCCTCGGTGTTCACTGTACAGCTAGCACGTCTCCACATGAGAACCTCTCAGTGGATGCTCAGTACTCAGTGGTCCCCAGCCACTCACCCTCAGTCCTTTCTCATCAAGGTGACAGAACCTCTAAAGAGGGCACTCACTTGGTGGTTGCAGGAGGACAAACTTCTGGAAGGATATCCCTTTGCTCCTCTGGATCATCAGATCTCCATTATCACCAACGTGTCCCTGATGGGGTGGGGAGCTCACTGCCAGAATCTCCACACTCAAGGTACGTGGACTTGGGACGAGTCCCAGCTTCACATAAACATCCTGGAGATGAGAGCCATCCTCTATGCAGTCCAGGCCTTGAAGGACGTACTCTGTCACAAGAACATTCTCCTTCAAACAGACAACAAAGCAGTGATGTATTACATCAACAAGCAGGGCAGTGCACACGCTTACCCGTTATGCAGGGAAGCTATGAGAGTGTGGGAATGGTGCCTGGAGCACAAGGCTCTGATCCATGCGGTTTACCTGCCAGGCATGCAGAACGAACTGGCAGACTGTCTCAGCAGAATGGAGACAGATCCTCACGAATGGTCTCTCAACTCAACCGTTGCTCAGTCACTCTTTAAAGAGTGGGGAACTCCAGACCTGGACCTTTTTGTGTCCCCACTCAACGCAAAACTGCCCTTCTCCTGCTCCAGAAATCTAGGACCTGGCATTTTCTGTCAGGATGCATTCAGGCTGCAGTGGACAAAACACTTTCTATACGCCTTTCCTCCTCTTCCACTAATTCAGAGGGTACTTCTCAAATTCGAGTCTCAGGGAGACAAAATTATTCTCATTGCTCCCTTATGGCATCGACAGATATGGTTTCCGCTGCTCAACAGTCTGTCAGCAACCCTCCCGAAGGCACTTCCCCTTCAGATGAACCTTCTGACCCAGGGGCCCTGTGGTCCATCCCAATCTGAAGGTGCTTCACCTTCATGCTTGGCTCCTGAAGAGATAGAGGTGAATAGGTTCAGTATTTCCCATGGGGTGTCAGATATTCTCTTGGCTGCGCATAAACCAGCCACTAGAAAAACCTACACAGCCAAATGGAATAATTTCTCTCTATGGTGTGCAAAATCCTCTTCGAACCCTTTTTCCTGCCCACCAAATAAAGTCTTGGAAGTACCTTTTAGATCTCTCAAATTCAGGTCTGCAGTACTCTACTGTCAAAGTTAATTTCTGTGCCATTTCAGCTTATCATGAGCTGGTGCAGTCCTTGTCTCTGGCTCAGTTACCTGTAGTTAAGAGGTTTCTTAAGGGTATTCTGCATACCAGACCTCCCATCAGATGTCCAGTCGCAGCCTGGGACATTAACCTTGTGCTAGACATGCTTACTCGGAAACCTTTTGAGCCTCTAGCTACCTGCGAGTTGAAGTTCCTCACTTGGAAAACGGCCTTCCTGGTGGTCATCACTTCAGCCCGTAGAGTTTCTGAAATACAGGCTCTGGTCACAGACCCCCCCGTACACTGTATTTCACAAGGACAAAGTAGTTCTTAGGACTCGCCCTAAGTTTCTCCCGAATTTTTTCTCAGGATTTCATCTAAACCAACCTTTAGTCCTACCTACCTACCTACTTTGCTAACTTTCAGAATGAAGGGGGAACGTACCCTTCATTCTTTGGATGTTAAGAGCGCATTGCGATTCTATCTGGATAGAACAAAAGAAATTTGCAAGGCTCAACAACTGTTAGTTTCCTTCAGCGAGACCCGGCTGGGTCAACCTGTCGCTATTAAGTGCATTTCAGCATGGCTGGTAGCATGCCTCCACCACTGCTATTCTATGGCACAGGTTAAGTTGGAAGGCAGAGTGTACACTCACTCTACTAGAGCAGTCGTGGCATCTCTGGTGGAAATCCTCAACATGCCCATTGCAGATATCTACAATGCGGCTACATGGAGCTTAGTGCATACTTTCGTTAAGCACTGTGCTTTGGATGTCCATGCCAGACGACATCTATCGTTTGGCAGGACTATTCTTAACGGACTTCTGTCCTAAGTATGTGAGCTCTTAGTTTCTCCTGCCGCCCATCTCAAGGGTTTATTAGCTTGATACTCTCCCATTAGTGTGAATGAGTGGTGGAGACTTTATGTCCAGGAAAAGATGGAAATTATGTACCTACCCTAATTCTCGATCTTCTTGGATGAAGTCTCCACCACTCATTCACGTGCCCACCCACCATTCCCCGAGCTTATGTCTCTGTTTTTGGTCTTCACTCCCTCAGTGGCTGGGCTATGAAGACTCTATTGTTGACCCTTCTCACATGGGTCATTCGGACTATCTTAAGTCTGATTTTGTTAGGTTAGTCCCTCTAGCTTAGTTATGCTGTACCTCCTCGGAAAAAAGGTACTGAGGTGATTGGAGGGTCGACGCCGAGGTAGTCTTTACCACATGAGCCACAGCTCATGGTGCCACTTCCTCTTGTCTCCACCTCTGGCACCAACCCTCTTGAAAAGTTTGCTCACGCTGGGTCCTAGTGCCTCTGGCATAGATTCCATTAGTGTGAATGAGTGGTGGAAACTTCGTCCAAGAAGATCAAGAATTACGGTAGGTACATAATTATTTCCTTCCCCTCACCAGATTCTCACCACAGATGCTTCGGGGATGGGCTGGGGGACACACCTGGACCTTCATCAGACCCAAGGTTCTTGGACCACAGTGGAGAGTTACCTTCTTATAAATGTCCTTGAGATGAGGTCCATTCTGTATACTCTGCAAGCCTTCCAGAACTTCCTGTCCCCAGGACCTCTGCTAGTGCAGACGGACATCAGTGTGGTACACTACATAAAGAAGCAAGGGGGAGACCCATTCCTACCCTCTGTGCAGAGAAGTGGTGAGGGTTTGGTATTGGGCTCTGGAACATGGTCTAGAGCTATCAGTCATCCATGTACCAGGCATCCAAAATGTCCTGGCAGACAAGCTGAGTGGGTCAGTGTCCAGGATGCAATAGTGGGGGCTGCTGACCTCGGTCATACAAGACCTAGTCAGCCGGTGGGGTCATCCATAGTTCAGCCTTTTTGCATCCCCACTCAATGCAAAACTGACACTTTTCTGTTTGCTTACTCCAGGGCCTGGAGATTTCTGTCAAGCCGCATTGTCCCTCTCTTGGAAAGGGAGATTCCTTTACACCTTTCATCCCTTCCCACTAATTCAGAGGGTGCTGCTCAAGCTTCAGATGAAAGAAGCAACTATGATTCTCATTGCTCCCTTCTGGCTTCATCAGATCTGGTTCCCCTCACTGCAGCAGTTGGGGGTAGAACCTCCAGTGCCCCTGCCCCTGTGCTTAGGCTTGCTATCGCAGGAACCAGGCACTCTAGTCCATCTGGACCTCAAGTTCACTACACCTCCATGCCTGGCTCCTGAAGACATAGCCATGGCTAAGTTTGTGGTATCCCAAAAGGTGGCTGATGTCCTGGTGGCTGCTAGCAAGCATTCACCAGGGCCACTTATTCCATGAAGTGGAAGTGCTTTGCTCTGTGGTTGGCTTCCCAGCATTTGAATCCTTTCACCCGTCCAGTTAATCAGGTTCTGGAGTACTTGCTGTCCCTCTCAGATTCTGGCCTGCAATACTCTTCCATTAAAGTACACCTGGCTGCCGTTTCAACCTTCCATGTGCCTGTTGATGGCCCTACAATGGCACAGCTGGATTTATCCTGTACATTTTTAAGAGGCATTCATCATCTGAAGCCTCCCATCCTCAATCCAGTCCCACCTTGGGACTTATATTTTGTGTAAGGGAAACTTACTTTGGCTTCCTTTGAGCCGGCCGTGACATGCGAGCTACGCTTTCTGTTGTGGAAAGCATTATTTTTAGTTGCTGTTACTTCTGCTTGACTGATTTTCAAGCCTCAGGCTCTGATGTGCGAGTCTCCCTATTAGGGTGTCTTTTCATACCAACCCTAAGTTTTTACCAAAGGTGGTGTCTGAGTTCACCCTGAATCAAACCATCCACCTGCCTGTTTATTTCCCAGAGCATGCCAATCCAGTGGAAGCATTGCTCCATACTTTAGATGTATATAGGATACTCAGATATTATGTTCATCGCACAAGGGACTGCAGGAAGGCCTCACAACTGTTTGGTTTCTTTCCCCCCCTGGGAAAGAGGGTGTGCCAGTTTCTAAACCGGGCCTGTCTAAATGGCAGGCCACTTGCATTGTTTTCTGTGTGTGGCCATTCAACCACAGGCATGGCCACCTCAGTTACCTGTTTCAGGATTATGTCAGCCTCTGAAATCTGTGCTGCCATCATTTGGAGTACTGTCCACACTGTCACGAAGCACTACAGTCTGAATATTGCTTCAAGGAGAAGGGCAGGCTTTGGCCTGGTCTGCTTCAAGGCCTCCTGTCTTAGGCCTCTAGCCACCCAGACTGTCTGTCAGTATTGCTTGGGACTCATTCCATAGGTGTGGCCTGACGCAAGGGATATTCTGAAAGAAGTACAGTTATGTAAGAACTTACTAACAGTAGATCACTGTGAGAATCTCTTGCATCAGGCCATGCCGTCCCACCCTCCATTCCCCTTGGCCTTGGGGCTTCTCTCTCTTCCTGTCTCTCTCCAGGATGGTTTGCATTTTTTCACCTTGCTTAGTGGCAGGAACCTCTGGCTCTGCTTCAGTTCTCCAGGAGGAGATCCTCTGTATATAGTCTTCGGAGGAGGAACTGAGCAGGGTGCAGTGCTGCCCACATTTATATGGGAAGGACATCGCCGGCTGACATTGTTGTGGTGGCCTCTAGTGGACTGCTAGCTAAAATGTTTCAGTGTGGTCCTAGTGACTGGTGGCTGTAGTTCCATAGGTGTGGCCTGACAGAAACATAGATGTTGACGGCAGATAAGGACCACAAGGCCCATCCAGTCTGCCCATTTCTTTTTCTACCTTATAAATGTGCCATCAACCTTTGCTCTGTCAAAGACCTATCTATTCATACTCATCTGTATTGCTCCCTTATGCCTATCCCATGCCTGTTTGAAGCCCTGCACTGTATTCATATCCACCACTTCCTGAGGTAGGCCATTCCATGCATCCACCACCCTTTCTGTGAAAAAGAACTTCCTCACATTACCCCTTAATCGGCCTCCCTCTAATCTCATGCTGTGTCCTCTTGTCCTGCAGTTTTTCTTATATTGGAACATGTTAGACTCTGTCACCTTGTTAGTGCCCTTAAGGTATTTGAATGTTTTGATCATAGCACACCTCTCCCTCCTGATGCACGAGATTCTCTCGAAGATCTATTGTTACGGTAAGTTCTTATGCAACTGTACTTTCTCTCTCACATTCTCACTTCATAATTTCTTTGTCTCTCTTCTTTGTTTATTATCTCTGTGGTCTTTAAATCCAGTTCTGTATGTAGCCCCAACTGTTGCGTCATTGTAAATGCTCCAGCCAGTAACATCATTACTTAGAATCAGTCCATGGCTCCTGGCGCAGGTACTGCTACTGACATGGGCAGCAACATTAATGCAAATGGAGCAGACCATCACTGTGCTCAGTTTGCAGTGAATTGGCAACCCATGTGAGTAGCAGTACCCGCATAGGTGCCACAGATTGATTTTTTGTTTAGCTCTCTTTCTCTCTCCCTGGTCCGGAACTGTCTCGGGCTATCCCCACTGGCCTAACCGCTCTACCATCCGCTGTGTCTCCCGTCATCTTCAAGGTAACTACGACCCCCAGCCCCAGAGAGATCAAAGGGGGCAGTGATGGGAGACCGGCATTGGAAGTGTGGCGGCGGCGCTGGAGGAAGCCATTGCCTATCTGGCCAAGGAGGGTGTTTCTCTTTTGTGCCCCTTAGTCCCCTCCCTCCCATACGTGGGCATGTTCCCGACTTTCTCGGTGCACGGCAACCCTGCCAGCATCGGGCCACGCTAAGTACGTGCTGCTCAGCACTCTGTGATGCCCTCGATCTCCACCAGGGGTCACCGGAGCACCGAGCCACCTATCACTCTCCCTCTGGGACAGGAGAGCAGCCCTGCAGGTGCTTCATCCTGTCCCTCCCCTGCCACCCGAGCTCTCTCCCGAACTCGGGTCGCCGGCGTGGCACGAGGTGTGGCGTCCAGCACCTCAACCCTCAGCACCACCAGGCCAGTCACCATGGATTGATTTTAACAGTTATGATGCTTTACTTCCTGCAAAGAACTTGTTTTCTCCAATGAAGAGAACAGTCACCTCGGAGTCCTCCCCAAGTCCCTCAGTTAAGTTTTTTAATATTTTTTATTATCTAAAAACTCCTTAATGTTTTTAGTTGACTTTCTTTATATTTGCGTTAGAGAGGTTATTTTGTTTATTGTAATTTAAGTCTTTCTGCACAGTTCCCGCTTTATTGTGGTATGCGGTAACCCATTTTTACGTTTTAGAAAGTAAAAAAAACTACATCTTATTTTAATTAACTTATAAAGCAGTTTATGCTTTTTAGCATTTTAAGGAACTGATAATATTGTTTAAGCCTTTTCAGTTGATTTGCATTACTGAAATGTCTGAAAGGAGGACCAGAACGTACAGCATTTAAGAATTATGAGTCCTGTAAAAAGAAAATGGGGAAGGCAGACTGGCTTGACCTTTGTTTTGACAGCTTAGGTTCTGGCCATGATTATTTAAACTGAATTGTATACATTTTTTTTTGTGCCAAAACTCAAAAGGGCAAAGCTCAGAGAGTCTGTTTGCCACAGAGTCATCTAACAGCTCTCCTAAAAGAATTTCTAAAATGGAGGGCATTACCATGGGCGGTGGCAAGCATGTATCTTCCAGTACCTCTCCAGAAAGCAAAGAAAAGGTGATAGGCTGCAAAACCATGATCCAGCTCAGATAAAGCACATAGGGTGTTCGATAGAGGAAACCCTGATGCTAAAGATTGCAAAAAGAAAAAAAGCTACATATGCTTTGGTGCCATCAACACCAGCAAAAGGTGGGGGGAGAGAAGCATCTGACTGCATCTCCCCCTTAAAGAGACCAGGACCCAGCAGTAGAATGGAAAACTATGCCCTCTGCAGAGAGAATTCTCTACAATGTGGCAGTTTTTCCAGAACTTTTAAACCATGGGAAGCTTGACCACAATTCCTGCCCCTACCTCAGGCATTTTGTGAACCTGTGCTGGAGCAGAAGGAAGAATAGAAACTGATAGAACCAAAGAAACAACCCCTGAACAGGACTTCGTTTCATTACCCAGAATCAATAAGAATTTTACCTCATATTCCTTCCTCTTTTGTAAGGCGTATGGTGGAGACCTTAGATATCTCCTCCACTAAAATGAAGAGTATATCGAGGAGGCAGACTTTGAGTATATTGGGACTGACCTCATCAAAAAGCCTCACAGTACCCATCCACAAATCCCTCAAGAAAGCCTCTAGCATCATTCGGGAGCACCCAAATTCAGTGTCTGGTATTGATAAAAAAAAAAATAAAAAAATAAAGTGGAAAAGAAATACCAAGTGGGAAAAGCAGGGGGTTGAACTGTTATATTCACCCCCTAACCACGAGGGAGTTGTGCAAGCAACTGCATGTGAAAAATCTAAGGCGTCACTGACAGCAATGCTAGCAGAAAAGGATTCTAGAAACTTTGTCTATATGACAGGGAAGGTGTACACCTCAGTAACCTTGAGTTAAATCAAGCTGCCTATATGGCTTACAGAACTTAGTACCAAAAGGCCCTCTGGGGCACTGTTCAGGCAGTCAGTGAAAAATCGGGCAGTGACATTGTCAATGACTTGATAGAAACTGCTAATGCATTGGTAGTCACAAAATATGTTTCATGTGGCTGTGGATTTAAATGGCACAGCCTCAAGAGTACTACCACTTGCAGTAGCTCTGAGGAGATTTGTTTCAGAGGACACAAAAACCAAAGCTATGGAGTTCCCCTTTGAGGGACAGTCCCTCTTTGGCAATGAGACAGAAGCCTGCATGAAGAAAGTTAATGGACAAAATGACAACCTACAGAAATCTGACCCCAAAGGAGTAAGCTTCTACCTCTTTCATGCCATATGGAAGGGGGGTGGGGGTAGGGCCTTTTACCAGAGGCTCTATTCCTACTGTAGTTACACTGTTCAGAGGGATGCCCAAAGAAGGCGAGGCAGGAGAAGTGCTTGCCCCTAAGTCACAGAACAAATAGAAATTTCTAACTGTGTACAGATTGCCATAGACCCGCCATCAGTAGGAGGCCACCTGACTCATTACCTCAATGAATGAAAATCCATCACCACAGACAAGTTGGTGCTGGAGGTAGAGAGTCTGGGACTGGCACCTCAGTTCACAAGTTTTCCAAAACTGAAAAGCCCAAAAATCTTTTCCTTTACTTCTGCCTCAGGAAAAATCCTACTAGAATTGAAGATAAAGAAATGGTCCATCCCCCTCAGTGGGGGAACAGGCCTATTTTAAGATACCTTCTCACTAAAAAGAAAAATTGGGATTGGTGGCCTATTCTGGACTTAAGTTTCCTTATCAGGTGTGTTAAAAAGGACAAGTTCAAAATGGCAACGGAAAAGATCAAAATAGTACCACGGGGAACAGTGATAACATCACTTCAAAAAGGAAAGTGTCACTGGCCCATCAGCGCAGTGGTTGGATTTCCGCTTGTGACGCTGGTGACCTGGGTTTGGGAAGGGACCTGGGTTGCTGGAGGGCCAGCTGGGGGGGGAGAAGGATGAAGCATCCCAAGGACTGCTCTCCTTCTCTGGGGGGAGGGTGGGGAGAGTGTCCAGTCCTGGACAAACCCCTGACGGAGGCTGGGGGTTGTGCAGTGACCAGTGCCTAGCACATCCAGGAGGTGGGACAGACACAGAACATCACTGCATGTCCCCATCCCCCAGAAAACCAGGAAAAAGAGAAGCTGCTGGCCGTTCTTAATGAAGCCGACCCCGGCTTCAATTAGCCCCCCAGGCTGACCCTCCGACCTATCCTGTTGACTGCAGCACTAGGGATGGCGCCGCAACCCTGCCCTGAGGGGTAATCCAGGGGGTATTGGAGGGTCACGGCCATTGTGGGGGGTGGAAGCCTGTGGTCCATGACCAGGCAGAGGGTACCGGGTGGCTGGCAGCAGGGGAGCATAAAGAAAGAAATTAAATAAAAAAGAAAAAAGGAAAGTGTCTGGGTTCCCTGTATCTAAAAGATGCTTATTTTCTCCTACCTGCAAGACCCTCTCACAGAACGTATCTCGGGTTCAGACTACAAAAAGACCAGTATCAGTTTGCAACACTGCTTTTTGGTCAGACCTCAGCTGCAAGGGTGTTTATAAAGTGCCTAACAGCAGTAGCTGCATACATGCAAATGAAAGTAGCAGTAGTGTATCTCTACCTGGACAACTGGCTAGTCACAGGGAGGTCAAAAGAGGAATCACTGGGCTCCCTGGCATGGTTAAGAAACACCCTGAAAAATCTAGGTTTCTTCCCGACTCTGAAAAAATCCCTGCTACAACCCAGTCAAGTACTAGTTTTCATGAGGCAGAGGTAGATACTGTCACAACCCCACTCAGCAGGTCAGGCCCTCTGCTCCCACAGTGCCAACCTCTGAGTGCAGTATTGTAAACAGGAACAGAACAGGGTAACCCTCCTGTCTGTTTTGTGGGTTTGAATCCACCTTTGGTCTCAAGTTCTGGAGGGATTCAAACTGTGAACCTCTTGCTAGCATACCCAATGTACAGGTTCAGATAATTCTGCTCTTCGGGGAAATGCCAGATATCTTTTGCCTATAGGCACCTAACCAGGTGTACAAAATGAACCCTTAAAAACTCTATTAAAGACCTCAGATAAACTCTTACCTTTTTCCCAGATTGGTAAACCAGTAAGCTTTTCACAGTGTCAACTTTAACCATATATGCTTCACTTGTCAAATTAAGAATTTCAAAGGCACACCAAGTAGTCTCTTAAAATAAGAGGTTTTACTTAAAATAGATAAAAAATATGTAAAATGTAAATACAGAACAATACATCACAAAACATACAATCTTTTAAAAGTATAAGGTTTAAAAGTGCAAATTCCTAACACAGTACACTTAGACTTGTCTCTCTAATGTATACCTTCTAACAGTGTGTGAAATAGATGTTGTTTTCAAGAGAGTCTAAACAAGAATGTCTCTTAAGGTCAGCCACAGCATAATTAAAAAAACTGTCTTGAACATGCCTTCTCCATGATGTCACCTAGTTCCTCCTCTGTTTATTAAAAATTATACAATCAGGATGTCATATACTTCAGAAGGTAAATTAAATAGGTGACATCAGCAAAAACTCATTTCTCCACATGACTTCCCAATCAAGTCTGTGATTTTTCCAGTATCTTCTTTCATCCAGGAGCAGTTTCCTGCTTTCACAAAGACATCAGAGAGCTTTTTATGACTGTCAGATCTCACTGAGGTGTAATATGCTTTGTAACACTAGATGAAATTAACTGGGCTTCCTCTGAAGACGCCATAAAATGGATAGTTAGTCTCCTTTGCTTCAAAGAAAACACAGTTCAACAACAAGACCATAAAATATGAGTCTTTGTAAGTTAATCACCTTACAGAGATCTGCTGTTTAACATATCCTGTCTTCTGAAGTGAAACCTGGGGGATCATCCAGGAGCACAGCATTTCTCATGACAGACAATCACACTGTATTTTTATTTTACAAAAATCATAGAGTAATCAGAACCAGCTGTCCAAGGGCCACAATCCTCCCCACCTAGACTGAATATGGGGGCTCTATCCCCTGCATGGGATAAGATTCCCAAATCAGTTCACTCCTCATGGACACGAGACAACCCATCTGAGTTCTGATTTTTTGCTCCAACCCTTTGTAGAATTGTCATGTCATACCCTTGCAAAGCAAGACTCCATCGAAACAATCTACCATTATTCTTCCCCATTTGCATCAGCCTAACCAGGGGGTTGTGGTCAGTTTGTACCACAAAATGCTGCCCTTACAAGTATGGCTCCAACTTCTTTAGGGCCCACACTATGGCAAGACACTCCTTTTCCACGGTAGAGTATGCTTGCTCCCTGGGAAGTAACTTTTTACTCAGGTATGCTACCGGGTGATCTTTCCCTTGGTTGGATGTCTGACTCAGTATTGCCCCAATACCCACGTCTGAGGCATCAGTCTGAACTATAAAGGGTCTGCTATAGTCGGGACTTGTCAAAACAGGAGCACTGCACAATGCCTCCTTCAATCTGGTAAAGGCTTCTTCACAGGCTGATCCCCAGGTAATTTTCTTTGGCATCCTTTTCTTTACTAGGTCAGATAGGGGAGCAGCCAGGGCACTGTAATTGGGTACAAATGTTCTATAGTAACCAGCTGTCCCAAGAAAACTCCTGACCTGCTTCTGTGTTTCTGGTCTGGGCCACTCCTGGATTACCTCTATTTTTATTTGGTT
The DNA here is from genome assembly GCA_016271365.2 of Neoceratodus forsteri. Taxonomy (NCBI): domain Eukaryota; kingdom Metazoa; phylum Chordata; order Ceratodontiformes; family Ceratodontidae; genus Neoceratodus; species Neoceratodus forsteri. The sequence continues at coordinate 676,414,828 of CM057450.1, read as the reverse complement.
AGGACAGGGCTGTCCCTGGCCTACCACATGCCCGAGGTGTGCCACTTCTCCCATAGCCACCTGGCACGTCTCGGCTTTGACAGTGAGCCCGGCCCTCTGTATCCTGTCCAGCACTTCCCTAAGGTGGGATAGGTGTTCCTCCCAGCTGGTACTAAAGATGGCAGTGTCATCCAGGTACGCCACGGTGTACTCCTCTGCACCATTTAACACCTGGTTCACCAACCTTTGGAAAGTGGCAGGGGCATTCTTCATTCGGAAAGGCATTACATTAAATTCAAATAAGCCTATCAGAGTGATGAAGACCGACCTCTCCATAGCTCTGTCCATCAATTCTGCCTGCCAATACCCCTTGGTCAGGTCAGTGGTCATAAGGTAGGTTGCCCACCCCCCAACTTGTCCAGGAGTTCATCCGTCCAGGGCATTGGGTGGGCATCTGACTTTGTGACTGCATTCAGTCCATGATAGTCCACACAGAAACAAGTAGAGCCATCTGGCTTGGGCACAAGGACTACGGGTGAGGCCCAGGGGCTGTGGGATCTCTGGATTACCCCTAAATCCAGCATCTCCTCCACTTCCCTCCTAATGTCCTTTTGGACAGCCTCTGACACCCGATATGCTGTCCGCTGTATGGGTGTCTGTGTCCCTGTCTCCACATCGTGCATCACTAAGAGGGTTAGTCCAGGTTTGGCGCTAAACAATGGGGCAAAGTCTGCTAAAACCTCCCTTACTTCCTGGAACTTGTCCAGGGTCAGCTGGGGAGACATTTTAGCTGCCTCCACAGAAGACTCTTGCTTACTTTCTTCCAGCAAGTCCAGAAGGGGGTCTCCTTCCTTCGTCCGTCCTCTCCCCAGGACTACACACTGCAAACACCATGTCAGCCCTATTTGCATATGGCTTCATCATGTTGACATGGTACATCCTTTCTGTTTGTCTTCTGTCAGGTAACTCTATAATATAGTTCACGTCATTTACCTTCCTAACTACTTTGTATGGTCCTGCCCACTCAGCCTGCAGCTTGTCTTTCTGGACCGGAATAAGGACCATTACTTGCTGACCCACCATGCATGAGTGAGCTCTGGCTCTGCGGTTGTACCATACTTTTTTTTTTCTGTTGGGCAGCTGCCAGGTTGCTCTGGGCTGTCCCCATAAGCTCCTTCAGCCTTTCCCTAAACCTAGGGACATAATCCACTATGGGAGTTCCCTGGGTGGTGTGCTTGCCTTCCCAGTTCTCCTGGATCAAGTCTAGGAGCCCACATACCCGGCATCCATATAAGCTTGAAGGAGGAAAATCCTGTTGACTCTTGGGGCACCTCCCTGTATGCAAACAGGTGGGGAAGGTATTTCTCCCAGTCCCTCCCATGCTATTCAGCAAACGCCTGGAGCATTGACTTCAGGGTACCATTGAATCTTTCCACAAGCCCATTGGCTTGTGGGTGATACAGTGTTGTGCATCTCTGCACCACCTCACACTTCTCCCATAAACATTTCATCAGGTCTGACATGAAGGAACCCCCTCGATCGGTGATAACCTCCTGCGGAAACCCAACACGGGAGAAAATCCCAAGTAAGGCATCTGCCACTTTGTCTGTCCTCAGTGAGGATAGGGTGACTGCCTCTGGGTACCGGGTGGCATAATCCACCACAGTCAGGATGAATCTCTTTCCTGAGGAGCTGGGGGTATTTAACGGCCCCATAATATCCATTCCCACCCTCTAGAATGGCTCCTCCACTATGGGCAATAGAATTAGGGCAGCTTGGGTTTTCTTGCCCGCCTTCCCTATTTCTTGGCACCAGTGACAAGACCTGCAGTACTCCTTCTCCTGCTAGGTGAAGCTGGGCCAGTAGAAATTCTGGGCCAACCGCTGCGTAGTGTGCTCGATTCCCAGATGACCAGACAAGGGAATATCATGTGCAATCTTGGAAAACTGCTCACGATACCCCTGGGGAATGACAAGCTGCCCCTCTATCGCCCCTCCCTCTGTCTGCACAGTTTGAGTATACATTAGTCCATTTTCCCAATAAACCTTATGTCTCCTGTCACCTGTTTGTGCTCCGTCAGAGTCTGCCCAAGCCCTCAGCTTCTCTAGACTAGGGTCACTTCTCTGAGCAGCTGCAAACTCCTCACACATTCCCAAGGCATGGGACAGGCCCCCTTCAGTCTCTAAACTAGGGTCCCTAGCACTAGTATCAGGGCACTCAGGATCACTGTCATTCCTAACCCTCTGATAAGGGGTCACCCCTCCCTCTTCGGAGTAACCCTCCGTAGCTGTGTGGTTAACGCTACTGGGGAAATTTCTACCCCCTTTTCATTAATCTCCATATCAGGAGAAACAGGCTGGGGAACCAGCGTCCCAGTGGTTTTCACAAGGGCTTCTGTGGGATCCAGAGAACTACAATTTTCCCTTGCCACTTGGCTATGGGTAACTGCACATACCATCCCCTGTTGGAGATTGTTGCCAAGGATGACATCCACTGCTAATGTTTTGGCTACAGCCACCTGTTGCACAGTTCCCCCTGTTTCACCCCCATCTAGGAGAACACTAGTGAGGGGCAATGTTTTCTCCCTACCAGTAAAGTCTTGTACAGTGACATATTTATTGGGTATAAGCTGTACCAGACATATTTATTGGGTATAAGCTGTTCCAGATCCCCTTTTACTTATGTCAGGGATGCCCCTGTGTCCCTTAACCCTTGCGTCTATACACCATTCACCATGACTGGGTGGATGTGCTCCCTCAAGTTCAAAGGCATGCTTCCAGGGACACACAAACAACCCACTTTCTTCCTATCACCAACTTTTATATTGTTCGTCCATTTGAGACACTGTCTGGCAATATGCCCAGTTTCTTTACACAACCAACATTCATTCCTTTTCTCAGAGAAATCTTTTCTCTGAAACCTGGGGCTAACTGGTTTTGGTGGAGGCAGTGAGGGTTCTAGCTGCCCTGAAGGCATGCTTTTCCCTTTCTGCACTGCCATGCCCACCCCATTCGCTCTCAGAGCAGGTCTGCTCTTGGCATAGTGGTCCGAGAGTTCAGCAGCCTCCTGCACTGTTTTGGGATCTTGGTCCTCCAGCCAGATTTTCAGCTCGGCTGGGCATGCCCAAAAAAACTGTTCTAACAAAATCAAATTTTCAATTTTATCAACAGAATTTGCTTCAATTCTTTCCCACCAACATTTTAAAAACTGACGTCGTTTCGTGGCTAGCTCCTCAGTGCTTATATCAGGGCTTCTCCTGAGCTTACAGAATTTAGCTCCGTATGATTCAGCAGTTAATTCAAATTTTTTTAACAGTGCAGCTTTAAGTTTGCTGTAATCATTACTGTCTTCATTGTCCATTTGACCCAGTGCATCCCAAGCTTTCCCGGTAAGTAATGGGAATAGCTGGAACCTTCAGGACTCCCTAGGAATTTTAGCCTGAATACAAACTTTTTCAAAAGAATTTAAAAAGGCATCCATTTCCTCCCCCTCTTTAAATTCGGCTATCAATTTGGAATTCAATTTGTAACCCAGTCCTGTAGTCCCAGTTAAACCCAAGCCACTTACCTGCTCTGGTGCTGGTGGTTGGAGTTGTAGCTTCTCCAATTCATGTTGCCTCTGGTGCTCACACTCCTCACGGCCAGCCTCCCGCTGTTCCCACTCTGCCTCTCAGCATTCTCACCCCTTCTTCTCCTCTGCAGCTCATTGTTCTCGCTTCTCTTCTCTCTGGAACTCCATCTCCATTCTGCGACACTCTGTCTGCAGCCTGAGTACTTCTGGATCCAGAATGCTGGAGGAAAGTCTCTTTTCCATGTTCGTCCACATATCGTACAGTGTCTATGAACAGTGTCCTGCCCAACTTCCAAAACTTGAGTTTGTCTTGTACCACCTTGTCTCTGACATATCGAATTGCACCTGGATGCAGTTTTTTTGGTTGCATCTTCCACTAGCCAGCCTCTCCTGTTTTTCTTAGTCTCCTCCCAGATTCTCCAAGGAAAGGACATTCCACAGATCTCATTTGCCTTCCTACGAACCAGTCTTTCCTCCTTACTACTCTTCATCAGTCTAGGACCCCCGGCCTGGCTTGGGGGTGGCCAGTCCTGGTTCTGCCAGTGTCGCATGTGATGTTGACAGCCAGTTCTGAGTCCTGTATCAATTTTTTTTATTACATATAAAATATGTAATGGAAAGGTCAGTTTGAGGAAACTACAGTCTTGCTGAACTGATGCATCAAAAACCCCCAGGGATAAGTTCAAAGGACAGGACATAGCTAAACTGCAGATAGCTGGGGTGCAATTATCTTGTCAATTTACTTTCATCCCATGAAATAAAATTAGCCATTCATGACATCCTCAGGGAAACCCTTTGATGTGCCCTAGGTGTCCTGAGAAAAGGGACACTGGCCAGTGTTATGAATAACCTTCCAGGAAACCAGCTAATTTCATCTAAGAGATTGATGTCTGGGCCAAGCAGGACCCAGACGAATTTGGAAGGTCCAATATCCATTCCCAGGAAAGCCTTGAATTACATCAGAGATCTTTGATGTGTAGATTCCAAGGTCCAGATGGGATTAGAGAGTCAAATACACTTTTGCTTTGAATACAGTGACTTATATCAAAGAAACCTTTGATATGTATTTGTAGCAGAGCACAAACTGGTTTTGTCAGGTTAACCTGAGGAGAGGATAGTCAGTGAAGTCACCTATTATGTTTTTTTAAATATTTTATTTAGACATCCTGTGTTATAAAATATAGATTTTGTTACACCAAAGCGGAGTTAGGTGACCTCAGAGGTAAGGACGGCTCAAGACTGTTCTTAAGCCTACTGCAAACCGTGAAAGACACACAATTCATTATTTGACAGAGAGAAGAGAGACCATCAAAGCACTGAAGTAAGGACCTTAGATAAGATTAGTTTGAAGTTATTATTTGTAAAGAATTTGCACTTTAAACCTGTTTGTTTTAAGGCTGTATGTGTTGGGATATTTTGTTCTGTAATATTTTCTGTTTTCTATTTTAAAGTAAAGATACATATTTAAAACGGAAACTGCCTGGAGTGCCTTGACATTTCTTTTTATTTAAGTGGAGCTTTCAAAGGTTATAGTTAACACTGTGTATGGGCTTATTGTATACCAAACTGGGTAACGGATAGAGTTCTCTAAAGTCTTGCATAAAGTGCTAAGGGTTCATTTTGTAGACCTGGTTAGGTGCCCATAGGCAAAGATATCTGGCCCCCTGAAGACAGAGTTATTTGAGCCTGATAATTGGGTATGCTAACAAGAGGTTATCAGTTTGAATCCCTCCAGAACTTGAGACTAAGGTGGCTCGAACTCACAAAACAGACAAGAGGGTTACCTTGTACTGTTCACTGTCCACAAATCATATGCTCAGAGGTTGGCACTTTGAGAGTAGAGGGATGACCAGCTGAGCGAGTTTGTGACATCGCATACTCAAAGCCATGTAGAACTTGTCCCTGACCCCTTCTTCTGGGGGCAGGGCTGTGGAGTCACCAACTTCTTCTGGTTCCTCTGAGGCAAGAGCCTGAGGCTATGGACTAGGGCCTTCAATGTAAAGGTACATAGCTTCCTCCTCCTCCTCCTCCTCTTCCTCACTTAGGATCTGGGCCCAGGAGTGAGCAGTCATTCTCACTCCCGAGATAGTCCACTCTTCATTGGGCGCGGAGGTAGACACCTCCCAATCTAGGGTTTCTCAAACCTCGTCCTCTCCCACGAGGTTAGGACTAGGACCCTCTCTCTCCATGGATCCACTGATTCTCCCTCCGCACTATCCATCTGTGACACAGGCGTGGAGACATCACAAGGAATCTGCTCCGGCAGTACATCTACACCCTCTTCCTTTGTGCTACACTCTGCTGTGCCTCCCCCAACAGGTTCAGCCTGGTGCTGTGTGCAGCTAGTTGCAGAATCTTGAAGCTTTGTCCACGTGGGAGCCAAATGAATTTTAGGTGCACTAGTTAGACCTTGTTTCTCTAAGCACCCTGAACAGTGAGGAATCATGAAAATGTCCCTTTCAGCCTTGAGGCACATTATGCTTACTCTCACAGGGTATCTAGGAATCTCAACATGAGGAGGCAAACTTCCACCATAGAAACATTTCTCTATTTCTTGCAGCTTGGTAACCTCTTCAACTATCATAGCCCACGCATGATCCGGGTAGCAGGATGGTCCCAAAGCCATGACTGTAGAAAAACACACAAAAGTTTGCTGTTATTACTGAGTTCACTTTATTTTGAACAGTCACAAAATGGCTCCCTGCTGCTGTATTTACATTACTGCCCCACCCTGTAATGGTGACGACAGCACTCCTGATGCATCAACAACCTGTATCTGACTCAAGCCAGTGCACATCCGATTTACTGCATACTGATAAATTTTACTCAAACTGCACTGACTGCACTGCTTTTCTTCCTCAGCACATCTGTATGATTTTCTAGGACTTTACCATTAGCTTTCAATCAGTTTTACTTGCTTAAAGTCACTAAAGCAACAGTATTTCTTGAACAGGATTGCCTGTTTGTTGCAGCCTCTCAAACAACTCAGTCTCTCTCTCTTTTGCACAGAAAATTACACTGTTGCTGATTCCATAATACATGCTCACAGTCTAATGCTCATAATTCTTGCTTGGGTTTAATTACTTTACACAGCCCTTCTTTGCAAAAACAAACACATTGCTTACACACAGATCCAGCTGGCTTTTGAAAAATCATACACAGTTTGAGCTCAGTTTTGCTGAATGGTACTCACTGAATCAGTAGCTTGCTTGCTCCGATGGAAATCTTGGCCTAAAGCTGATCCTGGAAGGCTTCTGGGTTGAAACAGGCTGGTGATCCTGCCGATTGTCCCTACAAACACCATGCTTTCTCCCCAGTCGATCAGAATATGGGTTGAGCCTGATTTAGCGCAGAAAAGTCTGTTGTTTTAACTTTTAGAATGTTCACAGTCACCGCGACGATCCTCCTGGCTACCAGCTCGCACACCACTCGCTCTCTCTCCCTCTTGAACACTGGGCAGCACTCTGAAGCTGGCTTGGGGGTGGGACTGATTGCAGTCTCACCAATCACTCGATGCCATGCAAATGAGCCTCTCTCTCTTATCATGCTCTTCTCCTTCACAGTGATCATTGAATAGGCAAAATTTAAACTGCAAAACAACTTTTTTCTTTCAACTGTAACTTCATGACGGGAGCACCATTTTGAACCATTTTTCTTGGCTATTTCTCTAGCGACTCCCCCAGTTCACGCAGCAAGTATTTGAAACTTTCAAGGCACAACTGTCTTTGTTTCCCACAGTTCAGAATACTTTTTCCTGTCACAACTTGAAAATTAAAGCTGGTAAATGTTCTATTTGATGCAGGACAAGGGGCACACACAATCTGGCTTTACAGCTCCTTGGTAAATGTTGGCACAATCACAGCAGCACATGAACAGCAGGCACACAGTGGCACATATGGATGGCACTACTCTGGGCAAATCCCTTGCGTGCAAAGCTTCCGATTTTGGGCTACCAACTGCTAGACAGACAAAACGCTAGCCACAACCTGAGCAAACATCTCTTGATCTTATCTGTGTCAATCTTCACCATTCATCACAGATGGGTACTGGCTGGAGATCAGGACCCCGGAGCCTTTTTTTTTTAAAGGATAGGCGGAGTTGACGAACATCGGCGCGCCCCTTGAGGCCGATGACAACGTGGCACCGAGATTAGCCATATTAAGCTGTGTCGACTCTGCCTGCCTCACCAGTTCTTTCACAAGGCCTCCTGCCATCGAGGTCAGCCCTGTGGGAAGCCAGTGAAGAGATTTTCAAAGTTTTAGGCCTCAGCCTTTTGTCGCCGACAGTCCATCGGTTCCTGCTAGTACTAGTCTGCCCTACTTGACGTCGCTGGTAAGATCTTTCCATTTATTTTACAGTTAAGCGATGTTGAGTCTGTTTTTGGTGTTTTTTTCCATAGGTCATGTCGCGGTCAGAGGGCAAGAAGTCGTCTAAGGCGGGGCGGCCCCCCATGCATCGGTGCGCGTGCGGCTGCAAGTACTCCGTTATCGACCAGCATGACCGGTGTCTCTCGTGTCTTGGCCCGCTTCACGACATGGATTCGTGTGATGCCTGCTTTTCCATGGACCTCCGCGTCCTCGAACAGTGCGTGTTTAAAGTAGGGCGAGCTCCGCTGACTTTCGAGGGTAGGTCTCGCACTCGTCGGGCCAAGCTGCGCTCTCTCGGCCTTTCCTCCGGGTCCCCTCCCAGTTCTATATGGACCGAGGAGGAGGGAGCCTCGGCCTCTCGTAGCCTTGCCTTGGCCGAGGCTCCTTCCGCGGTGCAGGAGGCCCGTTCCGCTTCCTCCCGGGAGTAGGCGGGAGGTGCCACTATGGCAATCACCCCTTTGGGGGTGAAGGCTCCCCTGGTGTCACTCCTGCGGTCCAGAAGGCCCGGGTTGACACCGTCCTCGATGCCGTCGCTTCGGTGCCGTAGGGGCCATCGGCGCTGTTCGCGGTGCCGTGGGTCCTGGTGGCGCTGACTCGTCTTTCAGCACCATGGGCCTTGTTGGCGCTGTTCGCGGTGCCGACCCTGCTCATGGCGCCGTGACCCTGGAATCGGCATCGCCTTTCGCCATGTCTCACCTCGGCACCATCCTCAGCGCCGAGGTTGAGCACGGCACTGTGGGGCCTTCAGAGTTGTCCGTCAGTGCCGTCCTCGGCGCCATTGGTGCTCTCGGTGCCGCTCATGGTGCCGAGGGGTCTGGCAGTGCCGTGTTCGGCGCCGAGTCCGCCCTCAGGGTCGTCGGCGCCGCTTCGGTCCTTGGTGCCACTCGCGGCGCCAAAGGGCCTGGTGGCAGTGTCAGCACCGAGGCTGTGGCTGGGGTTTCTGTCGGCGCTGTCTCTGTTACTGGTACCGCCCCTGGTGCCGGTGGACTTGACAGTGCCGCAGCTGGCCCTAGTTCAGGACCTTTGACCCGTGCTGCCCTGCTGCCTTCTGCCAGCACCGCTTGCGGGGCTGTGGAGGGTGCAGGTGCTGCCTTGGCCACTGCTTGGACTTCTGAGCCCTTTGGTAAGGTCGTCCTCCCTCGCCCTCCTACTGTCTGGCTTAGGGCCTCAGACTCTACCTCTTCGGAGTCAGAGTCTGGCTCGGAGTCGAGCGGGCAGTCACACCCTTTGGGGTTGTCTGTAGAGGAGGATGAGCCGGTGGTCTCCACGACGGGTCTCAGTCAGCCCCCTTCTGAGGTGCGTCTGGTTCCCCCCCGAGGTTAGGGTCAGTGGTACTGACCAGCAGACTGTGGTGCATGCCACCATTGCCATGCAACCTGGCCTTGGGGGGGTTCCTTGACCCCTCGGCGGTGGTACCCCCTCCGGTGGTGTGTCTCGATCGCCCAACTTTGGGGCCTATCGGGAAGCCCACAGGAGGGAAGGGGAGGGTGCTGCTCCCTGGGTCTCCCCTTCAGGGGAAGCCCAGAGCTGCCAGCTTCCTAGGCTGGCCCTTTCAAGGACTAGGACTCTCTCGGACTCCGAGGGGTCGAGGGGTGTGGGGTCGGTGCGTCGACCTTTCTCTGGGACCCACCCGGGCCCTGGATGAAGCCAAAGCACGGACTTCCACCCTTCCCCTTCTGATTCCTTGAGGGGGTCCCATTCTTTGGAGGCAGGGGACCGTCCTTCTGGATCTATATGGCCCTGGTCGCCTCACTTGGGGGATTCTTCTGGGCGCAGCCTAGGCAGTACCAACGTGGTTGTACAGCTGTCAGCTGCGGAGTCTTCCAGGACACCCTCCACGGGGGTCCATGGTCCACTCCCTAGCCCTGGTAGAGGTCAGCCAACTTCCTTTCTCGGCTCTGCCCCTTCCCCTCTGCCACCTTCTCCAGCGTTCCCAGGTATTCTTGGTCCTAGCGGTCCTCTCACCTGGGAACAGTTCAGAGCAGTGGCTGTTCGGTTCCCTGCCTATGTTAGGGCCATGGACAGCCAGGTTTTTCAACCTCCCCCTGAGCAGCCACTCTCAGAGCGCATGGTGACCTCCAGCTCCTCATCCCCCTCTTCAGGGGGAGAGGAACCATCTGTCCGAATCTCTCCTGCCGCTGATCTCTCCGAGTATCAGCGTTTCCTCGTGAGGATGCTGGAGGACCTTCACCTCTCTCCCCTCTCCATGAGCAATCCTGAGCATGCAGCGCATGCCTTTCTAGGCGATTTCGGTGCGGCCACCCTTGTGGTGCTGCCCTGGCCTGTTCCCTTTCGGGAGGCATCCATGCGTTTCTGGCAGAGGCCCTTCTCCGGAGTTCCTGCCCCACCTCAGCCAGAGGTATTGCGCTCCCCCAGAGTCTCCAGGTTCTATGCCTCATCCACAGTCCGGATTGACGCACCTGGACACTCCTGACAGGCTTCGCGCCCTCCACCGTGACTGGCCCCCAGATCAGGACTCTTCGGATTTTGATTTCTGGGGGAGGAGGACTTTCTACTCGGCACGGTTGCTTCTCTCCATCTCCGCTCATCAGGCCCACTATGCAGCCTACAACAGGTTCTTGTGGTCAGTGCTGGGTCAGATCCTAGCTGCTTTGCCTGACTCTGAGCAAACCAGGCAAGCCATCGCACTCTCTGCACGTGGCCTGGAGCTAGCAAGGCACCAAGCACGGGCATCTTACGACGCCAATGAGATAGCTACCAGGGTAGTAGGGACAGCGATCTGCACCAGGAGATCGGCATGTCTTCGCCTTTCCCGGTTGTCACCCTTGGCCCAGCGTAGGGTGATTTGCTCCGCTCACCAGGGAACCTGTCTCTTTTCCCGTAGGGTGAGATGACGTTTGTTGGGGCAAATTCCTTCCCCCTCCGGGGGGGACCCCGTCTCACTCTCCCCACTCTCGGGCCTCCTCAGGCCCAGAAGGTTCCCCCCCTTAGTGTTTCACCCACTGAGGGCTAAGGGACACTGTCCCTTAGGGTGCAATTAATCAACCCCCTTCGGGGGGCTTGGTACTCACCCATCTGTGATGAATGGTGAAGACTGACACAGATAAGATATAGAAATTACGTACCTACCGTAATTATGATCTTTCTGTGTATCTTCACCATTCATCACAATCCTGCCCGCCATCCCCCTGGGGCTCCAGTCTCTGGATCCTCCTCCCTCTGTGCCTACCCCTCTTTTTGAGCGGGGTAAAGTTGGGACACACAGGGGTAATTTTCTTCCCAAGGGGTACAGTTCGAGTGGCACTTCTTCTATCTACTTATTCTCACTTCACTAGGGTGAGAACTGGTGGTTGCCTCCTTCTGTTATCCATCTATTTAAAAAAAAAAAAAGGAACCCTTTTTTTCACCAAATATCTTTACAGAGAGAGTACTGAGTCCATGTACCCTGTCCTTCTTCAGAATAGCCGACTCTGCTTTTGGGGTATTGCCAGTTATTCTGTGCCTTGAATTCTGGCAGATGAGCTTTGCCACTCCTTGCAGTTCCTATACAGTCTGGTGACGGACAAGGGTCCTGGATCCTTGTTACCTCTCACTCTCTCCTAAATTCTCTCTCCCCTCCTCCCTTCTTCCTTTTCCAGAGATTGGGGCCCTTACCCAATCCCCTTAGTTTTCTCTATGCTGTCCTCTCAGTCGTTATTTCTCTTTTTAGTTCAGTTTCTCTTCCTTTTCTGTCCCTTGGACTCTCTTGTCCCACCCTCCATCCCTTCCTCTTACCTCCGGCGGCAGAACTGGTAGGCAGGCAGATCGACACAACTTAACGGCTAATCCTCGGCGCCACGTGAGTCGTCGGCCTCGGGGGTGGTGCCGATGCTCTTGCCGACTACCATCCTTTAAAAAAAAGGCTTCCCAGGGGTCCTGATCTCCTGCCAGTACCCATCTGTGATGAATGGTGAAGATACACAGAAAGATCATAATTACAGTAGGTACGTAATTTCTATTTTTCTCCCAAATTCAGACAAATCCCAGCAGTGCCTCCATTTTGTAACCCACTCCCACTGGCCCCCCTTGTCTAACTAGCAGGGCTGCTCCTCTTGCCAAATGGTGCCAAAGAGAGGGATGGGGTTGTCACTACGGTTCAGTTTACTAGTACATCTACCTCTGAGCCTGCCATATGCAGACAGACAAACCAAGTGTGGCAACTTCCTGGCGCACACATTGTGGGACCATTTACCATGGCCATCAACCTAGGTCCCTGGGAGAAAAGGTTTGCTCACAATTATGCTAGGTTTGCACTTCTGGACAGGGGCACCCAAGTAAATCCAGACACAGTGGAAGCAATAACAGTACTGTCCAAACCAGGTTGGGATTCTAGAGTGTGGCTTTTATTCACATACATAGAGAATAATTACAAAGCGAAGATGGACCCCAACAGGGATACTCCTACTGGTAATGCAGATTACTGAGGTGCAGACATTCCTAAATTCCCATTTAGCATAGGCATACTGAACACACACAGCAAACTCTCTGGTTCTGAATTAGGAGGTTGGTATGCACAGCCAGAACTGGTACATTTCCTCTTGACTAGGCACTCACGGCCAGTACTAGGACACTTTTCCCATATTTCATGAGGAATTACTGGTGGCACCCTCGACCACCAAAGAGCACATACAGGCTCAAAGAGAATCCAACCCATGCCTGGGTAAACTATTTTCTTCAGGCACTGACCAAATGCACTGAAAGAAAACACAGGTGCCCCAACTGAACCCAGAGAGGTAAACAGGTTGATTGAGATGGGGGGTCTCCCACCCTTTGCTTCCAGATTTATACTCTGCCATTCATCTGGTTAATAACACCCTCACAGAAAACTTGTAGATGCTATCTTGAAATGTCTTTCACATTTAACATACTACATTACACACCTCTGAGGTGTCAGAAAATCAAAAGTTCTGTAATTGTCATTCAAACAACATGAAGTCTTGCTATATTATGACATATGCAGTGAGTCCCAACCTTCAAACTGCTCCGGAGGTGAAAGAGTTAACTTTCCATGCCAGGCATGGAACGCTGAGCTCGAGCTCGGTTGAAACACTGTCTGTTGTTCTTCAAACTCAAACCATCAGATTCTTTACTCCGCCTCACTGAACAGTCGCTCCGGAGATTTCTCCTTCTGCTCGGTTCATTTTGTCAGTTAAAATATTGTTTTTCTCGGTTTTCAACCGAAATGAAATCGCAACCGGTCAGTTCAGACTCTGTCTGTGGTATTTGCGAGTACTAGATAGGTTTTACATTGATTTCTATTCTGTGTGGAACTTGTAAACGGTTATCTGTTCGGTTTGAACCGATCAGGTTGTTTAAAATATATTAATCTGTCATTTAGAGTGTGATTACCGGTTATCCGTTCTAAAAAAAATGGATTTTATTACGTTTTTTTCCACGACCCGTGACACGGTTGGGAACCAAGAAGAGGGTCTTACCTGGCGGGTTGCCATCAATGGGTAAGTTTGGTTAGGACTGGCACTGTCTGAGAAACCCAAAAGAAAAACCGGGCCCACTGGGTTTCGACACTGCAGTGTCTGTGGGGAAGTCTTTGCCAAGACTGACCCCCACACCACCTGTGTTTATTGTCGGGTTTGTCCACCTCCCAATGCAGACTGCCAGATTTGTAAAATTTTCCTGCAGCTACCCTGGAAAAGAGAGTTGGTAGGCTCAGGAAAGGGGAAAATGTCCGCTGAACCAGATGGCCAGCCTGGTTGGTTTCAACCAAACGGGAGGAGTGCCTCTGACCAGAGGCGAGACTTCCTCGGGCAGAGGAGATCTGACTCCGAGGAGTCGGTTCCAGCAAAAAGGACTAGGAAATCAGCTGGTGTGGAGCCAAAACTTTCCTCTCCAACCGCTGAAGAAATAGCCAAAGTGATTAAAATTGTCCAGTCGCTTTCCCCGGCTCCGACCGAACCGGCACCATCAGGTAAGCGTCCAGTTCGGCCGGTTCCACTGGTTCAAGAGTATGATGTAGAGGAATATTATGAACTGGAGGAGGGGGAAGAGGAGTATGAGGAGAGTGAACATGGATTTGAAAGTCTGGATGTGCCCATTGACCCGGACATGTCCCCAGACAGACCTTCAGGAGTGTCTCCTCCTAGGCTTTCTGAGTCCCCTTCTCATTTTATGTTTTATAAGAAAGTGGCTGAAACCCTCCAGCTTCCTATGGAGGAAGCTGTGGATGATCAAGAGAGCCTGACTATGTGGAAATGATGGATATCCCAGAGTCAAGGGCTGTCTATCCCTTTGCATAAATCTTTTGGGAAACAGACAGTAACAATTCTAAAAACTCCTCACACTATACCTCCTGTTGATAAGAGAATGGACAAGAGGTACACATTGTCAGGCTCTGATATGGAGTTCCTTACACAACAATGCAGCCATGTTGGGGTAGTGCAGGCTGCAGCCTGTGACAAGGCAAATATTCCCTTGGCTTCACACCCCCCTGACAAGGACTCCAGGAGGATTGATGCCATGGCAAAGAAACAGTACATGGCAGCATCCTTGGGACTCAGACAGGCAAATCATATGGCTTATGTTGCTAGATATCAGAAATCCAGATGGGATACTGTTATGGCTCTAGCAAAACAGGTCCCTGGCCAGCTTGCCAAGGAGCTGGAGCAGGTGGCTGCTGATGGTATTGAGGCATCCAAGGTGCAATTCCATGCTGCAGTGGACTCTAATGATGTGTCATCAAGAGTCATGGCTATATCTGTGGCACTTCACAGAATGGCTTGGCTCAGATGTACTAGCCTGTCACAGGATACCCAGACTAAGGCCATGGATTTTCCTGTTGTGGGTAATTCTTTGTTTGGGAAGCAGACAGAGAATTACATGAAGAAAATGGATGAGTATAGGACCACCTATAGGTGTGCACAGGCCAAGGAAAGGCAGGCCACTCCTCAAAGGCAGCTTTCCAGAGGCAGGGGCAGGCCTTTTCATAGGTCTTTTTACCAAGCCCAGGCCTCCTCTTCTGCTTATACCCAGAGGGGTTCTTTAGAGGAGAGGGCAGGCCGGGGTGCAAGCAGGCCTGCTTCCACCCCCAGCCCAAAGCCCCTGCCAAGCAGGCACCCTGATGGGGTTGCCAGGGCCGATTCTCAGCTACCTGTAGGGGCAGGCTGGCTTACTTTGTCCAGGACTGGAAGTCTCTGACATCAGACAAGTGGGTCCTGGAAGTAGTAAGCCAGGGACTGGTTCTCAACTAAAATTTCCAAAGATGAGAACCAGATCCTTTCACCTGCAAATCACCAGAGGCACTTGCCCTAGGCAGAGGTCTCTTCCCTCCTGGCTCTCAGAGCTGTGGAAGGGTTCCACCCCACACCAGGGCAAGGGTTGTACTCCAGGTACTTCCTTACCCCAAAAAAGACAGGAGAATGGCGGCCCATCCTGGATCTCAGATATTTAAACAAGCACCTTTTAAAACCAAAATTCAAAATGGTGACTCTGGGAATTATTCTACTCTCTCTAAGGCCAGGGGACTGGCTAGTGTCCCTGGACCTCAAGGATGCCTACTTCCATATTCTCATCAGAAGCTCCCATCGAAAGTACCTCAGGTTCGAGCTGCCCTCAGGCCATTACCAGTTCAGAGCAATGCCCTTTGGCCTCACCTCTGCTCCAAGGGTATTCACAAAATGCCCTGCAGTAGCAGTTGCTTCCCTAAGAAGGCAAAAAACTGCCATCTTCCCTTATGTGGACGACTGGCTCATAGTAGGCCAGTCTCCAGACCAAGTCAAGTTACATCTACAGGTAACTCAGCAACTGTTCACCTCTCTAGGTTTCCTTCTGAATCTTTCAAAGTCAGTTCTGGAGCCTGTCCAGCTCCTCACCTTCATAGGTGCAGAGCTGAACACAGAGAAAGCCAGACCCTTCCTTCCTTCCTTTGGACAGGGCAAGGACCCTGGTCTCTCTGGCCTCCTCATTCACCCTGCAGGTCTCTCGACCAGCAAGGCACTTACAGCTCCTGGGGCACATGGCTGCTTCTACAGCAGTAGTGCAGGGAGCAAGATTTCAGCTGAGGGACATCCAGTTCCATTTGAGAGCCTTTTGGTCTCAAAGGAAAGACCCTCTAACCAAATTGATCCCAGTAACTCGAACCCTGATCCAGGCCCTACAGTGGTGGCAGGATCAGAGCAATCTGAGATGAGGGGTTCCCTTTGTCACTCAGTCTTACTCCTTAATCCTTACTACAGATGCATCCCTCTTGGGGTGGGGAGCTCACATGGGCAACATCACTACCCAGGGATTGTGGTCCCCTCAGGAATCTCTGCTCCACATCAATCTGTTGGAACTCAGAGCAGTTTTTCTAGCACGTCAAGTTTTTTCCAAATCTGTTCAGAACAAAATTGTACAGGTCAGAACAGACAACACCACCACAATGTGGTACATCAACAAGCAAGGGGGCACTCGGTCTATGGCCTTGTGCACCGAAGCAATGAAGTTGTGGTCTCTGGCTTACTCCCTGAACACCTCCCTTATGGCAGTTCACCTCCCAGGCAAGGACAATGTCCTGGCAGATGCTCTCAGCAGGATTTCCCAGGGCCATCCCGAATGGTCACTGGACCCCCTGGTCCTGGAGGTGATATTTGCCAGATGGGGCACCCCGCAGATAGATCTTTTTGCAGCCCCAGACAATCACCAACTTCCCCTTTTTTGCTGCAGGCCCCCAGTGTTGGGCTCAGTCCCTCTGGATGCCTTAGTTCTCAATTGGGAAGGGAAGTTTCTCTATGCTTTTCCCCCCCTTCCCTTTCTTGTTCAAAGTGCTAGTCAAAATCAGATCTCAATCCTGCAAGATGATCCTGATTGCTCCAGATTGGGCCAGACAACCCTGGTATCCACTCCTACTGTCCTTAGCAGTCCATCTTCCCCTGTATCTTCCCAGGAATCACAACCTGTTAACCTGTGCTCAGGGGAGGGTTTGGTACCCGAATCTCAAATCTCTCAATCTCAAGGCCTGGCTCTTGAAGAGTTAGAGTTTGCTGATCTACCCCTCTCCCAAGGTGTAATGGATATACTAAAGGCTTCTAGGAAGCCTTCCATCAGGGCTACCTATAATTCCAAATGGAGGAGGTTTTCCATATGGTGCTCTGGGAAGCATATTTCCCCAGAATCTGCTGATTTACCCACAGTCCTGGATTATATGGTACATTTAAATACCTTGGGGCTGAGATCAGCTACCCTAAAAGTACATTTGGCAGCTGTGTCTGCTTTTATTTCAGCAGGTAAACACTCTTCTCTTTCAGCTCATCCTGTATTCTCCAAGTTTTTAAGGGATTGCTTCACACCAACCCTCCATTCAGGGACCCTGCCCCTGCCTGGGATCTTAATGTTTGCATTGCTCAGCTTATGCAACCCCCCTTTGAGCCTTTGTCTTCAGCAGAGCTTAAGTACTTGACTTGGAAGACTGTGTTTCTGGTAGCCATCACTTCTGCCAGATGCATAAGTGAATTACAAGCTTTGTCAGTGGAGCCTGATTTTATCTCCTTTCATAGAGATAAGGTGGTCCTCAGGATTAACAGGAAGTTCTTGCCTAAGGTGGTTTCAGATTTCCACCTTAATCAATCGATGTCTCTTCCAGTGTACTTCACTGACCATTCCTCCTCTGGCGAGAGGAGGCTGCACAGCTTGGATGTGAAGAGAGCCCTTAGCTAACTACATAGGCCGTACCAAGGGTCACAGGTTTGACTCCCTACAACTGTTCCTCACTTATGGTGAGGTTGGGAAAGGGAAACCTGCTACTAAAAGATCCATTGCCAGGTGGATTGTCTCTTGTATCCAATTTTGTTATGAAAAACTGGGTAAGGTTCCTCCCTCAGGCCTGAGGGCTCACTGTACCAGAGGTACAGCTGCTTCCCCTGGCTGCTGCCAGGGACATCCCTATTCTAGAGATATGTCAAGCAGCTACTGGGAAAACAGTTCACACTTTTACCAAGCATTACTCCCTGGACATCCAGGCTAGGAGTGATGCTCGGTTTGGCACAGCTGTGCTGCAGAGCCTTTTTCCTAAGTAGGTTCTGTCCCTCCTCCATGGAGGTACTGCTGTGTAGTCTGCATATGTCATAATATAGCAAGACTTCATGTTGTTTGAAGAAAAAATTACTCACCTTAGTAATGTTGTTTCTTCTAATGGAGTCTTGCTATATTATGACCTCCCCGCCTGCCCCTCTCAGAACCTTTGTTTTTGGGATGTGGGTGGGCAGTGCAGTGTTGGCACTAGATGCCCACCTTGTTGTTTCACCCCTCCTTTTTTGGGGTGACTTGGTGTTGTGTTTTTCATTTTTTGGGTCTCCTGACTTGAGTCTTTGTTTTGGGACCAAAGAATGTGTTCTTATGTGTAGTAGCCAGTTGGCTAGTGTAGGTTTACAGCTTCCACACAGGACCTCAGTGAGTTTAGCTCGTAAAGATCTGACGGTTTGAGTTTGAAGAACAACAGACAGAGTTTCAACCAAGCTCGAGCTCAGCGTTCCATGCCTGGCATGGAAAGTTAACTCTTTCACCTCAGGAGCAGTTCGAAGGTTGGGACTCACTGCATATGTCATAATATAGCAAGACTCCATTAGAAGAAACAACATTACTAAGATGAGTAATTTTTTCATGTCTCTTCATTAGACCCCATCTTTGACAGAGAAAATTCATCACAAGGAATGCAGGTGCCCCAGGGCTTTCCAAACAAATGTCACAGGTACTCACAGAGCAGTTGAATCTCAGGCAGCTTCAACACAGTCCAGACTGGACCAGGGCATTGCCCCTGAATTGTGGAATCCACCCCATCCCTCCTGGGATGGGGCAGTGCAAAAACCACTTGGCCTGGTTTCCACCACTTCACCACTAGGCTGTACTGGCTCACACTAGGGTAAGAAACAAACAAAAAGACTACTGGCAGCTTTCTGACAGAGCTAAAGAGAAAGAGGCTGCACTACCTGCAGCCTCCTCCACTGACTCCAACTGCAGACTAACTACACTCTAATTCAACATTCTAAAGCTAACTCACTTCAGTTAGCTTGAGTGTGGCTTATGCTGCTGCGACAGTTCCATGATTACATCATCCTCCAGCTCAGCTGAGACTGAAACCAGAGAATGACAGTGTGACAACCATTTAACTGGCATTTCACTAGCTGCCTCTCCCTGCCTGCCACTGATTCTAATGGGATTCTAGTAACCCCTGGAAACAAGGGGGATACAACAGCATATCCACCAGGTCACTTGGCCCTGTTGCAGAAGAAAGTGAAAATCCTGCTCCAAAAGTGGTCTATAGTAGATGGGGCAGAAGTTTGGGACTCGGACTGAGTTGTCCCTGACAACAGCAGCTCTCGGCAGTCTGTGAGGGGCTTCCTGGTTGGGGACTGGGTCCCCTGAGCCTCTGTTCCAATTGGGGCTGCCTACAGCTTTGGGAGCAGGAGTTTCAAAAAAAATGTTCAACTGCAGAACTGAGCTTGAAGAGTTTACTTTTAAAACAGCAACACCTGACACTTGCCTGGACTGCTGGTGGACATCAGAGCCAATTGGGCTCACTGGGCAGCAGTTTGGGACTTGGACTGAGCTGTCCCTGACAGTGACAGCTCTCAGCAGTCAGTGAGGGCCTTCCTGGTTGAGGATTCAGCCCTCTGACCCTCTACTCCAATCATGAGCAACTCCACCTTTGGGGGCGGGACTATTGGAGTTGATAAAAGTCAGCATAACTAACATGTCCCACATGTTAATTTACCAGCAAGTGGAGCAGGGAATGAGCGGAACAGGTGAAATTGGCATCTTAGGCATCAGCAGGGGAAGCAGAAGACTCTGACGGCAACTAAGGTAAGGTACCTGTGCCTCCTGTCCTGTTGCAGTCATTTTTATGGTAAGGATAAGGGTAGCACATAATATTGTAAAACATTAGTGTTTAAATGTGAAAATGTTGTAGTGTTAAGTTATTATGACAAATTGATGTTATAGAAAAACAGGGAGAAAACGAGTATGGACATAATATCCCCAGACAAAATGTTGTGTATAAAAAGACGCAGTCCTATAGTCACGCAGTCAACAAGCAGCTGGTCAAATGGGAGATGGGCCTATGGTAGACAGGTAAATGGTAGACTGTCAATATGTCGTGGTGTGCACAAATTTACTAAGTAACTGCAGCACACTTGGTTTGACAGATGCAAACGCAAATGTTCATTACTGCCAAGCTGAGCAACCCACTTGTTCTAGCAGATAGCAGATTAATGAGCAGATGCTCACAAAATGAAGCAGCACACATTACAATTACATACTTCATACAGTATTGTCGTTCCGACTGAACTCTGTGTTGTTACTGCTGTCATTACTGCCGAGAATAAGCATTATGAGGCAGAACATTTATCATGACCAAAGCTCCAGAAATATTAAAAACATTGCCTATAAAACAACATCCCCTTTCCACTTCACTCCCAGTAAACTCTTACTGATGTATTTCTTGAGTATTTCCTGTGGAGCACACAGTTGAAGGGAAAATAAACATTTAACTATCAGTAATACCCCCCCCCAAATTTCCATAAACACTACACTCAGTCAAGAAAATTTATTCATGCTGACTTCATAAAAATGCAGCACAGAACAATGTGGTGAGCCGTGCTTTTTAATATCGTCTTTATTCATTAAGTCATGTATTTGGTTTTGTGTGGGGTGGGCCAGATTGTAAGCTTGCTAGTGAAAGGGCAAGGAGCTGTGGTATTTAGTAATCTCAGCCCCAAGTGTGCTCCTCTGCTGTGAACAATGTGGTGAACTCTGCTTTTTAAAACATTCTTTATTCATTTTGTTTATTCACCAAGTCATTTATTCAGTTTTGTGTGGGGTGGATCATCACTAGTGAAAATGCAAAGGAACGTAGTGGAGCTGTGACTAGTGGAAAAAGCAGTCTGCAGAGACAAATGGAGAGACTACGATGATTCAGACATGGGATTTTGTCTGGCTCCTTTATGCCCTCAGGACATTTTGACTGTGGCAATTAGGCCGTGACTATTCAGACGGTGACAATATAGCCGTATGCCAGAGGAAAACATAGAGCTTGTTACAGCATATCTTAACTGAGAAATTTTAAGTTGTGTACTTTAGTGACTCGTATCATAAACAGCTTGTCCTAACTGGGTTCAGAGAAGGGAGGATAGGAAGTATAAAAAGAGCAGGAATAGGGAATGTGGGGAGTGATACAGTGTAGTGGTTGTGGAGCAGCAGTCTTCAGAGACACCTTCTGGAGGTTACGATGCTGCCCTATCTGTGTGCATCTCTCTGGTATGGTGGGAAGGGTCTCTAGACTCGAGGATAAGTTGGTTTTGAGCCATTAGAAGGTCACTAGGATCAAGGCTGCATTAGCTGAGGGGGGTGGGATTGGGAAGGTTGGGGTGGAGTCACAAGCACATTCCTCAAACACAACCGATATCACTGCAGAATTCCTACATGGCTCTGAAGGAGCAGAACAGTGAAGAGAAAGCACCTGTGGTAGTGGTCAGTAATGAAGTGAGAGCCCTCTTTAGTGAAGGTTCTAATAAGCATGAAGGAGGTCCATGTTGAAGGAGGAAGCAATTACTGGTAGAGGGAACTCCGTTAGGAAGATAGACTTGGGAGTAGAAGATGGAGGTCAGGTGTCTATCAGCTGCCATGGCCAGGAAGGATGGCAAGCGAATACTAAAGATAGCTAATACAGTAGATAGGGAGGGGGAGCTAGATATCATTGTCCACCGGGGACAAATGGCCAGGCTAAGAATAGGGAAACAACAGTGTAGGGAGAGTTTATAGAGCTGGGAAGAAATCTTAAACAGGTAGCATTCTCTGTAACTTTTGCAGAGGTACTGCTTATTTATAGTAGGAGGAAGAAAAGTGAACTCCGCCCCAAAGCTTTCAACTCATGGTTGAACGCCTGGTGCAAGGAAGAATGGTACAGCTACATTGATGACTGGGGTTCCACTTGTGAAGATAAGGGTGATGGCCTACATCAATTTAGAAGGGGAACCACAGTCCTCAGTGGAAGGTTTAAACATTTTTTTGATAAACGTTTAAACTAGCTGAGGGGAGGAGTTAAAAAAGGAGACGCATATACTGCCCTCCCCCCCAAGACAGAGATGGAGTGTGTTGAGATTACAGGGGAAGATGGCCCCACTGTGGATGAAGTAAACCAAATAAGTAGGGAGTTAGAAAAGGATGAAGAGTAGAACACTTATAGGCAGTTGAAAAAAAAAAGAAGTAAGGGTGGGTGAAAGGAAAAAGGGGGAAGCGGAAAGCAAGGAGTAAACAGAATCTGAAAGGCCATATCTACTAATGCTAGGAGTCTGGGAAATGAGATCCCAGACCTAGAGGTTACCATGGCAGAGGCTGACCTGGATATTGTAGCCATTACCGAGTCATGGTGTACTGTAAACCATGACTGGGACATGGTCATACTATGGTGCACATTATTGAGAAGGGACAGGGTAAGAAGGAAAGGAGGAAGAGTGTTGCTTTATAGGTTCATAGGTAAGTTACATGATCGAGGGACAAGCCCATTTAGATTATGCCACCTAAGCTAGGTGGGTACGAAATTTAGATTCATTCATAAATATGTCTAAATGAGATTTGAAATGAGATAAACTTACACAATTCACCACCTCATAAGGGAGTGAGTTCCATATTGGAACTATTCGTTATGTAAAAAAATGTGATCGTTTGGTCGATTGATTAATCGGTAAGAATAATTTAAAATTATGGGAGTGAGTTGAAACAGTAGTAGTATTCCATTTCAAGTGGAGAGTATTAAATAAGTATTCATCCCTAGAGGCTTTGTATAACAAACAAAGATCCCCACGTAATGATCTGTATTCCATACTGTACAAATTAAGTTGTTTAAGTCTATCTTCATAAGGCAAATTTCCCATTCCTATGATATTCTTAGTAAACCTTTTTGCACCTTCTCTAGATATTATATCACTCCTCTGTAGGGCACAAACCAAGAACAATAATCAAAATTAGTTCTTATAATACTACTATAAAGGGGACCATAATCGATGGCTCTCTGCTTTTAATGTTCCTAAATATACAATTACTAAGTCTAGAACATTTTTTAATAACGTAGTTTAAGTGTTCAGTAATTTAACCTGTTATTAATAACAACACCAAGATCTTTCGTGAGTAATAACGCTTAGGTCTGTTTGTCTATATAATATTTTGCACACTTATTGTTATATCCAAAGTGCATAACCTTACACTTACCAATATTAAATTCCAACTTATGTTTACTAACCCATTCGGAAATAACATTTAGATTATCCTGTAATTCTGATATAGCTATTGGGTTGTTGACAATTCCTCCAAGTTTGGCATCATCTGCATATTTA
This sequence comes from Neoceratodus forsteri, assembly GCA_016271365.2. NCBI lineage: Eukaryota > Metazoa > Chordata > Ceratodontiformes > Ceratodontidae > Neoceratodus > Neoceratodus forsteri. The sequence goes on along the minus strand of CM057450.1, from coordinate 676,391,595 downwards.
ATTAACCAGTTACCATTATTTATTTTCATTCCTGTTATGAGTATATTAAATAACACAGGCCCCAAAACTGATCCCTGAGGAACTCCACTAGTAACTGATGTCCATGGGGAAACAAAACCCCTCAAGCATACTTGCTGTCTTCTATTTGACAGCCATTGCATTATCCATCTTATCAAATAATTATTAAGTTCTAAACTGACTAGACACTTATATAATATATCGTATGAAACAGAATCAAAAGCCTTCGCAAAGTCTAGATAAATCACGTCAACCGGCAAACCAAGATCCAGAGCCTCGCTGACTGGTTCAAAGAAATCAAGCAGATTGGTCTGACATGACCTTCCAGCCTGAAAACCATGTTGGAATATATCAGTCAGACCATTAGCCAAAATATGACTACCAATTCTGTTTAGGATTAGCCGCTCCATAATTTTACATACAGATGAGGTCAGACTTATAGGTCGATAATTGTTTAACTCCTTCTTAGATCCAGATTTATGTATCGGAATAACTCTAGCATCACACCAATCATTAGGTACTAAACCCATCTTTAGTGACACATTAAATAAGTAGGTCAGAGCACCTGCTATTTCATAAGATAGTTTTTTTAGAAAAATAGCAGGAATATCATCCGGACCACATGATACAGATGGTTTTAAGGAATCCAATGGGTAAAAGGTTTCAGCCACGCTAACTACGATCTCAGGGTCTGAACTAGATGGTTCAGAACACAAAAAATCACACTTTTTTTTAAATATACTACCAAAGTACTCATTAAATTCATTAGCTATAACCTGTTCATCATTGACATCAACATTATTAATAATCAATGGTCCTACTAAGGTGGATGAATTTTTTAAGGAACCAATGTAATTAAAAAACTTTTTTTTGTTGTCTTGATGTATGTCAACTAGATTCTTCTAAAGGCTCGCTTAGTCTCTCTAATTGCATATTTTACCTTTTTGGATTTTATTGTAAATTTAGACCAGTTTAACTCATTAATATTATTTTATATCTATTATACGCTTTTTTGCTGAGACCAACATTTTGATTTCTTAGTGAACCATGGTGGAGACCTTTTAAATCCAATATATTTAACTCTTGTTGGTACCCAATTAGTGATACAATGTTGGATTTCTTCTTTGATTCTTAACCAAATATACTCTATAGGTTGCTCAGTTAACTCATGTTCCCAGTTCCAATTTGATAAATATTCCTTTATGCCTGATAATTCGCTCTATTGAAATTTTAAAATTGGTTTTACCACAAGATTTGTTAACAGGAAATTAAATGACCATTTAACTATCTGATGGTGCTATTTCCTAAAGGAGCCATGAAACTAACCAAGTCTTTATCACCTTTAATATTTGTGATAATAAATCCAAAATGTTTTCCTTTCTAGTTGGTGATACTACCTGTTGATCTAAACCTAGGTGTGACATAGCACTAATAAATCTTCTCCTGGTTATTGGATCCTTTAACTGTTGCCCAGTTTATTCCAGGATAATTGAAGTCACCATAAAGAATGACATCTGACTTAAAATCAAGATTCTCCAAGTAATGACACATATTGTCATTGTTTGCAGTGTTCATTGATGGTGGTCTATAACATAACCCTATAGTAAGTGAAATTTGTTTATTGATAAGTTGGATCCAAATTATTTCAAATCCATAGGTGGTGAGTTATCAAAACAACTTCAGAACAAGACATATTATCCTGACATAAAGTGCCACACCACCCCTTGAGTATATTGTTTTTATTAAATAACGTATCCGTTGATATTATGACCCCACTGTCCCTCACCAAACCAAGTTTCTGTGACGCCACAAATGTCAATATTTTCATCAAGTAAAACTACCTGAAGTTCATCCATTTTATTACATAGACTCCTAGCATTTAATAGAAGGATATTCATATTGATATTTAGTTCTTTACTGTACCTACAAGATGTAGGTTTCTGAGTCAACTGTGCATTACCTGCTAACCTTTTATTATCAATCCCGGAGTTTTGCATAAAAAATAATCTATACATGAGTTAATTTTTAGACCCAGGTTCATCTTCCCCTCTCTATTCAAGTGTAGGCCATCCTTAGCATAAAACCTTTATTATTATCAAACTGTTCCCAGTAAGTGAGGCATTTTATTTCTTGTTTAAGACACCATGCTCTAAGCCAGCAATTAATATGTTTTATTTTGGAAGTAAAGCTAAAGTTAGCCCTAGGTACTGGTAGAATCTCAGATATCACAAAACGACTCAATTTCACTTAAGATATTGGCTAGTCCAACAAATGCTTCTTTAATTAACTGTGAGACTGATGCCAGATGTTATTTACAATACATGTATAATAACTAGATCCTGACTGGTGCAGCCTTGTAGTATTTTGGGGCACATTCTGGTAAGATGGCCAATCTTAGCCCTTTTAAAGCATGATAAAGTTCTTGTAGCTTTATTTGGATCACAAATAATTCTGTCCAAGTTAGCTATTATAGAATCTCCTAAAACAAAATATTAGGGCATCAGTGACAACTTGACATGAAGATTGAACTTCCATGTTTTCCAGATTAGGTACCTTGTAGACTTGATTATCAGCAAAATTAATAAGATCACCTTGAAAAGTTACTAGTGATATCAGTTTGCATAATGGATTTAATTGATTCATTTACTTTACTAGGTACCAGAGTTTCATTATTCCTGTAACTTCAGTACTAAGACTCGTTAGGGCCGTGATTATTATGAGTTGGGAGTATAAGAGTATCAGCTTTTCTTCCCTTTATTGGTTTTTTGATGTTGGATTGTATACCAATCATTATCCAAATCAAGAGTTGCATCTTCTACTCTTGGTCTCTTTCTTGCTATACTAGCTGTATAATTATTATCATGACTGACACTTAAACTAGGTACGTCTGAACTAATTTTATCATTGGTGCTAAATAGTCTTTTAGCAGTTTCAATTTGGCTATTTTCTAAATGTTGTAGTCTATCATCAAACAACCTTATTTCATTTTCCAACTCCACAATTCTTATGCATTTATTGCATAGAAAGGTAACAACATTTATAGCCCCCATATCAAAATCATACATATTGCAAGAGACACATTTAATGCCCTTCCTACCATCCGACATTATAATGTTGTCCATTTTTTTATTTTTTTTTTTAATACCTAAAACTTACCCAGTGGGATTTTTAGGCAAGTAAAATATAGGTTGAGAGACAGTCCTTCAGGTAACACCCAAACGCCTCAATACACGTGAGAGATCGCCGTGCCTTTATGCTGAAGGCCTTTCACGCCAGTGGACACACGCGAGAAAGCACGCCCCTGTTGTGCTTTCTGGCCCTGCCTGCAGTGCAGGGCAGGTTATAAATAGCCAGCTGAACCCAGAATTAGCGTAGTAAATCGCGCTCCCCAAACACTACAGTTGCTTTAAAATGGTTTATACAATTAGTCAACTAGCAGAAATACAGTTTAAAAAGGAAGACACACAGAATTGAAATTAAAATAAAAGCAAGAGTGTAGTGAGGGAACCTCGTACTACAAACTCCTCCACCTAGCTAATAGTTGGCTAGGGCTCCAAATAGCTAATACTTGTAAAGGAGCAAATATTTAGTGGTACATGGCAAAGTTACATCTGGTTGTGAAATAAAACAGCATACAGCACTGTGAAAGACAGTGTGACAGGGTTGAATAGGACCCTGTCCCAGTTGTCATGGAGAGTTTGAATGCAGGGATCTGTTCTGTTCTTTCCTTTCCTGTCTCTTGTCTGTCTGGTTGTGCAACCAAATTTTCCCATGAGACCTAGGATTTGATCACCCCGACAGTCTCAGAACTCTTTGCCTCTCACTGTCTGTCTTCCCTTGCTGTTTCTGTCTTTTCCTCCCTTGCATATCTGCTGGTATAAAAATATATGCAAATCAGTGTGTGGAAATGTAACTGATACTGGGATCCCTTTGTTTAGAAATTATTTAGTGTTACTGTTGAAATGTATACAATTATAGTTTGAGATGATTGCAAAAAGCTATTGGGAACTCAAGGGGTTAACCTGAGAGCAGTTTTTAAGCCCTTTTTCAGAAGAGCTGTGGAGAAAGGGCCTCAGTTCTGGGACCTTGTGTTCTTGCTGTACCTGCCTGACACTTACAAGAACATTGGAAATTTGCAGGAACTTTTAAAAAACAAAACAGGATGCTTGTTTAGAAGGAGGGTTGCAAGGACTTAGGGGAAAGAGAGAGAGAGAGAGATGCAATGTTTGGAGACACACACACACACAGATTGAAGTAAAACTCAGATGGATCTTCTGTTTATTCTGCCTTTGTAAATAGTTATACTGAACAATTTTATTGTTATTCTTAATAAAACTCTTGTTGCAAATTTTGCAACTGCTCCTGGTTTTTCCCTATGCTTCCTGACCTGTGCCTCGATGACAGACAGCATAAGGGCAGTGGAAATACAGAGAACTCAGGGAAGGGCAGAGATTCTATGGGTTACCCTGGAGGCAGAAAAAATAGCCAGTATTCAGATATATGTGATCTGTAGGCCTCCAGCTCAAGGGCAGGACTTGGATAGGCTAATGTTAGAGGAAACTGGCAAAATGGCAGAAAAAGGGAGGTGTTGCTGGTAGGGGACTTCAATCTGCCAGATGTAGACTGGAGTCTCCCTGCTGCAGTATCAGCTAGGAGCAGAGACTCCATAGACTCCCCACAGGGTGCATTTATTAGTCAATTAATTAGGGAACCCTCTTGTGGTGGGGCAGTACTGACCTAGTGTTTACTAACAGGGACAGTATTGCAGACATCAGGGTGGGGAGTCATCGATGGACCAGTGATCATCGTCAACATTAGAACAACTATAGAATCCAACAATACAAAAGCAAGGATCCTGGACTTCAGAAGGGCTAATTTTACTAAGATGCATGAATGCCTCATGAAACATCTGACAGGAGGTGAAGACCATGGGGGAGTAGAAGAAAACAGGCCATAATAAAGGAGAGCATACTGAAGGGAACAAACCTTAGTGTTAACCAGGTTAGCAAAAGTAAAAGAATGGAGAGACCACTATGGTTCTCAAAAGAGGTAGCAGAAAAGGTAAAGGCTAAAACAGTAGCATTCTAGAAGGTACAATGTGACCCAGAAAGAAGAGGATAAGGAAGTGTATCAGGAAAAATGGAGAAAAGCAAGCAAAGCAGTGAGGAGAGCAAAAGCGCAAACAGAGAAAAGGATATCTCAGGGAGTATCAAAATGGGATAACACATTTTTTAGCGAAAAAAGGAAGACTAAGGGATTGCATGGTTAAAGAGCAAGGAAGGGGGTGCACAGAGGAGAATCAAGAAAAGGCAAACATCTTACACAAATACTTCTGCTCAGTTTTCATGTTGGAAGGGGAATGGGAGGGACCACAGAAAGACACCAAAGTTTTGAGGTGAGGGAGGAACTAGACAGTAGTCCATTTTGGAGGAGACTCCGGAAAGCACTTGACAACTTGAAGGTAGACAGAGCCATGGAGCCAGATGAGATACATCCAAGGGTATTGAGGGAATTTAAGTACTAGCAGCACCTCTGACAGACCTTTTTATTAGATCACTGGAGTCTGATGTGGTTATAGAGGACTGGAGAAGGACAGATGTAGTCCCACTTCACAAAAATGGTAGCGGGGAAAAGGTGAACAATTATAGGCCTGTTAGCTGACATCAGCAGTGGTTAAACTGATGAAAACACTATTGAAGAAAAGAATTGTGGATTATCTTGTATCTAATGGATTGGAGGACCCAAGGCAACATGGTTTCACAGAGTGTAGGTTGTGCCAAACAAATTTGATAGACTTCTTTGACTGGGTGACCAGGGAGCTTAATCAGGGAGGAGCAGTGGATGTTGCTTACCTGGATTTCAGCAAAGCTTTTGACACCATTCCACACAGGAGATTAGTAAGCAAGTTGCGTAATTTAGGGTTAGATAAAACGGTGGTAATCTGGATAAGAAACTGGTTGGGGAAAGGACACAGAGGGCAGTGGTGAATGAAATGTGCTGCAAGGAAGGTAGGGTGACCAGCAGGGTGCTTCAAGAGTCATTGTTGGAGCCGGTTCTCTTCAATATTTTTATAAGCGACATAGCAGTGGAACTGGAGGGGAAAGTCTGCCTCTTTGTGGATGACACCAAGATCTATAACTGAGTGAACACACCTGAGGGGGTGGATAGAATGTGTCGGTATCTTAAGAAGCTGGAGGAGTGGTCAAGGGTATGGCAGCTGGGTTTTAATGCAAAAAAGTAAAATAATACATATAGGTCATAGGAACCTGAGAGTGGAGTATAAGATGGATTGAGTGAAACTGACAAAGACCAAGCAGGAAAAAGACTTGGGGGTATTCATATCAGATGACCTAAAAGTGGCCAGGCAGTGTAATAGGGCAATTGGAAAAGCTAGTGGGATGCTGGGGTGCATAGGAAGGGGTATCTCCAGCAGGAGGAGGGAGGTAGTGCTGTCCCTATATAAATTGCTGCTTAGACCTCACCTTGAGTACTGCATACAGTTTTGGAGACCACACTTCAGAAAGTGTATCAACAGAGTGGAGGTGGCCCAGAAGAGGGCTACCAGAATGGTACAGGGTCTGCAAAAAAAAGTCTTACCAGAGAAGACTAAAGGAGCTAAATATGTACACTCCGAAGGAGAGGAGGGAGAGGGAGGATATGATAGAAAACTTTAAATGCCTTATGGAGGTTAATAAGGTACAGGAAGAGGATATCTTTCAGAGAAAAAGGTGTCCTAATCTGAGGAGGACAGACTAGCTTTGGGAACTCACTACAGTGAGTATCAAAGAGCAATCTCCTATAAGAAGGCAGCATTCCTGTCCAGACTGGCTCAGCTCTTTCAGGCTATGGGCAGGCTGCTCCATCCTACCTGTCTGCAGCCAAAAAAGTGAACTTTCGGCTACTAAGCGCAAAGAGTTTGCTCTGTTCTTCTCTGATAGGGTGTCCTGTATCAGTTCTGGGATTTCCCCAGTGGGGCGATTCCAGCCCCACAGTAGGGAAGGAATGGCGGTTGCAGGAAGCACTCCACTTGCCTGGAGAAAGTTTAGGCCAGTGGTGGTGGAAGAAGACTGTGATGTAATTTCAAAGCAGTAGCCAACTTATTGTGAACTGGACCCAGGCCTGACTCATCTCTTAGTGGGGTGTGTAGAGCCTCAGGGTCTAGTGTTTGTTGAAAATGTTTGGTGCTCACTTTCGGAAGGGCTGTTCCATAGTGCCGTGAAAGAGGCACTGGTGAAACGCCACCTGAAGAAACCATCTGTCAACCTGGACTGCTTGGTGAATTATAGACCAGTCTCTAACCCCCCCTTTTTGGGGAAGATTATTGAGAAAATCGTGGCTCTGCAACTTGAGGTGCATCTCACAGCCTTTAACATCTATGAGCCTCTCTCCAGTCAGGATTTTGGTCCAAACATAGCATGGAAACTGTACAAGTCAGGGTACATAATGATCTCCTCAGAGCTAGAGGTGAAAGGGAATGGTCAGTTCTCATTCTTCTCACTCTCTCAACTGCTTTTGACACTCTGGACAATGGTGTGCTGTTGGATCACCTAAGGGAACTCTGTGAACTCACTCGCACTGTAATCTGCTGGATTGAATCTCTTCTCACAGGCAGAACACAGAGGGTGGTGATGGGGAATTTCTCCTCACTCCTGAAGCTCCTGCCACATGGAGTTCCTCAAGGCTCGATTCTGTCACCCATGCTGTTTACAGTGTATATGGTTCCCTGGGAGAGATAATCAGACATTATGGCATGGGGTTTCACTGCTATGCAAATGACATCCAGCTGTATATGTCATTTGCACCTGGGATATATGGCATGGATAAGGTACTGAATGCATGTTTGGCTGAGACCCATGACTGGATGTCCTCCAACTGGCTGAGGCTCAGCCTGGATAAAACAGAGGTGCTGATGATTGAGCCTGGTAACCCGTGGGGTTCAGAGGCATTTGAGAGGGTAATTGATGTAATGCTGGTCCCCTCACCGTTAACTGCCTTTGCTAAGGTGAAAAATCTGGTGGTCATTCTGGACGATGGACTGACATTTGAGGCTCAGGTGTCGTCGGTTGTCTGGAGTGGCTTTTACCATTTTAGGAATATTGCCCAGATTAAAGCCTTAATCCCACCTGAGGACCTGCTGGCACTAGTACATGCTTTCGTGACCTCCGGGTTTGACTGTTGGAATGCCCTTTACCTTGGGGTTAGTGGAGGGGTCCTGCATCACCTGCAACTAGTGCAGAGCGCAGCGGCTAGGTTGCTGACAGGCCTCCCTAGGTCTAGTCATGTGACTCCTGTCCTGCAGGATCTGCATCAGCTGCCAGTGGGGTAGAGAATTACCTTCAATGTTGCTCTTCTGACCTATAAATTCCTGTACGTACTGGGCTCTGGCTACCTTGGTGACCTCCTGACCCCTTACCATAACCAGGGCTCTCTCTCCACTCCTCTGAGGCATGCCTTCTTGCAGTTCCCAGGACCCGGCTTAAATCCTCAGATAACTGTTCATTTGAAGTTGCAGGACTGGTGCTGTGGATCTCATTGCCAAGATCTTTGAGGGAGGCCCCCTTGTTGGAGGCCTTTAAGTGGGGACTGAAGGTACATTTGTTCAGGAAGGCATTTGGGGTATAATTAGAATTCTCCCAAATATTGCCCACTGATTTTAGTATTTATTTTATGATATTTTTATTTAGTTTGTATTTTATTTTATTCTTTGGTAACCAGGTAAACCCACTAGGCACAGGTGCCTGTTTTCAGGGGCAACCCAGGAGCACTGGGAAGGTTAAGTGACTTGCTCCGAGTCACAGTATGCAAGTGGAGGTTGTGGGAATCAAACCCAGGTCCGTCTGCTGAATGTACCAAGCTCATTCACAGCTCATTACTCTAATCTCTAGGCTATACTACCACCCCAAATATTGTAGTTAGTAAGGTGGAGGAAGGCGGGCCCCTACCTGAGAGCGGCATCAAAGTGGCCTCAGAGGGAATCCCAGAAATGAGTCTGCCAGTGTTCACTAGGGAAAGAGTCCTGAAGGGGCTAGCAGCCCTCAGGATTGATAAGGCCCCGGGTCCAGATGGATTGCACCTGAGGATACTGAAGGAGTTAGCAACCGAACTGGCTGATCCACTGTCTGAGCTGTTCAACAGCTCACTCAGGACTGGGGAAGTTCCAGCAGATTAGAAGTCAGCAGACATACTGCCTCTACATAAGGAAGGGGTGACAGGGAGCAACCAGGGAATTATAGGCATGTTAGCCTGACGTCTATCGTGGGAAAACTGATGGAATCCCCGATTAAAGAGGACCTCATAGTATACCTGGAGAGCGGTGGACTCCAGGATGATAAACAACACAATTCTGTCACAGGAAGGTCTTGTCAGACCAACCTGATAGTCTTCTTTGACTGGGTGACAAAGGAGATCGATCAAGGCCACGTGATAGACTTGTTGTTCTTTGATTTTAGTAAGGCCTTTGATTTGGCACCACACAAGAGATTGCTGAAGAAAATGGAGGACCTGAGTGCAGCTAAAACTCTAGTGAGTTGGGTGGAAAACTGGCTAGCAGGAAAGCACCAGCGGGCGGTGGTCAGTGGGGTTAAATCAGAAGAGAAGGATCTAACAAGTGGGGTTCTGCTGTGATCGGTTCTGGGTACAGGCCTCTTCAACGTGTTCATTAGCAGCACTGGCAAAGGAATCCAGAGAAAGTTGTGTCTATTTGTGGATGATGCAAAACTATGTGGGAGGGTGGATAGTAAAAAAAGCAATAAGAAATATGCAGAAGGGCCTGCTAAAGTTAGAGGGGTGGTCAAAGATTTTGCAGTTTTTAAATTCAGCACAAAAAAGTGCAAGGTAATGCACCTAGGGAAAAAGAACTCCATGATGAAGTACTAGATGAGAGGGGAGAGACTTAGCACTACAAATGAACGGGATCTGGGAGTTACCATTAGTAACTCCCTTAAACAAACTAGTCAGTGCAACAAGGCCTATAGTAAGGCCAACAGGTTGCTGGGATGCATTGGGAGGGGGATTGACAGTAGGAGAAAAGAGGTGTTACTACCCCTCTACAGAGCCCTGGTGAAGCCTCACCTGGAGTACTGTGCCCAGTTCTGGAGTCCTTACCTCAGAAAAGTCAAAGATAGGTTAGTGACAGTGCAATGCAGATGATCAAAATGATTCCGGGACAGCAGGGTAAATCCTATGAGGAGCACCTGAGGGCACTAAATTTGTACTCAATGAAAACCAGAAGGGAGAGGGGCAATATGACAAAGACCTTTAAATTCCTCATGCGAATCAATAAAGTAAACTGCAGGGAATTATTTAGCCTGAGTACCAACTTGCAGTCAAAACGTCACGAGTGGAAGTTGGCGGGCAGGAGGTTCAGGAGAGACATGAGGAAGTACTTCTTTACTGAAAGGGTGGTGGAGCCCTAGAATAGTCTGCCAGCAGAGGTGTTGTGAGCGAGCACAGTAAGGGGGTTCAAACAGGCCTGGAATAGAATGAAATGAATAGTGGTCACCTGGGCTGACATGACCAGGGAAGAAAATAGGGAAAGGTCCAGGAGGATTAGTACCCTGGGGAAACATTAGGTTCCAAGGATGATGCCAGGGATTTAGGGAACTTAGGCAACTAGATAGACCATGGTTCTTTTTCTGCCGTCATTGTCTATATTTCTGTTTGCCTTTATGTTCTTAGAACTGATTACAAATTAAGCAATATACCATGCCAGGGTGTGGGTTATTTAAGCAATATACCATGACAGGGTGTGGGTATATGGATGGATTTACCATGTCTGGTGTGGTTCGGTCACAAGGCCACAGGCCGAGTGACTTAACCACACCAGCAGTGGTAAATGCACCCATATACCTGTACCCTGGAATGGCATATTGCTATTATACAATGTCCGCCTTTTTATGGTGAGCAAGAAAAACAAAGAAAAATATTTTTTTGTTTTTAAATGATTTTTTTATTGATTTTATTCTTCCACCAGAAAAACAAAGTTGTTTGATGCTTGGGAGACAGTGCTTCAATTCCTCAGTTCTGTGGATTTACAGGTGAAAGTTATCCCCTACATACAGTACAGCCCCCCCCCCAGCACACCCAGAGGATGTGGGCATTTTGTTTGTTGTGTTTTATAATGGTAAAGTAGGATCTGTGAGTGTTTCCTCTGACATAGTGTCGTAGGCAGCTGCGGGTGTTTAGTCAGTGACAGTGGCTCCCGTACGTCAGATGCTGTTTGCTTCTTGGGAGCCTTTTTTTTTAGTTATGTAGCAAGGGGGCATTACTGGAACTGCGTCCGGGTGTTCGGAGTTTAATATGTGAAGTGAACTGCAGCTGGGCATTGAAGCTGTGAGCATGTTTTTAGTCAGTGAGCTGGAGTGAGGTTCGAGAGGGGCAGCCTCACTAAAAGTAGGAGGGACGATATTTGGGAGTGAGCGGAGAGACCATGCTGGAGAACACCAGGTATTGTGACACAGAAATAGATTAGACAGTTTTATCCCTCCAACTGGTTTGTTGTTATGAGGCACGGTGGGATGATCGGCGGACGTGTGTGTGTGTGATTGATGCCTTATCATTTCTGTTGGTTACCTTTAGCGGGGGGAAGCGAAAGTGGATGATTGTTGATTTTATCCATTTTAATAGTTTACAAATTTTTTTTCTTTAAACCGAGTTCTCACTGGAACTTATTGGGGAGCGTGGCAATCCAGGGTGCGTACGTGGTAACAGAGACGGCTCGCCGTCCATCGCAGTGTTTGCTACTCTTAGGCTGCTGATGGTCAGAGTGATTTCAGGGATAGTTTCTTATGTAGCAGACTGGTGGCTGGTACCTTTCTCAGTGGGTACACTGGAGGATTTATCATGCTGAAAAGGTGCCAGCCAACCAGTCAGATTTCAGGGATTGGGCATTTGTATTTACCCCATTGTATAATTAGACGAAAAGGGGAAATTGTTTAACCAGGAAAGGCACACTAAGCCGAAGTTTATTTCCAGGTGTGACCTGGGAGCACAAGGAAGTTAAGTGACTTGCTTAGAGTCATACAGTATGCAAGTGGGGGCTTTGGGATTCAAACCCAGGTCTCCAGGTATGCAGCTGAGAGCCCTAAAACTCTGCGCTATACTGCCTCTGTATATTTTTATGTTGTACTTCTGTTTCTATTGTCTGCACCCTGAGCTTCAGAGAAATGGTGCTTAGTAAATAAAATATTACTTACATCCCTGCACTAACAATGAGAAGCTACAGTGCGGGCAAAACATATACAAGTCCTATGATGTCCCAACAGTGTAGTAGCTATTGAACTGGATAGCATCCTTAAAACAAAATACCTGCAACCCAGCCCCGATTTGAAGGTCATTCTGCTGGTGAGACCCTAGAAGGTCAAAACTCTCATAGCTCGAAGAAAGTCAAAGTATAGGGTGTATGGCCAGAACAGAGTCACGTGCAGGAAAGTAGAACCATGGCCAGAGAGAAAAAAACAGCAAGTATCATCCAATGGCAGTGTTCTTTAATGTTCTGCTTGGGACTCACTGTTGCATGTGCTCTCTGTAAACTCTTGAGAACAGTTCTGATGCTGTCCATAGCTGCTGAAGCTGCCATCCTTCCACTGGCCTTGATCCGCTGATGGCAGGCTACAGTCCAATCACTAAGCTGTGCCTGGGAGCCATTTTGGGGTCCCAGTTACAGTACCTGGGTTGAAGCTGCCATACTTTTTCCTTCAAAACATTAATAACCTCAGCTGGGGTGTTATAAATGTGGACTTCTTCCCCCCAAAAAAACGAAGCTTAGAAGAGTAGTGTGTATGAAACTGCACATTTTTTTCTTTGAAAATCTTTTGGATGTCACCATAGGCTTAGCGTTGCTGCTGTATTTCTGGCAGGTAATGATGATTGAAATATACGCTGGCTGAGTTACTGTGTATGTAACATATTTTTTTGACCCATGCTGTACAGAGGATTTCTTCTCTCATTTGGATACTCAAAACTTTCAGGATTACCAAACAGGGATGGACATTGGGATCTGAAGGTTTCAGGGCTACGCTCTGTGGGTGCATTCTATTCTGATCTCCCTCCCCACTGGTAGTTGTATTATATCTCAGACAAGGTCCTCCAGAATATCCACTATGTGCTCTGTTTCAACCCCCTCTAGCAATCTCTAAATGCAGATATTGTCTCTATCGGATTGGGTTTCCAAGTCTATACATTTTTGCTGAATGTTGTGTGTGTGTCGCAGTACAGTCTCTGTCGCAGCCCTCAACTAGATTGTACCATTCTCCACAAGGCCTAGTCACTTCTCTATGGCGTCGACCTGTTTTTTTTATGTTGGTTGTGCACATGCACAAGCCAACGAATTGTGGCAATAGGGGATTTGGGGCTGTGTCTTGCTGCCGAACCCATTGCTGTACACAAAACTAGGGTCTCGGCAGTGTACACCGATGACCGCTCGGTGTGGTCCTGACGCAACTCTTTGTTGGGTGGGATGAATGGTCATGCACTTCAAAGGACCGAAGCCACTCCAATCAGAGAGGGCACTGGTCCTTTGGATTGCATTCTGAGTCCCGCTGCTCCCCCACAGAGACGGAGTGCTGCAACATCACACAGCTGCTCCTCCTTCGCCCAACCGCAAGCCTCCTCCTCAAGCTACGCACCCTCCCTCTCTCTCCCCTCATTACTGCAGTGTGTACATAGCCTCTGTCTCATCTCTCTCTCTCTCTCATGTGGTTTTGCCAACGGTGTCCTGTGTCAGGGTGCTCCAGAGGTGCCGCTTGTCAAAGATCACATCAGAAGTGTCTTGTGTGAGTTTTCTCTTGTATGTGTGTGTGTCAATCCCCCTGTTTCAGGTGCATGGCACACCCACAAGCCAACGACAACCCCTAGCTGCTGCTTTGATCCCTGCTGCCCCCTGCCCCCCCAAGCAATACAGAGCTTTGGGACACCATTGAATATTGTGATGGGCCAGTGTCAACTCCTGCTGATTAAGGTAATACAGCTGTCAGAGTTCATCATCTTCCCTTGTCAATCTTCACCATTCATTACTGATTGGGTAGTGCCGGAGGCGCATACCCGCTATGGGAGATTTTTTTTTTTGAGTCTGCTCCAGCACTGCCCAGGCGGCACGCTCGTCATGCACAAGGGCGGCTGTTAGTGCCGCAGACTCCTCCTCCATCTCGGCTCTCGCACTGTTGAGGCTGCACCTGCTCTGCATGCAAGATTTAAAGCTGCATCAGAGGCCTACTTGCGGTGACTCCTTCTCCGCTTTCATCCCAATGCTGTTGAAGTGTTTAGCCGGTAAGACCGTTCTGTTTTTTCTTATGGCGCTGGGATCTTTTTGCTGTGTTTTTCTGTTTATTTCTCATCATGTCAGGTTCGGGAGCCAAACGTAAGTTGAAGGCGGGCCATGCCCCTATGCGTCGGTGCTCCTGTGGCCGGCATTTTTCCGTCATGGACCGGCATGATGTTTGCCTTCGCTGCCTGGGACCCAACCATGATATGGATGCATACGATGCCTGTTTCTCGATGGACCGTCGTGTCCTAGAAGTCAGCGCGTTCAAGATCGGCAAGGCTCTGCCAACTTTCGGGGGACAGCGTCACTCCAGGGATTCCCAGGTAAGATCTCTAGACCCTTCCTCTGGGTTTCCTCCCAGGCCCATATGGTCTGGAGAGGAGGAGGCCTCCTCATCTTCTACTCTTGCCAAGGAGGAGGCCTCTTTCGTGGTGTCAGAGGAGCGCCGTGGTCCCTCCCGGAGCCGTGGTGGAGACACCGCCTTAGCAGTCACCTCTACGGAGGTGCAGGCTCCCCCAGTGTTGAGGCCCAGGTCTGCTGGACCCGGCATTGATGGACCCTCGACGCTGCCTTCCGGCGCCACCTCGGATCCCGGTGCCGTTCGCGGTGCTGTGTTGGCTCTCAGCGCTGCCCACGGTGCCATGGGTCCGTTCACCTCTTCTAGCGATGCCGAGTTGGGTCCTGGCACTGAGGGTGGTGCCGCGGGTCTGACCAGTGCCATTGGGGAGTCAGAGCTGGGTTTGGGTGTTGCGGGTGGTCCGAGATCGTCTGGCACCGCTGCTGGCTGCGGTGCCATTTCTCTGGAGACCCCTGGGGTGGCCAGTATTGAGGTCCAGCTGGTCTCTTCCTCCTCCGTGGAGGATGATTCCTATGTGGACCCATCCTGGCACCCTGACTCTTCGGAGTCAGGGTCTCCAGTGAGACGAGGTGCTAGGTGGCCCAGCGTGCCTATTCCTCTGTCTCCTCTGCTGTCGTCTCCTGAGGCCTCCCAGGCTGGGGGTGGTCTGGGGTCCCTGGAGGGGGATGGCATGGAGACGGGGGGAGGGACTCATCCTCCTGAGGGTTTTTTTCAGATTTCAGAGCCTCAGCAGAGGACAGTTGCCTCATCGTAGGTGTCCCTTTCCCATTCCTCTGCAGCCACCCCCCCTCTCTCCAAGGCCATGTCAGTCCTACAGGCCCATTATCCTGGGAGACGTTCTGAGGCTCTGCGGCGGCCTTCCTCTCATATGTTAGATATATGCATGAGCGGGTGTTTTGCCTATCCCCGCCGCCACAGGAGTCCTCTGGACATTTGAGCTCTCCATCATCCTTGTCTCCCTCCTCGGAGGGAGAGGAACCCACTGCTCATCTCTCCTCCGATGCTGATTTCACTGAATATCAGCGATTCCTTTCAAGGATGGTGAGGAATCTTTGTATCTCCTTTGTTAGGTGAGACAATACCAAATGGGAGACACGTGAATTCCTCAGTGAATTCAGTGCCCAGCATTTGGTGGTACTGTCCTGGTCTATTCCCTTCCAGGAGGTGTGTATCCGTTCCTGGCAGTCACCAGCCATCCCTGTTCCAGCCCCGGCAGACTGCAGAAGAAGGTATTGTGCCCCATTGGAGTCTCTAGGTTCTCTTCCCAACCCGCCTTCAGGATTGGCATTCCTAGAAACTCCCTTTGGGTGCTGCCACCAGACTCAGATTCTCTACAATTTGACTGGTGGGGGCAAAGAGTGTTCTCTTCCTCTCATGCGATGTTATGCATTGCATCACATCAGGCTCACCATGCTGCCTACAGTAGGCATTTATGGTCGATGCTCTCCCAAGTCCTAGCATCAATGCCTGATATGGAGCAATCCAGACAAGCTATTTCCCTCTCTGCTATAGGCCTGGAGCTGGCAAGACACCAAGCAAGGGTATCTTACAACGCCATTGAGGTGGCTTGCAGGGACAGCGATCTGTATTAGACGGACGGCATGGCTTCATCTATCAAGGTTATCACCCCTGGCCTGGCGTAGGGTGATTCACTCCACTTTCCGGGGGACCCGTCTTTTTTCCTCCAGGACTAGGAGGCTTCTGCAGGGGCTTCCTCCATCTCCCCATCCCTGGGGGAAACCTCCTAGCTCTCCTCCGCCATAGGCTTCTCGTCTGATTAGCCCAGAGTCTTTCCCTCCTGTTTCCCACCAGCAGGAGGCTGGGGGTCTTGTTCCCTCAGGGTTTCTATTATCCCCCGCCTTGGGTGGGGAGCTTGGTACTCACCCAAGCAGTAATCAGTGGTGAAGATTGACAAGGGAAGATAGGAAAATTACGTACCTACTGTAATTCTTGATCTCCTCTTGTATCTTCACCATTCATTACTGATACCTGCCCACCTTACCCTCAGTGGCCTCCTACTGCAGTGTCTCCCACTCCCTACTCATTCTTCTCCCTTCCTCGTCGGCCTTTAAGCCGAAAAAAAAAAAAAAACTATCTTGATTTTCCATTCTTCTCTGGACGGATCCTTTTTCCTCAAGGTAAAGGGGAACGAGTAGGATTTATTCTATCCTGAGGCAAATCTTTCTGATTGCCCCTAGAGGTGACCTCTTGGCTTTTTAGCCATGTTGTTCAGTTCACAGCTGAAGAGACTGTCCCTCTACGGCTCGGCCCCAATTTTCAGGTTCCCTCAGGCAGATATTAATTAATATTGTCAGCTTCTTCTGGTTGGTGCTTCTGGCACTTCATTAACCTTGAGCTGTTGTTCTTGCCTTGCCTTCAGGGAGTCCGACTGAGTTCCCATTCTATCCTTTCATACAAAGCTGCCTTCTGTAGGGCTGAACCCCCCTCCCCACACACTTCTGTGTTAGCACTTAACAAGGTGCTAAGGAGCTTATTCCCCCTTCTAGTTGGGCGCTCTCTTTCTGGAACAGATTTTCCGCCTGGGCAGTCTGTGAGCTCTCAGCTAGAGTGTGGGGGGTTGGGATGATGGGAGGTTAGAGAATCTTCCCTTTGTATCTAATCTGTACAAGCAGTTCAGTTTAACCTTCTCTCAGTCCTATCAGGAGGGATTCTTGCTCCCTTGTTTTTGGTTCCGAGCTTATAAGCCTCTCAACCAATATATCTATGGGCAGTGTTCTCCCCTCTCAACATCCCTTGTTTTCTTCCCTTTCTTCTTCTTCTTCTTCCTTTTCTCTTTCTCTTTATCTGTTCCTCCCTTGGAGCCACCCCAGAAGTGAGGCCCTGCGGTCCCTTAGGGTAGGCATTCTGTCTCTTCTTTCTGTCCTCTACCAGCTTATTCCTTTTTCAGTTTATATCCTTTCCTTTTTCTGTCCCTTGGCTCTCTTGCCTCGCTCTCCTTTTTCCTTACCCTTTGTTTTCGCCTCTCCGGCTACCAGAACTGAGATGGAGGTCTGCGGCACCTAATGGCCGCCCTCTTTTTGTGTGCCAGTGTCTCGCTCTCGGGGATGGGCGCCATAGTGGATACACACCTCTGGCACTACCCAATCAGTAATGAATGGTGAAGATACAAGAAAGATCAAAAATTCACAGTAGATACGTAATTTTCATTTGTGCAGCTATGTGATGACCCCACCGCACATCAGTGGGGAGATAGTGGAAGAGAGAGTCAAGAGAGAGAGAGACACAGCAAGCAGTAATACAGAGGGGAATCCCTGTGCCACATGAACCCCAATCAGGGAATCGCCGTGCTGAGAGAGAGAGAGAGAGAGAAGCACAGACACTGAGAGCAAGTTCAGGACAGGCAGTGCAGCATTCAGAGAGTCTCTCTCTCTCTCTCTCTCTGTCTGTCTCTGTATTTATTGGTATGGCTGGCAGTTGTTGCCTGTGTGTGATAGGGTGTGTTTTTTTTTCCCCCCTGGGTGTCTCGAGCATGAAAGGAATGTCTTGCTGTTGCTCGCTCGGTCGGTCAGAGACGAGCTAAGTGTGAACTGTTATAAAAAAACATACATTTGTTGTTCAGTGCAGCAGGTGACGGTGCAGTGGATGGATCAGTGGTAATAGGAAAATGGGGTTTAGAGAGAGAGAAAGCTAGAGTGAGAGAGAGAGAGACAGAGTAATAGTGGCCACTACATTCTTTTGGTTCTCTGTGTCACTGATTGGCCCTCTGTCTGTGTCATGGGGTGGTTCCTACATGGAACAGTTTTTGTGTGTGTTTGTGTCTGTCTCTCTCTCTCTCTGTGATAAAACTGTGTTGTATGGGTGTCCCACAGAAAGAGAGAGAGAGGTGGCAGTGCGTCCACTCCTGTCGCTTATGGGTTCTGTTGGGGTTCTCCTGCAGCCCCCACAACTTTTACTATCTTCTGGCACCCCTGCTTGGATGATTCGTTACCTCGGGGGCCATTGCCACCCACACAGCTACCCCTCCACCCGACTGCAAGTCTCTTTGTTTAACCAGCAACCAACGTTCAGCATTGACAAATGCTTCTCTGTTAGCCATTTTCTGATGACATTTTTAAACTCTCTTTTTGTCCATTCTGGAGACTTTAATTTCCTGGAGTAGTATTTCAAATCTATTCCTGGTGAGCTGCTCTGTCTCTGTGTAACCCCCTACAAATGTGGGTTCCCAAAAAATCTTCCTTGAGCTTGCCGAAATGCACACTGCCAGGCTGGTGTCCTGCGTTTTAGGAGTTTAAATGTGATTGCCAGAGAGTGCCTGTATAGCCTCTGTGCACTGTCTCTTTAAGAACTGCCTGGATTGCAATCATAAGTTATCTGAGAGGGAGCTCTGTTGAAAGATGTAACTGTTTGCTGAGGATCATTTAGAGTGATTATGTAGTTTGTCTAACCTGCCTTCTTTGCAGCAAGGACTGTTTTATCTCCACCATCTTGTTCCTGGACTGCGAATTGGACCAATCAGTACTGGTGGGACCTAAAATGGAGCTGGGCTACAGGAGCTGTCCGAAGTCAAAATCTGTAGGATGATTTGGGCTTTTGTGCCTTTTTTGCACCTGAAGGGGGAGCCTTTGATGTGACTGACAGGAGGATTAGCCAACTGAACCTTTGGATCTTAAGGAATTTCCCAGGCAGCTTGCAGCTGGACAATTTGAGCTGAGAAGTGAAGAGTAACAACTTCATAATTTGAGCAAAGTTCTGTGTAGTTTTGTAGGAGAACTTGAAAGGACTGAGTTATAACCTGCATCTACCTGCTGCCCTAAGAGGGAAGAGAGAATTATTTTGGATAAATCAAGTTTGTGAAAAAAAGTAACCACTGTTTTGCAAACAACCTGGAAGACCAAAGATTTTGCTGATAAAATAAACCATCAGTTCCAGCTGCTTTGAATCCCGATTTGTCCAGAGACTTTGTGATCATGACCAGGAGGCGGTTTGCCTGGTACAGTAAATTTCCTTACATATAAATGTGCTGAGAGTTGTTAGTGGATCATGATTTGGCTCCCACTGTGTGAACTATGTTCTGCTTGCTGGAAGCTGTGATCAAAGCGGACTGTCAAATCTGTCTCCTATTTGGGACCTTCCACAGCCCAGACAGACTACCGCTGCAGAGAAAGCCATCAATGAAGACCTGCCTGGGGATCAGCCCCTGGTCACAACGAACAGAACACACCTCGCAGAATCATTAGCACTACTTCTCCTGGCACTCAGATCATCACCTGCAGTCTCAATTTTCATCAGCCTGGCCAGTCTCGATCATGAGCATCATCAAGTGCTCCTGCAACAACACCTAACTAAAAGTGTGTCATCTATTTGTCTTGTTGTTTCCTTTTCACGAACAGGCCCTCTGGCTCAGATTACAATTAGTGTGTGTGGTGCATGTTGTTTCTTCCATCACAGAGCCCCAACCAGCTACAACGTTCTTGGCTAGTTCGTTCTCAGTCTAGGTACACCAGGTGTGTGTGTGTGTGTGTGTGTTTATAGACCCAAGTGCATAGATAACTGTTTGAATGATGAAGTCTTTAAACAATCACTAATTACACCCTCCTTGTTCAAGTCCTTAAATCAATCTCTTTTGCATTTAACGACTGTGGTTCCAGTTTGTGCAAAGTACTACACTGCTATTATTGCTGTGTATAACCTTATTTTACAGGGGCCCCAGGGCGAGCCCGAGAAAGCCCTGGTGGAAAGTGCAAACAGTGTGGGTACTTGTGTGATTATCAGGGTATTGTAATGATTACTGTATATTGATCGGCCACTAGTAAGGAAGAGTTACAGTGTCTGAGGCTGTACCCAGATTAGCTTGACTACACCAACCCCTGACCTCGGGTGGGCACCCGTTTCAGGCCTCAGGCCCTAAACCTGCTGCTAGCCAGCAGGTAGTGGTAATGCAGGATAGTGCCACCTGAGGTTATTTGGAGACTCACTGCTGGGATTTTGTGCTTCTAGTGGCCAAAATTATGAATTATTATTAAGATTAATAGCTCCCCAGTAAAATGGCTGTACATAGTTGGTGAAGTGGTGTACTGGGCAGGAATCAACCCCAAATGCTCTACTTACTGGATATTCCCCTGGAACTAGTAAAGACACTGTGAGGTGCACTCCAAAACTGAATATTTAAAACCCTGTGGTGGTAGTCAACAGGCTGATTTGATGACCAAACTTTCATAACCTTGCCAGAGTGTAGTGACCTATGGACAGCTCTAAGTGCCACAACTACCACAGAGGTTCCAGCTGCCTAGAGTGATGACAAAAGACAGAAGACCCCAGGAGGATCGCTCCCATCATTATCTGAGACTTTTGAGGAGAAAGCTGGAAATTGTTGTTGGAGGAAGGAAACCCATAGAGGACTTGCAAGAAACTATTCCTGCCACAAGTTGTTCCTTCCCCAACATAACCCTCAGCACATGCTGCCTGCTTCTGTGCCCATGCTCTTGGCCCTTTCTGTACTCGGCTCCTACAGAGGCTGAGAATCTTTTGGGCACCCTCACCACCCCCCCAGGGAGAATGACCAGGAGACCTGGATGAACTATATTGCCCTCTAGTACCAAGATGATCGAAACAGAGAAATAAAAGAGGTTGGTGAGCCTCAGGTCTACCCTGGATACCAGCCTGCCAGCGGGCCAATAACGAAGCAACTACAGGACTATCTTGATGCATTGGAGATGTGTGGGGCCCAGATTCCAGATGAGGATCTGTGGTGGAAGTAAACGCACAGCAATACGGAGAACCGACTAACTGTGTATGTACCTTGGCGAAAAAGCTACTACAAGAGTGCCTCGAAAGGGTAGTTGTATCAGTGATTAGATCAAACTAGGCTGGACACATCTTAAAAGCTGCTCTGTATTCAAAATTGTTACTGCTTCAGTTGCTGCCACCGACATAATCGCCCCTCTATGATGAGCTAATGAAAGAAATTCAGGGTGGGTTGCAAGCGCCAACCACAGGAGACACACCCTATCTGCTGCTGCTGCGCAGTGCCCAAGTGATCAACAGCTGAGCTCAGGGCAAAAGTCGGCATTTAATGAGCACTCTGGAATGCAAAGGACTTCCACTCTGGGCCCAGCATTGAAGGCAGCTATAGGAAGTCTGAGAGCTGAAGATGGTGCCTCTGTAAAGAGTTTCCCCGAACAGATTGGTCCCCTAGGACAGCTGCCGTGGGGTGGGGTGTCCCATGAGCATCCGCTACCGGTGGCCAAGGCTGAGATCACGGATTGACTGCCACTCTGGAACTGTTAGACCCGTTGCACCACTCACTGCTGCAAGCAGATACTACACAATCTCGTACTGCTTCAGTTCCTCATGATGTTCTCCCAGGATGACCCAAGGTCTATCATTTATCACCACCATGGAGGATGGCATATGAAGAGATACGGTCTCAGAGGACTTGGAAAAGTAGTAAACAGACTCAAGGCTCCAGCAAATCAGTGGCCAGGGTACTGAAGCCCCGGCACAGTGAAGTTAGAAACCTAACTCAGTTCTTTGTGGCCGTCGTCTGTCCCGGGTCTCTGCTACCTCCCTCTAGACAGGTCCAAAACAGTGGGCCGCCAATGGAGACTACGGTGACTGTGATGGTATTCATACTCAGGCTGTGCTTCACAGTGGAGTGCATAGTGACCATTGTATTCAGGATTAGTATGATAAACACTTATCTGATGTGCCTTTGCAATCCCTGGAAGCCTTCTTGTGTAGAGCCTGACGACAAGTCTTATCCCCAGGTATGTCCACCTCTGGTTGTCTTTCCTGCAACTGTAACTGATGAGAAGGCGGTAGAGACATGACCCTAGTGTCCCCCACGGACTGTATGATGGGGTCCCCTGTTAGTAGGACAAACACACGTATGTTTGGGAGACTGCCACAACTGTCACGAAAATAAGGCGACAGGCTGGGAGGCCCTGAGAATTCCGACTCTGATCAAGAGACCTATAATTTGCAACGAAACCAGGTAGATCCAGGATGAACGGTGAGACATGTGGAAGGATCCAATTTAATAGTACTGGCTCTTAATGCCCAGTGTACCATTCAGGGGTCCCACCTCGGGAGAGATGTCAAGAACAAATACTGATGTTTAGCGGGCAGAAAAATGCCAGAAAGTTATTGAAACCCGCATCTTGCCTACTTGTGCCCATGCCATACATGATGGTGATGGTCAGATTCATAATATGTCCAATTGGGGAGATCCGGGTGAACAGAGAATGCACCCTCACGATTACCGGCACGCACTGCAGTATTGCCCAACAGCACTGGGTGAGAAGGAGAGTGACCCCAGACGTTTGACTTTGGTGACTCCCAAAGCCAACTGAATGGAAGCTAAGTGTAAAGACTTGCCCAGAGAGACCAAGTGTTTCATGAAGGAATGGGATGTGGGATGTGTCCAGGGTGCAGACATCACATACACCTACCCGATGATGGCCATTGAGAGAAGGTCCGAACCTAGCCCAACAGACATAGATGATGTGAAGACACCACGGAAATGCTCTGCTGGTATGACACAAGAATCTGAGCCCATACACCTCTCCCATTGTGACTAAAGAAGAATAGGTCTGTGATGATGTGTTGACCATCAACCCTGAACAGTAGACCATCCAGACCAATACACTATGCCTCGTCAAAAGATGCCTGGACTGGAATGGAAGCAAATGGTTCTCGGTGTTGGATCTTTCAGGGATACCCAGTCGATGGTTGGAAGACCATGAAAACAACCATCAATATCAGTGGGGTTCTCAGGTTTCTGAGGATGCCACAGGATATTGGGCACCCAGCACCTTTCAACAACAGTGGAAGATGCGATGGGAATAAATTGCTGGAATGCCTGGGTACTAGATGTCACAGTGTTTGGGGCATCTTAGAGGGAGCATGAGAACCGTGTTTAAGTCCTAGACCAACTGGAAGACTTCAGCCTCAAAGCTGTCGACAAGTGCGGTTTTTCCAAACCTCCGTGGTATGTGGGGCACAAGTATCTACAAAAGGTCGAACTGATCTCAGTAAGTTTGAATCACTGACTACTTGGCTAACCCATAATCTGAAAGAATTCAAGCGTTTCCTGGGGTTCTGTGGCTACTACCGCAGGTTCATAAAACTATTCAAGGTGATCAACCCTCTTGAACCTTCCCAGAAACACCCTCTACCAAGTGTAAATACAAAAGGTCCATTAAAGACAGAAAAGTATACTACCACCCAGGTGAACTCTTTGGGCCCTTCAGGACACCCGACTGACAGCCTTCCATGAAGTTCACCTGCAAGCTCACCCACCCCATCCTCGCCTATGCAGCCCCCACCAAACCCTATGTACTGCATCGGGCGTTAGTCTACAGGGTCTAGGAGCAGTGCTGTATCAAGACCATGAGGATGGCCGAGACAGTAGCTTTCACAGTAGAGCTTGACCCTGTCTAAATGAAACTACCCTGTGCATAAGTTGGGTTCCTTGTGCTAAAATGGGCATCGTGATTTCATGAATATCTCATAGAGCAAGATACTGGTGAAGACGACAATAACCCATGACCTATGTACAGACTTCAGCCAAGTTAGATACCAGGCACTAGTCTCTCGTATCAACCTATGATTATGCTGTAGAACTGAACTGGACCCTGAACCATACCCATGCTGACCTATCATGAAGCCCACTTCCAAAATTGTGTCAGACTGTCAGGCTGTCTGAACAGACATTCAATATTGTGCAAAAGTTTGATAAAGATGAACAGGTATGCGGCAAGTGGACTGTTTAGTAGATTGCTTAGGCCATACAACACCTACATACCAACTACCTTGCCACTTCTCTGCTCTATATTAAGTGCACTACCTCAATTTGACAATGACAACATTCAGTAGAAACAATCCCAGATCCTGATTCAGCAAGCCTTGATGCCTGCATGCGAGGAAAGATGCGTCTAAATTCGTTCCACTGACTTGCAGGCTTATTGTTTAAAAGAAACACCAACTGAAGTTGCTCAATCGGTTCTTGTATAGAGACAGTAGATTGTAGTGGCAAATGAAAACAACAATTGGTCCTACCCACAGTCTTTAAAGATTTGGTACAAAGGTCCTCACAATCATATGGGGCACCTCGATGACCAGAACCCATGACCTGAACAATCTTGCTTCTGACCCAAATGGAGGCCGATGTTGAGCACCATGAAAGGACTTGTAGTCCTGCAAAAGAAGAGCTGTAAGCGGGCTGACCTTCAATATTACCAGCACCCCATGGGAACTGGTCTGCATAGACATCTTGTGTTTAGAACCTGATCAATGGAACATTAGCAATGTGTTGAGTGAGTTCACGGACAATACTCACAGTATGCACAACTTTTTCCACTAAAGATCAAGGCATCTACCAGCCAAGGTGCTAGTTGAAAATTTCTTTGTCCACTATGGTGCCCCAAGCGGATCCACCTGACCAGGGCAGAGACTTTGGTCGACTAATCAAAGAAATGGTCTATGTGGGGTCTTGAAATCAAGAACACCCCTATCACCAGGAGACCCTCAACCAGAATATTTAACGCATCTTCTGAACATGGGCCCCTCCCCAAAGACAACAAATGGACAACAGATTAGCACGGTACATACATACAGTGCAAAAAACAATGCAGGGTTCTCTCTGCCTCATGTTTGAGAGGCCCGGCTTCAGTGGAAGTCTGTTTTGAGGTCTCCAGATGAGATTGCCCGAAAACTACACAATATGTACAAAAACTGAAGCTCAATTAACCATGCCTGTCAACTGGCCCAGACAATGGCAGCCAGAAATCTAAAACAAAGAGAGGCATGATAAAGTAAGGCTCAGGCCAGACCTGGAGCCGTGTGTTGATACGTAATTTGGGACTGCATGGTAAACACAAATGTGATCGATGGCACCATCTTCCCATGTAGTAGTTGGAAGTTGGATAGTTTACCTGTGCAAGATACAGAAAACAACTCAAGCAGTCAAGACCTTGGCGTAACCACTTACTACCTATCGGCAAATATGATTGAGGCTGAACCCCAGAAATTGGCCCCCTGGGCCTCTGACTCTGCTGAAAAAGACAGTCAACCTACCTCCAGTGGTCACAGATTTAGGTTTCCCCATGAGCCAGACCCAGAGATATTAGTGACCGTCGGTCCACTTCTGGCGAGAAGTGAGTGCGACTATGCCTGTTACCCCTCTTTAGACCGAGTCAGCTGTTTGAGGCCAACCCCATGATTAATTGTGAGGATGACTGGGCCTTCTGGACACACCCCCCCAAGTGAGTACAGAGCACACATCTGGGATACTGAGTCTCTGTGTGTGTGAACTGTATGATTTACCTGAGGAGAGGTTGATGTGGAGTCTTTCTGCAGACATGCAGAACTTGAGAACACTATGAAGTGCTGACCTTTCAGTGCCTCAAAAGCGATTGTGCCTGAGCCTTACAAAATGAGTCAAGTATTGTAAAACAGAGCCTACAGAGCAAGGCAGCAGTGCTCAAGTTTGGACAGTCCATCAGGCCAGGCCCCATCTCACAGTAGCAAGTCCCCAGACCAGTGCGGAGTAGAGAGACATAGTTGTCCCCCTCAGAAGACGACCGACTGCCAAAGCCGGTAATAGCCTCGTTGTGATTCTCCTGGGAGCCAGTGGATTTACCTGCCAGTAATGGTGCACAAAGGGTGTTTATCTCTCACAAACTCACCCAAATTGAGCTTGACAGCCAGTCGATTACTTGTCTTTCCCTCACACCATGGTACCTACCTCCCTAGCCCCAATTAGCTGAGGAAGGCCCCTCTTTACATTGTTTAGGTACAGAGTTACCACCTGATTCAGAATAGTAATGTTCAGTTACCTGTGTGAAATACGCAAATTGTCATCAGAATGGATATAGTATCATGAAATATAGTGAATATATAGTAAGTAATAAATATGTTAATAGCGCGATGGTACAGACTTAGCGCAACACAAGTTTCTCCAGGCAGGAGAATGTACCCCTCTACAAATGGGGGTTCGAAGAATCTGTGAGCTTGCCTAAATATACAACCAGGCTAATCCACCATTTGCAGTTAATGTGATGCCAGAGGTACCTGTATAGCCTCTGTGCACTGTCTTTAAGAGCTGCCTGGTTGCAGTCATAAGCAACCTAGAAGGAGCTCTGCTGAAAGATATAGTGTTGCTGAGGATCATTTAGGTAATGATATGTGATTTGTCTAACTGCCTTCTTACGCAAGGACACTTTTGTTTATCTCCACTATCTTGGTCCTGGACTCAAGTGGACAATCAGTACTGGTGGGACCCAAATGAACCTTGTGGGACTACAGGAGCTGTCTGGAGTAAAAATCTGTAGGAATTGTAGTTTGGGCTTTTTTTGTGCCTTTTTGCACCTGAAGGGGAGCCTTTGTTGTGACTTGTGGGAGATCAACCGCAAACCTTTTGAATCTTGAGAATTTCCCAGCAGCTTACCTAGTTTCAGTTTTGAGCTTAAGTGAAGTAACAACTTCAGTGATTTGGGAAAGAGTTCTCTGTAATTGCATGGGAGAACTGTGAAAGGGCTGAGTTTGGCCTGCATGTCTGCCTGCTGCCCTGAGAGGAGAAGAGACCACGAGAATAAAACCAAGTTTGTGAGAACAAATAAGACACCGATTTTTACTAGGCTCATACTGAAGAAGATCGAAGATTTTGCTGAATCGATCGACCTGTCAAATTTCTAGCTACTTTTGAATCCGGTTTGTGCAGAGACTTTGCAATTATGACGGAGAAGCGGTTACCTGCTACAGGAATTGCCCACATGTAAATGTGCGAGGAGTTGGTTGGTTGTGATTTGGTTCCCACTATGTTCTGCTTGCTAGAGCTGTGGCCAAAAAACCGGACTGTATCCAATCTATCTCCCTTTGGCCGGGCCTTGCCCACTAGCCAACCAGACCACCTGCAGAAAGCCAGTGACAAGGACCTGCAGGATCAGCCCACTGCTCCATGCTTGAGCAGAATGATGCCTCGGCAGGTGTGTGGCCCTGCTTCTCCTGGCACTCCAGATAACCACCTACAGTCTCAGTTTTCATCCAGCCTGTATCCATCTTGGTATAGTGAGTAATCATCATGGAATCTCCTGCAACAACAGCCTGATACAAAAGTGTGTCATCTGTTGTCTTGTTTTCTTTCATGAATTGAGCCTTGTCTGGATTACAAATAGTGTGTGTGGTGCATGTTGTTTTCTTCCATCACAGGGCCCCAACCAGCTGCAGTGTTCCTGGTAGGGTTGTCAGAACCCTCTGAAGTTCTGGGTTCTAGTTCTAGTATAGAACTTTTGAAAAATTTCTAGTGTTCTAATCTTTAGAACTTTTTAGAACTAGAACCATATTTTTTTATTGTGCTGCCAATACGAATGGTAATAAAATACATGTAAGGAAAAACTGACCAAAATAAGGGAGAGAGTATCTTGTGTGACATTGATAGGAACACAACTATGTTTATCTATAGTTTCTTCTGTTTACTAAAATCAGCAACTTAATAAAGAACCCACCACCCACCCATATATTAGTTGCCCTGCTGCAGCTGCATCATAGTTCATGAGTGAAGAAAGAGGCATTAGACATTTATGTACTCAGCTATATATACTCATCGTCCCAGATTAGGAGAAAAATAACTGATATTACCTAATTTCAGCTATTTGCTGCTTTCTCTTTTAAATAAGTGAATCAAAAGTTGCTATGTTTAAAAAGCTTTTATAACAAAATCAAACCAATACTAGCAACAACATGTGGAACTGTTACAAAACATATTAGCCATAACATATTCAGTCAAGACATTGGAATAAAAATATTTGCAGAAACCACAAGAGGCTGCTCAATCCTAAGTTGTGCCTGTATGAAAAGCTGACACAAGAACAAAAGACACAGCACAACACTTCAAAAATATACTGTGATAACGTTTTAACTGACATCACAGAAAAAGAAGCACCATGCAGACAAAACAGTTTAAACAGACAAAGTCCGCGTGTCTCGCTCTAATAGTTTGTGATACTACTCAAACCCTATTATTCACAAAAATAGTGATAACTATTCTTAACAAAAAATATGATCATTGTTGCTGGAAATGCATCCAATTTTCAAGGTAATGCATACATATACCATTTTGTTGGCAAATTGAAGTAATACATACAAAAATTCCTAGATGATGCATTTTGGCTGATACTTTAATAAATCTGTATTTCAGTCACATAAATAAAACAGTGGTTTCCTCACCACATACTAAGGAACATTTATGTAGCTGCAGCAGTTGGCATGTGATGTTTAAGGGACGAGTCTGTCAACCCCATTATGTATCAAATTGTCCTACTTATAGTAAAACACTATGATACGTCACATTCTGTAGAAACTGCTGATGCAGATTTTCTTTTATTTCCTGATTCCTTTATTCTTTTTAAAGGGACAGGACAATTGTGCTAGGTGCAGCAGTTTGCAATGTATTTAATAAGAATATATATTATGTATACAGTAGGTTGGGTCTGTCATCATTTTTTTTCTCACCATCCCCAGCTGATCATGAATCTGTAAATGAAAGAACTAAAACAACACCACCTTTCACTTATCACCTATTCCACTTTTAATCCACCACCTCATCTGTGCAGCACCACCACCACCCTTACACCCATATTAAAAGCCAACCCACAGCCCTCACCATATACTAAGCATCCATTTTAGTTTATGCTAACATTTCTGTAATTGAAAAAGAAAAAATAATAAACAGCTACCAATTAGAACTCATTGTTTTGTCCTCTTTAAAATTGAAAAATAGACCGTCTCCTGTCCCAGCCCATGCTGATGCACCACAAAGTCACAGAAGGTAAATCCAAAAATATATGTTTGCACTTTAACTATAAATAATATAGATACAGAAAGGATTGACGTGACAATGTCCCTTTTATGACAAATTTGGGCCTGTTCCCACTGATGTTAAAATTACCCTGTATATAAAACTTGTTGACTTTAGTTTAGACCCTAGCTACAAAGCAGTTTGACATGAAATGGTGAAAGTTTTGAGGTATATAGTCCAAGGTAGTAGATCGAGAAAGGAGAGATGACAACCAAAGTCATCACAGTCTGTTAAATTTTCCTTTTTAGTACAGACACTCTATTCCCAACAGTATTTTACCAGCTACTACCATCTGAGTTGTCATCATCACCATCAACATCCACAACATCAATCACTTCAGGATCAGTTTGCATATCTCTTGTGGGGATACGAAAATCTTGACTTATTAACTTTAATAAAAGTTAATGTGTGTACACATTTCTGGCAGCAACCTATTTCTAGTGTGTCACAATATTGCCTGACTGTACTAAACATGCGTTCTAGAAGAGACACTTTTGCAGGACAAACAAGATATTTACAGGCTTCATCATACAAAGCTCTGTCGGAAATTTAGCTTTTTGATCTCCAGTATTCAAAAGGGCATGCATCAATAGGAATAGGCAGTTCTTGCAGGTAACTGTCTACCATGTTGGACAGAGACACGCTCAGAAGAAGAATCAGCAGAAGCAGCTGGTATGGCAGCAATTTGGAAAAGGTTTTGCCACAGATTTAGCTTGCTACTAGGGCTGAAGAAGTGGCAGTTGTGGAACAACTACTGGTAATGTTTGGTGACTTTTCCAGTTCTGTATCCCTTTGTGAAGATGAACCTGTATGTTGTGGTGATGACAACCTGATGGTACTAAAGCGTGTCTGTGTTTGACTCTGAGAGTGCTGCAGCTCATCTAGCAACATACATTTGTACTGCTCTATATCATCTGTTTTTGGAAGATGTATAGCCTTGAACCTGGGATCTAAGAGATTTGCAAGGATGTAAGTGTCTTGATTCAGTCATTGCAACTAATTTGCCATTGGTTTTGAAGCGCCTATCATTCTCTTTACGAGATTCCCATGATATAGGCGACATGTTGTCTGCGCTTCAGATCTGTCTTTTTCTATTTGTAGATTTAGAACACTAAGATGATGGAAGTGAGCATTATGAGTGGGATAACCTGACTCACAGATGCACCTTCAGAAGACATATACCTTGTAGCTGTCTCAAAGGAGCTAGGATACAGCACACTGTCTCCATTAATTTCCACTGCAGCACAGACAGCATAATGCCATCTCCAATAATGTAACTGGAGCAGTACCATGTACAGCTTGCTTTTGCTCAAGAGGCGCTGCAGCATATAAAGCGTTGAGTTCCAACGAGTGAAAGACATTTTGAATCAGCTTTTGCTGGGGCAGCTTGTGTTTTTTTGCAGTTAGACAATGTCCGTATAGCCTTGTTGAATGTAAAAGTGAGTCACAATTTTTTGCAAACAGCAATCATACCATCCGCGTGTTCGTTGCAGAAATCCCGACAATTAAGTGTAAGCAATGTGCAAGAAAGAAAGCATACGAAATCCTCATCCTGTATTGCTTTTTAAGATGTTGGCTCCATTGTCACTTACTATGAAACCACATTTTAGACCGTGAGAATAAACCATTTTATCAAGGAGATGAACATTTAGTTCCTGCAAAGATGTTTGCAGCAGTATGGCTAGCCTAAATCTGCTTTTATATGCAGCAGCGCCATCTTTGGGGTGTCTTTGTTTTTGAAGAAGCACAAGAAAACTTGACCAATGAGTCGTAAGGGACATGTAATCTATGTTTTGAGTGCTGGTCCACATATCTGTTCTGACATGAATAACCCCACCCTCTGCAGTTTTAAGTGCAAGCATCACTATAAACTTTTAAAGCCTGATAAATGTTTGGTATTTCAACATAGGAAAAGTACCTTAGATGAGGAACATTGTAATTGAGGCTCTGCTAATGTCATGAGCTCCTAAAATCTTCATGATCTACCAAACAGTATGGGAGAAGGGCTCCGGCTAACAGTTCACCAATTCGGTGATTAAGATGAAGGGTCTTTGGATGATTTCTAGTAAAGGTATTCTTCCTTTCAAATGCCTGAGACAGTGTTAGCTGTTTGCAACATGTCCCTGCTGGTTTATTATACACCGTGCTTGATGATGGGCAGATGGACGCAGAGATGGTGGACTAGGACTTATGACATTTCAGTGCCATCACTGGATGTGCAACTGGTACTAATGGTGCTAGCATTGGTGGTAACAGTGATCCTAGGGCTGGCGATGGTTCTGCCCGCATCAAGTTCAGACAATTCAGTATCCATTTCAGATTCCTGATCTGACCCTTCTCGTATGCGGTCTGAAGATGGAGGACATGGGTTTTGGTTTTGGATGATCAAGCAAACCGAATGCTTTTCAGATGGCGTTTAAGAGCTGTAGTACCAAGGCATGACACAACTTTACCACGGCTTACACTCTGTTTACAGGGAACAAATTGCTCTGCATGGATCAGTTTACTGACTGAGAAATAATTCCACACCTCAGATGTGACAGATTTTGTTTGAGTGCTAGGAAGATAGCTAAAGACTGTTTGTGTCTTTTCACCTGTCTAACAGAACACTGGACATGCTCTTGGTGCTAGAAGGTGGACAGAGACTCTGATGGATTTTCATTGCTGGCCAACACAAAGTGGTGGATTCAATGGATATGTCCTTTTCATTGCCAACAGTGCTGGATGTATTTGCAAAGTGCCTACCTGATTCATTGTCAGCAGACTTGCTCATTTCACTTTGTTGAGGAAGTAATGATTTGTCACGAGACACAACAGTGTGGGACTGAGACAAAGAGCTACTGTCTGAGTCAGAGAGGGACTCACTGTCACTTGCATTATTGCTGCTAGTCACAGGGATCTTAACGGCATGAATAGCATAACTTATGGTGCCTCTCCGTGTGACCCCAGCAGCTGTACAGGTTTCTTAAAAGATCCCCTTTACCACACTTCACTGTTGCTATTTTGCTGTTTGTTGAATTTTTATCACGTGAAACATTTTGGTTATTTCTGTTAGCACCAGGATTACCACTACCACCAACACCTGCTCCAACACCAGCACTAAATGCTTCATCTATGTTGGTGTCAGCCATAAATAGACAGTAAGTACCAGTACTACCAGTCCAGTATACTGCAGTGAACACACCAACACCCAAACAATTACTGTGTAAAAAAGCAATGTGGATCTGTAATCGCTGGCTACAACCCAAAATTTTATTTTGGTTGTGTGACACTGTGATACGTGGACTGAAAGTAATTGAAGAATATGACAGTTTGCAACTAAAGGATCCCAGGTTCAAGGCTTACAGAATGATTGGGCTGCTGGGCATAGGCATACACATAGCAATCAAAGGGCACACAGCAGCAGGGTGATGGGCTGACCCACAGGCCAGGTCACATCACAAAACCAGGGAATAAGAATTATATTTCTGTTTCTGTCATATAAGTTAATGCCACCACACAAACTGGCCACTGGAGCTTCTCTCTGTAACACACACTGGGTAGGGTAGTGCAGTCAAAGGGGCACACAGCAGCAGGAGTGATGGGCTGACCACAGGAGGCAGTCACATCACATAAACCAGGGAATGAGAATTATATTCCTACGTTTCTGTCATGTAAGGTTAATGCCACCACACAACTGGCCACTGGGCTTCTCTCTGTAACACACACACTGGGTAGGGTACAGTGCAGTCAAAGGGCACACAGCAGCAGGGGTGATGGGCTGACCACAGGAGACCAGAGTCACATCGCAAACCAGGGAATGAGAATTATATTTCTATGTTTCTGTCATGTAAGGTTAATGCCACCACACAACTGGCCACTGGGCTTCTCTGTAACACACACTGGGTAGGGTACAGTACAGTGCAGTCAAGGGGCACACACTGGGCTTCTCTCTGTGACACACACACTAGGGTTACTTCAGAAAGATTTATTTTCCTTTTTTTGCCCCCCTACGTTTCTGTCATGTAAGGTTAATGCCACCACACAACTGGCCACTGGGCTTCTCTCTGTAACACACACTGGGTAGGGTACAGTACAGTGCAGTCAAGGGGCACACACTGGGCTTCTCTCTGTGACACACACACTAGGGTTCAGAAAGATTTATTTGCCTTTTTGTGCCCCCCTTGTATGCTTGTTGCTGGCAGCTGCTGAGTGTGCAGTGTGCTGCAGTTTCAAATAATCACATTTCACATTCACAAAGGTTCTTATAATCTTCAGTCTTCTTATTTTTTTTTTAGTCTCTCTCCGAGTCCTCCTCCAGTCCTCCTGATATTGGTCTCATCAATCCCTCCCTATTCCCCAGTCCCTTCCCCAATCTTGATTAATCCTCCGATTCCCTCCTTCTGTCCTGAACCCGGCCCCTAGTCCACTCCCAGTCCCCCCGATTTTAGCTTTTTTCTTGTTCTCGGTCTCACAGGAGAAGAAGTGGCCACGACTGGACAAGAGTAGCGGACGCGCTAACCGCTTTTGCTACAGTTTGCTGGTGCTGCCTGCTGCTGCTGCCTCTGTCTGCGATGATCCTCAGTCAAATGGCGCTCCTCCTCGTGGCGCATCTCTTTAAATACCCCCACAGATCCCGCTGCTCGCGTTGCTTACTCTACCCCACGTCGTCTCGCGGTGATTCGAACCCTTTTGCGAACTGTTTAGTGTTCGAGTTCTAAGTTAGAACTCGAACACCAGGGTTCGAGGAGGGTTCGAATCTTTGCCGAACCTGTTCTGACAACCCTAGTTCCTGGCTAGCCCACCATTCTCCATCTGGGTACCCAGAGTGTGTGAATGTTTATAGACCCTGAAGTGCATGCATAACTGTTTGAATGATAGTCTTTAAGCAAATTAATCTGATTACGCCCCTCCCTTGTTCAAGTCCCTAAAATAAATCAGATCTAACTCTTTTTTGCATTTACCTTGACTGTGGTTCCAGTTTGTGCAAGAGTACTGCACTGCTGTTATTTGCTGTGTATAACCTTGTTTTACAGGGGCCCCCAGGGCCGAGCCTGAGGAAAGCCCTGGTGGTAAGTGCAAACAGTGTGGGTACTTATGTGGTGTATCAGGGGTATTGTGAAAGTAATTATCGTGTATTGTTCCGGCCAGTTGTAAGGAAAGAGGGGGGTTACAGTATCCCAGAGGCCTGTGCCCAGGTTAGCTTGACCACTACCAACCCTGACCTCCCGGTGGAGGCACCCATTTCAGAACTCAGGCCCCTTAACCTGCTACTAGCCAAGCAGGCAGGGGTAGTAGCCCTTGGGATAGCACCACCTAGGGGTTACATCTGCATCTGTTTCCATGTCCATGGCTGAGGAGTCGGAGGGGATGGACTCTTGCTGCTCTCAATTGCTGCGGCTGCTCAGTCTCTCAGTAACCACTTTCTGAAGCAACTTTTTGGTTGTGGATCTCATGCACAATTCTGCCTGATTGGAACCTGAAGCCATAAAGGGAACAATTTAAACTTTTTGCTGCCACATCTTTTCTAGCTTAAGATCGAACTGTTCGTCTCGAAGTATCTGTTCTCAGTCTATCCTGTTCATCAGTTGTGGCAGCTGCTACCTTTGCTTCCACTACTGTGACTGCCGTTGCCTTTGCTTCAACTGCAGTGCTTGTGCTCCTGCTACTGTAGCAGCTGCTACCTCTGCTTCTGCTGCTGTGGCACCTGCTACTTTTGCTCCTGCTGCAGTGGCTACTTCTACCTCTATTGCTGCTGCTACATCTGCTCCTGATGCTGTGAATGCTGTTGTTTCTGCTCCTGCTGCTGTGGCTGCTGCTGCTTTAGTTACTGCTACCACTGCTCCAGCTGCTGTGGTTCCTGCTACCTCTATGCCAACTGTTGTGGCTGCAGCTGCTTCTGCTCTTGTAGCTGGTGCTGCCTCAGGTCCTGCTGCTGTGGCTGCTTGTGCCTCTGCTGCTGCTACTGCTCCTGTGGTTGCTGCTACCTCTGCACCAACCACTGTGGTTGCTGCTACCTCTATGCCAACTGCTGTGCTGCTACCTCATCTCTAGCTGCTTTGGTTGCTGTTATCTCTGGTACAACTGCTGTGGCTGCCGCAGCTCGTGCTGCTGTGGCTGTAGCCTCTACTCCCGCTACTGTGGTTGCTACTACGTCTGCTCCAATTGCTATGACTCCTGCTACCTCTGCTCCTGCTACTGTGGCTGTTGCTGCCTCTGTTACTGCTGCAACCTATGCTCCTGATGCTGTTGCTGCTGCTACCTCTGCTCCTGATGCTGCGGCTGCTGCAACCTCTGCTCCTGATGCTGTTGCTGCTGCTGCAACCTCTGCTCCTGATGCTGTTGCTGCTGCTGCAACCTCTGCTCTTGATGCTATGGCAGCTTTTACCTTAGTTTCAACTCTTGTGGCTGTTGCTACCTTTGTTACAACTATCGTGACGTACTGCTGTCTCTGCTCCTTATGCTGTGGCTGCTGCCATTTCTGCTCTAACTACTGTGGCTAACATGTCTACTCCAACTGCTGTGGCTGCTGCTGTCTCTGCTGCAACTGCTGTGTCTGCTGCTGTCTCCACTCCAACTGCTGTGGCTGCTACTGCCTCTGCTCCAACTGCTGTGGCTGCTGCTGTCTCTGCTCCAACGGCTGTGGCTGCTGCTGTCTCTGCACCAACGGCTGTGGCTGCTGCTGTCTCTGCACCAACAGTTGTGGCTGCTGCTGCCCACAGCCTGCAGAACCTGTACTCACATGGGGAGAGTCAAGGGAACCAGAACAGGTGCAGAGAGACTGATGCTAACACTGGAGGAGGACCCAGCACTTTCACCTCCACCCAAGAAGGTGTGCACCAGGAGAAGTAAGCAAGGAGTTCCAGCCCCAGATCCGCAACCAGGTATGCCTAACCTAGATAGGTTTTCAGCAAAGGAATTGAGGGCTTTGATAAGAGGAGGAGAAGGTGTCCTTCTGGCAAAGCAGAGGCAGTCCCAGAAGCGGGGTGGAACCGCAGTGCCAGTAAGGCCAGGGGGATGTTCCCCTGGAGGATTAGGAGAAAGGGTAACACCAGGCCCAGTGCATCCAGAAAATGTAACAATGGTAATTCTGAACCAGACACCAGTAAGCTTAGGGGTGCCAGAGAACACCAGGCAGATGCGGCCAGGTATGGTACCGGCATCTGTGACCATGTGTCCGACAGGACTGTGGCAACCCCAGCAGCAAATTCAGGCAGAGCTGAGTATGCAGTTTCTGGTGGAGCCCGTAAACCTAACATAGATAATGGCACCACCCGGACAAGCGGTGGCAGGACCACAGACAATGGCCTGCATCCCTGGTCAGTCAGGGGTAAGGCAAAAGCTTGACCACTTGTTAGCTTTATTGGCCAAACAAGGGTAAGCCCCAGCAGGTACAGGGGAGATGGCCCCATCTCCTGGGGTGGCACGGGGAGAAGGGAGCAGGCAGTGACAACTACACAACCGCAGACCCCAGAGCAACAAGTGGTGGTGAGTTTTGTTTCACTGTGGGAACATTTGGGGTGCACTTGCCAGAAAGGTGGAGAGAGCAAATTGTGAGCAGGGGCATGTGGACATTTTTGCCTTGTTCAACGGCCTAAGGGCGGAAAGAAAGATAAGAAGGAGCACAACGATGGGGTGTACTTGAAGTGCAAAGGCAATTATCCTTCACCTTCAAGTAAAGAATTGGTAGCAGGGTTCGCAGTATATGTGGGAATGCAGACCCAAGGCAGTCCAGACAAAGCAGAGGGATTGTGGGTGTACTTTAGTAGAATCATGACAATGCATGCTAGTAAGCTGGGGGGGGGGTAGAATATGATGAGGAACTCCGGAGGAGAAAACAGAATGATACTGGGAGTTCATGGGCCATGCTGGCCTACCATTATTGTGGTTAATAGACACGGGTGGGTCCAACATACAGATAGCAGGTTTCCAGTCTGGTGGCCCCCCCTCACCAAAGAAGGGGTGCCATGGTGGTAATAGTAGGTAGGAGGGAGTGGGCATTGCTTCACTTATTATCAAGGATCATGCAAAGCTGAATGATGCAAATATAAAGATGAGTGCGTGGCTTGTGGAAAACCATATCCCTTTCAGCAGTGCAGCAAAGGGACAGGAAAATTGACATGTAATTTTCACCCCTTTTGGAAAGGAGAGACCAAAGCTCCCAACATCCGTAAAATGTGGAAAGTATTGAGGAGTGGCTGGCCAGCTACGAGATGGGACAATCGCTTGCTCGCTCTAACGAAAGAGGTTCAGGGTGGGGATTCGTATTCCCTATGAAATGCATATGAAGCAGACAACCCGAAATCTACCAGGGAGTGACCAGAGGTCATTTGAAAAAAAACTGCAGAAAGAGTTAGAAGTGGGAAGGATCAGTGGCTCCTTTGCAATACCCCGAACCCCTGACTCAGGGTATCACCGATCAGCATGGTCCTCAAGAAGATACCGGGTAAATTTAAGATGATAAATCATCTGTCAACCACTACATCAACCCAGCACATATAGCAGTGTCACATGCATTGTTTGACAGGGCAGTTGAAGTCATCCGGCAGGCAAGCCAGGGTGCCCTCTTAGGGAAGGCTAACATAGCGTCAGCATTCCACTTGTTGCCAGTTCACCCAGCTGACAGAGAAGTGTTGGGCATGAAATTTGAAGGACAATACTTTGTTGACAGTTACATGCCCGTGGGGTGTACGGTGGCGTGCACTGTCTTTGAGCAGTTTAGCATATTCTTGCATTGGGCGATGGTACAAAAAGCCTAGCTTAGCAACATGTTGCACTATTTGAATGACTGTTTGTGGGGAAGGCCGGCACCAGGCACTGCACCCAGCTTATGGAGGCCTTCCAGGAGCTATGCTCCAAGCTGGGCATCCCATTGGCATGCAAAGAGATGGAAGGTCTGTGTGTGTGGCGGTCATTTCTGGTTATTGAAATCCAGGGGCACAGGTACTGCATTTCAGCTACCCCAAGGGAAGCTGTCGGCCATGAAGGTCCTGTTGGAATTGGTGGCTAAGGACCATAAAGTCTCCTCTCCTTACATGAACTGCAACAGATAGTAGAACACGTGAACTTCACTTGCTGAGTCCTCCTCATGGGCGGGACATTCATGAGGAAGTTGGCAGGGGTTGGTGCCAGGTGTTACAAGCCGCACCACAGAATCCGCATAACACTGGCTATGAGAGATGATTTGGGTGTTTAGCAAGCATTTCTGCAGTGCTTCAATGGGATGTCTCTCTGGCCAATCCTGGTATCCAGGGGGTCTGGGGTTCAGGGCCTATTTTCAAGGCACGTGGTGTGCCAGCTGAGTGGCTGACAGCTTGGGGAGAGTTGGGCATGCTGAGACAGATTATGCTGCTGGAATCTTTTCCAATAGTGGTGGCCCTGGTGGTCTGGGGGAGCATCTCAAGGATAAGATGATCATGCTATAAATAGGCAGTTAGGTGGCAAGGGCCTGATGAGGAACTTCATACGTGTCTTTGTACTTAAGTGTTTACTGCTGAATATCCACTTTAAAGCTGTGCATGTCCCAGGTGTTGATAACAGTATTGCTGATTCTCTTTCTCATTCACAGTAGTGGAGGTTTCAAGATTTGTCACCAGAGTAAACAGACAGCCCAGGGAAGTCCCAGCATACCTATGGGATTTAAATAATGCAGATGCCTGGGACTTGCTTAGGAATTCACTAGCATCCAGGATGCAGGCAGCATACCAGAGGGGGCTAGACAGCTTCCTGCAGGTGCAGCAGTTGCAAGGGTGGATGAGGGCATGGCCTATCCCAGTGGACCAGCTGTGTGCACATGTACTGCATAAAAAATGCAAAGGGGCTACACCAGCCATGGTAGAACAACACATGGTGAGCATAGCCTTCTTTCAGAAAGCCAGGGGGTATGCAGATACTACGAGGGCATTCCCGCTCTGCAAGATGTTGCAAGGGTAGGCGTGGCCAGTGCCAAAGAGCCCGGATGGCCAACACCCCATTAGCCCTCCACTGTTTAAACAAATATGGGACGAGCTTCCGAAGGTATGTTCATCACCAACAGTGACATGGCTGTTTAGGACAGCCCACCTGTTGGCTTTCTGTGAGGTGTTTAGGGTGTCCGAGCTTCTACAGTCAAGCAAGGTAGCGGGGCTGCCATTGGCATTGGGAGAAGAAGATGTGGTGGCAACCACGTTGGGAGTTTTTGTCCGCTTGTGGAAAAGCAGAACTGATCAGGGTGCTTGAGGGTGTTTGTGCAGCCTGGGGGCGCCCCTGGGAGTGCAATGGGATATTCAAGCCTGGGTGCAAGATTACATAACCAAGCAGTCTAAAGAGGGAGGGGATTTCTTTAGACATGAGGTTCGGAAACCACTGATGATGTACCGATTTAGGCACATCCTACAGAGTACCTAGCAGCAGTTGGGGCATGATGCACAGCAATTTAATACCCACTCCTTTAGGATTGGGGCAGCATCGTATGCAAGGGCTGAAGGGTTGACAGTCAGATTCAGGCATTAGGCCATTGGCGGCCACAGGCATTTGAAGTTACGTTAGACCTCACATGTTGTAACATATTTGTTTTGTCTTCAACAGGTGATGGTGTACGGAGAGTTCAGATTTGGATATGTGGCCACTCGTTTATACATTGGGCAACTGTCCGAGCCAGGCAGTACCATGGAGGAGCGAACCTGTTTCTGGCCCCCGGGCATGCAGAGGAGCACTGGATGGGACAATGGGGGATGAGATGGTGTGAACTACTTCCAAGGTTACATGCCAAAGCCTGGCGGTGGGAGCCACCCAAGGTCCTGGTGATTCACCCTGGGGGAAACGATTTGGGGACCATGACAGTAATGGAGCTGAAGCACAATGTGAGGATTTATTTATTTAAACATTTGATAACCAGGAAAAGCACACTGAGCCAAGGCTCATTTCCAGGTGAGACCTGGGGGTGAGGAGGAAGGAGTTGCAAACAGTATACATACATAGAATAGATGCATGAGAATATTACATACACTCCATAATTATGTACAAAGGAGTTAGTTACATCCAGTTGCATATATACAGTTATTTACAATCAGTTACATGAATACAATGATATACAGTTCATGGGTTTTGAAGTTTAAACCATGTTCATTTGGCTAAAGGCAGACTAGTTGCAGTTACAGGTGGGGAAGGGGAGTTGATGAAGTTGAGATTTAATGGGGTTGTGCAATGGACTTAACTTGGTTGAAAGAGGGGTGGCCACAAATGCACATTATTTAGTCAGACATCATGTGCACATGCGCACAATCCCAGGGAAATAGAAAAAGTATACTGCCTGCATAACTTTTTTTGGGGGGAGGGGGTCGGTCATGAGACATCTAGACATTGTAATCAAAAGACCCAGCCTTTATCGAAAGGATGGCATGCATTTGTCTGTAGAAGGGCTAGACAGGTTTTTAGAAGATATGCAAAGAGCTGTGGAGAAAGTGCTAACGTGAAGTGCTTGTGTGGGGAGGGGTTGAGCATGACAGTGCTCACTCTGTGGCAGCTTGGTAGTCTTGGAAGTCTGTATGGAGGGGGGAACAGGGGATCATGAGTCTTGAGAAGCCAGATCTCCCTGAGGCTGACAGGAGTGATGGGCCAGATGGCTGCAATTACCTCCCTTCAAAGAGGGGGCAATCGGAATGGCAGCCTCCTTGGATATCCGCCAACAGCATACTGGGTGCTCTGGTAGGGGAGGATTAGGCCGCAGCCAGTCAAGAGAGCCATCCCTCATGCTCCGGAGGTGGTGCCCTTGTGGGGTCGTGTGATTGGTGGTAATGTGGCCCCCCGTTGGGAGGGGAGGGTCAACCACAGATAATTTTATCAGATCTAACTGATAATTACCTACCAAGGCTACTAGGTGTGCACGTCATGTTGGTTAGAATGTACCTGTTGATAATTGGTTAATAAATACATGGCTGTGACCATTTTCCTTCAAAGCTTGTTGTTGTCTCAGTCTGTCCAGGCAAATGATTTTATAAGACAAGATTACTTGGCTCTAATTAGCTATGATAATGTGTCTCTTCAGTAGGATGGATACCTGAGATTTGCAAACTATCCTTTTCACATGTGCCTCACCAATCACTTACACCTTAATAAATAGTTGTTTGTTTACAAGATACATTATAAAGTAAACAGTGCAATAAGGAAAAACATGAAAATTAAGCTTTTAAACATAATTACATAACTCTGGACTGATTTAGGCTCAGATTTAGAGGTAGAATGTTACAGTAGCCAAAATTGAAACGGCTGATTCTTTCTTAACACTGCAGCTCAAAATAGAAGCATCTAACTATCCATAAGCTCTGAATTTGCTTGGCCACATCAGAGTTAATTATGTTTTCTGTTCTTTCTTTCTCCTTCCTTGTTATGTATCCCCAACAGAGCCAGTGAGTAGCCTGATGCCTCAGTTGTACTCCCTTCTCTTCGTTCTGGATCCCAGACAGACAGTAATCCCTTAGAAGTCCCTCATTGTATTTGCAAAGATCAAAAGGGGTCCCTCTCACAATAATTATGACTGCCTTTAAAGTTAGTAAAGGGATCTGCCCTTCAGACTTCCTTACCCAGACCCCCTGGTGAGGCAGCGAGGCCTTATGGGTTTCAGAGTGTTCATTACTTTGCTGATCCACAGACTGCAGCCCATACGGCATTCAGTAAATGTTGCACTTTAAAACACGTTTCATTTCATTTGTATTTATTGTACTGGGAAACTTTAGTGGGCAAAACCCTTTTTCCTAAGTGCCCAGTGCATCATAAACAGAGGGCACTAACAATATAAATTAGCAGGAGATGGATAAGTCAGAA
Organism: Neoceratodus forsteri; assembly: GCA_016271365.2. Lineage (NCBI taxonomy): Eukaryota > Metazoa > Chordata > Ceratodontiformes > Ceratodontidae > Neoceratodus > Neoceratodus forsteri. The sequence continues at coordinate 676,349,361 of CM057450.1, read as the reverse complement.
ACAGTTACAAATGGGTCAGAAACAGATCTTACTTCGAGACACAGCTCTTGCAGCAGGTTACACCATTAGGACTGAAGCCGGCAGGCGTCAGGACCCCACGGAAAAATTCTAGCTAGCTATCTTCAGCGGGGACTGCCCCGGCCCGTGGTCCCACCCTACGTCAGACATGGGTATATAAAGGCGTCCGCCAGATTCCCAGTTCTTTCCTCGCTGGGATTTGCATGTCTCATTCCTTCGTTATAGTCTAGCATAAGGACGCTGGTTTAGTGCTTTCCTTCGGGAAAATTGGATTTCTTCTAGCAAGATTTTCGCTGATGTCCTCTCCGACCTCCGGTCACTCCTCCAAGTGTGCTTGCGGGAAACAGATCCCCTTCAAGGATCCCCATACGGCCTGCGTTCGGTGCCTGGGCCCAGACCACGATACCCGGGCCTGCTCCTTTGCCAGGGTTTATAGTCATACCGGATCCGACGTCAGAAGGCCCTTCAATGCTTCTTACTGGAAGAGAAGCTGAAACCATGTCTTCCAAGGGAATCTTCAAAAGACCACAAGCACGAGAGAAACGAAGGGAGAAGGCCCCTTCCAGGTCCCCCTCCAGGGCTTCGGACTCGCGCAGCTCCGGTTCCAGGTCCGACCACTCCCCCTCTAGGGCCAGCTGTCAGCCTCCCCTGGCTGCGGTGAGGAAGCCTTCTTCTCAGGCCAAGTCCACCAGGCCTTCCTCATCTTCATCCTCCAGGGCCTTGGCGAAGTCTGGGGATTGCCATCATCACCATCACAAGTCAGGTTCCTGCCCTTCGGAACCCGACGTCAGGTCAGCTTCTTTGCCTCCTCGCAAGACGTTGGAGCTCACCTCCTTAAAGAGACCTCTGGATCCGACACCGGTGTGTCCATCGTCGGCCTCACGTCATGCATCCCTGAGAACTAGCCATTGCTGACAGACAGTTGCCGGCTAGCCAGCTCCTCAGCGGGACGCCGGTAGGGGACCGCACGCTCTCCTGAGAGAAGAGGGCCCTGGCGCTCCGACCAGCGTCCGGTCAGGAGACCTTGACCGAGGAGGATCTTACGCGGCCCGAGGACCAGACGGGTGACCCCGGTCTCGTTGAGACTCCCAGGGAACCCTCGCCATTACCCGAGCCCCCTGTGGAGCCGACGCCGGGACCCGACGACCGTCCACTGGCGCCTGGACCATCGTCGGGCCTTTCCTTAGTGGAAGTGAAGGTCCTCTTCACTTACTGGTGGGACACCATAAAGCAGGACATGGTTCCCACTCTTCCTCCTCCTCCTCCTCCAGTTCCTGCACCTCGCCATCGGGTCGGCAGGCCGCCACTTCCTCCCGGAACTTGGGAACCCTCCCAGGAGAGACCAGGAAAACGGAGACCTCCGGTCTAAATCCTCTTCTAGGTCACCCAGCCCCAAGAGACACCGACAATCACCTTCAAGAGGACACAGGATCAGAGTACTTTCATCTAGATCCCCATCTCTCTCCATCCCTTCCTCGGACCCACGTAGAGATGCCAAAATCTCCTCCGATGACCTTCCTTCCTCTGATATTATGAGACACATCCAAGAGAACATGGGATGGGATGCAGAAGAGCTAGACCCCGAAAGGATACGCCTCACCAAATATCTTCGGCAAAAAGACCCCAAGCCTGTGGTGGTGCCACCCTTGGTTGACACTTTCGTGGACGTCACCAAGGCATCGTGGAAGCGTCCACATTCGCTCCCGGCGATGCCGAAGAAAGCTGATCGCTTGTACAAGGCTCCTAGAGAAGACCAGTACTTGACTCAGCAGCCTCAGGCCGACTCTCTGGTCATCACAGCCTCACATGACCGGTCACAGAGGCTGCAACATCTGAGCACCCTGCCACCAGACCCAGAGTCCAAGCAGTTGGACACGTTGGTAGGCGCACGGACATAGTTCGCTACCCGCTTCATCAGATCCTTGAACTATTTGACCATTATGGTTCAGTTCCAGAACGCCTTTGTGGGAACAGGGTCTGGAAATGGCTGCAAAACTGCCGGAAGGTGAGCAGAAGGAGGAAATGCTTCAGCTCCTCCGTATGGGTTCGGACGTGGGAACCCAAGTGCTATGAGCCGTGTACGACTCCGCGGACTCATCAGCCCGAGCAGCAGCTTCTGGCGTATGCCTCCGGAGGCACTCTTGGTTACGCGTCTCCGGCTTTACCACGGACGTCCAGAAGAATATCATGGATGCTCCATTCGAGGGAGAAGTCTTGTTTGGTAATCCTTCGGAGAAGATTATTACCAAACTTCAAGAGCCCGGGAAGGTGGTGAGGTCAGTTCAGGCCATGTACCGACCCAAGCTTAGTTCCTTTCGCAGGAACCAAAGCCGATTTCGTGGACGGACGCAGAGGAAACAGTCCCGCCCGCTCCCAACAGAGGGGCTCCGGCTTTAGAGAGCCTAGGAAACAACCCGCAGGCCAAGCCAGCGATTCAAGCCGGTCCAGCCAGCGGGACCTCAGCGCCACAGCCTGACTCCTTTCCGGCCCCCGCCCCTCAGGATCAACGGGAAATCATGGTCGGGGTTCGCTTGGAACTTCCTGCTGGGATGGCAGGCTATAACCACCGACAGGTGGGTTCTTCAGTTGGTCAGAAGAGGCCACTATATAGAATTCGTAGAAAAGCCACCCTCGAGGCCTCCTTTGCTCTCCCGGTATCCGGGTCAGCACAAATCTCTGATCTGGCAAGAAGTACTCGAGCGCCTGCAAAAGGGAGCGATAGAGTACGTCCTGGAGAACCAGAGAGGACAAGGATATTATTCCCATTTCTTCCTGGTTCCAAAGAAAACAGGGGACCTCCATCCGATTCTGGACCTCAGTGATCTCTACGTGTCGGTCGCCTACAAGAGATTCCGCGATGGTGACTCTTCGGGTCTTATTCCATGCTGAAACAAGACGCCTTCTTAGGCGCTCTAGACATGCAGGACGCTCGCTGCATATCCCTATAGCTCAGGCGCACAAGAGGTTCCTGCGGCTTCAGTTCTCGACCACCCACCTTCAATTCCGAGCCCTTCCATTCGGACTGTCATCCGCACCCGAGGGTCTTCACCAAGTGCCACGGCAGTCGTGGCAGGCGTCTCCGGGGAGACAGGGGCCATTATGTGTTCCCGTACCTGGACGATTTGGCACCATGGCCGCCTCCCAGAGGCTGTTACTGTGGATCCAGAGCACCCAGGACCTGTTCGATACTCTGGGAATCCACAACTCCGGAAGTCTCTCCTGGTACCGCTGCATGAAACTGCAGTTTATAGGGGCAGTACTGGACACTGTTCAGGGAAGAGCTTTTCTTCCAGACGACAGAGCGGAACGCATCAGATCCCTCATCAGGGAGTTATCATCGAACAAGTCCATCCCTGCCAGGTCAGTCCTTCGCTTGCTCGGACACATGGCTGCGGCCATTCCTACCATCCCTTTCGCAAGGCTCCACATGCGGGTAACTCAGTGGATGCTCAAAGTGCAATGGGACCAAAGGCAAGACCACTTGCAGCATCCGGTCAGGATCATGAATACCGTGATTCGAGACTGGCAGTGGTGGCTAGTCCCAGGGTCGCTCTCCTTGGCCTTCCCGTTCGTAGCACCGTCCCCGGAGGTAACCCTCACCACAGACACCTCGGGTCTAGGGTGGGGGGCACACCTAGACGGGGTAAAGTCCCAGGGTACGTGGACCCCGATGGAAGCTCATCTCCATATCAACGTTCTAGAGATGAGGGCGGTTCTCTATGCCCTGCAGGCCTTTCAGTCAGTAATCCCACCGTGTACTCTTCTGCTTCAGACAGACAACACAGTGGTGATGTATTACCTCAACAAACAAGGAGGCGCACACTCTTACCCCCTTTGCAGGGAGGCCATGAGGGTGTGGGATTGGGTAATCCGACACGGCGCAAATCTGATCACTGTGCATGTTCCCGGGGTGGACAACACGATTGCAGATGGTCTGAGTCGCTCCCAGGCCAGAGTCCATGAGTGGGAACTCCTTCAAGAGGTAGCAGAGGATCTGTTTCTTCAATGGGGGACTCCAGAGCTGGACTTGTTCGCATCCTCATCCAATGCAAAACTGCCCAATTTTTGCTCGCTAGATCCAGGGCCTGGTGTTTTCTGGCGAGACGCGTTGTCCCTCTCCTGGGCAGACAGATTCCTCTACACTTTCCCTCCTTTCTCGTTGATCCAGAGAGTTCTTCTCAAACTGCACAGGGAGCATGCAATCATGATCCTGGTGGCCCTGTTCTGGCCCAGACAGATCTGGTTCCCTTTGCTGATGCAGCTATCCCGGAACCCCAGCTCCCGTTGTCGTTCAGCTCCCATCTCCTGTCTCAGGAGAAAGGTTCACTAGTCCACCGGACTTACATTCATTGAACCTGCATGCATGGCTCCTAGAGACATAGCCATCTTAAATCACGGGGTCTATCAGAGGTTGCAGAAGTTCTTTCTGCAGCCAGAAAGCCGGCAACGCATGCTACGTACACCATGAAATGGCGCCGTTTTTGTTTATGGTCATGAGCACGCGATTTTTCCCCTTTAGGTTGCCCAGTGGGAGTGGTGTTGGACTACCTGCTCTCCCTCTTTCATTTGGGTCTAGCCTACTCCTCTATTAAGGTGCACCTTTGTGCCATTTCTGCCTACCACCTTCTGGTGGGTCATCGTACAGTGGCACAATTGGATGCCTCTCGGGAGTTTCTGAGAGGGGTGTTACACCTTAGGCCACCCATTAGGGACCCTGTACCTCCATGGGATTTGCTCTATGTCCTGGAACAGCTCACGCTTCCCCCCTTCGAACCTGCCGCGGATTGCGAGCTACGTTTTCTGTCGTGGAAAACGTTATTTTTGGTTGCTGTTACTTCAGCGAGAAGAATTTCTGAGCTTCACGCTCTCATGTGCATAGAGCCTTATTTAGTTTTCCACCGGGACAGAGTATCCTTGAGGACGAACCCTAAATTTTTGCCTAAGGTGGTCTCTTCACTCACTCTAAATCAGGACATTGACCTACCAGTCTACTTCCCGAACTACTCGAATAGAGGAGAGGCTCTGCTTCACACCCTGGATGTTCACCGCAGCCTGAGGTATTACCTCAACAGAACTAAACCTTTTCGTAGTTCTGAGCAACTTTTCGTTTCCTTCTCTGAGAGGATGATGGGCCAATCTGTATCCAAACAGTCCTTGTCTCGCTGGCTTGTCCAGTGTATTTCATACTGTTATGATATCAAACAAAAGCCCCTCCCGGGAACAGTCCGGGGTCATTCTACTAGAGGTGTGGCCACCTCCTTTGCAGCACTCAGAAACGTCTCCTCCTCTGCTATATGTGCTGCAGCCACTTGGAGCTCTGTGCATACCTTTATCAGGCATTATAGCCTGGACATCGCCTCTCAGCAAAGAGCCGGTTTCGGCCTGGCGGTGCTACAGGGTCTCCTGTCCTAGGTTCAGGACCTGGAATGTACTTCCTAGTTCCTCCTCCCGAATTTCTGGCAGCGTTACTGCTTGGGAATCAGTCCTAATGGTGTAACCTGCTGCAAGAGCTGTGTCTCGAAGTAAGATAGTACAGTTACGTAAGAACTTACCGTAACAGTAGATCTTCAAGAACAGCTCTTGCAGCAGGTACCTTCCTCCCACCTTCCTTCTTGCAGGAGGCATAGCTTACATCTTTTAACAGGGATTTAATCCTTTTGTCTTCTGACGGTGGATACTAGGTCTCCCATTTCGATGTCAGCCTCGGCCGGAAGTCTCCGGCGGGAGAACTGGGGAATCTGGCGGGACCGCCCCTTTATGTACCATGCCTGACGTCGGGGGCGGTCCACGCTGAAAATAGCTAACTAGAATTTTTCCATGGGGTCCTGACGCCTGCCGGCTTCAGTCCTAATGGTGTAACCTGCTGCAAGAGCTGTTCTCGAAGATCTACTGTTACGGTAAGTTCTTACGTAACTGTACTTTCCAAATAGAATGAGCTGTAAGGTACTGTGCACATTCTGCTGTTTGAAGACACCTAGCCACTGAAAACAAAGGTATATGATTGGAATTTCTTTTTCTGAATAAAAAGTATACACATGTATGCCATAGGCAGCAAGGGAAATTCTACAAGGAGAGGCTCAAAGACTTTATTGTTTACACACTGGAGGCGGGGGAGGGAGGGACAAGATAGAAACATACAGGTCTCTTCATGAGTTAAATAGAGTGGACAGCAGCTAACTGTTCCCCATGGGACCTATTCACGAACAGCTGGGGTGGCTATGCACCACATAAGTTGGGCTCGTAGCCACCGTGCAGATGCCCGCACCCACTGCGCCCCCTCTGCCACATTCACAACACTGATGTGCCCCCTCCTACGCACCCGATCCCCTGGCCGATCACAGAGCTCCATGCAGGGACGCGAGCCATAACTCAGCGGCATTTACAACCCTGTGGAGTGCTGTGCATGGGGGTTGCCAGATCCACGTCTGGGAGGCAGCCATAAACCACCGGGGCTGGCTACGCACCCTCCAGAAGGCTGCCTCTGGACACAGCGGGCACTGCAGGGGGTGTTGGTACCCCCAAGAAAGCAGCCCTGCCTTCGGGACACATATGGAGTCTGGTGTCAGGCGGGTGGGGTGACCACCACCAACGGCTCGCTCGGCACTCTGCGGGCCAGTCGGCAACATGGTGTCAGAGGCACGTAAGGGATCCACTGAGGGTTCCTGCCCGGGCAAATGATTGACTAACCACCATAATCTGCACTCCACACCCATCTGCCCCCCAGGGACCTGTGCGCTGGGGGCAGGGCCGCATAAGGGAGCCGGGTGGGGGCTGGTGTTCGTGAATGAGGCCCCCATGCAGAAATCCTTTGGGTGCAGAGCTGTGGGCCCCTATATATGTCTCTTGCATGTTCTTTTGTGAATAGGCCCCAATGAGTGGGAATATAGACACAAGGAAGAACTCGTGAGATTGGCTAGAGCAAGGACATCAGAAAATGTTTCTTTATGGAGAGGGTGGGGGTGGAATGAACTAGCAAGGGAAGTTATATAGGCTAAAGCAGTAGGTGGATTTCAGCACAGATAGGATAGGCATTTGGGGCTTGTGAGGGTAGCAGGAGAGCAAGATAATATGGGGAAGGGGGAGAAAACAACTACTAGCGTACTTACAACATACCATAGGTAGGGCTGGGAGGCTAGATGGGACCAGGCCTTTTTCCATTGGTCAGTTTTTATATTTCTGTAATCGCCCCCAAAAAAAAACAACATGGTGGGCTTACCTGGGGTTGTCTCCCTGGGCGCTGTGTTGCTCCCTGCCTGAAAGGGTCCCAGCTGGTGTTCTGCCTTGGAGAGCCTGGCCAATATCCAGTGATGTAGATGCAAATCCAGATGCAGAGTGTTGCTGCATTCCTGGTTTCTGCACAAGTGTGCAAATTGATGCTGCTGCACTGTGACTGTGAAAGGTTTAGCTCTACAGTATATAGCCTGTGCTGGGTCACGACCGGCCAGGCATCACTCCTCTAAGTTCCATTGCATCGTCGTTTACCAGTACAAGTGAAACACTATTGAATACTGTAAATGTTTATTTCTAAATCTAAACTGGTATGTTTAAAAATGAGCGTTTAAGTATGGGATTGTTTACTTATTGCCCGTCAGCCACCATGATGATACTTTAACCTTGTTGGTGAGCCAGTTGGAACTCAAGGGGTCCTAATGGGTCATTTTACTATGGCTGCTGGGAGAAACTGTGAACTGTGTGCTTGGCTCCCATTTTAACCAATCAGGACTTTGGAACTGTGACTGACAGCCTGGGCAACCAACCAGATTACTTAATTTCTTTTTTCAGTCAAAAGAAATGGCTAAGGAGTCAGTCTGGCTCGAGCTTCCAGCCTGAGAGGAAGCTCTCTACTCAGCTCGGTGGATTCGTGGAAAGGCCTGTTTTACCTCTCTGAAGACAGAGATCCTACTTGGACTGTCTGGGACTGCCAATTGTTGCAGCTTGCGATAAAAGTCTCTGAAAGGGAGAGAGAAGTGACTTCTGTAGAGCTGAGATTTCTGCCTGGAGAGCACTAGTAAACCTGAAGTCGCTAAGCTGTATCTCGGTGAGAGACCAGTTTGCCTCAGAGACTGTGGCCTGAAACTGAAGCCTGGGGCTACCGGAATTGTCTCCAGCCCTATTGCCAAAAGAGGGACACCTGTATCTCTATTTTGCCAGCTGCCATACCAAAGATGGTAGATTGCAAGCAGGTAAGCTACGCGGCCTAAGACTGTGCCAGAATTTAAACTTGTAATGTCAACCAACTTCTCTAAGAGACTGTGGCTGCCTATGAGACAAAAGCTGCTGGATGACTGGTTTGGGGAACCAACTCCTGCAGAGAAGCTCGTCGCGGGTTATGGCCACCCTTGTGTGGGGGGGGAGGCCTTGATGTGGTGGTAAGTCATGTTAGCCCTGCTCCCTGTATCCTGGTCCTTGTCAAGAAGCGCAAAGCCATGCTAAGCTGCACAAATCCGCACAAAAAAACAGCAATTATAAAAAATAAAAGATAGGCAAGTGTGTTTTTCTGGATTTTTTTTTTACAAACCCTCAGTGTGTGATGACTGTAAAAACCTCTCAAGCTTCGCTCTCGAGGTTTATGGGTCATCACACACCTTGGGGGTGTGTAAAAAAAAAAAAAAAATCCATAACACACACTTGCCTATCCATTATTCTCTATTTATTTGCCTCCATTTATGCCCACTTCAGTCATAACTTTTCTTTTTTACAAAAGCATATCTTGCACATACTGAGTCATGGTACCTTCTTACAGAAAATACAGCAACATTTTCATAAACACTGCCATTAGTGGAGAAGGGACCTGTATAGCCCTGAAATTGTGTACCGAAATGTACTTTATGTCAAAGAAGTCATCAAATCACCTATTTTGTCTAGCTCGTATTATACACTGAAAGTTTAAAGAGAACCATTCCTGCTACCTGGTGCACTTCCCATCTTTATCCTACCAGGATAGTCTCTCTGCAGCACTTTGCCTCCCACCCCCTACACCCTCTATCCCCTCCTCATCCATGCCCTATCCTAACCCCCTTTCCCACTTGTTGCCTTTCCCTGCATCTCCCCCCTATCACCATGTCCCTCTCCTCTGTCTCTGTCACGTCGTAGGATACAGGTATACATTGTACAGTGCCTTAGCACACCTTATCTGTTGTTCTGAGCCAACTGTATTTTTTGTACGCTGTATTTGTGTGTATATATATATATATATATATATATATATATATATATATATGATTTTTTTTCTTGAAACTTGGCTTCCAGCCAAATGCCCTTGGGGTAACCCTTGCCTCAGTGTTTGCGCATAGAGGTTCTTTGTCTTTTATATATACAGTATATATATATATCATATTTGTATTATGTCCGCCATTATTGTGACTCCTCAGTTAATGTATTGACGTGGAACCTGTCAATGAGCATCCGCTCACTGGTGTCTTCCAAGATCTTCCATAAAAAAAAATATATATTTTTAAAACTCCCTAAAAAACAAGAGGAAGCTCTCTTACCTCCAAGGGAGCGCCTGTGTAGTAAAAGCAGTCTTTTTAATTACACCCCTGAGGGAAGGGACTGTAAATTTCTATCAGCACAATCCCTTTCCACTTCCTTGTTGCTGGCCACACCCCATTTTATGATGTGGCTATAGGGAGAGTGCAGGGGCATGCTCCGTTGAAGTGTATGGAGCATGATTTTAAAACACAGTGTAACCCCCCTATAAATGGGGGTTCCCAAAAAGTCTTCCAAGAGCTTGCCTAATTGCTCACCTCCTGGTAGGTGTTCAGCATTTAAGCCATGAATGTTGTTGCCAGTGAGTGCTTTAAAAACCTCCGTGTACTGTCTCTTTAAGTGCTGCCTGCTTGCAGTCCTAATTAATCTGAATGAGGGGGTCTGTGTGTTTCTATGCTCGAATCCCGCCCAGGCTGCTGAATTTTTGCTCCGTTTCTGCCATCGCTAATTGTGCAGAGGGAGCCTTACTGAAAGATGTAACTAATTGCTGGTAATCATTTGGAGTAGTAATGAGAATGTAGCTGCCTTTCTTCCAGCAAGGACTGTTCAGTGTAGCTCCACCATTTTGGTCCTGAACTGCCGAATTGGACCAATCAGTACTGAGGGACTCTAAAATAGAGCGTACTGAAATGGGACTATATGGATTATCAGTTGGGATTTGTAGTTTCAGACTGGCACCTTTTTGCAACAGGAGGGGGAGCTCTTACCGTGATTGACAGCTAAACTGCCCAACCAAACCTTTTGGATCTAAGGGAAATCCCCTGAGCTGTCTGCTGGCAAGCCAGATTCGAGTTGGAAGTTGAAGAGGAAAGAGCTCGCATAATCGAGCGGCCGTGTTGTGCAGTAGTTCACGCAGAAGAACAGTGGAAGATCCGAAACTCGGCCTGTTGCCATCTAAGAGAGAGAGAGAGATAGTTGGACAGTGATCCGTTTAGTGCACTGCGAAGTAAGCTGTGGGAAGAATACCAGGCTCACCTGAAGAAGAACGAAGATTTTGCTAAAAGCGATCGGCCTGTCAGGAACTTTAGCTACTGTAGGGCTCCCAGGTTTAGCAGTGATTTTGTGATCGGGACCGAGGAGTCGCCTGCCTGGTACAGTAAACTTGCTTTACATATAAATGTGCTGTGAACTGGATGGGGGTCACTGCCTGGTTCCTGTTCCCAAACTGAGCTGTGTGTGGAAGGCTGGAAGCTGTCCCCAGCTGTATCGGACTGAATCCACTTGCTTTCACATGCTGTTAGGCCCTGCCACTAGGGTCTTGTCTCCCTACCCTGCTCCTTCTGGAAATCCAGAACAGCCATCATCCATCTTGTTCTCAGCATTGGGTATCGTGAGTAGTACACAGGGTAGCTCCCTGCAACATATCTTTTAAATCAAAAGTGTGTCATCTGATTATTGTGTTGTTTCCATGAACTGAGCCCTCCGGCTCTGGATTATAATTGGGGGGTGTGCATGTTGTTCCTTTATTCACAGGGCCCCAACCAGCTGCAACACCGGCCTATCCCAGGCAACGGTCCTGGCTAGCCTTTTTTCCCATCCTGGGTACCCAGAGAGAGTGACTAATTGGGACTATGACTGCATGCACAGCAGTGTGATCAAGCCAATTAGCCTGATTGCCCCCATCCTTGTTATAGTCCCCCTGAATAAATCAGATCTACTTTTTTCTGAAATTTACATTGACGGTGGTGCCAGTTTATGTTGAAGGTATTGCATTGTTTCTTTGGTATTGCATCACCTTGTCTTATAGGGGGTCCCCGGAGCCAAGCTGAAGGAACCAGTCTTGGGGGTAAGTGCCCAGCATATGTGCGTGTGCCAGACTGGTCAAGGGTATTGGGAGGGTATACTTTGTGTACTGTGTGGGCCACTAGGAGGAGACAAGGGGGGTCACAATGTCTCAGAGGGCTGTGGCCTGGTTATTCAGACTAATACCAACCCAGACCTTTGGGTGGAGGGTCCCGTCACTGAACCTAGGCCCCTTAACCTTTTACTAGCCAAGCAGGCGGGGGTAGTAGCCTAAGGGATAGTGCCACCTAGGGGTTACAACAGTTTTTGGGGGAAGCGCTAGAAAGACATCTTCCAGGCAAGCAGCACCTGTTACTTGCTCCTTACTACAGATCAGTTTATTTTTGATTTAACTCAAGTAAAACTTAATTTGCACACCCAGCACTGAGAAAACGAAAGTCATTACAACACCTGGAGCAGATTGATACCTGAATTGAGATGGATTGCACAAAAACGCAGCAGCCAGGACCCTCTAAGCAATCACAGCAAGCATCGTTTAAGGCTGTAGAAATGGTGGGAAGTAATGGAGCTAGTAATGCTTCCACCTCGAATGAACCACCATGGCAGGCAATGGTGGAATCCATGAAGAGTATGGATGCTAGAATGGAGAAGACTATAAAAACTGTAGTCTCACAATGCTGCTATTCAGCATTTAGCAGGATCAACGGCCGAATTGGATAATCGCTCTACAAATGCGCTCACAGCAGTCAATGCCCTGACAAGAGAGAGAACATGCAGCTACGAGGAAGAATGGAGGCCCTGGTGAACAAAATAAGATTGGGGAATGTCTGTTTGATAGGAGTTCCTGAAGGTGGTGAAGGTACCACAATATTGGAATTTTTAAAACAGTGGTTACAACAGGTGGTATCGGTCCTGAAGAATTTTGAGTGGGGGAAACTCAGAAAAGCCTATCGGGTCAACCGAAGAATTAGACCTACCTCACCCACCCAACCTCAGACTATCCTCTTGAAAACTTCAGGCTCATAGGTATGTGACCTCCTACTTCAAGCAGCCAGGGCAGGTTACCCAATCGACATCAATGGGGAGGACATTAAATTATATCCAGACCTCTCATACCAAACCAGGGCTCAATGCAAGCAGTTTGATGCCACAAGGCAGTGTTTAAGAGCCTTGGGAATTGTCCATTCCTTTCTGTTACCGGCTAGGCTGAGGATTGTTTATGAAGGCAAAATCTGGCAGTTTAATGATCCCAGAGATGCTGGCCGGTGGCTGGAGAAAGTGGAGATTGAATCTGCTAAGAAGAGCAAAGTGAGAGTGGAATCAGAAGGCTCTGAAGATATGTGACTCAGTCTTTGTCTCTGCAGTTGTAAGAACTGCTGTTAACTTTCATACTTTATAGAAAGTCTATGTGCATTTTATGCCTTCCTATACATGTTTTCCACTAAAAGTAATTTACACTCATTGGGTTACTAATGCGTGATTATGACGGGGGTAAGTAAGGATGGTGGGTGGCTTAATAACTACTACTGTTCTTTTTTAGTTACTACGTATTTTGGCTATGCAGTCTCAGCAGTCAAGACTGCCATTTTGGAATGCCGTCTCACCAAGAATTAGCCCCCTCATCACATCTAGTTATTTCAAGTTACACGGTGGAACGCTAGTGCAGACATGGCAGGTTACTTGAGTTATATACATCTACAGTATGAAACTACTTCTGACTGTTAAGTAAATGTTATGCTAGGTAGGAAGGGAGCCCAGCATTAGGTCCTCTGGGTTCCTGAGCATTCTCCCTTGTATAAGTTTCAAGGTTTAAATAGCAATCTTCACTGATTGCAGTAATTCTTCCTGTTTATTCTCCATTAATTAGCACCTACAGCCATTGAAAAGGCTGGCAAATTATTGGTAACACTACTTGGGGTGCATACTGTTTTAGAACCCCCTGTTTCCTATTGTAAACGAGTACAAGGAGACCACTTATGTATGTCACCATTTTTGGAGAACAATGTGTGTAAATGCAATGCTAATATCATACTACTGCCTTGTATGAGTGTAATGATATTGATTCCTGTTTTGCAAGAAATCAGTAAACACAGAGTAAAAAAAACAAAACAGTTTTTGTCCATTTCAGTGGTCTCTTGGTAAAATCAGAGCCATGATTCAAATATCAAGACTCTTGTTAGTTGAACACTGGCTCTGGTTTTACCAGACAGCCTTTTAAATGGCTGAAAACTGTGTTTTCAAATCACACTTCATGCACGTCAGTGGAGTCTGCTCCCTGTGCTCTCCCTGTAGCAGAGTCATAAAATGTGACAGAGCAGGGGCATGGCCAGCAACAGGGAAGTGGAAAGGAATTGTGCTGCAAGTCCCTTGGTGGCAATTTACAATCCATTCCTTTCCCTTGGGGGTATAATTACTAAGGCTGCTTTTGCCACAGAGGCGCTCCCATTGAGGTAAGGGAGCTTCTCGTGTTACTATGCAGCACCAAGAATGGTGCTCTTTAAAGAGTACATGTTTATGTAGGACGCTTCTGTAACGACAGCTGTTCATTATGTGGGTGGTGTTTCCGAAATTCGGTGGGATCTCTTAAGCACTGTACATTTGTACATTTTGTTTGCAAAACAAGAGCATGGTGTTTTCTGCAAATGTTTGGACTGGCCACATGTGTGCAGTGTTGTTTCAAACAAATTTAGTTGCTGTATTGGTCTTTGTAAGAACAGATCCAGAAGCAAATGGTTTGATACCTTTTACTGGACCAACAAAGATTATTCTACTTAAACTTACACAGACCTCTACTTCATAGGACTAGGACTTCAGCAAGTCTTTTTTTTTATTATTTATTTATAGAATGCCTTTTAACTGGTTATCAATATGTTGGTTTCTCACCTCAGTATTGTGTGTGTGTGTGTGGTGTGAAGGGAGAGGGTAGCACAGTGTTTTTTTATATGTGTGTGTGTGTGTGTGTGTGTGTTATGTGGGTATGGTGGATGTGAGTATGGGAGTTGTAGTTATACTGAGGTAGGCTTGTATTCTAATACATGACGTGGTATTACAGTGGCTAGGACTCAAAATTCACTTACATACTGAGTATTTACTTCCTAACTAGTTTTATTTATTTCAATTTTGTTAACTGGGTGGACCCACTGAGCCCCGAAGGTCACTTTTTCAGGGGCGACCAACCCAGAGTTAGTTACATAAAGGAAAAACATTTGCAGATACAGTACATAAGAGAACAAGCCACTAGTTGTTTACAGATATGACAATACACCATTAGGGAAATCATACAGTAATCAGTAGACACTTCAGTATACAATCACAAAAACAGGGGTTGGAGGTTAAATTCCATTTGGATTTTTATTCAGATTTCTTAGACTGTTACTGTACATATAGTAGTTTTATTATATACTGTCACATTTTTGAATTCTGTACATATTAGAATGCATAAACTTATTTACTTGGAGGTTCTTGACAGGTTTAATTCCACTGGGTAAATATTGCAGTGATTGGTGTAAATTAGTTGTTTTTTTTAACTTTCTGTTTATACTCCCTCCATGCTCCCCGTGCATGTAGCCTTGGATTGCCCCCCAGGTGTGGACGAGGTGGGGGCCCGTACACCCCAAGCTTTCCTTGTTTCGTTGGGATCTCCAGTCCAGGACAGGTGTTGGGGCAGTTGGGGATCTGTGCCTTGATGCTCCATCTACTCAGAGCACAGAGAGATCTTTTTTCCATTTTTCTTGCCACGTACCGTGCACTCTGATGTCAAGGCGCAAGTGTTGACATCCATCACGCGGTCCGCCAGCAAGTTGGCTGGGCTTGTTGTACCTCAGGCCTCTGTCTGAGGTCAGTCAAGCACCGAGCCTCAGCCCCCCTTCCTCTCAGAGAAGGTAAGCAGTCCTTGGGATGCTCAAGCCTCCCCAGCTGACCCTATGACTCCCAGGCACACTCCCGAACCCGGGTCATCAGCTTCGTGAGCAGTAGTGCTACTGCTATGCCACTGGGCTGGCTTTGTGCCAGCAGGCCAGCTGTAAATAATGATGTATTAGGACTCTTGCTTCACTAATATAATGAATATATACTTCCTTCTAACTAGTTATCCCCCCCCCGGGGAAGAGTTTAATGCCATTGAGTTTTTATTGAGATTCCTTAGACTGTTTCTGTACATACAGTAGTTGTATTATACACTGACACATTATTGAACTCTGAACATATCAGGATGCATAGTCTCATTTACTTGGGGGTCTTTGACAAGTTTTTTTTTTTTTATTTGGCTCTTATACTGACAATTGCTATTATTATGTATAAAATCCTGTTACAGCACTGAAGACCTTAAGGTTTACGTATTTAAGTTAGTATCCAATGTATAGGTTTTGCTTTTCATTAGATTGGATTCTCAAAACACACTGGGACATTCAAAATTTGTATTAGTGGAGCTCTGTGCTCAAATTGTTCTTAGGTTATTCTAGGGATATTTGACTTTGAAAGGCTCCTCTGCTACGACATGTATTTAAATGAGTGTTGAATCCAAAGGTTTTGCTTTTCATGAGACTGGATTCTCATACACACTAGGACATTCATAATTTATGTTAATGAAGCTCTCTGCTTGAAGTGTTCTTATCTTATTCTGGTAACATTTGATATTAAAAGACCCCTCAGCTTAAGGCAAACTGGTGCTATCCAGTTTCTCTGATGCAAACTTTCATTTATGGTTTAAATGAGTATTTTAAACCAATGAGAATTATTTCTGTTTTTTTATGCATGATCTGGGAGTTAATAGTATGTGGTTTTCTGAGAGACTGTCATAAACGTGTGAGGAAGGACTTGGTTGGTCCGTAAGCTAAAGTACTTTTTTCTCAGTGTTGTTTCATGCATTCTAACAGCTGCTGATCTTTGATACATTGAAGCAAGTTACAGCCTATAGAGTGAACAAACGTCATTGAGGATGAATAGAAAAGGAGTGGGAAACATATAAATGGCGTAAATAGGCATATTTTTGTACTGTGTAGGCTGCTCTGTAATTTTTCAGCTTCCTGTGTTTTTTATTTTAATTAACTGTTTTGATTCTCTAACTGTTGGCATCAAATATTGTGCGGCCTTTTAGTAACATCCACTTTGCCCCTTGGGACATTTCATTCAGTCAGAATGTCTTTATGATCTTAAAGCAGTAATTAAACATAATGGGAGATTTTGTAAATGTCAGAATCCTTTTTTGTTATCTATGGAGCCTGATCAACTTTGCTGACTTCTATAATTTCTTTTGTATTTTTCCCCCAGGCCTTGCTCCTGGTCCCAGGGATGTTCCCTGACAAGGCCTCTTAATCCTCTGGCTCACTCTGGGTCCCTACCCCCTCATCAGTATGCTCTAAACCTAGTTCCTTCATGGCAGGTGTCCTGGGCGGGGGGGAGATCTGCCCTTCCATCTATGGCAGCTACCTGTGTGAGCAAGGAACCAAAGTCAGCAGATACTAGGGCCAAGGGGAGCCAGGAAACCCAAGCTGTCATAGAGATGGTACCATGTTTTTTTTTCTCTCCCTGTTTTCCTCGCAGCCGTCCTCCTCCCCTGGTGTGCACTTAGCATCTGGGCCTCAGATGCAGGCAGTGACGTCCCTGCATAGGGAG
Source organism: Neoceratodus forsteri (assembly GCA_016271365.2). NCBI lineage: Eukaryota > Metazoa > Chordata > Ceratodontiformes > Ceratodontidae > Neoceratodus > Neoceratodus forsteri. Next base: position 676,332,498 of record CM057450.1, on the reverse strand, counting down.
TAGTTTCCATTGTCCCACCTCAGGGGCACTGTGGCACTGGTGGTACAGTGCCAGCCCTTGCTGACCACAGTGCACTAGTTGCTGCTGTCAGACTTCACCCTCGGTGCAGTGTCCCAAGCTTGCTCCCAAACCCAGGTCACTGCCGCTGGACCACCAGGGAGGCTACAACTTCTACAATTTTGTCAACTTTCAAGGATTTATGTTTTGATTATTACTTTGCAAGATGGCATCACAGGTGATTGCCAGTTATTTACTGTTTGGTGTAGTATTACAATGCATTTGGGGTTTTAGTCTGGTCTATAAGCTTTCAACAGGAACAGTAATTAACAAATGAATCCAGTACTGTACCATGCCTTTGGGTCAATAGCTGCAACCCTAACTAATAACATACAAACTGAAAAAAATATCCAAGATAGCTAGTTCTAAAAGTGAGACTCCCACTCTTGAGATCTTTAAAACCGATTCTCTAGATATAATATTTTATAGTTTTCTATGAGACCTGTTGATTAAAGCATGAGGAGAAAATGAGTGCAGAGGATGTATAACAGAATTTGGACCCTGTGTCCCTGCCAAGGGTCCCTGAAGAAGTGAAGCAAAGATTGAACTTGTCAATTGCTGTAAGAAATATTCTGGACATAATTAGCATGTTGAGTTTTAGAAGACATTTTCTGGGAGCATCAGCATACTAATACTGTTACTAGAGACCTAAAATATAGTATATACAACATTCTGGGGAGATGCTGCAGGAATGGACTCATGTTTTCTGTCTGACATAAATGCATCTCACCAGAAGGGAACCATAGAGACCAATTTCACTCTTAAATATGGATTTGAAGATGCAGCTGTTATTAATAACAGAACGGGGACATTTTTACCAGAGCTGATTGATCCAAATCGAGCAGGTTATATTATGGGTATCAAAGAAATACAAAATCACACATACCCCATAATGCAAAACATCATGGGATATATATATGCAAATAATGATGTATTAGGACTCTTGCTTCACTAATATAATGAATATATACTTCCTTCTAAAATTTAAACTGGTTCTGCTTTAAGCAGGAATGCATTGTGCCAAAGGGCCTTTCACACAATCTCCAAAAAGGGTGAGAACAGAAGACACATACCTTGCCTAAGTGTTTTTCTGTTGTGTTGTGTTTCTTTGTCCTTTTAGGTATATTATGGGTAGATAGATGAGTCAGAGTATCCTTGATGATACAACAAACAGTAGTGGAGTAGAACATTATTGTGGCCTTGATGTACAAAAGGCATTTGGCAAAGTATATCCGAGGTTCATATATACATTTTAGAGTTCTAGAGAAAATTATCTTTTCAACATACTTTATAGTACATATCAAGCTTTAGAAAATAGTCAAGTTAAGTACTGTATTCTGCCATTCTATACTTTTGACAGAGAGAGATGACCAACCATGCAGAGGCATGAGGTTGCAGGAAAAATCTACGCTTCTTTGGGTTCCTTGAGGACTCCAAACAACCAGTCATAATTCCTTCCCTATAATGTGGCTATTAATGGAGTTGGGGCTTCCAGAAGACTTCCAGGTGGACATCAAAAGGGCACATAGACAGCACTTCAAGACTGATTTGGCAGTTTCCCTCTAACTCCAGGGCAATTTTCATGTCAATTACATTATTTCCTATGGAAGTAAAATTGCTTGGCTTTCCCGTATAACCAGTGTAAGTCTATGGGAACAATTTCCTTGAAAATGACTCAATTTTCCTTTAAAATACAGGAATCCCTGTAGGTCTGGAAGCCCTACATAGACTGATTGGACCGAAGCCAAAGCTCAGCATACCCACCCCCTGCTCCATAGTAGGACAATTTCACAAGTACCCGATTAAGGAGCAATTCTTGCATAAAGCCTGGGCCAAGAAGGACTTGAGTTTTAATGGCTGGCAGGTATACATGGACTAAGATTTATCTCCAGTGATGCTCAAAAAATGAAAGCAGGTCCATGGTGTTAAGGCCCTCCATGAAGAGCAAATCAAGGCCTAGCTGAGATACCCCTCTTAGCCCACACTGAGAAGAGCCCTGTCCTCTACAAAAACCTAATACAATCCAGCAAATTCCAAACTAGAGTTGAATGGGAATGACCGGATCTGCCAATAGAATCCTATGACAAAGAACTGCAGCAACTTACTTGGGCAGGAGCGGGCAGACAAAAAAAGCACCTAGCATTACCTGAGCTTTTTCTCTTCTAAGTTTGCTTGAAAGGGCAAAGCAAAGGGCAGGGCACAGCTTGTTTTTTCACTTGGTACCTTGAAACTTGGAGTTTTACTTTGTAACTGGTGTTGTGGGAGAAACTAGTTCAGGAACTTAATGCTGGGGTGAGTAGATTCAGGAAGCCCTGTGAATCAGGTGTGTAACTGGGGGATGGAGCTAACAGAAGCTTAGCGCTTTCTAACAAAAGGAAGATTTAAAAGGTCAAGTTAGTTGGTGTCCTGAGCTAGAAGACAAGAGTTTGCTGACAGAGCGTAGTGAAAGTACCTAGCTTTACCTGAGCTTTTTGTCTTCTAGGTTTGCTTAACAGGACAAAGCAAAGGGCAGGGCACAGCTTGTTTTGTGCCCCCCCCCCCACTTGCCCAGTAACTATGTAGACTACAAGTCCACAAATTGACTGACATCACAGGTGGTGGGTAATAGGTAGCTCTAAGGGGTGTATGTAAATAGTGCACCTAGGAGTTGTTAGCTGGTGGTTGGGGTATTTAAGCATTGCATCAGGGGTTTGATGACTGAGTTGAGAGGTAAAGCTTGAAAGTATCCTCAGGTAGTGAGGAGAGGAGGAAAAGGTAGGTAGCTCTTAAGGGATGTGAGCAAATAGTGCTTCTGGGAGTTGTTAGCCTGTAAGTGGGGGTTCAATTATTGTATCAAGGGATTGGTAACTGAGCTGGAAAAGTAAATATTATATCTAGGTAATATTCTCAGATAGTGAGAAGGAGAGACCGCAAAAAAGGTTCTAGTAATAGGGAGCAGATATGATGGGAGTGGAGCAGTTCAGTGGTTGTGGGGAGGCAGTCTTCAGATACACCATCTGGAGACTGTGGTGCTGCCCCATCTGCAGACACCTCTGTGGGCTGAGGGAGGAGGTTGGCAGACTCAAGGCCAAGACGGCTTGGGTTAGGAGGACCTACTCCCCCACTCAGAGACCACCAAGTCCACCTCCGCTGCCTCAAAGGGTACCAGTTTGGAGGAGCAGATGGACAGCACTGGGCTCGGCAAGGGTTAGGATGGTGGTGCATAGGCACATCCCAAATCCCATACCACTACAGAACTCCTATGCTGCACTAGCAGGGTGGCACAGTCCTGCAGAGGCACCCAAAGTAGTGACTAGGACTGATGTGGTGGTCCTCCATGGTGGGGACCCCAAGGGGGTAGCAGAGGACCCCAGAGAAGGAAGTAATTCCTGGTGGGGACCCCAATACTAAGGGGGATCCAGTTGGGGACAGGTAGGGATGAAGAGAGGGTGATAAGGTGCCTTCCCAGTGCCACAGCTCATGGGGGTGGAAGGAGGATCCTAAGGCTTGCTGGGGAGGGAGGGAGAGCTGGATGTTATTGTCCACTTGGGGACAAATGATCTGGCTGGGGAGAAGCCAGAAACAGTTCAGGAGGAGTTCAAGAAATTGGCGAGGGGTCTGAAGCAAGTGGTACACTCTGTTACTTTCTCAGAGGTGTGCTACTTGTCCATGACAAGGAGGATGACAGGAGGCTCTGCACCAGGGACTTCAGCTTATGGGTGAGGAAATGGTGCAGAAAAGAGGGATTCAGATTCATTGGGGGCTGGGGCACCATCTGGAGGGATAGAGGCCTGTACAGAGGCGACGGCATGCATCCCTCCAGGAGGGGAACTAAGATCCTCAGTGAACAGTTTTTAAATGCTGCATTAGTAAGCATTTAAAGTAGCCGAAGTGGGTGGTAGAATAAGGCAGGAAGACATAGCCTGACCCCCCCCAAACACATGTTTTACAGGGTCAGCAGTGGGAATCCTGAGGGTGAGGAGTCCCAAAAAGAGCAAACAGAAACAGGTAACCAAGAGGAAGGAGGGGGGCGGCAAGAGGAAAGATAATAGTGGAGAAAACGGGAGAGGGAAAAAAGCAAGATAAAGGGAGATGGCAGTACAAAATGGAGAACCATGTGTGCAAATGCTTGAAGTCTGGGCAACAAGATGGCAAACCTAGAGGCCACCATGGCAACAGGTGACTTGGATACAGTAGCAATTACAGAGACCTGGTGCAAAGAAAACCAGGACTAGGATGTAGCCATGGCAGGGTATGCTCTATTCAGAAGGGACAGGATAGGAAAAAAGGGAGGAGGGGTGGCACTTTATGTGAGGGACAGCATAAAGGCCACAGCAATATAGGGGAGATGGGGAGAAGTGGAGGTACTATGGGTCACCCTAGAGACAGGGAGTGGGCTGCTGTTTGAACAGGGGTGATCTACAGACCTCCAGCAAAGGGGGGAGGAGGGAGCTAAGGATATGATAGAAGAAATCCAGGGGATGGCTAACAAGGGCAAGGTATTGCTGGTGGGGGATTTCAATGTACCAGATGTGGATCTGAGCCTCCCAGCTGCAGCAACAGTTAGAAGTAGGGAAATCCTAGACTCCCTGCAGGGGATGTTCCTCAGACAACACTCGTGAGCAGGTGATACTGGACCTGGTACTGTCAAACAGGGACAGTGTTGCTGACATCACAGTGGGAAGTCACCACGGGGCCAGTGATCATCATACAGTGTGGTTCAACATAAGGACCAGGCTAGAATCTAACCACACTAAAACGAGGGTCCTGGACTTCAGGAGGGCCAGTTTCAAGAAAATGGGAGAATGCCTCAAGGAAGCCCTAGTAGAAATAGGGAAAATGGGCGGGGCAAAGGAAAAATAGGCAAAAATAAGGAAGGCCATTGAGAAGGCAACTAACCTCTGTGTCAGACAGATTAAAAAGACCAAGAGGAAAAAAAGAGACCACTATGTTCTCCAAGGAAGTAGCAGAGGCAATAAAGGAAAAGAAGCAGCCATTCAAAAGGTACAAGCTGACACAGAAGGAAAAAGATAGGGAGAGTTATCAGGAAAATCAAAGGGAATCAGGGAAGGCAGTTAGGAGAGCAAAAGCATGAACAGAGGAAAACATTGCCAAGTCAGTTAAAAAAGGGGGATAAAACATTCTTTAGGTACATAAGTGAAAAAAAAAAGCAAGGCAGGAATAATAGTCTAAAAGGGTAAGGAGGGACGTGTGGAAGAGGACCAGAAGAGAGCAGACATATTGAACAAGTACTTTTGTTCAGTATTCACAAAGGAAGGGGTAGGTGATGGGCCACAGATAGTGGAAAGGGCATTAGGGGAAGGGAGGGGGACACTAGCCCTTTTACGGAGGAGAGAGTCCTCAGGGAACTAGCTAAACTAAGAGTAGGCAAGACAATGGGGCTGGACGGGGTTCACCCCAGGATACTGAAGGAACTGAAAAGAGGAACTGTCTGTGCCTCTGACGGGCCTGTTCAATCTATCACTGGATATGAGGGGATGTTCTGGGGGACTGGAGATGGCCGGATGTTGTCCCACTATGCAAAAGGAGGAGGCAGAAAACTACAGACTTGTAAGCCTGACTTCGGTGGTGGGCAAGGTTATGGAAACACTACTTAAAGAAAGGATTGGGGAATATCTTAAAACCAGTGGATTGCAAGATCTGAGGCAGCATGGATTTACAGTGGGGAGACCTTACTAAACAAACCTCATAGAGTTCTTTGACTGGGTAACCAGGGAGGTGGACCAGGGTGGAGCGATGGATGTGGCCTACCTGGATTTCAGTAAGGCCTTCAACACCGTTCCACACAGAAGACTGTTAAACAAGCTGAGCAGCCTGGGAGTGGGTCCAATGATAGTAAAATGGGTACAAGTTGGCTAAGTAACAGAACTCAGGGAGTGGTGGTAAATGGAGTTCACTCGGAAGAAGGTAAGGTAATCAGCAGGGTGCCTCAGGGTCAGTACTGGGACCGGTCCTCCTCAATGTCTTTATTAGCAACATCACAGAGGGGCTGGAAGAAAAGGTATGCCTGTTCATCGATGACACAAATATCTGTAACAGAGTGGAAATGCAGGTGGTGGGGGTTGGAAAATGAGGGAAGACCAGAAAAAGCTGGAAGACTGGTCAAGGGTTTGGCAACTGGGCTTAAACACCAAAAAGTGCAAAATTATGCACATGGGGCACAGAAACCCAAGGGCACTGTATCATTTGGGGGGGGGGCTTAACAACCACAAAACAGGAAAGGGATCTGGGACTCATCATATCTGATGACCTGAAGATAGCAATACAGTGGGATGAGACAGTGTTACCCCTGTATAGATCAATAGTAAGGCCCCACCTGGATTACTGTGTCCAGTTCTGGAGGCCCCATCTCAGAAAAGACATAGATTGAGTGGAGGCAGTGCAGAGAAGGGCAACCAAAATGGTGCATGGCCTGCATCAGAAGCCCTATGAGGAAAGGCTCAGGGAGTTAAATATGTACTCTCTAGAGGAAAGGAGGGAAAGGGAAGACATGATAGAAACATTCAAATACCTCAACGGTATCAATAAGGTACAGGAGGGTTGCATTTTGCACAGAAAGAGATGCTCAAGAACAAGGAGGCATGTTATGAAGCTGGAAGGGGGAGACTTGGAGGAGATGTAAGGAAATGCTTCTTCATAGAAAGGGTGGTGGACATCTGGAACAGACTCCTAGCAGAGGTGGTGGGTACTGAAATGGTAACAGGTTTCAAACATGCAAGGGATAGACACAGGGGGACCCTAGTAACAGGGCTGGGGGAAGGTGGGAGATCAATTAGGGTCTACGGTAGCACAGTAGGTAGGGACCTTAGGGCAGACTAGGTGGGCCAGGAGGTTCTTTTCTGATGACAACTTCTATATTTCTATGTAAAAGGGCTGTTCAGTTGGGCAGCGCTTCCCACTGGATGCATCTCATACACTGTTTACAATAGTTCTCCACCGTTGTACTCATCTGGGGCCAAAAGTACCTCCTTCTAACTCGGTCCAACATTCTGCCAACACCAAGCATTGAGATACCAAAACTGAGAGGTTGCATCCTTGTGATTCCCGGTCCCCTCTGGCAGGATCAGGGGCCAGGACAAGAGTATGGCCACAGCCGCTGAAGAAACAGGTGCAGGTAGTGCTGCTGTCAAAGGCATTGTGACTCTCTCTCACTGCTACACATACAAGGTTGAGCCGAGAACCACACAAAAGTTTGCAACAGCAGGAGTAGCGTTCGAGAAGGCAGCAGGTGCAGTCCAGGTAAGGCCCCCTCCTGAAAATAGGTTTGCATTTCTAAAGATGAATTCTACCTACAGACCTGTGGTGCAGTGATGAGGGCCATTATGGCCCCTCCTATGCTAATTTTTTCCTGAGTCTGTGGGAAGAAAACATCATTCTTAATGAAATAATGAACCTTTTTGCTAAAAATATCTTTAAATGGCCTCATTTTATTGATGGAATTATGAAACAGTACAGGCTGCCCTTTTGCTTCACAAAACAACTTTTTCAGTCTTTGGGTCATTCAAAATGCACCAGTCCAACTTGAATACATCAACGAAAAGAACAAACTCCACTTAAATAACTTGCTTGTAGCAATAAATCTTTTAATTATTCTTAGTACATGTATTTTGGGGAACGTTTCGTGGTTTTCCACTTCCTCAGCCCCTTGTGTTACACCTAAACAAATAATATATACAGTAAATTACTTACTAATTTCATATATTTATAAACAATAATGCCAACTGGGTACATTCTGTCGGAGTGCCCCGTTTCACCAATTTCCAATATGCAGCATAAATATATCATCCACAATAACTATTTTACTATGATGCTAAGACACACCAGTATCCACTGCAAATCATAATGCCTGTATACTGCTCACCTCGTTTTTCTTTAGTAAAACCCCTTCTACCAGGTTCTGATCCTGATTCTCTGCCTTTCACTTGAGTGACATCCTTTATCTCTGTCAAATAAATTCATGCAATCACTGTACATATTCTCTGCCAATCAAAGTAAATCTGATTTTTGTTATAGTCCATAACTTAACTGTGTACAAAATTCACTATTTCAAATGCTTATGTTATGGAGACAATTATCTCTCACATCATGTTTATACCACTCTAAGTGTTCATTTTATGTTTATATCACTTTAATCATACTGCAATGAGAGCACTGGTGTGCACAAAAAAATCTCTACCTAATTTCCACATCAAACGTTTGTTCATTCCATTCATCAAAAATATCCTTCACCGCAAGTAACCACTTTACTTTCAAGATTTATAAAACTACTTGGAGTTTCATAATATAATCTGCTCATGTGGTTGTTTACCTTATTTTAAACAAGAGCCTTGTTATGCTTTTCCTTTTATATGTACTTAGCTTGTCTAGCATCAGAATCTGTGGGGCCATAATAACATCGTTTCAGTTACTTCATATTTAAACAAAACTTGCCTTTTAATCCAAAAACAGTTGGTCTAATGAGTTACAAAAATGCTTAGTTATATCTCATCTTGCAGGCCGCGGCTCTCCCAAGAGTTAGGACGCCGAGGGCTCTACACTTGCAGTTTAAATACTGCTTAAGGGGTGGCCTTTGACGCCTTGATGACATCACTGTGCTTACTCCACCTCTCGGTACATGCTACCTATTCATTATTCCTGCATGTTGTTTCTAGTGCTAGGTGGCCTGGGGGAATGGTGGATGCCACTTCCACTGCAGCAGGAATAAGGCAATCGTTTGCCCACCACATTGGGATTTTGTTCAAATCCACTCTTTTTTTATTTTTAAATTTTTTTACAAAAATAACCCATATTTTCTATTTGTACAAGTCTACTTAATCCAAATATTTACTTGTTATTTATTTTGCTTTATATTGAGTTTGGGAAGAGGAGGTGTGATATCTTAGGGAGATTAACACAGACTGTTACAATTCAATAATATAGATGCCAATCACATTCCTCATTAAAGGGGCACTGTCAGCTTTTCCCTTTCGTTTTTTGGTAAAAACAAGCAGTATGCCTCTTGGCCATATACAACTTAGATGCTTAGAATGCCCATAGGGATATAAAATAAATGGATGTTTACGTGGCATCTTAATTTTTCCCTAAATAGGTATTCAACTGGCCCACCTGTAATCCCGTACGTACCAGAAGCATTTCTAGGTCAGGACCGCGCGTCTGCCACAAGCACGGTCATATGGATGCAGTACAGTCATGTTGCGCTTGTTCCTTGCGTATGTCTCAACTATTACATCTATCTGGCACCACAAACTGAGCACTGGAAATATATTATTTTCATTTTTAAGCTGCGGCCGAAATCCCACGCATGCGCACCAATGGCACACTCATGCGCATGCGCGGGATCTTTTGGTCTTGCATCTATATGCGCAGCGTGATTTTGGCTGTAGCTAAAATGAAAATAATGTATTTCCAGCACTAGGTTTGTGGTGCTAGATGGATGTAATAGTTGAGACATACACAAGGAACAGGCACGACATGACTGTACTTTATCCATATGAAAATAATTGTACATCGGGATCGCGCTTGTGGCAGTCGCTCGGTTCTGACCTTGAAGTGCTTCCGGTATGTGCGGGTTTACGAGCAGGGCAAGCGAACACCTATTTCGGTAAAATTTAAGAAACCAGGTAAAAAGCCGCTCATTTTATATCCCTATGGGCATTCTAAGCATCTTCCTGAGTGGTATGTAGCCAAGAGGCTTACTGCTCGTTTTTACCAAAAAACGAAAGGGAAAAGCTGACAGTGCCCCTTTAAGTCATAATCTATGATTCATGCTGTCCAAGCTGAAAATCCAAAATACCTCCCATTTGCAGAGGATATTGTCCTACTTGACATGACTCTGTTGTGGTTCCTGTACAAGTTCTAGTCCCCAAAATCTGAAGACTTGAAACAGAATGTCCGGCTGTCATGAAGTGCCTTGCCACTGCTGATGTTTCATCTTTTAAGTGAATCTTATTCTTATGTTCACTTATTCATGTTTTTAGATCTCTAGTGGTCTTTCCCACATAAATACAGTCGCATGGGCACTTGAAAACATAGACAATATCATTTGAAATGCACGTGATGTGTTGTTTAATGTCATATCTTTTGTTAGTAAAGGGATAAATGAAACAATCTCTATTCCATGTATTCCCACATTGGAAACAATGTCCACATTGAAAACTGCCATATTCTAAAGGGCCAAGCAACATTTGTTTCTGTATTACTTTATGTGCTGTGTGCACCAGCTTGTCTCTTAAAGTTTTATTTCTCTTTGTAGCTATTAATGGTAGACTCCTAAATCTAGGATTCTCTACCTCTCTTGCTTGAATTATGTGCCAGTGGGTCCTAATGATGTTACTGATCTTTGATTTTAAATGATTATTCTTCATAGAAAAAAACTTTTCTGTTTCCCATATCCTTCTTGCCAGTATCAGTAAGCAATGTGCTCCACTGTAAATTTTGTACTTCTTCTTGTGCGTGCAAGATCAGGGGTCTCTTGTATCCCCTGTTAGTGAACCTTTGGAGCATGTCATCTGCTACTGTTTGATATTCTTCCTGCTGACTACAATTTCTCTTGGCTCTCATTTTATTGATGACAATATTTGTGTATGGAATGGAACTGTGGCAGAATTGCATCATGCCATATTTCTGTGTTTTTATAGTTAATATTCCATTTGTTGTTATGTGGTTGGTCGAGCCTGATTTTTTTTTTTCTCTGTAACTTCTGTTGGCATGAAATATTTCTTGGGTTTATTCTGCTTGTTTTAACTGGGCCTTTGTTTTCAGAAAATTGTGCCTGGGTGAGGCACTTTCAGTTAATGGGAGTGTAATTAGAAGATAAAAAGACGAGCCATTTAAGTCTAAATAGTTCTGTGGGAAAAGAAGCAGGACGAAGGCCTTGGGCCAGCTATCTCAGCAGGGGGGTGGTGTCATAGTGTCTCAAACATAAGGTAGCAGTAAAAACTGGTTTCTTTTGTCCTGACCAGAAAATGGGAGGGGGGGGGTGGAGAACCTTCCAGCAGTTTAAATTTTAAATCAGTCAAAATATAGAGAGCTGGTTGGTTCTTTACAGCCCTATGACCAAGGCCAGCCAATCACAGTAGGGCAAGCCAGAGGCACCACGTTTGAAGTTGCCTTTGAAAAGCCGGAGGAAGGCTTGCTGAAGTCAGTTTTGTTTGGGATGAGAAACTGATCAAATGGGACCCCCGTTTTGAATTCCACCACAGGATGTGTAACCAAAACAATTTTACTGGACTCTAACTACATCAGCTGCAACTGGAACAAGGTAGAAACTATATGTTAGATGTAGTAAAGTGTAAATTTTAATTTTTTTTATGCATTGTCCAACTTTTATTTCTTATATCTGTAACCCCCTATTGGGGGCTTACCTGAATTGCCCCCGTTTTCCCGATTGCCTCCTGGTGTCCCCGTTTTCCCCATTTATCCACCACTACAGCCCAGGTCCAGAATGTGCCCCGAGCCTCAGTGCAGCTGCTATACCTCATTTTCAGCCCAGTGCGGGCTTGGGGAGCAAGATTGTGAGCAGCTGGCATTTCCCTTGTCTGGCCGACACTTACACATACGCAAAAGCACTTTGATCTTACTGACCTCCATTTACAGTCAATTGGGGAATGTTTCAGTGGCCCCAGTGCCCCGTGTGCCTAAATCTGGACCAGTGACCAAAATGAGGTGGGTCAGAAGCCTCATTAAATGTTTTAAAATTGAGTTTGAAATCAGGGCATAAGTGAGGGCTCATAAATATGTATGAGCCCTCATGAATATTAATGAAGAGCTTCCTGCGGGGACAGTATTTCGGTGGCAGTGACAGCAAAAGCACTGTACATAATGATTAAATAGTGGGCTTGTTTGAAAGGGCACAGCTGGGGTTGTTGGACTGGGGGGGTAACTGTAGAACGGGGGATGTTTATACTCGCTGCACCGGGGCTTTGAAGATGGGGGACTGTACAGGCTGCATGGAAACTCTGTGCCTCAGCAGCCATTTTGGCAGCATTTCAACCAATCGAGAGACATAATTGTGTGCAGAGACTCTTGGGAATGCCCTAAAGAGTTCTGGGGGATAAAAGAGGGACAATGCTTGGGTGCCCAGAATCTGACGAATTAAAGGACTGAGACTGTGATTAACAGCTTGGGCAGCCAATAGAATGACATACAAAATCACACATACCCCCATAATGCAAAGCATCATGGGCTATATATGCAAACCACCACACAACATTATAGAATGACAGAAACCTTGATCTTCCCTTGTCAATCTTCACCATTCATTACTTCCTGGGTGTAAGCCGGAGGCGCGCACCCGTCACGGGTTTTTTTTTTTTTTAAAGTTGCCTAACGGCCCGCCCTCTAGGCGGCGTCATGCGCGAGGGGCGGCCGTTAGTAGCGACCGACTCCTCCTCCAACTCAGTTCTGTTTCTCCCGCCGTCGAGGCAGCACCTGTTTTCGGAGCGTCCATTCTCCACTGCGTCAGCGACTCCTCTTTTCCACACACTCGACGCCGATCGGTAAGACCGTTCTTTTTTCTTTCTAAAGCGGCGCCGGGTGTGTTTTCCTACTGTTTTTTCTTGTTGATTTCGCGTTATGTCCGGGTCCGGAGCTAAACGATTTCAAGACGGGCCGCTACCGGCGCGCCGGTGTTACTGTGGCCGGTATTTCTCCGCCTGACCGCATGACGCTTGTCTTCGCTGCCTGGGACCCAACCATGACATGGATTCGTACACGCTGTTTCTCCATGGACCGCCGTGTCTCAAGTCCGCTGCCTGTCGGTAAAGCCCGCCGACCTCGGGGTCGACGCCGCCAAGGGATTCTCAGGTAAGGTCTCTAGGCCTTCCCCGGGTCTCCTCCCGGCCTATACGGTCTGAGGAGGAGGGGTCTCTCCTTTTCTTGCCGAGGAGGAGGCCCTTCTGCGTGTCGGGGAGCGCCGAAGTCCTCCGGCCGCGCGCCGACACACGCCGCAGTCACCTCTTCGAGGTGCAGGTCCCCGTGGCGAGGCTCCTCGCCTTTGGGCCTAGCTCGGTGGACCTCGACGCCGCTTTCGCCCGCTGATCCTGGCGCCGCTCATGTGCCGGTGATCGAGACGGTGCTGTTTCCAGCGCTGTTGAGTCCTGGCGCTGGTTTATGGTGCCGGTGATCAGAGCGCGCCGCTGGCGGCGCTTGCTTTGATCCCGGCGCTGCTTCGCGCGCTGTGATCGGGCGGGCTATTGGCGGTGTCGCTTTGGGCCTTGGGCGCCGTCATGTGTCGAGGACAGGGCGGCGCTGGCTGGCGCGCGCACCCGCCCGACGCGCTGCCCCGACGCTGCGGGCCTGGTCCTTTCTCCAGGCGGTGCCGGCCTCGGCCAAGCTGCTGGGGGTGGAGCTAGGGCCTGGCGGTTACCGGGCGTGAGGGAGGCGAGCGCGCCTCCTGGTACCGGGGCCACTGCCTCAGAGCCTTGGGGACCCCTTGGGTGGCCAGCATTGAGGTCCTGCTGGTCTCTGCCTCCTCGGAGGGCGATGATTCAGACGTGGACCCATCCTGGCACCCCCACTCTTCGGAGTCTGGGTCCCCGGTGGCTAGAGGTGCCAGGCGGCGCAGCGGGCCCCTCCCTCTGTCCCCCTTCATTGCCTCCTGAGGGTTCCCGCTGGGGTGGCCGGAGCCCGGGGGCAGGCGCGGGTGACGAGGGGAGGCTCCCTCTGGAGGCCCGCTGACAGCTACCTTACGGGGTGCTGTCACTCTCTCTAGGGACAGGGGGATGCTGTGGTCGAGGAGGAGGGCCCTCTCAGAGTCCGAGGGGTCGAGGGGCAGGGGGTCTGCTGCTCGGTCTTCCTTGGCCACCTCAGGGGGGGTGGCCAGGAGCCGAAGTGCAGAGCCTTGCCCCTCCCTCCAGGGTTCTAGGGTGTCCTTCGGCGGCGTTTGTGCGGACTGCCCTTCTGGATCCATGCAGTCCCAAGGTCCACAGGGGAGGTTCTCCCCAGGGCTCTTCCAGGCTCCGCCTCCCCAGAGTTCCGCTTCTGCGGCCTGGTCTGATATCCGGGATCCCCTTTCAGGGCTCCTTTCCCGGATTCCAGAGCCCTGCAGAGAGCAGTTGCCTCCGCGGAGGTGCCCCTCCCATCTCTCTGCCTTCATACCCCACTCCCAGGCTGGTCGCCCCACGGGTCCGTTATCCTGGGAGCAGTTCAGGGTTCTGCGGCGGCCTTCCCTCACACGCCAGGTACATGCATGAGCGGGTCTTTCGACTCTCCCCACCGCCGCAGGAATCCTCTGGGCATTCCAGTTCCCCATCATCCTCGTGTCCCTCCTCCGAGGGAGAGGAACCCCCTGCTCATCTGTCCTCCGATGCTGATTTCACAGAATATCAGCGTTTCCTCTCAAGGATGGTGAGGGATCTCCAGATTTCCTACGTTCAAAGACACAATACCGAATGGGAGACGCGTGAATTCCTTGGTGAATTCAGTGCCCAGCATCTGGTGGTACCTTCCTGGCCTATCCCCTTCCAGGAGGCGTCTATCCGGTCATGGCAGTCCCCTGCCGCTTCTTCCCCAGCCCCGGCGGACTGCCAGCGTAGGTATTGTGCCCCCTCTGAGTCTCTAGGTTCCTTCCCAACCCGTCCTCAGGTTTGGTATACCTGGATGCTCCTTCTGGGCGCCGCTGCTCGCGACGCATCACCACCGGATTCGGACTTCTCCAGTTCACCGCTAGCAAAGAGTGTTCTCTCTGCTCGTGCGAGTGCATGTATTGCATCACATCAGGCTCACCATGCTGCCTACAACCGGCATCTGTGGTCGATGATGTCCCAGCTGCTGGCATCTATGCCTGATACGGAGCAAACCAGACAAGCCGTTGCCCTCTCCGCGTAGGCCTGGAGCTGGCAAGACACTGCAAGGGCATCTTATGATGCCAATGAGGTGGCTTCCAGGCTTGCGGGACAGCGATCTGCATCAGGCGGACGGGCATGGTCGTTTTTCCAGGTTGTCACCCCTGGCCCGGCGTAGGGTGATTCGCCTCCGCCCGGGGACCCGCTTTTCTCTTCCAGAGCTAGGAGATTTTTACAGGGCTCCCTCCGTCCCCTCGCCCTCGGGAGGCACCTCCTAGCTCTTCTCCCTCTTAGGCTTTCTGAATAAGCCAGGGTCTTCTCCTTCTGTTTCTCACCAGCAGAAGGCTGGGGTCTTGTTCCCTCAGGTTGGCTCTTCTTCCTCCAGGGAAGAGGAGCTTGTATCACTCAGGAGTAATGAATGGTGAAGATTGACAAGGGAAGATAGGAAAATTACGTACCTACCGTAATTCTTGATCTTCTCTTGTATCTTCACCATTCATTACTTACACCCACCCACCATCCCCTCAGTGCCTCTTCCTGTGGCTTCTCCACCTCCCGTCTCCTTCCTCTCTCTGCATTTATATAAATATAGGAAAATTCCTAAATTTTCCAAAAGTAAAAAAAAAAAAAAAGATCTTTCTTGGGGGTTCTAAAATCCAGAAAAATTACTTACTCTAAGATTCATGGGCCATTTCGCGAATTGCATTGGCGATCAGACTGCACAACTATCTCTTGCTATTCTTATGGCAAGATACCTCTGGGGTTTTTTGGCCTG
Organism: Neoceratodus forsteri; assembly: GCA_016271365.2. Lineage (NCBI taxonomy): Eukaryota > Metazoa > Chordata > Ceratodontiformes > Ceratodontidae > Neoceratodus > Neoceratodus forsteri. The sequence goes on along the minus strand of CM057450.1, from coordinate 676,316,883 downwards.
GCTCAGGCTATTCAGTTTTGATCCTGCAATCCCGTGTTCAGATAGTTGCCCTGATATCTGATTCCCCCCTCTATTCTTACCTTGCAGAGCAGAGGAACGAGTACGTCTGTTCCTTTCTCTTAAAAAAAAAAAAAAAAAAAAAGTGCTGAGGGAACTCTCTCCAACTGCTACAGGCATCTTGGCATCTGGGTCATGCATCTACTTAAAAAAAAAAAAAAAAAAAAAATAATAATATTTTTATCTGTAAAAAAAAAATGGAGAAATCAAACAAGAAGGCAAATGAGAAGGTAGGCTATCCTTCTCGCTGTTTTGCTAGTGGTTTCTCCCTTTAAGTGTCCTCCTGACAATTTTTACAGTAGACCTCTGCTGACCATATCCAATCTTAGCCAGCCTAAGCCTTGGCCGGCCTTAGCCAGTCAGTCTGAGTCCCATTTATCTTGAAACGCCTGAAAGGCTTACATTTTCTATTTCAAACCCCTGAGCAGCGCCCATGCTGCGGGTTTTATTCTTCCTCCTCGGCTGTCCTCCACTTAAAGGCCCTCCTCGCGCCAGGAGCCGAGGTGGGTGTCAAGAACAATGGCATGTTGAAGATGAGGACTATGCCTCCTGAGTCTGTCTAGCGGGTTCGTGAACCTTCTCTTCAGCTCTATCTCCGGGATTCTTTGCTTCCCTTTAGTCGAGCCTTCAGCTACAAGCTAACTATGCTCGTTGGGCCTTCTGGTCCCTTCAACATCCCATCTCTCTTCTCTTCTTCTTCTTCTATTTTCTCATTTCTTACTCATCTCTCCTCCTAGAGTCGCCCAGGTAAGGAGGCCCTGCACCCCTAGGCTAGGATGTTCTTATCTCCTCTGTCCTTCCTCCATCGGCTTATTCCTTTTTCAGTTCATTCTTCCTTGCTTTGCTATCCCTTGGCTATCTTGCCTCGCTATCTATGTTTCTGCTTTCACTTTGCCTCCGCCTCACAGAACTGAGTTGGAGGAGGAGTCGGTCGCTATTAACGGCCGCCGCAGATGACGCATGACGCCGCTTCGAGGGCGGGCCGTTAGGCAACTTAAAAAAAAAAAAAAAAGTTTTGTGACGGGTGCGCCGCCCGGCTTACACCCAGGAAGTAATGAATGGTGAAGATACAAGAGAAGATCAAGAATTACGGTAGGTACGTAATTTTCCTTTCTTGAATGGAGAGGGACTGTTTGAATTGGGGGAGTCCCACTCGAGCCACCGAGACAGAAGGAACCTGTGTGTCTTATCTGCAGACCTGCAGGGGAAAGGCCTGTTCTTGCCTCCCTGCTGAACTCTAGACTGCCTGAAAGCAGAAAAGGGATTGTGTGTTCAGCTGCCAGGCTGAGAGCAAGAGGACACTTTGCCAGATAAGTGCTCTTTTGCCAGAAGTGGCTGATTTAAGGGATTGTTGTGAGAACTTCACGTTTAACGAACTACATTGCCATTTGGAGACTGTGAATGTTGCGTTTGTCACCTGCCACGTTCCATAAAGGGGTGAGACCTGTTGCCAGTTGTTCCTGAACAAAGTTAAGACAGTCTTCAAGCTGAGAGAGTTTTCCAAACTGTATCCAAAGCTGAACTTCATGCACTGGGCCTGTGCCAGCTGTGGCCCAAGAGACTGTTCCTGTACCAGCTTCGATGTCTGCCTGGAGAGAGATCAGCTTGAGGAATCAGCCCCTGAAGAGAAGTTAATCAAGGTTGCAGCCACCTACAGGGAAAGGCTGTGAAGTGGAGGTGAGTCACGTTGACCCCGGTCCCCATCAGCATCCTGGAAAGCCAGCTGGTCCACGGTGTCTTCAGCTAATTCTTCTGTCTGTCTGCATGCAGTGAGTACAATCAGGGTAGCCCCTGCAACAACCAAATAACTGTAGTGTGTCATCTGATTTGCCCTATAATTCCTCGGTGGGTTTGATTGTGGCTACAGACCACTCGGTCTGGGATTACAAATATTCTGCTTCTTGCAAGTGTTTTTATTTGTTTAATAACAATCTTCTTTCCATCAAGGGGGCCCCAACCAGCTGCAATGCCAGCCAAACCTCGGCAACTCTTCAGGCCTGTTCTCTATTTTAATCTGGGTACCCAGCAGCTGCTTAAACTGATTAATTCGGAGACTAAATGGGGAAATGGTAAATTCTGTCTGTTTGACTACAGTACAGCAATAATTAAGCTAAAGTTATGCCCATCCCTTGTTAACCTCCCCTTAATAAACCAGATTTACTGTTTGATGTTAACTTGGGCTGTGTCCAGTTACTGAGTTATTTAAGGGGTACAGTGATAAATGCTGTGTTATTGTTGAAACTGTTCTTTTGCAGGGAACATAGGGCGTATTCCAGAAGTCCAGGCCCTGTTGGTAAGTGTAAAGCTGGTGAGCATATTATCAGTACTAGGTTTTAAATGTGGTATTGCAGGAAAAGTACATTGCTTATTTTCAGTCTGTATGTTGGGCCACTAGCTGGGGTTGTGGGTAGGTGTAGCTTCCCAGAGGGCTGTACTGGTTTGATAATTTACCCACTTAATTATTTCTCTGGGTGGAGGCACCATAATTCGAACCCAGGCCCCTCAGCCTGCAGTCTGGCAAGCAGGCAGGGGTAGTAGCCCTTGGTATAAGAATGCCAGGGTTACATCTTCTGCAACCAATCTTTGAATGTTATTTATATGTTTAATTGTAGTATCTAGTAGATATTAGTAAAGCCTTTGGCATAATTTTACAATAAATCTGAAATTGTTTGTATAAGCTTTGGAGGGTTTTGTTCAAACAATACCATGCCTGACCTAATGCTTAAAGACCAAACACTACCAGGATGGAACATGAGAAGGGACTCTGTGAGTGTAGGGAAGTGATACATGAGGTTTCACAGACTGGTCTGTGTGGTTTGAACCGGTCTCTGCATTTCCCTGAAAAGGACACATATAGGATTTACAGGATACCCCAAAGGCCTGTAAATGCCTGTGACTTTAATTTCTCTCTGTGCAGTAGCCAAAAAGGTTGTCTCCCAGGAACACAGACTCAAAGCTGTATTTGCATCCCTCACACAGAGAGAAGGAAGCCCCGGGACCTCCTGGTGGATGCTCAGTTGTAAACCCAACGAGCACCCTAGAGGGATGGGAAGGGGTCTGACACACACATCGCACCGGCTGCACTTAGGGGAGTTCACTGTAAGCCCAGGGAACCCTGCCCCACAGGAGTGGGCCTGTGACAGACTGGTGTCAGCATATGGGATTGCAAACTGTTTGAACAAACCACACACAAAAGAGGGCAGAAATTGGAAAATGAGAAAATTGGTTACAGAATAGTTTCCTTACCCTGTTTTGTTTGTTTTGGTTGCTGTACTCAGTTAGGCCAGTGGTAGTGGAGGGAGGGAAGATGACTTCCAGCTACAGTGACTACACTGTGGAACAGCTAAAACAGCTGTGCCAGGAGAGGGGTCCTTTATGAGGAGCATGTTAGAAAGCACCTCATAGAAGTCCTCTTGGCAGCCGATGACCAGGCAGCAGCTTGGGACTTTGAGTCAGAGTTGGTGACTGCAGGGGACCAGATCTTGGACATGGAGGTGCCAGATGGAATCACAGTGACCAGATCCAGGATGGAGGCAAGCGGGACCAGAACAGACCAGGAGCCACAGCACCAAGGTGAAGCCAACACAGATTCTGAACTGGAGAGGATAAAGCCTCAATTGGAGATGAAGAAATTGGAGCTTGCCATGCAGGACAAATAGCTCAGCATGCAAGAAAAATAGCATGCAAGGGAGCTCAAGCTCAAGCAGAGAAAGCTGGAGCTTGAAACAGAGCTGCAGGACAAACAATGCCATCAGGACTTTGAGCTGGAGAAACTAAGGCTTCGACAACAAGCACTGGAGAAGGTAGGTGCTGTGAGTGAAAATTAAACTCCAGGGCAGGGGTGTAAGCTAAATTCTAAATTAACTGCACAATTTAAAGAGGGGAGGACATGTATTTTTTTTTAATGCATTTGAAAAGGTCTGCATTCAGGCAAAAATACCCAAGAAGGCCTGGATCTTTCAGTTTTCCCCTCTGGTTACTGGGAAGGAGTGTGAGGTGCTGGGGCAAATGGACAATGCTGACAGCCAGGATTATGATAAACTCAGAACTGCTTTATTTAAAAAGAATGATTTAAATCCTGAGGCCTACAGACTGAAATTGTGGAAACTCAGGAAGGGCCCCAAAATGAGCTTTGAGGAACTTGCCACAAAACACCAGTTTTTGAAGTGTTGGTGGGAGGGTGTAAAAACTAACTTTGTGGAATCAGTTGAGGAAGTCATATTGTTGGAACAGTTCTTTTGGGCATGTCCAGCAGAACTGAAAACCTGGCTAGAGGACCAGGACCCTCAGACAGCAAAATAAGCTTCTGAGCTTGCTGACTCATATGCCAGGAGTGGGCCTGCTCTGAAGGAAAGTGTGGGAGCAGGAACTGCAGTGGCAAGGGTGAAAAGTGTGCCTTCAGGGAAGCTAAAACCCTTGTTACCAAAGCAGAAAGAGGAGAACCACAGTGTACCAAAATGGGACTTTGGGGAAAAGAAAAATGATGATTGCTGGTTCTGTAAAATGCCAGGGAATATTACCAGGCAGTGTCCTGAAAAAACACAAGGTGTAAACGGGGTCCCTCCGGCTGAGCTGGTTGCTAATTGTATCCCTGAGGCTATTTCTGCGAATAAGAGGGAGCACATTCATCTGGGGCATCTCTTACACTGGTAAAAAGGAATTTGGCTGGGCCTGAGTACCTCCTGCCAAATCAGTATATGTCTGTAAAGGGATTTACTAAGAAGGAGAAAACCCTGCTACTAGCCAGTGTTATCCTGGACTGGTATGATGCAGGAGAAAAGGTGTGAAAGACTGCTGTATCAGACACACTCATTGTGAATGTTATTTGAGGAAACCATGTTCAGCAGGGGTTGGTATGTGCCGTTACCCAGAGGCAGATGACTAGGGCCTCCTGTGATCTTCTGAGCCCCATAGAAGCTCATTCAAGAGAGAGCGGGAGGCTGGTCCACCAGTCTGTGTCTTTTACTGGGGAGGGTGAGAAAAGGGTGACAGAACTCTCCTGAGTAGCCATTCACCAGGCAGCAACTGAAGCCGACTCTGAGGAGGGTGGGGTAGCACATAGCAGGGGAGATGGAGCTTGCTGTGATGCTTAATCCCTGAATGCCACAGCTGTGGACCTCAGTCTGGGAGCTGAAGGGGACATGTCCCATTCTTTGGGGAAGTGTGAGGACTTTCTTGCAGCTCAGAGGACTGGCCCTAGCTTAGAGAAGCTGAGGGCCTGTACAGGGTCTGACAGGACACAAGGGGGTGACACAGTGGACTGTTATTCACACAGGACTTGAGGATGGGGGTGGGTGATGGGAAGGCAGCTTGCTGTTCCCCAGGGATAGCGTGACTTTTTGCTCAAGATAGCTCATGATATTCCCATGTCCGAACATCCGGGCATGGCTCACACTAAGCAGTGATTAACTCATAATTTTTATTGTCCCAACTTTACCAAGCAGGTGAAAGAATACTGTAGATCTTGTCAACAGTGTCAACGAATAGGGAAGGCAGGAGAAAAAGCAAAAGTTGCTTTAATCCCTTTACCTGTTGTGGAGGAACCTTTCCAAAAGGTGGTAATGGATATTGCTGGTCCTTTGAATACCCCAAGCTCCTCTGAGAAAAAGTATGTCCTAGTGGTGGTAGATTATGCCACCCGATATTCAGAGGCTGTCACCCTGTCTTCCATTAAGGCAGAAAAAGTAGCAGACACCTTGCTAGGGATTTTTTCCCATGTTGGGTTTCCACAAGAGGTTATCTCAGATCAAGGGGTAACTTCATGTCAGACCTGATGAAATGTTTGTGGGCGAGGTGTGGGGTGCCACAGAGGCTCACAAGCGAATGAGCTGGTAGAAAGTTTTAATGGGACCTTGAAAATCATACTCATGGGAATCTACAGAACAGCATGGGTGGGACTGGGAGAGATACCTTGCCCACCTGCTGTTTGCCTACAGGGAAGTGCCCCAAGAGTTGACAGGATTTTCCCCCTTCGAGCTCTTGTATGGATGTAGAGTGCGGGGACCCAATCTGATATGGAAGGACAGGGAAGGCAAGCATGCCACCCAGGGGACTCCAGTAGTGGAGTAATGTTTAGGGAAAAAGCTGAAGGAGCTAATCAGAGTGGCCCAGAGCAACCTGTCAGCTGCCTAGCAGAGACAAAAGACATGGTACAATCATGGAGTCAGAGCTTGCTTGTATGCAGTAGTACAAGAAGTCATGGTTCTGACCCCAGTCCAGAAAGACAAGTTGCAGGTAGAGTGGGTGGGATCATACAAGATGGTCCAGCAGGTAAACAATGTAAATTGCCTGACCAGAGGCACACCCACAGGATATACCATGTGAACATGATGAAGCCCTATTTCAATAAGGCTGACATGGTATTTGCAGTTTGCAGTCCTGGAGAGGAGACAGATGAGGAGGACCCCCTTCTGGACTTGCTGGCTGAGAGCAAGTGGGAATCATCTGTGGAGGCGATCAAGCTGTTCCCACAGCTGACACCTGAACAGGCCCAGGAGGTAGGGAAAGTTTTACAAGACTTTGTTTACATCTGAACAGGGACAGATCCACTAGCAGTTCATGATGTGGACACCTGTTCCCAGGCACCCATACATTGAACAGCCTACCAGGTGTCTGAGGCAGTCCTAAAAGATATTAGGAGGGAGGTGGAAGACATGCTGGATCTAGGGGTGATCCAGAAATCCTATAGTCCCTAGGCCTCCCCTGTAGTCCTTGTCCCCATGCCAGATGGGACTACATGCTTGTATGTGGACAGCTCAACACCATCATGAAGTTTGATGCCCACCCAAATCCCCGCACAGATGAGCTGCTGGACAAGCTGGGGGGGGTGACCTACCTGACAACTAGATACCTGACTAAAGGGTACTGACTGATGGCCAGGGCTAGGGAACAGTCAGACTTCATTATCCCAATAGACCTATTTGAGTTTAAGGTAATGACCTTTGGGATGAAGAATGCCCCTGCCACCTTCCAATGATTGGTGAATCAGGTGCTGCATGGTACAGAGGATTATGCAGTGGCATATTTAGGTAACACTGCCATATTCAGCCATAGCTAGGAGGAGCACCTGACCCATCTGAGGGAAGTGTTGGGCAGAGTACAGGCAGCCGTACTAACTGTAAAAGCAGAGAAGTGCCTGCTGGCTATGGCAGAGGTAATTAATATGTGACACATAGTGAGATGGGGGCAATTCTGCCCAAACCAAGCAGAAACAGAGGCAATTGCAGCATGTCCCACACCTGAGACCCAGAAGCAGGTAAGGAGCTTCCTTGGAACAGCGGGGTACTGCAGAAAATTTGTACCTAACTCAGCACCCTGGTGACTCCTCTATCTGGACTACTAAAAAAGAAACAGCCTAAGAGAGTGAACTGGGGCCTAGCATTTGAGAAGGGCTTCACACAGCTGAAAGTCGTGCTGTGCAGTGCCCCAGTACTGGCCAGTCCAGACTGCACCCGTCCATTTGTGGTAGAGATGGATGCTTCTGATGGGATTGGAGCAGTCCTTAGCCAGACATCCCAGCATGGGAAGGATCACCCTATTGTGTACCTCAGTAAAAAGTTCTTCCACATGAGCAGGCATAGTCCACTGTGGAGAAGGAGTGTCTTGCACTAGTGTGGTCGCTAAAGAAATTAGAGCCCTATCTCTATGGGAGGAGCTTTGAGGTACAAACAGACCACAACCCTCTAAAATGGTTGAAGCAAATGAAGAAAACTAATGGGAAGCTCCTAAGATGGAGTATTGCATTACAAGCATATGATATGAACATCACACATAAATCAGGGTCCGAAAACACCAATGCAGATGGCTTATCCCTCCAGTCAGAGTAAGGGACAGAACTGATAGAAACCATGGCAAGTAAAAGGGGGCATGTTTCCTTAGGTTCTATTTAAGGAGGAAGGTGTGTGGCAGATTCGCACCATGTCATATTTTTGTGTTTTTATAGTTAATAGTCCTTTTATTGTTACGGAGTTGGTCAAGTCTGTTTTTTTCTCTGTAGCTTCTGTTGGTATGGAATATTTCTTGAGTCTATTCTGCTAGTTTTAATTGGTTCTTTGTTTTTAGAAAATTGTGCCTGGGTGAGGCAGTTTCAGTTAATGGGAGGGTCATTAGAAGCTAAAAAGCCAAGCCATTTTATCCTGAATAGTTCTGTGGGAAAAGAAGCAGAACAAATGCCTTGGACCAGCTATTTCAGCAGGAGGTGGTGCCATAGTGCCTCAAACACAAGGTAGCAGTAAAACTGGTTTCTTTTGTCCTAACCAGAAGGGGGGGGGCGGCGGCAGGGGGAGAGAATCTTCCAGCAGTTAATTTTTAAATCAAAACATATAGAAGCCGTTGGTTCTTTGCAGCCATGTGACAAAGGCCAGTCAATCACAGTAGGGCAAGCCAGAGGCACCACCTTTGAACTTGCCTTTGAAAAGCCAGAGAAAGGCTTGCTAGAGTCAGTTCTGTTTGAGATGAGAAACTGATCAAACGGGACCCCTGTTTTGAATTCCACCACAAGACAAGTAACCGAGATTATTTTACTGGACTCTAACGACATCAGCTGCAACTGGAACAAGGTAGAAACTATATGTTAGATTTAGGAAAGTTAAGTATTTTTTTTTTTTGTATATTGTCCAGTTTTTATTTATTATATCCTGTAACCAATCTTTATTTATTTGTTTAACTGTATTATTGAGTAGATATTAGTAAAGCCTTTGACATAATTTTTTAATACCTCTGAAATTGTCTGTTGTGTGTGTAAGCTTGGGAGAGTTTTGTTCAAGCAATACCACACCTGACGTAACACATAAAGGTCAAATGCTATCAGAACAGTACACGAGAAGGGACTCTGAGTGTAGGGGAGAGATATACGAGGTCTCATGGAGTGGTCTGTGTGGTTTGAACTGGTCTCTGCAGTTCCCTGGAAAAGATGCATATAGGGTTTATAAGACACCTCAAAGGCCTGTAAATGCCTATGGATTTTCTTTCTCGCTGCACAGTGGGCAAAAGGGTTCTCTCCCAGGAACATAGACTCAACACTGTATTTTCACCGCTCACACAGAGAGAAGGAAGACCCAGGATCTCCTGGTGGATGCTAAGTTGTAAACCCAACAAGTGCCCTGGAAGGATGGAGGGGAGGGTTCCTGACCCACACCACACAGGTTACACTCAGGGCAGTTCACTGTAAGCCCAGGGAACCCTGCCCCCCAGGAATGGGCCTGTGACAGGAACCACACAAGAAGCAGAAGAATTCACAAGGTGGTTAAATGTGAATAATCTGAATCTTACTTTTATAGTGGAAATGAGTAAGACTGAACTGAATTTTCTGGATATAACTCTGACCAACACAGAGCAAGGGACAGTCAGGACTAAAGGGTAGAGGAAGGAAGCTGCAACAAGCAGCCTCCTACGTGCAGAATCATCCCACCCTAAACACATGATTGAATCCATTCCCTATATCAAGGTCCTTGGAATCCGTCATATTTGCTGTGATGTAGAATCTTTTACTGAACAAGTCAATGAGTTGAAGCAAAGATTTAAGGAGAGGCTGTAGGGGAGAAAAAAAAAAGCCTTAACCAGGCTCTGGAGAAAGTGAAAACAACAAGAAACATTATTCAGCCCCATACAAACAAAAACAAGGTGAATGCCCAGTCAAGAATAGATTTCAGTGTAGAATTCAACATGTTGGCAGGCCAAATTGGCAGTGCCAGGAGAAAGAACAGGCCAATTCTAAAAAGTGACAGAATATTGGTGGAATCACTACAAGGACCACCTCTATCACCTTTAGAAAAACAAAGTATTAGCAACATGACCATAACTATTTTTCAAAAGAACAAACTCCCCTTTTGAATTAGCTACCCCCTCTCCCTAAAGGGAAACATCAAACATTTGTAAATACATGAGGGATGGTAATGAATTTATCCAGCCATCATTTGATTAGAATATCTGTATCAATGAGTTCATCCAATGTACCCCTTCATTTGTTGTGTATATAATCCAGTGCCCCTGCCAGAAATGATATGCCAGTTGGACAATACGCCCATTTAACAAGAGGCTGCAGGAATATTCAGAGACATTATGAATAAAAGAAAATATTGTCCTGTTGCAGTACACTATGAAGTATCACATGGATCTGATCCAGTGGGTACTAGGTGTATGAGATTGGTCCATAGCAAACCTATGCCCAGAGGAAGGGATCACATGCAGTGATTACTGCAGCAAGATGCACACCGAATGTACACTCTGCAAACTAGATGCGCAGGAGGATTAAATGAAGAAATGGACTTTAATCTCTCAGGCCAAGAAGTCTTAACTCGTATGGGCTTGGCTGAAGGAATACGTTTCTGCCACATGGGAATTGTATTAAAGCTAGATACCATTTGCATAATAGCCAAAACATACTTTTCCCCTCACTGTTATGTTGTTTCATTAGAATATTAAATAGCTGTCAGTGAATTGTGATGCTATAACATACAACAGCTTAATAAGACATTTTAATTATTTCATTTTTTTTTCTTCTGGTTTCTCTAGATTCATAGGACTGCAACATGAATTCTCTCTTTTTAACACATTAATCATCATAATAATATCATGTTTATTGATCAGCCATAAGCGTTTACAATTTCATCATACAAAATAACAATGTTAACAGCATTAAATTAAAAATAGGACATAATTATTTTGCTTCCTAGAGCCTTAAAATATTCAGCCATATTGTACCCCATAGACATGTAAAAGAGATTTAAAATGGGAAAAAACTTATTCTTAACACAATGTAGATTGACAATACATAAGAAGTGGGAAAAGGACTTGTATCTGAGTTATGTTACAATTTTACAGTCAGTAAACAGGCAGGGCAAATTTTATTTATAAAGCACCCTATCCAGGGGCTCGGAGTGCTTCACAATAAAAACAGTACCCCAAAAATTAAGATAAAAAAATTTTAATAAAACTAAATGCTTTTTCAAAAAGAAACGTTTTTAAAGAGACTTTAAAGGCCTTCACCAAGCTGGCTGCACGTGTGGAAGGGAATTCCACAAAAAATGGTGCAGCAGTACCAAAAGCTCTGTAGCCTGATCTCTTAGGATGAGAGGAAGGTACAACAAGCAAGCCAACCTCAGCGGAACGTAGGGGACGAATAGGTTGATACTGCACCAGGAGCTATTTGAGGTAGTCAGGCCCCAAACCATGTAGGGTCTTGTAGGTCAACAAGTAAATCTTAAAGGTGATACATGAACTCACAGGCAGCCAGTACAGAGCGTGCAGAACAGGAGTGACATGATCCCTCATTGGTGTACCTGTCAACATCCTGGCTGCAGCATTCTGTGCTAGCTGCAGTAGATGCATCAATCCTCCAGACAGCCCTAGGTATAGAGCATTGCAGTAATCAAGTCTGCCGGTGACAAAGGCATGGAGGACTGTGGCCAGATCATCAGGTGTCAAGAAGGGCTGGGTCCTGGTGATATTCCAGAGATATAAAAACCCGATGACACATGCTGTTCAAGGGTGAATTGGTAGACTAGAAAAACACCAAGATCTTTAACTGCACTTACCACCAACAGGGGCTGTACACCAACTGCTGGGGCAAGCAACCTTCCATCAGTGGAAACACTGACATGACCAGGCTCGACCATCATAATCTCTGTCTTGCCAGCATTGAGACATAGCCAGTTTGCAGACATCAAAATGTTTATCTCAGCCAAACACTGGCTCAGCGTACCTGGGGTGGAGAGGTCATCTGGGGCACAAGACGGGTACAACTGGGTATCATCCGCATAGCAGTGAAACCCCAGATTGTACAGCCTAATGATCTCTCCTAGTGGTAGCATGTACATGGAGAATAACAGGGGAACCAAAATAGAACCCTGCAGAACACCACACGGAAGCATGAAAAGTACTGAGGAAAAATTCTGAAGGACAATGTACCATGATCTTACAGTTAAATATGAGCTATACCAGTGCAAAACTGCACCGGCGATGCCCACATAGTTCTGCAAATAATCCAATAGCACCCCATGATCTACAATGTCAAAAGCTGAGGCTAGGTCCAAGAGCACCAAGATGGTAGATTGCCCTCAGTCACTCACCATGAAGAGATCAAGTGACACCCTGATCAAAGCTGTCTCAGTGCTGTGCTGGGGCCAAAAACCCGATTGGAGAGGTTCAAAGATGGAAAAACTCTCCAAACGCTCAGCCAACTCATCAGCCTCCACCTTCTAAATAACCTTCCCCAAAAAGGAAAGATTAGAGATAGGCCTATAGTTCGAGAGAATATCAGGGTCTAAAGTTGGCTTTTTAAGGAGGGGGTCTTACCACAGCCTCTTACAAGGCCATAGGAAAGATACCCTCACTTAAAGACCTATTTATAATTTCCACATACACTGGACCCAGGAAATCCAAGTAGCTGATGACAAGCCACGTTGGGCCTGGGTCCGGGGCACAGCTGATGGGATGCAAGCTGGTAAGCACATGGAGGACCTCAACTGCCAAAACCGGCTGAAACTCACTCCAACTTAGCAAGGGATCTTTACCAACAGACCAGTCACCTCCAGCAAAAACTGGACCAGAGGAGACAATATCAATCCTGATAGAGGGCACATTGTTGGCAAAAAAAAAGCCCAAACTGCTCGCACTTTTCTGTGGAAAATGCTGTCCCAGACTGCGGACAAGAGGGATTCAACCAGCTGTTTACAGTGTGGAAGAGCACAGCTGGGCGATTTCTTGCTGCAGCTATCAACCAAGACAAAAGCTCATCCTTCTTAAGATTGATTGCCTGCTGATACTCCAAAGAGTGGAGCCTCAGCGCTGCCTTGTTCCCCTCAGAGCGAGACCTCCTCCAGGCAGGCTCCAACCTATGCCCCTTAGTCTTCAACTGACATAGCTCAACACAGTACCATGGTGAGCGACGTCAAGAGGTCAAGGTGGAAAGGTGCAATTAGGTTCAGGGCATCGATCAAGGCTATATTATAAGCCTCAACACCAGCCTCTGAATGCTGAGCACAGGCTTGCAACAACCTCAAGACATCCAATGACTCCTGGAGCTGGGGAGGCTCCAATTTATTTTTTGGATGACACCGAATAACCTCCACAGTAGGGATAGTTTGACAGGGTACCCCACACAGGAACTCAACAGCATGATGATCCGACCAACAGACTGGATCAACCTTGACCACCATAATGTCAAGTCCGAGTAAGAAGACTAGGTTGAGAATGAGTCATCAGCTGGAGGAGCTCTTGCCCAAAACAACAGGATTCATTGTCAAGCTAGGTATCCCCCAGGACCAAAATCATTGGGGACTTCAACACCTGCTCGGTGATGAAGTCTGCCAGCTCCTGCAGGAAAAGGCTCCCCCCCCGGGGGCCGGTAGACAAGGACTATCCTGTCATTGACTCCCAAGGTGCACTTGGCGACCATACACTTGAAGGACACTAGTGTTCTCATTGTGAATGCAGTGAGGCCCAGAGTGGATCTAAAACAGATGGCCACCCCACCCCCTCTGTAGTCCCTCCTCAGGCAATGCAAGACTGAGTAACCAGGGGAACATAAGCCGCTAGCACAGGGCCAGCATTGTCACTCACCCAAGTCTCAATAATGCAAACAAGGTCAGCTGAGGAATCGGCAATGAAAGACTCCATCACCACAGTCTTATTCCTCAGTGACCTTGTGTTACAAAGAACATCCCAAAGAGGATGAGCCATGCAGGCCAGATGGACTACCTGCTGCCCGCAGACATTAGGCATAGCCCTTGGGAGGGGTACCAGATATGATGGCCTTCTGTCCTAGGGCCTTCTCCTCCCTGGGCATCTCCTGGGCTGAATCACACCAATCCTGTCCCCCCACATCACCAAACTGAGGACCCTCACTGCGGCAAATGCTCCCCCCTTTCAGAACTCCCAGCTCCCAACAGTGGCTGAGCACCTCTGCTATCAAAGGAAGTCCCAGAAAGGGACGAAGTGAACGCAGGAAGTCCACAAAGTAGGCGAGCCTCAAAGCCAAAACACCTCTACACGTAATGCAAGCAAAAAATAAACAAGAAGAAAAATACAGAAACAATGAAAACTAACACATTGATCACACTTATCCACAATCAAGCACCCATATACACACAAAACTCAAAACACACACACCACACAAATGACAATTTAAAACACATAAATACCCCCCCCACACCCTAACCCAACTGAAGTTACAAACAGGAGAATCTAAACAAGACTTAAATGCCCGTAAACAGTCAAAAATCAGCAATAGCAAAGTCCAAGGTCCATACTGTAAATATGAACAACTTTTCTTTTAAAATCATAGGAAGAGCAAAAGCAGGCTCACACCCCCAAGTTAAAATGTTTGTAGAACCACACGAAGCTCTCACCTCCGCGTGCAAATAATGTCCAGAAAAACACTAGTCCCATGGTTCTCTCACTACGCACAGGAGCTAGAGTAGCTGTAATTTAACAACAGTAAAATAAAACAAAACCGGTTCAATGCTCAACAACTGAGCTTCAGGCACTGTCACTGCCAAATGTCCAATTAAGAGGAACTAACTGGCCCGGAAAACAGCTTCAATGGTGGAGATAGCCCACTAGTCTATCCAAGATAAACTTATCCCTAGTATTATACAGAAACAACATTATCTGGTCCAGAGGGAGACTGAGTTTTGCAAGTATTGGATCCAACCAGATATTTCTTTTCCTAGACTATAAGGGATAAACTAATATAATATGTTTGAGGTCATCCTCCAGATTCATTCCACATTTACAATAGGAATGCAATACCCCTGCACGTTTCTGTTTGAAAACATTTAATTAGCATTATATAATTCCATCCTAAATCTGGTTACCACCTTTCTAGCAACCGGATCTGCTAGAATTGTCAGGTAGCGTTCCAGGAAATGTTCGGTTTTTAATTTCTTATACCACCGATAATTCTTAAGTTCCCGCCTTTTGTCCCCATTTCTGACTATCTGTTTAAGAGAGTTCTATGTTACTACAGATTATATTTATTGTATTTTTTTATTATTACTATAATTCTATTTGCTATAATTTTTATTGATAATGTTTTTATTGTACGGTGCCCAGAGCCTCTGGGATTGGGCGCCTAGAAAAATAAAATTTGCCTTGCCTTACCTTAAGTATAGTTATTTGTGATAATTTTTTTTAATAGCAATGTCCCTTATGCAGTTTTTGATCTGAAGGATGATCTCCTCAATTGGTCTCATATATATAGCGTACAAAACATAACCCAATCCTGATGGAAGTAAGATATCTTTGATTATTTTAGTCATGGGGAAGATAAAATTCCTTCTGGTATAATCTATTTCTTCTTCCAGACACTGTCTAGGAAGACAATCTTCTACAAGAAGAAACATTTTCAACAGAAAGGCAAAATTTTTTTCCATAACGTGACTGGTCAATGATAGTTGGCCTAGTTCAAATCTTAGTACCTCAGCTGGTAGTGCTCGGGAGACTGCCAGAATATAACGATAAATTTTACTCAATAATAATAAAAAAAAATGGTCAGACTGGATGGGCATTGTGGTCCTTATCTGCCGTCAACTTCTATGTTTAAGATTTCAAGCTTTTTTAAATTAGTGGAAGATCAAATTTCAGCTGCATATATACATAGATTCATAGACAGTGTTGGCAGATAAGGGCCTGTGGCCCACCCAGTGTGCCCATTTGAGCTTATAAGTTCAGTTTATGTTTTCCTAGAAGTCTGTTGCTCCTTACCCTGACCTACAGAATTCCTTTATTTCTATCCCATGCATTCTTAAATCCCGTGATTGTTTCAGCCCCCACCACTTCCTCTGGCAGGGTGTTCCACTTGTTCACCACCGTTCTGTGAAGAAATTCTTCCTCACGTTTCCTCTGAATCGTCCTTCCTCTAACTTCATCCAATGCCCTCTAGTCCTGGAACATCTTTTTCACTTAAAAATTGTGAATTCCTGCACCCTGTTCCTCCCTGTAAGATACTTGTATGTCTCTATCATATCCCCCTCCTCTCCTTCAGGGAGTACATATTCAGTTCCTTCAACCTGTCCTCATAGGACTTGTGATGCAATCCATGTACCATCTTTGTTGCCCTCTCCTCTGAACCTTCTCTACCCTGTCTATGTCCTTATGTAGGTAAGGTCTCCAGAACTGTACACTGTACTCCAGGTGGGGCCTCACTACTGTCTTGTATAGTGGAATTATGACTTCCTTTTCCTGCTGGTGATGCCCTGCCTATGCATCCCAGCATCCTATTTGCTTTACCTGCTGCCTTGTCACACTGGCTTCCCTACCTTGAGGTCATCAGAGATGATAACCCCAAGATCTCTTCCTGCTTGGTGCATGCTATATCCTCACCCCCAACTGATATATTGTGCCAGGGTTTTGTGCCCCATATGCATTTTCTTGCATTCTTTGCATTGAATTTCAACTGCCAAACCCTGACCATTCTTCAAGTTTCTGCAGGTCCCTTCTCATTCTGTCTACACCCTCTGGTGTGTCTACTCTGTTACAGAGCTTTGTGTCATCAGCGAACAGTGAAATTCTGCCTTCTAGGTCCTGCACAATGTCACTGATGAAGATGTTGAATAGGACCGGTCCCAGCACTGGTCACTCTTCCCTCTGTGGAGTGACAGCCATTTACCACCACCCTCTGTGTCCTGCCGCCCAGCCAGTTACCTACCCACCACACTACTGTCCTGCCCACACCCATATTCCCCAGTTTGTGTAATAGTCTTCTGTGTGGCACAGTGTCAAAGGCCTTGCTGAAGTCCAGATAGACCATGTCCACTGCCCTCCCCTGATCCACCTCCCTAGTCACCCAGTCAAAAAATTCAATGAGGTTGGTCTGACATGACCACCCCTGGTGAAACCATGCTGCCTTGGGTCCCTGTAGTCCATTCAAAACCAGATGTTCCACCAGTCTCTCCTTCAGTAGTGCTCCATGATCTTCCCCACTACCGAGGTGAGGCTGACTGGTCTGTAGTTTCCCGCCTCTTTGTTCCCACTTTGTATAAGGGACTACATCTGCTATCCTCCAGTCTTGGGTACCTCCCTGTTTCCAGTGATTGGCTAAACAGGATAGCCAGAGGTTCAGCCACCACCTCTTAGTTCTTTAAGGACCCTGGGGTGCACCCCATCTGGTCCCATTGCTTTATCAACTCTTATTACTTCCAGTTCCTTCAGGACCCTTTCTTGAGTAAAGGAACTTGTGTCCATTTCTGCACCATTCTCACCCCTTGTACTCCCTTCAGACCCATTACCCTCCTCTTCCTCAGTAAAGACTGAGCAGAAATACCTGTTCAATATGTCAGCTTTACTGTTGTCATCCTCCACGCGGCCCCCATCCTCCCCCTTCAGTCTCATTACCCTTACTTTGCCTTTCTTTTTTCACTTATGTACCTGTAAAAGGTTTTGTCCCCTCTACCCACTGATTTTGCAATGTGTTCTTCTGTCTGAGCTTTGGCTTCCCTTACTGGCCTCCTTTCTCCCTTTGCTTCTCCTGGTACTTCTTCCTATCCCTTTCTGCCTGTGTCTTTTGTATTGCCTGCATGCAATCTTTTGGCTTTCACTTCTTTGCTACCTCTTTGGAAACCATAATGGTATCCTCTTCCTTTTCCCTCTGCTAACCTGCTAATGCATAATTCTGTTGCTCTTGTAATCCCCATTTTAAATACTGCCCACTGTTCCTCAACCCCTGATTTCTTCACCATTCCCCTTAATGCCTCTTTCAATTATCTCCCCATTTTCCCAAAGTCTGCCCCCCTAAAATCCAGGATGCATGTTTTTGTGTGGTTTGGTTCTGCTCTTTCTGTGATTTCAAACCACAATGACTGGTGGTCACTGTTCCCCAGGTTCTCTCCACTGTTACCCCATCACATTGTCCCTGTTTGTGAGCACAAGGTCCAGTATTGCTTTCTGCCGAGTTGGTTCCATGACCAGTTGCTTGAGGAAGGCACCCTGAAGGGAGTCCAGGATAAATCTGCTCCTAGTTGATGCTGCTGCTGGGATGCTTCAGTCCACGTCTGGAATATTGAAGTGTCCAACCAGTACTACCTCACCCTTGTCTGCCATCCTTTGGATGGCTAGCATCAGCTCCCTATCTGTTTCTTCTTCCTGGGCTCGTGGTCTATAGACCACACCTGTGCGGATGGCTGGCCCCATTTTCCTTTCCAGCTTAACCCACAGTATCTGTTCCCCATTTTGTTCCTCCTGGATCTCTCTGGCTCTTATGTCATTTTTCACATACAGTGCCACTCCTCCTCCCTTCCTACCTGCCCTGTCTCTTCTGAATATGTTGTAGTCAGGTATGGCCATCTCCCAGTCATGGTTATCATTACACCAGGTTTCAGTGATGGCCACAATGTCCAGGTCTGACTCCACCATGACAGCCTCCAGATCTTCCATCTTGTTGCTAAGGCTCCTGGCATTGGCACATGGCTTCCATGATTTGACCTCCCTAGACTGTTTCACTGTTCTACTCCAGCCCCTTCCTTGGTTGTCCTTTATCCCTGGTTCTCCTTGCTGTCTGCCCTTCTGCTGAATTTTGCCCCTTTTCTGCCGATCCACCTCTTGGGCACTAATCTCCATCTTTTGCACACTGCTTTGTAGAGATAGCCACTCCTCCGGTTCACTGGCTCCACTGCTAGCTGTGGGGGGTGAGCAAGTAGGTATCCTCCTTGCTGGCCTGCCACCCCCCTTTACTAGTTTAAATGCTTGTCAGTGTAGCATTTAAACTTATCATTGAGTGCTTGGATTCCCCTCCAGGATGGATGCAGGCCGTCAGGCTTGAACAAACCTCCATCCCTCCAGGTGGGTCCCCAGTCACCAATGAATCCAAACCCTTCCTCACAGCACCAGTTCTTCAACCATGAGTTAATGTTCCTGGTGCATGCACCCCTATGCTCTCCCTTGCCTCTCGCAGGTAGTACTTCTGAGAAAGTGACAGAGGTAGCTACTTGCTTGAGACCCCTCCCCAATTTCCTAAACTCTTCCTGAACTTCCTTTGGCTCCCCATTTGCCAGGTCATTAGTACCTAGGTGGATAATGACATCCAACTCACCCTCCATCTTGCCTTCCCAGTGATCCCCAGGATCTTCCTTCCATCCCTCCATGCCGTGGCACCTGGTAGGCACCTCACCTCCCTGTCCTCCCCCTCTGGTGTTCCTAGCTGGACCCCTCTTATGATGGAGTCCCCCACCAGGATTCGCTTCCTCCTCCTCCTCTGGAGTCTACTGCTCTCCCCACTGAGGTCACCTCCTTGGCTAACCTCCACATCCCTTCCTTCCACTTCTCTGGGTACCTCTATTTGGTTGTCCCCATTTGCCAATGTGGCATATGAGTTCTTGAGTGGAATAGGATCTGGGATGTGCCTCTGCCTGACTGCTCTAACCCCCTGAGCCCACTGTCATCCAAGTGCTCCTCGCTCTCAGTATCCTTTGAGGCAGTTGCATTGACTGGGTGGTCTCTGGATAGGTGATGGTACCATGACCCAGTTTACTTCCACTCTGAGTCTGGCTACCTCATCCCGCAGTCCAGAGAGATGCATGCAGATAGGGCAGCACCTAGTGTCCAGAAGGTCTGCTCTGAATATGGCAGCCCCACAGCCACTGCATTGCACCACTCCCACATTATACTGCAATTCCACTACTTGTCTGTTACTGAAGTTCTCCTAGTTCCCTTTTTATTAATTTACTGTCCTAAAAATCCTGCCACTGATCCTCAGATACTTTTCTTTTTAAAAAAAGAAAATAAACCAATAAATAAATAAATGAGTCAAAACACTTGTGCTGAGGGTGGGCTTCTTCCCCCTTATGCCCCTCCTACTCCACTCCCCTTACTATCCCCTGTGTTTAGCTCCTGTCAATCAGATTTAACAGGGCATATAATTAAGAGGTTGGGGGAATTTGCAGCAGTTAAAGACAGCAAAGAAATACACCACCACTATGTTTTAAATTTTCAACAGCCCAAAAACAATTCTAAGTAAAGACAGCAAATAAATTACAGTGTCACTAAAAGCCCACAATCTAAGTTTAAAAGAAAAATAGCAATTACCAGTTACTGTAAAGCACTGAATTGAATATGTTTCCTTCCCCTTCTGGCTTCTTCTGAGAAAAGAAAAAAATATATATATTATACTTGCTTTAATTTTTATGTTTATTAATTTAAATATACCCCTTAAGGAGCCCTTGCCCAACCTAGTGTGAAATCTCTTACAGGCATTAAAGGCCGTTTGAAGTTTGATTTCCATCAGATGGGTATGATTTTTCCATAGGCAATTTTCAGAAAATCTGACCCCAAGAAAATCATAATATTTTTCTGTAACTATCTTCTGTTTGTTGATAAATAATGTTGGGTTCCTAGTATTTATTTTTATTGGAAACAACCATTTTTGTTTTGTTTGTATTAATAGTTAACCTACTTTCTGTACATAGTTTAGAAAAGAGCTCCACCTTCTTCTGTAGTCCCAAAAATGAAGCAGAAATCAAGACGTGTGATTTATCACGAATAACGTGTGATGTCGGATGCCTTGAGTGACCATTTGGAAAAACAGGCCAGCTAGGATTCCACCCAAGCTCATTGAAGCTAGGGACTTCTCCAGTTTTTCTGCAGAGCTGTCTGGGCAGTGTTGACTGGACCCCAATCAAGCTTCTCAACAGTGTAGATGAAACTGCACAATTCTTTCAATACACCACCTCAGCTGTGGCTAATCTCCATGCTCCACTAAGAAGAATATGCATTAACGGTCGCTGCTACAGATGGATCACACGGGAGCTAAAATCTCTAATGAAAAGCTGAGATAAGGCCAGGAAAAAAGTATATGTGCTCAACCCTCTCAGAAGACCTAGTTGACTATAGGTCACTGAGGAACCAATGTAAGAAGGCCACAAAAAGCTCAAAGAGGGAGTACATCAAAAACCTCCAGCGGAAAAACTTGGCAGACCCAAAGTCCTTCTGGTCCTGTATCAATAACCTGTTAAAAGGCCCAAACAAATCACCCCAGGGCCACATAATCTGCAATGGTCAAACCCTAACCAAGGGTAGCGAGGTAGCTGCTGCCTTCAATAATTTTTTCACTGAGCTGGGCACTTATAGAACAAACCCACCACAGCATACGCAGGACCCTGTGTATATTCAAGTGCAGGATACTCTACCCTCTCACTTTCACCTAAGGGCAGTACACATCAGGGAAGTGCTGCCCCTCCTACTGTCCATCAAATCCATTGGATCAGTGGGACCAGATGGCCTGGACCCTAGGCTGCTCAAGGCAGCTGCCCTGCCATTGCCTTACTCATCACCTGGTTCATAAATGGGTCCCTGCTGAATGGAGTTGTTCCCATAATATGGAAGCAGGCCCACATGGTGTCAGTCCACAAGGTAGGACCTAGGGAAACAATAGGTAACTACAAGCCTATCTCTCTCCTCTGCTCCCTGGCAAAAA
This sequence comes from Neoceratodus forsteri, assembly GCA_016271365.2. Lineage (NCBI taxonomy): Eukaryota > Metazoa > Chordata > Ceratodontiformes > Ceratodontidae > Neoceratodus > Neoceratodus forsteri. The sequence goes on along the minus strand of CM057450.1, from coordinate 676,295,420 downwards.
TCCAAGACCGGCTAGTTTATTGCCAACTTAGGGACTACCTAGAAGCGAACAAACTCCTGGCCCCCACCCAACATGGCTTCAAACAAAAGCACGTGACTGACACTGCGCTCATCAGGTTCACCTCTGATAGCTGAGAGGTACCTGGGTGTGGTGGTGGAAGTTAAAATGAACAACTCAGAGACTTGTGGGAGGGCAGTGGCCAAGGCCAACAGGATGCTGGGATGCATCGCTAGGAGGATCACCTCCAGAAGGAGGGAAGTGATACTCCCTCTGTATAACTCCTTGGTGAGGCTGCACCTCGAGTACTGCATGCAGTTTTGGAAGTCACACTTAAAGAGGGACATTGAACTCCTGGAGAGGGTCCAGAGGAGGGCAACCAAAATAATTTGGGGCTTGGGGGCAGGACCTATGCGGAGAGGCTCAGAGAGCTAAATCTATACACATTGGAAGAGAGAAGGGACTGGGGGACATGATAGAGGTCTTCAGGTACATGAAGGGGGTAAATAGGGGAGGAGCAGTCAAGGTGCTTTGAAGGAAGGAGGGGGGCAACTAGAGGGCATGGGTGGAAGCTGAAGGGGGGAGATTCAGGGGAGAAAGGAGGAGGTGCTACTTCACTGAGAGGGTGGTGGAGCCATGGAATGTGCTGCCCAGGGGGCTGGTGGAGGCAGAGATGATTGAGGGGTTCAAGAGGGGGTGGGACAGGTACAGGGGAAGGGTTCTGGAAGCAAAATCCAGAGCAGTGACAGTATCCGTGACTGGGAAGGGAGAATCCAGAGAGGGCGAGGGGGGCAGCAAGGTCAGCTCCCAGAGTGGGGGCTGACCAAACGAGCAGACACAAAAGACCATTAGGCCTATTCTGCTGGCAATCTAGTATGTTAGTATCCTGTCTGCTCTGGACAAAGGCACCCCAACAGGGGTTGTCTTCATTGACCCGACAAAGGCCTTTGATCTTGTAAATCACTCCCTTCTGCTAACTAAGCTGAGAAAGTTTGGCCTTGTTCAACACTCCCTGAACTGGGTTAGCAACTAACTGTCTGGTTGCTCCCAACAGGTCAAGTGGAGAGGTTCAACCTCTGGAACACTCCCTATAAATGAAGGGGTTCTGCAAGGTTCAATTTTGGGTCCCCTCTTGTTCTCTCTGTTTGTCAATGACCTCAGTTACCACTGTGGGAGCAGCTCTGTGGTACAGTACACTAATGACGTGGTACTTTACAGAACTATGACTCACATGGATGAACTAGAGCCCCAACTCCAGTCAAACTTTGCTAAGATCGAAACTTGGCTAATGAAAAATCGCCTGCTTCTAAACCCCAAAAAAACAAAAGCACTCCTGTTTGGCTCTAGATCCCTAGGTCCTGATCGTACTCACCTTCTCTCATTTGTCACAGCATCTGGATCCACAGTTGAGGCAGTTCAGTCCTTCAGATATCGTGGCCTGGTGCTAGATCAGGGTCTCTCTCTCTAAAACCCTACGTGGACCTAGTAACAAAAAGCATACACCAAAAGCTCAGCCTACTCTACCACCTAAGCGCAAACATGATACCTGAGACTAGACTGGTGATCACAAAGAGTATCCTCCTCCCAACCCTAACCTATGTTGCACCAATTCTACACAGCATGGCAAAGCAGGGCCACTGTAGGCTGTAAACCCTGTATCACAAAATAGCCTGCTTTGCCACAAAATCTCACCCAAGGACTCATCATTGCGATGTCCTCACCTCGCTCAACTGGCCTTCCTTCAGCCACAGACTTCAGTACCCCCTACTAAGTAGCACATATAAGCTTCTTGATGACCACCCTCTAGCAAGGCTAGCTGGGCTACTAGCTCCAAAGTGGTCCAGCAGACTCCTCTGCACCACAGGCCAAAATCTCCTGGAAGTACCCAGGATCAGCTCTGCAGTTGGCAGCAAATCCTATGCCCATGCTGCCCCCGCGTGCTATAGAATACGCTCCCTGGCCACTTACAGGAAGCTACCTCCCTAATGAATTTCCGGAAGGGATTATATGAGCACCTATTAAACTCCAGTCTCTGCTCCTGTCCCAAAGAATAACTTAACATTCCACCTTAGTCCCTTTGATCCCCCCCCCCCGTTATTAGTTTCCAATTGGTTCAGTGGAACCTGCATCGGCTATTGCCCTAACAATCATCTTTTTCTTTCAAGCTTGTGATTGCAATTATGTGCTGCTGTTTAATCTGCATAACCCTGCTGTAAATAACTTCTCTGTACTATGTAAAACTGTACACTGTCTTTGTAATCCTGTAGGATATGTCCAGAAATGTATAATTCGAATGTTTATGCTTTGCTATATGTAACTAATTTTGGGTTGCCCTTGAAAAAGGGGCCTACCCCGGTTAACAAAACTTAATAAATAAATAAGACTATGTCATCTGCATAGGCAAGACAAAAAACATTTCTATTAGCTGTTGCTGGAGAATGTATTGGTGACTGCTCCACCTGGTCTATAATATACCTGATGTACAAATTAAATAAAGTGGAGGCCAAAAGGCAGTCCTGCTAGACTTCCAGGTTTGTTTTAATTGCAGTAGTAACTCCCCCTACCTGATTATACTAAACCTTAGTCCAAGTATCCTGATGTAACCCTATCAAGATTTTCAACAAATCTGGATCAATATTTAAAGCTTGAAGTTTTCACCATAATAATTTACAGCTTATACTATCAAATGCATATTTTAAACTAATAAAACAACAGAAAAGTTTAGAATTTATGTTAACGTATTTCCAGATGAACTGCGACAAGACGTAACTGTGTTGAATCGTCGACCTATCACTTCTGAAACCATTCTGAACTGCATTAAGGAGATTATTTTCCAAAATCCAAGTTTAAAGCCTGATTAGAATTATTTTAGAAAAGATTTTCTTCGAGGTATCAATCCAAACTAATAAGTCTATACATACTTGGGTCTGTTGAAAGTCCTGTTTTAAATATAGGGAAGATAATACAGTACTACTCTTCCAGCTTTGGAGGGGGGAGTGGTCTCCTTTTTTGTATGAAAAAATAAAAAATAATCAAAACTAGCGGAAGCCACCAATCAGCAAACAACTTACAGATGTCTGACAAGACTAGATCAGGACCCGGGGCCTTATTTGAAGACACAGAATTAATAGCATGAATTACTTCTTCTCTATAAATGCAGAAATATCTGGGGAAAAACTGAACATTATTTCGGAGGTTCATATTCTAAACAAAAATTATCTAAGTCTTTGTCAGTGGAAAAATAAAGACCGTGAAAATGTGCTTCCCAGGTTAAGGGGGTTTAATAAGCTTCAACCGACCTAGAATACTGGTTGTAACCTTGACTAACCAGGGACAAAAAGCCTTAGTCATTTTTTAAGACAGTATTTTGCAATTTATCCCTCATGATTTAATAGTATTTATTTCTGTCATTTTCTAAAGTTTTACTATAGTTGTTCCTAACTATATTAAGAATGTTCAAATTTCCTCTCAAAGGGAATTTCTTAAAATATTTTGCTTGCCTGTTTAAGTTATTCTTAGCTTTTTTACAGAACTTCTTAACATTAAATGGCTTAGAATTTTTATTAGTTTTGTAAAAAGGTTTATGTAATCAATAATTTCTGTCCATTAGTTATATGCTATCTGGACATCATTAATTTCCATGAGAGTATTCTGCAATGATAACAATCTGAATAAAGTAATTTTTAGAATAAATCCACAGTCTCCCCCCCAATCTAATTCTTTTTAAATTAAAAATGTCAAGGCCATCAGTGTTTAATCCATTCTCATCCACATCAGTATTGCCTGCAATTTGCCAGTGGGTTAGTAGAGGGAAATGAACAGAGTCCAACTGGTCCAAAATTACCAAATCTTTAAAGAGTTTCAGAGCATCCATGTTGGTCCATACTTAAGCAATAATGCCCAACAGGGTGTGTGTGTCATGCTGGGATAACGTCATGCCTCTGGTGGTTGGGCACAAGACCGCAGGCCGAGTGTGTCCACTAACTGAGGCGTGACATTATCCCAAACGACACACACCCTGGAGGGCATTATTGCTATTATACAATGGCTCGTTGTTATACAGAATAAAAAAAATCATTTTAAAGATGCTTTTGTGTAGAAAAATGTTTTTGTTTTTTAAGAGAAGATGAAACAATCAAGCTAGAGGAAATTAAGCAAATGATCATCTACAGGTTCACAGTGAGGCTGAGACTAGACCTGTGATGTTGTGCTGGGATAACATCATGGGTCCAGCCCAAGACTGACCAATCAGAGTCCAGGATTTTTCTTGTCATTGTATAATAGGTCAATCACAGATGAGACAAAATGGCCCATAAAGGTATAGTCTCCCTGGTGGCCACCTGGTGCTCGATCATTTAATAATATGAGGCCTAATTTGATCAAGGTGTTGGTTTGTTTTTTATCTTTAGAGTTTCAGATCATGTTTACTATAAGATTAATGATATGTAATGCTGAAATGAGCTCACTTTCAAACATCTCTGGAAGATCCTTTTCATGTATTCTAGCATTGAAGTATCCAAGAACAATGACGGGATACGTTTCATAGCTAGTAACTACCTCTTTAAGATCCTCCGAGAAATACATCCATTCAGTCATCAAAAAAGCAGAGTTAGATTTGTAATTGAAGGAATGTATATGTTTAAAATAATCATTTTGTTGACTGGACATTCTTTTTTTTTTTTTTTTATCATGTCAGATTTTTTCACCCCACCGGATGGCCCCCATTCAACCTACTCCCCCAGCCCTGTCACCTGGAATTACCGGGGCTTACCTTTGCCCAGCCCGGGTGTGGCACCCTCGGGGAGTCGGTTCTCATCCTGCCGCCGGCATTTTTATCCTCCATTTTCTCCTGAGTGCCCCAGGAGAATGGCGCATGTGCGTGGAGGCGCACATGCGTCTTCAGCCCCAGTAACGACCCTCTTCCGCCCACCCCATTGACCTAATGCTGGGCACCCTGTGGCCTGCACTGTCTCCTGGCCTCCACTAGGGGGCAGCCATTGCTGAGGGATGCTGCTTCCCCCAACCCCAGAGAGGAGAGCTGCCTGCTGGCAACTCCATCCAGCTCCGCCCTCCCCCCGTGCCAACCTCCGGTGACCCGGGCTCATTCCAGAACCTGGGTCATCGAGGTAAGGCACCAGTGCCTCAGTCCTCCATGCTACTGGGCCAGCAGTGTTGACTGGACATTCTAAGAGTAATGGAATAATTTTTCTTGATCGTGAATTTAATAAAGTAATTTTATAATTTAGAGGTTTTGTCATATATTGTAATACCTGTCTTACTTCTACCATACTTTTTGTCCCTAGTTGCTGCTATTCCAAATCCTGTATATCCAAGGATCATGGGGGGGGGGGTGGTCATTTTGATACCAGGGGCCAGATTCTCAAAACTTTGCTCAGGCACAAACCCAGTTTACTTGGGGCAAACTAAGTTTTGCCCAGAGTTGGTATCCACTAAGCCCAGTTTGCCCAGGCAAGGGAGGGGACCTGCAAATACCCGCAGTAGCATTCATAAAGTTTTAGCTCCATGCAAGGGCCATTTTCAAAGGCCTTTGTGTGGAGAAATTACCACAGACAAAAACCTGGTGGTAATCCATGCCATCCTAGTGGTTGGTGGAGGTACTGTGGCCCCCACCTCCCCTCAGTCTCTGATCGCCCACCTGACTTTAATACATCATTTTTCCATAGTGTAGTGTCCCTCCCTGATCTCCCACCTGATATTGAAACCCCTGTTTCCATAGTGTAGTGTCCCTCCCCAGTTCCCGAACCCCCCACCTGATACTGATAAACCCGTTTCCATAGTGTAATATCTCCCCTGGTCCCCGATCTCCCACCCGATTTTGGAAAACCAGTTTTCCATTGTGCAGTGGTCCTTCCCCCTCCCTCATCACCGACTGCCATCCTCATATGAGCAAAACCTATTCCATGGCAGTCTAGGGTCCCTCCCCCAACCCCCACCACATCCAGTGTGACCCATCACCCCACTCCCCCATTTCATTCTTTAACTGGTGACCAACACAGCCCTCCTCACACCACTGCAGGAGAAGGGAGGAACCCTAGACTACCAGAGAATAAGATTTGGTCATCTGGAGATGGGGAGGGAACACTACACTATGGAAAACTGTTTTGTCAATAGTGGGTGGGAGATCAGGACTGAGGGGAACACTACACTATGGAAACAGGGGTTTATCACTATCAGGTGGGACATTGGGGACTGGGGAGGGGACACTACACTATGGAAACTTTTTTTTTCATAAAGTCAGGTGGGGAATTGGGGAGTGGGGGAGGGATCCTAGACTGCCAGGGTATATGGCATCTCTCTGGGGATGGCGTTCAGAGACCGGGGGGGTGGCCCTACACCAGGGAATGCAGCTGCATGGTGCATGGGCTGGTGGGGGGATGCACTATGCCTAACAAACGACATGCAAATGTGCCCGTAATGGGCATGCTAATGGACAACAGCACCTTGCATGCCCAATGAGCTCGTAAATGGGGGCTTAGCATGGTGGCGCTATTGCTGGCAGCCCATTCTCCTGGCTGGCAGGGCTGGGGCAGTACTACAGAGGTTCCCAGTGCTTTTTCTGGGTTAGCGCTGACCCAGCCTGCACCTATTCATAGTTAGATAGTGCGGTGCACTATTCGATTGTGAATTGCAATTTTTGGCCCCTGTATAATAGCAAGGTACGGAGCATACTTTTGCGCTGCACTTTGCCCGTTTTTGTAAATCCTGACCCTGGTCTCTTGAAAACACAAAATATCAAAAGTTACCAGAAATTTCTTTACTTCCTCATCCACTAATTTATACACGGGACCCTCTATGTTCCAGGAGAGGATTGTTAGATCTTCTATATGTGTTTCTCATATCTGTGTGTACTTGTCATTGTGAATCTAGTATGGCAAAGTGATTATTTACTGTAAAATCTGTTGCATTATTTTTAAGCCCATTTCCTTGTCATTTCCAAAAATTACACAATCAGTTAATAACACCTAAATTTGATCTAATACAGGTAAAATTTTCAAAACCAGGGCCACCAACTTAGCATTTTTAAAGGTTATATCTATCTGAGGGGATTCTGAGACTCCATGGTGGATTGTAATCTATTCTAATGCACTACATCGTAAATCTAAATGAAGAGTTTGTGATAAAAAGGTAGCAATTTGTTTCTTCGTAGAGACAGTAGTTTCACCTTTTGAAGTGGCAGAGGCAGAGGGAAACGTGGAGGCCTTATGGGTCACCTTACGATCCCCAGCAGGAGATAAGGTCAAGCTGGGAGTAGCATATAGGCCCCCCGGGATGAGTGATGTTCTAGAGGATGGTTTGCTGGACAACATCATTGCCCAGTGTGGTCCAAAAGGGGAAGGAGTGGTGTTGATGGGGGACCTTAATATGCCAGGTACAAACTGGGGAACCATGTCCTCTAAGGTGCCAAGGAGCAGAGGCTGCTGGATGGCTTCCAGGATGTGTTCTTAACACAGCGTGTGATGGAGCCCACAAGGGAGGGGCATGTCCTGGATGTGGTTCTGGCAGATGGGGATCTGGTAAGGGACATGGTTGTACAGGACCCCCTGACTGGGAGTGACCACAATACTGTCTGGTTTCAAATAAGCATTGGGGAGTGGGGTGAGATCTAGGACACTGGCAGTGGACTCAGGGGCAGACCTTTATGGGCATGGGAAATATTCTCAAGGATCACTTGAAGGGGATTACCTCAACGACAAGTGTGGAAAGGAGATGGGAGGTCATAAAACGGGGACTTCATGAGGCAGTCAGGATCTGCGCTAAGTTGAAACGTAAGGGAGCAAGGTCACATAAACCATGCTGGTGGTCCAGTGAGGTCCAGGTAGCAGTCAGAGAAAAGAAGGCGGCTTACAAAAAATATAAAACAACAAGAGGGGATAGGGATAAGGAAATGTACCAGCTTGCATCTAGAAAAGTCACCCGTATGGTGAGGGGAGCTAAGTCCAGTAAAGAGCAACGGCTGGCACAGGGGATACATGGAGGGGAAAAGGGGTTCTTCCGGTACATTGGGGAGCGGAGAAAAACTAAGGGCCATCTCAGCAGATTGAGATCAGAAGGAGGGTGGGTGGAAGAGGCGAGGGACCAGGCAGAGGTATTTAACGAGTACTTTGCCTCTGTGTTCACTAGGGAGGGGGATGGGATATCTACAAAGCAAGGCACAAAGGGGATAGAAGCGGCAGGGAGTGGGATCAGGGGAGCAACAGAAATGGAGCAAAAGGGAGGGAAAGGTACCCCAGGGGTGTCACATCTGGATAAGGATAAAAAGACCAGTAAGGTGGAGGGGACGGATGATGCCATCCCCACCAAAAGGGTGTGGTTTGCCCTCAAGGCCCTAAAGAAAGACAAATCTCCTGGCGGATGGCATTCATCCAGAGTACTATGGGAATTGGCGAACATACTGGCTGCACTTCTGGCGGAGCTTTTCAACAGGTCACTTGAGACAGGGAGGGTACCTAGGGATTGGCGAGAGGCACATGTGGTACCAATCCATAAAGGGGGGTCAAGGAAGTACCAGGAAACTATAGACCCATCAGTTTAACCCTCGGGTGGTGGGAAAATTAATGGAGAGTATACTAAAGGAACGATTGGGGGTTTACTTGGAGGAGGTGGAGGTCTGGATAGTCGCAGCATGGGTTTGTGCCAGGTAGATCATGTCAAACCAACCTTGTGGAGTTCTATGAATGGGTAACATCAGAACTGGACAGAGGTAAGCCTGTGGATATATTCTTGGACTTCAGCAAGGCGTTGACTCTGTCCCTCACAATGGTCTGGTGGAGAAACTGATGGGGTTAGGAGTAGGCCCTTTGATGGTCAGATGGATTGAAAACTGGATAGCTGGACGCACTCAGAGAGTAGTGGCTTGTGGGGAGCTCTCAAACCCTACAGAGGTTGGTAGTGGGTACCACAGGGCTCGGTCCTGGGTCCGATCCTGTTTAATGCATACATATCAGACATCAGGGAGGGTATAGGGTGTGAAATGAGTCTCTTCAGGATGACTCCAAGATGGGAGCAGTAGTTGAGGGAGAAGAGGGGAGGTTGGCCCTGCAAGGGGACCTGGACACCCTGGAAAGCTGGGCTCACACATGGAAATTAAATTTCAATATCACCAAGTGCAAGGTGTTGCATCTTGGTCGGGAAACCCTAAACACAGGTACACCCTGGGAGGGAGGTGCTGGAAGCCTCAACAGGGAAAAGACCTAGGGTCATGGTGGATACATGTATGAATAACACTGAGCAGTGCAGGAGAGCAGCTAGCAAGGCAAACAGGATGTTGGGATGCATACATGGGGATCACCTCTAGGAGCAAGAAGTGATTCTGCCGCTGTACAATGGACTGGTTAGACCACACCTTGAGTACTGTGTACAGTACTGAGACCACACTTGAAGAGGACATACAGCTCCTGGAGAGGGTACAGAGGAGGCAACAAAGATGATACGAGGGCTAGGGATTTGACTTACGAGGACAGACTTGAGGAGCTCTGCCTGTTTTCATTGGAGGAGAGGAGAGACAGGGGGACATGATTGAGGTCTTCAAGTACCTCAAGGGAATAAATAGGGTAAACATGGAGGGATCTTTAGACTAAAGCAGGGAGGCATCACCAGAGGCATGGTTTGAAGTTGGAAGGTGGAAGGGTGAGGGGGAGAGAGGAGGTTTTTACTGAGAGGGTGGTGGACCTTGGAATGCTCTGCCTGGTGAGCTGGTTCAGAGATCCACAGTGGAGAGCTTTAAGAGAGGGTGGGACAGACACAGAAAGTGGATGTATCAGATGATGGCCTGTCCCGGGGGGGTGGGGATGGATGATAGGGGTTTCTGGAGCACAAGGGATGGGAGGGTCTCGGCACCCAACTAAGGATCTGGGTTCGAGCAGACTTGATAGACCATAAGGCCTAATCTGCTGGCAAATAGTATGTTAGTAAGTCTGCCAACCAAACAAGGATAACATTCTTTTTTCCCAGGACTGAGAAGGTGAGACAGCATAGTTGTGAATCACCTCTGATACGCTCTTCTCCTTTTAAGGTCCTCTTCCTTACTATCATTCAGTTGTTGAGAGTCCATACCCCCCACTGGGGCTGGAACCTTTTGAGGGGCCAAAATATTGATACCATGTAGTTTAAATGTTCCCTCCCATTCCCATATTGTCCCCGCTGTACTAGAAGATTTACAATACAGCAGGACACAATCAGGGAAGAGGTGGCTTGGAGGGCGGGTAATATAAATATCAGGCTGTTCTGTTATCAGTAATAAGTGGGCTACCCACTTACTTAATTTTTCAGGGGTTTCCATCTCTAATCTATGTATCCCATCAATTTCAAGTAAGTATTCAAAAGGCAATCCTGAGTGATGCAAACAGTCCAAGGACGTATAGGCTTGAGGGGCAGATTAACCAAAGGTTCTTGCTCCTCAGTTTCCCACTGGACATCAAAAAAATTCTCTGTCCCTAACTCATGTAAAACTTTTTTTTTTTTAATTTTCTTTGTATACCCTCCTCTCGCTGCCGAACTCCTACTCCTTCGGGAGTCTCTAGTGGCCTGATTCGTCGCCACTCCTACTGCCTAGCGTCCAGTGCAGTCTGCCCCCCCATGGAGCCTCGGCTGTACTCCCCAAGGTGGGTATGGGGCGGGATCCATACGCCCCGACGTGTCTGAATTTAGTCGGGAGATGCTGGTACTGGTGCCAGCAGGGGCATTGGTTATTGTGGCCAGGAGCTCCATCTACAAGGAGCTCAGCGGGGTATTTCCTGGTTTTCTTCCCCGCCCTCAGGACGTCCGCACACTGGTGGGAGCCTAGGGCCGGAGCACGTGACAACGTGCTTGATGACCCGCTTCCCCGACAGACGCCCTCCCACCTCTGTCAAGATGCAGTCTCGCCGCACCTCCACCTGTGGTCACCCAGGTGGCGGTATTGCAGCGGGACTTGCACCCCTTCCCGGAGGAGGGAGGCAGCCGCTGGGTGCTCGATCCTCCTCCCTGGCGTCCCTCCAGCTGCCCGTGTCCAGGTGCCCGAACCCGGTCGCTGGCGTCGCAAGCGGAAGCCCTACCGCTGTGCCGGTGGGCCGACTGAAACTCAGGTAAAACTTGAGACATTAATGTTTTCCAGACCAGTCAGGCCTTCAGTACAGATCCTCTAATTTATTTCTAACCCGTTGATTTCAATTTGTTTTGGAGCACCCGAAGATATCTACTTAGTGATAGTATCACTTTGCTCTTGGGGTTTATTTTTCCTGTGAGATTTCTTTCTTTTAGGTTTATAGTTCCCCTCATGCAGTCTGTGCTGAGTTCAGAGTTGTTATTTCACCCCTTCCTTTCCAATTTCCTTAAGAAAAGGTGGTGGTAAATTTACCTACATTGCCTTATTTTCAAAAACGTGATCTTCATTAATACTATCCCTGGTGGGCTAGCAGACCCAACCCCCAATCTCCAATATGTAGTATAATATTGCTCTGGTGGGCTAGCATCCCCTCAAGCCCCAATCCCCTGTGTTGCCAAAGGAATCAATCATTGGTGGTACAGTGGAACCTCTGAGCCTAATCCCCCATTACACACATACCCCACATACCTGGTGGTCTAGTGGATCTCCCCGCACCCTGCAGTGCCCTACCACCCCGCTCCCCCAACCCATACTCAGTCGGCGACTGGCAAAGCCCACTGCACACCACCGCAGCCAGTCACTGACTGAGCTGTGAATGAGCATGTACTGCACATAGTACTCGCTCTGTGAATGACAGCTGCTATCATTTACTGAGTGCATACTATGTACAGTATGTGCTTATACAGAGCTCAGTCAGTGGCTGGCTGCGGTGGTGTGTGGTGGGCTATGCCAGTCACCAGCTGGCGTGGATTGGGTGGAGGAGAGTGGTAGGGCACTGCCAGGTGGGGGGTCCACTAGACCACCAGGAATGTGGGGTATGTGTCTAATAGGGAATTGGGCTTGGGAGTTCCACCACCAATGATTCAATCCTTTGGCAACATGGGGGATCAGGGCTGGGGGGAGCACTTAGCCCACCAAGGCAATATTATACTACATATTGGAGATCGGGGGGGTCTGCTAGCCCACCAGGGCAATATCATAATAATTAGTGGAGATTGGGGTGAGGGGTTCACTAACCCACCAGGGCAAAATACTTATTATTGTGGATCGGGGCTTGGGGGGACTGCATGAACTATGGGGGATTGGCTGGCAGCACATTGGTGCAACCTCCAAGGAAAACCAGGGTACTTCGATCGTTGTCCTCCCCAGGTGGTTTTTGAATCTCATTTTGGGGGATGCGGCAGCTTATATCTGCCACAAACCCCCTAGCATCCTGCTGCACTCCATTGTTTGGTGCAAGGCTGGTGCAAGCCCCCTTTGCCGCAAGCAGCCTGTGTTTCTTGCAGGCTGCTTTTGAGAATGGCCTGGGGTGCATTTTCTGGTGCAAGGTGCCACTTGTCTTTTTTCATTGATGCAAGCAGCTTGCATCCTTCTGAGGAGTTTTGTGAATTGGCCCCATCATCTCTAACTCTTCTAGTCAGTTGTTACAATTTTTTTCAGTCATTCAATAGTAAGATTTAAATCCTGAATCAATCGCAGCTGATAAATTATTAGGTTGAGGTATTAATCTCATAAGTGCTGATTCTCCCTCTCCTTCTCTTGCCATTCCCTTGTTATATAACATTGGGGAGGAGGAGAAGAAAGTTCCTGAGGTGAAAATGTAATTAAATCAGAGTTGTCATATCCAATTTCCCCAGAGGATTCAACGTCCAGTAAAATGTCATCATAAGGTAGCAAAGACGAGTCTTCTAGGGACTTCTAGTTGAGCTCTCTCAAAGATGATGGCAAAAACATCAAGCTCTGTGCCCACCTCGCCCCCAAATTCTCCCGACTACATTAAGCCACAGCTGAAAGCAATTAATAACATTGTTACTTTGGCTGGGATCGGCACTACAAGCTATAAAGATTACATCATCTCCTCATTGGAGGTAATTTGCTTGGAAGTGCCATTCCTGATTTTTCAGGGCTCCAGCCAGTCTCCTAAAGTTTCTACCAGAAAAATATCGGAGATGCTGGAGAGAGTGTGGGTGTCCTAGGGCCTCATTGGGTCATGTGTTTTGGCTGTGCCCTTTGTTGATGCCCTTTTGGCTCTCTCTTCAGTTGGAACTTTCTGGGATATTCAATGAGCCGGTGGAGTTAATGGCTGAACAAATTATACTAGAGATCTTTCCGGACCACACTCCCCCATGGTACAAGACACTCCTTCCAGTCTGCCTTTTGGCAGCTAAAAAAGCTATAACTCGTAGGTGGATGTCAACTCTGATTCCTACAGTCCAAGAATGAAGAATTATCATGTCTGGTATATACTGTTCTGAAAGTTTCAATGCTAAAATACAAAATAAGGGTCCATCTTACCTGTTGAAATGGCAGCGGTGGGTTTTTCACCAATCAAGGTGGACCCCGCCTTCTGCCCATAATTCTCCCCTTATTGTGGGTTGTCATACCTGAGTTTCTCACCTAGCAGGTAATGGGTGGGGGTTAGAGAGTGGTCAAATTGACCTGGATTTCCTCTTATACTTCACCTATATTATGAGGGGAAGGAAATCACAAATACACTCCTTTATACCTTGGTGATTATTTGGATACCTTTTAAAAACTATAGGATTAATCCCCTTTCCTTGACATTATTAATTGGGGTGCAACATGGAGATGGACTATTTATTATATATCACTACCTGGTGTACTGATCTCATAGGACAAAGTTTTTTTTTACCCTCAGAGATTAATGATTCTGCTGCAAAAATAATGCTACCATTGTAAACATTTATAAATTAACTGTAACCCTTTTCTTATTTGTAATGTGTGTAACGAAAACTTTTAATAAAAAGAAATAAAAAAAAAATTGTTACTTCAGGGACTTTGCATCGGAATACCAACCAAGAACTTTTGGAGGCTCCAGCTTTATTTAAATCATACTTAATACGCTGCCACAATGTCTGCAACTGAGGCCTTGGACTCTGAGCAATCACAGGCCGTGCAAGGACAACAAGATCAATACACTCCAGGTAGACAGAAACCAACTAAGAATAAGCGCATTAAACTGGATATGATTTATAAAGAGCTTCTATCTTTTTGAGCAGCGATTAAGGATCTTTATGGGGACTTAAGAAAGGACATAGTAAACCTTGAGCAAAGAACAGATGCATCGGAGCACCAAGTCACAGTAGTGGAAAACCAAGTAGACGATATGGAGCTGGAACTACAAAATTTACAAGACCAATATGCACAATTATAAGCAAGGTAAGAAGATGCTGAGAACAGAGCACGACGTAAAAATATCAGGCTGTACTGCATCCCTGAGGGCTCTGAGGGGCAGGATGTAACTGATTTCACCATTACTCTATTAAAAACAGCATTAGAACTGTAAGATTCTTGCAGGATTTGGACATATGACTCTGGGATCCCAGTACTGGGAATAGTATAAATGCCACTCAACACAGTGAGTTCTTGTTTCCTCACCTGAAGGGGGTTTATTTAAGCATATAGGCATTAGCATTACAGGCACTATAATAAAAAATATAGCTGGCAATAGTTTACAAGATAATAGAGCATGGATATTACCCATTCTCCTGGAAGCTGATGGCAGGTTCTTAGGCTGTCAGAATTTGCAGCTCAACTCTGGCTAATTCAGCCAGTTTATATACATTTTACACTCTGCCTTATAGCTGCTTCCACAGAAGGTATGCAAATATTCAAATGATAGCAAATGAATAGAGGCAAGAACTAATGAATGGCCTATTGGAAGGTATACGGATAACTAATGAGTAGAGCTAATGAATAGCCTTTTAAACAAACACACAGCTACTAAATAGCTGATTGAAGACTTGCAAATTTAGTATGTTCTTTCCATCACGTACTCAACATCAGGTCAGAATAATGTCAGTTTCAACTAGCTCCTGACCACAAGGCTTGTACTTTTTATGAACCTTACTCTGAACCTTTCATGAACCTTACTTTCAACCTTTCATACACTCACTTTGGCCATCAAGCATTGAAACACAGTGCATAATATAGCAGTACCTATACAGCAGTACCTTACAGTCCCCCACTTGAAGGAGAGAGAGAACTCGAGTCTTCACATGGTGTAAGCTACAGCATAGAGCGAGTGATACCTGCAGCTCTAATCATAAGCATTTCATTTCTGACATTTCTTATTAAACAGCGGAGATAACAAATGCTTAACAAGAGGAAAAACACTAGTACCAATTGTAACATTAATAAAACCTTAACGGATAAAACTCCCCAACTACCACCAAGAGTAGAATATATTAAATGCTCTGAGTCTGCAGCATTTAACAATTTGCTCACGGTATTTTGTACCCTTGCAGCAGAGTTCTCAATTTGAATGAGTTGTGTGTCTTTACGGTCTAGTAATTTTTGTACGTTTAATGTGAGGGGTGGTATGGGTACCCCGAAGGCCAGGGCATATTCTTTAATCAACATACTCTGCCTGGGGACTGAGGCATTAACATATGACATTTTGTAGGTATGGGTGGTAATAGGATGGAGAACTCTGTTCCCCAGTTGAGTGTCTCCAAGGGGCACAAAACAGAAATTAGGATAGGGAGTCGGACATTGGAGTCCTTGGTGAGTCATACCCTGAAGGTTAGTGACTACACAGTACTGATTAGTTCTATTATATGTGACTCTTATTGCTCAGTAGTCCATTTAGATATTTGGACCTGACACCAGGTGGAGGTATTAGATTGATTATCAATAGGTTCTTCTCCACAGATGGGCTGTTCCTGTGATAAAGCATCACAATCACAAACCCAGAGATCACTCATTGGAGAACAGCAATGGAGATTTGGTGCAACCCATGTACGGTTTTCATTTAGCACCAAAACCTCCGGGGGCTCAACACGGTAAGCATAGTAGTCACCTACTAGTTTACCTACTGAGTGAACTCTTACTATATCTTGATACATCTGGGTTTTTACATCTACATGAGGAAGGTTTACAGTAAAGGAGACCACCACGGTCTGGCTGAGGGTGCAGGTGGGTTGACAGGTAAATTTAGGTAAGTGTACCCCGGTGATGGCTATTTTTCTGACCAGGGGAAGTGGGGGCACCTCATGTATAGCACATGAGGATAGGCAGTGGGTGTTATTGGTGTCAGTGCACATGGGGCAGTACCATAACTTAATTTGGGCATCGTAATCCACAACAGGGAGTTTTCCCATGTCCAGTTGTTCAAACAACTTGGCAATGGTTGTGAGTACATATGACCCATATGCAGTACAAATAATGGATTGCCCAACAGTCTTATTTCTTACTTCTTCATTATTATGTTGAATAATCTCATTGATTTTATTTTGTACTTCTTTAAAAAGATTAGCAATATCATGCCTATTATATACAGTTAAGCGATCTTCTTGGGCCAAACCCTCCTGATTTATTTCCAAAGGTAATATTGCTTTTCCCTCCAGTTCCTGATCAGTTTGATAGGAATACTCTTCGTGAGCCTCCAAGTCTGCCCTGTTCCAAATGCTCATGCTGGACCCAAAGAGGCCTGCCATGTCCCCAAACAAATCTCTTTTTCATCTTCTAGACATACTTACATTTTGCTCACTTACTGTTTCTTTTCTTATCCAATCTATCTGTTTGGCCTGGAAGGTGCTAGCCATATCTATTAGCATGGTGGCATAACATTTTGATACATTAGAGTTGGCACATTGCCCTGTGGAGTTTAAATCCCAACTAGAAAAATTGAATATTACAGGTAACCTAATATACTGTACATTGTTAAAGTTTTCTCAACAGGCATTGTAGTTAGTTCACTAGGTGGTCCTTGTGCGACATTTGGACACCGGGGTGGCATCACAGTCAGGTGTATTGCAGCTGACTAGTAATTGGCATAACAAGTTCCACTTTTGTCACAGGTCCTGTTGCTCATCAGGCCTTGACTTATGCTGCAGCTGGTGACAGCTGGGTCAGTAGACCAGATACAATAAAATATTACCAATGTATATTTACCATTGTCCTTTGATTGATTGATTGATTAAAAGTTTATTTTTTCACAGGAAATTCATTTGTTAGGACAAAGTCCTGTTTACAACAAAGTCCTGCATGTGAATTCTAATACAATTACCAATTAACAATTGACATTTAACATAAATAATACAAACACAACTAATACAAACAAATGCAATTGCACTCTACATACATACATACATTATTTAAAACACACACATAAAAATACAAACTATTAAACAATTCATTTTTAAATTAAAAAAAATCTGAATTTGTTTTCTGTGATTCAGTCAAACCATTCCAACTTAATGCTACTCTATTCTGAGCATACCGTCCCCTAGTCTATTAAAGCTTCTATACATTGGGATATTGCTTAATGGATTCCTAGTCTTTATATACATTCATTATTTATCTTTCTTTTAATTGCTTATACAAAGGATGGTTATACTTTTGTGAATTATCTTATGACATATAGTAAACCAGAGATAGTTTCTTTTTTTCTTCAGGTTGAAGCCAATTTAACTTATTATAAATTATACAATGATGCTCATTTTAATACTTCCGAAGCAAATTTACTCTATCCTATAATATATTTGATTAACCAAATTTAAAGCAGTTTTAGTTTAATTCATGTAAATTATAGAACCATACTCAATATGGGTAACAGCATCTGTTTTGCCAATCGCTCCTTTGCCACCACAGGTAAAGCTCCCTCAACTCTTCTAAGGACCCCTAATCTTTTATTCACTTTCTTTACCTGAACTGATATGTGATTTACATATGTCATTCTAGCATCTACTTGAAACCCTAAGTATCTGTATGTTAATACATTTTCAATCTTTGTACCATTTTGTAAATGTAATTGTGGTTTGGGCTCTTTTCCTCTATATGAACCAATCGAAAACAACATAGTTTGTGTTTTTTTAGCATTCAAAAGAAGACCAGATTCACTGAACCATTTTTGCATTTGTAACAAATCACTTTGAAGTGGAATCCATTATACCTTGTGAGACTGTCAGCAGACGCCACTAAAACCGTGTCGTCTGCGCACAGTCTCACCTCACTATGTTTAATTTCATGAACCAAATTATTAACATAAATATTAAATAATAATGGGCTCAAAATAGAGCGGGTACACCTCTCTCTAGTTTCCTGGGCTACATCATTGTACCACATTGAACACATTGATATCTATTTGTCAAATATGACTCCAAGCCATTTTAATATTTGGCCCTTAATCCCTATGGCCCTTAACCTAGTCAAAAGCAAATCATATTGAACTAAATCAAAAGCCTTACTGAGATCCACAAACACCGCCCTTGTGTACTTTCCTTGGTTCATAGATGTAGCAACCAGGTTCATTAAATTCCAACAGGGCAGTGTTTGGGATCTCCTTTATAAAACCATGTTGTTCATCTACTATTACAGTATTTGTATCTAAATAATTATTTACCTGTTCATAGACTTTACGCTCCAAGATTTTAGATAAAATTGGCAAAGGGCTATTGGCCCATAATTTGAAGGAATAGTTCGATCCCCAGATTTATAAATGGGAATAATTTTTCCTTCTTCCAAATTTCAGGAACAGTAGAAGTACTCAAACTCAATTGAACAAATAGGTCACAATAGGGGCTATTACATGTGCTCCTAATTTTAAATATTGGGCCTCAATCCCATCAATACCTCCTGATTTACTTTTATTTAAATTTTAGCTCTTCAGTCTATCTCTTTTAAAATTTCAAACTTAAATATTCCTATATGGGCTACTCAGCGTGTCTGATAAAGTAGAGAAACCATTCCATTCACATTCAAATCTGGCAACTTTAAATCTGTAATTCCAAAAATACATATTAAAAATATTCGCTATAACCTTTGTATCAGTAACTAGTTTTCATCTTGTACCAAAGTAGGACTTATGGAGTCTTTATTTGGGATTTCAGCTCTGTTATAAGCTTCCAAAAGCGGTTTGGAGTCAGAGGAATTATTTATTTTATTCTGATAATATTTATTCTTTATGTTTTTAATTATATTTTTACACTTATTCCTCCAAAACTTGAAGGTATGCCAATCTGCTTCTTTCTTTGTTTTTCTCGCCTTTTTCCATATCCTATCTCTAATCCTTAAATATTTTTTTAATCTTATCAGTGATCCATGGGGCTTCTTTATTCCTTTTAATTTTCTTATTAATGGGGCATGGTACTGTATTACATTCAAAAACATGTCATTAAACTCTTGAATAGCCAGTTCTATGTCTGGTATCAAATAAATTCTGTCCCAATGGATTTGCCTTAGATGATTTAGCAAAAGGATTGCTCATTAAACCCTTTAAAATCTCTGCTCCAATAAATAGTTGATTGTTGAGTAATGCACTGTTGTAACTTCAATAGTACAAGTAATAGGATTATGGTCCCCAAATTTAAAGGTAGTACTTCCCAGGTTTTTACTATGTCCTGGGATGCAAAAAATAAATCTAAAAAGAGAACCGTAAGTTCCATTTTTGTATTTCTTGTAGATTTTGTATTATTTGGTGCAAACCCAGAACTGAAAAACTACTCCAGTTTTCTCCTCTAGTCTGAAACCAATCTGCATTAAAGTCCCCTGTTAAAACTACTTGTTTGTCCTTTATTTTTCTAAATTAACTCTGCTAGTACATCAAATGTTTTACTTTTTGTTTTAGGGGCATAAAACACTTCTACCACTAATTTTATCACAATTAATTCAATAATAAGATAGTCAATTCCTTCCTTGTTCATACTTAACAGTACTTTATAGGGCCAAGAGTATTCTTAATAAACAACATCACCCCTCCCTTTACCTCTATCTGCACGTTCTATAGAAAATCCTGAAGTTGAATTTCTTCCTGCATTATACCTGTATGTAACCATGTTTCTGATACTGCTAATAAATCGTACTCAGTTTTAGTTGCCCATACCCTATACTCATCCATTTTATGGACTATGCTTCTAACGTTCTCATGAACCATTGACAGCTGCTTAATTTTTTTTACAATTAGGGCCCGGATTTAACTCAATATCCCCACTTTGAATTAACAGCGTTAAACATAATATATTTGTACTTCCTGTTACTTTTAACCCACAAATACCATGCTTAACACAAGAACTCTTTTGATAATATTGGGATTCATTTGTAAAGTGATTCCTTCTCCGAACGAATCCATCTTCACAATTGAATTGAACATTTCCCATAAAATATATACCTGATAACTTCATCATATCACCTCTAACTTCCTTATCTTCAAAGGTACTCATGATTATTAATCCCTATACAAACCAACTCCCCCAAACATATATACAAAACAGACCCTCATAATTAAGCTTCTTACTGCCAAACAAGTTAAAACAATTTTCATCGAGGAGACTCAAGCCACTCTACGCTGTTCCTCAAGGTTAGCTGGGCTGGGCCAGTGATCGGCGCAAGGTTTTATAGTGCTGGAGCCCCTAGTTCATTCAATCACTGACCCCCTCATGCAGAATGACAGAGTTTCAGGTGCAGTTCATTCAAACCCAGAGTAAAAGCAGGCACTCAATTAGCAGCAGTAGTAAAAAGTACAGCTTGTAACAGGCATTTAGTTCAAGCAAAGCAGTTCTCCCAAAGAATGTCCCAACTGGATATTATACTGGCGTTTTATGCAGCTCTCACCTGCTGCCTTCTTGTTGGTCTCACACAGTCACTGGGCACCTTGGGGAATCAGAGCAAGGCTTTATAGTGCTGGAGCCTTTAGTTCATTCAATCACTGACCCCCTCATGCAGAATGACAGAGTTTCAGGTGCAGTTCATTCAAACCCAGAGTAAAAGCAGGCACTCAATTAGCAGCAGTAGTAAAAAGTACAGCTTGTAACAGGCATTTAGTTCAAGCAAAGCAGTTCTCCCAAAGAATGTCCCAACTGGATATTATACTGGCGTTTTATGCAGCTCTCACCTGCTGCCTTCTTGTTGGTCTCACACAGTCACTGGGCACCTTGGGGGAATCAGAGCAAGGCTTTATAGTGCTGGAGCCCCTAGTTCATTCAATCACTGACCCCCTCATGCAGAATGACAGAGTTTCAGGTGCAGTTCATTCAAACCCAGAGTAAAAGCAGGCACTCAATTAGCAGCAGTAGTAAAAAGTACAGCTTGTAACAGGCATTTAGTTCAAGCAAAGCAGTTCTCCCAAAGAATGTCCCAACTGGATATTATACTGGCGTTTTATGCAGCTCTCACCTGCCGCCTTCTTGTTGGTCTCACACAGTCACTGGGCACCTTCGGGGAATCAGAGCAAGGCTTTATAGTGCTGGAGCCCCTAGTTCATTCAATCACTGACCCCCTCATGCAGAATGACTGAGTTTCAGGTGCAGTTCATTCAAACCAAGAGTAAAAGCAGACAATTAGCAGCAGTAGTAAAAAGTACAGCTTGTAACAGGCATTTAGTTCAAGCAAAGCAGTTCTCCCAAAGAATGTCCCAACTGGATATTATACTGGCGTTTTATGCAGGTCTCACCTGCCGCCTTCTTGTTGGTCTCACACAGTCACTGGACACCTTCGGTGTGTTTTTTTTTTATAATTAGAGACCCACTGTCCCGGTCTATGTAACCAAGTTGCGACCTATTATAGGTTGAGGGGCATGTAGGTCCCTCCAGATCCATCCATTCTGTGCACCACATGGTAGATGTTATAGTTTGGTTATCCTTGGCCCAGTGGATGGTCCATTGCCATTCCATGACATCATCAATATCGCCAGGGTCCCAGTTCCAGGAAGTCACTAAAGTCACTGACTGCTGGTATCCACAGGTTACATGAGTTTTTGGGATGCTGATATGAAGGCTGGCGACCATTGAAACACATATAATCAGCCACACCCACCACATCTTGTCCCTTTATAGTGCCTGTAGAAAAGGACAATTTAAGGTTAGTATCTGTTCTTTTACTTTACTGATTTCAGGTGGTTAATGTGGAACCATTTCAGTATGACAGCATTTTTCTTTCCTGTCATTTTGATTAGATACACTGAGAGGCTGGCCTTCTCCACAATAGGGAAGGGCCCTTTCCATTTTACATCAAATGTGTGTTGTTTTGGAGCATATTTCTTAATCATGATCGAGTCCCCCCACTTCATACTGAATTGGATTAACCTTGTTTTATTTATTTAATTGCTTTTGTTAACTGGGTAAGCACACTAGACAGCCAAGTGCCTATTTTCAGGTGTGACCCGGGAGATTACAAGGTACATACATGAACAATTTTCAGGTGCGACCCGGGAGATTGCAAGGTACATACATGAACATCAGGCAAAAACAAGTGAAGGATTACATTAAAGAGAATTAGCACACGGGGACAATACAAGCAACAGTACCAGCAGGGATTTACATTGCAGGCAGTAGGAAGAAGTACAGTGTGGTTTCATCATTCCAGGCAGCAATGTTGTAAGGCTTGCAGGTAGGCAAAGAGGACTAACATTGGGATAGAGTGGGCCCAGAGCAAGATAAGGGAGTGCACAGTAATAATGCTCACCCTGTTGGGCAGGTGGGCCTAAGTGGTCTATTTTTCTAGTAAACTGTGAGTACAGGAGGTGTATAAGCGCAGATGTACTCTACTCAAGTCATATTGTTTAGGTAGCATCTCAGTTTATCAAAATACTTTTTTGATTGGCTTTTTTAGATTTACGCAATTGAGAGGCTGTAAACTTACTAACCTCTAAAATATGCTGTAAATATGTTTCAAGCCATGCGTTAGTAATGGGAGCATTGAGACATGGAGTTTGAGATGGCTGCAGTAGTTGCGCTGGAGTACACATCAGGTGTCCAGTCATAGCCTAGTAAGGTGAGATTCCTGTGGAGGCAGATGGAGTGGAGCGAATCGCCATCCGGGCAAAGAGGCAACATAGTAGCCCACTGGGTAGGGTGTTAGTAACAGAATTTAGTGAGTGTCATTTTTAATGTATGATTGCCTCTCTCCATGACGCCAGAGGATTGAGGATGGTAAGGAATGTGGAGCTGTTGTTGAATTTGTAACATCTGTTGCAATTGTTGAAAAACGTTATCAGTAAAGGCTGGCCATTGAGCCGAAGAGATAATGTGAGGTAAGCCCCAACGTGGAAATAATTCTGTAGTCATCAGGTGTGCCACAGTGGAAGCCTTGCTGTCTCTGGTGGGAAATGCCTCTGTCCACTTGGTGAACAAGTCAACTATGACCAAAGCATGTGCATAGTTACCTTTAGTTTTAAGGAGACCTTCAATAAAGTCTACTTGTATATGACACCAAGGACCAGAAGGGGGCACGGCAGAGTGCAGAAGGGCTTGATTAGTGTATGGGGGAGAGTTAGTCTGGAGGCAGGGCAGGCAAGAAGCATAGGCCTCTTCACAAAGCTGATGGAGGTCTGGGCACCACAGGTGTTGTGTGATTTTAGAGAGAGTTTTCTCTAAAGAGAAATGGCCAGCAGTTGGATGGGAGTGGTACAGATGCTATATCTCTGGGAAAAGTGCCGGAGGTACACAGACTACTGGTGGTTGTAAAGTATCTTTAGAATACATTAAAAGTTTTGGTGCCGATTCTCCCCCACTGGGTGACAAAATGACATGCTTAGCCCAGTCCTAGGGAGAAGAATCCAGTGCAGAGCCTTACAAAAATTCTTCAATCTCCACAAAAGGTGGGTATGAATATTGGATTGATAGCAAGTCCATAGTGGCGGGGATAGCTGCTGCTATGATGGGAAGAGGACATACGGGGGGTACCCACAAGTTTCCTGAGATAGCCACCAGCTGTGCTGCATTGTGAACTTTTTGATTACCATCAGCATGCATAGTGCCCTCAGAATGTCCCTTAACCTTAACAATAGCAAGCGAAACAATAGTGATAGACAACAAACCATGTAAAAGTTGTAGCAAATTGTTGCGCTTGAGGGGTTTTTCATCAGTAGCAAGACAGTTATTTCGATGGTAAAGGGGAAGCATGGAGCAAGCATTACACACATAAGCACTGTCAGAATAGATGTTTGTTGGAAGGGAGTCCGCCAGACAAACTGCACAAATAATGGCATACAATTCAGCCACTTGGGCCAAATGGGGCAAACAGTGATAGCTGTGGGTGTTGGTTTCAGTAACTACTGCAAAGCCTATATAGGGCTGACCATGCTTATAATAGCATGAGCCATCCATATACCAATGACAGGCATTTGCAATTGGAGTATGCTGGATCAGAGGCGGGGAAGGGGTATGTCGTATGCTGCCATGCCATCGGGGCACTGATGAGGCTCTCTGGTTGCAGGAGCAAGGGCAGGCAGCATTGTAAGTTGTCGACAAGTGACATCAATGTCTCTCTGCATAAGCATAAGGCTGCACTTGGACAAGCGCTGGGAGAAGATGTGAGTATCCCCTGGCTTGAGGAGGTAATTTAAGGGTGTGTGTGTGGTGTGTGGATGACTAAATGTTGTAGTCCTGTAATATAGGTAAAATGCTGGACAGCCCAAAAGGTGGCTAAAAGATGTTTTTCACAAGCCATAAACTTTTTCTCCACTTCCATCAAAACACGTGAGGCGTATGCAAGGGGGCGGAGCCTGCCATGACGCTCTTGACACAGCACAGCCGAAATGGCATTGGGAGAGGCTGCCATTTCTACATGAAATGGCTGCTGGGGGTCAGTGACGACAAGCAGGGAGGCTTCAGCCACCACCGCCTGTAGTGCCCTGAAAGCCTCAGCATGTTGCGTGGTCCAACGCTCTGCAATCAAGTCACTCGGCAGGTCCTTAATTCCCTTTAACAAATCATACAAAGAACACGCTGTTTCAGTGAAGTGGGGAATAAAATCCCTCTGATAGTTAACTAAGCCCAGGAAGGAGTGTAGAGCAGTAATTGTCATTGGGGGCTGGATTTCTTTAATGAGGGCCACTTCGGCAGGGTCTAGGGACTTACCATCTCCGGAAACTACCACACCCAAAAAGGAAGCTAGTGACTTTACTTTTAATCCAGCCACTTTTAACAAAGCGAGTAACTCATCTAACAATGCTATATGCTCCGTTCTTGTCTCAGTTGCCAACAACAAATCATCCTCATACTGCAGCAAACAATCTGGCTTGGAAAAGTGTGTTAAAATGGCTGCCATGCATTTGTGAAAAATGGTTGGGCTGCAGTGAAACCCTTGTAGGAGGGCAGTCCAAGTGTATTGTCTATCCCTCCAAGTGAAAGCAAATTTATACTGACATTCTTTTGCCAGAGGCACACTTTAAAATCCATTAGCTATGTCCAGAGTGGAAAACCACTTAGCTTTGGGCAGCACCGTACTCAGGAGGGTGGGAGCCTCACGGACTATGGGTGCAGTTAGTGGGGTAGCGGCATTTAAAGCCCTATAGTCTACCGTTAGTTTCCATGAAGAGTCCAGCTTTTTCACTGGCCAAATAGGGGAGTTAGTCATAGACTCACATTCACTCAAAACCCCTTGATCCAGGAGCGACTGGATCATTTGGCCAATTGCCTGTTCACATTCTTTGGGAATTTTATATTGCTTTTGCGGTGGGTGTGCTTTGCCTGTGACATGCTCTTCTCTTTCCATCCTACCACAGTCATGTTTATGGGTAGCAAATACATCAGCATGTTTTTGAATTATAGCAGCAATTGACTTTTGAGATGAGGTGGGCAACTCTAAGTTTCCCATGCCCTTAATAGCAGCAACAACAAATGCATCATTAATCATTCCAGCCTGTGACTCAAATTCACTAAACCACATACAGTTATTAATCATATCCAACAGCACACCGTGTTTTGTTAGAAAGTCAGAACCTAGAACACCTCTACCATCTGGCAGACACATAAAAAAAGGTGCACAAACAAATTCATTATTGTTATCAAAACACAGTTTTTTTTTCCTTTGCAACTACTGCTTTTGTCTCAGTTCCTTCAAATGCCATCATAGATCTACATTATTTTGTAGCAAGCGGATGCAAAATTGGTTGCAAGGTATGTACAATTGTCATGGATGCTCCAGTATCCACCAGCATAGTTTGCTGTGGGCCTCCCTTCACAGCTGCCTGAACAACTGGACAATTCCATGTGTCTCTCCATAACCTCACACACGAAGTGACGGGGGAACCTGTAATTCCTATTTACTATCTAGCTTCGCATCCAGAGATGTTTCTCCATACTTACAGCAAAGCTCTTCTAATTGCCTCACTACTTCTGCATAGGGGGCCCGTCCCTTTTCTTACCAGTTTGCAGTGCTTTACTCTGCATGGTAGAATCTTTCTTGAACTCAGGACAATTAGGCCGGATATGTCCTGGCTTGTCACAATTATGACAAATGATCTGGTCTGTGTCTCTCCTCCCCTCCCCTTGTTTAACTTAGGACGGCCTCCTTTGGGCGGTTCTTCGACTGCCGAAACCTTTGTTTTCTTGGACTTCTCTTCTGGGGGAAGAATGGCATCCACCCTTGTAGCAGCTGCCTCAATATCTTTAAACAGGAACTTTTGAATAACTATCCCTCCTACCATACTTTTGAGAGCAGGTCTTAGTCCCGCTATCAGCCTATGTTTAAAAGTGACATAATCATTTCTGGGTTTGTCTTCTTGGGCAAGAGGGTTTCCCTGCAAGGCACCATTCCCAGTCGGATAGACTTGAACATATTTTACCCATAAGTGGTAGCTCCAAGAACTAAAGCACTCCTGATCCTTTTGTTGGGCATTTACAAAATCGGCCAGAAAGTCATGGGTCCCTAGCGTGGCCAAAGTAACAATTTTCCCCAATATCTCATTGAATTTTTCATCATCCTTTTTAAATGACATCGCGGACAGTAAGTCCGCATGCAGGGCAGTACGCAGTACATCTCTAATGTCTGCGTCTTCCAACTCAGAGTGGACCTTTTTGAATGTGTTTGCCTGATGGACGATGTCAGAACCATTATCCTGTGGGCAAATATCTCCTAATTCCCTTGCCAATGCTTGCTGGTCTGCATCGGTGAGGGGTTTGGTCTTTTTGGTTGTGTTTGTTCATGCATCATTTACCATTCCCACCGTAGTGGTAATGGTGTGAACAGGCGCTTCGGGGAAGGGCAGTGCTGACGGGCATGTCTGCTCGCAATCATCGAGGTATTTTCTACAATGGTCTCTATAATTTTCACTCTCCAAGTTCCAGTCGTCTGTTTGATGACTATGTTGGCTACGGGCATCTTCAGAATCTGACTCATTGTCGGAACTGTGATAATCCGTGGCTCTTAAATACAGTGGCACCTTTTTGCCACTGATAGCCATTATGACTGATGACAAACGCTGTACTTCACTTTGTAACTGTTTAGTTTTTTGCTTACATCTGTGATGCTCCTTGCCATATGGGTCTCTATCTTCCCCATAGAGTCCAGATGGTAACGGATGGTGGCTTGGGTATCTTCTAAAGAGTGACTGAGTCCGTCAACTTGTTTTTTTAAAATTTCATTTTCCTCTCTTCAGTTAGCAATATACTGTTGCTTCATTACTTTGTCCTGCGCTATTAAGTTACACTGTTGTAATCTCTCACTGAGATCTGTAATTCTAGCTTGATCTCGTGAGTGTCTGTCTGCATGTTCTTTATTTAGGACATCAGTATTTTTAGCAATTGCAACAGTGGCTCTCAAACACAATTTGACAGCCTGTTTATGAGATAATTTTTTATCACTACACTCCCTAAATACAAATATCAGCACTGCCCTCCATGGTGCATCTGCCTGGAGCTCATCCTGTAGGGATGAATATGGTTTAACTTTAGTAACTTTCTGTTCAATAAGACGCTTTCGACTAAGAATGTCTTTCACTGCCATTTTCACTATTGGTTTGTGGACTACACAAATGCTCAGATGTTTCCAGTCTTTCTCCCCTGTACCTCGTTAGGTTGCCAACCTTATCGAGGATACAGCCTGTAATGTTTGCCAAGCTTATTCTCAGTCTTGAGGATTAACCAGTAGTCCTGCCACACGGTCGCCACTATAAGATTCTTGCAGGATTTGGACTTATGACTCTGGGATCCCAGTACTGAAAATAGTATAAATACCACTCAACACAGTGAGTTCTTGTTTCCTCACCTGGAGGAGGTTTATTTTAGCATATAGGCATTAGCATTACAGACACTATAATAAAAAATATAGCTGGCAATAATTTACAAGATAATAGAGCATGGATATTACGCATTCTCCTGGAAGCTGATGGCAGGTTCTTAGGATGTCAGAATTTGCAGCTCAACTCTGGCTAATTCAGCCAGTTTATATATATTTTACACTCTGCCTGATAGCTGCTTCCAGAGAAGGTATGCAAATATTCAAATAAGAGCGAATGAATAGAGCTAAGAACTAATGAATCGCCTATTGGAAGGTATGCAGATAACTAATGAATAGAGCTAATAAATAGCCTTTAAACAGACACACAGCTACTGAATAGCTTATTGAAGACTTGCAAATTTAGTACGTTCTTTCCAACACGTACTCAACATCAGGTCAGAATAATGTCAGTTGCAACTAACTCCTGACCACAAGGCTTGTACTTTTCATGAACCTTACTCTGAATCTTTCATGAACCTTACTTTCAACCTTTCATGCACTCACTTTGGCCATCAAGCATTGAAACACAGTGCATAATACAGCATTCAAACAACATGAAGTCTTGCTGTATTCTGACTATTGCAGTTAGCCCCAGCCTTTAAACTGCCCCAGAGAACAAAGGGTTAACTTTCTATGCAGAGCATAGAATGCTGAGCTCGAGCTCGGTTGAGGTCTCTGTCTGCAGCCCTTTGAAATCCAACCGTCACATTCTTTACTCCGCCTCACTGAACAGTCGCTCCAGAGATTTCTCCTTCGGCTCGGTTCAAAAAGTCGGTAAAAGTGTCAGTTTTAAGCTTAATTTGTTCCACTTAGTTGGTTCAGCCTCTGTTTGCAGTACCGTGAGTACTAGATAGGTTTTACCTATTTCTGTGTGGAAATTGTAAGCTTGTTTGATCGGTTCAGCTGAACCGATCACTTTTAGTGAATTTCTGTCTTTTACTTTAGAGTGTGGTTACCAGTCCTTATCGGTTCTAAAAAAGAACATGTTTTGAAAGTTTTTTTCCAACACCCGTAACATGGTTAGGAACCAATAAGGGAGTCTTGCCTGGTGGTTGCCATAAAAAAGGTAAGTTTGGTTAGGTTGGCCATGTCTGAGAAACCCAAGAAGAAAACCGGGCCCACTGGGTTTCAACACTGCAGTGAGTTTGGGGAGGTCTTTGCTAAGGCCGATCCCCACACCACCTGTGTTTACTGTCTGGGGTTTGAACACCTCAATACAGACTGTCAAATTTGTAAACATTTTCCTAAATCTACCCTTGAAAAGAGATTAGGTAGACTGAGGGAAAAGGAGGCCGAGAAGTCCGCTGACCCGGATGGCCAGCCTGGTTCGGTTCCGACCGAATCAGGAGGAGTGCCCTCTGACCAGGGCGATACTTCTTTGGGCAAAAGGAGAGTCGATCCTGAGGGGTCAGTTCCTACAAAAAGGAAACGCAAAGAGAAATTTACCGGTTCAGATCCAGAGGTTCATGTTCCAACCGCCAAAGAAATAGCCAGAGCGATTCGGATTGTGGAATCACTTTGCCTGGTTCTGACTGATCCGGCACCATTTGGCAGGGGCTCGGTTCAGTCGGTTCCCACGGTTCAAGATTATACCCCTGAAGATTTTTATGAAGCAGAGTTTGAGGATGATGGTGACGATGGTGAAAGTCTGGATGTGCCTGTGGAACCGGACATCTCCCCAGACAGACCTGGTGTTTCCCCTCTTAGGCTTTCTGAGTCCCTTCCCCACTTTCTGTTTTGCAGAAAGGTGGCTGAAACCCTCCAGCTTCCTATGGAGGAGGCCATGGAGGATCAAGAGGAGCCTGATTATGTAGAAATGATGGACATCCCAGAGTCCAGGAGACTGTCTGTTCCCCTCCACAAATCCTTTGGGAAGCAGACACTCAAAATCTTATTCTCCCAATACTGTACCTCTTGTTGACAGAAGGATGGACAAGAGGCACACACTATCAGGCTCAGATACAGAGTTTTTATACCAACAATGCAGCCATGTTGAGGTAGTGCAGGCTGCTGCCTGTGACAAGACAAATATTCCCTTGGCTTCACCCCCCCCAGACAAAGACTCCAGGAAGATTGATGCCATGGCAAAAAAGCAGTACATGGCATCTTCCTTGGGACTCAGGCAGGTGAACTATATGGCCTATACAACCAGGTACCAGAAGTCCAGGTGGGAAACTGTACTGGCACTGGCTAAACAGGCCTCCCCCCAGCTAGCCAAGGAGCTGGAGGAGGTGGCTGCTGATGAGATTGAGGCATCAAAAGTACCTTTCAAACAACATGAAGTCTTGCTATATTATGACAATTGCAGTTTGTCCCACCATTAGAACTGCTCCGGAGGTGAAAGAGTTAACTACCATGCCAGGCATGGAGTTTAGAGCGTGAGCTCGGTTAGAGAAGCTCTGTCTGGCTAATTTCAAACCGAAACTGTCAGATTCTTTACTCCGCCTCACTGAACAGTCGCTCCGGAGATTTCTCCTACTGCTCGGTTCATTTCTCGGTTTAAACAGTATTTTCTCGGTTAAATTCAACCGCGAGTATTATTATTTTAACCGCAAACCGATCGGTTCAAGCTCTGTCTGTGGTATTGTATGTAATAGATAGGTTTATTTCTGTGTGGAACTTGTAAATTTTTATCGGTTCGGTTCGAACCGATCAGGCTGTTTAAAATTCTTAAAAGTAAGCATTTTAAAGCTTTCAGAGTGTGGTTCCCGGTTCTTATCGGTTCTAAAAACCGGATTTCATTACGTTTTTTTCCACGACCTGTGACATGGTTGGGAACCGATAAGGGTGTCTTGCCTGGCACTGCCGTTAAAAGGGCAAGTTTGTTGGTTAGGCTGGCATCATGTCTGAGAAACCCAAAAGAAAAACTGGGCCCACTGGGTTTCAACACTGTAGTGTCTGTGGGGAAGCCTTGCCAAGGCTGACCCACACCACACTGTGTCTATTGTCTGGGGTTTGACCACCTCAATTCAGACTGCCAGATTTGTAAAAATTTCCCTGCAGCCACCCTGGACAAGAGAGTGGGCAGGCTCAGGGAACGAGAGGCCAAAAAGTCCACTGACCCGGATGGCCAGCCCGGTTCGGTGCCAACCGAACCGGAGGGAGTGCCCTCTGACCAGGGCGAGACTTCCTCGGGCAAACGAAAAGCTGGCTCTGAGGAGCCAGTTCCAGCAAAGAAAACTAAAAAATCAGCAGGTTTGGAGTCCAAAATTCCTTCTCCAACTGCTGCAGAAATAGCAAAAGCTATACAGATTGTACAGTCACTTTCTCCTGTTCGTCCCGAACCGCCACTGTCTAGGTAAAGGTCAGTTCTGCGGTTCCACCAGTTCAAGAATATGATATTGAAGAGTTTTATGAACCAGAGGAGGGGGAGGAGGATTATGATCAGTGTGAATGTGACTTTGAGAGTCTGGATGTGCCCATTGAACCAGACATCTTCCCAGACAGACCTTTGGAATCTCCCCCTATGCTTTCTGAGTCCCCTTCTCACTTTTTGTTTTATAAAAAGGTTGCTGAAACCCTCCAGCTCCCATTAGAGGAAGCTGTGGATGAGCAAGAGGAACCTGATTTTGTGGAAATGATGGATATCCCAGAGTCTAGGAGATTATCTATCCCTTACATAAATCATTTAGGAAACAAACAAAAATACTAAAAGCTCCTAATTCTGTGCCTCCTGTTGACAAGAAGATGGACAGGAGGTACACTTTTATCAGGTCTGATACAGACTTTCTTTCACAGCAATGCAGTCATGTTGGGGTAGTTCAGGCTGCAGCCTGTGATAAGGCTAACATTCCCCTGGCTTCACATCCTCCTGACAAGGACTCCAGGAAGATTGATGCCATGGCTAAAAAACAATACATGGCAGCATCCTTGGGACTCAGACAAGCAAATTACATGGCTTATGTGGCAAGATACCAAAAGTCTAGATGGGACACTGTCATGGCTTTGGCCAAACAGGCCCCTGGCCAGCTTGCCAAAGAGTTGGAGCAGGTGGCTGCTGATGGTATTGAGGCATCCAAGGTGCAATTCCTTGCTGCTGTGGATTCTAATGATGTATCCTCTAGAGACATCTGTGGCCTTTCGTAGGTTGGCTTGGCTCAGGTGTACTAGTTTGTCACAGGATACCCAGACTAAGGCCATGGATTTTCCTGTGGTAGGGAATTCTCTGTTTGGGGAGCAGACAGAGAATTACATGAAGAAAATGGATGAATATAGAACAACTTATAGGAGTGTGACAAGCCAAGGAGCGGCAAGCCACTCCTCAGAAGCAGACCCCAGGAGTAGAGGTAGGGCCTTTCACAGGCCTTTTACCAAACCCAGGCTTCTTCTGCTTATGCTCAGAGGGTTGTTCAGAGGCAGAGCAGATGGGGTGCAAGCAGGCCTGCTTCCACCCCTCAGCCTAAAGCTCTCAAAACAGGCACCCTGATGGGGTGCCCAGGGCCGGTTCTCCATTACCTGTAGGGAGCAGGCTGGCTTACTTGTTCAGGACTGGAGTCTCAACATCAGACAAGTGGGTCCTGGAAGTAGGTAGGCCTTGGGTCTGGTTCCTCAGCTTCAAAAAATTTCCAAAGATGAGAGCCAGATCTTTTCCACCTGCAAACTCTCTAGAGACCTTTGCCTTAGAAACAGAAGTCTCAACCCTCATGGCTCTCAGAGCTGTAGAAAAGGTTTCCCCCCTATTCCAGGGCAAGGGTCTGTACTCCAGGTACTTCCTTACCCCAAAAAAGACAGGAGAATGGCGGCCCATTTTGGACCTAAGATATCTGAACAAGCACCTTTTGAAACCAAAATTCAAAATGGTGACTCTGGCAATAATTTTACCTTCTCTAAGGCCAGGGGACTGGCTAGCTTCCCTGGACCTCAAGAATGCCTATTTCCATGTTCTAATCAGAAGCTCCCACCGAAAGTACCTCAGATTCGAACTGCCCTCAGGCCATTACCAGTTCAGAGCAATGCCCTTCGGCCTCACCTCTGCCCCAAGGGTATTCACGAAATGTCTAGCAGTAGCAGTTGCTCATTTTAGAAGGCAAAAGATTGCTGTCTTTCCCTACCTAGACGACTGGCTTATTGTAGTCCAGTCTCCAGAACAGGTCAAATCACACCTGCAAGTTACCCAGCAGCTGCTCACGTCTCTGGGTTTCCTGCTCAATCTCCCAAAGTCAGTGCTGGAACCTGTTCAGATACTCACCTTCATAGGTGCAGAACTGGATACAAAGCAGGCCAGAGCCTTCCTGCCCTTAGAGAGGGTAAGGAACCTGGTGGCCCTGGCCTCCTCCTTCACTCCGCAGGTCTCTCGACCAGCAAGGCATTTCTTACAGCTCCTAGGACACATGGCTGCTTCCACAGCTGTAGTGCAAGGAGCAAGATTTCAGATGAGGGACATTCAGTTTCACTTGAGAGCCTTTTGGTCTCAAAGAAAAGATCCCCTTTCCAAGTTGATCCCAGTGACTCGAACCCTGATCCAGGCCCTTCAGTGGTGGCAGGATCAGAGCAATTTAAGACTAGGGGTCCCTTTCATCCCTCTATCTCACTCCTTGACCCTTACTACAGATGCGTCCCTTCTGGGATGGGGAGCTCACATGGGCAACCTCTCCACCCAGAGAGTGTGGTCCCCTCAAGAATCTCTGCTCCACATCAATTTGCTGGAACTCAGAGCTGTCTTTCTAGCACTTCAAGTGTTTTCTGCATCTGTTCAGAACAAAGTGGTACAAGTCAGGAGACAACACCACCACAATGTGGTACATCAACAAACAAGGGGGCACGGTCTTCGGCCTTGTGCACTCAAGCAATGAAGTTGTGTCTCTGGCTTATTCCTCTGAACACTTCCCTCATAGCAGTTCACCTCCCAGGAAAGGACAATGTCCCGCAGATGCTTCTCAGCAGGATTTCCCAGGGCCATCACGAATGGTCACTGGATCCCAATGCACTGGGATAGTTTTTGCCAGATGGGGCCCCCTCAGATAGATCTTTTCGCAGCCCCAGACAATCACCAACTTCTACTGTTTTGTTGCAGGCCCACAGTGATGGGCTCAGTCCCCTGGATGCCTTTCTTCTAGATTGGAAGGAAGTTTCTATATGCCTTCCCCTTCCTCTCCTTTTCAAGGTGCTAGTCAAATCAGATCCCAGCCTTGCAGGATGATTCTGATTGCTCCAGATTGGGCCAGGCAGCCCTGGTACCCTCCTTCTGTCCTTAGCTGTCATCTTTCTGTGCCTCCCAGGAAACACAACCTGTTATCTTGTGCCCAGGGGGAGTTTGGCTATCCGAATCTCCAAATCCCTCAACCTCAGAGCCTGGCTCTTGAGGGTTAGAGATTGCTGACCTACACCTTTCTCAGGTGTTCTTGACATCCTGAAGGCTTCTAGGAAGCCTTCCCACCAGGGCTACTTTATAATTCTAAATGGAAAAGGTTTTCCATCTGGTGTGCTCTGGGAAGCATATTCCCCGGAATCTGCTGATTTGCCCATTGTTTTGGACTATATGGTCTATCTTAACTCTTTGGGCCTGAGACCAGCTACCCTGAAAGTGCATTTGGCAGCTGTCTGCTTTTATTTCAGCAGGAAAGCCCTCTTCTCTTTCCACTCACCCTGTATTTTCCAAGTTTTTCAAGGGATTACTTCATACTAATCCACCTTTCAGGGCCCCGGCCCCTGCCTGGGATCTTAATGTTTGCATTGTTCAGTTGATGCAACCTTTGAACCTCTGTCTTCTACAGAGCTTAAGTATTTGACTTGGAAAACTGTTTTTCTAGTAGCCATCACTTCTGCCAGGCGCATAAGTGAGTTACAAGTCTTGTCAGTGGAGACTGACTTTATTTCCTTTCACAGGGATAAAGTAGTCCTTAGGATCACAGGAAGTTTTTGCCTAAGGTGGTTTCAGATTTCCATCTTAACCAATCTATCTCCCTTCCAGTGTTCTTTCACTGACCATTCCTCCTCTGGTGAGAGGAGGCTGCACAGCTTAGATGTTAAGAGGCCCTTAGTTACTATATAGAGCGTATCAAGGGTCATATGGTCTCGAATCCTCCAACTTTTTCCTCACTTATGGTGAGGTTGGGAAAATGAACCTGCCACTAAGAGATCCATTGCCAGGTGGATTGTCTCGTATCCAATTTTTTTATCAAAAACTGGGAAAGGTCTCCTTCAGGCCTGAGGGCTCACTCTACCAGAGGTACTAGCTATGTCTCTAGCTGCCAGAGTTCATCCTATCTTGGAGATAGTCAAGCAGCTACCTGGAAAATGGTACAACACTTTCACCAAGCATTACTCCTTGGATATCCAGGCCAGGAGGGATGCTTAGATTAAATATTGTTACTACCTTTCCTTCTTGGGTTCTCGACTTGAGTCTTTTTTGCCCAAAAATAATCTTTCGGCGTCATTTTGGATCCCGGTGCCGGTGATCGAGGCGGCGCCGTTCGCGGCACCGTTTCGGATCCCGGCGCCATTTGCGGTGCCGGTGAACGGCGCCGTTTTGGATCCCAGTGCCGTTTGCGGCGCCGGTGATCAGGACGGCACCGCTGGTGGCGCCGCTTTGTGGGCCTGGTTTCTCCTCCTCGCGGCTCCGGCTCGGTTTCCAATGCTGGGAGCGGTGCCGTTGGCCCCGCTGGTGCCGCGGGGGAGCTGGGACCGGGCCTGGCTGTTGCTGATGTTCGGGGGGCAGGCGGCGCCGCCTCGGGTACCGGTGCCGTCGCCTCGGGGACCCCTGGGGTAGCCAGTGTTGAGGTCCTGCTGGTCTCGTCCTCCTCGGAGGCCGATGACTCAGACGTGGACCCATCCTGGCACCCCCACTCTTCGGGGTCTGGGTCCCCTGTGGCACGAGGTACCAGGCGGCGCAGCGGGCCCCTCCCTCTGTCCCCCCTTCCGTCCTCTCCTGAGGGCTCCCCGGCTGGGGGTGGCCTTGGGTCCCAGGAGGGAGACGTGGGGGTGACTAAGGGGGAGGCTCCCCCTCCCGGGGGACCGGTGACAGCAACCCTCCGGGGTGCTGTTGCTCCCTCTGGGGGGGTGGGAACGCTGCGGTCGAGGAGGAGGGCTCTCTCGGAGTCCGAGGGGTTGAGGGGCAGGGGACAGGCCCTCGGTCTCTTTGGCCACCTCAGGGGGTGGTCAGGAGCCGAGCGCTGAACTCCCGCCTTCTCCGGGCTCTAGGGTGTCCTCCGTGGCGTTGTTGTGGGCTGCCCTTCTGGATCCATGCAGTCCCGACTTCGTCGCAGGGGAGATTCTCCCCCTGGGCTCTTCCAGGCTCCGCTTCCTCAGGGTTCCGTCTTGCGGCCTGGTTTGTTGTCCGGGACCCCGCCAGCTCGGGCTCCGTTCCCCGGATTCCAGAGCCCTGGCAGAGATCAGTTGCCTCCTCGCAGGTGCCCCTCTCCCATCTCTCTGCCTCCACCACCCCCGCTCCCGGGCCATGTCGGTCCTACGGGTCTGTTATCCTGGGAGCAGTTCAGAGGTTCTGCAGCGGCCTTCCCTTCATACGTTAGATGTATGCATGAGCGGGTCTTTCGACTCTCCCCACCGCCGCAGGAGTCCTCTGAGCATTCCAGCTCCCCATCATCCTCGTCTCCCTCCTCTGAGGGGGAGGAACCCCCTGCTCATCTCTCCTCCGATGCTGATTTCACTGAATATCAGCGATTCCTTTCGAGGATGGTGAGGGACCTTCGGATCTCCTACATTCGTAGAGACAATACCGAACGGGAGACGCGTGAATTCCTTGGGGAATTCAGTGCCCAACACTTGGTGGTACCTTCCTGGCCTATCCCCTTCCAGGAGGCATCTATCCGATCTTGGCAGTCGCCAGCCGCTTCTTCTCCAGCCCCGGCTGACTGTCAGCGTAGGTATTGTGCCCCCTCGGAGTCTCTAGGTACTCTTCCCAACCCCCCTTCTGGCTTGGTCTACCTTGACACTCCCTCCGGGCGCCGCTGCCTGGCGCAAGACCGCCCAACGGACCTAGACTTCCTTCAGTTCGACCGTTGGAGAGAGTGTTCTCTTCTTCTCGCGGCTGCTCATATAGCATCACATCAGGCTCACCCACGCTGCCTACAATCGGCACCTGTGGTCGATGCTTTCTCAACTCCTAGCTCGATGCCTGATATGGAGCAAACCAGACAAGCTGTTGCCCTCCGCTATAGGCCTGGAGCTGGCAAGACACCAGGCAAGGGCATCTTATGGCGCCAGTGAGTGGTTTCCAGGCTTGCGGGGACAGCGAGCTGCATTAGGCGGACGGCATGGCTTCGTCTTTCAAGGTTGTCACCCTGGCCCGGCGTGAGGGTGATCGCTCCGCCTGGGGGACCTATCTCTTTCCTCTAGAGCTAGGAGACTTTTGCAGGGCTATCTCCGTCTCCACGTCCTCGGGAGGCACCTCTAGCTCTTCTCCCACTTAGGCTTCTGTGAATTAGCCAGGGTCTTCCCCTTCTGTTTCTCACCAACAGGAGGCTGGGGGTCTTGTTCCCTCAGGGTCTTTACCCTTTCCCCTCCTGGGGGAAGAGGAGCTTGGTACTCACCCAGGAAGTAATGAATGGTGAAGATTGACAAGGGAAGATATGAAAATTACGTACCTACTGTAATTCTTGAGCTTCTCTTGTATCTTCACCATTCATTACTTACCCCTCCCACCTTCCCCTCAGTGGCCTCCTTCTGTGGCGTCTCCCCCTCCCGTCTCGTTCCTCCCTCTTGCTGAACCTAAAAAAAAAAAATATATAAAAAAAAAAAAAAAGGGCCATCTCTCTATCCTTGCCTTTTTCCTTAAAAGTTTCCAGGAAAATTATTTACTCTAAGATTCGTGGGTTTTTGTTGCAGGAGTGCTAGGTCGTGAGTGAGCTACACGACTATCTCACCATGTTCTCAGGCGAGGCACTCCCTAGGGACCTTGCCTGACTCTGTGCAGATTTGGTCCCACAATATTCTGCTAATCAATTACTAAGCCCTAGAATCAACCCCCTTTCTTCTTTTTTTTTTGCAGAGCAAGAGGAATGGGTACGGTTATTTCTTTCTCTCTTAAAACAGAGGGAACTCTCTCCGACTGCTTGAAGGCAGCCCCTGGCTTCCCAGGTCATGTTTTTCCTCGTAAGCCTGTGAGTCATACTCTGTCTTGAACCCCCCCTTTTTCAAGGGTCCTTCTGAGGACAGTGTTGCAGGAAAAGCAGTGCCAACCATGACCGGTTCTTGCCAGTTTCAAGTCTCTCCTACCTTGCCATAGCAAGTCCGATTGAGTTCCGTTATATTTCTTACAAACTGCCTTGAAAGGCTAAACTTTCTTTCTATACCCTTTGAGCAGCTCTTACATGCTGCCTGGGAATCAGCCTTTTCCTAGCCGGGTGTCCTTCCAGAAGCAAGGCCTGCTCTCGGGCCAGGAGCCCGCAGCTAGTATCAAGGACCATGGCATGTTGAGGTCAAAGACTATGCCCTTCTTAGTCTGTCTAGCAGGTTCGGTGAACCTTCTCTTCAGCACTACCAGTAGGGATTCTTGCCCCCTTATTAAATCGAGCCTTGAGCCTCTCAGCTAACTATGCTCGTTGGGCATTCTGGTCTCCTCAACATCCCATCTTTCTTCTTCTTCTCTCTTCTTCATTCTTTCTCCTTCCCTTTTCTCTCTATCTGTTCCTCCTAGAGTCGCCCCGGTAAGGAGGCCCTGCGATCCCTAGGGCAGGAATACTCTCTCCTCTGTCTATTCTCCATCGGCTTATTCCTTTTTCAGTTTATTTTCCTTACTTTGCTATCCCTTGGCTATCTTGCCTCGCTTTCTCTTTTTCCACAATATAATTTTTTGCCTCTCCGGCTCACAGAACTGAGTTGGAGG
The DNA here is from genome assembly GCA_016271365.2 of Neoceratodus forsteri. Taxonomy (NCBI): domain Eukaryota; kingdom Metazoa; phylum Chordata; order Ceratodontiformes; family Ceratodontidae; genus Neoceratodus; species Neoceratodus forsteri. Next base: position 676,256,577 of record CM057450.1, on the reverse strand, counting down.
AGGAGTCGGTAGACTACTAACGGCGCCCTCGCGCATGAAACAAGGCGTTGGTCTCGAGGCGCGCCGTTGAAACTAGCTTTAAAAAAAAAAGCTCCAGTGGCGGGTGTCGCCTCCGGCTTACCCAGTAAGTAATGAATGGTGAAGATACAAGAGAAGATCAAGAATTAGGTAGGTACGTAATTTTCATTTTCTGGTTCTGGTCACCTACTCTTCGACATCGGAGCCCTTCCCTGCCTTCTGGTAGGGCTTCCGATGAGCAGTTTCATCAGTGGGCGCTCTGATGGAGCAGTGGGCTCGTGGTTGGTCCAGTTGTCTGGCCCCGTCGCCGGGGCTCTCTGGCTCATCGGGTGATCGAGCAGGGCGATTGGGCCTTTCTAGTCGCTGGCGCCTTCTTCGGTGCTGTCGATTCCATGCTTAGGTGTTCTCCCCCGTGGCTGCGGCACAGGGGCCACACCGATGCCTCAATCTTCTGATTTTTCCCTCCTTTGTCCTCAAATCCTGGTTTTCGGGGGTCCTGGGATGCTTCGGGCGCCGCTGGCGCAGTGGGTCACTCAGCACAGTCTGCGGCACCATGTGGATTTTCGGGCGCTTAGCTTTCTCAGCGCTGTCCTCTGCATGCTGCAGCCTTTCAGCCGAGGCCTAGCTTCTTCCTGGCCAACCTCAGGGCCTCTCCTCTCGATTTCTTTTCCTTCCTTTTTCCTGCTGATTTTCATTTCTTTCCTGTCCATACAGTACCTCCTGGACTGTCAGGAGATGATGTTGAGCCTGACCCAGATCTTAGACTGGGTGATGATGTGGAAGGAGCAGGTTCTGTTCCTGCTGCAGAGCCTGTGGTTGAAGATCTGTCATTTAAGTCTCTGCTGAAAAATTTGAATTCCACTCTTTCTCTCCAAACTATGGACATCGATCCTGGGAAGCTTTTGAGACTCCAGTACCTTCATGTTCCGGAGATCTCTATGGATTTAACTCCCCCGGTACAGCCTTCCTTTGAGACGCTTTCTCAAATGGTATGGAATAATCCTGCTCTCATTCCTTCTGTGGCTAAGTCCACAGATAGGAAATATGCTGCTCTCAAGGATCGACCCATTTTAGCATCCCGAGCCTTTGCGAATCCTATTGTAGTCTTGGCAGAGAATGATAAGGTCGTCCTTCCTCAGACTACTACAGCTCGACCTATAAACAAAGAATCTTGTAAGATAGATACTTTAGGTAAGAGAGTCTTTGCTGCTTTCACCCTAGGTATGCGTATTGCCAGCTACCAGGGCTATTTCTCTCAATATGAGTATATTCTTTGGCATTCGCTCAAACAAATGATTGAAGCTCTACTGGATTCAGACGCTAATTCAGAGCTTCTTCAAGCCATAACCGGGGGTATCGAGTCCAACAACCAGCAGGTTAAAGCAGCTATGGATGCCTTCGATACTGCCTCCCGAGCGGCAGCGGCGGGCATTTGTACCCGCCGGCATTCCTGGCTGCTCACTTCAGGTTTCACGAATGATGCCCAGCAACAGGTCTTGGCGTTGCCTTTCGATGGTGTGTATCTCTTTGGCCCTCAAGTAGAACAGGCTCTAGAGGCCACACAAAAGACTAGGTCAGCCATTAAATTGGCTCGACCTCCTCCCGCTCCCTCTCGAGGGGTTGTTAACAAACGTCAGTTCCATAACCGTCAATCCTTTCCGGGCAAAGGTAGGGGAGGTTTTAATAAAAACCAAGCCCGTCAGCCTCAAAAGAAAATGCCACAGAAGGCACAGAGACCCAAAGCGCCCAGCGCTGCCTTCTGAGTTACTGGCCCAGGTCCCACCTCAGCTGCCCGAGGGGGACCCTTTCTCAGCGGTGGGAGGTCGTCTGACTCAGTTCTACAATTGGTGGAAGTCCATAACATCGGACAAATGGGTCCTCTGGATAATCCGCAAGGGGTATTCCCTCAATCTTTTAGAGACCCCTCTGGATCGTCACCCCAAACGACAGCCCAGGCTGTCAGTACTTCAGTCAGAACTTCTCGCCTCCGAGATACAAGGCCTTCTGAACAACAGGGCAGTGGAAGTAGTTCTGCTGGATCAACGGAACACAGGGTTCTACTCCCATTACTTTCTGGTTCCAAAGAAAACCGGGGGCATGCGCCCCATTTTGGACCTCAGAAAATTAAACAAATTTCTTCCCAAAGAGAAATTCAGAATGATATCGCTAGGAACCCTGTTGCCTTTGCTTCATCAATACGACTGGTTAGCCTCCCTGGACATGCAGGATGCTTACCAGCATATTCCAATTCACCCAAAGCATCACAAATACCTAAGGTTTGTGGCTTTGGGACTACATTATCAGTTCAGAGTCCTGCCCTTTGGGCTTTCCTCGGCGCCGCGAGTTTTTACAAAGTGTTGTGCAATTCTTGCAGTGCATCTCAGGAAAATCGGAATACAAGTGTTCCCATATCTGGACGACTGGCTTCTAGCAAGTCCTTCCAGGCCTCACACTTCCTCACATCCATGGGAGTCCTGCTAAACCTCAAAATAAATCGCAGCTGCAGCCCTCCCAGAGGCTCCTTTTCATAGGAACTCTTCCGGACACCTCCTGTGCAAAAGCATTTCTTCCAGAGGACAGGAGGAATGATATCCTTCAGATGGCCCGATACATTGGAGAGAACAGCTCGGTTCCAGCTATCTCGATGCAACGGATGCTAGGTCTGATGGCGTCCTCGATGTTCACTGTACCCCTAGCACGCCTTCACATGAGGATCTCTCAGTGGATGCTCAGTACTCAGTGGTCCCCGACCACTCACCCTCAGTCCTTTCTCATCAAGGTGACAGAACCTATGAAGAAGTCACTCACCTGGTGGTCGCAAGAGGACAATCTTCTGGAAGGGTATCCCTTTGCTCCTCTGGATCATCAAATTTCCATTACCACGGACACATCCCTGATGGGGTGGGGAGCTCACTGTCACTCTCCACACTCAAGGTACATGGAACCTCAGCTCCAGTCCCAGCTTCATATAAATGTCTTAGAAATAAGAGCCGTCCTTTATGCAGGCCGGGCTTTGAAGGACATTCTCTCACAAGAACATTCTCCTTCAAACGGACAACAAAGCAGTGATGTATTACATCAGCAAGCAGGGCGGTGCTCACTCTTACCCCTTATGCAGGGAAGCGATGAGGGTGTGGGAATGGTGCTTGGAGCACAAGGTCCTAATTCATGTGGTCTACCTGCTGGGAGTGCAGAATGAACTGACAGACCGTCTTAGCAGAACAGAAACAGATCCTCACGAATGGTCTCTCGACTCAGCCATAGTTCAGTCACTATTCGCAGAATGGAGAACTCCAGACCTGGACCTTTTTGCATCCCCACTCAACACAAAACTGCCTCTCTTCTGCTCCAGAAATCCAGGGCCTGGCATATTCTGTCAGGATGCGTTCAGGCTGCAGTGGACAAAACGCTTTCTATACGCCTTTCCACCTCTTCCTCTAATTCAGAGGGTACTTCTCAAGTTTAAGTCCCAGGGAGACAAAATGATCCTCATTGCTCCCTTTTGGCCTCAACAGATATGGTTTCCATTACTCAACAGTATGTCAGAAACCCCTCGAAACCGCTCTTCAGACGAACCTTCTGACTCAGGGGCCTGTGGTCTGTCCCAATCTGAGATCGCTTCACCTTCAGCTTGGCTCCTGAAGAGATAGAAGTGAATAGGTTCAATGTCTCTCACAGAGTTTCAGATATTCTTCTAGCTGCGCACAAGCCAGCCACTAGGAAAACTTACACAGCCAAGTGGAAGCGTTTTTCACTCTGGTGTGCAAAATCCTCTTTGAATCCTTTTTCCTGCCCTCCAGATGCAGTTCTAGAGTACCTTTTGGACCTCTCAAATTCAGGTCTGCAATACTCTACTGTTTAGGTTCACCTTTGTGCCATTTCAGCTTATCATGAGCCAGTACTTTCCTTGTCACTGGCGCAGTTACCTGTAGTTAAGAGGTTTCTTAAGGGAATTCTACATACCAGACCTCCTATCAGACGTCCAGTCACAGCCTGGGACATTAATCTTGTGTTAGACATGCTCACTCGAAAACCTTTCGAGCCTCTAGCTACCTGTGAGTTAAAATTTCTCACTTGGAAAACTGCCTTCCTGGTGGCCATTACTTCAGCCCGCAGGGTCTCTGAGATACATGCCTTGGTCATAGACCCTCCATATACTGTGTTTCATAAAGGCAAAGTAGTTCTTAGGACCCATCCTACGTTTCTCCTTAAGGTTGTTTCAGAATTCATCTAAACCAACCTTTGGTCCTTCCCACTTACTTTGCGAACTTCCAAAATGAAGGAGAGCGCCCTTTTCATTCCTTGGACATCAAAAGAGCTTTGCGTTTCTATCTAGACAGAACAAAAGATTTTCGCAAAGCTCAGCAACTGTTTGTTTCCTTCAGCGAGACCCGGCTGGGTCAACCTGTCACTATCAGATGTATTTCAGCATGGCTGGTGGCATGCCTTCGCCACTGTTATTCCATGGCTCAGGTTAAGCTGGAAGGTAGAGTGTACGCTCACTCTACTAGAGCGGTCGTGGCATCGCTAGCGGAAATCCTCAACGTGCCCATTGCTGATATTTGCAATGCGGCCACCTGGAGCTCAGTGCATACCTTCGTCAGACACTATGCCCTGGATGTCCACGCCAGACGACACCTTTCATTTGGCAAGACTATCCTTTTCTTTCCTAATATTTTGAGGTCTTGGTCTCTCCTGCCGCCCTCTCGGGGGATTATTAGCTCGGTACTCTCCCGTTAGTGTGAATGAGTGGTGGAGACTTTATGTCCAGGGAAGATGTAAGAGTGCGTTGCCTACCGTATTCTTGATCTTCTTGGACGAGTCTCCACCACTCATTCACACGCCCACCCACCATCCCCCGAGCTCACCTCTGTTTTTGGTCTTCACTCCCTCAATCTTAGGCTGTGAAGACTTCTTTGTTGACCCTTCTTATACAGGTCGTCTGGACTATCTTATGTCTGGTTTTTGTTAGGCTATCCTTCTAGGTTAGTTACGCTGCACCTCCTTGGAAAAAAGGTACTGAGGCGGTTGGAGGATCGACGCCAGGATAGTCATTACCGCACGAGCGGAGGCTCGCAGTGCCGCTCCTCACTGCGCCATCCCCGGCGTCGACCCCCTAGCAAAAAAGTTTGCTCCCGCTGGGTCCTAGTGCCTCTGGCGCAGATTCCATTAGTGTGAATGAGTGCTGGAGACTCGTCCAAGAAGATCAAGAATTACGGTAGGTACGTACTTTTTCTCGCCTCTGCCTCAGCGCTCTCGCTGTCTTCTCCTATGCAGCTCGCTGGTGCTCACACTTCTCACAGTCTGCCTCCCGCTGTTCCTGCTCTGCCTCCGCCTCTCGCTCTCTTCTCCTGGAACTCCAGCTCCATCCTGCGCAACTCAGTTTGCAGCCTGAGTACTTCTGGATCCAGGATACTAGTGACCTTACCCTGCTGCTGTGGCCCTTCACTGACAGTGGCCCTGTTGCCCTCCTCATCGGATCTGGACACTGCACTTACCACTAGCCCCGCCACACTCGAGGTTTGGTCCTTTTCAGTCACAGTCTGTGACTCTCTGCTCTGGGTATCTGCTACCATCAGGACATCCACTAGGTTCTGTTTGCTGGTTTTCGCCTCAAACGGGACTCCTCTGTCTCAGCACAGCTGCTTTAAGTAGTCTACAGTGTGCCTGCTGTAGTTGAAAGCCATCTTCCTTAACTACTGCTACTCTGACTTGCACTTTAGAAAAATAAAATAAAACGGGTAGGAACTTCACTGTGCTAAGTGATATAGTTCTGTCTCCTTTTTTTTTTAAAAATAAATCACTGCCTTTTTCTTTCTCTGCAAGTGAGCTGACGGTCTCAAGTTGACACACTGAACAATAAAAGCTTGTAATACCAGCATTTTTCGCATCATTACAACCAGTCTGTCACAAACCCACTCAGCAGGTCAGCCCTCTACTCCCAAAGTTCCAACCTCCGAGCGCAGTCTTGTGAACAGTTAACAGAAACAGGGTAACCCTCCTGTCTGTTTTGTGGGTTCGAATCAACCTTTGGTCTCAGTTCTGGAGGGATTCAAACTGTGAACCTCTTGGCTAGCGTATCCAGTGCATAGGCTCAGATAATTCTGTCTTCGGGGGCCAAATATTTTGCTCTACAGGCACCTAACCAGGTGTAAAGCAATGAACCTTTAAAAACACTAATAAAAGACCTCAGATTACTCTTACCTTTTCTGGTTTGGTATCAATTCAAGCTTATGCACAGTGTCTGCTTTAACTACATATACTTCACTTGCTAAAGAAAAGAAATTCAAAGACAGACCAAATAGGCTCTAAAAGTAGAGTTTTACTAAAATAGATAAAAGTATGTAAAACATAAAATACAGAACCATGTAACACAAGAACCATACAACCTTTTAAAAGAACAAGGTTTTAACAGTGCAGTTCCTACTACAGTACTTAGATTTGTCTTTCTCACCTGTATACTTGCTTAAAGTGCTCAAAGATGTTTCTTTGTCAGAGTGTAGATAAAAGTGTATCTGAAGGAAAACAGAATCTGTTTAAAAAACTCTTTGCCAACCCCTTTGTGTGAGGTCACCTAGCTCCTCCTCTGTTTATGAAAAATAATACACCCAGGATATTTTGTCGTATTAGAAGATAAGATAATTAAGGTTACATCAGCAGAAACTCCTTTATTTTATTTATTTAAGAGTTTAACCAGGCAGGCATGCTGAGCAGCTAACCACTCGTTTCCAGATGCGACCTGGGGGAACAAGGGAGAGGACAATAAGGGGACAACAAAACACAATAATTTGTACAGTTGAGGAGGCACAATATGAGAGACTATACACGTAGGTAGCTAAGGCAGACATGCAACTTAAGACTAGGCAGGCACAGAGACAAAGCATTGCAAATGCCATTGCATTGTACATATAAAGTTAACATAACTATTGATTTGTAGACTTTAAAGAAGGATTGCGTACCATGTCAGAACGTACGGTTAATATAACATGGTATGGAGGCCCAGTAGGGCTGGGGGCCTACTAATGTGTAGGCCCGGTGCAGGAGCAGATCGTGAGGAAATATTCTAAGATTAGAGAAGTGGCGGATATCTGTTGGGAGGGCATTCCATAGTTTAGGTAAGCGGTAACTAAGCGCAGCCTGGCCCATAGAGGTACGCATACGAGGGATATGGAAATGCCTTGTATCAGAGTGCCGCCGCGAGTCAGCCGCCGGGGGTTGAGTAGTTAAGGTAGAATTCAGGTAGGGAGGAAGGGTATGGGACCAGTATTTAGCAGCAACTCTAGAGCAGTGGGTTAGTCTGCGGGCTGAGAGTGAGGGAAAGGCCAGGGAGCTATAAAGGTCACAGTGGTGCGTCAGTTTAGGACTTTCCAGTATGAAGCGGCAGAAGGAATGAAAGAGTGTGTCCAGGCTGGTCAGAGTGGATGGTGAGGCGGTGCCATAGACTACATCCCCATAATCAAAAATTGGAAGTATTGTTTTTTGCACGAGTTCGCGCCTGACCGGGGTGGGCAGTCAGCCTTTGTTACGATAGAGGGCCCCCAGTTTTGGAAGCAATTTTTTGTGAAGGGAGTCTACATGGGTTGAGAAGTCTAGATATTGGTCGAGCCAGACGCCTAGGTAGCGGAACGAGGTACAGGATTCTAAGGGGGCAAGGTCCAGGGTTAGGAAAGGGGGGCGGATGGTGAGTCGGGAGAGCCGAGGTTGCAAGCCAAAAGTTAGTGAGACTGTCTTTTTTGCATTTAAGAAAAGCTGATTTGATCTGAGCCAATGTTGAACAGCGTTGAAATCCTGCTGCAGTTGGGCATGCACTGTTTCTGTGGATGGGCCAGTGTTGTATAGCACAGTATCGCTCATGCGTACATTTATATAGCAGAACAGGAGCAGACTTGCGGTAGTTCATTCAGGAAAACTGAGAAAAGGATTGGGCCCAAGACTGAACCTTGAGGAACTCCCATGGTGATAGTGAGGGGGGACGATATGCTGGGGCCAATTCTCACAGTTTGCTGTCTGCCATGCAGGTACGCCTGAAACCAGTTAGTGGCAAGGTCAGATAGGCCGGCAGCCTTTAGTTTGTCCAGTAGGATTGTGTGGGAGACGGTATCAAAGGCTTTGGCCAGATCGATGAAGATGGCCGAGGTGATATGACCTTATCCATACCTGAGAGGATATCATTTGTGACTCTTAATAGGAGATGACAGTGGAATGAGATTTTCGAAGCCTGATTGGTAAGGGGTGAAGAAAGAGGACCTCGACTAAGTATTGGGAGAACTGAGCAAGGACAAATTGTTCTTGTATTTTTGCCAGAGTTGGGAAAAGGGAGATGGGTCGGTAATTCCTGGAGAGGAGGGGTCCCCGCTTAGGAAGTGGGATGACAATTGCCAGCTTCCATGCTGTGGGAATTGTTGACGTTGAGAAGGAGAGGTTGAACAAGTCGGCTATTGGGGTGGCAATAGCAGGGGCTGAGAGCTGAAGTAGTCTGGAGTCCATGCCCGAGGGACATTTACCCTTGTTGGGGTTTAGGTTACACAGTGCTTGGTAGACTTCGGCTGGGGAGACAGGTCGGAAGGAGAAGGGGGGGGGTGTGCTGCAAGTTAAGAGTGGTAGTTGCCTTGAGTGGGGAAAGAGGTAGGCTCTGTACCAGGAAGGAAGTGCTGTTAGTGAAGAAGGTGTTAAAAACCAAGGCAACTTCAAAGGGGTCAGTGACAGATGAGCCGAGGATGGGTAGGGCCGGGTAGGTGGTTGTACAGGCGTGGATAGGAGGGATTTTATAGTTTTCCAGAATTGGGTTGGGTGGTTAAGATTTGTGCTAAGGGCCAGCGAAAAATAGTTCTGTTTGGCTAGTCGGATCGATTTCATGCAGGAGTTACGAAGGGCTCGATAAGAGTGAAGGACTTGATGGGAGCTAGTTGTTTTGTATTTTTTCCATGCCTGGTCCCTGGTGCAGCATTTGCTGATGATATCAGCGGAGATCCATGGTAGGTGGGAGCCCCTAACTCTAGTTTTTTTTAGCGGTGCAGGAAGGTTCCAGACATTCAAGAAGCTATTTTTGAAGTTGTCAAGTGCAACGTCAATAGTAGGGGCCTGAGAGATGAAGGACCAGTCCACCAAGGTCAGGTCCGATAGAAGTGGTGTTAGAGAGAGTGACTTGAAGGACCTGGCTAGTAGGGTCCGGGAGGGGGGTTTGAGGGGTTTATGCACTTTTCTGACTAAGTAAACCATATGGTGATCACTTAGGGAGTCAGGGAGTAGGCCTGCTCCAGTTGACCTTTGTGGGTGTGTGGTCAGTGCCCAGTCCAGAAGGGAGTGGTTGTGCATTTTTAGATTTAGCCTGGTGGGTTGGGATATTTGTTGTGCGAGGTTCAGGGCATTTACTTTGGAGCGTAGCTTGGCGCAGTCAGTTGCAAGCCAGTTGTAATTGAAGTCCCCTAGGACATAGAGTTCTCCTGTTGCAGCGGGGATTTTAAGTTGGCCAGGTGGTCCAGTACTTCAGTATAGCGGTGTTAGGGCGCAGTAGGATCCTCTATATACACCGGGCAGAGAAAGACAGTGCAATTTTGACAGTTAGAGACTTGATTTGTGGCAGGGAGTAGGGTGGGGACCGGGTGAACTGATGCTTGTCGAAATAAACATGGCTAGGTCACCCCCTTTTTTACCCATACGGTCTTGCCTAGTTAGGGAGTATCCTGGAATGGCAACAGAGGAATCAGGGTGTTGGGGTTTGAGCCACGTCTCAGAGAGTATCAGGATGTCTGGGCGAAGTGATAGGATGGATAGTTGTAGTTCTGGAATTTTGTTGAGGACACTACAAATGTTTAGGTGCATTATTTTTAGGCCCTTTGGTAGAGCCAGAGGGGTTGGCATTGTAGGAGGGGTAGGTCCGGGTTGGTTTCAATATCACTTGCTAGTAGTAGGAGTAGTGATGCAAGTGTAAGAACCTATACCGAGAGGTCCTGTATGTGCGATGGCAGTTGTGTGGGCAAGGTACTGACGGGAGCAGGTCAGCCTTGAAACAGGAAGGCCAGAAAGTCCGGGTGAGAGAGAAGGGGAGAATGGTTGCTCCTATTAGCCAGTTTTGGGGCTAGTTGGTGCTGATTGTGGGAGTGTGGATGAGCTCATTAGCCCTGTAATTAAGTCAGTGAAATGGAGATGTGACAGTGGTTGCCTTAGAGGGCGAGAGGTTGGGGGGAGGGAGGCTGTTGGAAAGCCAAGCAGGAATAGAGAGCGAGCTAGGATCATCATTGTTAGGCTGTAGCAGGCAGACTGTGTAGAGTGTAGCGGCCACTAGTGGAGCAAGCAGATAACCTGCTAATGGAAAAGTGGGCTGATTGTTTTCTACGCCCACACGATCACGTGACTATCCCTATAAAGGTACGAGCCGACCAAGGGTGGTGGTGGGGGTGGGGAGCTGGTGCGCAGCGCCAGCAGGGCCTTCACCACGCGCCGACCGGCCCACACAGTCACAAAAGGGTGAGCTCACAGTCCAAATAGGCTGAGCTCCTCAGCAGCGCACGTCGCGTATCTTTATCATTTCTTAGTTCTTATGTTCGGGGTCCGCGATGCTCCGCAACACCAACGCCCGAGGCTGTCCTTGCTGCGGGAGGGTTGGCGACTTCAGAGCCTCTCATGGCTACCAGCTGAGGAAAAGAAGAAAGCTGCAGGTTAAATAGGAGTGGAGGAGGCATGGCGGAGTACAGGTAGGTAAGACAGAGGCTGAAAGCAAGTGGTGAAAGGCAGGAACAGGAGAGCTCGACTGTGTGAGAAAAAATTATTATGCTGGCTTTGTAGCAGGACAGAGAGGCAGAGGTGAAAGGCACAAAAGGAGAGCTTGACTGTGGGAGTATTAAGGTTGCTATGCAGAGTCAGTATAACATTACTGGCTGCCAGGTATCTGGTTGTAGCAAAGTTAAAATAGCGTTTTAAACATTTTAAACTGCTAAGCAGAGTCAATACAACATTACTGGCTGCTAGGTATCTGGCAGTAAACAAAGTTAAGATAGCGTCTTAAACATTTAAACATTACTTTGCCCATAGATTGTTTAAAGGGTAGTCAGGGCACACTAGAGGTCGCCACGCTTGACTGCAAGGTCTCTGTGTTTAAAAAAGGTGCCAAAGTTCCAATGCGAGACGCCAGCGCCAGCGGGCCTACACCACGCCACCGACGCCCACACAGTCGCCAAAGGGTGAGCTCACAGTCCAAATAGGCTGAGCTCTCAGCAGCGCATGTCGCGTACTTCATCAGTTCCTAGTTCTTGCGGTTCGGAGGTCCGCAATGCTCCGCAACCCTAACGCCGAGGCTGTCCTTGCTGCTGGGAGGGCTGGACACTTAAGCCCCTGCTACCAGCTTTATCAGTTCCTTAGTTCTTGCGGTCTGGGGTCCGCTGATCCATGACCCAACACCCGAGGCTGTCCTTGCTGCTGGGAGGGTCCCATGTGACTTCCCCAATCAAGTCTGTAAATTTCCTTTCATCTATAAGTAGTATCCTCTCTCACACAGACATCAAAGCATTTATGATTTCGCACCAGGGTGCCATATAACCTGCACTCTTCTCCTAAACGCCATAAAAGTTTATGATTTCCCTCTTAGCAACTACAGCTATAATTAACTTAGATAAATAAGAGATCCTTGATTAAGGCCTGTTCTTGCCTGTAATTAGCTTCTGGTCTTCCAGGTAACACCTTCTATCTAAAACCTGTGTGTGTGTGTCAACTCACATGCTGTCTCAGCATCTCTCATGATAGACAGTCTATAACACATTTTTATATTACAAAAAATCATAGTGTACTTAGAACTGGCTGTCTATGTGTCACACGCCCATCCAAAAAAAAAAAAAAAGCACCTGTATGGTCGTGACCTCCAGCCACTATACCCAAAGGTGATAATGGTGAAGATACGCAGAAAGATCAGAATTATGGTAGGTATGTAATTTTCATTTCTAGGAGTGTGGATATGTTGTTCATCCACACTTCTTGGCATGTCCCTTTCCCCTTTAAATCTTGCTGGAAAACCTTCAAGCTGGCTCCTCCCACCCAACCGGGTGGTAAATACCTCGGCTCTGCCCCATGACGCCAGTTCTTCCTTTCCGCCGGAAGATGCAGGTTTCCTCGTGCTCTCACAGCAATTCGTAGGCCCTGGATTCAAAGCGTCCGTTTTTACTGAAACTAACCTTAAAACTCGTTCAGGTTAGTGATTCCAATTGTAGTGCATCGGACATGGAGGATAAATCTTCCCCCAGATTTCGCCGGTGTACCTGCGGCCAGAAGATGTCGCGCACCAATCCCCACCTAACGTGCATTTATTGCCTAGGTGTCGGACATGACACCTTGTCTTGCACTTTCTGTCTGGCCTTCCATCCCAACTTTCTGGACGACCTGCAAGGCGCCTAAAACTGAGGAGACCGGAGAAAGGAACCCGCCGTGAAATCGAAGGAGGCGAGATGGGCGGTTTTCACGCCGCTGGATCCGCCGAGCAGCTGGAGCAAATGAAGGCATTCGAGGAGGAAGCAGCTCAAGCTTCACCAGTCGGGCTTTTTTGTTCCGCCTCAACCTTGGCTCCACCTGTACAGGCTCCTTTCAAGGAGTTGTGCCAGTCTCTCCCCACCAGGGGTGAGGCACCCTTGGGCTCACACTCCTCCCGGCCTTGCAAGAGGGATAAGGATCCGAAGTCTTCGTCTAAGCGAAGACGTTCTTGGGACAGAGAAAGGTCTGAGTCCCAGGAGCACATGGTCTCAGCCTCGGTCGAGATCGCATCCTTGGCCGCCGGCTTTTCGGACATCCCGTCTGGCCAGGGGACTGAGGAAATGGCCAGTGAGGCTGAGATTACTCTCGACGCAATCGACCCTCTGTCGCCGACCCCGATTGATGATTCCGTGGAAAGGACTCCGGTCCTTGTTTTTCCGGATGAGGAGACCCAGCCCGCTGGTGTCCCCATCGAGGAAACTGTTCCGGACTGATCGGGTCGACTCCCTTGGTCTCGATCGAGGTCCAGAACCCCTTCGGCCGAACGGCCGAAAACGAGTCATAAACACTCTAAGAAGAGGCGTTGCCAAAGATCTTCATCCTCCTCGGACGAGGAGAGGCTTCGGCAGAAACTCAGTCAATGGTATGAAGATCTCATGTGGCAACAGTTGATTTTGTCCTGGCAGAAGCCGGCCACCCTGGCCATCACTTGGCTTCCGCCTTCTAGGCCGATGCTGACCCCTCCGGAACTGAAGTCTTCAGTTCCCCTGCCCATGGGGCCGGCCCGTATCCCGGTTCGGCCTGCCTCAGTCTCTCCACCGATTTTGGTGGAACCACTGCCTAAGCAGCCTCAAGGAGGGGTTCCCTTGAAAGAGGACCGTACAGACACTGGGCTTCCCCGACGTCTGTCCATTATGGTCGGCCCCGATTGCCCTCGGCATATCTAGATGGGAGGCTGTTGTAACCCGACTCTTCGGACTCGGATGCCACCAGATTGCACTCCCATCCTGGGGATGATGAGTCATCCGTGGTGGGTTTGGAGGAAGGCCTTTCTTCTTTTCAGGGCATTCTCCGCCTGATCTCCAAATCCACCGGAATGCCCCTGGAGTCTATCCTGAAAAATGCGGAGTACCCCCCTACGGATATCCTCAAAAGGGGGGGGATACCCAGACGGAGGCCTTTCCAGTGGCCGAAGCCATTGTTGGCCCGGCCCTTGAGCTTTGGCAGCGCCCAGCTTCCTGCCCAGCACCGTCTGCCTGCATGGCCCGCAAGTACGTGGTGCCCATGGGGTCTCTGGCGGGATTCACAGAACAATCTTCAGCCGAGAGCCTGGTGACTGCTTCTATGTTCAGGTGTATTGGTAGCTCAGCCGACACTGACCAACCCCTGGACAAGGAGTCCAAAAATATGGACCATTCCGCCCGTGGGTCTATGCAGCGTCTTCATAGGCGTTCGTCAGGCCACCTTAGCTGTTATAAGGCACACTTCTCTCATACCCTCCTTGGGTCATTAGACGAAGTCCCCCCTCATCTCCCGGTGGCCATGCAGACCACAGTGAAGCAAGTCCGTGATCAGGGCCGTGCTGTTGCAAAACAGCAGCTCCAGATGGCTCTGGACATTGGGGATTCTTGTGCCCGCTCTTTAGGAGCCGCAGTGGCTACTCGCCGCAGGGCTTGGCTGAGGCTTTCCTCCTCCCCAGCAGATACTCAGCACAAGTTAGCTGACGTGCCCTTCCTTGGCACCGACCTGTTCGGTCCAGGAGTTCCCGGTCACCTTCAACGCATAGAGCAGTCCAGTGCCACCTTGGATGCTACTTCTGCGAAAGGTTCTTCAGGCAAGAACCAGCAGAAGCATAAGAAGAAGCCTTTTCGGCACTCTTCCCCTGCAGTCAGGCAACCCTGCAATCAAGGAGGCCAGCAGCAGCAGCAGGCTCAAGCTTTCATGGGCCCAAGCAGGGTCCTCCACAGCCACGTAAAGGAGGCCGAGGTGCAGGTCCAGGAGCCTCCTCCTCCTCCTCCTCTAAGCCTGCTCAGTGACGGGTTGCGGTTGCCACACCTACAGCCGCCACGCCAGCTCTGGGTCCTCCCGTGGGGCTGGCTCTGTCACTTTCTTTCTGCCTGGTTCATATCACCTCGGGACAGGTGGGTTCTCAGTGGTCAGTCAGGGACTGCCTCTGGAGTTCGAGCAGTTCCTCCCAGCTGAGCCCACGCCCCTCAGAGGAAAGGATCTCAGTTTGCACACAGCCTGGCTCCTCCGAGACGACATAGCTCAGTTCCTCCGGAAGGAGGCGGTAGCACCAGTGCTGGATCCTCCTACAGACCCAGGGTTCGTGTCCAGATACTTCCTGGTGCCCAAGCGGATGGGGGGGTTGGCGCCACAACCTGACTCAATATCTCAGGTCTCGCACCTTCCGGATGGTAACTCTGAACCAGATCATACCATACCTGGAGTGAAACATGTGGATCTTCCCTTGTCAATCTTACCATTCATTACTGCTGGGTGTAGGCTGGAGGTGCGCACCCGCCACGGGAGGTTTTTTTTTTGTTTGTTTTTGGTTTTTTCCAGAGAAGACAAAGCCACCCCCGAGAGTTACGGATCACATGACGGCGCAGGGGCGGTCATAGGCACCCCGCAGACACCTCCTCCATCCCAGTTCTGTTTCTCCCTACTGGGCGAGGTTGCATTTTTTTAATCATTTAACATTTTCTCCTCTGCTGCCACGGTCCTGCTCTACATCCAGCTACCACTCCACTCCGCTGCTAACCCAAGCTTCGATGCCCAGCTGGCAGACGCAACTACACCTGCGAAAGGGGCCCCCTATAGCCCCCCCGCACCCGGCGAGGAAGCAGTACCGGCACATGCCTCCAGGCATCGTCGGCCGTCAGAGCTGCGGCTATCAAGCTGCCTCGGACCCGTGCGGCGATTTTCCCCTGTTTTTTTCCCCATTGGGACCACGGATGTGCAGTGATGTCCATGCACCTATGTGCAGATGTCTGCCGTTGTCCCCCCCTCCACTGCACCGCTGGCCGCGGTACCTCCGGGCATCCCCAGGGGTCACCGCAGCACAGTGTAGAGTCCCCATCCACCCCAGGGACTAGGAGAGCTGTCTCCCAACACTCAATCCCAGTCCTACCCTGCTGACCCCCGACGACCCGAGCTTGTTCCCAAACCCGGGTTGCCGGTGTAGCGCAAGGTGTGGCATCCAACTCCACAACCCTCAGCACCACCGGGCCAGCTGTCGAGACTGTACCTGTGCGGAGTTATAATTTTTGCATTCTGTGTCATATAGGCTGCGTGTCGATTGGCGCCGCCTCATCCTGGTTCTTCCTACATCGCCTTCTGGTAAGACCGCCTTTATTTTGTATTTGACAACGCCAGGAGCTTTGCTTGTTTATGTTGTTTTTTCGATCATGTCAGGTTGGGCAAAACACAAGTCTAAGGCGGCTGTGAACCTCCACCTCCATGGGATCTGTTGCTGGTTTTGAAAAGCTCATGGCAAGCTTATTCAAATCCCATGCACAAGTGTGAGCTCACACTTGTCATGGAAGACGGCTTCCTGGTGGCTTTCACGCCAGCCAGAAGGACAGGAGAGCTCCAGGTGCTTTGTGGGCTCTTTTCTGGTCTTTCACAGGACAAAGCTGTCCTGCACCCCCACCCGAAATTCCTTCCAAGGTGGTATCAGTTCCACCTTAACCAGGTGCTGACTCTGCCGGTATACTACCCTAACTACACCTCAGACGCTGAGTACAGGCTCCATACTCTGGACCTGAGACGTTCTCTCTCCTATTATAAGGAGAGAACAGCGGAAATTCGTGGAGAGGTTCGCCAGCTGTTTGTCACCTACGCTGAAGCTGCTTCTGGCAGCCCTGCAGCCAAACAGACCATTGCAAGGTGGATTACATCATGCATAGGTCTGTGCTATGAGTTGGCGGGCAAGGTGCCTCCCAGAGGGATAAGAGCTCATTCTACCCGCCATACTGCTGCATCGGTGGCTGCTTCCAGGGACATCCCTATCCAGGAAATCTGTCAGGCTGCTACCTGGAAGTCAGTAAACACCTTCATTACCCACTACCACATCGACCTTGAGTCACGCCGGGATGCTGGTTTTGGGGCCTCGGTTCTCCAATCTCTGTTTCCTAAGTAGGTGTGCACTTGCCCCTCCTCCCGGAGAACTACTTGAGTATGCTATGAATTGTGATGAACAACATATCCACACTCTTAGAAGAACTGGTTACTCACCTGTAACATTAGTTCTAGGAGTGGTATATGTTCATCCACACGCACCTACCCGACCTCCCGGCTTTAGGCGCACAACCTTGCTTCCAGCGGGCTAAGATCTGGCATCAGGACGGAGCCGAGATTACCACCTGGGTGGAGCTAACTTGAAGATTTTTTCTCGGTAAGAGCTTAGCAAGTGACATGTTAATAGTGTGGATGAACAACATATACCACACTCCTAGAACTACTGTTACAGGTGAGTAACCTGTTGTTCTAGGGGCGAAATATGTTGTTCATCCACACTCTCTGGCATGTCCCTTCCCCTTTAAATCTTGTCGGAAGTCTTCAAGCTGGCTCTTCCACCCACCCAGGTGGTATATATCCTCGGCTCGCCCCATGACGCTCGGCTCTTCCTTTTCTGCTGGAAGATTCAGGTTCCTTGTGCTACTTTTACATGTACCTCGAGGGCCCTGGAGTCTAATCAACGGTTTCGCTGCATTTGCTTTCTTTAAACTCCGTATGGGGGGCACTGATGACATCTAGGTGAATAGATGTGCTCATGCTACTCTGTTGTAGCGGCAACCAAAAGTAAAATAAATTAAAGAAAATCGCCATTTTTGGCAAAATTTTCAGTGCAGCTGGTGTCGGAAGGCAGGATGGAGGAGTACCTGGTATCCGGTGGAGGGAAGGGCCAAAGGCAGGCTGGTAAAGCTGGGAAGAAAGCGTCGACTTCTACGGCCTCCTCTGCAGGGGACAACACAGGAGTAGTTTCACTCTCAGCAGCCGAAATTGGAGCCCTAGGCTGCAAGGTGACAGGCCAAGTAATAGCAGCCTTAGAGCCCAGATTGATTAAGTTGGAGGGCAAGATCGACCTCAAGTTAAAAGAAATATTAGAGCAACAAGCGGCACACATGAATAGAATTGCTGAGGCCGAGGAGAGAATTTCCCATCTTGAGGATGACACGGGTTGAGCTGCCGAGTCAAGTAACACGCTTGCAAAAAGAGCTTGAGGAGCTAAAAGACGATGGATTACCAAGAGAATTCTTACAGGAGGCTGAATTTGTTTGAGAGGGGCAGCCAGAAGGAGCGGAGAGGGATGATATTATGGGCTTTTGTGCAAAGATTCTGCGGAGCTTCTGGGATTGCAGCCTAAAAATGGGAAGTTTAAACTAGAAAGAGCCCATCGTGTTTGATGCCCAGGCCCCTGGGTCCTGCCATGACAAGTTATTATTCGCTATCATTCCTATCAAGACAGAGAGGCGACCTTGAGGGCTATAGAGAAGCTGGAACGTTGGAATACCAAGGCACACGATTGTTCATCTCCCAAGACTACTCGATGAGGCTGCTACAGAAAAGAAAGGTGTTTAATGGTCTGATGGCCCAATTGAGAAATTTAAAAGTTGAAAACTTCATGGTGTATCCTGAGATACTGAAGATAAACCATGAGGCAGCGACATACTCCTTTTGGGAACTGAACAAGGCAGAGCAGTTTGTGACCAACTTGCAAAAGAAAATAAACAAGTGTTGGATTGGTTTGAACTTATGGGGGCACTGATGAGCGTTATGTTATTAGCTCCAGGAAAGTCACAGTATTAGCAGTTTGCAGGAGTCCTCCTAATGCCACCAAAGCTCCCAGTGACACGAGGGACTATGGGGAGGGGATGGGAAAGTAGCTCTAAGACTGGCGGAGAAAGGGCAATGGAATGGTGGGACTACCAGGCGCTGGCAGGTGGGAAGCAGACGGAAGCTGTGAATGACGCTGCCTCTGTGACTTGACTTGGTTGGAGGAACTGAACTAAGAAGAGCAAGGAAGATGTCTGCTTGCAGATAAGATGGCGTGGTGGCAAGTACTTTGTGGGCTTGGAAGAAGAGGGTGATGGAAGGTTTAGGAGGGAAGACTACAAGCGTATGCCATCGTAGTGTAAACTGCTGCCCTGGGGTCACAGCTGTGCTGCACTTGTGGGGTTTAAATAGCCATTCTGCTTGTCTGGAGCTACAGCTGGGTGGGGATTGAAGGAGGAGGTGATGTAAGCTACTTATATAAATATGGTAAGACAGTCACGGAAGCTTGGGTGGGTGTTCCTCAATGATCCTGGAGGTTATTCAGTGAATGTCGAGAAGGTGGGGGCTTAAAGGGAGCTGTTTGTTTTTCTTTTACAAGTTCATTTGACAATATAAATGTTGATGTTAAACGATAAATGTTATGCATTATGGTTTTATAAAGTAAGTCAATGAAGTAGGGTTGTCCGTGGACCTGGAGCAGCGGGCACGATATTGTTAGGTGAGGCATAGACACTTATGCTTAATCTGCAATTAGTGTCAAGGGGAATTAGATATGGGGTAGGATATATTAAAAGTGGTATAAAGACTGGGGAGGTTGGGGAAGGGGGATGGAAATGGAGGGATGCAGAGAGTCACTATAGGAGGGATAGGGTGGGGGAGCGAAGTTCTTGTTACTGTTATAATAGTTGGGCTGTTTAAATGTGTTTTTTTACTGTTCGTTGACAAATGCATTTCATGTAAAACGAAGGCTAAAAGGAATCTGTGGATGGAGAGTTGGTGATGGGACAAGGGGTGTGGGGAACCGGAGGGGGCTCATGGTTGAATCAGTTAAGTGGAAAATGGGAATATATGATATGCCTAGATAGCGGACAAACAGGAAGTGGTGATAGTCTCCTGGAATGTCAAGGGGATTGCAAACCCGATTAAGTGTACGATGCTCCTGACTGCACTATGGAAAAAGGGGGCACAAATTGCTCTATTACAGGAGACGCACTTGTCTGATATTGAGCACGCAAAATTGACACGGGGTTGGGTGGGCAGATGCTTTGCAGCCTCTTACTCGTCTCGTAAGAGAGGGGTAGCTATCCTTATAAATGAGAACTTACCATTGGAAGTGCAAAGAATTGTAAAGGATAATAGGGAGGGCAGATATATATTTTTAATAGCGATGCTTTATGGGGAGTCAGTCACACTAGGGAATGTATATGCGCCGGCTCAGTATGACCCACAGTTTTTTCCGGGGTTGCTGGATCTAATTACTAGAGAACAATTTCCAGGCTGAATCATAGGAGGAGACTTGAATAGCACTCTGGACCCTATCTTGGACCATTCAAAGGGTAAGGGGCGAGTGCCAGAGGCAGTAGTCCAATGGAGGGTGGGTATGTCAGAGTTGGATTTAATAGACAGCTGGAGGATGGTATACCCAGGGCTAGAGAATATACATTCTATTCCAAGCCACATAAGACTTGGACAAGGATAGATTACATCTTGATACGCAGAGCGTTGCATGATAGAGTAATAGATGTTTCACATAGCCCTATTCATGGTCTGATCACGCTATGGTAGTGGGAAGGTTTAAATGAAGGAAGAAAGGGACATGAGGTCGCAGTGAAATTTCCTCATATATGCTTCCAAATAAAGATTTTCAGAGTATTTGGAAACCAGTGGAAATTATATAAAGAGACCAATGGGGTTCAGGGGTTCCAAAGCAGTTTACTGGATGCTGGGAAGGCCTTCATCAGAGGCTATATAATAGCATACATGGCCAAAATTAAAAGGAGAAAGAGATAAGCTGCAAGGGTTGGAAAAGCATTTAAAGGAGCTAGAAAAGCGAGTTGCAAGGGAGAGAGGGAACAGGTGGCACGCCTTTGATGGTTACAAGAGAGGCACTAAATTCCTGTTAAGAGGGGAGGCCCAGTTTCCTGGTTCTACTGTAAGAGACAGGTGTTTGAATGGGCTAATAAACCAGGCCCACTTTTGGTCAGGTTAATGAAGGGAGGAAGTGCCCTGTGAGGTTAACCTGGATTAAGATAAGGAGGGAAAAGGCAGCGGGACAGAGCAGATGAGAGTATGTTTTCGGAGTTTTATGCTCATTTGTATTGCTTAAAGGATCGGGGTGACAGAAGGCAGGATTTTTGAATAAGGTGGAGCTACCTAGCCTCACAAAAGCCCAAAGGGAACGTTTGAGTCAACCCATAACAAAGGGAGAAATATTGAAGCCTATTGGGAAGCTTCAGCATGGGCCCAGATGGCTACCCTGTAGAGTTTTATAAGGCTGTGGCGGGCCAGATGGTCGAGGCACTGAGTGAGGTGTTTCAGGTAGAGGAGGAGCCCTGCCTGCCAGATACATGTCATGATGCCATGATCTGTCTGGTTCCTAACGTGGGCAGGGATCCTCTGGAATGTGCCTCGTATAGGCCAATTTCCTTGTTGAATTGTGATCTTAAAATCCTCGCCAAGGTGTTAGCCATGAGACTGGAGGAATATCTGCCGTCGTTGGTTCACCCAGACCAGGCCAGACCAGACCAGATTTATAAAGAAGAGGTTATCATATCATAATGTATGTAGGTTACTCAACGTGGTGGAGGGCTGGCCAAGATCTAGAAAAGACCCACGTTACATCAATGGATGCTGAAAAGGCTTTCATGGAGTGGAGGGAATACTTTTGAGGTGTTGGATCGGTTTGGTCTGGGTGACCCATACGCATGTGGATTAGGACAATGTACCGTCCCCAGAGCTAGTGTTTTGTTAAGGAAGCCCCCACGTGTACTCCTTCAGGTTGGAAAGAGGAACCAGGTAGGGTTGCCTGCTTTCACCATTGCTGTTTGCATTGGCGCTGGGCCCACTAGCAACAGCGATTTAGGCAATGCCAGAGTGTCCAGGGAGTTAAAGGGGTGGGTAACACTGAGCATAAGGTTACACTGTATGCGGATGACATGTTGGTGTTCTTAAGGGAGCCAGCGGGATCCATCGTGTCTCTTCTGCAATTAATAGGGGGCTTCTCGGAATTCTCTGGTTATAAAATAAATCTGAATAAGTCGGAAATGTTGTGCTTCCTAAACCAGAAGAAGGAGATGAACAATGGGGTATACAGTGCAAATCTACAAGTATAATGTACTTGGCATATGATGGGGAAAACAATTGGGTCTTTATATGGCCAGAACTATGCACCTTTAATTAGAACAATAGAAACGGACCTGAGAAGGTGGATGCAGTTGCCAATATCATGGATGGGGCGATTAATGTATTAAAATGAACATTTTACCCAGAATAATGTATCCTATGCAGATGCACCCATGCTAATCACACGGGGGTATTGGTAGGTTAGAAAAGCATTCTGCCAGTATATATGGAAGGGACAGAAGCTGAGAATGCAGCTTCAAAGACTCAAAGCTGAGGTAGTTAAGGGTGGTCTTAATTTCCCAGACCTGCTAAATTATTATCTATCCATCCAGCAGAGATATATTGCTGATTGGGTGTTTCGACCAGAGGTAGCAAATTGGGTGGCGCTGGAACAAGAGGGATGCATAGGGCAATTATCGGCCTATTTGCACAGTAAAGGATCACAGGCATATAGGAACCAAGGGGATCGGAACCCTCTGGTAGGAATGACTTTGGAAGCCTGGGGGTTGCTTAAAAAAGCTAGGGGGATAACTAAAGGGGAAACTATACTGATGCCAATAGCAAGGAACCCTTTCTTTTTGCCAGGGTTAGAGGATAGAGGATTTAAAGAGTGGGAAAGAGGGGAGTGAAATGTGTGGGCAGTATGATTAGTAGAGGGGCGCTACTCCCATTAGAGGATATCAAAAGAATGAACCTGTAGGGGCAACAGATGTTTCGATATCTTCAACTGAAAACATTTATAGGCAAAATGGAGAGAGAAAAGCGGAGGGGCAGGGATCGAGTCTGATAGAAATAACAATATTGGGGTACAGAGTGATCCTAAAGGGTTTATTGGAAAGGCTGCAAAAATTGGCAAATAAGGATGGCCGGATTATACGCAGAAGGTAAGACAACAATGGAGTAAGGATTTAGGAGAGAAATCTCTGAAGAGAACTGGCAAACACTGTTGCTGGGACATAGGGGCCTGCTGGTCTGCAATAAATTTAAGAAAGCCTATTTTAAGATCTTATCTGTGCTGTCCTCACCATTCATCACAGATGGGTACTGGCACGTACTACGTGGCGCTCGAGGATTAGCCGTTAAGCTGTGTCGACTCTGCCTGCCTACCAGTTCTTCGTCTCCCGCCGTCGAGGTCACCTCGTGGGAAGCCTGTGGAGAAGATTTTCAATAATTTTAGGCCTTAGCCTTTTGTCGTCGAGTCTGTCGTTCCTGCTAGTTCTAGTCTGCCATACTCGACATCGCTGGTAAGATCTTTCCATTTATTTTACAGTTTAGCTGACGCCGAGTCTGTTTTTGGTGTTTTTCCGTTAGGTCATGTATCGTGTCGGAGGGCAAAAGTCTAAGGCGGCCCCATGCTGTCGGTGCCCGATGCGGCGCAAGTAACTGCGTTACCGACCAGCATGACCGTGTCTCGTGGTCTGGGCCCACTTCACGACATGGACTGCATGACGCCTGCTTCTCCATGGACCGCCGTGATCCTCGAACATCGCGCTTAAAGTAGGGCGAGCCCGCCGACTTTCAGGGGTAGGTCTTGCACCTGCCGGGCCAAGCCGCCTTCTTGGCCTTCTCTGGGTCCCCTCCCGTTCTATACGGACCGAGGAGGAGGGAGCCTTGGCCTTCGTAGCCCAGCCTTGGCCGAGACTCCTCTGCGGCGCAGGAGGCTCGTCCCGCTTCTCCCGGAGCGGGCGGGAGGCGCCTTATGGCAGTCACTCTTCGGGGTGAAGGCTCCTGGTGTTGCTCCCGCGTCCGGAGGGGCCCGTCGACGCCCGCCACCGGGGCCATCGGCGCCGCTCGCTGTGGGTCCTGTCGGCGACGACGGGCGGCGATGACTCGCTTTCAGGCCTGGTCGTGGCGCTGTTTCACGGTGTCACCCTGGCCAAGGCACTGACCCTGAATCGCATCGCCATGCCAGTCACCGGGCGCCTGAGGCTGAGCACGGGCGCCGGGCCTTCGGAGTCGTCCGTGCCATCCTCAGTGCCGCTGGTGCTCGGTGCCGCTTTGCGCACCGAGGGGTCTGGCGTGCTGCAGGCCGCGCCGAGTCCGCCTGCGGGAGTCGCCGGGCGCTAAGCTGGCCTCAGTGCCGCTGTGGGAGCCGAGGGGCCTGGCGTCAGCCGTGGTTCGGCGCCCGGGACCCACCTCGAGTCATCGCGCCGCTTGGTCCTTCTGTGCTACACGGGCGCCATGAGTCCTTGGGCGGCGCCAAGACGGGGTTGCTGGGGCTTCTGTCGGCGCCATCTCTGTTCCTGGTACCGCCCCTGGTGCCGTGGACTTGATAGTGCCACAGCTGACCCTGCTTCAGATCCTTGGGTCTGCTGCCCTGCTTTCTGCCAGCTGCTTGCTTTGTGGGCTGTGGAGGTGCAGGTGCCGCCTGGCCACTGCTTGGACTTCTGGGCCTTGGCAGGTCGCCTCCTCGCCTCCCACCGCCTGTCTTAGGGCCTCAGACTCTACCCTTCGGAGTTGGGCCTCGAGTCGAGCTGGCAGTCACACCCTTCGGGTTGTCTGCAGAGGAGGACGAGCCGGTGGTCTCCACGATGGGTCTCAGTCAGCCCCTCTGAGGTGCGCCTGGTTCCTGAGGTTAGGGTCAGTGGTACTGACTATCAGGCTGTGGTGCGTGCCACCATTGCCATGCAACCTGGCCTTGGGGTTCCTTGACTCGGCGGTGGTACCCTCCGTGGTGTGTCTCGACGCCTAACTTTGGGGCCTATCGGGAAGCCCACAGGAGGGGAGGTGCTGCCCTGGTCTCCCTTCATGGGCAGCCCAGAGCTGCCAGCTTCCTAGGCTGGCCCTTCGAGGACTAGGACCTCTCGACTCCGAGGGGTGGGGCTCATGCTGTCGACCTTCTCTGGGACCCACCCGGCCCTGGACAAAGCCGGGCGCAGTCTTCCGCCCTTCCTTCTGGTTCCTTGAGGGGTCCCATTCCTGGAGGCAGGGACCGCCCTTCTGATCTATAGGCCCTGGTCGCCTCACTTGGGGATTCTTCTGGGCGCAGCCCTAGGCAGTACCAACGTGGTTGTACTAGCTGTCGGCCTGGGAGTCTTCCAGGACACCTCCGCGGGGTCCATGGTCCGCCTCCCAGCCCTGGCAGAGGTCAGCCAACTTCCTCTCATCTCTGCCCACCCCTCTGCCACCTTCTCCAGCGTTCCCAGGTATTCTTGGTCCTAGTGGCCCTCTCACCTGGGAACAGTTCAGAGCAGTGGCTGCTCGGTTCCCTGCCTACGTTAGGGCCATGGACAGCCAGGTTTTTCAACCTCCCCCCGAGCAGCCACTCTCGGAGCGCATGGTGACTTCCAGCTCCTCATCCCCCTCTTCAGGGGGAGAGGAACCGTCTGTCCATATCTTCCTGCCGCTGATCTCTCCGAGTATCAGCGCCTCATGAGGATGCTGGAGGACCTCCACCTCTCCCCTCTCCATGAGCAATCCTGAGCATGCGCGCCCTTTCTAGGCGATTTCAGTGTGCGGCCACCTTGTGGTAAGCCGCCTGGCCTCGCCTCCTCGAGGCGCCCATGCGCTTGGCAGAGGCCTTCTCCGGAGTTCCTGCCCCTAGGGACCTCAGCCAGAGATATTGCGCTCCCCCAGAGTCTCCAGGTTCTATGGCTCATCCACAGTCCGGATTGACACACCTGGACGCTCCTGATGGGCTTTGTGCCCTCCACCGTGACCGGCCCCCAGATCAGGACTCTTCGGATTTTGATTTCTGGGGGAGGAGAACTTTCTACTGGGCACAGTTGCTTCTCTCCATCTCCGCCATCAGGCCCACTATGCAGCCTACAACAGGTTCTTGTGGTCCGCTGGTCAGATCTCAGCTGCTTTGCCTGACTCTGAGCAAACCAGGCAAGCCATCGCCTTCTGCACGTGGCCTGGAGCTAGCAAGGCACCAACAAGGCATCTTACGACTCCAATGAGGTAGCTACCAGGTAGTAGGGATAGCGATCTGCACCAGGAGATCGGCGTGGCTTCACCTTTTCCGGTTGTCACCCTTGGCCTGCGTGGGTGATTTGCTCCAGCCACCAGGGAACCTATCTCTTTTCCTGTGGGTGAGACGGCATTTGTCGGGCAGATTCCTTCCCCCGGGGACCCTGCCTCGCCTTTTCCCCACTCGGCTCCCTCAGGCCCAGAAGGTTCCCCTTAGTGTGTCACCCACTGAGGGCTAAGGGACACTGTCCCTTAGGGTGCATTAATCAACCTCTCTGGGGGCTGGTACCACCCATCTGTGATGAATGGTGTAGACTGACACAGATAAGATATAGAAATTTATGCATCAACCTGTGAATTATGATCTTTCTGTGTGTCTTCACCATTCATCACAATCCCGCCCACCATCCCTGGGGCTCCAGTCTCTGGATCCTACTCCTCTGTGCCTACCCCTCTTTGAGAGTGGTAAAGTTGGGACACACAGGGGGTAATTTCTTCCCAAGGGGTACAGTTCGGAGCACTTCCTTTCTACTATTATCTTCACCCCTACAGGGTGAGAACTGGTGGTTGCCTCCTTCTGTTATCCTTCCTTTAAAAAAAAAAAGAGAACCCTTTTTTTCACCAAATATCTTTACAGAGAGAGTACTGAGTCCCTGTACCCTGTCCTTCTCGAGAATAGCCACTTCCTCCTTTGGGGTTTGCCAGTTATTCTGTGCCTTGAATTCTGGCAGGTGAGCTTTGCCACTCCTTGCAGTTCTTATATAGTCTGGTGACGGACAAGGGTCCTGGATTCTTGTTACCTCTCACTCTCTCCTAAATTCTCTCTCCTCCTCCTTCTTCCCTTTCCAGAGATTGGGCCCCACCCAATCCCCTTAGTTTTACTTCTTCTATGGTCCTCTCGTCGTTATTTCTCCTTTTAGTTCAGTTTCTTCCTTTTCTGTCCCTTGGACTCTCTTGTCCCACCCTCCATCCCTTCCTCTTACCTCTCCGGCGACTCAGAACTGGTAGGCAGGCGGAGTCGACACAGCTAACGGCTAATCCTCGAGCGCCACGTAGTACGTCGGCCTCGAGGGCGGCGCCGATGCTGCGTCGGCTCCGCCTATCCTTTTTAAAAAAAAAAAAAAAAAGGCTCCCGTGGGGTCCTGATCTCCGGCCAGTACCCATCTGTGATGAATGGTGAAGATACACAGAAAGATCATAATTACTGTAGGTACGTAATTTCTATTTCTTGCATAGGCTATATTATCCCCCAGCTGTGGTGCATAGGGCCCATCTGGCTGTCTCCTGTCATGTGGGAGATGCAGAAGAGAGGTGGAAACATATATGCACTTGTTTTTGGAACTGTTGTGTCCTGCGGTCTTCTGGGGAAAAATATTTAAAGAAATAGATTTAATGAGGGACCCCATCCTGATGGACCCTGTTAAGTGGTTATTTGGTTTGAGTGCGGATGGGCCAGAGGGTGGGAAACAATGCCGATTGATTAAAATTCTCATGGTAATGGCCAGGCATTGTATCCAAAACACTTGGGTTAATAATGTTGCACCTACCATCCAGAAGTGGCGACAATTGTCACTGCAAAATTTGGTTAGAAAGATTATCATTAGTATTGGAGACAGGTCAGAGGGATTCTACAGAGAGTGGACGCCTTCCTCTCCTCGCTTAATAGACAGAGATGGTCACCCTTTGTGAGGGTTTGGTCTAGAAGGATGGGACTTAACTGGATGGGTGTCTTCATTTCCACCCTCACCTGCGGTTATGCCACATAAGGATGTTAGTATTGATATCCACACAATACCTGACTTGTAATTAACCTGGACATTAGCCTACCCTGTTTTTAGTACTGTCAGTGAGTGTTAAGAATCAAGTGATTGGGGGAAAAATCTCTGAATGTAAAATTAATTGTATGGAAATGCATTTGTTTTGTTTTTTTTTTTTGTATCAGTATCTGTTTATATGTGTATCTGTATGTTTATGTGTTGTGCATGTGGTGTTATAACTGAAACCAATAAAAGATTATACAAAAAAAAAACTCATAAGAGTTTACGAATCCGATCCGAGAGCATCGGACATGGAGGACAAATCGTCCCCTGGTTATCGCCGGTGTCCTTGCGGACAAAAAATGTCTCGCACCGATCCCCACCTCTTGTGCGTTTATTGCTTGGGTGCCATGCATAACACCTCTGCTTGCACCATCTGTCTGCCCTTCCATCCCAACGTCCTGGATGATCGCAAGGCGCACCTACAGCTAGGGAGACCTTAGCTTCGCAATCTACCAGTGAAATCGGAGGCCAGGTGGGCGGTTTCCACGTCCGTGGGATCCTCCAAGCAGCTCGAACCGATGCCGGCTTTCGAAGAGGAAGCTGCTCAAGCTTCGGCCAGCCGAAGTTTTTTCGTGCCACTTAACCTGGGCTCCACCTTTACTGGGTCCTTTCAGGAGCTGTGCCAGTCTCCCTACAAAGGGTGAGGCGCCCTCTGGCTCGCACTCCTCCCGCCCCAAGAAAAGGGACAAGGACCCCAAATCATCATCTTCTGGCCGAAGAAGACGTTCCTGGGACCGAGAGCAGTCCGATTCACAGAACCAGGCGGTCTCAGCCTCGATCGAGATCGCTTCCTTGGCCGCTGGCTTCTCGGACCTTCCGTCTGGCCAAGGCACCGAGGCCAAGGATACGGCAGAACTGGCCAAGATTTCTCTTGACCTGATCATGCTGTTGTCACCAACCCCGCTCGACGACTCTTTGGAAAGGACACCCATCCTTTCTTTCCCCGACGAGGAGACCCATCCTGCAGGCATCCCGATCGAGGGACAGGAGCTGGATCCCCGGTTTTCACCGAATCCGGCCTCTCCCAATCAACAGAGCTGACACCGTCAGTCTCGATCGAGGAGTAGGACCCCATTGGTCGAGAAACCGAAAAAGGGTCGAAAACACTCTTGGAAGAGGCGCCGCCGCCATTCCTCATCCTCCTTGGACGAGGAGAGACTTAGACGGAAGGTCCATCGATGTTATGAGGACCTCATGTGGCAACAGCTAATTCTGACCGGTCAGAAGCCGGCTACACTGGCCATTACTTGTCCCCAGCCTCTTCGGCCGACACCGACTCCTCCGGTACCGAGGACTCCGGTTCTTCCTCAGGCAAGACCGGCACACATTCCTGCTTGGTCTGTTCCGGTCTTCCCACCAATTCTGGTGGAACCACTGCCTAAGCAGCCTCAGGGAGGGGCTCCCTCAAAGGAGGATCAGTCAGATAGTTGCCCCGTCATCTGTCCATCACTGTAGTTCCTGATCACCCAGACACATTGAAGAGGACGAGGGCGGGAGACCCTGTATCCTGACTCCTCAGACTTGGATACCACTGGTCTTCCCTCACATCCTGATGATGAGTTGTCAGTGACAGGCCTGGAGGAAGGTCCTTCTTCTTTCCAAGGCATCCTTCGACTCATTTCTGAGTCCACAGGTATGCCATTGCAGCATATCTAAAAGAAGACGGAATATCCTCTCACGGATATCCTTAAGAGGGGGGAATACCCCGACGGAGGCCTTCCCAGTGGCCAAAGCCATTGTTGGCCTGGCCCTTGAGTTATGGCAGTGCCCTGCCTCCTGCCCGGCTCAGTCTGCCCGCATGGCTTGCAAGTGCACTGTACCCATGGGGTCCTTGGTGGGCTTCACTAAGCATCCCTCGGCCGAGAGCCTTGTGACTGCCTCAGTGTTTCGGTGCATGGGTAGCTCAGCAGATACTGACCACCCTCCGGACAAGGAGTCCAAAAATATGGACCATTCTGCCTGGAAGGTATATGCGGCCTCATCCTTGGGCCTTCGTCAGGCCAGCTCGGCTGTAATCATGGCACACTTCTCTCATGCCCTCTTGGGGTCACTAGATGAAGTCCTCACTCATCTCCCAGTGGACATGCAGGCCACAGTTAAGCAGGTCCGTGACTAGGCCGTGTTGTTGCGAAACAGCAGTTCCAGATGGCCCTGGACATTGGAAATTCCTGCGCCCGCTCTCCTAGCAGCCAGTGGCCACTCACCACAGGGCATGGCTGAGGATATCCTCTTTTCCTGCGGATACTTAGCATAAATTAGCTGATGTTCCCTTCCTTGGCACCGACCTCTTTGGTCCCGGAGTGGCAGGTCACCTCCAGAGCATAGAGCAGTCCAGTGCCACCTTGGATGCTACCTCTGCAAAAGGTTCTTCGGGCAAGAACCAGCAGAAGCGCATGAAGAAGTCCTTTAGTCACTCTTCCCCTGCGGTTAGACAGCCCTCCTATCAGGGAGGTCAGCGGCAACGACAGGCTCAAGCTTGACGCCCTAGGCCCAAGCAGGGTCCCCAACAGCCCCACAAAGGAGGCCAAGGTGCCAGTCCAGGAGCCTCCTCCTAAACCTCTAAGCCTGCACAATGACGGGTCGGGGTGGCCCACCCTACTCCCATCACGCCAGTTCTGTGTCCTCCCGTGGGGGGGGGCTCTACCACTTTCTTCCGCCTGGTCCGTATCACTTTGGCGGGTGGGTCCTGGAAGTGGTCGGTCGGGAGACTGCCTGTAGAGTTCGAGAGCAGTACGCGCCTTGCTGAGCCCGTGCCCCACAGGGAGGAAAGGATCTCAGTTGGCACTTCAGTTGGTCTCTTCGGACGACATTGCCCAGCTCTCCGCAAGGAGGCGGTAGCTCCAGTGCCAGATCCTCCTGTGGACTTAGGGCTCGTGGTTCAGGTACTTCCTGGTGCCCAAGCGGACGGGGTTGGCACCCCATCCTAGATCTCCAAGACCTGAATCAGTATCTCAGGTCTCGCACCTTCCAGATGGTAACACTGAACCAGATCATACCATCTCTGGAGCGAAACATGTGGATCTTATCTGTGTCAGTCTTCACCATTCATCACAGATGGGTACTGGCGGAGAGCAGGACCCCGGAGCCTTTTTTTTTTTTTTTTTTTAAAGGATAGCGTAGTCGCGCAGCATCGGCGCCGCCCTCGAGGCCGACGTACTACGCGTGGCGCTGAGGATTAGCCGTTAAGCTGTGTCGACTCCGCCTGCCTACCAGTTCTTCGTCTCCCGCCGTCGAGGTCACCTCGTGGGAAGCCACTGAAGAAGTTTTTGACAGTTGTTAGGCCGTAGCCTTCGAATTTGTGCGTTCGACAGTCAGTCGGTCTCCTGCTAGTTCTGGGTTCTGCCTCCACTCGACGTCGCCGGTAAGATTTTTCCATTTATTTTAAAGTATAGCGACGTCGAGTCTATTTTTGGTGTTTTTTTCCGCAGGTCATGTCGCAGTCGGAGGGCAAGAAACTTTCTAAGGCGGGGCGGCCCCCTATGCGTCTGTGCCCGTGCGGCCGCAAGTACTCAGTTACCGACCAGCATGACCGGTGTCTCGCGTGTCTTGGCCCGCTTCACAACATGGATTTGTGCGCGCCTGCTTCTCCATGGACCACGGCGTCCTGGAACAGCGATGTTCAAAGTAGGCGAGCTCCGCCGACTTTCGGGGTCGTACTGCGCCGGGCCAAATCGCCTTCGGCCTTCCTCTGGGTCCCTCCCAGTTCTATACGGACCTAGGAGGAGGAGCCTCGGCTTCTTGCAGCCTAGCCTTGGCCGAGACTCTCCCACGGCGCAGGAGGCCCGTCCTGCTTCCTCCTGGGAGCGGGCGAGGCACCGCTATGGCAATCGCCTTCGGGGTGAAGGCTCTCGTGTCGCCCCGCGGGTCCGGAAGGCAGCCCGGTCGACGCTGGCCCCGGGCGCTTAATATTCATGTGCCGGTAGTCTGACGGGCGCCGACTCATCTCGCGCCGGGTTTGTCGGCCGACTCTGCTCGCGGGCGCCGCGGACTGGATCGCATCACTATGTTCTCGCCGGCGCTTGAGGTTGAGACGGTGCCGCGGCGCTTTCGGAGCCGCCCTCGGCACCGCTGGTGCTCGATGCCGTTCGCAGCGCCGAGGGGCCTGACGGTGCCGTGTTCGGCGCCGAGTCCGCTTTCGGGGCCGATGGTGCCGCTTCGGTCCTCAGTGCCATTCGTGGCACCGCGGGGTCTGGTGTCGATGCCAAGGCCGTTGCTGGGGCTGCCGTCGGCGCCGTCTTTGTTCCTGGTACCGGCCCCGGTGCCAGTGGACTTGATGGCACCGTGGCTGGCCCTGGCTCAGGACCTTGGGCCCGAGCTGCCCTGTCAAGATTTCTGTCAGCCCCGCTATGGGCTGTGGAGGGCACGGGGCCTCGCCACTGCTTTGGCTTCGGGCTTCTCGTAAGGTCGCCTTTCCTCTCCTCCTACTGTTTGGCTTTAGGGCTCAGACTTTACCTCTTCGAGTCGCCTTTCCTCGCCTCCTACTGTTTGGCTTAGGCCTGACTTTACCTCTTCGAGTCGGACGAGCAGTCACACCCTTCGGGTTGTCTGCAGAGGAGGGCAAGCCGGTGGTCTCGACGACGAGTCGCAGCCAGCCCCTTCTGAGGACCGTCCAGGTTCTCCTGAGGTTGGGGTCAGTGGTACTGACCAGCAGGCTGGTGTGAGCCACCATTGCCATGCAACCTGGCTTGAGGGCTCCTTGACCCTTGGTGGTGGTACCCTCCCGTAGTGTGTCTCGATCGCCCAACTTTGGGGCCCATCGGGAAGTCTACAGGAGGGGAGGGTGCTGCCCGGGTCTCCTTCGGGGCAGCCCAGAGCTGCCAGCTACCTAGGGTTGGCCTCTCGAGGACCAGGACCCTCGGACTCTGAGGGTTCGAGGTGTGGGTCGGGCTACTGCCTTCTCTGGGGTCCACCCCGCCCTGGGCCAAGCCGTAATGTGGACTTCCCCCTTCCCTTCGGTTCCTTGAGGGTCCCATTCTTTGGAGGCAGGGGACAGTCCTTCTGGATCTATCTGACTGATAAGCCTCACTTGGGGATTCTTCTGGGCGCAGCCCTGGGCAGTACCAACGTGGTTGTACAGCTGTCAGCTCGTGAGTCTTCCGGGACACCCTCCTCGGTGTCCATGGTCCGCTCCTAGCCCTAGCAGAGGTCAGCCGACTTTTTCCTCGGCTCTGCCCCTATCCCTCTGCCGCATTCTCCAGCGCTCCCAGGCATTCTTGGTCCTAGCGCCCTCTCACCTGGGAGCAGTTCAGCTGTGGCTGCTCGGTTCCCTGCCCACGTTAGGGCCATGGACAGCCAGGTTTTCAACCTCCCCGAGCAACCACCTCGGAACTAGAGTGAGACCTCCAGCTCCTCATCCCCCTCTGGGGAGAGGAACCATCTGTCCATATCTCTCCTGCCGCTGATCTCCGAGTATCAGCGCTTCCTCGTGAGGATGATGGAGGACCTTCACCTTTCTCCCCTGTCGGTCAGCAATCCTGAGTACGCGGCGCACGCCTTCAGGCGATTTGTGTGCACACCCTGTGGTGCCGCCCTAGCCTGCCCCCCTTCGGAGGCGCTCCATGTATTTCTGGCAGAGGCCCTTCTCCGGAGTTCCTGCCCCTAGGGATCTCAGCCAGAGGTATTGCGCTCCCCCGGAGTCTCCAGGTTCTATGCCTCATCCACAGTCCGGATTGACGCACCTGGACACTTCTGACGGGCTTCGCGCCCTCCACCGTGACCGGCCCCCAGATCAGGACTCTTCGGATTTTGATTTCTGGGAGGAGGACTTTCCACTGCACAGTTGTTTCTCCCCATCTCCGCCTCATCAGGCCCACTATGCAGCCTACAACAGGTTCTTGTGGTCAGCGCTGGTCAGATCCTAGCTGCTTTGCCTGACTCGAGCAAACCAGGCAAGCCATCGCACTCTCTGCACGTGGCCTGGAGCTAGCAGGCACATGCAGGGGGCATCTTACGACGCCAGTGAGGTAGCTACCAGGGTAGTAGGGACAGTGATCTGCACCAGGAGATCGGGCGAGCCGCTTCCCGTTGTCACCCCTTGGCCGGCGAGGTGATTGCTCTGCCACCAGGGAACCTCATCTCTTCCCTCGTAGGGCGAGACGGCGCTTTGTCGGAGCAAATTCCTTCTCCGGGGACCCTGCCTCGCCTCCCCACTGGCCTCCTCAGGCCCAGAAGGCCCCTTAGTGTGTCACCCACTGAGGGCTAAGGGACGCCTGGCCCTTAGGTTGCATTATCTGTTTCGGGCTGTTATACTTACCATCTGTGATGAATGGTGAAGACTGACACAGATAAGATATAAAACATGCATTACCACCAGTATTATGATCTTTCTGTGTATCTTCACCATTCATCACAATCCCGCCCAGCCATCCCCCTGGGCCTCAGTCTCTGATCCTCCTCCTCTGTGCCTACCCCTTTTGAGCGGGAAAGTTGGGACATAGGGGGTGGTTTTCCCTCCAAGGTACAGTTCAGTGGCACTTCTTCTTCATTATATCTTCTACTTCCTACGGGTGAGAGCTGGTGGTTGCCTCCTTCTGTTATCCATCTAGTTTAAAAAAAAAGAACCTCTTTTTTCACCAAATATCTTTACAGAGAGAGTACTGAGTCCCTGTACTCCATCCTTCTCCAGAATAGCCGACTCTGCTTTTGGGGTATTGCCAGATCTTACTTTGAGATACAGCTCTTGCAGCAGGTTACACCATTAGGACT
This sequence comes from Neoceratodus forsteri, assembly GCA_016271365.2. Lineage (NCBI taxonomy): Eukaryota > Metazoa > Chordata > Ceratodontiformes > Ceratodontidae > Neoceratodus > Neoceratodus forsteri. The sequence continues at coordinate 676,222,543 of CM057450.1, read as the reverse complement.
GAGGCCGCAGCGCCAGGACCCTACTGGAAAAATTCTAGCTAGCTATCTTCAGCGGGATCGCCTCGACGTCGGTCCCGCCCGACGTCAGGCGTGAGATATAAGGGTCCCGCTAGATTCCCCAGTTCTTCCCGCTGCTGACTTGTGCAAGTCTCAACCCTTCGTTCATAGTTCTAGCGCTGACGCGTGGTAAAGTTTTTCCTTTTGAAAATTCGGTTTCTTCTCGTCCGTTTATTGTCTGATGTCCTCCAACCTCCGGGTCATTCTTCAAGGCGCTTGTGGGAAGCAGATCCTTCAAGGATCCGGAGATTCGCCCAAGGGCCCCGGTGCTTAGGCCCAGACCACAATACACGGCGTCCTGCTCCTTTGCCTAGGCTTCACATAGCAGAACCTGGATCCGCTGCCAGAAGGCTCTACAGGTGCTCCTGCTCGAGGAACAACTCCAAGACCATGGCCTCTAGGGGATTCTTCGGAGAAGGCCCAGAGACATTTGAGAAGCATAGAGAGAAGGCCCTTCCAGGTCCCCGCCTAGGGCCCTTGATTCGTAGCTCTGCTCCAGGTCCCACCGCCGCCTTCCCGGCCAGTTCTCAGCCTCCCCTGCGTGAGAAAATCTCGGCCCTTCTCAGGCCAAGACTCCAGGCCTCCTTTTGTCTTCCAAGGCACTGGTCAAGTCGGGGACCACCATCATCACCACAAGTCGGGTTCCGCCATTCTGAACCCGGACGTCAGGGTCTGCCTCCCTTGCCTCCTCCTCCCCAGCAGAAGACCAAGGAGCTCACCTCTTAAGAGACCGCTGGACCCGACATCAACTCCCTAACGCCGGCCTCTCGCCACAGGTCCCCAGAGCTGCCGATCGGCCAGGACGACTGCCGCCGCTGAGTTATCAGCACCCACGGATCGCCTTTAGGGGGGACCGACGCCTGCGCTCGTCCGGATTGGAGAAGAGGCCTGACGCCCGACCGACGCCGGTCAGGAGACCATTACAGAGGAGGAGTTAACACAGCCCGAGGACCAGGACGGGTGACCCGTGTCCTGTCGAGCCTCCCAGGGAACCCTCCTCGCAACCCGAGGCGCCCTGTGGAGCCGACGCGAACCAGACGCCCACCCACCGCGCCCGTCCGGCATCTGGTCTTTTCTTTCTCAGAGGTTAAGGAGCCACTTACTGGTGATACCACAAAAGGATGTGGTCCCCACCCCACCTCTCTTCCACCTCCTCCTAGGCCGGGTTACTCTCCGGGTTCCTGCCTCTTCTCCATCTGGGTCTGCAGGTCGGGTTACCTCCTCCCGAGCCCAGGATCCCTCCAAGAAGGAGACCAGATAAAAGGAGACCTCCATCCAGATCCTCTTCTGGGTCACCCAGCCCTAAGAAACCCAGGAGACGCCGCCATTCGCCTTCGACGGAGGACACGGGATCAGAGTTTTCAACAGGATCTAGATCCCCATCTCCCCTCCACATCCCTTCTCCGGATCCACGTGAGCTTCCAAGGTCTCCTCCGATGACCCTTCGCTCTCGACATCATGTGAGACACATCCAAGAGAACATGGGATGGGATGCGGAAGAGTTAGACTGAAAGGCTACGCCTAGAAATATCTTCGCAGAAGGACCCTAAGCCTGTAGGTGACGCTGGTAGATACTTTCGGACGCCACCAAGGCAGCATGGAAGCGCCCATATTCACTCCCCGAGCGATGCTAAGAAAAGCTGACTGCCTGTAAGGCCCAAGGAAGACTAGTACTTGGCTCAGCATCCCTCAGGCCGAGACTCTGGTCATAACAGTTTTCTTCATGACCGGGTCCCAGAGACTGCAACATTTGAGCACTTCTGCCACTGGACTCCGGAGTCCAAATATTGGACGCTGGTAGGCGCACGTATGCTTCCGCTACTTATGGCATCAGATCCCTGAATTACTTGACCCACATGGTAGTTCCAAATGCCTTGGGGAGCAGGGTCTGATCTGGCTGGAGAAGTTGCCAGAAGGTAAGCAGAAGGAGAGATGTTGCAGCCTCCGGACTGGTTCGGATGGGGACCAAGTGGTGAAGCATGCAAGTCACAGACACTCCGCTGGGACTTCCTCGGCCCGAGCAGCAGCTTCAGGTGTAGTGCCTCCCGAGACACTCTTGTCTCTGTTCTCGTTTACTCCGACGGCCCACAAAACATCATGGACGCCCATTTGAGGGAGAAGTTTCTTGGTGAGCCCTCTGAGAGGTCATCACCAAGCTTCAAGAGATGGAAGGCGGTGTGAGGTCGGTCCAGGCAATGGTCGGACTGAGGCCTGTCTTTCAGAGAACCAAAGCCGCTGTGGATGGGCACAGAGACAACAGTCCCACACCTGTCCTACAACAGAGGGCTCCGTTCTCAGAGCCTAGGGTAGACAACCCGCTGGGCCGAGGTCAATGCTCAGCTAAACCAGCCCAGCCCGCAGGCCTCCACCGCCACAGCCTGACTCCTTTCCGCCTCGCCCTCAGGATCATCAGGACATCAAGGTCGGAGTCGTTTATGCAGTACCTGCCAGGATGGCAGTCCATAACCACCGACCGTGTAGGTTCTTCCAGTTGGTCGAAGAGGCTCACTTTATAGAATCTGGCAGAAAAGCCACCCTCGAGGCCTCCTCTGCCTCCTGCTACTGGTCAGCACAAGCCTCTGATCAGGGCAAGAAATATTCATGCTCCCATGCAAAGGGGGCAGAGTGTCCCAGAGAACCAGAGAGAGACAATGGTACTACTCCCACTTCTTCCTGGTTCCAAAGAAAACCGGGACCTCCTGCCTGATTCTGGACCTCAGCTACCCTAATATGTCGGGTCGCTTACAAAAGATTTCTGTGACAGTGACTCTTCCGGGTCTTATTCATTCTGCTAAAGAGGGACACATTTCTCTCTCCTCTCCTAGACATGCAGGATGCATACCTGCACATTTCTTAGGCTTCCAGGCAAGACAGGAGGTTCCCTGCGCTCGAGTTTCCCCGCCACCACTTTCAGTTCCAAGCACCTCCATCTGACTGTCATCAGCTCCCAGAGTCTTACCAAATGCATGGAGTGAAGTCGGGCCGCGTCCTTCTAAGGACAGGGCCATTATGTGTTCCCCACCTGGACAATTGGCTTTCTCATGGCCTCCAGAGGCTGGCAAGAGTTATTGGCTATCCAGAGTACCCAGGATCTGTTTCGGTCTCTTGGGCATCTTGATCAATTACGAGAAGTCTCTCCTTGTACCGCTCGCAGAAACTGTAGTTCATAGGCGCAGTCCCGACACCGCTCAGGAAAGAGCATTTCTTCCAGACGACAGAGCCGGAGCACATCGGATCCCTCATCCGGAGCTTACAACGCGTCTGCCCCAGCCAGGTCGGTCCTCGCTTGTTCGGACACATGGTTGCGCTATTCCGACTGATTCCTTCGCAAGGGCTCCACATGCGGTAACTCGGTGGATGCTCAAAGTGCAATGGGACCAAAGGCAGACCATATGCAGTATCCGGTCAGGATCACGAGCCAGGATTCGAGACTGGCAATGGTGGCCAGACCCAGGGACACTTCTACGGGTGTCCTGCTGGAGAAGCGCTGTCTCGAGGTAATCCTCACCACAGACGCCTAGGACTAGGTGGGAGCACACCTGGACGGGGTGAAGTCCCAGGAACGTGGGACCCCTCAGGAGTGCCCGCTTTCATATCAACGCTCTGGATAGATGAGGTCCTTGTGCCCTGCAGGCATTTCAGTCAGAGATCCCTTGGTACTCTCCTGCTACAGACAGAACAACACGGCGGTGATGTATTCACCTCAACAAACAAGGGCTGCTCTTGGCCCCTTTGCATGAGGGCCATGAGGGTGTGGGATTGGGTAATCGCATTGCGGCGCCAAACCTGCTACTGTACATGTTTCCGGGGTGGAACAACCCTGGTTGCAGACGGCCTGAGTCGCCCCAGGCCAGAGTCCACTAGTGGGAACTTCTTCAGGAGGTAGCAGAGGATCTGTTTCTTCGATGGGAACTCCAGAATTGGACTTGTTCAGTTTCCCATCCAACGCAAAACTGCCCAATTTTTGCCTGCGCGCAGATCCAGGCCTGTGTTTTTCTGGCGAGACTGCCATGGTCCTCTCCTGTGAGCGTGATTCTCTGATTTCCCTCCTTTCCGCTGATCCAGAGAGTTCTTCTCAAACTGCGCAGGGAGCGTGTCGCTAATGATCCTGGTGGCCCCTTTCTGGCCCAGACAGATCTGGTTCCTTTGCTAATACAGCTATCCTGGAACCTCCGCCTCCCGTTGCCATTCAGCTCCATCTCTTGTCTCAGGAGGAGGGTTCACTGGTCCACCCCTGATTCTTACGCTCACTGAACCTGCATGCATGGCTCCTGAGACGCATAGCCATTTGGCGACATGGGTCTTAGCAAGAGGTTGCCAAGTTCTTTCTGCAGCCAGAAAAGCCGGGCACGCATGCAACGACACCATGAAATGGCGCTTGTTTTGTCTATGGTCGCAAACACACGTTCTTTCCCTTTAGGGCTGTCCGTGAAAGCGGGTGTTAGAGTACCTGCTGTCCCTTTTCCGCTCTGGTCTCGCCTACTCCTCTATTTATGTGCACCTCTGTGCCATTTCAGTATCACCTCCGTGGTGACAGTGCACAGTAGTAGCAAATTAGATGCCTGTCGAGAATTTTGAGAGGTGTTACACCTTAGGCCACCCATTAAGGACCCAGTGCCTCCATGGGACTTGTGCTTTGTCCTGAGCAACTCACGCCCGCCCTTTGAACCTGCCGTAGATTGTAGGCGTTGTCTGTCATGGAAAACGTTGTTTTGGTTGCTGTTCGCCAGCGAGAAGAGTTTCTGAGCTTCATGCTCTCATGTGTAAGGAGCCTTATTTAATTTTCCACCGGGTCAGAGTATCCCCTGAGGCCTAATCTTGCCTCAAGGTGGTTTCCCCACCATCTCAATCAGGATATTGACCCGCGGCTCTACTTCCTACCATTCTAATAGAGGAGAGGCGCTGCTCCACACCCTGGATGTTCACCGCAGCTTAAGGTACTATCTGAGCAGAACTAGCAGTCTCCAAATTGGAGCAACTTTTCGCTTCCTTTACTGAAAGGATGATGAGCCAACCAGTATCCAAACAGTCCCTGTCTCGCTGGCTTGTCCAGTGTGCATCATACTGTTATGATATCAAACAAAAGCCTCTCCTGGGATCAGTCCGGGGCCATTCCACTCAGGGGAGTGGCCACCTCCTTTGCAGTACTTCTCAATCGTCTCCACTTATGCTATTTTGTGCTGCAGCCACTTGGAGCTCTGTACATACCTTTATCAGGCATTATAGCCTGGACATCGCTTCACGCGGCGAAGAGCCGGGCTTGGGCTGGCTTTCGGCATACAGGGTCTCCTGTCCTAGAATCAGGACCTGGAATGAACTTTCTAGTTTCCTCCTCCCAGAGTGTTTGCAAGAGCTACTGCTTGGGAATCAGTTCTATCTGGGTAATTTGCTGCAAGAGCTGTGTCTCAAGTAAGATAGTACAGTTACATAAGAAACTATACTGTAACAGTAGATCTTCGAGAACAGCTCTCTGCAGCAGGCACCTTCCGCCCACCTTCCCTTTGAGGGAGGCATGGCTTAAGCCTTTTTAACAGGGATTTATACCTTTGTCTTCTGACAGTGATCCTCGGTCTCCATTTCGATGTCAGCCTCGCGGCCGGAAGTCTCCGTTGGGAGAACTGGGAATCTGGCGGGACCGCCCTTATGTACCGGCGCCTGACGGCCGGAGGCGGGACCTGACGGGAGGTGTCCCCGCTGCAGATAGCTAGCTAGAATTTTTTCAGGGTCCGCGGCTGTGCTTCAGCCCTAATGTGTAACCTGCTGCAAGAGCTGTTCTCGAAGATCTACTGTTACGTAAGTTCTCATAATCTGTAATTATATTCTGTGCCTTGAATTCTGGGCAAATAAGCTTTGCTACTCCCTGCAGTTCCTATACAGTCTGGTGGCGGACAAGGTCTTGGATCCTTGTTACCTCTCACCTCTCCTAAATTCTCTCCCCCACCCCCTTCATCCTTTTCCAGAGATTGGGGCCCTACCCAATCCCCTTAGTCTTACTTCCTCTGTGCTGTCCTCTCAGTTGTATTTCTCCTTTTAGTTCAGTTTTTCTCTTCTTTCTGTCCCTTGACTCTCTTGTCCCACCCTCCATCCCTTCCTCTTACCTCTCCGGCGACTCAGAACGCTAGAGAGGAGTCACACAGCTTAACGGTAATCCTTGCGCCACGTAGTACGCCGGCCTCAAGGGTAGCTACTGATGTTGCTGGCCGATTCTACTTATCCTTTTAAAAAAATAAAAGTTCTCTGGGGTCCTGATCTCCGCCAGTACCCATCTGTGATGAATGGTGAAGATACAAGAAAGACTCATATTACAGTAGGTACGTAATTTTTATTTCTGTTCACTGGATCTACAGGACGCGTTCTTCACGTCCCAATCCGTCCATCCCACCAGAGTTAGAAGGACCCTGTCACAGTTCAAAATAATGTCTTTCGGCCTGTCATCAGCCCCTTGGGTCTTCAACAAATGCCTTGCAGTGGTGGCAGCCCATCTACGGCATCAAGGGGTTCTCCTATACCCCTACCTCGACAATTGGCTCCTTGCGGGTTCCTCCCTGCAGGAGGTGGAGAGGTCCAGGGACCTGGCCCTCCGATCCTGTTCCCGATTATGCCTCCTGATCAACGAGGCCAGGTGGGAACTCATGCCCTCTCAGGTGATGGGCTTTATTAGGGCAGAGCTCGACTCTTGTCAAGCCAGAGCTCGACTGCCGGCGGACAGGGCAGAGGTTCTTTCCTCCTTTGCCCAGTCATTTCTGGTTGGGTGCTTGCGCCCTGCCGGGGACTTCCTGCGCCTTCTGGGTTACATGGCGGTGTGCACCTCAGTGGTCCGTTGGGCCAGGTTGCACATGCGTCCCCTCCAGTGGGAACTGGCCACTCAGTGGACTCAGTGTCAGGGTCTTTTTGACCAGCTGTTCACTGTCACCAGAAGATGTGGGACGCTGTCCAATGGTGGTGGACCGTCCAAGTCGCCTGCAGGAAGGGATTCCGTTTGTCCGCCCGAGCCGACAGTCGTCCTTATGACCGATGCCTGTCTCATGGGCTGGGAGCCCACATGGGGACCACAGAGCCCACGGGTTCTGGATCCCGAGGAGTCCTGTTGCCACATTAACCTGTTGGAGCTCAGAGCAGTCAGACTGGCACTGTCAGCTTTCGCTCCTCAGCTCCGGGGTGAAGTGGTTCAAGCCCAGACGGACAATACCACGACCATGTACTACCTCAACAAACAAGGCGGCACGCACTCGCGGCTTCTATACAAGGAGGCGCTCCGGATTCGGACCTTCGACAGCCGGTTGGAGGCGGATCTCCTTGCCATCCATGTGGCAGGAGTCTCGGACCAACTGGCGGATGCTCTCAGCCACATAGGCCAGACATCCCATGAGTGGTCTGTCCATCCAGAGGTAGTTTACAGTCTGTTCTTCCATTGGGGAAGACCGTTGGTGGACCTGTTTGCCTCCAGGGAGAACACCAAGCTGAGGCTGTACCATGCCCGTCCCCCTCAGCAGGGCTCGCTGCAGGGGGATGCCTTCTCGAGGCAGTGGACACCAGTCCTCCTCTACGCCTTCCCTCCATTTCCCTTGATCCACAAGGTGCCTCTCAAGGTGAGGAGGAACAAGGGAAGGTAATCCAGGTAGCCCCAGATTGGCCTCGCCAGTTCTGGTATCCAGATATCCTCAGCCTCAGCTGCAGGGCCCCGGAGAGCAGCTTTGTACACGCCTGACCTGATATCATTGAACCAGGGAAGGTATTCCACCAGACCTTCAATCCCTACACCTCACAGCCTGGTTCCTGAGCGGCTCGAGTTTCAGGCTTTGGGTCTTTCCGAGGATATCTACCCCGTGGTGGAGACATCTCACAAGGAATCGACCAGGAAATGTTATTCCTTCAAATGGAAAAGGTTTTCCATTTGGTGTCAGAGTAAGAGTCTGGACCCCTTATCCTGCTTTGTGGCTAACATTTTAGACTACCTTTGGTCCCTCTCCAAAGGGCGTCTTTGGTCATCAACCCTTAGGGTGCACCTGGCAGCCCTCTCTGCACCGGGCATGGGACGGTCCGTCGACATTAGGCGCGGAGACAGTGGTTGGTGCTTTTCAAAGGTCTGGATTACATAGCCCTCCAGTGCATGAACCTCCTCCTCCATGGGATCTTCTGCTGGTTTTGGCAAAGCTCATGGGCAAGCCATTCAAACCCATGCACAAGTGTGGGCTCTCCACACTTGTGGAAGGCGACCTTCCTGGTGGCTATCACATCAGCCAGAAGGACAGGGGAGCTCCAGCGCTCTCGGTGGACTCCCCTTATCTGGTCTTCCACAGGGACAAAGTTGTCCTGTGTCCCCACCCGAAATTCCTTCCGAAGGTGATGTCAGAGTTTCACCTTAGCCAGATGTTGACTCTGCAGGTATACTACCCTAACTACACCTCGGACGCCGAGTACAAGCTCCATACCCTGTACCTTAGACGTGCTCTCTCCTACTACAAGGCGAGGACGGCAGAAATTTGGGAGAGGTTCGCCAGCTGTTTGTCACCTATGCTGAAGCCGCTTCTGGCAGACCTGCAGCCAAACGGACTATTGCAAGATGGATTACATCGTGTATAGGTCTGTGCTATGAGTTGGCAGGCAAGGAGCCTCCCAGAGGGATAAGAACTCATTCTACCCGCCATACTGCTGCATCGGTGGCTGCTTCCTGGGACATCCCTATCCAGGAAATCTGTCGGGCTGCTACCTGGAAGTGAGCAAACACCTTCATTACCCATTACCACATCGACCTTGAGTCATGACGGGATGCTGGTTTTGGGGCCTCGGTTCTCCAATATTCGTTTCCTAAGTAGGGGGTGTGCGCCTTGCCTCCCTCTTCCCGGAGAACTGCTAGGAGTCTGCCAGAGAGTGTGGATGAACAACATATCCACGCTCCTAGAAAAAGAGGTTACTCACTTCTAACAGTAGTTCTAGGAGTGGTATATGTTGTTCATCCACACGCACCCACCCGACCTCCCCGGCTTTAGGTGCATCACCTTGCTTCCAGCGGGCTATGATCTGGCGTCATGGGGCGGTGCCAAGGTATATACCACCCGGGTGGGTGGGAGGAGTCAGCTTGAAGACTTCCAGCAAGATTTAAAGGGGAAAGGGACATGCCAGAGTGTGTGGATGAACAACATATACCACTCCTAGAACTACTGTTACAGGTGAGTAACCTGTTTTTCTTGCCTAAGGTGGTTTCAGAGCACACCTTATACTAGACTCTTAAGTTGCCAGTGTATTACCCTGATCATTCTTATGGGGTGAAGCAATCCTGCACAAACTAGATGTGCATAGAATTCTTCGTTATTACATGAACAGGACGAAGCCTGTCTGTAAAACTGACCAGTTGTTTGTATCCTTTACGCCCAAAAGAGAGGGTGCTGTGGTTTAAAACAGTGTTTGTCAAAGTGGTTGGCAAACAGCATCACCTTTTGTTATCAGAGGTATAACAAACCCCTTTCGGGGGGATTAAGAGTCATTCAACCAGAGGCATGGCTGCTTCTACTGCTTGTTTCAGGAATGTCTCCTCTGCAGATATTTGTGCTGCTGCCACTTGGAGTTCTGTCCACACTTTCACTGAACACTACAGTTTGGACATTGCTTCTAGGTGCAGAGCAGGCTTTGGCTTTGCTATTCTTCAGGGTCTCATCTTAAGATCCCTGTTTACTGCAGATTTGTTCCTGCCTCTCATGTCTCAGACTTGTCTGAATTTGACTGCTTGGGACTCAGTCCTACTTGTTAGTACCCACTGCAAGAGCCCTCTCGAAGTAAGATGGTACAATTAAGTAAGAACTTACTGTAACAGTAGATCTTCGAGAGAGAGAGAGGCTCTTGCAGTCGGTGCTGCTTTCCCTCCCACCTTCCTCCTGGGTTTCTTTTTTTTTTGCCCTGTCATAGCTTTTTAGCTCCAGGAGCCCTCTCCTAATTCCTGTTGCACCTTTCTAAGTCTCCGGCGGGAGAACTGGAGGGTGGGCGTGGGGGCTGCTCCTATATAGTGGCATGCTGACATCGGTCACGTGATGGCGGGGCAGTCCCTGCTAGACATTGCGAAGCAAAAGCTCGTGGTCCTAGCACCTGGCAACTTTAGTCCTACATGTTAGTACCTACTGCAGAGCCTCTATCAAAGATCTGCTGTTACGGTAAGTTCTTACGTAACTACTTTACAAGTAAGCAGCCTATTTTGATGCATCAGGTAAATCTGTCCAAACAAATGCGACCTGCCAGTTGATTAAGGTGACGAGCTGGTGATCTTTCCTCTCTGCCAGCTGATGTTGCTTTTTCACGTCCTAGGAACAACTTCTGATATAAGAATAACATCAAACTGCAGAAAGTCCGATGGGACATAAAATGAAATCCTGTCAGACCCATCTAATAAAAACAGGGAAGACTGCATGCAGAAGGCTTGATTAAGTTTGTAGGTACTTGACATTTGCATTGTATGGGATGGATTAAATCCAGTGGTCCATCAGGTTTACCCCCTGCTGTCTTAGCATGTTTTTCCATGATATTATCTCTGCAAGAACTTGACTTTGTGCCAAATGCACTCAACTGAATTGGATTTGTTGGCCTCTTGGATAGTCTACCTTCCTATCCTAGCACCCTCTGCCATTCAAACAGTCTGTTCCATCTTGGTTTTTTTTGGCTTTGAACAAACATTTCTCCTTTTGCTCATTCAATGCAGTAAATTTAACTAATTGGTTTTCTCCTCCCCTACAGGTTGAAATTCATTCAGTTATACTTCAAGGAGCCATCCTGTACTCCCTCTGAAGAGTCTAGCTCATTACGTCTAGAGGTGCTGTTTTATTTGAAGCAATGGTGCCAGTTTCAGTGGTTTCTACAATACATTTCTACAGACCTCAGGGTTTCTCTGAAACATTCACTGTAGGAGACTTTCCGATATAACACTGAGCTTTTTTAAAGAACTCATTTCACACTAGAAATAGAAGTGAAGAATCCAGTCGACATTAAAAGCTGAGATGAATATGTAACTGTTACTGTGCAGCCACAAGTAAACATTCTTTTAATTTAATTGAAGGGCAAGCCTGCCTCTACCAATGTGTTCTCCCTGGGTTTTTGTTCTTTATCTTAAAGGTGGAACTGCTGAATTTCCCTTTTACCACTGCCATTCAAAAATGTTTTCGTATGCGAACTTGGCTGTCGATTTTTGTAAGTGATTTTTACACTCCTGTTAATAGGCAAACAATCAGCTGAACAGAGCAACAAGTGGAAACAAAAGCAACTGTAAACGTAATCCACACATCTGTGAAAAGGAATTGTACAGTAGGTCAGAAATCAGAATTTCACATAGTGTGTGGAGAATATTATCCAATCAAGTTGCGGACTTTTTTAAGGGGGGGAATGCCATGAGATATTGCTGACTAATTATAGCACTAAAATAATGTTCAACTGTCAAAACACTTGTTTATCCTTTAACTATTGATAATTATTTTTGTCCCTAACGAGCAGAAAATGTCATTTTTTATTGGTCCTCCTATTTCATGGCAATGGTTTAGATTGTTTTGTGGAGAGTTTTACCGATCCGTATTTCAGTTTTTTACTGCAGTCTTTCACAATGTCCGGTTGATCCACAGGGATCAGTAACAGCTGCAAGACACTGATAATCAGGAATCAGTGCCTGGCTTTTAGCTTTAAATGTATAGGTATATAAAAAAGTTATTTTTTGTTTCATAAGGATAAATGGTTTCAAACTGTAAGAAAACATATTTCTTTTAGCTAGTGCTCAGGACTTGTATTTATCTTAAGTTGGAACGCAGTGGATATATGTAAGAAGGGACCATCAGAGACCTTGCCTAAGGAGTGCAGGTGTTAGGTTCTGATTTAAGAGAAGCAACACTACAGCTGTTTTCCTGATACACGTGGTGAGTTTAATTCATTCTTGGTAATCTAGATTTTATTATACATATTACCTTTATGTGCCTCTTGCTACACTGTGGACTAGAAAATTGCTTTAAGTAAGACTTTTTGTAATTAATGGACGAAGTCACAGTAACTCTTAAGGAAACTAAAAAAAAAAAAAAAATGTAAATGAGAAAATATTCTTGATGTTACTTCAGGTCATTAAGTGCTGTTCTATTGTAAATGCCTGCATCGTGAGATGCAAGCAAGGGTCATAATGCGCACTTCAGTCAACAATATTTCAAGTAAATAACTTTACAAATACAGTGCTGCTAAGTTAGCAAATCACATACATGTGAATGTGACAGAACTATATCAATCTGGAGCAATATAACATTTACAGTAAACTTGTGGATAAGAGCTAGTGAATGAGTAATGAGATATTTTTCACTTCTATCTGTGAAGACACACAAAAACAGAACACATCAGACCTTCAAAAGGGACATTTCATAAGAAATACAAACTTATTTTATTCAGTGTAACAAATTCTGCGGATTGTGTCACTGTGGAGGCTGATGTAAGATAGAGCTGTTCATGCCACTAGTGAGATGAAAATGTGGTTCTGGTTAGTAAGCTTATGGTAGGTAGATTCGTGTTGTGATTTTGTACAGCTAATTTTGTAAAATGAAAACTACCTAAAGTTGTAGAAGAGGGAATCATAATTCTTCAAGGGACCGCTCTAGATCGAATAGGACATCCGTGGATTAATTCATCCAAGAAGAAACCCATGCTAGTGCTAGTTTAACGGCATACAAGCTGAAGTGGACTTTGCAAGGATTTGAAATGAAAACATGTATGTCATTAATATTCTAGTAAAGACCTCCACCCCCAGAGAAAAAATGTATATATTTTCAGTCCATTGTAGTTCCCTACATTTTATTTCCATATACTTCCCCGTACACACTGCTGTAGAGACGTAGACTAACGTTTTTGAGTTTCTGCAGTGAGCACTTACTCATAAAGAGCTGAGACAGATGGTGGAACATGACACACAGGTGGTAAGTTTTGACTTTGGAACAGCAGGGTTTGAAAGATCATTGTGCATTTGAATATTTGCAGCTTCACTGAAAAGCTGCATACTCTGCTGTGAGTTCATGCAGTTTCAGCCTAGATTCTCTTTTAGGATATCTCCTCCATAGAGCGCCATTCTTTGGACAGGTGCCATTGATGCCAGGACCTTGTGGGAACACTTTTGATATTTGGCCACCTACACCATAGGCATGTAGCGAACATGCAGTTGTGCACACTGATGTGTAAGATATATATTGGTGGCCGTACCTGATTACCTCAGTTCCTTTTACCTGCTGTCAGTAAATCTTGCATGACCTGTACTTAGTCTTAGGAGGTCAGAAGGACTGACAAATGGCACAACAGCTAAAAATAGCTCTGATATACATTTGCAAATATTGAATCTCCAGTAGTGTTATGCGAAATATTTTGCGTAATTCATGCATTTCGAGAAATATTTCGCAGGGCAAAATGCAAAATTTCAACCCCCCAGAGTGAGTGAAATTTCACCCGCAAACTGGCAAAATTTGCCCGCAAAATTTAGTGCCCACTGGCCAAAATTCTCCTTGGTGTCTAGTGGTCTCCCCACCCCGGCCACTGACTGACCCAAATCTTTCACCCTGGTGTCTGGTGCCCCCCGTCCGATCACTGTCTGTAATTAAATTAAGCACACACACACACCGCGCACTTACCTGGCCCTCATTTCTTTTAATTAAAAAAATTTCAACCCCCTCCCTGATCTCTAGTTGCCCCCGATCACCGGCCATAATTGAATTACATAGCACCCCCCAAAGTTAGTCTGGACCTCTATTTCATTAGTTAAAAATTGTACCAACTCCTCATTTTCCTGAAAGTTCCAGTGGACCCCATCATTTGAAGCAGAAAGAATTGCACCCACTTTCACGCATTTTTATCGGGCCATCGGCACATCTTCGGCCACCTCCTACAGCTGGCAGCTTAACTGAGTGCTTGAATTAATGAGTGCATGTGCGCATATCTATTCAAGCTCACAGTCGCACTCGGCTGGCTGCCGGCTGAGGAGGTGAGTGGAGGGCTGTGCCGTGGCTAGGATTGGGGTACTGGGGGAGCGGGGTGGTGCTAGCTCATGATGGGGTGGAGGTCCACTAGACACTAGGGAAGGCCAGGGTAACTTGGGGGGGTGCTTAATTCAATTACGGGTTAGACACCAGCATTTGCGGTGGCCGGTGGGCAAAATTTCACTGCAGTTTCGCAAAACATTTTGCACGGCGAAATTGGTGATTTCGACGGCAAAATTGTATTTTGGTGCATTCCTAATCTCCAGTAGCTGATCCTAGCTGTTACATCAGCCACAGGGAATTCTGAGATGCTGTCATAATAGTGGCCTAGGTTATGCCCAGGTTTTTTTTTTTGGGGGCAGTAGGATTAGTTTAACAAGTATATATTTTACAAAAAATAAAACATTCACTTTTTTTTTTTTTCCTTGCACTCAAACTGCAAATCGGTAACAGCCCTATACTTAGATGTGGGGCTTAGTATCACGAATGCTCATCTTTAAGGGCTCTGATTAAGTATATAGGTTACTAGATGTTCCACATACTTTCACTAAGGGCTCTGCTGCTGCTTCTAGCTTATGGAGACTCACTATGACTTTCTTCAAGTTTATTTCTACAGACGTATTACATTAGGCTGTAGGATATTGGTAATAGGACTCGGGGCATTTTGCAAAAAGGGCCTCCACATTGATATGCATACATGTCCATCAGTAGTATACAGCGAGTTTTACATAACATAGACGGGTCCCAACAACTTAGGTTTTTTTTCTCTTGGCATTAAGAGGATGAATATCGGACTCAATGGAAGCAGTTTTTCCATTGCTGAGTAGTGGTTTTGAAAATATATTTCTTTTCTGTTGTCTGCTCTTCCGATAATCATTGATTGCTGATGTACAGTGATAGCCATCCTAATCTTCAGCTTCACCACAAAATGTTTACATTAAGGTACTGCAGTACAGCATCTCCCCCTTATGGCACTCACTCCGGTCATTTATTACTTTGAAAATCAGAAGTTCTGTTATCAGCGAACTTAGTGGCTTACTGGAAAAAGCTGTTTGGGATGTGTCAGCCTGTATAGCATATTTGCATATGACCCACAGCTATAAACTAGAGATGGAGTCTTGTTTACTTTCCTTAGCACAAGGTTCATTCCGGCATGTATTTGCAGAATAGACTCCTTTTGCTAGCCACTGAATGTTGTGTTTACTGAGCTGTTTGGCATTTCACTTTGTGTATATCCCAAAGGCAGGACTCTTTAATCTTCTTTCTTGCCTTTTTTCTGGCTGTGACTATTGATAGTATCATTGTAATGTGTCAGCAGAAAAGGACCATCCTAGTCCATCTAGTCTGCCCATTTCCACCCGCCCTACTTGTCTCCACTCCAGGGATATTTTCCTCTATCTTCATTCACTTTATTTATTCCCTATATACTTAAAGTCTCTCTCTCATGTCACCTCAGTCTCTTCTAACCTCCAGCGGAATAGATTTAATTCTCTCCGTCTAGTCTAATGTAGTCTAATCATCTAATCTAGTTATTAGACTGTCAGTGTAATTCACTGCTTTATTAGAATCATGAATTTGACTTAATTGGATCAACATAAATACTTCCCATAAGAGAAATTGTTTGATCATTTACAGCACTTATTTTAGTGTGTAAATTAATTAATTCTTCCCTTTACTAACTTCTCTCTGTTTGAGGGCACTTCACTTGTAATTAAATCAGCATAATCTTTTTAACTGAATGAATTTCAACTCTTACGTGTGACCATATTCTTTAACTGCTCTGTATAATTTATTTAATGATTTAAAAAATAATAAAATGTAATTTATAAGATCCCTCAATGCTGCTGCAGAACTAGTGGACACAGACTCACCAGTGCCTAAATTGCCAAATCGGAGTTTGTGCTCCTCTCAAGCAGCATCTCTCTTATGGGGACACGATAAGTCAGATCTGCTTGTGGGCATAACCAGGTACTTCATCAGTATACACTAGTAATGAAGAAGTATGTGCTAACCTCAGTCGTGGAGCACGCTCCAGATTCTAGGTCTGGACAGAAGCCATCAAGCCCCTTCATATCAGTGTACTGAAATTAGGGTGATCCTGTACAGTCTAAAGTATTCGAGCTGCACCTGATAGGTTAATCCCTTCTGATTTGGACAGACAACTAGTGTGTGAAGTTGTATCTTAGTAAGTCTGGGGGGGGGAGAAGATGACGACTCATTCATACCTGTTATGCTGAGGGTCACTACTTCCAGAATGACAGTTCAGAACTGTTCAGATATCTTTAACCTAAATCTTCCAGAGTTCAGAATGTGCTAGCGGACACACTGACTCTCTATAGCATGTTGCGACGTCCAGTATCGAGCCATCTGGGAGATAAAGAGCAACTGTTCATAAAGTGAGTTTGACCGGACCTGCAACTTTTTGCATCAACACTCAGTGCAATGCAGCATTTCTTCTTGCTCCAAGGCCTAGAGTTTTAGGTGAGACATATTGGCCCTTGCGAGGGGGGTGACCTCTGTGCCTTCCTCCATTATTGGATAACTCTTAAAATTTAAAGCGATTAAGCCACCATGATTCTGGTAGCCTGTTCTGGCCCAGGCTATACTGGTTTATTTTGCTACAGGGCGTGGCTGTGGAACTATTATTCAAGCTGCCACTCTAGTGCTTCCTGCTGTAGCAGAATCACAGCAGTCTGTTGTTCCTGGACATCCCGTCACTGCAGCTCCATTCTTGACTTGAGGTCCTAAGCAGCCAAACATAATAAGTCTCTCACTCAGTCTCATAAGATTTTCTGGCAATGAGGAGAGACCATCTGTCAGAAAGAAGTTTAGATCAGAATAGAAAATATTCATTCTAGGAGCGTGGATATGTGTTCATTCACACTTCTTGGCATGTCCCCTTCGCTTTAAATCTTGCCAGAAGTCTTCAAGCTGGCACCTCCGCTCCACCCCATGATGCCAGATCTTCCTTTCCTCTGAAGATGCAGGTTCTTGTTTCTCAGCATATTGTAGGCCCTGGACTCGTCATTTTTACCAAAAATTAAACTCATTCGAGTTAAGCGATCGATGCTTTTGTTCGAATCTACCATGGAGGAAAAATCTTCCCCTGATTTCTGTCAGTGCTCTAAGTAGGCCAGAAGATGTCACGCACTAATCCTTCACCTTATGCTTACTTATTTGGTGTCAATTCAATGATATTAATTAGGCTCTGTCCTATACAGAGTATCTTGGGAGTACTTGTTAAGCTTTACCAGTTGGGATTATAGTACTCTTCTGTTAAAGTACACCTTTGTCAGTTCCAGCTTTGCATGATCCTGTTGAGGGCAAATCTGTTATCCAATTGTATGTTTCTTAGATCCTGAGAGGTACCTTTCACAGTAATCCACCCATTACCAAACCTGCAAGGCTGAAATCTTCATTTTGTCCTTGTTGCTCTTACTAAGGCATAGTTTGAGCAGCAGCTACTTGAAAGCTCAGTTTCCTATCATCAAGACTGTATTCTGCATGCCTTTATTCTGTCTGCGGCTTTCTTGAGCTACAAGCTCTAGTGACTGTCCCCCTGTATCTGGCTTTTCACAAAGATAGGGTCATGCTCATGGTTTATTCTAACCTTAGTCCCAAGGTGGTATCTGAATGCTCACTGAACAAGTCAGTCAGTCTGTGTTCTTTAGGCAAGCACTCAGTTTCTACTTGGAGAGAGCTGAGAACATCTGGCAGTCAAACCAACTGTTCATTTCCTTCCCCAGCAAACATTGAGGAAAACCCATTTTTCAACCATGTATTTCTGGATGGATGTCCTGTAGAGAACTCTACTACCAGAAGTCTAGCAGATAGTTACTTGGTAAGGTGATGGATCTCCACATGGGGCTTCAGTGTGAGCTTCCTCTCTATATCAGTAGCTGAGATATCTTCCAGAGATCAGTCTTCACCATTCATTACTGGTGAGCTCAAGCCAGAGGCACTAGACCCTGCGGGAGTGTGTAGCTTGAAAAAACTTGAGGGGAGCTAACAGGGCAACGCCGCCCTCAAACGCATGCAACACATGGCACTTATGGTTGGCAAGTAATCAACACCACAATCTCCTGCTCTCAGTTCTGTTTTTCCACCATCGTAGGTAGTATGACTTTTGGGAAGCACCTGCAGCAGAAGACTCAGAATGTTCTGTTCTCCGCCTCTTTTCTCAACGCTGTCAGTCCATCGCCGTTACCAGCTTTAGGTTTATTTTACTTTGTTTATTTTATTTTATTATTGTTAAGCATCAAGTGTTTTCCTCTGTGTTGTTTTATTTTCTGTAATCAGTCATGTCTGGTTCAGGGCCTAAGAAGCATTCGCGAATGACGGGAGTTTCCCCTATGCGTCAGTGCCCCTGTGGAAGCTCCATGACAGTTACAAACCCCCATGATCAGCGTTTCCCCTGCCTGGGTCCCCACCATAACATGGATGTGTGCGTAATTAGTTTTCCAGTGCCTTACCGCACATTGGTTATCCACGTAGTAAAATTGGGGAGGGCCCTCCTCAACTTTCAGTGGTCAGTATCGCACGTGTTATGCCAAGGTCAGGTCCCTAGGCCCTTCCATTGGGCCTCTTCCTGGTACTACACGTACCGAGGGAGATCAGGCTTCCATTGACTCTGGTCTCACTGAGACCAGAAGCCTGCGCGAGGGGGTTGGGCGGACAGTTGACCTCCAGGGGGCTGACTGCGCACCCTTCACAGTTAGGTGCCTTCAGGGGACTGGACAGCCTCGGTGTTGAGACCTTCAGTATCACATGGGGGCCTGCATCCGGACCTTGGAGCTAGTGCTGTCTCTCCCAGCACTGCTTTCTGTGTCTGTGAACAGGGCAGTGCCATTGGCATCTCTGGGTCTCTTTCTGACACTGCTCTTGGTGCCAGAAGTGGTAGTGTGTCCAGTGTTGCCTCTCTGGGGGGACTCCCTGATCTCATTGGACAAGTCCGACGAGGATTGGGATGACCCCTATTGGCAATCGAGCTCTCTGGAGCTCCGGTCACTCTCCAGGCACAATCCAAGGCCTCCTTCGCAGCCTCCCCCTCTATCCAGCACCCTATGTGGTGCCGCCCCCAGGTTTCTCGACACCGCTCGCAGTGTCATTGATGTTCCCTGTTGGTGCTGGTTCTGAGGGCAGCACTGCATCCGGTGCCGGGTTGTGGGACAGTGTCGGGTCTGGCACCAAAGTGATTTCTGACACTGGCTCCAGTGTAGTTTCAGCTGTTGTTACTGGGTCAGGTGTTGGGGAGAACCATGGTGCCGATCTGGGTGTTGGCTTCTGTCTCCCTCCTCGGATGGCTGCCTTGAGAGGGCCTTTTTTGAGGGGCTGGTCCCTTTCTTCTGGGCCTGGGATGGGGAGGTCTAGTCCGGCATCTTGGCCTGCCCACCTGGCGCCTCAGGGCAGAGCTGGAGTGCCGACTCAGGCCTCCCTTCCTCTCTTGGTGGACAGGAACCTGCTGTCGGTGGGGATAGGGGCTGCCCTTGTGGACCAGTACGGCTCCGCTCTCCTTTCCAAGGGGTTTCTCCTCAAGGGCACCACCCAGTCCGCTCCTTACAGGTTGAGCGGTCTTCAGTAGCCGGGCAGCACAGCCCCTCTCGAGAGAGGGATCTCCTGCATGCTCCCACAGCCCTGACAGAGGGCCTTCAGTCTCTTGTGACCACTCCTCCCCTCCTTTTTCTCCTCTGCCACCTCCTCCCCTTCTTCCGGGGCTTTCTAGTCCTCTAGATCCCTTAACATGGGAACAATACAGGGCAATGATGGCTGCATTCTCTGTCTGCCTTAGGTCCATAGATGGAAGTTGTTTTTGCACCTCCTTCCCGGGCACAACCTTCCCCTGCACAAAGTTCCTCTACATCTTCAGCTTCCTCCTCTGAGGAAGAGGACACCTCCTCACATATTTCTTCAGATGCTGATTTTACTATCAGCAGTTCCTCTCGACGATGTTGGAGGAGCTTCATCTTCCCCGATTTGTAGGTCTCATTCCTGCGTGTGTGATGCTGTTCTTCCTTGGGGAGTACAGTGCAAATTCCATGGTGATCCCTCCATGGCCTCAACTCTTCCTGGAGGAGTCGCACAGTGTCTGGCAGTCTCCTTCCTCCTCCTCTGTGCCAGCCCCACAGGACTGCCAGCGCAGATATTGCGCACCCCCTGGCTGTCCAGGAGCTGTGCCCCATCCCTCCTCGGGTTTGGAGTGGCTGGATACCCCCACTGGGTGTCGTCACCCTCTGTAAGACAGTCCCCCAGAGTCTGACGCTGCAGAGTTTGACTGCTGGGGAATGAGGCTTTTCTCCTCAGCGCGTCTCCTTCTTTCAGTTTCTGCTCATCAGGCACATCAGCTTCCCTATGTGAGGCGCCGGTGGGCTATGTTGGGGCAGATCCTGGCAACCATGCCTGAATGCAAGGAAACCATACGAGCCATCGCCATCTCTATGAGGGGCCTGGTGCTAGCAAGACACCAGGTGAGGGCATCTTACGACACCAAATCAGTAGCTTCCAGGTTGGTAGGAACATCAGTCTGCATTAGGTGGATGGCATGGCTTTGTCTATCTCAGTTATCGCCCTTGGCCTGGCATAGGGTGATTGCCTTGCCTTTCCTGGGGGCCAGTTTCTTTTCTCACAGGGCAGACTAGAAATTAAGGGCCATCCTCCCTCTCCTGAGCTTCAGGAGCCTCCGTCTGCCACTGACCAATTTCAGGTCTTTCCAGGCCCATGAACAAGGCACCTTCCTCTTGTGTTTTCCCCCAAAGGAGGCTGAGGGAACGGGTCTTCCCTCAGGGAGGTGCCAAAGCCCCTTTGAGGGGCTTGGTACTCACCCACCAGTAATGAATGGTGAAGCTTGATCACTTGAAGATATGAAAATTATGTACTCACCGTAATTCTTGATCTTCCAACATATCTTCTCCATGCATTTCTGCTTCCGCCCACCTTCCCCTCGTGACCAGATCTCTGGGCTGTGCCACCTCCCTGTTGGTCTTCCCTCTTCTCAGGGATCTCTTGGCATCTCGAGCACTCTAACCCTGGTCCTTGGGATTGCTTTGGGGGAGGCTAGCAGGGAAACTGCTTCAAAATTAGACCCCCAGAGCTCGGCTTGCCTATGTCAAGGATCCTGTCATTTGGTGGTTAAGGGTGTATATTTGTCCCAGTGCCTCAGCTGGGCTATGGCACTTTTTTTTAGCCCTTGGGTCAGGTGGTTCTCAGGGCATGCCTCTCTGTGCATCTCGAGTAGCTCTCCCTGGCTTCTGACCCCTGGGGGCCTTTTCCTATCCAATGTTCTCATCACTTCCAGTGGTGTTATCCTGGACATAGTTTCACCCTCTTCCTCCTCTCTTGATGTCTCAGAGGCCTGTTACCGATCTGGGGGCAGAAACCCCTGGACCTGCTTTCCAGGAATGCCGATGCTCTCTCTGTCTAAAGCATATAGGCATCCTCACACTTTTCCTAGTGTTACGAAGGCTTCTTGATCGCACTTTTTCCTTTTCTTTTCTATATGAGCTAGGTGTGACTCTAGATCAATGGGGGTTGGGAGGAGAGGCTCTTTGATGGGATCATTTTTCCCTACGCTGCAGTGGAGCTTTTCCCCAGAAAAAGGGGGCAGTGTAAAGAAGGGCGAACAGATGATCTTCCTGGACATAAAATCTCCACCACTCATTCACACGAATGGGATCTATGCCAGAGGCGCTAAGACCCAGCTGGAGCAAACTTTTCAAGAGGGTCGGTGCCAGAGATGGAGCCGCGAGGAAGCGGCACCGCGAGCATTGGTTCATACAGTAAAGACTACCTCGGCATCAACCTTCCAACTGCCTTAGTTCCTTTTTTCCCGCCATCGAGTGCGCTTCAGTGACGACGTCGCTCGCTCTCCAGGAGTCAAACTTCAAACTAGCAGCATAGTTTCCAGTTTATTGTTTTGTAATTTATCTTCGAAAGTACCAAGTAGATTTTATTTTATTGATTAATAAAAGAAGTCTTCAGCCCTCCATTGACTGAGTTGACCATGAGCGGGTCTGGTGATGGTAGGGAGGATCTTCCTGGACATAAATCTGCGCCGGAGGCACCAGGACCCATCGGAGCAAACTTTTGCTGGAGGGTCGGTAGCGGAGATGGCGCCCGTGAAGACCAGGCGCCCACGAGCCTCAGCTCACGCTGTAATGACTATCTCGGCGTCGACCCTCCAACCGCCTCAATTCCGTTTCCCTGCTGTCAAGTGCGCTTCAGTGACGACGTCGCCGCTGCTGAGTCAAACTTCAAACTAGCAGCATAGTTTTCAGTTTGTTATTTGTAGTATTATCACGATACTGTATCACTTAGTCTTATTTTTAAAAAATAAAAATAAAGAAGTCTCCAGCCTACTTTGTGGTCGACCATGAGCAGGTCAGGTGGCGGTGAGGAGACTTCATATGAAACTTATTCAGTCAGTCCAGGCTGGGTCGGTCCGCGCCTTCTCCGGGGGAGTCTGACAACAGTCAGTCAATGCCCGTAGGGATGGGAGGTCCCCGCGGAAGCATAAAAGTAAACGGTCGCATTCTCGGCACCGTTCGGCCTCGAGCTCTTCTTCAGCCCACAGGTCTAAAAAGAGAAGGCATCACTCGAGGTCGCCCTCTGATATGTCTGCACGTAGACGCTCAGTTATCGGGGCTAGTTGCTGGTCTCCTCCGGAGTCACCAACCTCTGCTTCTGGTAGCCAGCGGCTTTGACATCGAAGTCCTACCCCGCCTGCAGGTAGGTCTTCAGATGAACAGTTTCATCAGTGGGCGCTCTGATGGAGCAGTGGCTCGAGGTTGGTTCAGCTACCTGGCTCGGTCGCAATGGCGCTTTGGGCTCATTGAGAGACCAGGTAGGAAGTTGGACTTTCCTGGTTGCGGCACCTTCTTCGGTGCCGTCGACTCCGCGCTTAGGTGTCCTCCCCCACATGGCTGCGGTGCAGGGGGCCACACCGATGCCTTTATCTCCTGCTCTTCTTCCTTCAAAACCTGTTTTTCAGAGTCTGGGGGTGTTTTCAGCGTCCTCGGCGCCGTGTGGCTTTTCTGTGCCATCGGCAGCGCCGTGCGGCTTCTCGGCACCGTCGGCGGTGCTGTGTGGCTTCTCGGTGCTGTTTTCGGTGCCACGTGGTCCCTCTGCGTCGCTCTCGGTGTCGGCGCCTCGGCGCTGGGGCCTCAGGGCTCCCTCTGCCAGGACCTCTTTCCACTCGCTTCCTCTCTTCCCTTCTTCTGATTTTCATTCCTTTCCTGTCCATACAGTCCTTCCTGGACAGTCAGGAGATGACATTGAGCCTGACCCAGACCTTCGGTTGGATGATGAAGTGGACGAAGCAGGATCTATCTCTGCTGCAGAGCCTGTGGTCGAGGACCTGTCATTTAAGTCTCTGCTGAAAAATCTGTGTTTCACTTTTTCTCTCCAGACTACAGACATCGATCCTGGGAAATTAAGACTCCAATACCTTCATGTTCCGGAGATCCCTACGGATTTGACTCCTCCGGTTCAGCCTTCCTTCGAGACGCTGTCTCAAATGGTATGGAATAATCCTGCTCTTACCCCTTCGGTGGCTAAATCCATAGATAGGAAATATTCAGCCCCCAAGGATCGTCCCATTTTGGCATCTCAAGCTTCTGCGGATCCTATTGTAGTCCTGGCAGAGAATGATAAGGTCGTTCTTCCTCAAGCTACTACAGCTCGACCTATTAACAAGGAATCTAAAGATAGACACCTTAGGTAAGAGAGTCTTTGCTGCTTCTACCCTAAGTATGCGTATTGCCAGCTACCAGGGCGATTTCTCACAGTATGAGTATATCTATCCTGTGGCACTCTATCAAACAGATGGTTGAAGCTCTTCCGGAGTCCGATGTAAAGCCAGAGCTTCTTCAAACTATTACCAGAGGTATTGAATCTAACAACCAGCAGGTTAAAGCAGCCATGGATGCTTTCGACACTGCTTCTTGTTCAGCAGCTGCTGGTATTTGCACCCGACGTCATTCCTGGCTGCGCACTTCGGGTTTCACGAATGATGCGCAGCAGCAGGTAATGGCGTTGCCCTTTGATGGTGCGTATCTTTTTGGTCCTCGGGTAGAGCAAGCTCTAGAAGCTACTCAAAAGACTAGGTCAGCCATTAAGTTGGCTCGACCCCCTCCTGCCCCCTCTCGAGGGCATGTCAATAAATGTCAGTTTCATAATCGTCAGTCCTTTCGAGGCAGAGGGGATTTCCATAAAAACCAACCTGCCCAACCTCAAAAGAAGGCACAAGGGCCCAAAGCGCCCAGCACTACCTTATGAATCACTGGCCCAAGTCCCATCTCAGCTGCCCGAGGTGGACTTTTCCTCTCCGGTGGGAGGTCGTCTGATGCACTTCTACAACCAGTGGAAGTCCATAACCTCAGACAAATGGGTCCTTCGGATAATTTGCGAGGGGTATTCACTCAATCTTCTGGAGACCCCTCCGGATCATCCTCCCAAACGGCAGCCCAGGCTGTCAACCCTTCAGTCAGACCTTCTCGCCGGCGAGATTCAGGGCCTTCTGAACAACAGGGCAGTAGAAGTGGTGCCGCTGCATCAGCGGAACATGGGTTTCTCTCCCATTACTTTCTGGTTCCAAAGAAGTCCGGGGTATGCGCCCATTCTGGATCTCAGAAAGCTAAACAAATTTCTCCCCAAGGAGAAATTCAAAATGATTTCTCTGGGAACCCTGTTACCTTTGCTTCATCAACACGACTGGCTAGCCTTCCTAGACATGCAGGATGCTTACCAGCACATTCCTATTCACCCAAGGCATCATAAATTCCTGAGGTTTGTGGCTCTGGGACAGCATTATCAGTTCAGAGTCCTGCCCTTTGGGCTATCCTCGGTGCCACAGGTTTTTACAAAGTGTTGTGCAGTGCTCGCGGTGCACCTCAGAAAGGTCGGGATACAGGTGTTCCCTTATCTAGACGATTGGCTTCTAGCAAGCCCTTCCAGGCAAAGGACCCTGGGCGCCGTAGAGACGGCTTCTCGCCTCCTTACGTCCATGGGAGTTCTGCTGAACCTCAAGAAATCGCAACTGCAGCCCTCCCAGAGGCTCCTCTTTATAGGGACTCTTCTGGACACCTCCTGTGCGAAAGCTTTTCTTCCAGAAGACAGAAGGAACGACATCCTTCAAACGGCCCGTCACATCAGGGAGAACACCTCAGTTACTGCTCTCTCGATGCAACGGATGCTAGGCCTCATGGCCTCCTCAGTGTTCACTGTACCCCTAGCACGTCTGCACATGAGAACCACTCAGTGGATGCTCAGTACTCAGTGGTCCCCAACCACTCACCCGCAGTCCTATCTCATCAAGGTGACCGAACCTTTAAAGAGGTCGCCCACCTGGTGGTCTCAAGAGAGCAATCTCCTGGAGGGATATGCCTTTGCTCCTCTGGACCATCAGATCTCCATTACCGACGCATCCCTAATGGGGTGGGAGCTCACTGTCAGGCTCTCCACACTCAAGGTGCATGGACTCAAGCAGTCTCAGCTCCACATAAGCGTCCCTAGAAATGAGGCCGTCCTATATGCGGTCCGGCGTTGAAGGGCGTTCTGTGTCACAAGAACATTCTCCTTCAAATGGACAACAAGGCAGTGATGTATTACTTCAACAAGCAGGGCGGTGCTCATTCTTACCCCTTATGCAGAGAAGCAATGAGGGTATGGGAATGGTGCTTGGAGCACAAGGCTCTAATTCAAGCGGTCTACCTGCCAGGTATTCAGAATGAACTGGCAGACCGTCTCAGCAGAACAGAGACAGACCCTCACGAGTGGTCTCTCGACTCAACCATAGTTCAGTCACTATTCGAAGAGTGGGGAACTCCAGACCTGGACCTTTTTGCATCCCCACTCAACGCAAAACTGCCTCTCTTCTGCTCCAGAAATCCAGGGCCTGGCATTTTCTGTCAGGATGCGTTCAGGCTGCGGTGGACAAAGCGCTTTCTTCGCCTTTCCACCTCTTCCTCTAATTCAGAGGTACTCCTCAAGTTCAATCCCAGGGGACAAAATGATCCTCATTGCTCCCTTCTGGCCTCGACAGCTGTGGTTTCCACTACTCAACAATATGTTGGCAGTTCTCGAGACCACTTCCCCACAGATGAACCTTTTGACTCAGGGGCCTGTGGTCCACCTCAACCTGAGATCGCTTCACCTTCATGCTTGGCTCCTGAAGAGGTAGAAGTAAACCGGTTCAACGTGTCTCGAAGAGTTTCAGATATTCTTCTGGATGCACGGAAACCAGCCACTAGGAAAACTTACACAGCCAAATGGAAGCGTTTCTCGCTCTGGTGTGCAAAGTCCTCTTTGAATCCTTTTTCCTGCCCACCAGATAAAGTTCTGGAGTACCTCTTAGACCTCTCAAATTCAGGCCTACAGTACTCTACAGTCAAAGTTCACCTTAGTGCCATTTCAGCATATCATGAGCCGTTTTTTCCTTATCTCTGGCTCAGTTACCTGTGGTTAAGAGGTTTCTTAAAGGAATTCTGCATACCAGACCTCCTACAAGACTTCCAGTTGCAGCCTGGAACATCAATCTTGTGCTAGATATGCTCACTCGGAAACCTTTTGAACCTCTGGCTACCTGTGAGCTAAAATTTCTCACCTGGAAGACTGCCTTCCTAGTGGCCATTACCTCAGCCCGTAGGGTCTCTGAGATACATGCCCTGGTCACAGACCTCCGTATACTGTGTTCCATAGGGACAAAGTAGTTCTTCAGACTCATCCTAAATTTCTTCCTAAGGTTGTGTCAGAATTTCATCTAAACCAACCTTTGGTCCTTCCCTCTTACTTTGAACTTCAAATGAGGAGGCGTTCTCTTCATTCTTTGGGCGTTAAGAGAGCCTTGCGTTTCTATCTGGATAGAACCAAGGACTTCCATAAGCCCAACAACTTTATTCGTTTCCTTCAGCGAGACCCGGCTGGGTCAACCTGTCACTATCAGCCGCATCTCAGCATGGCTAGTGGCATGCCTTCGCCACTGCTATTCCATGGCACAGGTTAAGTTGGAGGGTAGGGTTTACGCTCACTCTAGTAGAGCGGTCGCGGCATCCCTAGTGGAAATTCGAAACGTGCCCATTGCAGATGTTTGCAACGCGGCCACCTGGAGCTCAGTGCATACTTTTGTTAAACATTATGCACTAGATGTCCATGCCAGACGACATTCTTCCTTTGCAGAGCCATCCTTAATGGACTTCTGTCCTAAGCGTGAGCTCTTGGTCTCTCCTGCAGCCCTCTCGGGATTATTAGTACTCTCCCAATAGTGTGAATGAGTGGTGGAGACTTATGTCCAGGAAGATATGAAATTACGTACCTACCGTAATTCTTGATCTTCTTGGACGAGTCTCCACCACTCATTCACACGCCCACTCTCCGTCCCCCGAGCTCACCTCTGTTGTTGGTCTTCACTCCTTCAGATCTTTAGGCTGTGAAGACTTCTTTGTTGACTCTTCTTATACGGGTCGCCCGGACTATCTTATGTCCGGTTTTTAGGTTAGGCTACCCTTCTAGGTTAGTTACGCTGCACCTCCTTGGTAAAAAAGGTACTGAGGCGGTTGAGTGGCTGGACGCCTAGATAGTCATTACAGCGCGGCTGAGGCTCACTGTGCCCCTCGCGGGCGCCATCTCCAGTGACGCACCCTCCAGCAAAAAGTTTGCTCCCGATGGGTCCTGGTGCCTCGGTGCAGACCCCAGTAGTGTGAATGAGTGTTGGAGTCTCGTCCAGAAGATCAAGAATTACGGTAGAGTACGTAATTTTCATCTTCGCATAAAAGCGGTTCAGTCAGCCGGGCTGGGTCCGGTCTGCCGCCCTCCCCGGAGGATTGGTCTGACAACGGGCGGTCCAATGCTCAGGCAGATTCAGTCCTCCCGAAAGCATAAAATGAAACGATACCATTCGCGGCACAGTTCAGCCTCGAGTTCTTCTTCAGCGCACAAGTTGAGAAAGAGAAGGCATCACTGGAGGTCGCCTTCTGGTATGTCTGCACGTTGACAGTTGGTCATTGGGGCTAGGCATCAGTCTCCTCCTCTCGGAGTCGCCAGTTTCTGGCTCCGGTGCCCGACCTCTTCGACGTTGGATCCCATCGCCGCCTATTGGACGGGACTCCGATGAGCAGTTTCACCAGTGGGCTGCTCTTATGGAGCAGTGGGCTCGGAGGTTGGTCCAGCTGCCTGGCCCCGTCTCTCTGGGGCCTTCAGGCTGTTCGAGGGACCGGATAGGGTAGTTGGACCGTCCTAGTCCCATGGCACCTTCCTCGGTGCCGTTGACTCCGTGCTCAGGTGTTGTCCCCCCTCAAGTGGCTGCGGCGCAGGGGTCTACACCGATGCCTCTATCTCCTGTTAATTTTCCTTCAGATCACAGTTTTTGGAACCTTGGGATACTATCAGAGCCTTCGTTGGCGCCATCTGCGGTGCCGAGGGCACTTTCAGCACAGT
Source organism: Neoceratodus forsteri (assembly GCA_016271365.2). Lineage (NCBI taxonomy): Eukaryota > Metazoa > Chordata > Ceratodontiformes > Ceratodontidae > Neoceratodus > Neoceratodus forsteri. The sequence continues at coordinate 676,194,095 of CM057450.1, read as the reverse complement.
CTGGCGCTGGGGGCTCTGTCAGTGACATGGCCTTTGTTGGTGCCGTGTGCTGGGCCATTTCCGATTGCGCCAACTTTCTTGGGTTCGGCGCTGTGTTCTTCATCAGCGCCGATGCTTGGTGCGGTGCCGTCCAGCCTCCAGGCTTTTTGACTCCGATTCTTTCCTCTTCTAATTTTCATGTTGATTTTCACCTTTCCTGTCCATACAGTGCCCCATGACTTCGGGAGATGATTTGAGCCTGACCCAGATCTTGTGCCTGGGTGATGATGTTGAAGGAGCTGGAATCAATCCTGCTGCAGAGCCTGTGGTGAAGACCCTTCCTTTAAGTCTCTGTTGAAAATTTAAATTCCACTCTTCTCTCCAGACTGCAGAAATCGATCCTTGGAAGCTTTTAAGGCTCCAATACCTTCATGTCCTGGAGATCCCTATGGATTTAACTCCTCTGGTACAACCATCTTGTGAGATCCTTTCTCAGATGGTGTGAAACAATCCTGCTCTCATCCCTTCCTTGGCTAAGTCCATAGATAAAGTCTGCCGCTCCCCATGGACTCGACCCATATCGGCCTCACCAGCTTTTGCTGATCCCATTGTAGTCTTAGCAGAGAATGAAAAGGCCATCCTCCCTCAGGCATCTACAGCCTGGTCTATAAATAAAGAATCTTGTAAGATAAACACCTTAGGTAAGAGAGTCTTTGCTGCCTCCACCCAGGGTATGCGCATTGCCAGCTACCAGAGCTATTTTTCTCAATATGAGTATGTGCTTTGGCATTCACTCAAGCAAATGGTAGAAGCTCTGCCTGAGTCAGAAACTAATTCAGAGCTACTTCACACCATAACCAGTGGTATCGAGTCCAATAACCAGCAGGTTAAAGCTGCAGTAGACGCTTTCGATACTGCTTCTCAAGTGGTGACGGCAGGCATTTGTACCCGCTGCCACTCTTGGCTACGTACTTCAGGCTACACGAATGATGCCCAGCAACAGGTCATGGCCTTACCCTTCAACTGTATGTATCTGTTCGGACCCCACGTGGAGCAAGCTGTGGAGGCCACACAGAAGACTAGGTCAGCCATTAAGACAGCGTAACCCTCACCCGCCCCCTCTCGGGAGGGGGTTGCTAACAAGCTTCAATTTCACAACCATCAGCCCTTTCGGGGCAAAGGCAGGGGAGGGTTTAACAAAAACCACACCCCGCAGCCACAAAATAAGACACAGCAGAAGGCACAAGGCCCCCAAAGCGTCCAGTGCCACATTCTGAGTTTTTGGCCCAGGTCCCACCTCAACTGCCCGAGGGGGACTCTTCCTCAGCAGTGGGAGGACGTCTGACTCAGTTCTACGACCAGTGGATGTCTATAACATCAGACAAATGTGTCCTCCGGATAATCCGCGAGGGGTATTCGCTCAATCTTTCAGAACCGCCCCCCTGGATCATCCCCCCCAGACGACAGCCCAGGCTGTCAGAAGTACAGTCAGACCTTCTTGCTTCCGAGGTACAAGGCCTTCTGAACAACAGGGCCGTAGAAGTAGTTCCACCAGACCAACGAAACACAGGTTTCTACTCCCATTACTTTCTAGTTCCGAAGAAAACTGGTGGCATGTGCCCAATTCTGGATCTCAGAAAGTTAAACAAATTCCTTCACAAGGAAAGGTTCAAGATATCTCTAGGTACCCTTCTACCTTTGATTTATCAGCACGATTGGCTAGTCTCCCTGGACATGCAGGATGCCTACCAACACATTCTTATACCTGAGGTTTGTGGCGCTGGATCAACATTAACAGTTCAGAGTCGTGCCCTTTGGGCTATCCTCAGTGCCGTGAGTTTTTACAAAGTGTTGTGCAGTTCTACTTGGCGCATCTCAGGAAAATCAAATTCAAGTGTTCCCATATCTGGTGAGATTACTGTCACTGGATGGATGGCTAACAGCAGACTGGCTGGTGAGATTACAGTCACTGGCAGGATGGCTAGCAGTGGGATGGCTGGGATTACTGTCTCTGGCAGGATGACTAACAGCAGACTGGCTGGTGGGATTACAGTCACTGGCAGGATGGCTAACAGCAGGCTGGCTGGTAGGATTACTGTCTCTGGCAGGATGGCTAACAGCAGACTGGCTGGTGGGATTACTGTCTCTGGCAGGATGGCTAACAGCAGGCTGGCTGGTGGGATTACTGTCTCTGGCAGGATGGCTAACAGCAGACTGGCTGGTGGGATTACAGTCACTGACAGGATGACTAACAGCAGGCTGGCTGGTGAGATTACTGTCACTGGACGGATGGCTAACAGCAGACTGGCTGGTGAGATTGCAGTCACTTGCTGGATGGCTAGCAGCGGGCTGGCTGGTGGGATTACTGTCTCTGGCAGGATGGCTAACAGCAGACTGGCTGGTAGGATTATAGTCACTGGCTGGATGGCTAACAGCGGGCTGGCTGGTGGGATTACAGTCACTGACAGAATGACTAACAGCAGGCTCACTAGTGGGATTTGGTTCAAGAGTAGTTGCACTCCAACAGAAAAACAAAATCAGGCTCACTGAGTGGGAATGCAAATACTCTTGAACCAAATCTGTTTTCTAGGATAGCCGTCCTCTAGTTGCACCCCTCTGGTTCCACTAGAGCAAGTGAATACTGTTGGATTTTGGCTGGTGGGATTACTGTCAGTGGCAGGATAGCTAACAGCAGGCTGGTTTGTGGAATTACTGTCAGTGGCTGGATGGTTAACAGCAAGCTGGTTTGTGGGATTACTGTCAGTGGCAGGATGGCTAACAGCAGGCTGATTTGTGTGATTACTGTCAGTGGCAGGATGGCTAACAGCAGGCTGGTTTGTGGGATTACTGTCAGTGGCAGCATGGCTAACAGCAGGCTGGTTTGTGGGATTACTGTCAGTGGCAGCATGGCTAACAGCAGGCTGGTTTGTGGGATTACTGTCAGTGGCAGCATGGCTAACAGCAGGCTGGTTTGTGGGATTACTGTCAGTGGCAGCATGGCTAACAGCAGGCTGGTTTGTGGGATTACTGTCAGTGGCAGCATGGCTAACAGCAGGCTGGTTTGTGGGATTACTGTCAGTGGCAGGATGGCTAACAGCAGGATGGTTTGTGGGATTACTGTCAGTGGAAGGATGGCTAACAGCAGGATGGTTTGTGGGATTACTATCACTGGCAGGATGGCTAACAGTAGGCTGGCTGGTAGGATTACTGGCTGGAGTGCTGGCTACCAGGATGTATGCTGGTTGGGTACGGCACTTGTTAAACATGTTATGCTGTGCCTGTGGCCAAGACATTACCTACAACACAGGGCAGATTGTTATCATGGTGTTGAATGTACAGAAGCACGGCACAAGTTGGGGAAAATATTGACAGGGCTAAAAATCCAATCAGAAAGAAAAAGATTAAATTTATAAGGAGCTTGGAGGGTTACAAGGGCCCTGTGTGCAGCCTCAGGCTGAGGTTTGTGTCCCCCCACTCACCGTCCCTCCCGGGCTCAGGTTTCCTCTCTCTCCCCCTATTTACCTATACTTAAATTCCCTCTCTCTGTTTCTCTCCCCAGCTCCCCTGCCCAGCCCAGGTCAGCCAGAAAGCACCTATCAGCCTCATTGGGCATTTGGAGGCAGTCAGCTGCACCAGAGCTCCCCAACAACATCTTGCTCCACTGCTCCTTCTGTATGGGGACAGTACCGCACTGTTAGGCTCTTCCCACCCAGGGGTTGTTGTACTTTTAAACCTGCCAGAACTTTTCACCCCACTTTAACCCCCTATTTCTCACTCCCAGTTGGTCTAGTCCACCCAGCCCCTGGAGTAGCATTGAAGTCACTCCCCCATCCCTTAACATAGCACATAGAAACATAGACTTTGATGGCAGATAAGGACTGTTTGGCCAACCTAGTCTGCCCATTTCCCTACCTACAGCATAAGCTGAAGATCCTAGTTAACCAACAGCCTATTTCTTTGTACCCCCCACAAGAATTGCCTTATGTCTGTCCCATACATTCTTGAATTATCCTACAGTTTTAGACCCCACAACCTCCTCAAGAAGGCTGTTCCAATCATCCTCCACCCTCTCTGTGAAAAAATACTTCCTCACATTGCCCCTGAGCCATCCCCCCTCTTATCTTCAAATTGTGTTCCTTTGTTCTTGCACATCTCTTTTTCTGGAAGATGCTACCCTCTTGGACTTTGTTGATTCCACTGAGGTACTTAAAAGCTTCTACAATGTCCCCCTCTACCTCCTTTCCTCAAGGGTATACATATTAAGCTCTTTTAGTCTATCCTCATATGGCTTCTCTTGCAGACCCTGCACCATTTTAGTTGCCCTCCTCTGGACTGCCTCCATCCTGTCTATGTCCTTGCAGAGATGGGGTCTCCAGAACTGGGCCTACTACTCCAGATGGGGTCTCACCAACTGTCTGTGCAGAGGGATAACAACTTCCTGTTTTCTGCTAGTGATGCCTCTCCCTATACACCCAGTATCCCAGCCTTCCCTACTGCCTTCTCCCGCTACTTTGCCAACCTTAAGGTCACGTGATATGATTACCCCCAGGTCCTTTTCCATTTTTGTTGTTGTTACTATCTCCCACTCCATTGTGTACTCTTCCCCTGGGTTTTTGTTTCCCAGCTGCATTATTTTGTACCTCATTGCACTGAATCCAAGCTGCACTTCTGACCATTCCTCCAACCTTGCCAAGTCCCCTTTCTTCCTTTCCATGCCTCCTTGTGCATCAACTCTGTTGCAGATCTTTGTGTCATCTGCAAAGAGGCATATTTTTCCTTCCAGTCCTTATGCAATGTCACTTCTAAAGACATTAAAAAGGACTGGACCCAGTACTGAACCTTCAGTACTCCACTAGTAACCCCCCTTTCTTCAGAGCAAACTCAGTTTACAATTACCTTCTGTGTCCTGTTGTCTAGCCAATGTTTTACATAGGCTACCACTCTGGGACCCACTCCCAGGCTGGTTAATTTGTTTATTAATCTTTTGTGTGGGACTGTGTCAAATGCTTGCTAAAGTCTAGGTAGGCCATGTCCACAGCCCCTCCCTGGTCTACTACTTTGGTCACCCAGTCAAAGAAATAGATTAGATTCATCTGACATGACCTTCCCGCTGTGAACCCATGCTGACTTGGGTCCTGTGCCCACTGGCCTCTAGGTACTCAACAATTCTTTCCTTCAGAAGCGATTCCATCACTTACCCTACCACAGAGATCAAACTTACAGGTCTGTAGTTTCCTGCCTCTATCTTGCTTCCACTTTTGTGAAGGGGAATTACAGCCACCTTCCTCCAGTCCTCAGGTACCACACAATCCTCCCATGATTTCTTAAAAAGGGTAGTCAGTGGTGTCACTAGTGCTCCCCTTAATTCTTTTAGAATTCTGGGTTAAATCCCTTTAGGCCCCATTGCTTTGTCCACTTTCAGTTTTAGGAGTTCTTTCAGAACCCTTTCTTCTGTGGAAGGACTGGGATCGACCCTCTTATCCACAGTGCTTCTGTTAATTGGATTAGGTACCTCCCCCATCTCCTTTTTTGTGACTACTGAGCAGAAATATTCATTCAGTATCCCTGCTTTTTCATTGTCCCTCTCTGCCCACCCACCGTCCATTCTATTCAGCCTCACTATCCCTCCTTTTGTCTTTCTACGCTCCCTGATGTACCTATAAAAGGTTTTATCCCCCTTCTTAACTGAGTTGGCTATCTTTTCCTCAGTTTGGGCCTTTGCTATTCTGACTTCCCTCCCTGCTTCCTTCTGCCTTAACTGGTACAGCTCTCTGTCCTGCTCCTTCTGTGTTTCCTTATACTTCCTAAATGCTATCTTTTTCTCCCTGACCTTCCATGCAACCTCTTTTGAGAACCATCCCTTCCCTCTCATTATCATCCTCTAAACAACTACTGGATCTGTTCGCCTCCCTCATCAACTCCCCCCCTACTCCTTTTCCCTCCTATGTATTTTTTTTGTGGTAATTTCCCTCACCCTGGGGCCATGGGACTTGAACTGGCTCTCCATCCCTCTCTTTTCTATAGTATCAAAGCCTAACCACTTGACCAACACTGCCATAATGTGATAGTGGTCACTAGCTATTATAACTCTTACAAATGAAGCTATTCCTGCTTCCCCTTTCTGTCCACCTGTATGACTGGCCTGCTATTGGTATTAGACTTTTGTACCTTAGTGCTTGCCATCGATCAAGAACAATTATCCTCCTTTTCTCATCTCCACAGACTTGCTGTGCCCCCCCCAACTGAGGTTAGATATGAGTTAATCACCCCCCTGGAACCAAACTCTCTTTGCCTTCCTCTCTAACACTGAACATCACCTATTCTGCCTTTACTTGTACTCCCACACCCTCTCACCTCCCCAGCTCCCACCCTACTATCCTACCTTCTACTTCATGCTGGTGACACTGAAAGTAACCCAAGCCCTACAAACACCCCCATTGACCATTCTAATGTCACCTGGGCAAGGTCAACTGGCCTAAAAATAACACATTTAAATATCTGTAGTCTCCCATCTAAGTTTCCTGACCTCGAAGCCTGGATGTCACTTTATAAACCCCATGTACTAGGGCTCTCTGAAACCTGGCTGAAACCTTACAGCTCTGATCCCTCTTACCATAGTTTGAGTTTCTTACTCCTTCGCCACAATAGACCTCAGAAAAATAAGGATGGTGGAGTTACTCTATTCTCTGGACCTTGTACCAGATAACGGGGAAGCTGTAAGGAATCTGGAAGTGGAGGAACCACTGGCTGGGAGTGACCACTATTTGGTGTGGTTCATGCTCAACATGGTGACGGAAGCAGGGGGCATGGATACAAGGGTGATTGAGTTTAGCAGGACAAACTTTAAGAAGATGGGGGAAATTTGGGGCAGGTACCTGGCAGGAATGCAATCACATTTGGATGCAGACTAGAAATGGGACATCATAAAGTAAGGGTTGGCGGAGGCAACAGAGTCTTGCACTAAGAAAAAAAAATAAGAAGGGAAGGGCAAAGAAACCCAGTTGGCTGACACAGGAGGTTATGGAATGGGTGAGGGCCAAGAGGGCAGCATTTCAAAAGTACAGGAAATCATGGAAGGGTGAAAATAAGGATACATACATGGAGAAGTCCAGGGAGGTTACCAGACTGGTCAAGGCGTCCATGGCATCCAGGGAGCCGAAACTGGCACAGAGAATCAAAAGTGGAGAAAAAGACTTCTGCTACATCAGAGATAGAAGAAAGAGCAAGGATCAGCAGGTGAGGATTAAGAAGGACGTGGGTGGGTGGAGAAAAGGGGAGGAGTAGGCAGAGGCACTGAATGAATACTTCTGCTCTGTATTCACACAGGAGAAGGGTGGGCAGATACCCCAGGCGAGGGTGGGTAGGTGGGGGGGTGACGACAGATGTAGGGATTACAAAGAGTAGGGTACTAGATGGGTTGAGGGCATTAAGGGTGGACAAAACACCTGGACCTGATGGCATTCACCCTAGGGTATTAAGCGAGTTGTCAGAGGTCCTGGCGGGGCCACTGGCCGACCTGTTCAATACCTCCCTGGACACAGGATGTGTACCACAGGACTGAAGAATGGCCCATGTGGTGCCCATCCACAAAAGTGGCCCAAAGGATGAATCAGAAAACTATGGACCAGTGAGCCTCACATCGATAGTGGGAAAGCTCATGGAGACCATACTAAAAGAGAGGCTAGTGAGCTTCTTGGAGGAAAATGGTCTACAGGATGGTCAACAGCATGGATTTATAGTGGGCAGATCCTGTCAGATAAACCTTGTAGAGTACTACGACTGGGTGACGCGGGAACTGGATAAGGGCCATGCATTGGATGTCCTATATTTGGACTTCAGCAAGGCATTTGATTCAGTGCCACATGGAAGGTTGCAGGGAAAACTGGAATATGTGGGGGGCAGAACCAAAAATGGTGAAATGGATCACAAACTGTGTAAAGGAAAGGCAGCAAAGGTGGTTAGTTGGGGATCTCTTGTCACCGAGAGTGGTGATGAGTGGAGTACCACAGAGAACGGTACTGGGACCGGTGCTGTTTGAGATTTTTGTTGCAGATATTTCACATGGGATCCACAGCAAGATCAGTCTTTTCACAGATGATACCAAGATGAAGCTGTGGTTGATGACATGGAGGGCTGGAAGGGGTTGCAGGAGGACCTGACTAAGCTGCAGGAATGGGCAGAAACATGGCAGTTGGGGTTCAACACCAAGAAATGCAAGATTCTGCACTTCAGAGCCAGGAACCAGGGGAGGGATTATCACTTGAATGGGATACAGGTGGGGAGCTCCACAGAGAAGGACCTAGGAGTGATCATTATGGGGAGCATGAACAACTCTGCTCTGTGCAGGAAAGTGGCAGCAAAAGCCAACAAAATGCTGGGGTATATTGCCAGAGGGATCTCCTCCAGAAGGAGGGAGGTTATCCTGCCCCATATAGGTCATTGGTCAGGTCCCACTGGGAGTAATGTGTGCAGCACTGGTGCCCATTCCTGAGGAAGAACATCAGATTGTTGGAGGGGGTGCAGCAAAGAGCCACAAAGATGATCCAGGGATTGGAGAGCAAGCCCTATGAGGACAGGTTGGGAGAGCTGAATATGTATTCAATGAAGGAGAGGAGGGATAGCGGGGATATGATCAAGACCTTTAAGTATCTGAAGGGGATAAACAAGACCAACACAGAAGGAATTTTTCAGATGAGAAGGGGGAGGGACATGAGAGGGCATGGACTGAGATTGAAGGGGGGAAGATTCAAAGGAGGCGAGGAGACATTTTTTCCACGGAAAGAGTGGTGGACAAATGGAACACCTTACCAGATGAGATAGTGTCCTGTAAGACAGTGGACAGTTTCAAGAGGGGTTGGGACAGGGAGGGGTGGGAGGGCAGCTGCGAGATAAGAGGCTAGCTGCACCCTTGAGCAGACTCTACAGACCATGAGGCCTGTTCCTGCTGTCAATTTCATATGTCCATATGTCAAGGAACATGTCTTAGTCAAAATTATTAGCTGTTCCAACTCCCTCTCCCCAGTGAATGGCTTCTTGCTGAGCTGACCCAAAGTTCCTAAAATAAATTCTATCTGGGTTGCTGCTACAACCCCCCACTGGAGGCATCACTGGCTTATCCAACTTCTTAGATGGCCTAGGGCTACTCTCTCCAACCAGGGACCCTATATATTACTTAGGGACTTCAACCTTAACTGGTTAAGCACCCAGAAACCCAACTATGCAAACCTCCTAAAAACAGACAATCTTGAGCAAGTCATCTCCTACCCCAGCAGACACAACCCCTGAGTGCTCAACCACTCCCTACTCGACTGGGTGACCACTAATCAAGTGGACTTGGTCCTTAAGGCAGGTAAATTGTCAGATTCTATACATGACCACTCTCCTAATTACATCATCTTGACCTCCAAAAATCAAGCCCCCCCCCCCCAAGAGCCTATCACTGCACTCTCGTGATTGAAAATGTAATTATCTGTGCAGCTCTAGGTTGTGCATTGGAGAAAGAGTAGTGTGCTCCAGGATGGCCCAGTTTCCAGTTGCCTTGGTGGTGCAGCTGGTAGCACAACTGGAATGGTATTCTGGGCAGCCTGGGTTTAAGTCACAGCTTAAGTACGTACTTCCTCCCCTCTGTTTGTATGTGTTCCATAAATATGCACACCACACTCCTGTGATTGGAAATGTGACTGTGCAGCAGCAGATTGTGCAATGGAGAAAGAATAATGTCCTCCGGGATGGCCCAGTTTCCAGTTGCCTGGGTGGCGCAGCTGGTAGGGCAACTGGAGCAGTATTCTGGGTGGTCTGGGTTCAAGTCCTAGCTGAGGCACTTACTTCTTTCTCCTCTCTTTGTATGTATTCTAAAAAGGATAAAATGGTGTGTGTGTGTGTGTGTGTGTGTGTGTGTGTGTGTGTATGTATTTATACACATGCATGCGTGTGTGCTTGTTCAGTTTCCAGTACAACTGTATCAACTGTGAAGGTGTTACACCTCACATGGTGGTCAACAACATTAAGTGCGACTGCGGTCTTTAACTTCACCTATGCCTGCTACATTGGACCTCTCTCTCACTCTAAGCACTTTCGAACTCACCACTTGCACTTTATTCTCCCTCTCATAAATGTTTTTCTATTCTTCCTTCCCTTACCCTACTCCCCCTTTCCTAACATCTTCCATGACAAGGCTTGTTTAAGCTGTTCCTCTGCCCGCCCCAGCCTCTCTAGTCTCTCCTGCCTCTGGTAGCAGTTGTGACACCTATGACCACTGTATAATTTACTATTTACTTACTGTTTTATGCAAATTGCATGTATTGTATGTAATTATTCCTTAATTGTGTGCTCACTGTAATTACGTTATGTAAGTTTTGTTTTTTTCTTTGACACAGAACCTCTGTAAATGAGCTTTTAGTTCAAAGGTATCATAATCCTAGTATTCAAAAAAATAAAAAAAGAAATACAGAAAATTCATTGATAATTCACTTTTCAATCAGCAAGAGGAACCAGGTGCCCAATATTCAAAACTTTGCACAGTGGTCAAACAGATCTGCACATGCTGTGTGTGACATTTGCGCACTTACGCTATGTTCAAAAGCCTGATTAGCATGGGCAAAATGGAATAGCATGCATGCAAATGAGTTAATGTATGCCCCAGGCAAAGAGAGGGGCATGGACACGAATACAGGCGCTATGCTATATTCAGCATGTTAGTGCTATGCAAAACGAGTTTGCATGACATTATTGCACAGTACAAATACCTCCAATAAAAAGGCCAACTTACTCTGGGCAAATCCTAGAGGTGGGCAGTGACACTGCAGCCAGAGCAGAAATGGCTGTATTCAACACTCATATGCTGTTCCTAATGGAACAGGCCATGAAGGAGGAGGAGGAGGAGGAGAGGGCAGAAGGCCACCCTGGCCCACTCCATAGGCTGCGGAGGTGATACGTTGTGCACAGATGGTACTGGCCACGAGTCTCCTTCGGGATCCTCACTGAAGACCATCTGGTGGGCTGGTACTGCCTCAATAGGGCCATGCTACAGCAGCTGTATGAGCTCCTGCATGAACAACTGTGCAGTGACACCCAGCACAGCTATGCCATTACAGTCGAGCAGAAGGTGACAGCTGCGATGTGCTTCCTAGTCACTGGATCATTTGAGACACCAGTGGGTGATACAATAAGTGTGTCACATTCTGCCACCTTGCACCTGTTGACCCAAGTTCTAGATGCCCTGCTGCCACACGCTGGTAAGTTCATCATATTCCCCATCATAGCTGTGAAGCACAGAAACTGTGCAGCAGTTCTGTTGGGGTTGTGCACCTAGCTGCAGTACTCGGTGCCATTGATTTCACCCATGTTGCCATCCTTGCATGCACTGGTGATGGGGTGAATTCCTACCTCAATAGGAAGGGATACCATTCCGTCAATTGCCAAGTGGTGTGCAATGCAACTGGATGTGTCACCAATGTCCTGGCACAGTTCCCTGGCAGTGCCCACGACGCCTTCATATGGCACAATTCAAGACTTTGTCAGGCATCTGAAAGTGGCCAAATATCCAGTGGACACCTCATCAGTGAGTACATGCAGCACACACACCCAAACCCCCCATAGAGGGTACACCACCATAACACAGCACAGTCATGCCTCACTGAGGGAAGGGTGGGTGTGTAGGGGAGGGTGGGCAGGTGCAGGTGTGTAGGGGAGGGTGGGCAGGTGCACAGGATACACCACAGACCATGGGTTGTGTTGTGGATGTGATTAGCTACACTGTGAACAGGTGCTAACATATGTTTTCTACTTTACAGGGGACAGTGCCCATACCTTGCACCCCTGGCTCCTCACACCAGTCCTCTGGCCCTCAAATGTGGCTGAGGACAGATACAATGCAGCACACACTGCCACAAGAAACATCACTGAGTGTGTCTTTGGCATGCTGAAAATGTGATTCCAGTGCCTGGACCATTCAGGTGGTGCCCTACAGTATACCCTTCATGAGGCATGTGGCATATTCCTAGCCTGCTGCATGTTACACAACATGGTGCACACCCGTGGGATCAGCATGTCGCAACACGAGGAACATAATGACAGTGACATGGAGCCAGAGGAGCAGGGGATACTGGAGCAGCTCGACAGGCATGACTCCCGCACTGCCAGGAGGACCCAGCAACACACAGTCCACATCATAAGAGGACTCGCAAAGAGAGCAGGGGATACTGGAGCAGCTCGACAGGCATGACTCCCGCACTGCCAGGAGGGCCCAGCAACACACAGTCCACATCATAAGAGGACTCACAAAGAGGAGCAGGGGATACTGGAGCAGCTCGACAGGCATGACTCCCGCACTGCCAGGAGGGCCCAGCAACACACAGTCCACATCACAAGAGGACTCACAAAGAGGAGCAGGGGATACTGGAGCAGCTCGACAGGCGTGACTCCGCACTGCCAGGAGGGCCCAGCAACCACGCAGTCCCACATCACAAGAGGACTCACAAGAGGAGCAGGGATACTGGAGCAGCTCGACAGGCATGACTCCCGCACTGCCAGGAGGGCCCAGCAACACGCAGTCCACATCACAAGAGGACTCACAAAGAGGAGCAGGGGATACTGGAGCAGCTCGACAGGCATGACTCCCGCACTGCCAGGAGGGCCCAGCAACACGCAGTCCACATCACAAGAGGACTCACAAAGAGGAGCAGGGGATACTGGAGCAGCTCGACAGGCATGACTCCCGCACTGCCAGGAGGGCCCAGCAACACACAGTCCACATCACAAGAGGACTCACAAAGAGGAGCAGGTGGGCACCAAAATTAAAGGACACTGTTGTAGTTTTCAAAACTGTAATGTAAACACAAAATGCAACGTGACAGCACATAAAAAGTGTAAAACAGAGCATGAAAAAAGCAGTGTGTGCAACGGGTGGGACAGGGCTAGGGGTGGTGGGATGCCTGTGAAAACAAAACTGGGACACGAGAAGGGGGAAGGGGATGAATGGGAAAGGCAGGGATGACCTCCAAACTCAAGCTCTCTGTCTGCCACGAGAGCACATGGACTGGCACCTATATGTAGGGGTCACAGGGCATGAGAAAGGGAAGGGTGATGTTCATGGGGCAGTGTTACCCTGATCCATGCATGCCCATGCCTCTGAATGGACGACGGCATGTCCAGGGAGTGCCCATGGATGACGGTGTTGCTGGTGTGCTGCCTAACCCCAACTTGCCACTCCGTGGGGCTGGTGTATGCTGTGGTTGACTGCAATTCTACAGCAGACTGCAGCAGCTGCCAAGAATCAGAAGGAGCCTGTCTCTGGGGTACACTGTCCTGTGGGACAGTATGTGCTGTTTGGCGTGGGTGCTGAGTGGGGTGTGCGTGCTCCACATCCAGGGTGAGTAGTGGAGGTAGCAGGGCCTTAGCGGACATGGTAGCATGCACAGGGCAGGTGTGGGATGGTGGGAGATCCTGATGGCTGCCCAAGTCCATCCATTGTGCAGGGCAGATGGCATGGGAGGAGGAGGATGTGGAGGCCACCCAAGTGGTAGTGGTGGTGGTTGTCCTGTGGGACATTGCAGCCCCCTGCAACACAGTGCCACTCCCAGGGGTGTGGCTGTCAGCAGCTGCATTGGTGCTGTAGGGCACCACCAGCTGGACAGGGAGGTGGGGGCTTAGGGTTGGTGAGAACCCCACCAGGACAGCCATGGCCTCCAGGTACTGATGTGTTGGCATACATGTGTCCTCATCGTTGTCCTTCATTTCCTCCACAAACAAGTCCAGCGGGTCGTTCTCCTCCTCCTTCTCTGGCATCGTCTTTGGGTGACGCACCTCGGTTGATGACCCAACCTCCTCCTCCTCTCTGGATGATGTATCCTGTGCTGTAGAGATAGGAGTGCACTGTCAGTGTGTCACTCATTACACATTAGTCAAGTCCCAGTGATGACACATGCATGCCCCAGTGGTCCAGTCTCTGTCACACGTGGTCATCATGCAACTGGTGACTAAAGCGCAAACCACACTACACCTATACTGGTCACACAGCTACCTGTGGATGTTGGCTCTTGCATGCATAACAGTACCCACTAACAATGTATCCCACATGTGCCACACACATGCACACTGCAACCCATAGTGAATGACAAAACCCCACACACAGTGACACACACAGCACACATGGCAGCATGTACCAGCACACATGGCAATCACCTTGGCAGATGTGACAAACACCCTATATGTATGGGCAAATGGAAGGGTATCTGTATGCAAACAAGTACCCATTGATTTGTCTGTGACAAATGCTGTTGTGCTGAACACCCGATTAACACAGCAGTAGCCCATGTCACAGGGCACACTGGGCCAAAAAAAGCACACAACATGAGTGCTATGGCCATAGCTGCAGCATGCCCCAACACCTGCAGGATCTACATGTGTACCCATGAATACAAGGATGTGCCCTGGTTATGTTCTTACATGTCTGGAAGGACACAACCTGACTCAACACCACCCCAAGGACTCCTGCCACCTCCTTCTCTGCAGGGTCAAGTGATCTTGCAACCGCCAATGTCAAGTGTCCACCACCGGTTCCACGTTGCACATGGTGCTGTGCAGCCATATTTTCTTTGGCATGGCACCACAGGTCTCTGAAGCACTAGAACACCATGTCCAGTGGTCAACCCCAACCACCAATGGCATTGACTGCTGCAGTGATCTCCTCCCACACTTTCCTGACAGTGGCATCTGTGGCATGGCTTCATGTCAGCAGGGACTCCCTGGCTTTGTATGCCTCGACCAGGGCTTTAAGCTCCTCATGGGAGAATTTGTCAGCCTTTCTCCTCGACCAAAGGAACCTGTTAGAGAAGGTTATGAAACAGTGCTCAGTGCTGTGTGTGTGTGTGTGTCCCCAATCTGAACCACCATTGCAGCACTGTTGTGTACCATGTAACTGTGTTGATGGGGTCAGAAAATGCCCACTGCCAGCCTGTCATAGGCCACCATTGTTCTATGCATCACCAACGTGGAGCACCACACAAATATTGCTGTGTAGGCGAAAAATACAACCCAACCAATGTCATGCAGTGGACAGGTGGCAACATGCCAGGAGCGCAGAAGCTACCCTCACAGATGTGGAGGCAACATGTGTGTGTCGTACAGTCCTGTGGTGTTGATATTCAGTTGAAGACCACTGTTGTGGATGATGTCTTGCACTGCAAGTATAAGACAGACAAAAAGGCCAATGCAGGGACAGTACCTGCACTATGGTGCCTATGAGTGCTGGTTGTGCCATGCAAGCACATGTGAAATAAACATGGTTCCCCCCACCAAACATGGTCACATACAGCATACATGTACAGGGACCCAGTTGTCCATGTCTGGCAATGTGTGTGTTGTCAATTGAACTCAGTGCTGGCAGCACATGGGTTTATGTGGACAGACAGTGTGACAGTGATGCACACTGTTGGGACACATCTGACAGCTAGTGTGGGATATTCATTAACAGCAGCATCATAGGTTAGGTAGCACACATTATACAATGGGCAAGAAAAAATCCTGGGCTCTGACTGGTCACTGTAGGGCTGGACCCATGATTTTATCCCAGTACAAGATCACGGGTCTAGTCCCAGCACACAGATAACCGCATGAACCTTTTTGAATCACTCCACGCAGCCAACAATGAGTGCTCCCCCATTCTGTAGGCAGCCCGCTTCCCCCACTCACCTTACTCCTGGCTCCTTTAGTATTTTCAAACTAAAAACCTCCCAAACAGAAAAAGCTTTTCAGTCCCGAACTGTACCATTTCATGTTGGTACAGCTGTTTCCCGAGTGGCTTTAGTAACTGCTGTTAAAACTCAGCATTCACATAAGCGCTCTCCCGCTCACAGTGCACACAGCCTCGCACAGTAAGCATGAGAGCTGAGCTTCATGCTAAACATTTTCCCCTTGAAACTCTGGCTCCCGTACACAAGCTAAAACATTTAATGAAGCCCTCAGTTCGGTCTGATACCCCCCAAGTCTCACCGCATTCCCCAATGACAACCCCCCCCATACACACACACACACTAATGTCAAGTGTAAGAAACACGCCTGAGTCGTCTTATATCTTGACCGCTGCCACTGCCACTCTCCTCCCACTCCACTGGGTTCTGCTAGAATTAAACTCGTATCAAGATCAGGCACAGTTGTAGTTGGTAATCTGCAACACCTACCATTTAAAGAGTGACAACAGGCATGGGAGGCAGCTGGACCAAGTCGCATTCCACCAGGTGCCATCATGTACAGCGAGGGACAGACAGATGGGGAAAGACATAGACACACACACAAAAAAAACTGAAAGCTGAAAAAAGAAACACTGGGCTTAACAGTACACATGACCAAACCAATGACACAAAATAACAAAATAACACGCAAAGACTGATACGCAGACTCAGGACTGCAGAGCCACAGATAAAACAGGGCAGCTCCACCTACTGGAAAAAACAAGAAATCGGCATTATTTTTTTAAACATTAAACCTCCTTATTTAAAAAAAACAGCAAACAAACTTGTTTTAAACATATTTCTTCATCTTTTTTTTTTTTTTTTTTTTTGACTCACGAGCAATTGTATAACAGCAATAATGCACTCCAGGGTGTGTGTGTTGTGCTGGGATAGCATCACGCCTGGGGTGTTGGACACATCGGCCTGCGGCCTCCTGCCCAACCACCCCAGGCGTGATGTTATCCCAGCACAATACACACTCTGTCATGCATTATTGCTTAATTATTGTGATATATTTTCTGCTGCACTACTGGCAAGGGTTTTATATATGTGTATGGCATACAGAGCACCTACCTGTGCCTGTGGATGTTGTTTTCTGTAAAGACATTTTTCTTCTGCAGCATCCTGGTTGCAATTCAAGTGTGCTGTGTGGAGGGGGCTCTGGTCCCCTTTAAATAACACGAGCAATTTCAACATGCAAATGTATGCATATCCAGCTATAATGACATGCTAATGTGGTGTTTTGCATACTGACTGCTCAGTGAGACTTATTTGCACAGCCTGGTTTAATACAGCAAATGTGTGCACTGTGCTAAATGATATTGCACTTACATATCGTGTAATGCACCATGCAATGTAGTCTGTCCATTTGTGTGGTGCAAAACACACAAATGCAGTAATGTCATGATGTAGCTGTTTGCACTGCTCATTTGCTATATTCAGAGCTGTCTTCAATGCTGGACAATCTTTGTACTGTACTCTGGCTTATGCTTTGCACACCTCCATTTGCATACTATATTCAGCAGTGTTTACCCATGGGCTAATCCTTTGAATATTGTGTGCAGTGGGATGTGGGCTAATGATGATTGCCGGGCAGTGCAAAATTTACCCATGGGCAATTTTCTGAATATCTTGCCGCAGGGGCCTGATATTCAAAACTTTGCCCAGGCACAAATCCGAGTTGTCTGCATGAACTGGGTTAGTGTGGATGCGCAATATTGAAAAGCCCAGTTAGCAAAGGCAAACAGGGTTTGAACCTGGGCAAATGTCGGGGGACACAATGTAAATGAAGGCGGGGACCTGAATTTTGGCATAGTCAATATCCAGAGTATGTGCACTGTGCAAGGCCATTATGCCCGGTCCCCTTGCGTTGCGCGCATACCACCTACTGAAACCTTGACTTACTCATGCACAACCCTAGTTGTTGGTGGAAGACGTGCAGTGACCCCCCCCAACACAATAATCCTGGTGTCCAGTGGTCCCTACTCCAACCAATCGCCATCCTGATGCATCAAAACATAATACCCTGGTGACTAGTTGTCCCTCCCCCCACCGATTGTTGTCCTGATGTATCAAAACATAATACCCTAGTAGCTAGTGGTCCCTCCCCCCTACCAACTGCCATCCTGATGTATCAAAACATAATGCCCTGGTGGCTAATGGTCCTCCTCCCATCGATGGCCATTCGAATGTCTCAGAACATACTTGCCTGGTGCCAAGTGGTCCCTCACCCCACCCAGTCCCCTGTAAAATAATGTTATACTATTCGCTGGTGTCTAGTGGACCCCCCACCCTGGCAGGTAGTGCCCCACCACCCTGCTCCCCCCCATCCAGAACCCAAGCCAGTGACCGGCACAGCCCTCCGCTCACCACCCCGGCTGGCTGCCGACTGAACTGTCAAAGAGCGCATTCTGTATATACCGCACTTCTTCCACCATGGCGTGGTGTCCAGTGGTCCCTCCCCACCCCATCCCCATCCCTGTACATACAAAAGCCCCCATCCTGGTATATCACAACTCCTCACACACATGCCACACTGGCCTGCCACAGCCATGCAACTCCTGTGTCAAGTCCCCAAAAAAAAAACAAAGCCCCAGTCTCATTTTAAAGACAAAGCCATGCCCACAACCCCAGTTTACCCCATTAGTAATAGTGGTCCCCCACCCACCCACAGCACTGACGACCCACCACCTGATTCCCCTTACATACAGTTGGTGCACACTGAAACAACAGTAGGTGATATAGCCCCACCTCACATCACCTCAGCCACCCACAGTCTGACATTTACAGGAAGGGTGCCGCTTATTTATAGCCCAATAAACCAGGGAATTTGTACTCTGTCATGGGGAACTGGGATCAGAGTGAGGTGGGGAAGTTGCTAGCACCAGGGACACCTCATGGAGATGGGCAATTTTTGGTGCCAAAGGACTTCCAACCCCATATAAATGAGCCCATAATGGGCATGAAAATGGCTCCTTAGTGCCTTGCATGCCTGATTGGATCATTTTCATGGGGACTTTTGAATACTGCACATTTTGCCCCATGCTAGCCATTGCCAGGACCCGATTTCGGTGGCGCTAAGTGGCTTACTGCTGGGCAATAATGGACCTGTATTTAGACAAATAGCACCCTGTGCTATTCCTCTGAATATAGCATTTATGCACATCTGTGCTGTTGCAAGACGGAACGCAAATGTCTGTGCTCTGTGCTTTTTTGAATATCTGGCCCCACATCTGTTATACTTCATCAGTTCCTGGAAACGTGAGCTTAAAGCCCTGTGAAAGCTATTTGTTCATTGATGTTACTAAATTATTTTTTCTGTTAAGCAGGCATGATAGCTGCAGATAAATCCATTTCAGTTTTGCAATGTAAGTGTGCAAAGCGTGGATGCTACTCTACGTAGGGTAAGACTTGGATCATGAGTGGTAAAATGAGGCATGCCTTTCCTGATTTTGGGCAGGTGATTTGAGAGGTAACTAAGCAGAAAAGATATAGCCAGGGGTAAGCTGTGTTGCTATCCATTGAAAATATGAGGCAGGCTGTTGCAGGTTTTAATATTAACAGCCCATCCCAGCTTTCAGAAATGCTACTGGAGATTAGCAGTGACGTTTTTCTTTTCTTTTCTCCAGGATCTAGGTGGTGCTACAAGCAATGACATGTGCCGGAACTGTGTCCAAGTGCAGGGGCAGATCCCAGGCTTTGCAGAAGAGGGAAAGTTTAGTGGCTTCTTAAAGAGCTAGTAGCACCAATAACAGGCATGGCAGCAGACAGAAGATGTTATTAGTTTTAAAAGTAGCTAAGTGTTGGGAATGCCAGAGTGAAGTGGCAGGGAAGCAGAGGGGGGTGACTGGAGAGAAGGAGGAAAAAATAAAAGTAAAAAAAAAAAAAAAGTAGACAGGTGTGTTACTTTATATTTGTGAAATACTGCAATAGGGGTGCTACATAGATCTGCACTCTCCCAATGGAATCTGACATATACAGTGCAGTTCCCCATTCACACCTCATCAGTGTTATGACCTCACTCAGTGTGATGTCACTAGTGGTAAATGCAGCAGAAGGTGACTAGTTCTTCTTGATCACTTATAGTGGCACAGTCAGAAAGATCACAATGGTGATAAGGTATGAAGGGGACTACAACTAAGATACAGTATGTCAGTTTTCTCATAGAGTATTCACACCTTGGGGCAGGGCTAGTACTATACTGTCTGGTAGAAAATCTTCTAATTAGCAGACGGGAAAAGAAGAACAAAAGGTAACAGTAGGCAGTGCACTATTATTTAGGATGGTCAGACTGTTTTCATATGTTATTTATGATGCTGCATCAATGGTTGGGCCAGTCATGTGATGCTGCTAACTGGGAGACACAGGTTCA
The DNA here is from genome assembly GCA_016271365.2 of Neoceratodus forsteri. Classification (NCBI taxonomy): domain Eukaryota; kingdom Metazoa; phylum Chordata; order Ceratodontiformes; family Ceratodontidae; genus Neoceratodus; species Neoceratodus forsteri. The sequence continues at coordinate 676,174,016 of CM057450.1, read as the reverse complement.
CATTGCAAGCAGACCTGGATGTCTTACCCTGGGGTGGATTTGGGCCAGCCACATTGTAGAAGTGTAGTAGTACTGGTGCTGGCTTACTCACCCACCCAGCTCAAGTACATGGAATGGGCATGCAGATTTTAATATTGGGGTAGAGGACAGGGAAGGATACCAGGAGGGAAGGGGCAATTTGTCCACAAATAAATGTTTGGAAGATTCTGCCCCCCAACACACACACACACACACACAGTGTTTTCATTTGGTTCAGAAGCAGATATGAGGCTTTTTAACAGAGCTACACAGCAGCAATGTTCAAAACCTGTGAATTTATTTCAGCTGAATGGGGCTTGGTCACACCATCATCACATTTTTTAACCAATTCAGGGATTCTGAGCCCCAGTTAAGAGGAACCCAAAAGTTCTCCATCCCCCACATATGTTTAAAGTAAATTCATACACCAGTCTGGCTGTGGAAGGCACAGGGTGTTGGATTCTACACTTACAATCCCAAAGGAGGGATTGGTACATGCACATGACAAACCCAGGAGATTAGGATACAGTAAATGGCAAATCTTGATTATCGTATTCTTGGCGCTTACTTTTATTTTAAATTATAAAGCTTGTATTACCACAACAAGGGGTATATATATATTTTTTTAAATAATGTGTAACAAATATTTTCTGCCAGCACATTTTGTTTAGGAGTGTGTGTAACATTACTCCTCCCCACAGGCATACCTGTGCGTAATTCTGCCTACCCCCCTCCGCAATGACCTAGACATGACCCTCACCTATTCCACTCCAGATTCTCCTCTGTCAGAATAGCGCCCCCCAGAAATCAAAGTCAAAACTTATCACCACCCTGGATAACCTCAGAAACCATCAACATGTGCAAGTCCGTGGTCTTGCCTGGGCCTGATATAAATGATCCCACTCCTCTACTGACCTAATCTCATACAGGGCTCTGTGGAACAACTACACAAAGGTTGTCCAGGCCATGGAATCATACTATCTCAGTGCCAACCTCAAGAAAAATCTTAACTCCCCTTCTAAATTCTGGAAGGTTATCCACTCCCTTTGAACCCCCCACCCAGTCCACCCCCAAATTCTCGTGGTAAATGGCTCATTTGTGTCTGACCCTACCTCTGTTGCTGCTCACTTCAGTGAGTTCTTTGCAACCATGCCCTTCCTTCCTTCCTCTCTGCCTCCTGGCTCTTCTCCTCCCCTCTTCTCCTCCTCCCCCCCATCCCTCTTTGGGTTACCACTTCCCCAGTCACCATCCAGGAAACACTGCTTGCTCTTCCTCTCTTAGCCCATCTAAGTCAATCCCAGATGGACTGGACCTCAAACTCCTCTCCCTCTCACCTCCTGCCATTGCAGCTCCCCTTACTCACCAGTTTGACCTTTGCTTCTCCCTCTGCACTGTTCCTCAATCCTGGAACCTGGCCAAGGTTATTTCACTTCACGAAGGAGGTGACTCCTCCTCCCCTTGCAACATCCATCCCATCTCCCTCCTCCACTCCCTCTCTAAAATGCAAGAGAAACTAGTCCATTCTAGACTCCACAACTTCCTTTCATCCTTCGACTTCTTGCCTTTCCAGTCTGATTTTCAGAAGCAACATTCCACTGTGTCCTCCCCGCTGCATGTCACTGATTCTGTCTTGTTTGGTATGCATCAGTGGCACATAACAGCTGCCATTTTTATTGATCTGGTGCAAACCTTCAATTCTCCGACGTCACGGTGGGAGACTACCTGAGAACCAGCAACCATCGCACAATGTGGTTCAATATAAAGACTAGACTAGAATCGCACCACACAAGGACGAGGGTCCTGGACTTCAGGAGGACCAACTTCAAGGAAATGGGAGAATGCCTCAGGAACACCCTGGCTGGGATAGGGAAATTAGAGGGAGTCAAGGATCAGAGGGCAAAAATTAAGGAAGCTATTGAAAAGGTTATGAATCTCTGTCTCAGGCTAGTTAACAAGGGCAAAAGAAAAGAGACCACTATGGTTATCTAGAGAGGTAGCAGAAAATGTAGGAGCAAAAAAATGGGCTTTCCAGAGAGATGAAAAAACACAGAAGGAGGATGACAAGGTGATTTATTAGGAGATACAAAAAGAGGAAGGGAGTTTCAGTTAGAAGAGCTGAAGCACTAACAGAGGAAAATATTGCCACATCACTAAAATCAGAAGATAAGAAATTTTTCAGATACATAAGTGACAAGAAAAATACCGAGGGAGGGATAGTTAGGCTGAAAGGGGAAGGAGGGGGTTGTGTGGAAGAGGATCACCAAAAAACAGACATACTGAACACATACTTCAGCTTGATTTTTATGGTAGAGGCGCTAGGGAGCAGACCAGAGATGAAGGTCAAAGGCAGTAAGGGTAGGAGGATGGACATGAGCCCTTTTAGAGTGGAAAGAATCCTAATGGAACCAACACATTTGAAAGTGGCAATGGGACCAGATGGGGTGCACACCAGGATATGGAAGCAGCTCAGGGAGGAGCTAGCTGCACCTCTGACAGCCCTGTTTAACCTATCACTGGAAATACGGGCAGTAACAGGAGACTGGAGGAGGGCTGATGTAGCCCCACTCCACAAAAGTGGAAGCAGGGAGGAGGCAGGTAATTACAGACCAGTCCGCCTGACCTCGGTAGTGGGCAAAGTTATGGAATCACTACTGAAGGAAAGCATTGTGGAATACCTTGTGGCCAATGGGCTACAGGATCCAAGGCAACATAGGTTTACAGTGGGAAGGTCTTGCCAGACAAACCTGATCAAGTTCCTTAATTGAGTTACCAGGGAACAGCGAGGAGAGGTTGATGTGGCCTACTAGGATTTCTAAGGTCTTCGACACTGTTCCACACAGGAAGTTGGTGAGCAAGGTAAGTAGCCATGGAGTGGGTCCTAAGGTAATAAGATGGGTAGAGAGCTGGCAGGACAATAGGAGTCAGAGGGTGGTCGTAAATGGTGTCCACTTTGGGGAAGGCAAAGTGACCAGCGGGGTGCCACAAGGGTCAGTACTAGGCCCAGTCCCCTTCAATGTCTTTATTAGTGATACTGCGGAGGGACTGGAAGAGAAGGTATGCCTGTTTGCAGGTGACACAAAAATCTGCAACAGAGTAAACACTCGAGGGGGGGGAGTATGAGGGAAGATCTAAATAAGCTAAAAAGAATTGTCACGAGTTTGACAGCTGGGCTTTAATGCAAAAAATTGCAAAATCATGCACTTGGGGCACAGAAACCCAGCGGCTCAGTACCAACTAGGAGGAGAAGGGCTAGTAGTCACAAACCAGGAAAAGGACCTGGGGGTAATCATTTCTGATGACCTAAATGTGGCCAAACAGTGTAACAAGGTAGTGAGTAAAGCTAGCAGAATGTTCAGATGTATAGGCAGAGGTATTACCAGCAGAAAGAGGGAGGTAATAATACCCCTATATAGTTCATTGGTGAGACCCCACCTTGAGTACTGTGTCCAGTTCTGGAGGCCCCACCTCTGTAAGGACATAGACAGGGTGGAGGTGGTGCAAAGGAGGGTAACCAAAATAGTGCATGGTCTGCATCAGAAGTCCTATGAAGAAAGACTCAAGGAATGAAATATGTACTCACTGGAGGAAAGAATGGAAAGGGGAGATATGATAGACACATTCAAATATCTCACAGGTACAAACAAGGTACAGGAAAGGAGCATTTTTCATAGGAAGAGATGCTCGGGGACAAGGGGTTACTCTATGAAGCTGGAGGGGGAGGTTTAGGGGAAATGTGAGGAAGTTCTTCACTGAAAGGGTAGTGGATGCTTGGAACAGTCTACCAGCAGAGGTAGTAGAGGCTAAAATGGTCACGGGTTTCAAGAACGCATGGGATAGACACAAGTGGATCCTAAACGTTAAGCAAGCGAGGGAGGGAACCAAGGACCAAGTAGGGTCTGAGGTGGCACAATAGGAAGGAAAACTAGGGCAGACAAGGTGGGCCAGAAGGCCCATATCTGCTGACAACTTCTGTGTTTCTATGTTTCTAATTCTGTGTCCCAGCCACTCCTCCTGCACAAGCTGAGCTCTGCTGGCCTCTCAGCCCCCACTGTTGATTGGTTCCATTCCCGCCTCATGGGTCATCAACAATCGATACAAGTAAGAAGTATCCTGTCACCTCCACTACCCATCCAGGCTGAGGTCCCAGAGGACTCCATTCTGGATACCATTCTCTTCTCCATTTTCCTGAATGGCCTCCACTCTGCCTATGCCAACTCATATCCACATGTATGCAGATGGCACAGTTATCTTCACCTCCAGTCCCTCCACCACAGCTGTGGAAGACCTGCTCCAGTGGGACTTCAACAACGTTCTGCACTGCTTTCAATCCAACCAACTCATAGTCCACACTAAAAAACGGTGTTCATGACCTTTGGTACCAGGTGTGAAGCAGTTCAGTCCTTCAAGTACCTTGGTGTGTGGCTAGACAGTAAGTGTGACATCTCAGCCCACATTGATTCCACCCATGCAAAACTCCATCCCAAGCTTGGTGCCCTGTACCACAACAAAGACTGCTTATCTCTGCCTGTCCACAGAGAACTTGTTACTAATACAGTGCTCCCTGTCTTTAACTATGTGGATGCGGTCTATGGCACTGTCCCTTCCACTTCCCTCATCAGACTGGATAGCCTCTGTAACTCCTTCTGACATTTTGCTACAAACTTCACCCTTGTACTCACCGTTGATCCCTCTGTTCCTCCCTATCCATCCTTTCTCTGCCCTCACATCACCAAGCTCACTGTACCTCTTTCACATCTAAATATCGGTTTGGCTCCCTTCCCACTTACCTCTCATCTCTCTCTCTCTTTCAACTACCCCTACATCCTGTTTTCTCAATTCCGGAGACCATCATACTTTCACCACTCCTCACCCTGCTCCTCCACTGGGTAATCTGCCTTCTCCTATCGATTTCCCTCACTCTAGATCTAACGTCTTCCTTCCCTCTGCCTCTCCTCATCCCCTGGCTCCCTCAAGTACCATATGAAACTCCAAACCTACCCCACCTCTTCCTGTTACCGTTCCTCCTGATACCTCCCCAGCCTGAGTCTCTACCATCCTTGGTATGATAGCCATCTGGGTCCTCGCTACCTGCTTTCTAGTTTCACTACCATATTACATCTGTTTCTCCATCCACTATGAGGCTAGGCAATAACTCATCCTTCCACCATGCAGGCAGCAACAAGACCAGGTGAAAAACTGAGCTGAAATACATATTTCAAATCACATTTCCACCAGCAGCAGAGCTCAGGCTTTCCTAGAAACAATTTACCTCACACGCTTAGATGTCTGATTCAAAAGTAGCACTCTTTATTTGATAAAAGGAGCCTCTCCTCGCTTACACCACCAAACATTTTCAAGCACTGACTGTGCTCTTTCTCAAGGCATAGACAGCAATCTAATTCATTCTTGCTTAAATGCATTATGATTTAAAGTGATAGCGCTTCATTTATCACAATTTGTTTTACACTAATTGCTAGCACTATACCAAACCCTTATACACAAATATCCATCTCAGTGATACTCTAATTAATTATCTAAATATAAGTATAAAAACATGATTAAATATAGAATAGAATGAGGGAATAAGGGGAGAAGCGGGAGGCGAGAAAGAGGCAATGGAAAATGAACATGGAAGGTCAAAGGGAGGGTGGGGGAAGGAAGAGGGGGAAGGAAGAGGGAAAGGAACACATCAGATCACATATAAGGTTATGCAAGTCATGATATGTATATAAATATAGATATCTATTGTACTTCACATATACATTCTAATACTTAATTTACAACTACTGCTTTAAAAATGGTCTCAATTGAAATATTTAATTTAAACCATAACCATTCCTATAAATAGCATCCAATGTATATTGCAGGAAACTTTCCTTCTGTAAGAGAATATTGTCAATGTCGCTGCCTCTAGCAGATAGACATGCTTTATGAGTACCTTGAAATGTGAATGTATGATGGGGGCCCTTTTGTTTAACATGTTGTGCAACTGCAGTTCTACCATCCTGGTTTTCTACTGCCTTCAAATGCTCCCCCATTCTTTGCTTTAATTTTCTAGTGGTCCTTCCAATGTAAAAGCTTTTACAGCAACATGTGGCCTTATAGACCACATTTTCAGTATTACAGTTAGCAAAGGTGTTGATTTGAAAGGTTCTCCCATTGTGTGGGGTTTAAAACACATTCCCTGTTTCTAGATATTTGCAGATAGAATAATTATTGCACATTTGGTAGTGGGTTCAGCTTCAACTGTTCATCTGTTCAATGAGAACTTCTAGCAACACTATCACATAAATTTCGGCCTCTTTTAAAAGTCATTTGAGGTTTTTATTTTGTCCATTCAGTCAGTTTTGGTTCCACTTGAAGGACGTGCCAGTGTTTATTTAAAATGTCCCTGATGGCATAAGACTATGGAGTGAATGTGGTAACAATGTTCCTAGTTTTCTTTTGCTCAGTTTCTTGTCTCTGTCTTGTATTTATAAGTGAATCTCTAGTTCTGGCATTTACTTTTTGCACTGCTTTGTTTATAACAGGTGGATTATAGCCTCGTTCTTTAAATCTTTCTGTCATTTTTTTCAATACCGGAGTTTAAAGATGCCTCAGATGAACAGTTCTTCTTAAGCATAGTGATTTGACTATAAGGGATTTTTTCCACTAGGTGCCTTGGATGGCAACTGGTAAAGTGCATTAAGGTGTTTCTATCAGTCAGCTTGCAGAATGAATAATTTGTAAACCCCCATTTCAGCTGTTCCATCCTTTGATATCCTGAGGTCCAAGAAATCAATCCTCTCTTGGCTGGCTGTAATGGAAAGTTTAAAATTATCATTTGTTGATTCAAGATATTCAGCAAATAGATTCAGCTCCTGTCTTGTACCTTTCCAGATGAGTAGCAGATCATCTATGTATCTCCTATACAGGTCCAAATATTATTTTCCTGGTTCCTTATTACCCCATGTTCCCATTTTGCTAAGTAAATGTTCACATATGTAGGTGCGAACATTGCCCCCATGGCTGTTTCTTTTGTTTGTAGAAAGAATGATTTGCCAAACATAAATGCATTGTAGGTTAGCACACACTCTGCTAAAATGAGTATAAACTCTATGTGGGCTTGGTTATGAGTTATGTATGTAACCAGAGATTCTCTCATTGCCTCTAGCCCTTCGTTGTGAGGTATATTTGTACACAATACAGTTATGTCTAAGGTGACTAACCACCATTCAGGTTCTACTATGATGTCTTTCAGGACCTGTAGAATGTGTATGCTGCCTCTGATGTAGCTTGGAGCAACTTGTGCTAGTCCTTTAATTTGGTCCTCTACAAACTTGGCTAGGGATTCAATTAATGAGCCAATTGAAGCCACAATAGGATGGGCAGGGGGATCCTGTAATACCTTATGGATTTTTGGTAGCCCGTATATTACAAATCTTATGGGATGTGACACTGTTATGGTAGGGTCGTATGAGAGGCTTCTCTAATAGGTGGTATCAGATAGTTGCCTTTTCATTTCGGCTTTGTATGCCTGTGAGCCCCAGACCACTACTGCACCCCCTTGTCAGCCCTCTTGATTACAATGTCTCTGTCTTTTGCTAAGGAATCTACAGCATCTATCTTCATTTTTGTACAATTATTATACCAAGGTCAAGAGGACGCACAGTCATGTTTTGTACATCCTGTGTGCACAGTTCCTCAGAGATATCTACATATTCAATAATGCATGGGGGTGAGTGCATAATAAGAAATTAATGTCCACCCTCGGTGTGGGATTCTGCATAAACCCAGAGGGCAAAGCCCTCAGGGTTTATAAAAGCATCCCACACCGAGGGTGGACATTAATTTCTCATTTATGCACTTCCTCCATACATTGTTAGATGTAATTGCTGGCTTCCATTTTTTCTCCTCTTGGAGAAAAAAAACTGCAATGTGGTTGAAGTTCTTAAGTCTTTTCTTACAAAACATTTTAAAATTTAAGGTACCTATCAGAGAAAGTTGTAGTTCCATCTTCAAAATGTCCCTTATATAGTCAGTTTTGGAAACTTTTTGAAAGCTTTTGTTCGAGGTGTTTTTTCCATTTGAGTTGGCTCAGTTATGTGACCTATCAATGTGGTTTCTATGGAGATGGGAGTGAGAGAGAGAGAGAGAAAAAGAGTATGAAAGAATGCACTCGGGATAGAGCCCAGGACAGAGTAACGGCCTGTGTGGATTTTGCGAAGTAAGGGACGCTTGATTTGTTTTTAAAAAAAAACTTGGAGCTGGACTGCTGGTGGGTTAATGAGAAGAGGTTTACTGCTGCTGCTCAGAGCCTCAGACACTCACCACAGAGGTTACTGAGGCGCAGCACGAGGCAACAGAAGGAGCAGGTGGCACGTGCTCGCCGTTATAACTCACGGGTTATAACAGTGAATTATAACCTGCTCTTTCTATGGGAAAAACAGAAGCCAGTTATTACATAAGTATTATTCACAGGCACGGATGTGGATTTCTGTCTCAAAGTGCTAGAATAGAACCCCTCTACTTGTTGTATATTAGGTGTCTGTGTGGGAGCTGTGCCACTTGTTACTATTTCATCACTCTGAACTTTATCACAGTAGATTATTTTTAAATTTAAACTCTGAGTAAATTTATGCAGATCAATTATGGTATCAAGTTCACATGCCTGATTCGTTGGGATGAAGCAAAGGACTTTTTGCAAGACCCTATGTTCCATCTCTGTAAGGGTGTAGCTCGAGATGTTGATTACTGCATGTTCCATTACCATCTGCCCCTACTCGGGTGTCTGTGGCTGAACCTGCCTTTCGACGCTTTCTGTCCCCTCTGGTTGTTCTGAAATCTGAGGCCTCAATGATGGTTTTCTCCCCTTTCCTCTCATTCCTCTTCTCATCTTTGGCCTGAGAACCTGGCAAATCGAGGACTCCATCTCAGTACTTGCTCCAGTAGCGTTAGTTGGACTTGTTCATTTTGTGGTTGAGCATGCACCCTGATCAATGTAGCCACTGCTCCCTGGTTCTGTGGGGGTGGCATCATGTTGGCAAATATCTAAAAAACACTTCTGCCTGTATTAGATGCTTGTCCCTCATTTTCAGAACCACTTGTGTATATGTCTCTTTCTGGGGTGCATATTTTCTTCAGGATGGATTTCAGGTGATGGGTATTATTTTTCTTGGACCAATCAAAGATTCTGCCATACAAGTAATCACTTTTATCACGCTCAAGCTTTTTTCTTTTGCTTTTTAAGTCTTATATCAGTCCTTCTTACAGTGTCATCAGGATGTGCACATTGGGCCCTGTGCACAAAAAATGCGCAAGTGGCACATTGTCCAGGCATGCAGCTCTGCACCCATGCGGGTTCTGCATGTGGGCCATATTCACTAATGCCAGCCTCCACACAGCCCCCTTATGTGGCCCCACCCCCCCAGGCATGCAGGATCCCTGGGGGTGGCCAGATGCAGAGCGGAGGACCTGGGTATGCAGCCAATCAGCTAACTGCCTGGGACTCCACGGTGGATCACTTGCATCCATGGGGTGCCATGTTTGCAGCCAGCGCACAGTGCACTGACTGCACTGAAGGGGGGGCCTGTGCCCCATTTGCTGCCCTCCACCCACAGAGGTGTGCCTTGATGTCAGGGGTATCCCTACTGGGGGTCCGCAGATCCCTGCCGTCACCATCGCTCCTGGCAGCGCAACTTGGAGGCCCATACCAGGGCTACATCTGCCCAGATTTGATGTAACAGTCACCCCCCCATGTAGCACTTTACACTGTTGTACATCGCACAGAGTGCTGGCACACACCCCCGCACCACCCCTGGCCCACCCACATACGGTGCTTCATGATTGGCCAGAGGATCGGGTGCGTGGGGGGGCATAGGTGTGTAGAGACTGCTGCAGAGGGGGTGCAGTGGGCACGGCAGGTGTGGAGTGGGCTACCCACCAGAGTTTCATGGCACGAACCCACTCCGCACATTTGTGATTAGGGCCCAATATCTATTATAGACTGGATGAGATATGTAGGACAATACCAGTTCCTCTGCATCCATTACCTGTTTCTTAGTCTCTTTTTCAATTTATTCTCTGCCTTTTAAAATATACTGTATGAGACCAGCTGAGCAGTCTAACATAAACTGCTGCCAACCACTTAAAAACGTGTCTCTATTGTTGCCAAACGAGGGTTGTTTTGTAAATCACAAGCCTCTGGGTGCTCTCTTAACTGTTAAATACACTGATAGCGATACTCTGTTACAATATATTCTTCTTGCTTTTAAACCGACCTTTTCTAGTAAGACAAATGCACCTCTGATATCTGTTGGTCATCTGCTTGTAGACCCATTATCTTCAGTTGTTACCCTGGTTTGTACCGATGGCGGAGTGGTCACATAATTAAGCAATATACCACGAGAGGGTGTGGGCAATGGCAGGATTTACCCACGCCTGGTGTGGTTCAGTCACGAGGCCATCACCCACACCCTCAAGGGGCATACTGCGATTATACAATGGTCCCCTTTTTTAGATGAAAAATAAATAATAAATAAAATAGTTTGGGGTCATTTTGATTTATTTTTTATTGCATTTGTTAGTCCACCAGAACAAATAGTCCTGGGTTGCTGTGCCTGCTCCTATGCCTACTAATACAGCCCCACATAGAGACATGCTGTGATGTTTTTTGTTTGCTTTTGTGTTAAAGAAACAGCAACCGAGTTGTGGGCTATTCTTTTTATGTTTTTTTTTTGTTTTCATAGACAGACTGTGTGTGCTAAATAAGTCTGTCAGTGTGTGGTGTGAGGGCTAGCCAGGAGATGACAGAAACTGTGTGTTTCCGGGTTTCAGTTTGCTGTTAGGACACGTGCCACTCGGAATTTGTCTTATACAATTTTCCCCATTACCTTGCCGTTTTTTTTTAATTATAACTTATGGGGAACAGAAAGAGAGAGAGAGAGTAGCAGCCAAGATATAAAGTGGAAAGAGAGGTGTGACCAAGAGCAAGCGGGAGTGGACCAGAGAGAAAGCGAGCGGAGACCCAGAGGAAGTGGATCGGAGAGACAGCATGAGAAGTGAGGTGGGTCTAATGGTCCGTCATAGGAATGAGGCCCGAAGAGTGAGGCAAGCTCTACAGATAGAAGGGGCTTTTTCAGTTTTGTTTTCAGGCGGCTCGGAGTGATTCCGGTAGGGGATCCTGATGCAGCACAGTTGCAGCTGGCACTTGTTCCTGTTGGTAGATGACACAAGTTACACATAAATCGTACCAGCCAGCCAGTCAGAAACAAGGATTTTCAGTACCCATTGTGTAATAAAGGATTGACATCTCCTTCTTTGTAGAATAATGAGTCTACCAACCTTTTAGCTTCAGGGTTTGGTATGTTTGTAGAGGGCATATAGGCTTCCTGGTGCATACTCAATGCCAGCCCGGACACATTGAACCGAAGTACTCTGGTGTTGGTCTGTGCCCTGCAAAAAATTCTGCAAAAAAAAGCTGCAACTGCCGGCCCAGACACATTGAACTGAAGTACTCTGGTGTTGGTCTGTGCCTTCAAAAAATTCTGCAAAAAAAAAAGCTACAACTGCTGCAAAAGCTGCAGCTGCAAAAAAAAGCTGGCACTTGTTCCTGTTGGTAGATGACACAAGTTACACGTAAATCGAACCAGCCAGCCAGTCAGAAACAAGTATTGTCAGTACCCATTGTGTAATAAAGGACTGACATCTCCTTCTTTGTAGAATAATGAGTCTACCAACCTTTTAGCTTCAGGATTTGGTATGTTTGTAGAGGGCATATAGGCTTCCTGGTGCATACTCAATGCCTGCCCGGACACATTGAACCAAAGTACTCTGGTGTTGGTCTGTGCCTTGCAAAAAATTCAAACAGCTCCACCATGCAGGCGGGAGGCAGCAACAAGTCCAGCCAAATAAACGAGCTGCAATATGTATTTCAAATCACAGTTTCACCAGCAGCAGAGCTCAGGCTTTCTCAGAAATAATTTACCTCACACGCTTAGGTGTCTGATTCAAAAGTAGCACTCTTTATTTGATAAAAGGAGCCTCTCCTCTCTTACACCACCAAATGTTTTCGAGCACTGACTGTGCTCTTTCTCAAGGCATAGCCAGCAATCTAATTCATTCTTGCTTAAATCCATTATGATTTAAAGTGACTGTGCTTCATTTATCACAATTTGTTTTAAACTAATTGCTAGCAGTATACCAAACCCTTATACATAAATATCCATCTCAGTGATACTCTAATTATCTACTGTAAATATAAGTATAAAACAAACTGTGATAAATGAAGCACTGTCACTTTAAATCATAATGATTTATGCAAGAATGAATCAGAATGCTGGCTACACCTTGAGACAGAGCACAGTCATCTGCACCTATGGAAGGCAGTGTGCAGTTTCCTGGTAGTTAAAGAGAACTGTGAACCTGGACAGCCACAATTGAATTGACCACCACTACTTTCCACTGTTTGACCTTGAATGTCACCTTGTCTGCCTGCACTTACCAACTATCTCTCACTCAGGGTCCAATCCACAAAAGAGGTTGGATCCCTTCTGCATGTGTGGAGGACTAGTAAAAGCCATGGAGTGCCCCCTCCATACATGCAGAGTACCCTAGGGTACCCACAGCATGGGTTATGCTAGCCATCTGCACCCAAACCAATTGACTCTGCCTGTACATCTACACTGGTGTCTGGGATAGGGCATGCTCAGGGCATGTATGTGCTCTGTACAAATCATTCAAGTTGTGCTCTTTGTAAGAGGTGCAATGGGTGCTGAATTTACACCAGAGGGTACTCTGCCATAATTCTTATACTCCCTCCCTGTGTGGCTTCCAGCAGACCTTTGAGGGCCCAGATTGCCCCTGCCAGCTGTTGCCCCAAATCCTTCTATATGGTGTGGATGGCTGGGAGCCCCGATGAGCCTTTTTTTAAATTAGATGTTTTTATATCCTGTATGGAGATAGGACTGCCATTCCACACTCCCCTGCTCTGTGCAGAGCAGGGAATCCACTCTAGTGCCAGTACCAATTTGCCCCAACACTCAACCAGCCCCTCCACACTCCTCCTCATGCATGGAACAGTGTGACCAGGGGCTCCGGATTCGATCATGTTCAACTGAATGCAGGCGTTGATAGGGTACAAGCAACACAAGTATATCTGGTCCCTGCTTTGTGGACTGAACCCTCAGTGCATAACCTAGGGCTTGCATTACCTTGCATGTCTCTTGCACCACCCTCCATGCTTATCAGAGCTGTTCTGTAGCAACTGTTCATTGACAGTGTGCTTTCATAAGGGACACTTACTGCTCTAGGGCACGCATGACCTTGCTCATTTTCATTTTGCACCACCCTCCCTGCCTAATCTGTGCTGCTCTGAAGCAACTGCACCTTGACAGTGCTCTTTCCTTTGATCACTCCTGGCCTCTACATCTACCCTCACCTTCTCACTCATATTTCAGCCTGATGTGGGTTCTTTACTTCAGGTACCTCCCTGGCACAGAAATGTTTACCTCAATAAGCTGCCTACTTCCCAGAGGCACAGTACTGATCTCTCTGTTTACACTCTTAGTCATAACAAATGACCCTGAGCCCACACAAGCCCATCTTACCTTGGAATCCAACATCTCCAGTGTACACAGCACAAAAACATCTGCCTAATTCTTCATTGCTGTCGGACCTAACCCATATTGGGATTTAAACACCATCTTGTAGTTGGGGCCATTGGCTTACCATCCCTCCTTGACACCTCCCCTGCAACTTCTTTCTGGACTCATCATCGTACGGACAATTTTACATTGCGTCGCACTCGTAATAGGCTCTGCAAATTCAATAACAAGCAACTTAAGAAATATATCTGGAGACTTGCAATGATATCACTGTTACTTTCAGGAAACATACATCCCAACCCTGGACCTTTTTAACAGCAATCTGCCCCACTGAAGAATTTTGGGTTGCTTACATCCGCATCACTTGATATCCACAGCCTGCTCTCTAAGGTAGACAACTTGCAAGTCTGGGTTTCACAACACAGCCCTGATGTTCCCTCCTTTGTTGAAACCTGGCTTACACCCAAAATATCAGACACATCTATCTTGATCCTGGGTTACACAGTCTTCAAACAGGACAGACAGGTGGTGGTTGTGCAATCTACCTCAGGGACAATTTACAGGGTCTTGCTATGCAACTGCCCAGCACTGGTGATAACATGCAAGCACTCGCAAATTAAAGTGCTCCTTGGTGCCCACAACAGAGCAGTTACTGTGCTATCTATTTACATGCCACCAAGGCAGATGACCTTAGGCCTTGACTCACTCATGAACTGCCTAAGTAGCATGAGTCTAAACTCAGAAGTCATTTTGTAGGGTGACATCAATGTGAACTGGGTCTCCTCTGAAGCAAACCCCTTCAAGGACGCAGTCTCTGCAGTCCACTTCACCCAGCTTGTCGAGGCACCAACAAGAACAAACTACGGGACTGGTACTTGTACCTTATTAGACTGGGTGCTTTCTAATCACCCTGCGCACATTTCCAGTGCCACAGTTCTCCCCGATGCAGTCAGCAACCACTCTCCCTTCTTGTTCAGTTGGTCAAATAACTTTACCAAGCCCCCTGCCAGAACAATAACTAATAGGTTCCTCATTAAAGGTCACCTTAAGCTTCTGAAATCAGACCTTCACCATCTTGACTGGTCTACAGTCTACTCAACCTGTGACGTTGATATCACTCTGGGACAGTCCATTTCCAAATTCAATGCAGCATGTGACAATCGCGAACCAATAAAAAAGCATCAAATAAAAGGCCAGAGTAATCCATGGATCACCCTTGGCCTTACTGAGCGCCTTCAACTCAGAGACCATCTTTGGCACAGGGCCCATGCCACGGGTAAACAAACAGACCTACAGGCCTATAAAAAATCTAGAAATGACTGCACTGGGGCTAACCGACCAGCAAAAAGCCAATACTACAAAGAAGCCCTATCTTGCTCCTGGAATGATGGCAAAAAGTTCTTGAGCAGCCTGAAGGAAGTCACTGGGAAAGACCCCAAGTTATCTCCCATGATGCTCAATATCGAAGGTGCCCCTTCCCTTGACCCAAGTCTCATTGCTAATATGTTCAACAACCCATTCACAGATCTCAGTAGTGCCTTCCCCCCGGACTTCTTCTCCAGTACTATAAATGACAACCTCAGGAGCCCTGATTGTGCTCCATCGCACCCACCTTTCCACTTTAAAGTTATCACGCAAAGCCAAGCCAAAAAATATTTCCTTAAGGTGCTTGGGAAAACTAGACTCAGCGGGGATTACCTCGATCTCAAATTTGTTGCCCTTACTCTTGATGAAATCCTGGCCCCACTTGCCCACCTAGTTAACCTGTCTGTTATGTACTCGCAATTTCCACAAAAGTGGAAGTCAGCAGTTGTGATACTAGTACATGAGAGTGGTGACAGAACCCTGCATAGTAACTGCAGACCCATTTCCATTCTCCCCCTGCTTTCTAAAGCTCTGGAACAAACAGTAGCTGACCAGCTGGTTGACTACTTGGAAAAATACCAACTTCAATGCCCGCAACAACATGGGTTTAGGCATGGACACAGTACCACAACAGCATTACTTGAGTTCACAGGCTTCATACATAACTCCTTTGATCACGATCATCTCGTAAGTGCAGCTTTTAATGATTTAACGAAAGCCTTTGATACAGTGCACCATGCCCTCTTGCTTGACCAGCTTGCAGCTACCAGTCTCTCCCACAATACCCTGGCTTGGTTTGGAAACTATTTACACAACTGTACGCAGCAAGTAAAGATTGGTGCAATCCTGTTGAACAGTAGGCCTGTCCGCTCAGGAGTACCACAAGGCTCCATTCTGGGACACTCCTGTTTAGTATCTTCCTCAGTTCACTCCCGATCACCTTCCAGAGTCACATCCTGTTATATACAGATGATGCTGTCATCTTTGCCAGTGATCCTGACCCCAAGGCCCTTGAGACCCAACTACAACAACACTTTGCTGAAGTTGAAAAATAGTTTCAAAACCACAGACTCATCTTGAACTATAAGAAGACAAAATCGATGTTATTCACCAATCCCCAAATAGGCACAGAACCTACCCACTTACTATCAATAACACTGTGGGCTCCCCATTGGAGATAGTTCCACATTTTAAGTACCTGGGAATTACTATGTACAGTACCTTATCTTATGTTCCCCACATTGACAATATTGTCAAGGCAGTCAATATGCGAATAGGGCTACTCTATAGGCACAAGCCTTGTCTACCCCCTGAGGTTCTTACCCTTGCTATCCATACCTCGGTTGTCTCGCTCATCGATTACGGTCTGGTCATTTATGGTGCAGCCACAGTCACTGCCCTTTGTCACATCAAAGTTGCCCTAAACAAAGTCTGCTGCCTTCTAACTGGGTCTGGGTGTCTGACCCACACTTGCGACCTGTACACTCAGATTAACTGGCTCTAGCTCGAGGGCAGACTCATGTACCAAACCTGTCGGCTGGCAAAAAAGTCACATTATGTCTTATGCCATCCTGGGTACAGAAACTCCTCACTACCTCTGACAACCAGTGTCATACTAGAAGCTCAGATGGCCTAACCTTTAAAATCCCTCATTGCCATACCTCCCAAAGTCAAAGGGCATGTGCTCATCGAGCCCCACTTTGGTTTAATTCACTCAGTAGTGACATATCTTTAGCTACCACCCTAGGCTCATTTAAGAGGAAATTATGGCAACAACCTGTAACAGATGCCGCCTGTGACTGCTTCCATTAATCCAGTTCTATCCTCAGCACTTATTCAACCCATTCCACCCTCTTCCCCATTTTGTTAGCACTCAATCTTGCTCCTCATTCTCCCCTTCCCCTCTTCCACACTCGCACTCCTTCTCTTTGCTTGCCCTCAACCTCCTCCCTTGTTTTACTGTACTGTTCACACTCCCATTCCACGCCCTCAGTTTGCTCCTACCTCCCTTTCCCTCTCACCCTCTATTCCTACCCACCTCACCTTCTCCTGTATACTCTGCTGATGCAGCCTTCAGTATACCCTCTCTTCCCCCATTCTATTTCCTGCCCCCTGTCCTGTCTACCCTATTTGCTATTATGCATTCACTCCCTATGTGTCAGACTAGGCCTCATGGGCTGATTCCTTTTCTGTATTGTAGTCTTCTGTATCGTATAGTCAAAGTTTTCAATTATTTTTTTGTATTTACTACTCTGTTTAGCCCTAATTACAATGCTATTGTTGTTTTGCTTTGCTTGTTGCTGTTGTAACTGCTATCTTCACCTAAACATTGTAAATCATCTGTTAAACATTGTAAATGTTGTCAGCTGTCTGCTCGCCACATTTCCTTCCCTCTTATGTAACTCAACTGATGTGGAACCTATATAAAGAGTTTCCAGCTCAAAGGTACTTTCTGACATGCCAATAAATAAATTAAAAAAACAACTTCTTAAACTTTTCTTAATCTCCTTCAATTTCACTTAACCCCTCTGGGCTTCCTGGATGCAATTGCACTAGCACATGATTTGTGATGCTATGGGATAGCGTGTATGAGAAAAAGCAGACGTGTAGGGAGAATAATGAACCATGACTGGAGGGGGCGAATTGAGATCTGAGAAGCTGTTAAATAACAACGCACAAGTTACAACTGATATTACACTATATACACATTCCAGACAGGTTGACTATTGATAAACACTTGCTTGTTTCCTAGATTTGGAGATTGCTGCCTTGCCATTTCTGAAAAGAACTCCCATCAGCCATACAAGGTCACAGACAATTTCCAAAAATCCTTGTTTGCAAGTATAAGTGTCAACCACTTTGGAGAAACACTAATCTAATATTCCTGTCATCTAAACAACATACTTCACTATGGGAGATTGAAGTTATCAGGTTCTTAAAAGAGACATTATAAAAGGAGTTGTCTTTAAATCATTCAGCACAGGAAATAATATTTTGATACACAGCATGAACATGAATTCGGCTTAGAAATGAAGCATATCATTACCAACCACACTGGCTGTAACAAAAAGGTAAAATGAATAGCTTTATCCTATTTATTAGACAGTTGGAACATAAATAGCACAGTTTCATGAATAGGCAGTTGGAACATAAATAGCACAGTTTCATGGCTTTACAAACAACTAAACTCCAAGCTTTTGGGGGACACAAATACAAAACATAAAGGTTGGAGTCAGTCTCTAAAATGACAAGAGAAAATGATTAATTGGAGAAGAGTTTTGAAGAATCACACTTTCATCATTCTAGCAGATAATCATATGTTAACTCAGTATATGATTTTAAATAAACTTTACTATACACCGCAGATACTTTTTATAAGGGGCTTTTTTACAAACCTACAACATGCCAGAAATGTAATACTCCTAAAGGTACTTTAATACAGTTACTATTTATTTATTTATTATCTTTCAACAGTTATGCAGGTAAAGCTTGTGAAATTGAGGAGGAAGATTTGCTACTGCTAGAGGGAAGAATGAAATGTTTGCAACATGATTAGTATCAGGAAATGAATGAAAATCAAGTTAAAAACTACACAGTCACAAATATTGTGTATTAATACCAAAATTCATAGAAAGTTGAAAAATCTTTTTTTATTAATTTTTTTACAACTGTCATGTAATTTTATGTAGCAATACAAAATAGTACAATATAGTCTATCAATAAAAAAATAATGGTATTAACACTATGTAATCTCCATTTTTTGGCTGTAACACAATAAAAATGTGTATCAATAATATATTGAAAAAGTGGGTTCAAGTAGTATAGAGACATATAGAATATTATTGACACATAAACACATTGTTGACAGAACTGAGTTTTAATGTCTGGATTCCAAGCTTTCATTTAAAATAAATTAAGGTTTAGATTAAACTGCTCCAAAGTTAAACCTCTCAAAAGATAATTTCTTTAAACTAGGATAACTTTGGAACTGATAGGGCTAGAAACTAAATTTTTCTTCAGATGAAAGTTTGGTGCCTGCTAAGTTGATATATTGATATTACTACAGCTAACATATATTGATATAAAAAACATAAAATAGTTCATATCGATAAAACAAATAATAGGTCACTAAATTTTAAAAGTCCTGTTATTTTAAACAACATATTATAGTAACATGCTTAGACATATAGTGACACAGGAGATTGTATTATTAGGGTTTCTACAAACTGATTAGACTCCAAGCTTTCATTTTAAAAACCCCTAAGTTTCTACCATTAACAGTTCAAATGTTACTGCTTTCAAAATATAATAATAAGAGATTATTTTTGGAAATGGTAAGAAGATACAAGTTTTTTTTCTAGCTTCTTTTATAGTTCATTTATTTATTCATATATATGTTTTACCAGGAAGAAGATACGCAGCTGGTATCAATATGTTTTCAGATGCATCCTGGGGAAAGGGAGATGAGAAGTAATACAATATAACTATCAAGATTGTAATGGATACATTTCACCATAAAACAAGATAGTAATAAAATACATACATGTGCAAAATGTGCTGCACAAGGTACACCTGTATCAGTAATAACATTGTGCACAAGTCATGACAACTAAGGGAGTAGACCAGAATGCAGTGCAGTATAACTACATAAATATGTATGCAATATGCATTGTGCAAGGTATACCAGTAGTGGTACAAAGTATCAGGTTCAAAACTGTAAATACACAACACTAGAAAACAATCCAAGGAGACACTGAACTGCAAGGTGGTAAAGGTAGAACAGGAAGGGGATCCCACAGGTTAATATTGTTCTGGACCTAACAGATCAAGCGGTTGGAATAGTGAATAAGATCTATGGATACTGACTTATTACATGAGCAAATAAAAGCAGTAGCAGAGACTGTTCCAGCTAGGAAATACACACTATGTGTACCTGAATTACAAAGGCTGTGCTTTATCTATGAGTGCTTAGGAAGACAGCTAGCTATCTGAGCTGAGATAGCAGGTACAACCATTAGCAGCACCCAGACATAGAGGCAGTGAAAGAGGCCCATCATGAAAGCAAATATAGGCAGCACTCAGATAGGAAGTCATCTGAGAGCTGACAGTAGTTGGGAATGCAAAGCAAGAGACACTTTTCTTAATGAATATTGCCTCTGAGGCAGCGCTGCCTCAGAGGCAGATAACTTAATCCCACCTGTCATTGTGTCTCACTTGTTATACCTTCTGAAGGACAGTAACTGAGGTTGCCCACCTCTTGCTGCTGATTGGTTACACATGCTGCTGCCTCAGGGCAGACCACTTAATCCTGTCCTATGCTGTGTATCATTGGTTAATACCTTCTGAAGGCAGTAACTGAGGTTGCTGCCTGTTGCTGCTGACTGGTTATTCATCTGGTCTCTAAATGGACCTCCCTCATGTTTTTTTCTTCCTCTGATTGGGTGGTTCTAGCTTGCCCCGATTGGTTGACATTCAGAATGTGCCCTTTTTAAAGACTATTTTTTAAATGAAAGTTGTCTCCAAGGCAGATCTGCCTCTGAGGCAGCCCTGCCCTTGAGGCAGGAATGGATAGGGCTGCCTACCAGGTAGGGCTTTACCCTCTATAGCTAAAGACCTGGATTCACTGCTGTGCCAGCTTGGTGGTGTAGTGGCAAGGTGTACAGCCTGATAAACAAGAGGTTGAGAGTCTGAATCCACAAAAGGTCTCATCAGTTCTCTTTTGTCATAATTTCATTTGAGTGGTGAATCATGGCAGCATGGTGTTAGAATAGTAAGTATATAAGAAAAGGGACTTACTGTAGCTGTGAGTATCCAGTAGAGAAAGGATAACTGCAACAATAAACTTTTGCATAGGAGGAAGATCTGCAACACTTTTTTTAACGAATATTGCCTCTGAGGCACAGCTAAGTCCCTTTTCTTACATACTTACTAGTCTAACACCATGCTGCCATAGATCACCACTCAAGTGGAATTCTGACAAAAGAGAACTGAGGGGAATCTGCGTGGATTCAAACTCTGAACCTATCATTTATCAGGCTGTACACCTTGCCACTACACCACCAAGCTGGCACAGCAGTGAATCCAGGTCTTTAGCTATCGAGGGTAAAGCCCTACCTGGGAGGCAGACCTATCCATTCCTGCCTCAAAGGCAGGGCTGCCTCGGAGGTTGATCTCCCTCAGTGAAAACTTTCATTTAAAAAAGTGTCTTAAAAAAGGCATTTTCTGTATGTCAGCCATTCAGGGGACAGGCTAAAACCATGCAAGTAGAGCAAGAAAAAACATGTGAGAGAGCCATTTAGAGGCCACATAATTAACCAATCAGCAGAACCTCAGTTACTGCCTTCAGAAGGTATTAACCAATGAGTCAGTGGAGGGTGGGATTAAGTGGTCTGCTTCTGAGGCAGCGACATATATAACCAATCAGTAGCAACAGGTGGCAACCTGAGTTACTGTCCTTCATAAGGTATTAACCAATGAGACACAGCGGAGGACGGGATTAAATAGTCTGCCTCCAAAACAGCGGCATGTATAACAATCAGCAGCAAGAGGCAGGCAACCTCAATTACTGTCCTTCAGAATGTATTAACCAATGAGACACAGTGGAGGGTGGGATTAAGTCATCTGCCTCCGAGGCAGCGCTGCCTTGGAGGCAATATTCGTTTAAGAAAAGTGTCCCTTGCAAATGGAAATATGGGCAGAACCCAGATAGGGAGCCAGCCAAGGAAGCTGGCAGTAGCTATGAATACAAAGTCAGGCAGCACCCAGATAGGGAGTCAGTCAGAGAAGCTGGCAGTAGCTAGGAATACAAATTTCAGCAGCACCCAGATAGGGCTTCAGCCAGATAGCAAGGCTTACAGAGGGGGCAGAGGGGGAGGCAAAAAGGCCCTACACAGTATATGACATTAGCAATACAACAGTACAATACAGTTAGCATATTTGAATATTAGTTGGTAATAATCTAAGCACAGAGGAGGAAAATACCTAGGGCTCAATTTTCAAAGCCTTGAGAGTTGCAATTCCCTGGTGCACCAGTCATTCGGCACACAGGTCTCCTGGCCGGCAATTGGGATTTTCAATCTTGGGCACCAAATGCCACAAGTTAGTCCAGCTTTTCCCTGGTCTAACTTGCACCATTTTGGGGACCCTTTATATGGGGCTTGCTTCAAACCTTTGGTGCCAGCTACCATAAACTGAGAAAACTGCCACAGCTGTGCCCAACAATAGAACACTGGGTGCAGTAGCGGCAAAGGAATTTGGTGCAGCTGCACCAAAACTGGCTTTGATGCAGGGCTTGACACAAGCCCTGCTTCTGCCTTTGAAAATTGGGCCCCTAGAATGAATGACAACATTCTGAGGATATGTACAGCACACAGGAATAGTGCGACTGAAGGAAAGCAGCAATTACCAGCACCACCAAATCCGAATGCATACAAACAGCTTTTATTAAATCCAAAGTGGAACAAATACCGCAGTACCTCGGGCTTCACAGATCACCTCTACCGGTTTCGTACGCATGCTACTAACTAGAGTAGCTCCGCTGTTTGATGCTTTGAATGTGCTTAGATTCCTTTTATATAACATAGATATGTATTTATTACACGTTGGGTGCATATTTATTTATTACTTTCTGGATATATTTATGTATGTATGTACACTGTAACTTTTTAAACTTGTGTTTTTTTTAAGGAATGCACTTTAACTATGCAGGTACCTCCTGATGACATAGCACACCTACAAAACCAGTTGAGGTGATCTGTGAAGCCCGAGCTGTTGTGGTGTTTGTTCCACTTTGGATTTAATAAAAGCCTTTTGTATGCATTCAGATGTGGTGGTGCTGGTAACTGCTGCCTGTGCACTTCGACTTTACTGAGCACACCAGTGCAAATCGAAGCCAGAATTGTTGTCTCTTGCAACTGGAGGAAAGGACTGCAAGGGGAGTGCAGGATTATGGTTCACTTAGGGGTGCAGGGGCAGGTGCACACTGGTGGGGCAGCATGGCCGTCTGACAGATGACTCCACAGTCGACACCCACAATATGACACCATTATAATCCTGCCCTTGCACTCCATTCTGCTGTGTAGAGTTCTGCTAGATACAAAAGGCCTTTTGAGTGTAGTAGAGGCCAAGACCCCACCAGAGAAGAAGCTGCCCGATCAGTGGCAGGGAGCAGAGGAAGAGTGGTTTCTGTCGAGGGATCACCCAGATGGAGAGTGCTGAACCCCTGCAGCAGCGATCGGTAGGGAGGGTAAGAAAGGCTGCAGAAACTCATCCTCTTGACTACTTGGTGGCTCCCAATGCAGTCCTGGTTGGCATATTTGTTCCCCTTTGAAAAAGGCATGCTTAATGTGGCCATGCCCCCTACAAGGAAGAAGATATTCAATTGTCAGAAAGGAGTAGAAGAGAAGCATCTTCCCCCAAGGGGCCAGCTGGTCAGAGAATTCTGAGGCCCTGTATTAGTAATCATATGACAGAGGGGGAGGAAGGTTGAAGAAACACACCCTCTTGATCACTTGGTGGTTCCTGATGCAGTCCTAGTCCCGAAGTCCTGGCTGGTGTCTTTGTTTGCCTTTGAAAAAGGCATGCTTGCTGTGGTCACACTCTCCCCAGGGAAAAAGCCACCTGACTGGTGACAGGGAGCAGAGGTGGAGCTGCTTGCCTTGAGGGACCACCAAAATTAAAATACTTTCTCCCAGTGTTAAGAACATAAATGCTGCTTTCTCAAGAAAAGATTGGGACACACTTAAATCCTTAAACACACTGTAGATCCTTGATACCACAAGCTTTTTGCTTTGACTTGATGATGTTTGTGTTGCCTGTTTCTTTCTCACGTATCCTGATAGGCAAAATCTCTCCAATGTGCCTTCATTCTTTCTTTTTCTCACTTTTCTGTTGGTCTTTTTCCTTCTATATTCCATCTGGTTCCTTCCTTTACATTTAATCTTATCCTTTCTGGATCTTGGGGGGAGGGGGGGAATTTGTATCAGGAGTTACAAAATTGTTAAAATGTTTTCCTTTTTTCTTTTTTCTCTTCTTCCTAGTGATGATGTACATATCACACAATACTGTTTGCATGATTGACTGTTAATGTTCGTTTCTTAAAACCACAATAAGATTTATATTACACAAAAAATGCAGTCAGAACTCTTTATTCCATGCCTCAATATGGATGTCTGGTTATCTTATCTGTAACTGTAACAAGTTAAACTAAATCTTTTGAAATTTGGCTGTTTAATCTGGAAACCTCTGTGTTTCCAAATATGCATAATGCAGCCCATAGATAATTCTATTTTATCCCATTTAGTTTTGCTTCATTAATATGTAAATTAGGTGCTAAATGGTATAGCTATTAATCCTGCAACCTAGATCCTACATTACCTCCTATTCAGTCTATGCATGGGGCAGGGCAACAGAAAACAAATAGTGGAATAGTGGACCTTATTGCTCCTGGAAAGGCCAAATAGCCCGTACTGCCCACCCTGGAGGGTATTATTGCACTTAAGAAATGGGATTTCGGATGCATTTTAGAAAAAAAATTAAAAATAAAATACTGTAAATGGTACATTTAACTTTACACAGTATTTCCTGTAAACTAATCCCCTCACTGCTGGCACTGGCAGTAGAGTGCTCTGTTCTGTGCTGTGCCTCTGTTTTGAATGTTCTGTTTAACGTCCCCATCCCTCCTCTACAGTTTGTTCTCTTTCTTTACTGCCCTCCTGTTAAGTATCACAAAGCGAGTGAAAGTGAGTGAAGTACCACCGCATTTGAGATGAGTGGTACTTCATGGTTCAGGCTGTCACAGATGTCGCGCTACCGGCAGTAAAGAAAGTGGGTGGGCAGGCAGCCAGAGGTTGGGAATGCAAGTAGCACTGAGAGGAATGCACTTTGTGAGCCAGCGCTCCAAAGTATTTACCGGTAAATGTTTTCTGGTGTGGCGAGTGGCAAGGAGGAGGAGGAGGAGGAAGTGAGAGAAAGTGACACTTCATGTAGTCACATACAGACTGTGTATGGGGGGGCTGTGACTCCCTAAGTGAGGAATCAAGATGGCATCTAGTTTAGCATTTAAAACCAGGGGAGCAGTGGTTTTAGCTGGCACATAGGCTGATTGGCATGGGACTCAATTTTTCACAGTCTCTACTGGTACATAATTGCACCCCTAGATGGGGTGCTCAGCCAGTCAGAGACCAGGAATCTTCTTGTCCATTTCACAGGTCAGGCTCCGGTTCTGAAGTACAAACACTGAGAATATATAGAATAGTGGATGGATGACCATCCACAACAAAATTATTTTTCCATCGAGGTAGTTGATGACATCATAGACCTCGAGAGCGAAGCCCGAGATGTCTCGCTGATGTCACCAACTACCGAGATGGAAAAACGGCCTTGTTGTGGATGGTCATCCATCCACTGTTTTATATAGTATACAGTTGGGATTTATTGATTTGTTCACTTCATCCTCCTGCCCATTGTAAATTATCCCAGCTTGCTTATTGCCCCGCCTCCTGCATGCTTCTCCCGCCTCTGATGTTCCTGCTCGCCCGCTTCTCTGTGCTCCCGCCACTCTGGCTGCTATTTTCATTTTTCAGCACTGTATTTTTGAATTTGAAACAAAAGAAAAACTTAACTTTTGTGACCCACAGCCATGTGAGACTCTTGGTGTCAAAATTAGGTGGGTCACTGATCAGCCGTCACTAAATTCACCGCTTCATGTTTTACGGTTTTTTTCCCCCCACTGGAGCCAGTTCAGTTAGCCAATCAAGTGGCAGTTCAGGGCTGAAAAGCTGTTGTACTATTGATGTGACATGAGAACGATAGTACAACAACTTTTCTGACTTTTGAACTGTCCTACAACAAGGTTTAAGCAGCTACCGATTTCCGTCCACAATAAGTCCCAACCATATACTATGTTTTCTTCGTCATCTCCCAAAACTGAGAATATTATAATGTTCTCACTTTAGGTGTCTGACAAAAAAACAAAATAACCTTAATATTAGTAACTTTTTTATTACTGCCATTGCATAAATGTATTTATACAACACAATTGAAGATAAAAATGGCAAGTTGAAAACTGGTATCTTTGTAAAAATGATATCTTGAAAGTAAGTTTATCGCAATGGAGTGCTGGATCAGACAGCAGCGTTCACAATGCTGACATATGATAATACCATCACCAAGACCACTCTTATGGTTGTAAGAGTGGTCTCATGTGCATTCTTAGGTATGAAAACCATGAACCACAGCTGAGAGGTTCTGATACCCTAAGAATGTGAGACCAGACTTACAACTGTAAGAGTGCTCTCGTTAGCTTATTAATATATTATTGATCAAGCTCAAGGAATAATATATACATGTTTTAAAAAACCTTGCCAGAACATAACAGAATAAGAGTGTCTCACATGCAGATTTATTTACCTAGGGTAGCCCATCTGAGATGCGACAAGTCATTTCCACCGGAGTCCTGCTTCTACTTATTTCCGCAGCTGGGTGAACTAGATCAGTGGGAGATTAAGTGACCTGCCCAAGGTCACACAGTGAGTATTTAGCTCTAGCAGGGTATGAATCTGTGACTTCCAAATGCCCAAGCTGGTGCTCTAACCACTAGACCACACTGCCTCCAATTTATGTGTGCTTGTTGGATACTGACATGAAATTTGCAGCTGTTACCTTCACAACTGAGGAGGGTGGGGCTGAGTCAGAGCTTGTGTGGCCAAGTCAGAAATGAACACTTTAATCCAAGTAATGTAAAACTGGTGTAGTATAAATAGGACATACCACAGGCATCAAAAGATTATAACGATGCAGTCCAATTAGTGGCTGCAGCAGAAACAATTTAGCAAGGCAAGGAGAGGTTAAACAGAGACTGAAATGGGTGAGTGCATACGGTTCTTGTTTTGCTGCATTTGTATTATTTTTGAAAAAAATGATCCTGCCCTATACTTTGTCTCCCCCTAGAGACCGAGGGAAGGATGTTCAGAAGGCCTTCAGGGGCCAGGAAGGAGACTGTAGACCTTGGTGGGAGGTTTAAATGGCACTTAAAAAAGCATTTAAATCAGCTAGGGGTGGTCAGTAAAACAAGGGGCAGCAACAATTGCCACCACTGGATGATGAAGCAGCAGGGAGGGAGGGCCCGGGAGAGAAAACTCCCCTAGGGCAGGTATGCAAAAAGGAAGGGATGGGGACAAGGCAGAAGACATGAAGGGGTAAAAACAAGGTAGGGGAGGATAAAGAATTGAATGTGCCAAGGAATGGGGAAATTAAAAAGGTAGGAGGAAAGTCAGGGGGCGCTCAGGGAAAGCACAGTCAGGAATGAGGGAGCAAGGCAGCAGGCAGGGGGAACTAAGGTGTGCAGAGCCATGTGCACCAATGCTAGGAGTCCGGCAACAAAACTCCAGACCTGGAAGCCAACATGGCAGAGGCTAACTAGGATTTAGTGATAATTACAGAGTTATGGTGCACTGAGTACCACGACTAGGATATGACCATATTGGTTACTCAATGTTCAGAAGAAACAGGCATGGAGGAGGTGTTGTTTTACATATGAAGGATAGAATCAAGGCCGTGAAGATGCAGGGGCACCAGCAGAAAAAGGAAGGGCTGGAAATGCTGTGGGTTACCATGGAGACAGGCTCCAGGGCTGCTATCTGTACTGGGGTAGTGTGCAGGCCTCCTGGACAGGGGTAGGAGTTGGTTAAGGCACTTGGGGGAAGACATAGTCAGAATGGCAAGTAAGGGAGAGGTACAGCTAGTTGGAGACTTCAATGTGCCAGACATTTAGTGGTGCCTTCCAGCTGCAGCTTCCATAAGGAATAGGGTCATCCTGGACTCCCTACAAGGGGCTTTTCTCAGGCAGCTAGTCAGAGAATCTAGCAGGGATGGGGAAGTGCTGGATGTGGTGCTTACAAACAGGGCCAGCCCTGCAGACATCACAGTGGGCAGTCCCCTGCATACCAGTGATCACTGTGTAGTGTGGTTTAACATTAAGACAAGAAAAAAGGCTAACCACACAGGGATGAGTGTCCTGAACTCATAGCCGGTTTTAAGCATCAGTGAACCCTGCAGTTGCTGGGGGCCCCCTGCTAATGAGGGGCCATCAGACAGATCCAAAGTACCATTTTAATTTCTTTTTAATTATTATTCATGTTGAATGTAAAACAGCACCAAAAGGCATCACTAGGCTTTGTGGAACCTTTTCTTGTGGTGTTATAGCATCATGAAATTACTCACTAAGGTATGTCCCGTCCACTCAGAGGCTGCCAACAGACACTGAGTGGATGGACACTGAGGACAAAACTAACATTGCTACCACCCCCTAAAAACATAAATATGTAACTGGTTGTATTGAAAATAAAAAAATATGTGCATTTTAGACAAAGTAAAAGATGAAGTACTGTATGTTTGGTATGGGGAAGGGCCTCATGACATGTCTCACTGGGGGCCCCCAAAACTCTGAAGTCGGCCCTGGGTCACTTTAGGAAGGTGGATTTTAAGGAAATGGTGGACTGCTTCAGAGACTGCCTTGAGGGAGGGATTGCCAGGGAGGAAAGAGGCACAGTGGGAAAAATAAGGATGGGCGTAACTAAAGCAACTAACCACTGAATGAAGGAAGTGAGTAAAGGTAGAAGGAAAATGAGACGGTTACGGTTCTCTAAGGAACAGACAAAGGTGGTGAAGGATATTAGGAATATCTAATTCCAAAAAAAGATCAGTCTCTGCATCTGACTATGGTACTTGTAAGGCCTTCCCCCCACCCAGTGCACACTGTGTAGACTAGGACCTGACTGTGAGCAGGACTCATCTTCCACACTTGTGTCTTCCTCCTTAAGGTGGCAGTGGCTGCTCTTGGAAAGTCTGGGGTTCTCACCACGTTGCTGTGCTTGTTGCTGGACCTGGTGCTGCTTTGCTGATTAAGGTGGCACTGGCAGAAAGGGCATTGTGGGTCAGGCTCCAAAAAAGAGATAGAGACCCCCCTCCCAATCCACCACAGAGAAGTGCCAGGACATCGACTCACCAGCTTGTCCCACTAGTCAGCCACTGCCTCCCGGGCTGATCTACCGATACCGGTCATGGAATTACAGAAACCTTTCTGACTGCATAAACAGAACCAAGCCAAGGGGGTGCTCATTACAGGGTCAATGAACAACCAAGCCAAGCCAAGAGATTGCTCATTACAGGGTCAATGAACAACACGGCACAATGTAGGAAGGCAGCTGCAAAGGCCAACAAAATGCTGGGTTGCATTGCAAGGGGTATATCCTTGAGGAGGGAGGAGGTGATTCTGCCACTGTATAGGTCATTAGTTAGACTACACCTGGAGTACTGCATGCAGTACTGGCACCCATATTTGAAGAAGGACATTAAGTTATTGGAGGGGGTGCAGCGCAGGGTGACAAAGATGATCAAGGGGCTGGGGGACTTATCATACAAGAGGAGGCAGAGGGAGTTGAACATGTACTTACTGGAGGAGAGGAGAGACAGGGGTGACATGATTGAAACCTTTAAATACATGAAAGGAATAAACAAGATGGGTACAGAGGGGCTGTTCAAAGTAAGGGAGGGGAGGGCCACCAGGGGCCATGATATGAGACTGGAGCGAGGAAGGTTCAGGAGGGAGATGAGGAGACACTTTTTTACAGAGAGGGTGGTAGCTGGGTGGAATGCGTTACCTGCAGAAGTGGTATGCAGTAGAACAGTGGACTGCTTCAAAAGGGGATTGGACAGGACAAGGGGGAGGGTCACTGGAGGGGAAGGGTGGAAGGGAAGGAGGGGCAGCTGCAGAATAAGGGGTGCTAGCTGCACATTCAAGCAGACTTGATAGACCCCTAGGCCTTTATCTGCTGGCAAATTTTGTATGTTCATAAGGAAAAAACATTGGCATTCAAGTGGTATAAAGAAACACAGAGAGAGGAGGACAAGGAGGTATACCTATTAAAGCAGAGGGAAGCAGGCAAGGTGGTGAGGGGAGCAAAGGTGCAGACAGAGGAAAGAATTGTTAAAGAGGTCATTAGGGAGATAAGATTTCTTCAGATACACAAGTGAGAAAAAGAAAGCAAAAGGAGGGATAGTGAGGGATTACAAGGGCACACCAGGAGACCGCGCAGTAGAGGACCAAGAAAAACAAACATCCTGAACAGGTATTTCTGCTTAGTCTTTACTGTGGAGTGTGGGAGGATGGACCTCCAAGGAACAGGAGAAAAAGGAGTGGACACAAGTCCATTTTCAGAAGTAGAGCCCAGAAGGACTTGCAGCTCTGAAAGTGGACAAAGCTATGAGACCAGATGGAATACATCCCAGGGTTCTAAAGGAATTAAGGAGGTGCTAGCTGCCCCATTACTAGCCTTGTTCTACAGCTCACAGGAAACAGGCATGGTTCTGGAGGACTGGAGAAGCACAGACATGGTTCCGCTACATAAGAGCAACAGCAGGGAGCAGCCTGGCAACTATAGGTTGCTCAGTCCTACTTCAGTGATGGGGAAATTAATGGAAACCCTGCTAAGGAAAGACAGGTAGATTATATTGAATCCAGTGGGTTGCAAGACCACAGACAGCATGGATTCATTGGGGTGGGTCATGCTGAAAGAATCTGATGGATTTCTTTGACTGGATAACCAGGGAACTAGATCAGGTAGGGCATTTAGGTTTCTAGTGACATAATAAACCATGAGAGAGGGCACAGCAGGTCTATTTATTATGAATCACATATGGTAAATCAATGTTTGAGTTTGTCACAGATGAATAAGTGGATTTTACTGTTAGAATGTTACATGAATCAAGCCAGCATAGTTTAATTAGAATGTTGTGGAGGACACATAGAGAATACAAATTGTTTTGTAGAAAAAGTACTTAATTGGCAACAGATAAGAACTGTTTAGGTAATTTTAGTTGACAGGATAATCAGCTTAGTCATACTAATACAGAAACACATTAGTTACAATGCAGAAAAAACAGCACTCTGGAGAAAGTAGTTATTTGGCCAATACTACACCATTCATTGCAAAGGGAAAACAACTACAGCTCCAAGTCAGCATATTTCTGCAAATAGTTCCCGAACGTCCAGCTATGCAGTGCTACAGATTCCTAAACCCCATATAGATTTACATTAGAGCTGTACACAGGTCACCTCCTGCTGAGTTTCTTATTCTTTGCAGGGAGCAAACTATGGTAATTCCCCTTTTCCTGGTTTGGCCAAATGCAACAGTCTGCTAACAAGAAGTCTGCTTTTAGCTTCACTGAGAAGCCTTAGAAGATAATGTCACTTACGTACCAGCTTTTGTGCAATGGTGACAAGTTTAAGAAAGAGTGGAAGAAAAGAACTTCATAATCTGTGTGACACCATCCCCACTTCAGGTCATCCCTACAAAACTGTCCCTTGGTGAGGTGGGGGTTGGGCAATAACCTTGGGGTGACTCCCATATCTAGAGATATTGGGATGGAATATCATGCTGGGAGCCACTCCCTATGTATTGTAAAGGCCCACACTTGACACTGTCCTCGCAGCCCTGAAGGCATGGCCCACCGTGACACTGCCTATAAAATCTCTGTGCAGCTCAGTGGGAATTGCCCTTGCCACACTTCTTGTGTCCCTTTAGAGGAGACAGCTCACCTCTGCCTGTGCTACAGTCTCTGTGCTGCACAGCTGCAGACTCCACTTCACTTTCATACTGCTCCATCTGCATGTTGAGGATGATATTCATGTTCATCGTCCCATTCTTTTTCATCTTTACATCCTTTCCCATCATTGTCACCATCCCTTTGGCTCTGGGGATAAACACAGCCTCTGTAGCTGGTCAAAAAACAGATTTTGCTTCACATTTTACACCGTACACTTTACTGTCCCGGTATGGCAACTTGGGTAGACATTAACTCATTAAACTATAAACCTATATTTTCTTTTGTTGCATTAGCTGCTGCAACTGCATTTAATACTATATCCTTCAGGAAATTACTTGGACACATGCCAGCCCAGTGGCGCTGAGGGTTGAGGTGCTGGACACCACACCTTGCATCACACCGGCAACCTAGGTTCAGGAATGAGCCCGGGCCACCGGGGGTCAGTAGGGGAGAGTGAGGATTGAGCATCCAGAGGACTGTTCTCCTCTCTCAAGGGAGTGAGGGTTTGCTGTCCCACTCATTAATCACCCTCTAGCAATTGCTAGAGAGAGATGCAAGTCAGGAGGCACGTTGCCAATGCACAACATTGGTGGAGAGGGGGGAGGAGAAAAATGGAGGAAAAATGGAGCTTGCAGGCTCTGTGATGGCCCCACCAGCACTTGTTCTGGCTCCCTGACTTCTGGATATTTGTCTGGGGGGTGGGGGGAAGTCAACACCACTTTGCCTCGACCCTGTCACGGGGGGTGACTTGTGGGGGATCGGAGGGCAGGTTGGATGGGGAACAGTGGGGCTGTAGACTGAGTCCCCTCAAAGGGAAGGGCCAGAGCCACCTTCCAGGCTCCCAAAGGAGCATAAACACATAACAGAAAAAAAAAAGAGAAATTACTCGGATACAGAGCATAACTCTTAGACAGGAAGTGGCTTTCAAAAACTCCAAGCATTTATTTACAAAAGCAGAGTGCTTGATTGAGGTAGTGGTGAGACTGTGGCAGCAGCTCTCAGTTAGATCCAGTTCAAATTAACATTCTGAGTCAGTTATTAACTACACGTTATTACAGTCAGCATGATCTAGCATTAATCACATTTGCCATAATCACTGTTACTGTACATGTCCCTTGACCAGCCTGGGTTTGATTCTTAGCAGGATAATTACTTTTCAGCAAATTTACAGATCAAGTCCAGTTGCCTCCAGTGCACACTTTCAGTTACACAACTTCTCCTTTACTTTAGGTAACACAAAAGGGTTCCCTATTCGGTTCCTGCCCCTCACAGCTGCAAGCAGACTGAGGATATCCAGCCCAGCATGGCACAGAAAGGAGTGATACATTGTCTCTGGCAAACGACAAATAAAGAGTGTACTCTTCTAAACATACACACAGTACAAGAAAGTATAGACTATCTCAGCTGGCCTGCCCCTGCCCTGGTCCTCCATAAGGGTTGGAGTCAACACCTACCTTGGTCACAGCAACAGTGGCTTACCAAACAACCCAGACAATCATTTGCCCCTGAGGTTCAGAACATCTGCCCCCATTGCCCTTGTCTTCTGCGACACACATAGTCCCCTAGCTCTAAGCCACAGACCCTGCCAGCACAGGAATCTCATTCTCCACTTCTCCACCGATGCAAGATACCTAGGACAGATGGTGCAGAAACCATCAGGGGGCACTCCTTGAGGATGAGCCCCCAACAGGCCCCCGCTGTCCACAACTCAGCCTCCAGTCAGGGCCTGAGCCTCCAGGACCCTCTACCAGGACCCATTAAGTCTGCCACCATTCCTAGGCCCACAGGCCACCTCCAGCTGGTCACAGCAGCAGAAGCACACTCGTAGGTGTTAAAGCTGGAACGCTGTACACAGACACCCTGAACTGGGATGCACACCAAGACTGGAACTTTTGGTGGCCTGGAGCCCCCATTTATTTGCCATTAGCAGGTGGAAAATATTATCCAGGAACACTCCCAACCAATGGACCGCAGGTGCAAGCACTGGCACTTAACTGTCACTAAACAGGAAACACACTGCAACAACAGGACACACACTGTTGACATTTTAGAACACATTTCAGAACCTTGCTCTCAGGGCTAGCATTAACCCTTTAAGTGCACTAAACACACAAGCACAGTATTTTCATTTGCAGGCTATTTAGCATGGCCCCAATGGAACACTTCTGTAACACATTATTTTACACACTACATGGGCCCTGGTAACCTCCGTTATAACAGCTGGGTTACATCAGTAAGGTGGAAAGAACTGCATTAAAATAGTACTCCCCAGTCAAAAAAAAATAGCTTACAAAGTTTCATTTTGCTTGGGGATGGCCTGGTAAAACTAGTGCAAAACAGTAGTTATACTCTAACCCCAATTAAAAGACAAGCCAACGCACACTCAATGTTTGAACAGCTGTCTTCTGATAATTTATTGCTTACTTGCAGGTGAAAAGATACAGACATGGGGAATGTTTCAGGTGGATGTTCTTCTCACCACCACATATACACATCGAGCTGAAATGCTGCCCACCTTTCTGTATCTTTACACTTTGAGTCAGCAGTAAAATGTGGGACAGCTGTTCAAAGGGTTATGGTAACCAGAAAAAACTCAAAGCTGTGAGTGTACCTCAGCTGAGGAGGGAAGGTGGTGGTTTCGAACCAAAGCAACCCCTGCCATTGAGCCATGAAGCTTGCTTATACCAAAAGGACATGCTGTGTTTCCTCCCAGGTGACAGTGGTTATGTTCACACCAAGGGGCTGAGAGAGGGATTGTGGGAAAATCAGGGAAAATGTCACAGCCACAGGCCATCAGAATGTTTTCTGGCACTCTGGCCCTGCTCCATGGAAATCCCAGCAGACGGGATTGGCTTTTCAGCTGGGTGGAGCAGCTGGTGAGGCTGGGAGATTGCCAGCACAAGGCAGCTCTGACAGATGTTGAGAAGAATGTAACTGACAGCAAAGAGTAATATGAATGACAAAATCACAGCAGGCCCCAAGTATCCACAAGTCCAAAACAAAACTGAATTGTAGACTATTTTTCTTGAAATAACAATTGGAAACCATGCTTAAAATAAGCTCCTTCCAGCTGGTACCTGGAATTGATGCAGTACCCTACTGAAAATGAGACATTGCATCTCAGTTAAGCTATCCTGGGCATGTAAATATGAATGTGACTCTCAGAGGGGGGAGTGTTTCCCATCTCTCCTCCCAGTTTAAAAATCCTTGTGATACTCTAGACTTGTTTTTACTCAAGGTTTTCCTGCCACTTTGCCAAGCACCCCACCCTCAGGCTTGCCAGCAACCTTCCAGTATTAACAACCCTTCTTGCTTCCTCCCCATGACAGCTTGGTTGGGCTGGGGCACAGGGCCAAAGACTACTGGCACCGTTCTGCTGGGTCCTGACATTTTTCAAGTTGTTTGTTCTTCACGGTATTACACTGTCGCCCTAACACCTTGCTGAGGCATCAGTATGGTTACTTATAACCAAAGGAAGATTGCAGAGCTACCGACACCACTTCCTGCAGCACTCAGGAATGTGGAGGTTTCTTACATGATTACAGGCCAAGCTGACCCTGCTTAACTTTTGCAGTCTGAGAGGATCAGGTTCTAGCGTTGTAGGCAGTAGTTTCCAAACAAAACTAAATAAATATTTAGTTGTTCAAACCAATAGCTCACTCTGTATCAGTAATGACAGCAACGGGGTAGATATCTGGGGATGGACATCATGAAGTGGCCAAGTAGGCTTGTAAGTCTTAGGTTCTATGTGACAGCATAGTGGCTTCCCAGGGATTTATGTTGTTATGTACTAGCCCCACACATTTTTTGTGTGTTAGGTGTATAACAGATCAAGTGCACATACTGGAGATTCATGTCAGTCAGTTTCTGGTCGTACAGTAATCATATTATACCATCAGTAGGGGTGGCAATCGAGCAGTTAGACTAAGCAAAATAAATGGCAAAGGAACAGAATGCCCCCCCACCTCCAATCACACCCTTTGTCCTCGCTTTTGTATAGGTTTTAGCTACAGTGATAGCCAGAGACATCAGTGATGACATTATAACTTTGGGGAGAACAGGCTATTGGGCAGCTCCTCAAACAAGTTGCGAGTCAGAAGCGCAAACTGTAGTTGATGCTCTGACTGCCTACTATTATACTATTACTGTAATTTCTAGACCTTTGCCCCGCTATTGTACTACTAGGGGTTCAGATTGAACAACTAGGGGTAGAGATTGAATATTTTAAGAATTGCTGGTGTTGGGAGACTGGTCATGTGACCCGGTACACACTTCCAGGTCTCGCGGTTATTTAAACACTCACCTGATCGAGCTGGGTGAGCGAGTGTGGGGCACGCATGTGGAGACATGTTAGGCATGCGTATCCAGTGGAGAAATGGGGAAATAGGCTGAAAGTCTTGTTAAGAAGTAAGTGTGGTGCTCTGATGATGGTGAGGAATACTGGGGTCTGAATGAATTAGGATAGATTAAATTTATTCAGACAAGGAGAGGCAGGAGTCATCCATAGAATTTCATGCCCGCTGGGTTTTATTTAGTAACAATGGGGGTAGGATGACATGGTCACAGGAGGGGTAAACAGGACACTAGGGAACATGAACAGTCACTTCTTATCTCACACTACTTAGACAACTAAAGAAAATAAATATTTTGAGGTGCACCTCTGCCTAACGCCACTATACTCTAACATTACTTCTTAGAATCAATTAGTGTCGTAGTACAATGCTCTGTGTCACCTTTAGTACTACCTAAGGTATTGGATGACAATGGCTACCCCTTGAAAACCCTTACAATGCTGACTCAGGTCAATTACAGCAACATCCATGTAATGACAATACAGAGTCCAATCGTCATTGAAGTCTTCGAGCACACCGCTGAGTAGAGTTGGTAGCTACAGGGTTAGGTATAAGGAATCTCTTTGAAACTCAGATATTGGTCCCAGCACAGACCTAGCTAAGGCCACTGGGGTGGTGAGAGGTTTTTTAAATATACCATATGTTTCTCGGCATAAAACCCACTCTCTCTGAGGCTGCCTGCAAGAAAGAACAGGAGGAACTGGTTCCTGAAACAAACCCTCTTGAGGGCTGTCGGAATAAAACTAGATGCAGAAAGTTCCCTGGCCAAAACCCACTTTGGGGCCACCAAGGATGGAAGAGAACAAGAAAGATAAGGGGTGATGAACCCACTGGAGGATTACCAAGGACTGGACGATGCTGCAGCACTTCTGATGCCAGCAGGAACTAGAAGAATCTGAGATGAAGATGGATATCCAATGCAACCAGGAACCAGAAGAATCTGAGGCCAGGTTGGTTGATTATAAAGTGTCGACACAGGAAACTGGAACAAAACAACAGAATGGTGGACACGTCCTGCACTGGGCTTCAACAGACTCAACTTGCAGTGAGCGACCAGGGGACGAGACAAGGTTCTTCAGGACAAGCACACTCTCCTGAGGGTGGCCAACTCGGTCATCCAGCTCAGAAACCAAGAGATGGCAGTGGAACAGCGGACGTGATGCACTTGGACTTTGGCGTACTTCACTTGAACTGAGGAAAGTAAGAAATGTCTGGTGCGACTTGCGGTTTTGACAGACTCAACTTCAGCAAACTTAACTTCAGCAGATGACAGAGACATGGTGGTGACCTCTGGAAGGATACCTTCTGGAGAAGAAAGATGATGAAGACGCTTCCTCCAGGTATTGACTGATTCCTGTGAGCAGGATGACAGACAACACCATGGAGCAGTATCGTGGCAGAAGATTGAGTCTATCTACATGTGTTGGCAGCACTAAAGCTGGTAGATAACACTTTCACTACACCAAGAGAACCGTTCATTACTAGGCTAATTTACCAGGAAAAGGGGCAAATTACCAAAATCTGGGACAATTGTTTGTTGCAGGGGTAAATTTGCCAGGAACAGGGGCAAATTATAAAAATCTGGGGCAATTGTTCATTGCAGGGGCAATTTTCCAGGAACAGGAGCAAATTATTAAAATCTGGGGCAACTGTTTGTTGCATGGGCAATTTGCCAGCAACAGGGACAAATTACCAAAATTCAGGGCAGTTGTTTATTGCAGGGGCAAATAATCACAATCCCAGTAACCACACACTCTTGGTACTTTGCAAGCCACACAACAGTTCAGGTACACGTTTCAGTATTTGACAGTTGCCAAATGGCAGTTATGTGTTAAGCAGCTCTCCTTTTCTCTTGCTGACCCTTCTCAGAATTACTGTTCTTGAGGGTCCATTTTATACCAGGATCTGGCTACCCCTTGAGAGGCCTTTGGTAGAATGCCCTTTCCTCCAATGGGCCTCACTGCCCCTCCTTATTACCAATGAGCCCTTTGCTGCCCCCTTTTCAACACTGGGCCTAGCGCTGCCTTCTTTTCTCCATGGGGCCTATACTGCCCCTTCAACAGCTGTGGGACCCCTGTGGCTTGCTGGGCCCCCTTTAAATACCTGTGGGCCTAACTTGCCCCTTTAACAGCTGTGGGACCTATGTGGCTTGCTGGGCCCCCTTTAAATACCTTTGGGTCTAACTTGCCCTTTTAACAGCTGGGGGACCCCTGTGGTTGCTGGGCCCCCTTTCAATGTAGGCCTGCTCAAGGCCTTGCTGTCAGTCACAAGGATTGCCCTGCCTTATTCCCACCCCTTATGAATATTAATCAACCCCCCCATGGGCCTTCCTGAGCTGGCCCCTCCCCGTGGGTGTCACCGCGCTCTAAATATTTTAATTAATTAACTGGCCCTCCCTGCCCAATCCTCTGATGGTGTTCCGTGTGTCAAGACAATTTACAGTTTTATTTTAAATGTTCCGGTGGCAAGCACACTCTTTTGCATTGCTGCCGACTCACCGCACCGGCCCAATAACTTTTTTTTTTTAAACAAAACGGGCACCAGAAAACAATAGACAGTGCTATACAGAGCACACACCGGAGGGAAGGGACCAGGATCTTTCTTCTTCTATGACCGCAGGACAGTAGCACTGGAGCAGCAACATAGGAGTCTTCGCTGGATGGATGAGGAAGCACCTAGACAGAGTAGACGAGACGGCTTCAACCACACAAGGTAAGCCCCTGTCTCCGTCGCACTCTGTAGGTCCCTCTCTCTCCACAGCTTAGCTTGAACTAACTCCAAAAAACGGTGGACTCCCTTTGAAAAATGCTCAGGGTTCTAGTTCCAGAACCCCGAGCCCATACTCACACAAACTGCCTGAAATTCAAATGGGCACCACGCGCTGGCCAGAGACAGTGGTCCAAGAGCGTGGGTGCCCACACTCCTGCTGCCTGCTCTGGGAGAGGGGGTGGAATGGAGCAGGGAGGCAGCAGAGAGAGAGAAAGAACCCCCCCTTTTTTTTTTATGAAAGCCCTGCCTGACAATTCTCTTGGGGGGAACATTATAAGGGCCCAAAACACCACCCCTTATGCCTCTCAACACCACAGGGACCCCGGGGCAGTCTAAATCCCCTCTGCTTTTCTGTGGTGCCCTCATTCTCTTTCACCCCTTACTTTGGGGCACTACAAGTTTGGGCCCACCTAAAAATACATGTCCCCCTTGCATTCCCTTTTAACACTCATATAACGTTTCTTAACTATTACTTCTGCCGGTGTCTTTAACATTTCAAGCATGTTAACATTTCATTTAAAGGGGACAGGAAATGTGTGCTAATTAGCAACAGCTTGAAATGTTCCTACTAAGAGAAGTGATAAACGTGCCTTTAAATGAGCCATATTTAACAGTATCTTAATAAACACTGATGTGAAAAACTGTGTTTTCCATTGTTTTCCTTTTATGGACAACATTCTGCACAATTCTCTTCATGGAACCAGTAATGTGGAGTGTTTACTATGTCACAGTTTGAGTACAGAATGCTAAATGAGAGCTATTGTCCTATCAGAACCATGCTTTAGTTCTTTGCGCAAACTGTGACATAGTTAAAACTCCAGATCACTGGTTGCATGAAAATAACTGTAACAAAAAGCTGCCCATAAAATCAAAACCATGCAAAATGCTGTTTTTACATTGCTTTTTATTCAGGTACAGTTACCTATGGATCATTCAGATTTATGAATATTATTTCTGTAAGTGGTAACATTATAAACAACTGCATATTAGAACTCATTTCCTGTCCTCTTTAAAGCTCTATGTAATTTTACTTTAGTGAAAATATTAGTAAAACATTTATAATTTTTAGTAGAAACCTTCCAATCTGCTAAACTTAAGTGACTGTGTTTTAAGATTACTCTTAATAGGACTATCTACGAGAGGATGATACAGGTTGAGAGGCTTCCATTATGTATCTCCTAGGAGGGTACCTGCATTAGATCTTTGGGATCTATGGGGTTGGAAACCACAGGTTCTGGGAAAATGTATTCTGGTTCAAAGAAATCTGGCAGTTCAGGGTTTACTTCAGGTACGACTGGATGGTGAAAGGAATGTACACTGGAAGTGCAAATTCAAGGCTCTCTGCACTAACTGGTTGGCGATTCCAGTCCCAACATTCCATCCTTTTTAGACTCTTGCCTCTCCTTTGGTGTAAAACTGTCCTTGTCTTCGGCTGGAACAGTGTCCCTAAAAGACAGGCTTTCAGAAGATTCAGATGTACAATCCTGGTAGCACTCCCTGTCTCTTTCTGAATCTTGTATACAGGTAACTCTGGGTAAGGGACTTCAATAATGGGGTATGGTTCAGGTTCCCATTTGGTAGCCAACTTGCTGCATTTCTGAGTTCTTTTTAACATTACTCCTCCTATTTGTAGGGGTGCAGCATTAGCTTTAGTGTCATAGTTTTCTTTCTGTTTTTGGCACACCTGTTCCATGTGCTTGCCTACAAGTTGTCTGGCCTCTTGCAGTCATTGGTTATGCTCTTGTACCCAGTTCATAATTGGCTGTTTGGCTGTGGCTTCATCAGGCTGTACTTCTTGTATTAAACCCATCGCAAGTCTTCCGTGGCATCTGAACATTAAATAATGAGGAGTATACCCAGTAGAGCAGTGAATAATGTTATTATATAAGTAAGCAAGTTCAGGGAGGAGAGCTGGCTAGTAGGACCGTTTGTACTCGGGTAAGGCTCGTAACATTTCAAGCAAAGTCTGGTTGATTCTTTCACAAAGTCCATTACTTTGGGGGTGGTAGGCTGTGGTTTTCAGTTTATGACTTCCATAAAGAGCACACAGTTCATAAAAGAGCTCAGACTCGAAGAGGTTCCTTGATCTGTAAGGACTTTTGTCGGATAACCAAGTGGTCGCACAAAACATTTCAGAAAAGTTTCTGTTGTAGACCAGCGAGAGATCCTTAACTGCACTGGCAACCACAAATTTTGAGAAGTGATCAACCATTGTGAGGACATACATAACCACTGGTGCTTGGCTCTAGCTTCATATGATCCAAGCAACTAGCCCTAATGGTGCACAATTGATTATGGGGTGAAAAGGAGCTCTCTGGTCACTTTCTCTCTTCATTTAAGGTTACAGGCTGGGCATTCCTCACACCACTTTGCAATATAATTTCTCATTCAGACTCAATAGAACTTTCTTCTAATGACAGCCTGTTTTTATATGCCCAAAATGTCCTGAATGGTCATGGTATGCTTCAAGTACTCACGGTGCACTAACTTTGGGAACTTTGACTTGAGTCAATTTGCAGTGAGTAGTGGGGTCTCTACTTGTTTAATAAAGGCGGCGTCTTCTACAGCCAGACGGTTCTATGCCTCCATAATTTCATTATTTCCTGGTCAAGATTCTTTCGTTCTTGGGGTCAGACACTTTTGCTTTGAAACAAAGGTTTTGACTTGTTTAACAGTGAGATCCTGATCCTGTAGCTGAACCCACAAACTTTTCTGGTCATTGATTGCGTCAGTTGCTTCAGGTTGGCTTTCAATGCTCGGTTCTGGAAAGACTTGGCAGTAGGCTTGTACAATTTCTGCTGGTACTTGGAGAAAAGGCGGCATCTCTGTATTTTCTAAGGAAGTGTCATCTGTCTCTGTTTCCATCTGTTCGGGCACCTGGGATAATGCATCTGCATTTACATTTGCTTTGCCAGAGTGGTATTTGAGGGAGAATTGATAGTTTGCTAGCCTGGAGGCCCATCTCTGTTCAAGTGCTTCTAGTCTTGCTGTATTTAAGTGTGCTAAAGTTGCTATCAGTGAAAACTGTAAAAGGGTGGCAGCCAAGTAGTGACGGGACTTTCTGGTAATGACCCATACCAATGCCAAAAATTACAGCTTAAAAAAGCTGTAGCGGGCATCACTCTGCTCTAAGCCTCTCAGTCCATGGTTTGCATAGGCTATGACCCGTTCAACACCATCTTGCTCTTGCACCAGTATCACACCCGACCCCTTGTTGCTGGCATCTGTATACAGAAGGAAGGGTTTTGTGTAGTCAGGATAAGCCAGGATGGGAGCTTCAGTCAATATTTTCCTTAACTTGTCAAATGCCTCCTGCTGCTCAGTTGCCCATCTGACAGGATGGTTCTTAGGGCTTGACCCTCTGGCGATCCTCTCAATTGTTCATGTAAAGCACTGCGACCTTTGAAAAGTCTTTGATGAATCACCTATAGTACCCCACAAAGCCCAGGAACTTCCTGACATCTTGGAGAATAATGGGAACAGGCCAATCTCGTACCACTTTTATCTTTTCTGGGTCTGGTGACACTCCTTCTGAGGAAATAATATGTCCCAGGTAATTTACTTCTGACTGTAACAGATGACATTTGGACTGTTTTACTTTGAGACCATATTGGATAAGTCATTGGAATACCTCACCCAAGTGCAATAAATGTTCCTCATGGGCCTTGGAGTAGACAATGATATCATCTAAATATAGTAACAGGATATCAAATGTTCGGCTCCCTAGGCAATGCTCAACAAGTCTCTGGAAGGTTCCAAGAGCGTTACAGAGTCCAAAAAGCATTCTAGAAAATTTAAAGAGACCCATGGGAGTGATGAAGGCTGTCTTCTCTTGATCCTCAGGTGCCATCAGGACTTGCCAATATCCACTGGTTAGGTGTAGATAGAGAAACACAGCGGCAGATAGAAGAGCTGTGAGGAATCTTCAATTCGGGGCAAGGAATAAGCATCTTTGTGGGTGATTGTATTTAGTTTCCGATAATCAACACAAAATTGAATCTTGCCGTCCTTCTTCTTGACTAGCACAACAGGGGCTGCTCATGGACTGTGACTCTCTCTAATCACTTTGGCCTCCTTCATTTCTTTGATCATTTCTTTAACGAGCTGATACATTGTTGGTGAAATTGGTATAAAGCGCTCTCTGATGGGGGGAGGGAATGTTGATTTGTGCAAACGTGGTGTTTTACATTGTGAACTAGTCAAGTCCAACAGATGCTTACGGAAAGCTTCTTCATATTTGAGGACTACCTTAAGTACATCTGTCTTTTGCCTTCAGTGGTTTCACATTTGCCCAGATTGATCTCTTTGGCCCACCCAGCATACCAACATCTTTTGCCTTCCTTCTTGTAGAGCCTTTGGCTCTTTGATCCATCCATCCTCTTCTTCAGCTTCAACAATGTCCTGGAGGCACACCATATGTAGTTGAGCAACTGGCTGGTTGTGGTAGAGTTGCATTTCCTGGTTTGCATAGTTCAACACTGTGACAGGGATCCACCCCTTGGTCATGGTAGCCACGCTCTGAGCCACTATTATGGGTTCCTCTTTCCCACTAGGATACGGTTCCTC
This sequence comes from Neoceratodus forsteri, assembly GCA_016271365.2. Lineage (NCBI taxonomy): Eukaryota > Metazoa > Chordata > Ceratodontiformes > Ceratodontidae > Neoceratodus > Neoceratodus forsteri. The sequence goes on along the minus strand of CM057450.1, from coordinate 676,130,758 downwards.
CAAGGCATCATAGTCTTGACCCCTCGGGCCCACCTTCACCTTGCACTACAGGGTGGTCTCCATTCCTGTCTTCAACGTCACTGGCTTGGTGTCTGTCACACAGACCTTACCGATCTCACCATCAGCACTTGCAAATTGTTAGTGGCATTGCAGAAGGTTAATGGTCTGCTGTAGGGCATGCTTATCAATCAGGGGTGCTTGCTTGGCCTTCTGTTGAAGAATCTGGACCAGGTCTTTGAAACAGTTCTGCAGGAAATTCTTACCCAGAATCAGTGGTAGCAGGTTATCACTCTCCATTTCGCTGATGATGATGCCCTGTTGGTCTTGGGTACTCTTCCCCAACTGGATATTGGCTTCAAGATAGCCCAGACAGGGTATTTCAGCTCCATTTCTTGCAATCAATTTTATCCAGGACCTTAGAGGTGGTTTGAGATCTTCAGACATCCAATACTTCTGGAAATATTGCCCCTGCATGGTGGTAACTGCGATCCCACATCCAATAATGCCATCAGTTCAACTCCATCAACTTTCACTGGCACCGTTGGACTCCTTCAATGAAGCAAAACTGTCTATTAGGTGGTTGGACCTGGTTTGTCCATCCTAAAGAATCAGTCCTCATCCCTGAAGAATTTCTGTTTAACGTCAAGGTGGTATCAACAGACTGATGGCATCATCACTCCATGTGACCACTGATGCTGCACTGACGACAGATCAGTCTTCCTTGGTTGTTGAAGCAATCCATTGGGTGCCTTCCCTCGACCCTCCTTAGATGATTTAAGTGATTGCCTGCTCTTTTCTCCCTTTCAGGCTGGCTATGGGACATTTCTCTCCTCCTACCCTCTTTTAGGCCTTGCACCTCCTGACAGACCTCTGTCATCTTATGGGTCAGGGTGGCAATTTGTTCAGCCAGTTCAGAATTCTGACACAGGCTGGACTGGACAGAGTGGGTGGGCACCTGTGCCATTTGACCATACATTTGCCTATGCTTTGGACAATAGCTCAGGTACCCAGTTTGTTCCTTTCCATATTCCAACCTCTGCAGGGACAATTCCTCAGGCCAAGGTCCTCTTCTCCAAGAGTCCTCTCCAGTCCACCTTTCCATAGGGTACCCTGGCCACTTAGCCCCAAGTAGAGTTGCCACTTGCAGATAGGTCATAACCTCTTCTCCCAGGTGTCCTGAGCCTAGGACCTTAATCACCTTCTCTTTGAAATACAAGAAATCAGCCTCGGGATCTTGTAGGTCTAACATACTGAGCTCCCTTCTCAAAGCCTCACTGTGCACCCCTTATACAAATTTCTCCACATCACACGGTCCGCATCTCGGATTTCTTCAGCATCCATTTACTCAATGGCCCTTAACAACTCCTGCAGACTTAATGCATACTCATGAAGGGTCTCTTGGGGTTTCTGAGTGTGGAGAAAAACGTCATCTTGAGGTCTGACACCATACATGTATCTAATATCTGCTGCAGCCTCTGCAAAATCTGCTTAGCAGTAGTCTTTGCTCCACCTGGCCAGGACTGTACTTCTCATGTAGCTGCCTCTTTCAGTTGCCCAATCAGAATTTCCATTTTTGCCACTCTCGGATCTGGTACAGTATAAACATTGCCTGCATCTTTGGGTGAAACTCCCTAAGTTGCTGGTCCTGCCTCTGTCTTTCCCCTTAGAATTGTGGAAGTCATGGTGCCCAAAATAATATGGCATCATTAATGGGATGGAGGCATACATTCTTGGTGTTCATCTCTTTCTCTCCCAATTGCCTCACCATCTCCTCCGGACAGCCCACTGTTACAGCTCTACCCATTTGCATCTCTCTCTAGGAAACTCCAGCTTTGGACTCCTCAGACAAATAATTATCTAATCCGACTGACCATGCCAATTTTTTTCCTGTGGTGCTCTGATGATGGTGAGGAACACTGGGGTCTGAATGAATTAGGATAGATGAAATTTATCCAGACAAGGAGAGGCAGGAGTCATCCATAGAGTTTGATGCCCGCTGGACTTTATTTAGTAACAATGGGGGTAGGATGACACGATCACAGGAGGGGTAATCAGGACACTACGGAACATGAACAGTCGCTTATCTCACACTACTTAGACAACTAAAGAAAAGAAATATTTTGAGGTGCACCTCTGCCTAGTGCCACTATACTCTAACGTTACTTCTTAGACTCAATTAGTATCATAGTACAATACTCTGTGTCACCTTTAGTACTACCTAAGGTATTGGATGACAATGGCTGCCTCTTGAAAACCCTTACAATGCTGACTCAGGTCAATTACAGCAACATCCATGCAATGACAATACAGAGTCCAATCATCATTGAAGTCTTCGTGCACACCATTGAATAGAGTTGGTAGCAACAGGGATAGGTATAGGGAATCTCTATGACACGCAGATATTCATTCCAGCACAGACCCAGCTAAGGCCACTGAGTGGTGAGTGGTTTTTCAAACAGACCATATGTTTCTCGGCATAAAACCCACTCTCTCTGAGGCTGCCGGCAAGAAAGAACCAGAGGAGCTGGTTCCTAGAACAAACCCACTGGAGGACTATCGGAATAAAACTAGATGCAGAAAGTTCCCAGACAAAACCCACTTTGGGACCACCAAGGATGGAAGAGAACAAGGAAGATACTTGGTGATGAACCCACTGGAGGATTATCAAGGACTGGACGATGCTGCAGCACTTGATGCCATGCCACCAGGAACTAGAAGAATCTGTGGTGAAGATGGATATCCAGTGCAACCAGGAACCAAAAGAATCTGAGGTGAGGTTGGTTGATTCTGAAGTGTCAACACAGAAAGCTGAAACAAAACAACAAAACGGCAGACAGGTCCCACACTGGGCTTTGAAGGACTCAACTTGTGTCGAATGACCAGGGAACGCAGACAAGGTTCTTCCAAGACAAGCACACTCTCCTGACAGCGGCCAACTTCAGGACATCTGGATCAGAAACCAAGATATGACACTGGAATGGCAGATGTAATGCTCTTGGACTTCGGTGTACTTGGCTTCGAACTGAGAAAAACAGGAAACGGCTGGTGCGACCTGCACGTGTTTCAATGGACTCAACTTTGGCGAACTTGACTTTGGCGGATGACAGGGATGTGGTGAGCTATCTTCTGGGAGGATACCTGCAGCAGAAAGATGATGAAAGACATCTTCCTCCGGGTAGAGACTGATTCCATATGAGCAGGATGACAGACAACACCATGGAGCAATATTGTGGCAGAAGGTTAAGTCTGTTCACATGTGTTGTCAGTACTAGAGCTGGTAGATATACTTTCATACTACACCAAGAGAACTGTTCATTACTAGGGTAATTTGCCAGGAAAAGGGCGCAAAATACTAAAACCAACTTGTTCATTGCAGGGCAATTTACTAGGAACAGGGCAAATTACCAAAATCCAGGGCAACTGTTCATTGCAGGGCAATTTGCCAGGAACCGGACAAATTACTAAAATTCAGGGCAATTGCTCATTTCAGGGCAATTTGCCAGGAACAGGGCAATTACTAAAATCCAGGGCAATTGTGCATTGCTGGGGCAATTTGACAGGAACAGGGGCAAATTACCAAACTCAGGGCAATTGTTCATTACAGGGAGCAATTCCTGCAGAAACAGGGGCAAATTACCAAAATCTGGGGCAATTGCTCATTGCAGGGGCAATTTGCCAGGAACAGGGGCAAATTACCAAAATCCAGGGCAATTGTTCATTACAGGGGCAAATAACCACAATCCCAGTAACCACACACTCTTGGTACTTTGTAATCAACACAACAGTTCAGGTACACATTTCAGTATTTGACAGTCGCCAAATGGCAGTTGTGTATTAAGCACCTCTCCTCTTCCTATGCTGACCCTTCTCAGAATTAACGTTCTTGCGGGTCCCTTTTATACCAGGATCTGGCTACCCCTTGAGAGGCCTTTGGGTGAATGCCCTTTCCTCCAGTGGGCCTCACTGCCCTTCCTTATTAACAATGAGCCCTTTGCTGCCCCCTTTTCACCACTGGGCCTAGCGCTGCCCCCTTTTCTCCATGGGGCCTGTACTGCCCCTTTAACAGCTGTGGGACCCCTGTGGCTTGCTGGGCCCCCTTTAACATATACATAATATTACCACAGCGGTCAATAGGAAACTAGGGGCTCTGTACAGGCACTGGTTTCTGTCTTACTCCCGAGGCCAGGACACAGGCAGTCAGAGGTACAATCCTTCCAATCCTGGACTACGGGAATGTAGTCTATGGGGCCACCACTGAAACTAGCCTGCTCAAAGTGCACACCTCCTTAAATAAAGCCTGTAGGTTTGCATATGGGGCAGATCGCCTATTGCATACATGTGAACTGTACATATGGACTGAATGGCTCCCACTTATGGACCACATTAAGCTCCATGCCTGCATCTTGGGACAGAAGGCTCTACTTGGACGTGCACCTCCCTCTATACAAGCCTTATTCCATCCTGCTCCAGCTGAACACACGACAAGAAGTGTTACCAAACATGCATTGGCTGTTCCATTTAGAAGGACTGCCTTGGGGAGACGAGCCTTTGCCGTCAGGGTCCCTGCTTGGATGAATGAGCTACCAACACGTTAGTATCACAAGCCTTTACCCAACTTGGCCTTTCTGTCTGAGCTATGGAAGTCTATCCACCTTCCTGTACATTGCTATTGCCATTCTTAACCCATGAGCCAGCACGCCTCTGTTCCCCAAAGCCAAGCTCCTAAAAGACTATCTCCCTCCTGTACACTGCCACAGCCACTATTAGCCTAGTAGGTACCAGAATCCTAGGCTTGCCAAGGTTCTTCTCTAACTCACAATCTGATGCAAAGCTCCCTGCTCACCACCTGCCCATGTCTGCCCACCTGCCTGTTCACCTTTCTCCTCTCACACTCTCCCTGATAAACCTTCACCCGCTGACCTCCTTACATCACCCAACTTTGAGCCTACTGTCACCCCCCCCTCCTCTGATTCTTCTTCTCCTACCTAATCCTGATTGGTTCCCTCTACCCTTTCTGACTACTATGCCTTGGCTGACTCCTCTGGCTATAGCCTAGTAACCTTTAGGTATCAGTTCAGATGAACAGCTCCATCTCTTGTTTCCTCCCAATACAAGATCCTGCCTAGCTTCCACCTCTGATTTTTTCTCAAACTAGCACCTAACTCTGACTTAAGCACTTAATTGTATGGCATGACGTGTGAACCCAACCCCATTGACTGTGTACCCTGGTTTTGGTTATGTGTTGTTATTTGCCTATGTTATCTTACATTGTTATGCTATTGCCAGTGTTTACTGATTTCTCCTGTTCACATTTTTCTTACTGTTAGATGTTGTTGACAATGCCTATTAAGCTGCTACTGACTCCAAACTTATGTATCCTCCTCTACTCTTGTAATGATGATGCTTTGTAAGTGAGCTTTTAGCACAAAGGTTGTAATTCTGATTACTAAATAAGTAAATAAAATAAATAAATAAATGTAGGCCTGCTCAAGGCCTTGCTATCAGTCACAAGGATTGCCCTGCCTTTATCCTACCCCCTTATGAATATTCATAAACTTCCTATGGGCCTTCCTGAGCTGTCCCCTCCCCACGGGCATTGCTGCACCCTGAATATTTTAATTAATTAACTGGCCCTCCCTGCCCGATCCTCCAATGGTGCTCCATGCACCAAGACAATTTACACTTTTATTTTAAATGTTCCAGTGGCCAGCACACTCTTTTCTGCTGCCACTGACTCACCACCCTGGCCCGGGGTGAAGAAGCTGCTGAGTGGAGAAGGGAGGTCTCTGGCAGAGGGAGGGGGGAGACTGCAGGCAGTACAGTGGATGGCTGGAGGCCTCTTAAAGGCCGATGACCTCGAGTGACGACAGCTCTTCTGATCCTGCCAGTGAGGGACTGAACTTTAACTGTCTTTAAAACAAAACAGGCACCAGAAAACAACAAATGGGGCTATACAGAGCCCACACTGGAGGGAAGGGACCAGGATCTTTTTCTTCTATGACCACTGGACTTGACTGCAGGACAGCAGCACAGCAGCACTGTAGCAGCAACACAGGAATCTTCGCTGGCAGGATGAGAGGGCACCAAGACAGAGCTGATGAGATGGCTTCAACCACACCAGGTAAGCCCTTGTCTCCATTGCGCCTGTATGTCCCTCTCTCTCTCCACAGCTCATCCCAGATTAACTCCAGAAAATTATTGACTCTCTTTGAAAAACACTTAGGGTTCTAGTTCCAGAACCCCAAGCCCATGCCCACACAAACTGCCTGGAATTCAAACAGGCACCATACACTGGCCAGAGACTACAGTCCCAGAGTGTGGGTGCCCACTCTCATGCTGCCTGCTCAGGTGGGGGTGGAATGGAGCAGGCAGGCAGCAGAGAGAGAGAGAAAAAAACTTTTTTTTTTTAAATGAAAGCCCTGCCTAATGATTCTCTTGGGGGAACACTATAAGGGGCCCTAAAACACCACCCTCATGCCCCTCAACACCACAGGGACCCCTGGGGCAGTCTAAATCCCCTCTGCTTTTCTGTGGTGCCCCCATTCTCTTACTCTCTTACTTTGAGGTACTACATAAGTAAACGTCTTACAGGGCAGATTGAACAAGAGTCACAAGAGATCAGTGGGAACAGATATACTAGGAGTTACTATAGTTAAACAGGTAAAAGAGAACAAGATTAGGAATATTCCAGCTGTATACTACTCTACTCTACTCTATTATGATTGTATTGAATCATGTACGTGTGTAATTTCTACTATTACTGTATCCTGTCTATCCCATATTCCCCCAGGGCGCATCTGGAATCGAGTGGTACACTGCTCAGTATGTCTTCCTAGTAAAACTCTTAAATAAATAAATATGCAATATTGTAGTCAGGTCAACATGGATGATATTGATGAAATGCTGGTAACACTGTGTGAAGCTGGCAACCTGAAAAAATGTTCAAAATGCTTCATGTTTGTGTTACACCAATCCCAACTGACAACACGCTTTGAATCATGACAAATGTATGCAATACGATATTATGCAACACAAATTAAAAATATTACTTCACAACTCAAAAAGTTAAAAGATGTAATGAATATCGAACAAGAACTTGGCTTACAAACTAGTGTAACCACTATGGCACCCATGCACCCTGAAACAAATTTCCCTATTCCCCACTGACAAAGAAGAGAACTAGGAGGAGAGAAACTTTGATGGTGAACTGCACAGGCACTTAGGAGGTACACAGACCCTCATAAAATCAAAACATATAGGAACAGAGAGCCCTACTGAGTGGTACACTGTTAGCACTGAAAGCAACTTGAAAAAAGTAGAGAGCTTTATCATCTCATGATATAAATATAGCTAACAGATTTAGTGCACTACTGAAGGATGATGATAACTCATGTCCAGACACTAGTAAATTCCCAGATAGTGAATTTATTGTAATGGGAGATTCTATCATTAGGAAATGTGATAGTGTTGTCTGCAAGGGGGAAAAAGAAAAATGGATGGTATTGTGCTATCTGATCCGAGGACAAGAGTAATCGATTTACAACAACAGATACCTAAGCTTTTCAAAGCAACACCTAATAAAAAACAAATTGCTGCAATTCATGTTGGAATAATCGATGTTGGTAATAATCACAAGAAAGATGTCAGTCATGAGTTGATAGAGACTGCTAATATTCTGAAAGAAAAAGGAGTTTGTGTCATTATATCTAGTTTGTTACCTGTTCTGAAGGCACCACATGAGAAAAACCTTACAATAAGGAGAATAAATTTGAGATTACATAACTGGTGTATCAATAGTGACATTAACTTTAAGATACTTGAAAATATTTTTATGGTAAAACTTCCCTATATAGTTATGACAGTATGCATCTTAGCATGGAAGGTCAACAACACTAGGAACCCTAATTAAAGACAAAAAAAAGAAAGTGTTTGTTTAAACTAAGTTTGGTGGGGGAGGAAAAAATAACATGAATGATATAGTATTAAAACCACAAAAGAAACAAAAACGAATAAGATCAAACACTCATATGTCTGCTTAGTAATGTACGAAGTCTGAATAATATATTTTCAGAACTGCAGGCAACACTGAACACCCATAATGTAGATATCGCCATGATTACTGAAACATGGCTTGACAGTAAATATAGTTGGAATAGAGACATCCTGGGATACAACACAATTAGAGCTGATAGAATAAACAAAAAAGGATGGGTATAGCAATTTATTTGAACAATAATATAAAATACAATAAAATTACATCTCAAATAAAAATGTAATCAAGTAAAACAGAGACTGTGTGGATTAAGCTTTATATTAGTAAAATGAATGACTATATTATTGGTATTTGTTATCGACCCCCTGATTCTACTAGAGAAATAAATGAGAAATTATTTCAAAAATACAAACAGCTGCAGACATGGGTAATTTAATATTAGTGGAGACTTTAACTTCCTAGATATCAATTGGAAAATAACACCTGTCTATCAAATCCTGTACACAATTTCTAGAACTATGTCAAGAAAATAATTTAATTCAGCACATACATTGTCCCACTAGGCAAATAATATATTAGATCTTGTCATAACTAATGAATATATTAATATTAAAAATTGTGAGTTTTATGCACCCATTGGGAATAGTGACCATGCTACTATTGTATTAAATGTAGTTAATACAGTAAGTCGTGTCAAAGGGAGCACAAAAATATACTTATGCAAAACAGCTAACAACATAGCAATTAACAATGAACTATCAACCATTAATTGCATCATTTACTTAAAAACAAACAGGTGCAAGAATGTTGGGAATGCATAAAAACTACAATATAAAACATTATGAATAGAAGTGTAAAAAGGATTAGAAAATATAATAATAGCAGAAAATCACCCAAATGGTTCACAAAAAAAATTTCAAAAAAAAATAAAGAAAAATAGGGCTTACAGGTCACATAAAATATATAATACAGAAGCTACATGGAGTACTTTCAACAATTTACAATGAAAATGCAAAACCAAAATAAGACAAAGAAAAATGTTGAACTTAACTTGGCTAAACATGCAAATAAATCAAATAGCAAACAATTTTATGGTTATATTAATTCAATGAAAAAATCAAACAAAGAAATTAGCCTCAATAATAATGGATGGGAAAAAGTTCTCCAGTAAAGATTGTTAATACATTCAATGAATATTTTTGTTCAGTATAAACTAATTCTAGTAATACACCTTTTGTTAACATAACAGTAGATTCAGAACAAGAGACATATGAGGTGACAATAGAAAAAATAACAGAGTTAATTACAAAATTAAACGATCATAGCTCACCAGAACCAGACAATATAACTACTGAAATGCTTAAAATTATGAAAAATGATATATGTGTCCCATTAAAGATATTATTTGAGAAGTCATTAAATACAGGATCAATTCCTATGGATTGAAAAATCTTAAATATTGTCCCCATTTACAAAAAGGGGTCCAAAACTTGTACTTCAAATTATAGACCCATCAGCCTAACCTCTGTTGTACGTAAAATGCTAGAAACTATAATTAAGAATAACATTCTGGACAAACTTAATACCACTAGCACATTTGATCCTAATCGGCACAGTTTTAGAAAGGGTCAATCTGGTATAACAAATTTAATTCATTTTTATGAAAACATAACTGAAAAGCTGGATAACAATAAATCCATGGACATAATTTTATTTGATTATAGCAAATGATTTGATACGGTTTCCCATTGGGCTATAGTTGAAAAACTACTCAAATATGGTATTAATAAGCGCATTATTGTATGGATAAACAATTGGTTGGCCAATAGGAAACAAAGAGTGTCAGTTGGGGTCATCTGTCAAGAGAGGGTAGGGTGATGAGTGGAGTGCCCCAGGGATCTGTGCTGGGACCAATAATATTTCAAATATTTAATGCAGACCTAGATGAAGGAGTGGACCATGCAAAACTGAAAATAAATAGCAACATTACAACATGATATAAACACTACTGCCATGTGGACAACACATTAGAGATGCAATTGAATGCTAAAAATTTTGTGATTTACACATGGGTACCAAGAATCAAAACATAGATATATACTAAATAATAAACATTTTCAGAATAAACTACCTGAGAGGGACTTAGGCATATTAATAGACAAAAGTTGGAATTTAAACAACAATATACATATGCCATTTCAAAAGCTAATAGAACTATTAGAACAATAAAACATCAAAAATCGGTCCAAAACTGTACTCCTCCCATTATATCTTTCGTATAAGACCACCCTTGATTACAGAAGCCAGTTGTGGAATCCTTATAAGAAAGGGGATCTAAATAGAATAGAATAGAGAGGGTACAATGCCGGTTCACAAAATTAATACAAAATTTGAAAGATAAAATGTATGAAGAGCGCCTGCACTGTCTAGGACTTCACAGCTTGGAACTACGGAGAAAGAGGGGTGACATGTTGTTTTACTTTGATCTAATGAATGACCCAGAGTTAATGACTGATTTAAACATACAATATAAACAGGACAGATTTGATGTAAGGGGACACCCCCTACAGGTAAAATCTAAAAAGTATAAATCCACCAAAAGAAAAAATTTACACTAATAGAGCAACTAATCTGTGGAATAGATTGCCAGAAAGTGTGATCACAAGGAACAATAAAGAAACCTTTAAAGAAATATAGATAACTATATTAATATGGGAGAAAATATGAATTATTTCATTATGTCATAAAGGAGCTACAGCATGGGCCTTGGCCTTTTATTGCTCTAATTTCTTAGTGAATCTTAATGAATAAGTTATGGTGCGCCATGAGGCAATATCATTCTTGGTAGCTGTCTGTTACCCAGTGCATAGAAAGTGATATCAGTAAAAAGTTAGCATGGCCCAATGTGGCTGCCACTGTATTTGACTGATTAGAGACCTCCACTCCCCTCAGCTACTGCTGATGCACTCAGGGCTGTTCCCCATGCTCATCATCTCCTGTCCTGGTGTCAGGTGACACTGCAGGCAGTGCTCTGTGGAGGATGACACACTACCTCTCTATAATCATCTGAGCCACCAAGTTCCACTGCTTACCACCATGAGTGTAGAAACGCATAAGCCATGCTTACAAGTTGATTGGAGAGAATGAGGCATTCTGGTCCTTTGCCATTAATTTAGCTTACTCCTACTGCTAGATTTCCACCCCTACTGATGATATAATAAGATGGTTGTGCTCTGTTTAATTAAGTTTTAACTAAGCATAATGCTAAATGCATTAAAGCAAAGTGCTTCTGTATTTTTGCTCTCGTTATGCAGTTCTTGAAGTACAATATGGGGTGCACAAGAGGTTTGACTAACAAGTCACGGGCATGTCTACAGGGAGGGGCAGCAATATGGCACCAAAGTATTCTGGCTTACACATTTTATTTTCCTAGCTACACCACTACTGACTGTGGCATTTGCTACATGTGGGATGGTCTACGTGACCAAAACTGCTAGATGCACAATACTTCAGCGTGCACTCTGGGAACACCTGAATAAGGTGTGGGAGGAAATAAGTACAAAGGGAGGTGGGCTTGATTCACACCACCATTGAACTCACTGTTTCAGAACTATAAGATCTTCAGGTAACCTTGCTGGCAGTCTCAGTCTGTGAGCAAAGTAATTCAGTAACCAGTGTGACTGGATTAACTGCATTCTTATCAATCCACTATCGCATTCTTAACGCCAAGTCTGTTTAATATTCTCATAAAAACATCACATGCCGCCCTGTCACAAATATTTGTTACTTGGAGATATTATGATTTAACTTTATTATAGGCAATTGCCAGAAAGCATAAAAGTGGCAGAGTGAATTTAACCAACTGACTGTACATAACTGAATATAAAGCAGCAGTGCAGCCTTTTTTGTAGACAGAACAGTTGCCAGCTCAGATGAATACTATATTAACATACCTGGTAAGTTTGTCTTTGAAGTGCATCCTCCTGGGTGATCAGTATATCTTTCTAACCCTAATTCTTCCACACTCACATAATGACATTTTGTAAGCAAGCTGGGTTCGGGTATGGCTCCTGGGACCACTGCATTGCAGGAACCTTTATGTGGACTGAGTGCAAAACTTCACAGAAACATAAAATCCGTTGGCAGAAAAGGCCTGTAGGCCCATTGTGTCTCCTCATTCCTACCAAACTAATGCTAAATAAGAGAGCCTTAGAAGTCCCTCACTCCCCCTTCCCCCTTTTGTCTGGTGTGGTCTTGATCAAGCCCTTGCATCTGTTCCATTCTCTTTGTAATGACCTAACTGACCTTACACAGATCACCTCCACTAGCAGCCTATTTCACCTTTCCATCACTGTCTCCATGAAAAGTACTGTATATCCTGGTATCTCTCTAAACGTGCCTCCCACCATCTTCCCCCAGTGCTGCAGTTTCTGCTCAGTCTGAACAGTTCTTCACCAGCATTAACCCATGGAGGTATTTGTATGCTTCAAGTCTATCTGCTGTTTCCCTTCTCATCTCAGTCATGTACATGTTCAGATCTGCCAAGTTTACTTTCCCTGCTTACACCTGCAAAAGACTAGTCAGGGCCAGATTCCTACCACCTCTAGATTACTGTGACCTGGGGTACAGAGGAACTGCTGCCTTGCAACTAGGTAAATTAGATGTACTTTACGACAGGGCACTGTGATTTATCACTGAGCTGCCTCCTAGAACTCACCTTTATTTATTTATTTATTGAAAAGTTTCACCAGAAAAAGCACACTGAGCAACAAGTTGCTCGTCTCCAGGTGCATCCTGGGGGAGAGAGTAGTGGAGTACACAAAACATGCAAGAACATTCGACAAGGGCACAATACAGTACATACAATAGATAATAATGATACAATGTGTAAAAATCAGCAGACGTGCTTAAACTTGAAGTGTGAATAATATCTAACAGGGTAGGTATTAATATACACTCAGCCCACCCAGGCATAATGAGGCCTGGACGCCGCAGGCGGAGGGCCTTATAGCTCCTGGAAGGGCAGGTATAGCCCATACTGCCCACCCTGGAGGGTATTATTGCACTTAGAAAATAGGTGTGCTATTATTTCACTAGATTGTTTGAAAAAAGTAACCAAATAGTGTGAAAAAGTTAATGCAAATCAATTAGAAAAGGTAGTTTTTGTAAAGTAGTCCCTGCACTGTACTGCATTGTGGTGGTGCTGGCAGTAAAGGGCACTGTATCTATTGTTAAATGTGGTGAAAAGGAGGAGCAGGTTATGAAATTAGAAAACAGTTTTTCATTTTTAAAATAGTTTTTTTGTTGAGCTTGAACTTGATAGATAGCGGCATACATTTCTCTGTCTCTTTTCTTTTTTAACAAATTGTGGGTTCCATATAGTAAGCTGGGCAACCGTATTTAGGAGGAACGATGGGGAGCTGAAGATTAACAGAGGTAAGTTTAAGCTGGCAAAGGTTGAGGAGCAAGGTAGTAAAGAAATGTAAAAAAAAAAAAAAAAAATATATATATATATATATATATTGGTTCAGACGCATACTTAATAGGGTAATCGAGAATCGGGAGAGGAGGCAGCAGAGTTTCTTGAGTGTAGTGCCTGAATGTGGAGACGCTGTGCCAGGTTATTAGTGTTACTACATTGGCCAGCTTTTCAGAGAGTGGGAAATCGCGACTTGCTCGGTTTCATTTTGTTTAGTGTGTTGCAATCAAAAAGCTTTGAATTTATTAAAAAATGGACATTTTGCTATGATGGTGGTTGTTTGGGTGGGGGACTGCTACTGTTGTTCGGTGGTTCCCGCTCATTTGGGTTGTTGGTGGGCACGGGGACTTGCCGTTTGGTGGTTGCGTAGTTCACTGTTTGGCAGTGTTTCGGGTGCTGAGGGATATTTTTGGTAGGGCATCTTGTACAGTCTGCTTTAGGTGGGCATTGCTGTCTGATAGCCAATCAGATTAAAGAATAGGCTTTCCATTTTCTTTATTATGAATAAATACTAAGTACACTTGTAATGCTGAATTATACTAAACTAACTGGATAGGCATGGATGAGTAAAACAGCTGAGACTTAGAAAGGCACAAATTAAGGTTAAAGGAGGCAGGACACCTTAAGGTGTGAGATAAGGTTGCAACTGCTAGGGTAGGGGAGTCTCGACTAAGAGTCAGACTATTTAGCTGTTGGTCAGGCAAGGTTAAATGGCAGAGGGATGGAAGGTGGATAATCAGGAACAAGTACAATTTGGAGAGTAGAAATTATGTGGGGATGAGGGCATGGAAGGAGGAAGTGGAGTGTCTGATTTGGTGTGGGAGTGAGTTCAAAGTTTTGGGAGCGATAAAGAATGCCGCTGCCCAACTGAGGTAGTACGGTGGGGGACTGAAATAGTGCATGAATCAGTAGACCTAAGCGAGTGAGAGAGGGGTGAAGGAGTGGACAGGGAGGAGGAGTGGTATGAGGGAGAGAACAAACTAAAATTTAGAGATAAGTTTAGCAGTGTGGGATAAATGATGGTTGTCTCGTGAGGAAAAGCAAGAGAGCAATATAGGTTGCAGTGGTGGGTGAGGGGGAGTCCAGAGCTAAGTGGCAGAAGGTGTTGAAGAGGGTATCCAACCTGGTTAAGGAAGACCTGGGAGCAGCACTCTAGACTACAACACAGTAGTCAAAGATAGAGAGCATCATTTTCTGGATGAGCTCATGCCTAGTCGATAGAGGTAAGTATCTACAGTTCCAGTATAGGGCACCGAGCTTAGGGCTCAGTTTTTCAGGATGGCATCCACATGTACAGAAAAGCTGAGGTGCTGGTCAAGCCAAACTCAAGGTATCTAAATGAGGAGCTATCCTCAGAAGTCCCATCAGAGTGTGGAAGGAGGGCAGCCTAGAGAGTCTCTGCCTTGTGCCAAAGGTCATGGAGACCTCTGCACCCTCTATACTTCAGTTGGCTGCACATTCCCTGTCACCAGGAGGTTGAAAAATCTGAATATGTGGTCCTTCAAGACTCTCCAAATGATGTTCCAGGTTATATCTCGGATGTTTGTCGCAGGAGCTCTAGCCCATACAACTTGAGAAGATGTAAGTACATTTTGCTTGAGGTTCTCCAGATATGTATCCAGATATGGCAAAATGGCTTTCAGCTAGCTTGCCCCTATGTTCTGGAACAAACTGCAAGCCTTCACTAGAACTCAGTTCGCTGGCAAGCCTTTCCACGCTCAAACCGCTGCTAGAAACTCACTGCACTGATAAAAGTACTTGTCACTAGATTATCTTTAGACCTTATTGTACCTTGATTGTTATATTCTTCTGACTCATTTGTAGTATCTCACTATTTTATTTTATTGTACTTGTTTATGACACTTGTTTCTGTTGCTGCTGTACATCATATTATATTCTAGTGTACCTGCTGTTTGAATATTCTGTGTTAAACTTTGTATTGTTTGTAATACTGTTCATTTTTATACTATTATCTGTCCTAACCAGGACCTCCTTGCAAATGAGCATTGCTCAATGGAGATTTTTTCCTGGTAAACCAAATAAACTCAATCAATCAATCAACCTTGCAATCCTTGGATCATTTTGGTTACCTTCCTCTGCACTGCCTCCACCCTGTTTCTGTCCATCTTCAGAGGCAGACTCTAAAACTTCACACAGTACTCCAGGTGAGGCTGAACCAGCAGCAACCTATACAGTGGCAGCAGCACCTTCCTTCTCCTGCTGGTGTTCCCTTTCATTATGCGGCTCTGCGATGCCGAGTCAACAACTAACTCGTTGACCGGCACTGCAGCACCGGGCTCCTTGTCAGCTGCGAGTTGCAGTCAGCAAGAAGCCACGCACAGCAGAGTCTGTGTTTTTCTTCAGGGGCCTTTGCCCTCCCAACCCCCCACAAGGCAGGCTCTGCCCTCTGCACCCCCGTCTCTATGGATACCAACTCTGAGTCGGAGTTGGTTCGGGGATGGGGTACAAGACCGGGGAAAGTGTTGCCGGGTCCTGGGTGCAATTCCTACAGCAACATGGCGCTGTTGTCGCCAGCTACGCATGTTGCTGTAGGGGTTTCGTGGCGGGAGGTGTACACCTCGTTATACACCCCAAAATCCTATTTGCCCTGCTCTCCACCCTATTACATTGCTCCAATGCCTTTAGGCTGTCTAATATTAATGACTCCAAGTCCTTGCCTCCACAGTACTTTCCATTACTACCTCTCCAGCCAATATTCAATGTTCAGATTTGTATTGTTAAGTTTTAACTGCAGTACTTTTGACAACACTTCAATCTAGCCAGGTCCTCCTTCATGATTTAGACCACTTCCTCACCATCCACGAGGCACAGATTTTAGTATCAACTGCGAAAAACATATATTGTCTTGGTCCCCTACCGCAATGTTGCAGACAACAATGCTAAATAGGATTGGTTCTAAGACCAATCCCTGTGACATCTCACTATTAACTCTCTGACCTCTGAGTATTTTCCATTTACTACCACACTCTGGGCCTTGTTGCTTAACCAGTTTCCCACTCACTAGTAATTTTGTTCCCTGCTCTGTAGTCCTGAAACTTCTTAACCGAATATTCATGAGGGATGGTATCAAAGGCCTTACTGAAGTCAATGTACAGTATGTTAACTGTATGTCCCTTGTCCACTGCCAAAAAAAAATTGATCAGGATTGTCTGACATGACCTCCCCACCCCGTGAACTCATGTTGTCTCTTTGTCCTGCAGTCCATTCACCTCCAGAAAAGTTACTATAGTGTATGGTTTGCCCCTATTGTGCACGCATTTCTATCCTGACAATTTTATTGTATTGGTACAGTTTAAAGGTCATGAAAAGTTGTTGTGGTATTGTTCTGACATCACAATGATTCCACAACAACTTTTCTGCCTTAATATGCCACCTGACTGGTTAAAGATGCGGATCTCTTTTCATTCCTTAGATGGATCCAAATTAGAAACTGTGAAATCCTTCAAATACCTGGGAATCTGGCTTGATCCAAAGCTCAGGTTCTTCCGCCATATTGATACTATCCACGCTAAGCTCTGGCCCAAACTTGGTGCCTTTTACAGACACAAGGACTGTATCTCACTCCTACCCAGAAAGAGCTTGTCACCAAACTAATTCTACCCTCCTTAGATTATGCTGACGTTGAGTACAGCTCCATGCCCCAATCATCTCTCTCCAAACTGCACCCACTGTGCAATGGCTTCTGTTACTTTGCTAGTCATCACCTTGCCCACTGTACTACCTTTATTGCAAAGTATGGGTTCAATACTCTCCCTGCCTACCTCACCAACCTCCTGCCCCCCCCTCCACCAACCCAGGGTTACTCACTTCGTACCCAAGACCCTCGCTTCTTTGCCCTCCCTCTACCACACTCACATTCAGGCAAGTTATCCTTCACCTTCAGGCTCCCTGCCCTCTAGAACCATCCACCCCCACTCGATCCATCTCTTGCCCACTGCTGCATCCCTCAAAAAGCACCTAAAACCCCTCCCCCTGCTCCTGCTTCTCTCCTCATCCCCCTGACACCCTCAGCACTTCCCTCTTTTCCCATCTTATTTCTTACCTCCCCCCCCTTAACACTCTAGCTATTCATTAGCGGCTCCTTGCACTTCACTCCTTATACTATTGCCTTATCATAACACATTGTACATTCTCATTTGTATTTATTGCATATATGGTATACATTTACAATATTATTGTACTTTATTGTATATATTTTGAAAAACAACCTGTATTTTATTTTACCTATTGCTATGCAGTTCACCTCTATATTCTTGTTGCATTTTCTCCACTTCCCCTTCCCCGGGTCACACCTGAAAATGAGCTCTGGCTCAGTGTGCCTTTCCCAGTTACAAAACTTTTAAATAAATAAAAGTGGCGGTGCTGTTTAGTAGCGAGCATGTGACCAGTTACCTTGGTGGTGCAGCTGGTAGCACAAACAAAACGGTATTCTGGATGGTCTAGGCTGAAGTCCCAGCTGAGGCACTTACTTCTTTCTCACCTCCATTTGTGTCGTTCCATAAATATGCACTGCACTCCTGTGATGGATGTGCCACCTGATTAGTTAAAGATGCAGCTCTCAAGAAAAGTCAGCAGAAAATGGTGGTGCCATTTAGCAATGAGCATGTGACCAGTTGCCTTGGTGGCACAGCTGGTAGTGCAACCAGGATGGTATTCAGGTGGCCTGGGTTGAAGTCCCAGCTGGGGTACTTACTTTCTCCCTTCTGCCTGTATGTGTTCCACAAATATGCACCATTTAGTGAAGAGCATGTAAAAGATGCAGTTTGGACATGGACAGCCAAAGATGTCTCCATGGTACCAAACAGGACTTATCTATCAGTTTGTGTTTTAAAAATAAACACTGTGGCCATGGAACATATACACTGAGACTGATGGAGGATCAGGGTGAGGAGGAACAGATGGTCAGGAGTAATTTGATTGCAGAGTGGGATACCTGACTGAGCAGGAGCAATGATTTTCAAGGTACAAAACCTGTACAAAACTAAAAGCTTTCAATAGGACAAACCATACATTATATAAAATAGTGTATGTGCCCATACACAACTAAGGCTGTGTTTCCATCTCGGGCATGTGATGGCATCATGGGAACTTCTCAAGCTTTGCTCTCAGGGTTTCTATGATGTCATCACTTTCCTCGATAGAAACATAGCCTTGTGCATAGTCACCATACACTATTTTATATATCCTACTTGTATTAGGGTCTCTAGTAGCTTAGAAAATGTTTTTTTTTATTTCCTGGCATCTGATTGGCTAGTACCCTTGCCAGGGGAGTACATTAACTTTCAATAGATGCCCAGGAAATAAAAAGTACCAGACTATAATGCCCCTTCACCCATGGAAGTATCCTAGTGCCAACCCAGTTTCCTAATTGGCTGCATGCACCAAATTTAAATTTTAAAATGTCGCCATTTTTTCCTGTCCCTTAGTGAGAGATATTGTTCCTACAATGCTCTGTGCTATCTCCCTAACAAGACCACAAATCATGTGTCTTTTGTTGTTGTTAAAAAAAAAAACATGAACTATGTCATTTAATAGCGGCACTGAATGGGTTCAAACACATTGCAAGCAGTACAGTCCAGCAACCCGTAGTACATCTCTGCCCCCCTCCCCGTCCTGTCAACGATGTCTTGGGTCACTTTTTTATTAATACCCTGTTCAGTCCCCCAGCTGATCACTGAAAGCCAGTACAAATCATACAAATCTGCATTTCTCTTTCCAGCTCATATTTCGTTCAAAATCTACGGACCTTGTGTCCATACTCAACAGCTTCGTGGTGCAGCCGCGCTCCACTATCGCTCCTCACAGATTTCCCGAGGATGAATAAAAAATGATTGTTTATACACAAAAAGTTGAGGTGCGTATCAGAGCTCAACTACCATAGCCTGTGCCACATCCTCATTTGGTTTGCTAATCTCCAGAAGAAAAGTTTTTCTTTTGTTTTAACGTCTTACCTCTGACCGCAAACTCTGACAGCTGCCAGGTCACCGACTCCACTACAACCGTCACCTGATCCTTAGTCCCACTCGCAGTACATCTTGACACTACTGTATAAAACTGCACATCTTCCAACAGCACTACCATGAAAGTGAATAATAAAAAAGAAAACTGCAGAATGCAACTTTGGGGAGGGAGCTGTCTTCAATAATCTGTTTAAAAGTACATTGCTGTGCAGCCTTCCCATACTTCCAGGTCATGCAGTCCACTTGTGGCAATCATTCGGCATTAGGGTCACGCTATTCTCACAGTTCTTCCATTTGCTTGGTTCTTTTCAGTAACTAAGATTCACCATTTTTATCTACTATCTTTGTTTTATTTTTTATTTTTTGTGATTTATTTCATGGCAGTACAACTAGGATGTGTACTCTAATGTAGAGTGCAGTGTGCAGATGTACCATGTCAAATGAAGCATAGGAACTATTTTATTATAAAAGTTATTTTAAACTAATTTTTAGTTAATTTTAAATTAAACTTACATTCTTTTACAGTGCCCATTTTCTAAGCGCAATAATACCCTCCGGGGTGGGCGGTATTGGGCAATACCAGACCTTCCAGGGGCTATAAGGCCCTCCACCTGCGGCGTCAGGCCTCATTACGCCCCGGGCAGTCCAGTATTGCCCAATACTGCCCATCCTGTCGGGTATTATTGCTTGCTTACCAGTTATAGAGGTTAGGCCAATGGGTCCATCATTCCTTGGAACTACTTGCTCCCACTTCTGTGTACAGGAAACTACATTCACCATCCTCCAGTCCCTGGGTACTATTAAATAGCTCATCTAGAAGTTCAGCTAGGACTTATCCCATTCCTCCACATGTGGATGAATATCATCCAGGCCCATGACCTTATCTACATTAAGTGGGCTTAAGCCCTCTAGTACCATTTTCACTGGAATGGGATCCACAATGACCCCTTCCCCTTTTGCCCTGATGGCATAGTGAGGCATTGGTCCCTTGTGCTCCTCCACTAAACACTAAGTAGAACTATTTGTTCAAAATGTTTACCTTTCCTTTATCTTTCTCACCCCACTCCATTCCTTGCTTCAGCTGACTGTTCTTTCATTCACGTTCCTCTTCTCCTTTGGAGGTCTTGTCTCCCTTCTTTGGACCCTCTGCAGTTCTTAGTTTTGTATCAACCTAAGCCTTCCTCACCATCCTGTTTCCCTCCTTCATGCTGTGAAACTTCACCCACCCCCCTCTGCTTGGCTTGTTCTGTATTTCTATATACCCTTTGCTTAGCCCTCATGGCCTCCCCTATCTCCCTTGTGAACCATCATTTTTTAACCCTCTTTTTCTTGCTGATTACTCTTCACAGGGACCAACTTAGAGAGGCAGGGAAGAGGGAAAGATAAGCAAGGCAAAAAACAAACATATTTTCCCTTGATTCAAAGCATCTATAAAATAACCAATTAATTTAGTCTTAGCCAATGCTTGTTTTTTTATCAATATATGTTTATTGAGATTTTTGAAAACCCTTGAACTCTAATTCATTAGTACTCCTGTTTTTTCTAATATGTTGTGACTGACCTCCCCGAATAACCTGCAGCAGTATTCCTGACAATGTCTGCACCTCCACACCCATGTATTATCATTTCCAGGTAATATGCCTGTTGAGAGCTACCTACTGGAAATGATTTCAGAAATCTTTATTTTTCAGTTATGTTTATTTTAGTAGAAGGTGATATAAGGTTCAGTATTAAAAACTGGATCATAATTTGTATGACCACAAGGTCAGAGCTACAGTACATCAGCTCTTCATTCCCAGTATTTAGTGCAGATCCTTACATGTTTCTAGGGCTGCACCTGCAGTTATCAAAATAGTATTCTAACGACATAGGCTAACAGAATACTTTTTTGATGACAGCAACATGCAAACAATTCATTATGACTGTACAAAAAAAATAATTAGAATGGACCCTGTCGGAGTGGACACAACCCCAAATTAGATGCCTATGTTGACTGCTTTCATAAAAGAGCAAATTTCCAGATCCTAAGCAAACAGCAGAAACTCTTGTACAGTGTCACACCACTGAAGAGGGCAATACAAACAGTGAAAAAGAACTATAATAGTGTAATAAAACAAGCTGACAAAAGAGGAACTGTAGTTATGTTGAATACAGAGGACTACATCAAGAAGGCACACAGATAGCTGTCAGATAGCTTATTACAGAGGACTCACATGGTACCCCCACTACACAATATACAAAGCAACTTAAGCAAATAATTAAATTTCTACTGAACATCCAAGAACAGCTAAATAAACTTATTCAGAATAAACACACTCCTGAAGCATTCTACATGCTGCCTAAGGTACACAAGCCTGGAAACCCAGGTCAATCCATCATCTCTGGAACAGGTACACTCACTGAGAACATTTCAGGACTTGTGGAATCCATTTTAAAACCACCCGCGACAGATGCCAGCAATTTCATTTAGGACACCATAGATTTTTCTCAGGAAATTAAAGCAAATTGGACAACTACCACCCAGCGCTATCCTAGTCACAATGTATGTTAGTGCCCTTTACACTAATATCCCACATGAAGATGGCATATCAGCATGTCAAGAGATTTTTTTACAGGACACCGCAGCCACAAGAGACATTCCAACAAAAACACCATCAGCACCTTGATAAAATTAATTCTGACACACTTCACATTTAATGGCAAGTACTTTTTATAGATCCTGGAGATAGCAATGGGTGCAAAAATGGCCCCACAATACACCAAGCTTTTGGCCAATCTAGAAGAAGATTTTTTTAAACACCACCCCTATAAACCATTAGTCTACCTCCAATATATAGATGACATATTCCTTTTCTTGGCAAAGGTGAACACTCCCTTAAAAAGTTCCATCAGGATTTCAACAACTTTCACCCCTCTATAAAACTCACCATAAAATACTCCACTACCAGAATACATTTCCTGGATTCTACAGTCAGAATCACTAATGATGGATGTATGTAAACTACTGTTTACAGAAAACCCACTGACAGGCACCGATAACTGCAAAATTCCTTCTTCCACCCAAGGCACACAAAAGAAATCATGATCTACAGTCAGACAATTCAATACCATCGGATCTGCTCAGAAGAAGTAACAAGAAACCAGCAGCTCACCTCACTCTGTAATTCTTTCATACAGCAGGACCAGTCCCCAAGACAAGTTAACAGAGAAATGGAATGTGCTATACAAACACCACAAGAAAATCTACTGCAATACAGGCAAAAAAAAATCAAACTGATCGCACACCTCTAGTTGTTAAATATAGACCATGGTAACACCCCTTCTGCAAATGATTAAGTAAGCAATAAGACACGATGGGGTGTGCATTACAGTGTGATAACCGCACTCCTAGGGGCATAGTTAGGCATGAGGCTGAAGGCCAAGTGACGGTCATCCCTAGCAGTGCGGTTATCACACCATAATGCATAACCCTGGAGTGTCTTATTGCGCTTATAAAATGGCCCTTTATTTTTAGAAGCAATTTATTACTTTAAAACACATTTTTAAATAAGTAAAAATGTAAGTGAATCTGTGCTTTTAACATAAAATAGTCCTTCCGCCAATTGGTGCTAGATTAAAGTAGTGTTATACAGTGTATGCCTCCCTACCCACTTAAACTTCATATTCCTGCCAGCCACAACAATTCACAAATGCTGTTTCCTCATTCTAAGTATGACACATAGCCTTGCTTTATTTTATTCTCTTCACTCTGCAGACAAAACTAAAAGGAAGCCATAACAGAGGCTTCTCAGTTCCTCGATGCTGCAAGCATAAGCGTAGTTCAGAACTACCACTCACTGACAGCATCATGAACTGCTTGCTCTGTCCTAAAAACTAAACAGCAGGGTGAGTCATTTACCACCTTTTCTCTTTGTTTATATATTATTATTGCTTACTTTCTTCATCCTTTTTTTTTCTCTGTGTTTCCCCACATTCAAGAAATGGAATGTTTATCATGGAATGTTTACCATGGAATACAGGGATTCAAAATTCTGCTAAGTTGCAGACAACTATCTGCCCTGAGGGAGGAAGTTGCCCGTCTTCAGGCCACACTGGACAGTGGCAAGGGAACCTCCCCCATCCAGGGAGCACCAGAGCCACCACCACTACCTCAGAGGTTGCAAGAAAGCACAGCAGTTGGACCACAGTGGGCTCAGGAGGTAAGGGTGGTGGAACAGAGGCACACCCAGTCAGTTGTTCCACTCCACAATCCATACACCATTCTGGGGAGCATAGTTCCCCTATGGATACACCACTGAGAACTAAGAAGAGTACAACAACTGTCACAAAAACCCCCTCAAAGAAACAAGAAACACACAAGAAAAACTTCAATGAAAACAATGTAAAAGAAATGAAAACTAGAAACAAGAAAAACTAAATAAAAATTACCTACCTAGTACCATAACAAAGAACAAAACATCACCAAGAATCCACAGAAACAGTACACGAAATCTAAGCACAAACATCACATTATCCCACCTAAGAACAAACAACTTACTCATCATAGTAAACAATACAAAGAACTTTATAAAAGTGAGAAACTTAAAACAATACACACAATATCCTTCTCAAGAAAGTACTGCCTGTCAATGCATAAATGGCAAAACACTACACCATACAATTTAACAAATAATTTAAAAAAAAATAGCAAACACAAAATTTACTTCACACAAGACACAAAATTCCACCTAGAGAACACCAACCTATACTAACAGGAATAGTCGCATCTGTCCAGAAGAAACAAGCTCTTTTAAACATCCAGTTTAAATACTTCATTAGCAACCTTTACACTAATCCAAGAAAAGCACAATAACAGCAAAAGCATCCCTCCCCCTACAAAACACAAAATACTCAGCAAGAAAAAAACCAAAAGCAAAAGTCAGCAAAATACCACTACAAGAAAAGCCAAAAACCATCAAAAAATAAACAGCAAATACCATACCCATAGCTCTGAAATAACAAACTTCCCTAAAGGCCTTAATAGAAAGAAAAATCTGAATATCATACTTATCACAAAAGCACATAATACACACACAAAACCACCAACACAAAACATCACATACAAAACACACCTATCTACAAGAAAACAAAATAAAAAGGAAGAAATAACTCTCTACACAAAAGAAAAATAAAACAACAAAACAAAAAATACATCAAGAGAAAAACACTATAAATCCAATTTAAATTGGCCAACACCACAATCCACACAAAATTTTATACAAACCCCCCCTCTCAAGAAAAAACAGAACAAAAATATAATATACTCAATAGCAAAATAAAAATAACACAGACCATTATCTAAACACTAATATTAAATACAGTACCACCGTAAAATTCACAAATACCACAAAGCATACCTTAAACAACTAATAGCAAAACCCACTAAAAGAAACATCACAAACCTAATCCTCTCAAGCAAAATAGAAAATCACAAATATAAAAGCCATAACCACTCACAAAAAACTAACCACGAAACAATATATTCACAACAACACAACAACAAAAGTCCAAAACCATACAAAACACACTATACCAAACTTCCAAAACACTTTACCCATCGTAATACCTAAAATACACTAAGCCAAAAAGGAAAGTAGAAAAACAGCAAAGAAACAACACTTTACCATCACCAAGCCAAACAAAACCTTTGTAAACAAAACAAAACAAAAACACAACAATACTACTATAATTTCTCAAAAATGCAGTAAAAAATTCAAAAACTCAAAAATACAAAAACTCCCAGAAAAACAGAACAGAAAATACTTATCCAATTAAAAACAAAAAATATACAGAAAAGCAATCAGAAACATAAAAACCCCAAGCAAAGAAAAAATAGCCAACTCAATTAAAAACAAAGAATAAAAACCTTTTAAATACATCAGAAACTTAAAACAAGAAAGAATAAGCAAAACTTATAAAAAGTAAGCAGAAAAAGCTTAAAAAACAAAATACACTGGGAATCACCCTTTGGCCTGAATAATGTCGCAGACAGTGACATCAGTCATGAGAGGGTCTCAAAAGCCCCATTGAAAATTTGGTGCCAAAATTCTCAAAAATGACTGTTTCTAGCGTCGCGTTAGCGCAGTTCCTATGCAGGCTCATTAAGTTCAGAATTACAATATTTTCCTCCAGATTTTTCAACATTGTCATTTACCACACCTTCTTA
The DNA here is from genome assembly GCA_016271365.2 of Neoceratodus forsteri. NCBI lineage: Eukaryota > Metazoa > Chordata > Ceratodontiformes > Ceratodontidae > Neoceratodus > Neoceratodus forsteri. The sequence goes on along the minus strand of CM057450.1, from coordinate 676,105,100 downwards.
TATGAGTAGTACAGCTGTCATTTTCACATCTCACCCAAATGTGTTTCTGCTCATGTAGCGCAAATGGCGCGGTCGGTATCTTGAAATCAATGTACAGGACAAATTAAGAAAATCACAGTGACACAGTTCATGAGCAGGCATCTTAAAATGGCTATATGTTGAAAATTTGGTGAAAAAAGTCCTAAAAATGACTGTTTCACGAGCATGCATTTGCACAGTTCCCTCCTTGCCTTCGTGAGGTCGTGAATTTTCAATATTTTCACTCCAGATTTTCAACATTGCCATTTACCACACCTTCTTATGAGTAGTGGCCATTTTTTCACCATCTCACCCAAAAGCGTGTTTCCGTCCATATGGCGCACAATGGCAGTTAATTGTGCAAGATCAATGTATGGGACAGATTAAGAAAATCACAGTAACACTGTTCATGAGGTGAGGTGTTAAAATGGCTATGTTCAAGATAATGAAAAAATTCAAATAAATGCTGTTTTCTGGCGTCGTTGTACAGTTCCTACGCGCAGCTCATTAGTTTGCAAATTTTCAATATTTTCACTCCAGATTTTCAACATTGCCATTGTACCACACCTTCTTATGAGTAGTACAGCTGTCATTTTCACATCTCACCCAAAGCGATGTTTCCATACATATGGTAGCACAATGGCGCAGTCGGTGTAATGAAATCAATGTACAGGACAAATTAAGAAAATCACAGTGACACTGTTCATGAGCAGATGTCTTAAAATGGCTATGTTGAAAATTTGGTGAAAAAATTCTAAAATGACTTTTCTGATGCGTTGCACAGTTACTATGCATGCTTGTAAGTTTGCAAATTTAATATTTTCCTCCAGATTTTCAACATGTCCATTTAATTAAACTTCCTTATGAACAGTACAGCTGCAATTTTCATATGTTGCCCAAAATGTGTTTTTCGTGACATATAGCGCACAATGGTGCTGTTGGTGTCGCGAAAGCAATGTTAGGACAGATTAAGAAAATCACAGTTACACTGTTACGTGAGCAGAGGTCTTAAAATGGCTATGCTGAAAATTTGGTGACAAAGATCATAGAGAATGACTGTATTACAGTGAGCATTGCACAGTTTCCACGCACCCTCGTTAGTTCACTGACTTTGTAATATTTTAAGTCCAGATTTTCACCAGTGGCATTTTTCCACACTTCCTTATGAACAGTACAGCTGCCATTTTTCACAACATGGCGAAGTGTGTTTTCACACTTTCAGTGCAGAGATGCGTGGTCACTGTGGGAAATCATTGTTCGGCACAGATAAAGAAAATCACAGTGACACTGTTCATGTTCGGAGGCACCAAAATGCCTGAGTTGACAATCTATATGAAATCCCCAACCTAATTATAATACGGTTGTGTCGTTGCGGATTTCTATATGCGCTCGTGACTTCATTTTTTAAATATTTTTACTACACATTTGCAACATAGCCAATTTTTACACCTCCCCATGAAAGAGTACAGCTGTAATTTTTTACATCCTGTTCGGAATATTTTTGCGCCTGTGGTGCTAAATGCCATAGTCACTGTGCATAAGCAGCTTTCGGCTAACAAACTGATATTCCCCCTGTTCATGAGGTGGGGTCACAAAACAAACATGTTGAAAATTTGGAGTGAAAATACCAACGAATGCCTGAGGTATTAGGGTTTTCAACTTCTAACGCCCAACCCTATAGAGAATGACAGGAATCAGAGGTTGCCTTGGGATTCTTGCCTGTGATGCTCATACCATTCCACCCTGTAGTCACTGAGAGGCATCAGGTATGCCTTGGACTCTTTGGCCCCAAAGTTCACCCCATTCTCCTATATCGCACCCATCTCACCATATTTCCTAATGAAATGGGGTGCGCATAAGGGCCAAAGACCACAAGGAACACCGTGGCACTTGTCAGTGTCTGCAGGGTGGGGTGTGGTGAAATGGCGTGGCCGTTATGTCTGATGACCCAAACACACACCCCAATGCCTGTCACTCTCTGCAGGGTGGTGGTGGGGTTGGCTTCAGTTCAGTACTTCACTGCCATTCCTATTACGCAGCTCTGTAACTTCTACACTACCACTGCCAATGCCAGCAAGCAAACATTCGGCATTGACAAATGCTTGTTTCAAGGTGGGGCACTCCAGAGATAGATCTCTTTGCAGCTTCAGACAATCACCAACTTCCTCTCTTTTGTTGCAGACCCCCAGTCTTGGGCTCAGTCCCTCTGGATGCTCTGGTTCTGAACTGGGAAGGGAAATTTATGTATGCCTTCCCTCCCTTTCCTCTACTGTTCAAAGTTTTAGTCAAGATAAGGTCACAACCTTGCAAAGTGATTCTGATTGCTCCAGACTGGGCCAGACAGCCTTGGTACCCCTGTTGCTGTCCCTAGCAGTCCATCTTCCCCTCTCTCTTCCCAGGAATTGCAACCTGTTAACCTCCTTTCAGGGGAGGATTTGGTACCCCAATCTTCAGTCTCTCGATCTCAAGGCATGGCTCTTGAAGAGTTAGAGTATGCAGATTTGCATCTGTCTCAGGGGGCTTTGGATATTCTCAAAGCCTCTCGAAAGCCCGCCACTAGAAAAACCTATAACTCCAAATGGAAGAAATTCAGCATTTGGTGTTCCAAGAAACATATTTCCCCAGACACTGCTGAATTGCCTATAGTTATGGATTATATGGTCCATTTGAATGGCTTGGGCCTCAGACCAGCTACTCTCAAGGTGTACTTGTCAGCTGTTTCTGCTTTTCTGTCAGTGGAGAAGTCTTCTTCACTGTCATCTCATCCTGTGTTCTGTAAATTTTTTAAGGGATTGCTTCATACCAGTCCTCCCTTTAGAGACCCTGCCTGGGACTTAAATGCTTGCATTGCTCAACTTATGCAACCTCTCTTTGAACCTATGTCCTCAGCAGAGTTTAAGTACTTGACTTGGAAAACTGTTTTTAGTAGCCATTACCTCTGCCAGACGTATCAGTGAATTGCAAACCCTGTCAGTGGAACCTGATTTTATCTCATTTCATAGGGATAAAGTGGTCCTTAGAACCAATAGAAGGTTCTTGCCCAAAGTGGTTTCAGATTTCTGCTTGAATCAGTCTACGTCTCTTCCTATCTTCTTCACTGATCATTCTTCTTCAGGAGAGAGGAGGCTATGCAGTTTAGATGTTAAAAGGGCCCTTAGCTACTACATAGAATGTACCAAGGGTCACAGGTTTGATTCCCTCCAGTTGTTCCTCACTTATGGAGAAGTGGGGAAGGGCAAACCTGCCACCAAGAGAACTATTGCCAGGTGGATTGTGTCTTGTATACAATTCTGCTATGAGAAACTAGGAAAGATTCCACCCTCAGGCCTGAGGGCTCACTCCACCAGAGGTATAGTTGCTTCCCTAGCTGCTGCCAGGGATATTCCTCTCTTAGAAATTTGTCAAGCAGCCACCTGGAAAACAGTCCATACCTTTACCAAGCATTACTCTCTGGATATCCAGGCTAGGAGTGATGCTCAGTTAGGCACAGCAGTCCTTCAGAGCCTATTCCCAAAGTCGGTTCCGTCCCTCCTCCATGGAGGTACTGCTTGGTAGTCTGCAATAGTCAGAATACAGCAAGACTTCATATTGTTTGAAGAAAAATTACTCACCTTAGTAATTATGTTTCTTCTAATGGAGTCTTGCTGTATTCTGACCTCCCTCCCTGCCTCCCCTCTCAGAACCTGTTTTTGGAAGTGGGTGGGCAGGTGCAGTGTTGCACCTCAGGGGTGCTTCTTTTACACTCTCCTTTTTTTGTTTGGGTGTTTGTTTTATTATTATTATTATTTGGATTGGTTTTTGGTTTTGAGTTTCCATACTTGAGTCTTCCTTGGGAATTCAAAACTCTTGTTGCCAGTTGCCTAGTAAAAATGTTACAATTTCCACATAGGATAGTCAGTGAGTTTTTTGCTCATAAGAATGACAGTTGGATTTCAAAGGGCTGCAGACAGAGACCTCAACCGAGCTCGAGCTCAGCATTCTATGCTCTGCATAGAAAGTTAACCCTTTGTTCTCTGGGGCAGTTTAAAGGCTGGGGCTAACTGTAATAGTCAGAATATAGCAAGACTCCATTAGAAGAAACATAATTACTAAGGTGAGCAGTACCTTAGAGAACTACCCTCAGACTTTCAAATTGAGATGGAAAGAGTACACAGAGCATTGGGCCCTCACCCCACAGATCCAAATGCCAGACCTAGGTCCATTATTGTAGAGTTCCTTAGTTATGCAGTTAAGGAGAAGGTACTAACACCTGCATGGCACAGAGGAAAGCGTTTTCTATGGGCAGACCACGTATATATTTGGACAATGACTATGCTCCACAAACAACAAGAAATTGGTGAGCATATTCAGACATCTTACCAACACTGAAGGAGGCATCCATTAAATTCACCATGTTATATCCTGCATGACTCATGGTGCAGCTCCCTCCGGCCAGCAGGAATTTCACACAGCTGAGGAGGCCAGGAAGCACTTCAGAAGCACGGACTATAATTTAAGATGATGCCAGAACAGACAAAACAAACACAGGATCTGCCTAGATGGCAGACCACGATGAATGCACAGAATCTCTGAAAGGGATCTTCCCAGAAAGTATTGTCTATCTCTAAAAGACTGGCATGGTAAAGTACATGTGTTAAAAACACTTTGCAATGAAACACAAATGAAAAGATTTGAAGTGATATATAAATACAAATTGTTTTCAATAATGACTGTAATATGATTATCTTTGGACAAGAACCTTCTGGGATAACATTAAACAGTTAAATGGGAGTGCACACTCCCCCACCCACCAGATCAACATTAATGGTGTGATCTCCTCAGACCCAGCCCTCATAGCCAACCACCTCAACACCTCATTCACTGACCTAGCCCTATCCTCCCTACAAATTTTTTTGACCCTCCTCCCCAGCACCTGCCATAAATCTTTCTCGCCCTTATTTTCTCCTCCTGATGTTTCTGCCCAAGAACTTAGGCCGCACCTTGTCACTGCTCTCAAGAGTAATAGTACGGGCAGTGGCACCCTGGATCCATGTATCCTATGGCTGGTCTTAGACACAGTCCTTACCCCGATCACATGCCTCATAAACCACTCTCTTTGCCTGGGGAAGGTTCCAACTGCCTGGAAAGTCACCACTGTCACCCCTATCTTTAAAGGTGGTGATAGGACTGTGGCTGGAAACTATCGACCGATCTCCATTCTCTCTTCTCTCTCCAAGGCCTTGGAAAAAGTGGTGGTCTCTCAAATCTCTGACTACCTCTCCACCTACAATGTCCTTTGTCCTCAGCAGTATGGCTTCGAGCAGGCCACAGTACCAACACAGCCCTCTAGAGTTCTCCAACTTTCTCCACTCCTCCTTAGACACTGGTTCTCTGGCTGGTGCTGTCTTCATTGACCTCCAGCTTTCGACACTGTCTCCCACCCCTCCTTGATGCCCTTAGTCTCTCTGGTTTTGCTGCTGGGCCTATCTCCTGGTGCACCAGTTATCTGTCTGACTGCTCAGACATCTGTCCCATCTTTTCTGGGTTCCCAGGGCTCCATTCTGGGCCCCTTACTATTCTCCCTTTACCTTAACACCCTTCCACACTCTTGCTCGGGAGACATTCTGTTATGCGCTGATGATGCAGTCATCTTTGCCTCAAGTCATAACCCTATTGCCCTCCAGGACTCGCTGCAGAAGTCCTTCACTGAAGCAAGGGCTGGTTCAAGAACATAGATTGGTGATAAATCTTAAAAAACAAAAACTATGTTCTTCTCTCATCCCCAAAACAAGTCCTGCAACTTCAAACTCCTCATTCACTCTGGGTCCTCATTCCTACTCGAACAAGTTTGCTCCTATAAATACCTAGGGATCCATTTTGACCCTCCTCTCCTTCCATGGACACATCGCTGCCCTAGCCACTGCCACTAATATCCGATTGGGCATCTTACATCAGTATAAACACTGCCTCCCCTGGAGGCTCTTGACTTCATGATCACCTCCTCTATCCTGTCCCTAGTGGACTATGGACTGCCGGTGTATGGTGCTGCCCTGATCAGGACCGCACTCCATAAAAATTCGCACTACTCTGAATAAGGCCTGCAGGTTAATTACTGGAGCACCTAGGATGACACACACCTGTCTACTGTATGCTAAGCGCTGGTACTTGATCTCAACGGCGCCTCAAATATCTTACCTGTACCCTTACAAAAGACCTTCCTTGGGCTTTCCCACCAGGATTGACCACCACCATACGCCGCTCTGTCCCACTAGTTCATACTCGGACCTCTGGGAAAACCTCTCTTGTTATCCCTAGAGCTAGGACCTCTCACGGCCAAAGAGCCTTCAGCTTTAGGGCCCCCTCCTGGTTCAACACACTGCCCACCTCCATCTCCAAAGCTCCAACTATATCGTGCTTCAAAACTTCCTTACGTAACCACCTTATTAACACCCGATGCTGTAACTGCTGCTAGTCAAAGCCGTACTCAATACTTATGACAAAGCTTATTACTAAGCTGCTAAGGACAACATAACTCTGGTATTGTTTGCATCCATCCTACCTGTACCAGCTTGTTTGTATCTATGTCTTAATTTACTGTTATACCTATGTGTTGTACTGCAATACTGTGTATTTTGGTTTGTCTTACTGTGACAAGGTACCTTCGTAAATGAGCCTATGGCTCAAAGGTTTTCCAAACTGCTGTTTAAATAAAATAAAATAAAATAAAAAATAAATAAAAATAAACAAAAGAATTTTTTAAACACATGTTAGTTTTAAGAATGTGCTAATGAAAATAAAACTACTAATCAATACCCAATGACTGCTTTTTTGCTAAAAATGAGAAAAAAAAGAAGCAAACTACATCGGAAGGGGAGTGCACGTGGTAAGCACTAAGAGGAGTAGTGGAGTGCAGTTCTGTAGATTTAATTTCCCTGCCACATATGCACCCCAAAAACCTTTAAGCCTGGAAAGAAAGAGTAATAGAGCAACACTAACACGGGAATGTGATTTTGGAATAAAAAATGCAGTGTGTGATTGTCTGTCCTGAGACATCCTGTGCTTCTGGGATGGCTCCCCCCCCCCAGGTTTCAGTTCAAATGACAGGATATATTAAACAGCAGATCTCTGTAATGTGATTAACTCCCAAGTTGCTTTTTATGGCCTTGTTTATGATCTGTGTTGCTTTGAAGCCAGGAAACTAAAATATACATTTTATGACGTCTTCAGAGGAAGGACAGTTAATTTTAACTGGTACTAAATGAAGTTATATGACATCTAGGTGAGAAAGCTGCAGAGTTGTAAAAATCCTGTGATGTCTTTGAAAAGCAGGAAACCACACTAAATCAAAGGAAAGACTTAATTGAGAAGTCATAGTGGGAAATGAGTTTTTGCTGATGTCACCTTATTTAATATACCTCCTGATTTGGACATCCTGTTGTATAATTTTTATATTCTAAAAGGAGGACCTAGATAGCATCATAGAAGAGGTGGAGACACAGGCCCGGATATTCAAACTGCGCCCAGGCTGTGGCGCAAGCCTGAGCACAGTTCAACTTTTGTTGCACAGGGGTGTGGCCTGGGCGGGTATTTAACAGAGTTGGGCTATGGCGCGAGCAGCTTTAAATATCGCACCCTGGCCACCCCCACTGTGCATGGTGCAGTGGCACTGTGCCAGCGCAAGTGGCCAGAGTGGAGCATGGAGATGCGCTAGCGCAAGTGCCATTGCGCCATGCACAGCACCTGCAATATTCAAAAGGGGACATGCAAATGGGGCCATAATTTATGCAAGGCACACATGGAGCTATTTGTATGTCATTATGGCCCCATTTGCAACTCATTAGCATGCAGGTGCGCCGATCCCCGACGACTTGCGCCTGGCACCTGCCAGGTAGCAGCCGTCGGGGACTGACACCCCCTGCAGCCCAATTGCAGGCATTTGTCTAAAAGAAAACCCCCCTCTAATATCCCTGGTGGTCCAGTGGACCGCTATGTGCCTGATCGCGGGCATCGGTATAATAAACCCCCCTCCTTCCAATATCCCTGGTGGTCCAGTGGACCAATCGCTGCCCGATCGTGGGCATCTGTTAAAATCACCCCCTCAACCAATATCCCTGGTGGTCCAGTGAACCACACTTTGCCCGATCACGGGCATCTTTTAAATCACCCCGCCAATATCCCTGGTCCAGTGGACGCACTCTGCCGATCGCGGGCATCTGTAAACATAGAACAGTCCTCTTACCTTGGTGGTCTAGTGTACCCCTCACCTACCCACCGAGCCCCACTGCCCGGCTCCCCTGTGGTCAGCCGGTGGTGGCAGCACCCCACCCACCTGCGCCTGCTGCCCGCCAACTGACAGCTTGGTAGGGCTGCCGCCCGTTGGCTCAAGCTGTGAATCAATGGGCATGCAGCCTACCTAGCTGTCGAGTTGATGGCAACTAGCGTGAGCAGTGGGTGCTGCCGCCCACCTGACCGGGGAGCGGGCGGGGGCTCTGTGGGCTGGTAGGAAGGGGGGTACACTAGACCACCAGGGTAAGAGGACTGTTCTGTGTTTATAGATGCCTGTGACAGCAGAGGTGGTCCACTGGACCACCAGGGATATTGGGGATTTAAAAGATGCCCATGATCGGGCAGCGATTGGTCCACTGGACCACCAGGAATATTGGGGTTTAAAAGATGCCCGTGATCGGGCAATCGATTGGTCCACTGGACCACCAGGGATATTGAGGGGATTTAAATGATGCCCATGATCGGGCAGCGATTGGTCCACTGGACCACCAGGGATATTGGACAGGGGTGTGTGTGATTTAAACAGATGCCCGCGATCCCGGGCACATGAGGGTCCACTGGACCACCAGCGATATTGGAGGGTGTCTTTGCGGATGCCCAGCGATGGGGCATGGGGGCACCGCCAGGTGCGGCAGGAATTTCAGGTGGCCACCCACAGGTGGCAGCTGCGCGTTGCGCCCTGCAATGGCGGCAGCTCACCTGTGGGTGGCCATCATTTGTTCCTTTTTTTTGGCTTAACTTTGTGCAGGCACAGGTAGGGGTTGCACATACGTGATCTGCACATCCCAGGCTGAATATCGGGCTGTGTGGGTTATCATGGAGCACGCCCCCTACCTGTACCATACATTACAATGCCCTCCGGCATCGGGATTTGTCGGTGCACTTTTCCCTTTTGAATATCACGCCGGGGTGCATCAGTGGGTTGTGCATGGTGAAACACTGTTGCGTCATGCGCAACTCTTTTGAATATCTGGGCCACAGGGTTTAAACTGTATTCTGTATTTCCACTTACACACATTTCTTGGTGGTCTCTTAGAAACAACATCAACTATATGCACTGCAAGAAGGTAATACATTAGCTAGGAAAGTCTAATTGTATTGTGGTAGGAGTTTTATGTTTGTACTTTTTCCTTGTTTTCTTTTAAGTGATTGTATGCTTTGTGATATATTGTTCTGTGTTTACATTTTACATATTTTTATCCATTTTCTAAGTAAACCTCTTATTTTAAAGAGACTGCCTGGTGTGCCTTTGACATTCTTTCTTTTGCATGTGAAGTACAGATGGTTAATGTTGACAATTGTGCATAAGCTTAATGGTGTTACTGAAATGGAAAAAGGTAAGAAATACATAAGATCTTTTCATAGAGTTTTAAGGGTTCATTTTGGATACCTGGTTAGGTGCCCTTGGCGAAAGATATCTGGCATCCCCCGCGAAGAGCAGATTATCTGAGCCTGTACATTTGGGTATGCTAGTATAAGGGTCACAGTTTGAATCCCTCCAGAACTTGAGACCAAAGGTGATTCGGACCCACACACAGACAGGAGGGTTATCCTGTTCTGTTACCTGTCCACAATACTGCGCTCAGGGGTTGGCACTGTGGGAGCAGAGGGCCTGACCTGCTGAGTGGGGTTGTGACACTCCTTATACCATTTGGGGACATGCTTATCAAGTATCGCACTCTTATTTGAATTGAGGGACTTTCATGACCTTTGTGGTCTAACTGGAGACATGGACATGAGTATTGCATAAAAATCTATAAGACTGCTTGTATATTACTTAAATATGTTTGATATTCTAGACATTTAGCAATGATGTTTACCCATATATATATATATATATATATATATATATATATATATATATATATATGTATATAATATATATTATAGATATATATATCAGATGATAGAACTCTAGATATTTAGAATGGAAACTCAGCTTGGAGTTAGCATTAGGGCAGTCAAATAATTTTATTTAATGAGGGGCAGTATTAGTAAAATCAAGATATAATGGTTCTACTTTGAAAACATCTCATTTAGGGAGATTGGTGGGCACTTATACATTGGAGAGGGACCGTTCAAATTGTATTGTTTTGCAGGGATGATGATTTTTTTTTTCATGTGTATACTTTTATGTGATTTATTTTTGGCCCGCCTTTAATTTGCTATTTAGGGGGACAACACACCCCCAGGGGGCCCGGGAGATAACCATCTCCGGATTTCCTCTAGTGCACCTTCTTTTTTTGACAGTGACACATACTGGGAGAACAAATGAGATCTCCCCTACATTGGACGTTCAATACAAGTATGCATGCAACAAGTTTGTTTGGATCAGTCTGACACAGATCCTAAATAGTATCCAGGGGTGGCCTCAACAACATCTCGACCCCAACAATATATTGTTAGCCCTGTTGGCTCAGTTGTATAGATTAAAATGTTGTTACTATGTTATCAGCTGGTGTGGTTGCACCTTTTATATAATTTTCGGCAGGATACAACTAGATTGTAATGGGCTATATGACAGTGAAACTTTAAAGACAGTAATAGAGGTTTTGTACAAGTTAAGGTCACTGGAGAGACTTTCAGGAGACATTTGGAATACTAAAAATTGTGGCAGCCACGTTCGCAGGTTGGGATGTATGCTGTGACTCAGGAAATCATTGTAGATCTTGGATTTTTGCAGTACAGCTTATTTTTTATACTATTAAAGATGGCAATTGGCACTGTAAATTTTTTTTTTGCTTAACTTAAATAGAATTAATAATCCGATTAAGAGATCCAGATTATTTCAATACCTTAAAAAACAAACTAGTGATATAATTTATTTGCAAGAGACACACCTTTCCGATAAGGAGCATCAAAAATTAGTCTGGGGGGTCAGTACAGAGTTTTTGCTTCTTCATATCCTAAGGGCAAACGGAGGGGGGGTTGCAATTTTGATCCCTTCTACTACCCAGTTTCACTTGGAGTCGCAGTGTATAGACCCCCAGGGCTGTTTTGTGATCCTTAAAGGTCTAATGTATGGAAAACAAGTAACCTTGGTGAATGTTTATTTTCCTCCACAACATGCTCTGGGGAGACTTCAATGTTTTTTTAATAGGTTGCTGGATCGTATGCAGGACTTTCTGATTATGGGAGGAGATATCAGCCTTACCCTTGCCCCAACTTGATTCCTCAGCACCTTCCCAATACCGCCTCTCCCCATCACAGAAACAATTTCGGACCCAGCAGAATTCTCTTGTGATAATTGATATCTGGAGGCATTTTTTTCCCACTACTAGAGCATACGCTTTTTATTCCTCTAGATATAATACATATTCTAGGTTAGATTCTTTTTTTTATATCCAAAGAACTTGTAGATTGGCTACAAGATTTAACAATTGGCCCCAGATTTTTATCAGATAACTCCCCCTTTACTTTTGAAGTTAGAGTTCAAGATTCCAAAAATGACCACTGGGTGGCGCCTGAATACCTCATTACTTAAAGATGAGGCCTTTAAAACTAGTTTTAAGGAAAAGATCACACAGATTTTAGTAGAGAACTCTACCCTGAAATCTCAGCTTCTATTATATGGGACACCCTGAAGGCTGTTATCCGGGGATTATTGTCTATACAGCCCACAGGAAAAGGCAGTGGGAAAGTAAATGTGTTAAGCTTCATGCAGAAGTACAGAATCTGCAATGCATCCCAAATTTAGCCATCACAGAAGTGAGAGACCAGATTAATCAGAAGAAGGCAGAGCTACAAAAGATTCTTGATGAAAAAAACGAGCAGGCATTATTTTATCTTAAGTCATATAAATCTGAAGGGGGACCAAGAGGTGCTAGAGATTTAGCATGTAGACTTAGAAGCCATAGAACAGCTACTTATATCAACCACCTTAAGGATCCGCATCATAATATTTATGCCAGGAACTCCCCTCAGATAATGGAAATTTTTAGGACCTACTGTTCTCAATTATATGATACCCCTGCCCTCCCCAGCAGGCATGTGAGGAGTTTTTTCAATCTATTTCCCTTCCTAAAATTACACAGGATATGGTAGCGAGAGAATAAAAGCCCTGATTAGAGCAGAAGAAATAAAGAGACTAGTTTCATATAGTAAAACCTTGACAACACCAGGCCCAGATGGCTTACCTTTTGAATGGTATAAAACGTTTTCTCAACAAGTGGCTCTAGCCCTATTGACAGCATTTCAGGGATTCAGGAGGGAGGGCCTCTCAGGGCCTATACTAATATATCCCCATTCTTAAACCAAATAAGCCAGCAGACCAACCTAATTCTTATCGGCCATATCCATTCTGAATATGGATTACAAGTTGTTTATGTCTATCTTAGTTTTAGAATCGATGAGATGCTCCCATCCCTTATAGACTCTGACCGGGTCAGGATTTATTTGTTCACGCCAAACCACAGATAATATACGTAGGGACAATACACTACTAGACCATATAAATCGGAGGCAGATACTGGCAGTATTCATCAGCCTCAATGCTAACAAAGCCTCTGACCAAGTTAGGCGGCCCTTTTATGGCAGACGTCCATATTTGGATTTCCAGTGGGTTTATAGCTCTACTACAGCGTCAGACATATTCTTCCCCAAGGCATATCTTAAATAAATGGCCAGCTATCCACTTTAATATCTCTTAGCTGGGGACAAGACAGGGCTGCCCTTTGTCACCCCTGCTCTTTGCTCTCTACATAGAACCTTTAGCCGAATTCATCTGACAACATCCATTGATTCAAGGGATACCGCTTGGTGGGAGAAGCTTCACTATTTCTTTACATGTTGATGATATACTTTTGACATTATTGGACCCAGAAACCTCTATTGCAGCAACACTGGAGGTGATTAATGTTTTCTCTGCCATACCCGGCTATCAAATAAATAAACAGAAAGCTGGGATATTAGCCTTAAATTGTGTCCCTACCCAAGAATTGAGACAACTTCTCCCTGCCAGTTAGAGAAATAACAAGATGAAGTATCTGGGGGTGGATATTCCTAACAAATTAGATTACCTGGATCTCTTTAATTTAGAACCACTGTCCCTTGAAATCAAATCTTTAATAGGAACATGGTCTCATTTATTTTTGTCTTTTTATTCCAGAATACATGCTATTCGCATGACAATTTTTCCGAAGATACTATATTTTTTCCAGACTCTACATTTAACTCCTCCTCAGTTTTATTTTGTGCCTTGGAATAGAATGCTGTCCAGATTTGTATGGGCTGGAAAACAACCAAGGATTCGTTCGTCACTACTACAACTAGCAAGAGACAAAAGAGGCCTAAGTCTCCCAAATTTGAGGGATTATCATAGGGCAGTAACTTGCAAAACAGTTATGACTTGGCTTAGTGGGTGGTTGAATCCAACCTGGAAACATATTGAGTTTGTGTTAAATGACTTATTTAATATCCTTCCTATAGTATTTGCCCCTCTTGTTTCTTCCCCACAGCTCAGGAATTTTACCTTTGGAACTCATAACACCTTAAAAACCTGGAATGAGATACGGGCCCTTCCACAGTTAGAGGAAACCTTTTATTATTTTCAATTATTAGTTAGTGAGAGAGATTTTATCCCCACACAGATGGATCATGCCTTTAATGAATAGCATACTAGGGGGCTGTCAAAGACATACCAATTTCTAGACACGCAGAGAGTGCTACCCTTTGCCTCTTTGCAAACAGCTTTCCATCTCCCCAACTCCCATCACTATATATATTTACAGATGAGTTTCTGTGTCAGAAAAAAACACCCTGGAATGCTCTTCCGAACCCTGTACCTCCTCTGATGGGCCTTTTAATAGAGGCCATTCAATGCCTGGAAAACAAACACTGGATAGGTTTTATTTATAAGGCCCTGTGGGAACATTGGCAAGAATCCACAAGAGATGTATTACAGGCCTGGAACATAGAGCTACAAACACATCTGACTTATGAGAAGTGGTTGGAGCCATTTCTACCCTCTATGAAAGTCTCTCAAGCCCCATACTGGGTTGAATTCATATGGAAATGCAGGCTTTGATTCTTTAATACGCGTGACAAATTAGTTAAGTTTCTGCCAGCCAGCTATGGCATCTGCAGAGGGAATCTGTTGTTGCTTTTGTTTAAATTCTGCTGGATCCTGTTAGCAGCAGTGGGCCAGACGCTGAGGTGCCACTCTCCTTCTATTTTAACTGTGTAAATTACCTAAAAAGTGCTGTTTTCCGCTATTGTATTGCAAGGGGAAACTGCCATTTTATTGCTCTTTACTGTAATTACAGCTCCTTTTTTGCATTTGCAAGGTGGGCCAGACGCTGAGGCGCCACAGCACCCCCCCCACAGTCCTTTTGTTGTGCAGATTCAGTCAGTGATGCTCAGAAACACTTGTTTCTGCCTTTATTAACTGCTGCACCCTCCTCTGTCTCTCTCAGCCTGCAACTCCACTCCACAGCACCAGCAGCTGGTGCTGGGGCTTCTTCGCCAGCGAGCGGTCAGTGGCTGCCAGCGACCAACCAGGGAACCACGAGGCCGGGAGGAACAGTGTGGGAGCAGTCGGGAAAGGCGCAGCCAATCGGTAAGTGAGCGCTCCTCCAGGCACAGCAGCCGATTGGCTCTCCTGCCTCATTGACTTACACTGGCTCAGTCTGCATTGCCGAAATCTGTGTGGAACTTGATTTTGCCTTTCACTCTTCCCTGTTTTCTGCAAAATCTCCAAAAGAGCTGCTTCCAACTCAGTGAGGCTTCTGTAGAGGGAATCTGTTGTTGCTTTGTTTGAATTCTGCTGGATCCTGTTAGCAGCAGTGGGCCAAGCAGCTGCGCCACTCTCCTTCTATTTTAACTGTGTAAATTACCTAAAAAGTGCTGTTTTCCACTATTGTACTGCAAGGGAAAACTGCCATTTTATTGCTCTTTACTGTAATTACAGCTCCTTTTTTGCATTTGCAAGGTAGGCCAGACGCTGAGGCACCACAGCACCCCCCCCCACAGTCCTTTTGTTGTGCAGATTCAGTCAGTGACACTCAGACACTCAGGAACACTTGTTTCTGCCTTTATTAACTGCTGCACCCTCCTCTGTCTCTCTCCAGCCTGCAACTCCCACCCCACAGCACCCAGCTGAGCGCCGGGGCCGTTCCGCCAGCGGGCGGTCGTGACACCATGGCAAACTAGGAACCCACAGGCTGGGAGGAACAGTGAGGGAGCAGTCGGAAAGGTGCAAGGTACGCCCACCGCCCTTCCCCTCTTGTGTGCTAATTTATAGGCATCTTCCCCAAAATCTCTTCCCTCCCTCAGCATTTTTTCTAAACCAACAGAGAGTCACACCAGCGTGCTGATCCAACCAATCAGCAACTTCACTACTCCTCCACAGCCAACCACCAATATCTCTTTCAGAATGGGAAGCTTAGTTCTGATACTCCTTTCACTATCAACCATAGGGTTCAACAAAGAAGATGTCTCTGTCATACAATTTAGAGTGGTCCATCCGCACAGCCTCTCTGAACCATCCCCTTTGGCTGACACTCAAACCCTCATATATGCTCTACCATTGCTGCATTGACTACAGTGGTATAATCACCATAAAGTGACACATACCACCACACATGTATTTCAGCCAAGGCTCCACTGCTGGATATATAGATTCCCCTAAGCCTAGTCATCAAACTGCTACTTGGTATCCCAGCACACTTCCTTAAAACCACAGGGAGCACCAAAAAGAGTGGCAACAGAATAAAGAAGGAGGACCAAAGACAGCCCCTCTCCTATCACTGGCAGCCCTCATGAAACTGCTCTTTCTACTGCTCTTTCTATTGCTCTGTATTGGTAATGTGTAAATCAACCCTGGACCTCTTGAAAGTATCACCTCTCCATCAGACCTAACCTCAATTAAAGGCCTCAGTTTCCTGCATATTAATGTATGCAGTCTGTTGGAAAAATTTACGTTGATACAAGCCTGGGTTGCCCATACCTTGCCAGACTTTCTCATGGTAACTGAAACATATCAAACCCACCACAGCGGACAGGATGTTAACCTACCTAACTATCAGCTATTCAGAGCTGATTGCCAAACAAGGAGGTGGAGTAGCCATATATGCAAAAACTGGTATAGCTGTATCCTGTACTGCTGCAACATCTATGCCCAAGGAGTTTGAATGCCTATCTCTAAAGCTCTCTCTTCCCAATACAGCAGCTTTTCAACTAATTGGATGCTACAGACCCCCTCTGCTGAACACAAGCTCTTATCCCACCTGGGGAACCTGGTCAAGCCCAGCACTGAAGAAGTCATTATTCTAGGTGACCTGAATTTCAACTGGCTCACCCAGGCAGCTACACCTCTGGTATCAGTCTGTGACACATATGGGCTCACACAGTTAATTAATAAACCAACAAGAATAAATGCAAGGAATAGTAGTAACAGCACACTACTTGATATCATGCTAGTGAGTAAACCACATCTATTCACACACTGGAGTGCTCCTATGTGATATAAGTGATCACTGCCCATCGCGAGGGTAAGATCCACCAGCATAACAACAAATCCTGCAAAATTCCTCATGAGGAGATCCAGAAAAACATCAATATTGAAGGATATCTGCATGATCTAGCTTACTCACCACACTGGCAAACGTTTTATCTTGCACATTCTGTAGAAAAAGCCCAGCAGGTGCTAAATAGCATTATAATAAATGCCCTTAACACCCATGCCCCAATCTCTAGTGTCCGAATAAAAACAAATCCTGTCGCTGGTTTTCAGCTGACCTCAAAGCTGCACTGCTGGAGAGACAAACTCTGGAAAGTGGCAAGAAAAACTAAGAATGCAAATGACTGGATGATTTTAGGAAAGCCAGGAATAGATGCACCAGGAAAGTTAGGGATGCAAGGCTGCCTTCTACTCGCCGAGCTCAACTCCTCCTACCATAATCCAACTAGGTTTTGGGGCACCATCAAGGGTATAATGGGACAGGATGCTAACAACCCCTTCCAACTCAACTACACAATAGTTATGGCCCTATCACTGGCAAAATAGAAATCCTGGGCCATTCAATAACCACTTCTAGCGCTGGCCTTGCCTTTGACACCTCCCAGCTAACCTGCTGAGGGACCAGTTAAGCTCCCACTACATTGGTGATCAAAGAGTTGACTCTTCCTTTAGCTTCAAACCTATACCTGTTGAAACAAGTTGAGGATCTATTATGGCATCTGGATACCAAAAAGTGCAGGAGCAGACTCTCTGGACCCCTTCTTTCTAAAGATTGCATGCCATGTACTTGCAGTCCCCAACACACCTCTTTAACCTTTCCTAAACTCTGGCTCTATTCAGTACTGTGGAAGACAGCCCAAGTGGTCCCCCTTCTAAAATCAGGGACCCTATGGATCTTAATAATTACAGGCCCATTTCCATTCTATCTGTGCTATCCAAGATGCTGGAGAAATTAGTGAGTAATCAGCTAAGGGAATATCTTGACAATGCTAACCTATTAAATCCAGCTCAATCTGGATTCAGGGCCAAATATAGCACTATCACTGCATTAGCCAAGGTCACAAATGACTGGCAAATTGAATTGGACAAGAAGAATAATGTCTGTGCAGTATTCCTGGACCTGAGCAAAGCATGCACACTGTGGACCATGAACTGCTCTCTCATCCCTGCACTCCCTTGGCCTAGATCCACCCTCCCTAAGTGGTTCAGATGCTACCTCTCTGGTAGGTCACAGCAGGTAAAAGCTGAATGTGACCTATCCCCATTAAGACCACTGTCAAGAGGAGTCCCCCAAGGCTCTATTCTGGGTCCTATCCTTTTTGCCATTTATATAAATAAAATTGATTCAACCCTTACCAAGTCCTCAGTACACCTCTTTGCTGATGACACTGTTCTGTATGTCAGCATCCCTTCGCCTACAGTTGCTCATGAAATCCTACAAACAGAATTCTCCTTGTTACAACATCAGCTACTCAAGAAAAAACTTCTGCTAAATGCAAAGAAAACTAAAGCAATGATGTTCACAACTCAAAACTCCACCAGCACATCCTCTTCAATCACTCTCCCCCCAGCTATGCACTATACTTGGAGAAAATCTGGAGTATGTTGAAAACTTCAAATACCTAGGTGTGTGGATTAACAACAGACTCGACTTCACCCATCTTCTAGAAGAACTGTTAAAAAAAAGCTTCGCCAAAGGCTTGGCCTCCTCTATAGATTAAACCCCTTCCTTAACAGAGACTCAAAGATGAGGTTAGTCCAGGCCATCTTTCTATCAGTTATTGACTATGCAGACTTCCTTTATAGTCACTGTCCCATCTCCTACCTTCACAAGTTGGATACCTTATATCATAGTGCAATAAGGTTCATTACAGATCTGCCATATAATACCCACCATTGCTCTCTTTATGATGCAGTTGGATGGGTTTCCTTCAAATCAGGAGAGAGAAATGCAGCTCTATGGATTTACAGAGCTTTATCAAAAAACTCCCAAACTATATCCTGGACTGCTTCAACCAGACCACTCCTAGCTCCTATGCCCTAAGAAGCAACAATATCATCCTGCTCAAATTGCCCAAAGTCAGCACCAGACTTGGGAGGGCAGCAATAAGCTATTCTCTAGCTATAGCATGGAATACCCTACAAAAATCCCTAAAACTGCCCATTATCATTCCATTTGCATCCTTTAAACAGCATTGTACAGCCTTCTTCACAGAGAAATGCAGTTGCTACCGCTAGAGCTAGATTAGTCATCCTACAAATCTGGCTTCCAATCATATATGGCATATTCCTTCCAGTCAGACACCCCAGCTTATGGCACCCAATAATACCTTCACCATCCTAGTATTCATTATGGTTGTGTCTGTCATGGCCCCATTGGGATATGTATATACTGTACATACTATAGATATTAGCTTAACCTTCCTTTAACCGAGTTTTAACATGTGAATTCACTGTACTTCATTGTGTTATAAACATTATTTTTCTCTGTATGTATAACTGTTTTATAAAGCGTATGATGTATTTGCTGTGTATCAACTATTGAACCTTGACCTTATCAGGTCCATCTTGTAAATGAGCCTTGCTCAATGATGTTCGCCTGTATAAATAAAGATTTGATTGATTGATATGTTGGAGAGACTGTGGGGAGTCTTTAGCTAATATGTCTCACATCATCTATACCTGTCCAATGATAGCGCAGTACTGGCAAGAAATTGAATCTAGCTTACGACAATTAATGGGAAATTACTTTACACTTTCTTCACAGCAGGTGCTGCTATATGTAAGTGAAGATGATTCTGTTTCTCCTAGTAAAAGTAAATTATATTTATATCTGGCTGCAGCAAAAAAAGTAATAACTCACCATTGGACATGTGGCATAAGGTGGTGTCTGAAATTTATTACTTAGAACGGGTAATTGCCAAAAGAACTGGTAAAATTAAGCATTCTGAACTGGTTTGGAGGCCTTGGGTGTTCTATATTACTCCTATAGATGAATAATTTGTTCCCTGGGTACTATAAAATTATGGATAATTAACCAGCACATTCTAATTTATGAAATGTATTTATTGCAGTTTCAAGATTTATCATTCCCAAGCTGCTATATTTACGTAAAATCTCGATGAGACGTCTTTATCACATGTCATTGTGTATATTGTATCCTTGCTGATATGCTGAAAATAACAAAAATAAAGAATATTAAAAAGACAGGCCTTCTACTTGAGGGTCATCAAAATGGGGAATGAAAATTAACAGGCGGTAGTCTGAAAGCAGGAGGAATTCTTGGGTCCATAATTGGTGTAAACAGAGCTACCACCCTAGAGTTACTATCCTTCAAAAATCCATTATTTTAAGTTGCTTAGGATCTCAACATTGGTGGTTTTATTCTGAGATAGGAAATGGGTCCTTTGTATATTTTCCCTAGTTACCATTTTACCTTTATTTTTCAAAGAAGGAAATCATATTTGAACTATTTGTCCCACTTCTAATACTATCATAGTGAATCTCTTTATTCTAATACTATAAAACGTCATTTCAAAAGAGTTATCCCTTAAGATAAAAGTTTCTGAAAACAATATCCACAATATCCGCCAACATAGAACAATAAAAAGTTCCTTTATAGTTGAAAAATATCCAATGCAAGTACAGATTCAGATCCTTAGTTCCAG
Organism: Neoceratodus forsteri; assembly: GCA_016271365.2. NCBI lineage: Eukaryota > Metazoa > Chordata > Ceratodontiformes > Ceratodontidae > Neoceratodus > Neoceratodus forsteri. The sequence goes on along the minus strand of CM057450.1, from coordinate 676,084,691 downwards.
CCCAGTGAGTTCCAGCAACCAGTCTTTGTTCAGCTGTTTAAGTCCACAATGTCAAATCAGTTCCACTGGTCTTGTATTAAGTCTTTTATCAGTATCTCCTGGCTTTTCCATTAAGAGCTGAAACCCAGTCTTGTAGTCCCCATGAGTTTTCTATTTATAGGGACAAAAAACAAAATCAATAAAGAAATCCACAGATGGAACAACACCCAAAATTTATCTTTAATTATTTGGGGCCAGATATTCAAAACTTTGCACCAGGGCTAAGTTAGCACTGCCTGGCATGTTAAATTAGCCTGGACCCAATAGCCCGCTATATTCAAAAGGGATAGCCCCGGTGCTAAACCTGCTGAATATAGCATGCTATGAAACTGGGCAAACTGGGTGGAGTTCAGTGGAAAAATAGCCGGAAAATAAGACAGCTGTGAATATAGCAACCAGGAAGTGCAAACCACAACAGCAGGCCAGTGCACAGTGACGTGAAGGAAGGTAAAGGTGAACTATGTGGCTAATGTGTGTGGGCTAGCAAAGAGTGGATTCATTAAAGCTGCAAGCACCAGTATGAAATTCTGTAGAAATGTACCGTGTTTCCAAAATGTTGCGTGGCGCAGACACATTTGCACAGGTTTTGCGTGAAGCTAAGGCGTTTGCAAGCGCTATTCAAACAACATGAAGTCTTGCTATATTATGACATATGCAGTATAACCCCAGGTTAGAACTGCTCTGGAAGTGAAAGAGTTAACTTCCATGCAGAGCATGGAATCTTGAGCTCTGACTCGGATGAACACTCTGTCTGTTGAAGCTCAAACTTAAACTGTCAGATTCTTTACTCCGCCTCACTGAACAGTCGCTCCGGAGATTCCTCCTGCTGCTCGGTTTGTCGGCTTTAAAGTGTAATTCTCAGGTTATTTACCGAAATTTAACCGCAATTGTCGGTTCAAGCTCTGTCTGTGGTATTGTAAGTAATGATAGAGCTTATTTATTATTTTTCTTCTGTGTGGAACTTGTAAGCGTCTTTTTCAGTTCGGTTGAACCGATCAGAGGGTTTAAAAATTACTTAGCCCTTTAGAGTGCGGTTCCTGATTCTTACTCGGTTCTAAAAACGGATTTTATTAAGTTTTTTCCACGACCCGTGACACGGTTGGGAACCGATAAGAGAGTCTTGCTTGGTGGATTGCATTAACAGGCAAGTTTGGTTAGGCTGGCACTATGTCTCTGAGAAACCCAAAAGAAAAACCGGACCCACTGGGTTTCAGCACATCAGGCCTCTGTGGGAAGCCTTTGCCAAGGCTGACCCACATACCATTATGTGTATATTGTCTGGGGTTTGACCACCTCAATGCAGACTGCCAGATTTGTAAAATTTCCTGCTGCCACCGTGGAAAAAAGAGTTGGTAGGCTCAGGAAAGGGAGAACAAAAAGTCGCTGACCGGATGGCTAGCCGTTGGGTTCCAACCAAACCTGAGGTGCCCTCTGACCGAGGCGATGCTTCCTCGAGACGAAGCGAAGAAACCAGCTCTGAGGGCAGTTCCAACTAAAAGGCTAGAAGGTCAGCTAGTTTGGGGCCAAAGTTCTTTCTCCAACCGCTGAGAAATAGCCAAAACTATCCAAATTGTCAGTCTCTTTTCCCAGTTCCGTCCGAACGGCACCATTGGGCAGTCGCCGGTTCGGTCAGTTCCCTCGGTTCAAGATTATGATTTTGAAGATTTTTATGAACCAGGGGAAGGGGAGGAGGGGTACGAGGAGAGTGAGTGTGATTTTGATAATCTGGATGTGCCCATTGAACCGGACATCTCTCCAGACAGACCCTCAGGAGTATCCCCTCCGAGGCTATCTGAGTCCCCTTCTCATTTTTTGTTTTACAAGAAAGTTGCTGACACTCTGCAACTCCCTGTTGAGGAAGCTGTTGATGATCAAGAAGAGCCTGATTTTGTGGAAATGATGGATATTCCAGAGTCCAGGAGACTGTCTATTCCCTTGTATAAATCTTTTGGAAACAGACAGTACAAATTCTGAAAACTCCTCATTCTATCCTCCCTGTGGATAAAAGGATGGACAAGAGGTATGCTTTATCAGGCTCTGATACAGAGTTCCTATCTCAGCAGTGCAGCCATGTGGGGTAGTGCAGGCTGCAGCCTGTAACAAGGCTAATATTCCTCTAGCCTCTCACCCTCCTGAAAAAAGGATTCCAGGAGGATGGATGTCATAGGCAAAAAGCAGTACATGGCAGCATCTTTGGGACTCAGACAGGCAAATTATGAAAACTACGCAGCTAGGTACCAGAAATCCAGGTGGGATACTGTCCTGGTCCTAGCAAAACAGGCCCCTGAACAACTTGCTAGGAAGCTGGAGCAGGTGGCTGCGGACGGTATTGAGGCATCCAAGGTGCAGTTTCATGCTGCTGTAGACTCTAATGATGTTTCATCTAGAGTTATGCTACATCTGTGTCTGTTAACAGAATGGCCTGGCTCAGATGTACTGCCCTGTCTGGGATACCCAGTCTAATGCTATGGATTTTCCTGTTGTAGGAAATTCTCTGTTTGGGGAACAGACAGAGAATTATATGAAGAAAATGGATGAATATAGGACCACCTATAGGAGTGCACAGGCAAAAGAAAGGCAAGTCACTCCTCAAGAGACCGCATGTCAGGGGGCAGGGGCAGGCCTTTTCATGAGCCGTTTTACCAAGCCAGGCCTCCTCTTCTGCTTATTCCCAGAAGGGTTCTTTAGAGGAAGGGGCAGAAGGGGCTCTAGTAAGCCTGCTCTCCCCTCAACCCAAAGCCCCTGCAAAACAGGCTCCCTGATGGGGTAGCCAGGGCGATTCTCCACTACGGTGAGGAGGCAGGCTGGCTTACTTTGTCCAGGACTGGAAGTCTTTAACATCAGACAAGTGGGTCCTGGAGTAGTAACCAGGGGACTGGTTCTCAGCTTCAAAAAGTTTCGAAGATGAGAGCCAGATCTTTTCCACCTGCAAACCCATCAGAGGCACTTGCCCTGGAAGCAGAATTTTCTGCCCTCCTGGCTCTCAGAGCCGTGGAAAGGGTTCTACACATACACCAGGGCAAAGGGTTGTACTCCAGGTACTTCCTTACCCCAAAAAAGACAGGAGAATGGCGGCCCATTCTGGATCTCAGGTATCTAAACAAGCACCTTTTAAAACCAAAGTTCAAAATGGTGACCCTGGGGATTATTTTACCCTCTCTAAGGCCAGGGGACTGGCTAGCCTCCCTGGACCTCAAGGATGCCTACTTCCATGTTCTTGTCAGAAGCTCCCATTGAAAGTACCTCAGATTGAACTGCCCTCAGGCCATTACCAGTTCAGAGCAATGCCCTTGACCTCTCCTCGGCTCAAGGGTGTTCACAAAATGCCTGGCAGTAGCAGTTGCTCATTTAGAAGGCAAAGATTGCCATCTTTCCTTATCTGGACGACTGGCTCATTGTAAGCCAGTCTCCAGAACAGGTCAAACTTCATTTACAAGCAACCCAGCACCTGCTTACATCTCTAGGTTTCCTTCTCAATCTTCCAAAGCCAGTTCTGGAGCCTATCCAGCTTCTCACCTTTATCAATCAATCAATCAATCAAACTTTAGTTTTAAAAAGGCGCTTTTCTTAAAACCAAAACGCCTGTACAATTTCATAGAACAATAAATAACAAAATCTAAAACTATTATAAATCAATAAAACCTATGTTAAAAAGGTGGGTCTTCAAGGCTCCTTTAAAACTCAGGACAGTCGGACTATTTCGCACCTGACGAGGTAGAGAATTCCACAGGGTCGGGGCCATAAAACTAAATGATCTAGCCCCTGAAGTCTTCAAGCGGACCCTGGAATCTCCAGCAATCCCTACGTCAGTGGATCGGAGGCGGGAGGGACAGTGGGGCAAAGGAGCTCTTTCAGGTAAGTAGGTCCCTGGTCATGTAGGGCTTTATAGGTCAGCAAACCCGACCTTGAAGGTGATTCGCCAAAATACTGGCAGCCAGTGCAGTCCGAGGAGCACAGGCGTTATATGGCTGGATCTAGAAGAACCAGTCAATAACCTGGCCGCCGCATTCTGCACTAGCTGCAGACGGCGAAGCTCAATCCCCGATAGCCCTAGGTACAGGGAGTTGCAATAGTCAAGGCGGGAGGAAATGAAGGCGTGGATCAGTGTTGGAAGATCTTCTGGAGGAACCAGGTGCTTCACCCTGGCGATATTCCTCAGATGGAAAAAGGAAGTTTTGACCACCGCTGACACCTGAGCTTTGAGTATCAAGTGGTCGTCAATTATTCGCCAAGATTCCGCACCTGATCTGAGGTAGTCAGCGGGCAACCTGCAAGCCTTAAGCCTGAGTGTGATCCAGCCGCCCGAACCCGCCTCACAGCGACCTTTGTCCACAACCAACACCTCAGTTTTCTCGGGTTTAACCTCAACCAACTCCCATTCATCAATCTTGGATTTCTGCAAGCAGTTATTAAATACTGACAAGGCAGCATCCTGGCCAGGCACAAAGACATATACAGCTGGTATCCATCGGCTTAATGAAAACCCAGACCGTAAAGTCTTATAATCGCTCTAGCGGCAGCATGCTACGCATAAATAACATGGGTAGCTAGAATGGGAGGCCTGCAGTACCCACAAGATGGGAGACTGATACAGGGAAAAATTCCGACACCACCCTCTGAGTCCTACCTTTGGAGTAAGATCTAAACCCAAGGACCATACCAGATAATCCACAGATGGACCCCCAGGCGGTCTAACACACACCATGATCAACAGTGTCAAATGCTGTTGAGAGATCAAGAGCACCAAGATAGAACAGGTCCCTACGATCTCGCTATTAGGAGGTCATTTGGTACCCGAACAAGTGCTGTCTCGATTATGCCTCTTCCTAAATCCAGATTGGAGAGAATGTAGATATTGTTGTTGGTCAGATGATCCTCCAATTGCCTTGCGACCATACAATGTAACTTTACCCTAGGCTAGGTTAGAGACTGGTCTGTAATTTGCTAGACAATCTGGGTCTAAGGAGGGTTTCTTTAAAAACAACTACAGCCTCTTTAAGGGGATCTGGAAAGATCCCCTCCAAAACTTCAGACTATCAAAGCCAGGACTAGGCCGATTTTATCACATTCCACTAAAAGGCGTGTGGGGCCAGGGTTCCAAATCACAGCTGGTTGGTATCAATGCTCGGATGACCATCACAATATCATCGATTTCGGGAGGCTGAAGTTAGACCATACCAACTGGGTGTTCAACATCTCCAGCCGACCATCACGCTCCCATTGGAGAGGAAGAGCAGACGTCTGATCTGATTTTGTACCTTATCTGCAAAGAAGAGGCAAACTCCTCACACCGTTCTGTGGAAAAGGCCCTTCCGGGCTGAAGACAGACTGGATTGCACAGTCTGTCCACAGTCCGAAAGCTGAGCTGGTCTATTCTGTGCAGCGCTATCTCCCTGGACAGGAACTCTGCCTTCTTACGAGAGATTGCAGATTGATAAACCATATAATGGTTCATCAAACTAAGTCTGTCATCATCCAGACCAGACTTCCTTAACACCTCTCCAGCCTTACGTCCAGCCCTCCTCAACTCCCTATAGGCAATAGGCAATTGTCCTATAGGCGCAGAACTGAACACAAAGAAGCCAGAGCCTTCCTTCCTCTGGAAGAGCAAGGACCCTGGTGTCTCTGGCCTCCTCTTTCACCCTGCAGGTCTCTCGACCAGCAAGGCATTTTCTACAGCTCCTGGGGCACATGGCTGCTTCTACAGCAGTAGTGCAGGGAGCGAGATTTCAGATGAGGGACATTCAGTTCCATTTGAAACCTTATGGTCTCAAGGGCCGGATCCCTAACCAAATTGATTCCAGTGACTTGAACCCTGATCCAGGCCCTCCAGTGGTGGCAGGATCAGAACAATCTGAGACAGGGGGTTCCCTTCACTCCTCAGTCTCATTCCTTGACCCTTACTACAGATGCATCCCTCTTGGGGTGGGGAGCTCACATGGGTGACCTTTCCACCCAAGGGCTGTGGTCCCCTCAGGAATCTCTGCTACACATCAATTTGCTGGAGCTCAGAGCAGTTTTTCTAGCACTTCAGGTTTTCTCCACAGCTGTCCAGAACAAGGTAGTTCAGGTCAGAACAGACAATACCACTACAATGTGGTACATCAACAAGCAAGGGGGCACTTGGTCTCGCCTTGTGCGAGAGCAATGAGTTGTGGTCTCTGGCATTTCTCCGAGCGCCACCCTTATGGCAGTTCACCTCCCAGGCAAGGACAGTGTCCTAGCGGATGCTGTCAGCAGGATTTCCCAGGGCCATCACGAATGGGCACTGGATCCCCTAGTACTGGAGGTAATATTTGCCAGATGGGGCACTCCACAAATAAATCTCTTTGCAGTCCCAGACAATCACCAACTTCCCCTTTTTTGTTGCAGACCCCCAGTGTTGGGCTCAGTCCCTCTGGATGCCTTCCTTCTCAGTTGGGAAGGGAAGTTTCTCTATGCTTTTTCCCCCTTCCCCCTTCTTTTCAAAATGCTAGTCAGAATCAGATCTCAATCCTGCAAGATGATCCTGATCGCTCCAGATTGGGCCAGGCAGCCCTGGTACCCTCCTCATGTCATAGCAGTCCACCCTCCCTATGCCTTCCCAGGAATCACAACCTGTTAACCTGTGCCCAGGGAGAGTTTGGTATCCGAACCTCAAATCTCTCAATCTCAAGGCTTGGCTCTTGAAGAGTTAGAATTTGCTGACCTACACCTTTCTCAAGGTGTATTGGATATCTTGAAGTCCTCTAGGAAGCCTTCCACCAGGGCTACCTATAATTCAAAATGGAAGAGATTTTCCATATGGTGTGCTGGTAAACATATTTCCCAGAATCTGCTGGTGTGCCCACGATCCTGGATTATTTGGTGCATTTGAATTCCTTGGGGCTGAGGCCAGCTACCTAAAGGTGCACTTGGCAGCTGTGTCTGTCTTCTTGTCAACAGGTAAGCCTCTTCTTTATCAGCTCACCCTGTGTTCTCCAAGTTTTTTAAAGGGTTGCTTCACACCAATCCCCGTTCAGGGATCCTGCCCCTACTTGGGATCTTAATATTTGCATCGCTCAGCTTATGCAACCCCCTTTTGAGCCATTGTCTTCAGCAGAGCTGAAGTACTTGACTTGGAAAACTGTGTTTCTGGTAGCCATCACCTCTGCCAGGTGCATAAGTGAGCTACAAGCCTTGTCAGTGGAGCCTGATTTTATCTCCTTTCATAGAGATAAGGTAGTCCTCAGGACTAACAGGAAGTTTTTGCCTAAGGTGGTTTCAGACTTTCACCTTAATCAATCCATGTCTCTTCCTGTGTACTTCACTGACCATTCCTCCTCTGGTGAGAGGAGATTGCACAGTTTAGATGTCAAAGAGCCCTTAGTTACTATATAGAACATACCAAGGGTCACAGGTTCGAATCCCTTCAATTGTTCCTCACTTATGGTGAGGTTGGTAAAGGGAAACCTGCCACTAAAAGATCCATTGCCAGGTGGATTGTCTCTTGTATCCAATTCTGTTACGAAAAACTGGGTAAGGTTCCTCCCTCAGGCCTGAGGGCTCACTCTACCAGAGGTACAGTTGCGTCTCTGGCTGCTGCCGGGGACATTCCTATCCTAGAGATATGTCAAGCAGCTACCTGGAAAACAGTTCACACTTTTACTAAGCATTACTCCTTGGATATCCAGGCTAGGAGTGATGCTCGATTTGGCACAGCTGTGCTTCAGAGCCTGTTTCCCAAGTAGGTTCTGTCCCTCCTCCATGGAGGTACTGCTGTGTAGTCTGCATATGTCATAATATAGCAAGACTTCATGTTGTTTGAAGAAAAAATTACTCACCTTAATAATGTTGTTTCTCCTAATGGAGTCTTGCTATATTATGACCTCCCCCCCAGCCTGCCCCTCTCAGAACCTCTGTTTTTGGGAGGTGGGTGGGCAATGCAATGTTGGCACTTCTTTGATGCCCACTTTATTTCACCCTCCTTGGGTTCTTAGGTGTTATGCTTGAGTTTCTTCTTGAATCCCCCAACTTGAGTCTTTGTTTTGGGATCAAGATCAAAAATGTATTTTTGTAGTTAGTAGCCAACGGCTAGTGTAGGTTTACGGCTTCCACACAGAACCTTAGTGAGTTTTTGCTCGTAAAGATCTAACAGTTTAAGTTTGAGCTTCAACAGACAGTGTTCATCCGAGCTCACGCTCAAGATTCCATGCTCTGCATGGAAGTTAACTCTTTCACCTCGGAGCAGTTCTAACCTGGGGTTATACTGCATATGTCATAATATAGCAAGACTCCATTAGAAGAAACAGCATTACTAAGGTGAGTAATTTTTCTTACGTTTGCTTAGGGCAAAAATTTGCTATATTCAAAAGTGACATGCAGATGAGACTATTTAGGCAGTCTGTGGGTAAACATCTAGATTATCAGCTCATTATGTCCTGATTTGCATGCTGTTTGCCCAGCGCTATTGCAGGGTCCCACAGCTCCACCTGTAGGTCAGTCTGGAAGTACAGGAGCTGGCTGGGTCTGCCCACAGCTGCACCTGTAGGTCAGTCTGGAAGTGCATGGTGGTAGCTGCAGGCTACATTTGTACAGAACTGCATAGAATATTGTGTCCCAGGGGGCTACACAGCACAGGCACAGGTGGTGGTGCTGCATGCAACAGTCAAACTGTAGTTCCTGCTACAATGCACAGCAAACACTACAGTAACAAGGGGGCCAGTAGTGTGAGGGACACAGCAATGCCTATGGTGTGTAGGGCATCAATGACTGCTGCACTTTACACAGTGACAGGCGCATCTTGCAGTTGTGTACTGACAGTGGACATAACTGTTATACTGTTGTGTGACCCACAGGCAGCTTCAACACTCACATGGGATACTGACAGAGACATATACATGGCTGGCTGTGTGCAGTGGTGTCCGTACAGATGTGCGATATGTGGCTGGGGGCACATACCATCAGACAGGCACACTGGTGTTGGGGTATTTCTACATTGGACCATTTGCACTGTGTGGAATTGTCCCAGCCTTGTGGAAGTACCCAGTATATGGTGCAGACTGGCCACCTGACACCCTCCACACCCCAGTTCTGCATGTGTGTGCTGGATTCTGATGGTGTTCACGAAGGGTGGTGTGCAGGTGTGTGCTGTGGACACACTGCCATGGTGTCCACTGGGTTCCTGGTTACCAATTAATGCCTGGCATGGTTGGGACCAGTGGCAGATGATGGCAACATAGTAGGTGTCATCCATGTGCAGCATGTTTCTTCTATGAATGGTTTTTTTGTGTTTAATATTTATTGGTTATGGTCAATAAACCACCACTGGCAGACCCTCACAAACACCATAATTCACACTTGTGAATTACAGAGTTCCGTAAACCATGGTTCTATGTCACATAAAGTTGCAAAACCACAAAGTTGTACAAAGCTGGTTTGCCAAAGTTAAGAAGACTGCCCTTTCCTGGGCAGTAATTTGCACTGCACAATGTGTCATGCTAAATTGTGCAAAAACACTTTGCCTGGCACTAATGCACTGAATATAGCATTGCGCCTGTATTCATGTACACACCCTCTTTTATTGCCCCTTGCATATATTAAACTTTTGCTTGACACTAATGCAGTTTGCCTGCACTATTTGGCCTTCTCAATATAGTGGACTGGTGCAAACCAAGTGCAAAGTTTTGAATATCTGGCCCCAGCTTTTAAATTATCTTCCGCCTTCTTAGGAGGTAAGAGTATATGCTATCCTTTAGAAACTGAATTAAATTAAGTTGTTCCCTAATTAAATCTTATTTATGTGTTTTTATAGATTCCTGGATTTTTTGAACAATGCAAGTACTGGCTGTAAATCCTGGCTTTACTGTACATTAAGAGCAAGGTTTTTTTAATTTGTTTAGACAAATGACTTAAAAATATTTGCCATCCTTTTCAGTGGAATTTGTTATAAAAATCTGAAGGCATTTACTAAAAAGCAGCCTAGGTAATGCTGGAAATGTTGGCCACACACTGGAACAGTCGGCTGCATCAAAACTCCCAGTCAGATACCATAGCAACAATTTAGCCGATTTCTAAAGCACTGAAAAACAGCAACAGATACCTTCTTTTAAATCATTTAAGTCATTGGTTTTAATAAACAGTAAAAAATTTCCAACTGCTGTTACTATTAGTGAACCCATCCAATCTTTCACATACCTGTGTGTACCAAAGGAAGATCTGCTCATTTAGCTGTAATTTCTGTATATTGCAGAGCTTTTTAAAGACAGCTTTTCAATGCAGTTTTTGGTGCAGTTTGCAACTGAAGCCTGTCAGCAGGTCTAAGACTTTTAAAAATGGTGCCTGGCTCCACAGAATGCTGACACATGTGCATGTTGTACTTTAATTCTAAAACCAGGCCTTATGATTAGATCACAGAGAAAGAATATATTAAACTGGTGTGGATTTAAATTCAGAGCATTATCTCTGAAAGAGACATGTTTAAAAGCACTGTATCACCTTATGCACTTTAGATAAAATGGATGGTATTATTTATTGCATCCTATTCATTCAGCTCCTTAATCAATGTAACTATTTATGGGCTTATTTATTTATGTATTTTACTTTTATTCACTTTATTTATTTTGGTGGAGACAAACTCTCTGTGGTAGCTCCTCAAAAGATGTCAAACAGGAGATGATTTTGTATTTTCTTGAAACTTGGCTTCCCAGCCAAATGCCCTTTGGGGTAACCCTTGCATCAGTGTTTGCACACAGAGGTTCTTTGTCTTTTAAATAGTTTTTTATTTTAATGGGTTCACCACAACATAACCCAGACAGACCGTCTTAGGGTAGTTGGTTCATTCCACTGGGGTGTCAAACAGACGAGGCATACTGATGAGTCCTGGTAGGACGAAACACGTGTCTATGTCATCTGTTAGCACCCTTTGCAAACTGTGTGAGAGGCCTTTCGGCACCATGCAATTCTGCTTAAAGTTGAACCAGCGTAACATTCTGTGGTGATTTGCATATGCAGCCCATGATGCTTTGCATTGTGTGGGCATGTGTGATTTTGTATATTTTTGAAACTTGGCTTCCCAGCCAAATGCCCTTTGGGGTAACCCTTGCCTCAGTGCTTGCGCACAGAGGTTCTTTGTCTTTTAAGGAGCAAATAGAACACATAAAGCAAATAAGAATATGTTTTAAAGGTATTCCTCTAATTCTAAAGTAAAAATAAATATTCAAAGGTCCACAAGACCACCACAGAAAGTGTTGCTTCCAGGAAGAGAGATGAGGGAGAAAAAAAAAGGGTGAAACTCCAAAAAAATCAGGATACCAGACATCCTAGTATCCGCGTGGTAGCTGAGACCCCACCTTTACCCTCCTCAGGGTTTATCAACAAAAAAAGCCACCCACCCGCCCACCACAGACTTCTCTGGCAGGACTGGCTTCTAATCGGAGCAGCTGGTGAACCTTGCTATTCTAGTAACACAAGTTGGTCCAGTAAGGCTCTGTAAGAGTTTCTCCAGCACCAAAAAGCACTCAAAGAGTAATAAGGTGCACAGGCAACAGTGACATACCTGTTGAAAAAAACAAAATGCCTTAACAGAGCCCTGCTTTCAGTGCTTCTCCACAGTGATGTAGCATGCAGTTACTACTTCTCCCAGAATCCTTTTGACACACTCAACTAACCAGTGGATGGAGCTGGCAAGGACGAATTACAGATCCTCAGTGTTCAAAGTGGGATATTTTCAGTAATGGGTGATCGCAGCCTTGACCTTGAGAAAGAAGGCAACATCTGCAACATGATTTCTATCATTCTCCTATTACAAGTTTTTAACCATTTGCATTTTTGTATTCTTATATATTTAATGTAGGTGTGTGGCATCGCATTTTGAAATTGTACTGTGAGCTATTAGCTACATCAGCCTTGAAGTAACCAGTCACACTAAATAGTACTGTGCCTTTAAATATATGGAGTACTTAAGGCTTGCTAATCCTCAGTGAGCCTCTCCCCCAGTGAAGACTCGGTTGAGTTAAGCACTGGGGCACACTAATGAAAGGTAGCCAGTGGATAATTTTCCTGTTTGTGGCAACTAGTCTTATAATTGCTGACCTGGATCCTTTTGTGTAAGTACATCAAGTGAAAGGTTTAAATCAGAACTGAAAACCTGGCTATTTAGACAGGCTTTTTTCTGGAGATTGACAGATCTGATAGTTTTAAGGCTACATTTTGAGCTAGATATATACAGCATTCCTGTATTTGTTTCTGTCATTTGATATGATGTATTATTTATTCAAATTCCATTTTGAGCACTGGAAAGGCACTGTATAAGTAAAAATCCTATCCTGTCCTAACCAATCTACAGCATGCTGATTTCTAGTGGATTGCAGTAAGAATCACTGTTTGCAACAGCAACTTAGCAGTTTGTGCCTGTACTCTTTTCACCACTTCTTTAGAGTGTGCAGAGGTGTCATCTGTTTTGAGTTTGGGGAGTGAGCCTTCCCTCACTGCAGTATGGATCCCCAGCCCATGAAGTGCAGCTTGGGGTATGTTTCCAGTGGTACTGTGTGAAATAGAGTAGCTTGAATTTATATTTTTTTCAACTCTGTTTATCTCCCCGACTCTGGAACTGTCTCAGACCTCTCCGCTGGCAGTGCCGCTCTACCACCACTGTGAACCCCGCCATCCTCAAGGTCATTACTTTCTCCCGGGCACTCCCAGGGGACATAGGGTCGAGGAGATCGAAGAGGCGGTGGCGGGGCTCCAGTGTTGGGCATGTGGCATTAAGGCTCTGGGAGGCTGTTGCCTATCCAGGCCGGAGGGGTATTTAGTAATGTTTACACCCCCAACGTGGGATGTGCAATACCGCCCAGCCTGCAACGTGAGTGCTCCCACCACGTCCAGAAGGCAACCGCCCAGCATCTGCCCCAAGCCTGTAAGCCCCTGCGCATAGCAGTGCTGCCGGTCTCCACCAGTGGCCACTGCCACACTGGGCTACCCTGGATCCCTCACCAACAGAGGAGGGCAGTCCCTCGGATGCTCGATCCTCTCTCTCCCCTGCTGACCCCCAGTGGTCTGGGCTTGCTCCCGAACCTGGGTCGCCGGCATGGCGTGAGGTGTGGCATCCAGTGCCTCAACTCTCAGTGCCACTGGGCTGGCTGAGTCGCTTGAATATTATCTAAAAAACCTGAATACCTCCTCAGATATTCCAATTTTGGGGGCTACTTAATACAAAACATCATTTTGTGATATCTCCTATTAGAGGTGGAATAATTTCATCAGTTCAGAGTCATCCTATTGGATACAATTTTCCTGAAATCTGTCATAAAACCCCCAAAAAAGAATTAGGTTTCACCTCCCAACCAGTGAAAAAACAACAGCTTCCCACCTTCAATCTACCATCATTCATGGTGTGGTGTTAGCAGAGAAAACAGATCTCTTCCCCCATCCAAATGCAACCCCAGACCTTCCATGTACCCCCAAAGACCTACTCCCAAATTCGTCTTGAGCTCCTAAATCTGTTCACTTAAGGGGGGGGAGGCTGGTGCCAGTCAGGTAGGAGGGTGCCTGCTAGAGTAATTGTTGCCAGTATGGAAGTTGCCCTGCTCCCATATAGGCAGCCTCACTGGAGCAACACACATCTCAACCTTTGCTATTACTGCCAGGCCAGTGTTTGATGTCATGGTGGCAGGTGAAAAACTTATTTTCCAGTGAAATGGGGCAGACCGTTTTACATGCAGTTAGAGTTAACTTACTTTGAAAAGGAAGCCCTAAACATGTAGAAAATAACAGGAAAAAGCAGGGAACAATAAGAACATAATGAGGCAGCTTGTCTCGTACTAGAAGCATCACATATAATACTGTACTTAAATGGGAACTTTAATTAATGTGACGCTTGGCCAGCTGGTTATGATTGTTCTATGATATTTGTAATATAGAATGTGGTATGTGAGTGTCTCGCATGAGACATCCTGTGCTATGGGTGCCCCTCCCAGGTCAGTGAAGTGCCAAGTGACCTGAAACCAGGAGGTAATTAAAAGACTAGAAGGACTTAATTAAGAGTCTCCTGTTTTCCTGTCTTAATAAGAACTGACCCAGCTGCCAGGATATAGGACTCGTAAACTTTTATGACGTCTTAGAGGAAAAACAAGTTATACCACCATGGTGTGAAAAGTTGTGCCAGGACAGAGGAGTCCTGTATGAGGAGAGAGCCACAAGCAGAACCTCATGGATGCCCTGATGGCAGCAGATGCACAGAGCATCAAGTCACAGACTGTGACTGTAAAGGACCAAACCTTGAGCGTGGAGGGACTAGCAGCCAGTGCAGTGTCAGATCCAGTGAGCATGACAGCAGGGCCATTGCCAGCAAAGGGTCACAGCAGCAGGGAAAGTCACCAGCATTCTGAAGCCAGAAGCAATCAAGCTGCAGATTGAGTCGTGCAGAATGGAGCTGGAGTTCCAGAGGGAGGCTGAACAAAAATGGCGAGAGGCACAGCAAGAACAATGGGAGGCTGACCATGAAGAGCATGAGCGCCAGAGGTGACATGAACTGGAGAAGCTACGACTCCAACCAGTGGCACCAGAGCAGGTAAGTGGCTTGGGTTTAGCTGGAACTACAGGACTGGGTTACAAATTTAATTCCAAATTGATAGCTGAATTTAAAGAGGGGGAGGATATGGATGCCTTTTTAAATTCCTTTGAAAAAGTTTGTATTCAAGCAAAAATTCCTAGAGGGTCCTGGAGATTCCAGCTATTCCCCGCTACTTACCGGGAAAGCTCGGCATGCATTGGGTCAATTGGACAATGAGGACAGTAATGATTACAGCAAACTTAAAGCTCACTGTTAAAAAAGTTTGATTTAACTGCAGAAGCATACAGAGCTAAATTACGTAAGCCCAGGACAAGCCCTGATATGAGCTATGAGGAGCTAGCCACGAAACAACGTCAGTTTTTAAAACACTGGTGGGAAGGAACTGAAGCAAACTCTGCAGATAAAATTGAAAATGCTATTTTGTTAGAACAGTTTTTTGGGGGCATGCCCAGCTGAGCTGAAAACCTGGCTGGAGGACCGAGATCCCAAAACAGTGCAAGAGGCTGCTGAACTCTTGGACCACTATGCCAAGAGCAGACCTCCTCTGAGAGTGAATGGGGTGGGCATGGCAGCGCAGAAAGGGAAAAGCGCTCCTCCAGGGCAGCTCAAACCCTCACTGACTCCGCCGAAACTAGTTAGCCCCAGGTTGTAAAGAAAAGAGTTCTCTGAGACAAGAAATGAATCTTGAGTTTGTAAAGAAACTGGGCATATTGCCAGACAGTATCCCAAAAGGACGAGCAATATGCAACATGGGGCTAAGAAAGAAGTGAGTTGTTTGTGTGTCCCTGGAAGCATGCCTGTGAACATGAGGGAACACATGCACTCAGTCACGGTGAATGGTGTACAGACACAGGGTTAAGGGACACAGAGGCATCCCTGACATTAGTAAAGGGGATCTGGTAGAGCCTGGTCAGCTTATACCCAATGAATTTGTAACTGTATAAGATTTCACTGAGGACAGACAAGGTGGCAGATGCCTTACTTGGGATTTTCTTCCATGTTGGGCTTCCACAGGAGGTTATCACCGATCAAGGGGGTTCCTTCATGTCAGACCTGATGAAATATTTGTGGGAGAAGTGTGGGGTGGTGCAGAGGTGCACAACACTTTATCACCCGCAAGCCAATGGGCTTGTGGAAAGATTTAACAGTACCCTGAAGTCAGTGCTCCAACTGTTTGCTGAACAGCATAGGAGGGACTGGGAGAAATTTCTTCCCCACCTGTTGGTTGCATACAGGGACGTGCCCCAAGAGTTGACAGGATTTTCCCCCCTTTGAGCTCTTATAAGGACACCGGGCACATGAGCCCCTAGACTTGATCCGGGAGGACTGGGAAGGCAAGCACGCCACCCAGGGAACTCCCATAGTGGATTATGTCCTTAGGTTTATGGAAAGGCTAAAGGAGCTTATGGAGACAGCCCAGAGCAACCTGGCAGCTGCCTAACAGAAACAAAAAGTGTGGTACGACTGGAGAACCAGAACTTGCTCGTACACGGTGGGCCAGGAAGTCATGGTCCTTATTCCGGTCTGGAAAGACAAGCTGCAGACTGAGTGGGCCGAACTGTACAAAGTAGTCAGGAAGGTAAATGATGTGAACTATATCATAGAGTTACCTGACAGAAGACAGACAGAAAGAATGTACCATGTCAACATGATGAAGCCATATGCTAATAGGGCTGACATGGTGTTTGCAGTATGTAGTCCTGGGGGAGGGGACGGACAAAGGAAACCCCCTTCTGGACTTGCTGGAAGAAAGCAAGTGGGAGTCCTCTGTAGAGGTGGTTAAATTGTCTCCCTAGCTGGCCCTGGACAAGATCCAGGATGTAAGGGAGGTTTTAACAGACTTTGCCCCACTGTTTAGCACCAAGCCTGGGCTAACCCCCTTAGCGATGCACGATGTGGAGACAGGGACACAGACGTCCATATGGCAGACAGCGTACCGGGTGTCAGAGGCTGTCCAAAAGGACTTTAGGAGGAGGTGGAGGAAATGCTGGTTAGGGGTAATCCAGAGATCCCACAGCCCCTGGGCCTCACCCATAGTCCTTGTGCCCAAGCCAGATGGCTCTACTCATTTCTGTGTGGACTATCATGGACTGAATGCAGTCATGAAGTCGGATGCCCACCTGATGCCCTGGACAGATGAACTCCTGGACAAGTTGAGGAGGCAGTATAGTGCAGTGGTTTAAGGCTCTGAGCTGCAAACCTGGAGACCTGGGTTTGAATTCCATAGCCCCCACTTGCACACTGTGTGACCCTGAGCAAGTCACTTAACTTCCTTGTGTTCCCAGGTTGCACCTGTAAACAAGCTTTCAGCTTAGTGTGTCTCTCCTGGTAAAACAAAGGTAAATGAAAAAAAAGGTTGGGAGGGGGTGACCTACCTTATGACTATCAACCTGACAAAGGGGTATTGGCAGGTAGAGTTAACTGACAGAGCTAGGGAGAGGTTGGCCTTCATCACTCCGATAGGCTTATTTGAATTTAAAGTAATGCCTTTTGGAATGAATAAAGCCCCAGCCACTTTCCAAAGGTTGGTGAACCAGGTGTTGAATGGTGCCGAGGAGTATGCCGTGGCATACCTGGATGACATTGCCATCTTTAGTACCAGCTGGGAGGAACACCTATCCCACCTTAGAGAAGTGCTGGGCAGGATACAGAGGGCCAGGCTCACTGTCAGAGCTGAGAAGTGCCAGGTGGCCATGGCTGAAGTGGCATACCTCGGGCAAGTTGTAGGCCGGGGACAGCTCCATCCTAACCAAGTAAAAATAGAGGTGATCAAGGCATGGCCTAGACCAGAAATGCAGAAGCAGGTCAGGGAGTTTTCTAGGGACAGCTAGGTATTATAGGAAATTGTGCCCAATTACAGTACTGGCTGCTCCCTATCTGACCTGGTAAAGAAAAGGATGCCTAAGAAATTACTTGGGAACCAGCCTGTGAAAAAGCCTTTACCAGACTGAAGGAGGTACTGTGCAGTGCTCCTGTGTTGACAAGTCTGACTATACAGACCCTTTATAGTCCAGACTGACGCCTCAGATGTGGGTATTGGGGCAGTACTGAGTCAGACATCCAACCAAGGGAAAGATTACCCTGTAGTGTACCTGAGTAAAAAGTTACTTCCCAGGGAGCAGGCTTACTCTACTGTGGAAAAAGAGTGTCTTGCCATAATGTGGGCCCTGAAGAAGTTAGAGCCATACTTATATGGGCAGCATTTTGAGGTACAAATGGACCAGAACCCCCTGGTTTGGCTGACACAAATGGGAAAGACTAATGGTAGACTGCTAAGATGGAGTTTGCCTTGCAAGGGTATGATATGACAATCTTACATAAGGGCTGGAGCGACCAACCAGAACACAGATGGCCTTTGCGTCTGTATGAGGAGTGAACTGATTTGGGTAGCTCATCCCATGCAGGGATAGAGCCCCAAATTCAGTCTAGGTGGGAGGATTGTGGCGCTTGGCCAGCTGGTTATGATTGTTCTATGATATTTGTAATGTAGAATGTGGTATGTGAGTGTCTACATGAGACATCCTGTTGCTATGGGTGCCCCCAGGTCAGTGAAGTGCCAAGTGACCTGAAACCAGGAGGTAATTAAAAGACTAGAGAGACTTAATTAAGGGTCTCCTGTTTTCCGGTCTTAATTAGAACTGACCCAGCTGCCAAGATATAGGGCTCATAAACTTTTATGACATCTTAGAGGAAAAACATGTTATACCACCATGGCGTGAAAAGTTGTAAAATCTTTGACCTACCTTGGGAGCAGGAAACCACACAAGATCAAAGGAAATGCTTGATTAAAGACTGTCATAATTTGAGAAATTAGTTTTTGCTGAAGTCACAGTATTTAAAATATCTTCTGACAGGAAGATCATTGTATATATTTTATATTCTAAAAGGAGGAGCTAGATGACATCATAGAAGGGGTGTGTGAGAGAGACACAGTTTAACTAGGACTTGTGTCTGATCTTTGTGAAATATATTTTTGGGCTCTTAAGAAACAAGATATCTGATGTAACTTAAGCACTGCACAGAGGTAATACATTAGCTAGAAAAGATCTAATTGTATGTTGGTAGGACTTTGTCTGTAGTTTTCCTTGTTTTCTTTATGTGATTGTATGCTCTGATATACAGTATTGTTCTGTGTTTACATTATACATATATTTATCCATTTTAGTAAAAATATTATTTTGAAAGGCTGCCTGGGTGTGTCTTAAGTTATTTTTGCATGTGATGTATAGAGGGTTAAGACTGACAAAACCGTTCATAAGTTTGATGGTGTTACTAAACTGGAAAAAGGTAACAATATACTGTACCTAAGGTCTTCTATAGAGTTTTAAGGGTTCATTTGGATACCTGGTTAAGTGCCCTGAGGTAAAAGACATATTGCATCCCCAAAGAGAATTTTATCTGAGCCTGTACATTTGGGTGCGCTAGCATAAGGTTCACAGTTTGAATCCCCAGAACTTGAGACCAAAGGTGATTCAGACACACAAGTAGACAGGAGGGTTACCCTGTCTGTTACCTGTTCACATTACTGCGCTCTGAGGTTGGCACTGTGGGAGCAGAGGGCCTGACCTGCTGAGTGCTTTGTGACAATTAACAGTGCTCATAATAGCTTGAAAAGGCTTTGAATGCAGTACCAGGCTTATTACTAGCTGTCAGTAGTCCAGAACTATCAGTGATGAAGTCTGCCTTATATTGATATTATCTAGTCACAATGTTTAGAACTTTGTGATGTCATGTAGGGTAAAGTTGTGCCTAATACATTGTTAGGCATAGTTTCATCCTGCATGACATCCCAAGGTTCTAAACAGTAATGGCAACGTAACATCAATATAAGGCAAACATAGTGGTCACTATATCTGGACCCGCTGCAAGCTTCATACAAAAAAACATATGGGCAACTATGCACAACAAGGCTGTGTTTCCATTGAGGGGTGAAATAACATCAGAGACTTTGAAAGCAAAGCTTGAGCATTCTCTATGATGTCATCTCACCCCAAGATGGAAACATCTGCCTTGTTGTTTATGATTTGCCCATACATTACTTTGAATAGTATATGTTTGTTTTACTTCATTTAACTCCTTTCTAACTCTGTCTTGAACTTCAGTCAAATAAACAGAAAAGCGACAAACAACAGGATAGGAATAAAAGCATTTAATATGATTTAAGTAATAGTAGCTATAGGAGCTGGCAACACTTCTAGTAGTTCATATTTTTGACAGATAGCTCACTTCAGCCGGCCTGGTAGCACTGAGGGCTGAGGCGTGGATGCCTTACCTGCACTACTGTACACCAGCGACCCGGGTTTGGAAGCGACGTTGGATGTTGGGGTGCTGGAGCATGGGAGGGAGGAGCAGGACTGAGCAAGCCGGCAGGCTGCTCTCCTCTCCCTGGGGTGGTGGGGTGGGTTGTCACCCCCCCCCCGCAGTTCTGCTCCTACTGGGTGGAGGTCTGGTGGGTAGCATAGGTGGGAGTGGGTGGCACTGTCACAGGTGGGTGGAAGGAGCTGAACTGGCACCACAGTATGCATGCAAGCCTACACACGCATGCATGGCCGTGTACTGGGGCCTCAGTGGGACAAGCAGGAGAAAAACCTAAAAAAAAAAAAAAAACCAGATATCTCACTTGCACTGTTGTCAGTCTTGTTGATATCTTTGTTGTGAGGATCTGCAAGGTATGTACTATAAGCATAAGGAATCTTAATAGTGACAGAATTCTATGTTGTTGTACCACAGTAATAACATAACTACTGGGGTACAACAGCATGCTGACATCACACCTGTGGTACACCAGCATCAGGAAGTGTGGATTTCCATGCACAACATCACTGAACCATATACTGTACTACAGTACAGGTAATTCCAGTACCTTATTTGAAAGATGTTTTCATGGGCTTTCAGACTCTGATGGGCTAGCATCAGTGTTGCCAGCTGACAGAATAGCACTCAGTCAGCAAAAATGGAGAAAGCATCTTCTTGCTGGGTTTCACTCTGCTTTTATTTGTAAGCCTGGAGGCATCAGATACTCTTTTAATACAGCAGTGTGAAAAGAATATTTGTTATTTGACAAAATGCAGTCCATTCTTTGAGCTCAAGGAGTCAGGCAGTGAACAGGGGTGTCCGTTTGCTCACCAAGAATGCACACTCTCCACCACTGACATTTTATTATTAGCATCATCTGCGTAAGAGCTGGTGTGTCAGAGCTGGGGTGTTCTTATATATTGTTATACTTTTGTAACTATGCAAATATTGTGGCCTTCACCTCTCCAACTTGCTTGTTTAAAATGTTGTTTATGCTGTAGCTCATCCATGTCTTTACCATACAGAGTAATCTCCCAGGCTGTGCCTGAAAACAGACAATCTGTGTTTAGTGCACGTATCAGGTCACCCAAAACTAAGTAAGTACAGTGGAGCCCACCAGGATGCAGTGCAGTTCAGCTGAGTTACTACAGAAAACAAGGCAGTTTCAATGGGGGTTAATCCCCTCGTCATGCAGGAATCTGTGACACCGAGTTGCATCCTGTGGGCTCTCCTGTAAAATAAATAGAGACGTACCTCCTTTAGAAAGCTGTTTGTGCGCATTCTTAGCTCTGCATATGAATACTTGGACACTAGCAAGATTTTCATGACAGCTGTTGCTTACAATAACTACTACCAGCATATTCTTTATAGCACTATGCTACCTTTTCAGAAAGGTTCATATAAGCGCATATGGTACACTCTGTGGTGTTTTGGTGTTGGTCTGCCACTATGACCCTTACCTTCTCTTCTGGCCTTCTATGCCCATCTCTCACTGCTCTGGTAGACATCGTCTTGCTGGACCATGCAAATAACTGAGTTGGATGCAAAAAATAAAGGTAGAAACTCTTTATTCATCACAGTGGCTATCTGAACACCTCCATGAAGTTCTACCTCAGACTGAGAGATTTCCCAGACTGCCCCTGGGATCACATGGCACTACCAGACAATGTATTATTCTATCTCAACGACAGTGCTCTTGAGTATTCTTAAGGGGGCAGCTAAACATTAAGCCCCATGCTGACTGTGTACTACACCCCCCCACCCCACCCCAGGTTGTGGAAGTGAGTACCACTCAACAAATAGTAATATATCAGTACAAAACATGGAAAAAGTTGCAAAATATCAAGCTTTGCATGGCACAATCTGACATAAGAGTACTCCACTGCTGGGGAGGGTTAGGAAAGGATCTGGACTACAATGGTAACCAGTCAGTGTAGTACCAGGGAAGTGAAAACACCATAGTGACCTGAAGCTTGGTCAGAGTGTCACGTGCACAGTGCAGGGAAGGGAGAAGGGAAGACAGAGAAGGAGACGCAGCTGGAGATGACCCAGAATTATGAAATGCAAAATTTCAGTGAACAGTTGCAGAACATGGAAACAAAATGTAACTGTCCTTTTGAAGAAAATATTCATGTACAGAAAAAAAGTTAATGCAGTTGCAGTACCATTAGCAAAAATGTTGATGCAGAGAAAAAGGTATATTGAGACATTTACTGCAAAAGAACAATTGAGCACAGACAGTGAGGAATACTATGGGCATCAGAATCATTAGTCTCAAAAACAGAGTCCGGATGCAGAAAAGTTCAAGACTTGCACCAACTTTTCTGGTCAGTAGGAATAGTGTTATACATTGCTTGAACAAGTTCTTGACAGGATGGGGTAAGGTCCACAAAAACAACCCAAGAATTCTGAAAACTGTCAGAATCTCACCATTTGACTCTAAGTCCAGGATCCATTCACAAATTTCTTGTGTAGAATCTTCTTGATCTGGTACACAGGGGGTGTGCACAAGAGAGTCCTGAGAAGATTACTAAGAACTATAAATAAAACCTTTTTAACAAGTGATAGAGAGTGTCAAAGAAATTATATAAACCTTATATCATTCCTCACCTTGATTATGGATCTCCTATCTGGAGCCCATATTTAAAAAGGAAGATTAATTTAATAGAAAAAAAATGCAAAGGAAACTAACAAAATCTTTAACTGGTTTCAAAAACAAGGAATATAGGTCAAGAATAAATGAATTAAAACTGTTCACACTGGAGACTCGAAAACAAAGGGATGATCTACTTCTGACTTATAAGATTTTGCAAAATTCTATCTTGATGTGGTTATGTGACTTCAAAAGTAAAGATATATCAACCAGGGATTTGAGATCCCATAGGAGACAATTACAGTATATGTTCCTAGGGTTAAAACAGTAAAAAAATTACAATTCTTTACTATTAGATCGGCAAAATTATGGAATTCTCTACCTAGTAACATAGTAATGGCACCCTGCTTTGAGCAATTCAAGCTCAGATTAGATGTTTTTCTGATCCAAAATCAGTTAGGTAACTAACCCCACTAGGAGTGAGAGATAGTTAAATTGAGAGGGCTGAGAAGTCCCAGGAAGTTCGTCAGACAGAAGGTCAGGTGCAGCAGAATCCATCTGGAGAGAGTTAGAAGTGTGAGCATCTGACTGAACTGGTTGCAGGTTATCAGGAGAAATTCTGATTCTGAAAGAATAGCAGGCTCAAGTGTAGCTTCAATACTGGGAGGACTCAAATAATCTGGGAGGGTGTTACTCAAATACCCATGCTTCAGATGATCGATGTGGACTTTAAGCACAAGCTTTCCATTTGACTTGCATTGTTGTAGTTGTAGTAAAAATGTTATTCTGAAACATCAGCAAGGGATAGCCCAATTTAAAGCTCATTTTCAATGGGGTCCCATTGCAGATGGACTTGAACTAGAGGAAGCTTTTCCACAATGTGGAAAGGACAAGCCCAAGGGCAGAGCAGTTTCTTTGTGGTGGCCAGAACTAAGACAGGGCAATACAAATAAAGAGTGTCTCCCATAGAAAATGAAGGATCATGAGACTTGGCTGCTGCCATCTTCTGCATGGCAGATTTTCTCTATCCCAGTGTGGTGACTGCAATATGTCTGGCCAGTACAAGCTGTTCCAGTACAGGGATAATGTATGAGAAAGCTGACTTTGGAACTCCTAGCTATGATCAATCAATCAATTTAGTTTATTGTTCGGCTATAAGCCTTTACAAACAATAGCAAATACCACATTTAAAATACATCACATGGAAACAGTCCATATAGAGTAAATGCAATTCTTGAAACCTCTTCATAAAATACTCTAATCCATCAATTTAAATTCTAAATATATCTGTCATGCAAGTAACAATTTATGACTGTAATCTCACATTGTTTTAATGTGTACTAGTGAATATAATATCTTTTTAGTCCAAAATATTTCTACCGTGTGATTATATACGAACCAATGAAAAAAAAAAAACACATAGACTTTGTTCAAGACATGTTCATCATATGAATTACATAAATAATGAACCCTTTGGTGAGGGGGGAGGTCAAGATCCTTTAACAAACTACTCAACCATTCTTGTATTCCCTTATCATATAGAGGACACATAAGCAAGATGTGTTTTAAGTCATACTCACAATTCATATTACATTTGCAAAAAGGAGTTGTTATACCCTTTTTGTCCAAAGGAAATATCATTTGCTTTATGTAACTTACCTGTGAGCTCCTCCCAAAAAGGTTTCATTTCCCCAGAAGTTTTGGTTCCACTTCCGTTCTTTTTTTGCCCTGGGTCCTGTTCCTGGCACAGCCCTGTGTCTTCTGTCTTTTCCTGCTGGCGCAATGGTTTTGGAGAGAGAGAGTGGGGCCGGAGGAGCAAGCTCGTGGAGTTGCAGACTTTTGAAATGGCACTGCAGTGTCTGTGAGCTCCATGCATGCGCAGTAGTACATTTTGGTATGGCCATTTTGGTGGCTGTTTGGTCTGTCTCTCCAGTGGTCCCAGTCCCAGTACAGAGCAAGAGAGAGGACCGGAGACCTTGGGAATCAGAGAAGCAGCAGGAGAGAAAGGGAGCTGTTTTAGTGGCGCCAATCGCATTGGGTATTTGGGAGCTGTCTCATTAATAGTCATGGTGAGCATCCTTTGAAGTACTGGAGTTTCTGTCTAGTGCCTAGGGGCACTAGAAATAAATGCTAGGATAGGGAAAAGGAAAATGAATGAAATAAATAAGGTATGCTGCTGCAAGGAAATGGAGAGCTGTCAGTCCATAGGAGTGTAATTAAGCAAAAGGGTCTTCACGGACTGCAACCAGAGGATAAAGTGGGGCTATGTGTGTGTGCCTAGGAAATATGAAATGGTAGCAGTGACTGAAAGAGGGCAGGTTAAAATGGTTCAGTAATGCTGTTGCTTAGCAGGGCTCAGGGGTGGCTACAGCTGTGTGGGGAAATGAAGTAATAAAAAAGGGTTTGGCTGCAGGGACACTTGAAATCTGGGACTCTGTGTAAATTGTGGACACTGTCTACATCCAGCCATCATGTTGGGCAGCCATATGACACCAGCCAGCCAACCACCGAGCCAAGGTTCTTGCCAGGGACTCTGGGACTGATTGAAATGACTTTGGGAGGAAAATACTAGGGAATGTTTAGGTGCCTTTTTCTGCACCAATGAGGCATTGAGGGAGTCTCATACATATTAATTTTTGCCCCTGGATGGACAGTGACTCCAGCCAATGGGGAGTGAAGAAAGGGCTCCCAATAAAGCAAGGACAGTTGGAGTTTGAATCAGTTCAGTGGAGCTCCTCCAGAGGGCTCCAGCCCATGGAGAGATTGGGGCTGCGAGATGGGCCTGCCTGGGGCTGCCAGCAATTTGTCCCCAGGGCAGGGAGTGCCTGCCCATCAGGAAAAAGAAGAAGGAACTTGGACAGAAAAGGAAAGCTGCAGGATGCTGAAAATTCTGTGTTGTTCTGAAGTTGCACCGCAGCGGTGAGAGAAGCCTAGCTCGAATGGAAAAAGGAAAGCTGCAGATTGTGAGAGACAGGTTGTGTCCTGAGCCTGAAGAAAAGGACAAAGGTTGAGTCTAAGCCTGGAAAAAGACCTAGGCTGCATTCTGAGCCTGGAAAAAGAATGAAGGTTGCATCTAGGCCTGGAAAAAGACAGGATACAGAGGATGAGGAACATTAGAATATACTGTAAATGAGCTGAGAAAGAGAAAAGGAGAGTAGGAACTTTCAATTAGAAATTGCTATGTACCTGCATGGTGAGAAAACGGACTATAAGTGCAGGTGATATGTGTAGCCAGATGAGAATGTGGCTGTGTTAAAATTGAGAGACTGTGAATGCAGAAGGATGGACAGGTGCTTCTCAGGGTTGAGTGCCTGTTGTCTGCTCCTGAGATACAGCAAAAAGAGAGAAATAGATTACTGGCTACACACTGCGGCAAGAAAAAGAGAAGAAAGAAAAGAAGCAGAAGAGATTGTGCTGAATTGTTTCTGCTGACACCCAGGGCCAGATGGGGAACTTGCTAACCCCCATCAAGTGGGGTCTGCCACTGCAAGGGGTCACAGGGTCTTGTACCTGAGTGCTAGGGTGTTCTGATCAGAGGGAGCTGGACCATGGGGCCACTCCCCGGTCTCGGTCCTCTGTAGTTGGCAGGCCTTGCGCACATGCCCTGCAACTGGACCTATAATGGGCCAAAGGGGGGCAAGCTGCAAGATCTGCTAGCAAGAGAGAGCAAGCTGCAGTCTCTGTGCCCCATGTTCAAGTAATGTGCTCTGGTTCTGCTGTGTTGTCATCCATCCCCAGGACTTCAGTGAACTGTGCCATCTAAGGACTGATTCTGCATAACCGTGAGTAAATTGCAGGAATTGCCCTGCATCTGAGGACTATAAATATGTTTGTCCACTAGGGCAGGAGGTAGAACTAAGGACTAGAGGGCAAGATAAAGGTTTAGCTTTAAATAAAAGAAAGGAATGTAGAGTTTAATTCAAGTAAGCATGCCAACGCCGGCTACCAGCTGCACCTCAGGCCTGCAACTAGAATCTGGGTACCCAGTGAAGGACTTTGGGGATTTGAAAGGGACTTGGACTTGCAGGTCTGGGTTTAAGTAGTTCTGCAGCAGTTAGCTAGGTAGACAGATCTGGTGGCTACATTGATGAAGGTTTGAATAAAAGGGGAAATGTGATTTTGGGGAAGTGCAGAAGCAAAATGCTTACTTGAATGCTGTTCCTCTTATCCAATCCTAAACCCTCTTCCCCCTGTAAATAAACCATGGAGTTATTGTTTTGCAGCAGAAAATGGATACAGAGCCTAATTTTAGTGAGCCTGTTTATTGGATGAAATGGAAAAGGTAAAATGTTTTAACTGAATGTGGGGAGGTTCAAACTTGATAAGTCCATGCCTAGGGTAACTGCTGGGGAGGTGGGTTGGTACAACATCCCAGGGGTTGTACCACAGGTAATCAAGGCCCACTTATACTGTATATACTCTGGTGGAGGCACCGCCATTTTATTTTCTAACTTTGGGAAAGAACCCCTTATTATAGCTATGGGAACCCGGGCCCCTATTCTGGCAAGTGGTCACCCAGGTAAGGGTAGTGTCCCTCTCCCAGATGGCACCAGAGAGGCACTACATTTATATAATTCCATTCTAAATCTTGTCAATGTCCATCTCTTGACTGGATCAATTGTTTTCTTTAAAAATGGTTCCATTGCATGTTTGGTTTTCAACAGTTTATACCATCTATAATATTTCAAATTCAAAAGATGAAAAAAATAATTTCAGGTTTCTGTGTCTCTGATCCTGGTTTTTAATTGTATAATTATTTCTCCCTTAGGTCTTACATATATTTCACTAAGCAAATGTCCAAGGCCAAATAGGAACAATTTCTCCTTAATTAATTGATTAGACAAAGATTGAAATCCCATAGTAGAATATTGAATTCTTCTTCGAGACAATGCCTGGGAAGATGTGACTCTGGCAACATGAATAATCAAAATAAAAATGTTAACTGTCTCTCCATTATCATAGTCTGAAGTGAAAATTGACCCATCTCCAATCTTAATGGTTCTGAGGGAACTGACTATGGAATCATAAGTACATAACGATATAGTATATTCATTATTGTATTTAAAGTTTTGATTTCAGTATATCCTCATATTTCAGCTGCATACAAAACACTAGATTGTACTTTTGCATTGACACATTTTACAGCCCCTTCCACTGAACCCTTACTTGTCTTTAAATTGAAGCTTTTAAACACATTGACCGCAGTTTTTAGTTTGGTCTCAAGAAATAGAATCTGGGTTTTCCATGTTCAGTTCCCTGTAAACCGATCCTCTAAATAATCATAAAATGTAGTTGTTTCCAGTCTGTTATTATCTATATATAAAACTGGTACTTTCTTGCTCCTATTACCAAAAATAACTATTTTAGTTTTGTCTCTATTTAGCAAAAGTCTGTTTTCTTTACACAATGAGGAAATATAATCTATTTTTCTTTGCAAACCCAGCAGGGAGGTTGATATCAGGACAATATCATCAGCATAAGCAAGGCATGAAATCCTCCTTTTCTCTACAACAGGGGAATGACAGTCTGGATTTTCCAAACTCCCCAATTTATTATTTATATAAATATTAAAGAGAGCTGGGGCCAACAGCCACCCCTGCCTAGCCCACAATTTGTCTTAATTAAAGAAGTCATACCTCCGAATTGATTAAATTGTACCCTAGTCCACATATCAGACTACAACCTTACTACAGTATCTAATAAAATTAAATCCATTCCCAAATCTTCTAGATTCTTCCATAGCAAGGATATTCTTATACTATCAAAAGCTGAACTCAGATCAACAAAACAACAAAAATATTTGCCTTCTTCACTTTCATGTATTTCTATATAATATATGACAATACAGAACAATGTTGTATAGTTGATCACCCAGATCTGAACCCATTCTGGAGTTCACTATAAATGCTGTTTTCATTAAGCTAGATCTGTATTCTTTGTAAAATTATCCTAGCGAATAGGTCAATGACAAATGTGGAAAGGAGATGGGAGGTCATAAAACGGGGACTTCATGAGGCAGTCAGAACCTGCGCTAAGGTGAAACGTAAGGGAGCAAGGTCACATAAACCATGCTGGTGGTCCAATGAGGTTCAGGTGAGAGGTCAGAGAAAAGAAAGTGGCCTACAAAAAATATAAAACAACAAGAGGGGATAGGGATAAGGAAATGTACCATCTTGCATCTAGAAAAGTCACCCGGATGGTGAGGGGGGCAAAGTCCAGTAAAGAGCAGCGGCTGGCACAGGGGATACATGGAGGGGAAAAAGGGTTCTTCCGGTACATTGGGGAGTGGAGCAAAACTAAGGGCCATCTCAGCAGATTGAGATCAGAAGGAGGGTGGGTGGAAGAGGCGAGGGACCAGGCAGAGGTATTTAATGAGTACTTTGCCTCTGTGTTCACTAGGGAGGGGGATGGGATATCTACAAAGCAAGATACAATGGGGATAGAAGCGGCAGTGAGTGGGATCAGGGGAGCAACATAAATGGAGCAAGAGGGAGGGAGAGGTACCCCAGGGGTGTCACATCAGGATAAGGATAAAAAGGCCAGTAAGGTGGAGGGGATGGATGATGCTATCTCTGCCAAAAGGGTGTGGTTAGCCCTCAAGGCCCTAAAGAAAGACAAATCTCCTGGGTCGGATGGCATTCATCCGAGAGTACTATGGGAATTGGCGGACATACTGGCTGCACCCCTGGTGGAGCTCTTCAACAGGTCACTTGAGACAGGGAGGGTACCTAGGGATTGGCGAGAGGCACATGTGGTGCCAATCCATAAAGGGGGGTCGAGGGAAGTACCAGGTAACTATAGACCCATCAGTTTGACCACGGTGGTGGGAAAATTAATGGAGAGTATACCAAAGGAACGATTGAGGTGTACTTGGAGGAGGTGGGAGGTCTGGATAGTCAGCAACATGGGTTTGTGCCAGGTAGATCATGTCAAATCAATCTTGTGGAGTTCTACGAATGGGTAACATCAGAACTGGACAGGGGAAAGCCTGTGGATGTATTATTCTTGGACTTCAGCAAGGCGTTTGACTCTGTCCCCCACAATGGTCTGGTGGAGAAACTGATGGGGTTGGGAGTAGGCCCTTTGATGGTCAGATGGATTGAAAACTGGCTAGCTGGATGCACCCAGAGAGTAGTGGTCTGTGAGGGCTCTGAACCTAGAGAGGTTGGTGGTGGGGTATCGCAGGGGCTCGGTCCTGGTCCGATCCTGTTTAATGCATACATATCGGACATCGGGGGTATAGGGTGTGAAATGAGTCTCTTCACTGATGACACCAAGATGGGAGCAGTAGTTGAGGGAGAAGAGGGGAGGTTGGCCCTGCAAGGGGACCTGGACACCCTGGAAAGCTGGGCTCACACATGGAAATTAAATTTCAATATCACCAAGTGCAAGGTGTTACATCTTGGGTGGGGAAACCCTAAACACAGGTACACCCTGGGAGGGGAGGCGCTAGAGGCCTCAATAGGGGAAAAAGACCTAGGGGTCATGGTGGATGCATGTATGAAAAACTCTGAGCAGTGCAGGAGGCAGCTAGCAAGGCAAACAGGATGTTGGGATGCATCGTAAGGGGATCACCCTCGAGCAAGGAAGTGATTCTGCCGCTGTACAATGGACTGGTTAGACCACACCTTGAATACTGTGTACAGTACTGGAGACCACACTTGAAGAGGGACATACAGCTCCTGGAGAGGGTACAGAGGAGGGCAACTAAGATGATACGAGGCCTAGGGAATTTGACGTATGAGGACAGACTTGAGGAGCTCTGCCTGTTTTCATTGGAGGAGAGGAGAGATGGGGGGACATGACTGAGGTCTTCAAGTACCTCAAGAGAATAAATAGGGTAAACATGGAGGGGATCTTTAGACTAAAGCAGGGAGGTATCACCAGAGGGCATGGTTTGAAGGTGGAAGGGTAAGGGGGAAAAGAGGAGGAGGTTTTTCACTGAGAGGGTGGTGGACCCTTGGAATGCACTGCCTGGCAAGCTGGTTCAGAGATCCACAGTGGAGGGCTTCAAGACAGGGTGGGACAGACACAGAAAGTGGATGTATCAGATGATGGCCTGTCCCAGGGGGGTGGGGATGGATGATAGGGGTTTCTGGAACACAAGGGGGGGGAGGGCCTCGGCATACAACTAGGGATCTGAGGTTCAAGCAGACTTGATAGACCGTAAGGCCTAATCTGCTGGCAAATAGTATGTTAGTATGTTAATAGTTTTTGAGAGGCATCGATTACACTGGTCAGACAATACATTTTGGGATCTGAGGCATCTCCTTCTTAAATAATGGAAACATACTACTTCCCAACCAACTAGTTGGAATCTGGCTTCCCTGTATAACATAATTAAACAAGTATCTAAGAAAGGAATCCAGAAACCTAGGAAGGATTTATACATATCTATCTAGATTTGATCTGGTCCTGGGGCCTTATTTGCATGGACTGTTACTATTGCTTCTCCAATCTCATTATCGCCTATATACATTGAATAAGGTGCATATATTTGTTTTATATATTTTAACTTGAATGTTTTCTAGATCTTAATTTTCCACATCTGTATAATAAAGACTTTGAAAATGATCCTCCCAAGATTTAGATGGTACTGTGGAACCCTCTTATAATGGATACATTTGTGCAAGCAGGTTCTGTCCATTATAAGGGGTGTCCACTATATCCTAAAGTCTTAAAATATAACTCTCCTCTACCACAGCTCACACACAAGAGTTAAAATCAGAACATGCCCCCTCCTCTGCCCACCAAGCATATGGGGAACTGTTATTTGCAGCTGATTGGGAACTCAGCAGTAAACAAGACTTGAAAGATTTTGTTGTATAGTACCTGTGCTGATTGGGGACCAGGGGGCTGAGCAGTAAATGTAATTGGCAAGATTTTGCTGTACAGAACCTTTGCTTACTGGGGAATCAGGAGAGATCAGGAGTGATCCCCTGGAGTAAAGTGTCAGGTATCAGGTATGACTCAGACAAGGTGAATGATGTCCTTATACTGCCAGACAAACCAGCTGAATAATCAGGTGACAGGAGGTGGAAGACTAGGTTTGCTGGCAAAGGCACCTAGCTTCACCTGAGCTCTTTTCTTCTAGGTTTGCTTGTAAGGTCAGAGCAAGGAACAACATTATCAGAGTAAGGAAAAAGATTAAGGCTTCTTTTTGCTAGGCAGATTTACTGTGTGTTGTTATTTTCTTTTGTGCTCACAAAATTTGATACTGTCTTTTGCTTACATTTTACTGCTGTTACCTTCTCTGATTCAAACTGCTGTTGCAGGATATACCTTCTGCAGCATTATTACAGGGTGTGCCTACAGGGTTGTTACTGTTTTGTGCTTACAGATTACTGCTGTAATCTTCTCTGATTCAAATAGTTGGTTTTTTTGCAAGGTATGTTTATTTCAAATTCGGATTTATACCCTTTGAGCCAGGGGCTCGTTTACAAAGGCTCCAAGTCAACAAGGAATACAAAACATTTACAGGTGATGAAACATTGCAGAACGTAAAGAACATCAACTAACAAGTAGTATTAGTGTGCAGTTACAACATTAAGCAGCGTACAATAAGTGAGGAGAAACAGGATCACACTTGCAGAGAAACATATTAATGCAGCACTAATTAAGAGTGGTACAGTGTTTAACAATCATGTTACAGTTCAGACAGGGCGCTCCCATTCTGCAGAAATGCAGTTTAGCAGCCAAGGTGAGACTTTGTCAAGAGGAGGTAGTAGGTGGGGGGTGGGCAATTGTGGAACAGGAGGGTGGGAGTGAGAAAGGGTAGTGTTTGACAGGTGCGAGAACGGCTGTCAGAGGCCATGGGTTAACAGAAACACTGGCAGTCAGATTTACTGGCAAGAATAGATCGAAGCCCATTTTTAAAGTGGCCAAGTCTGGGGGAGTCGGCAAGGTCTGCAGGCAGATCATTGAACCATTTAGGCCCACAGCATCTTCTGTTACTGCTTTACTTTTCTCTGTAGCAAAGTGTTTTTTGCAGGGTATATCTTATGTGAAATTGTTACAGGTGGTGCTTACAGGGTTTACAGTTGTATCTATCATTAGGCTAAGCTTTCAGGGCTACTGCATTTGCTGGTTGATTGTTTCTGCTCTTACCTCCTTGTTTTTTCATCCGTGGATCTTTTTCTGCAGGGAAGGGCCACCAACCACCCCATCCCCAACCACCCCATGCTACACTCCTTTTATAGAGTAGCATAGTCATGACATTTCCTGTAGCAAAGCAGGAAGGGGAGGATCAGAGGGGTATCCACTCAGTGACCTCACTTACAGGGGCACAAGTAATTTAACTTGTTATAACAAGTTACAAAAAAAAAAAAAAGACTTTTGCTTTCGTTTTCCTCCTTCTAATTATTCAGACCAGGTTATAAACTCGGCAGCTCAAGTGGAATGGATATTATTAACTGCAGGCACTGTGGGCCACTTTTCAAAAGGGCAGTTATACAGGATTTAAGATGCTGTCCTACAGCTGGACCATTGGAGATCTAAGGGCTCAGCTCCAGGCAGCATGGGCAGAGACTGCACACCTCAAATCATGTATTCTGGAGGAAATATACTATAAGAACCGCCTGCCATTTCCCCAACATCCAACTAAAGCACCTTGACCACAGAGGGTAGTTGGTCTGGGAGGTTGGCAGATGGTTAGGAGGGGCAAATTGGGTGCCCCATTACTTGATGCTCTCCAACGTATCCCCTCCACAAACCATATAAAAACTACAAACAGGTATCTGCCTCTATCTCCAAAATCAAACAAAGGGGCAGAGAACACTGCAGAGCAGGATACTGCAGCACAGGAGCTAGCACAACAAAACTCGCCCAAAACAGGGACCAAAACAAAAAAAAGGCAAAAAGGAAATCCAAAACACCTCTGATCATAGGAGACTCCATGATTCGGGGAGTTGATACCTACCTCCAGCAGGGGTAATGGTCAGTCTCCCAGGTACATCAGCATGGAGAGACACTGACCGCATTGCTAAAATCATGCAGGAAGCAGGAGAAAACATCAATGTCCTGGTATACATAGGGACTAACAATACATAGGGACTAACAATCTCTCCAGCCGGTCAGTTGTGGAGACCAAGAAGCACCTGACCAGGCTGGGAAACAAACTGTCATCCATTTCATCTGGCATCTCCTTCTCTGAGATCCTGCTGGTTTGGGAGAGGGGGACAGATGGACGGAAGGTCAGAGAAGGGGAGATAGGGAGCTAAACATGTGACTCAAGGGCTGGTGCCAGGAAAAGGACACAAATTTGCAGGTAACTGGCAACAGTTTTTGGGAGCAAAAGTTCTTTACATTTGATAGACTACATCTGACTAAGGAGGGAGTCAGTGCATTGGGGCAGAAGTTTGACGTCTTTGCAGAATATTTAAACTAGCCAATCAGGAGAGGGGAGCAGCACCTGATATATTGGACAGAAAGAACACCCCTCCCCCCTCAGCTAGTGATCAAACAGGAGTTCAGCATGTTTGTAGTTCCTTTGCATCATCGGGTAAGGAAGAAGGTCCTGCTCCCCATACGACAAGCAGGGGAAATGCCGGACCTCACCCAACAACTAACACACCAAAATTTGGCCAGTGGAAAATCATGTACACAAATGCCCACAGTCTAGGAAACAAGATTCCTGACCTGCAGGCAACAATGACAGAGGCTAAACTGGACATAGTAGCCATTAGCGAGACATGGTTCACCAGTAACCACACTTGGGAGACTTCAGTACCTGGCTATGTACTGTTCAGGGGAGAGACCGAGGTGCAAAAAAGAGGGGGGAGTAGCCCTTTATTTCAATGAAAATATCAAAGCTACAGAAATTCAGAATACACATAAGGTGCCAGAAGAACTGTGGGTCAACCTGGAAACAGGAAATGGGACAGCCATATGAACTGGGGTTGTCTACAGGCCTCCAGACCAAGGAGAGGACATAGACACATTACTGTTAGAAGACATACAAAACATGACAGCTAAAGGGGAGGTTCTGATAATGGGAGAATTCAACATGCCAGATACAGGGGTAACATCATCAACCAGCATGGCGGCTTAACCTAGAGCTCCGGGACCATGGTGCTATAATCAAATGCAATCCAGCATGGTTAGCCCCCCGAAGCAGCATTTAAAACAATGGTGACAAGCAGCACTGAGTCAGGTGACTAAGATGAGGGGAAGATTTGCGGGGAAAGGCAATGGCAGATGTAGAAGCAGAGCAGACTGCAGCCCCGTGCATCTCTCTCTCAGGCCTCTGGAGTTGGCCGATGGGCTCGGGTGGGGAGGAGGGCGAAAGCGTCCTTGCACCACAGTTCTTTGAACAACAGGGCCACTGCACATACTCTGAGAATGCTGCAGAGACTGCCACCAATGCCAAGGACATTAAGCAGGAACTGGAAACATTTGGAGGCGCACTACTAATCTGGAAACAAACTTTGATGGTCTGAGGAAGGATATGCTCAAATTAAACCATGGGAGGTGAATCTAGCTAAACCAGAGTGAAAGCTGACCATACAGGCAGAGGATGCCGAATCAAGAGGTCATAGGAAGACAATCCATATTTTCAGCTTTCCAGAAGGCAGCGAGCAGGTTGACCCCTCCAACTTTATCCAATCCTGGCTAAGGCAAGAGCAAGACATTCCTAACTTGGAGCCCCTGCATCTTGAAAGAGTACACAGGGCCTTGGGCTCACACCCAAAAAATGATGCACCTCCTAGATCTATCCTGGTTAAATTCAATCATTATTCACTCAAAGAAATGTTGGAAAGCTTGGGCTAAGAAAGACCTTAATCTAAATGGCAAACGGTATATATCAATCAAGATTTCCTCCTGCAACCATGCAGAAATGCAAGAACGTGCTGGCAGTTATCAAACAATTAAGGAGAAGCAAGTCAAGGCCCAGCTTCAGTATCCAGCTAAACTTTTATTCACTGGGAGGAAGGCAGCAAGCTTTACGCTACACCAAGCCAAAAAATACGCTCCAAATTTGGAATCGAGATTCTGGACTATCAACAGGTGCTTACTGAGCAAACTCTTCTCCAGCTTCAGTGGTCAAGTGTGGGCAAGAAAGGTCAGAGGATGGGGACACGAGGGAACGTTGAATCTGACAACCAGTTATGCAAGGAATTGATCCATCTCAGCAAAACTCTTTCTAAGCAAATAGCTACTTGACTTCTGCAGCTATCCTTTTTTCTTTGTTGTTTTGTAGTATTCATAGTTAACAGCTATAGACTCGGGATTTGGTGTGCGAACTTAAAAAGACTCCTGAGACTTGGTTACTGTTGAAGTTAGGTCAGTCATATAATGAAGATGCATATATTCACCTAACAAGAGGAGAAAGTGTAGTGATCAGGATTGTTTACTCTGGAAAAGCTCTCTTTCATTTTTCATATGGAGAGAAAGAAGGAGTCTTTATTTTAATGGCATCCTCTGTTTAAGTGGATTGCTACTGGAGGTTATAGTTGTTAGTGTTATAAAGCATATATGCCTGATTTGAAAAAAAAAAATTTAGATACAGAGCTGATGTCATGTTTAGACCCCATATTAGTTATACGTTGAGATGAGGCATAATGGTAGCCGTGTCCTCTGCACCATGGCATCTCTCTGAGGAGACTAGTTGGTGCGAAGTAACAGTTTTCTGCCCCCAATAGGCTCAGTGAGCTTACCACTCCTGGCGAGAATCTGTGCAGCCTGGTGCGTGAGCCTATAATATCAACTTGATATACTGAGGCACATGGGGAGTGATAAGCTGGGAACGGATAAGAGGGTGTACAAAATATACTAGCCATGTATAAAAATGCCCATCTTTACCCCAAGGACTATACCACATCAGCTCTGTACTGCTCACTGTTGTGATCACTGTTTTTGCACCTTTGGCTTTGTTGTGCTTGGGGCTGCGAGGCCAGTTGATACAGAGAAGACCGGGGGGGGGGGACACTCCAAGAAGTGGCCATGTGCAGTAGTGCTCTCTCCGCGCCAGTTCATGATAAAAGTCACTGAAGGCCCGGGTTGTGGTCTTGTTCTTTCATCCGAGCTCTTCACTAGACCTGGTTTGGGCTCAGGCGAGGAGATGGGGCCACACATTCCACTCCTGGAGACGACTTTCTCACAGTCTCGTACTGGTGGGTGGAGCGAGAAGCCACAGTTCGCTCGAGCTCCAGGTCAGAAGGAGATTCCTTCTGCTGTGCTTTCTATGGATAGCATGTATGTCACGGGAAGGGAGGAGGGTTAAGAGCCTAGCAGACTTCTGTAAATAGTTTGTATGTTCTGTTATTGGGGAGGGGACAAGGGGACAGAACTTTATGTTTTGGTTTGGGGTGGGAGTGTAAATGCAGCATTGCCAATTAGGGAGGAGTCAGTCCTAGGCCTAGAGGATCCAGGAATTCAGTTCAGGTTACCAGCAACGAGCCTGGGAAGGCCCAAGTCTGACTGCCAGCAAAATGACTCACAAAGGCTCCATATGGAAACCTTAAGAATTCAGTCCATGAATGTTAAAGGGCTTAACACACCAATAAAAAGGAATTCCATTTTCAAAGACCTAGCAAGATCCAGGTGTGATATAGGGTTACTACAAGAGACACATCTCTCAGTTTCTGAACATCTGAAGTTGAGACACTTGTGGGTGGGAGAGGTGATTGCCTCGTCACACCCCAAAGCAAAGAAAGCAGGAGTGGCCGTTTTAATTCACAGGGGGCTCAGCTTATCATGCACACCGATCTGGAAGGGGGATTAGTGGCAGTCACTGGGAAAATAGCAGATCAACTGATTCATGTTGTACATGTCTATGCCCCCACACCCTATAATCCACAATTTTTTAGACAGGTGTTTGGCTACCTGGCAACTCTGGCCCCTGGTCAAATCATTAAGGGGGGAGATTTGAATTGTGTAGCAAGCTCTCAGCAAGATAGGTCAGGACAAGGGAAATCAGTGGACAATGTCCCGACCAGGGTTCTTTCACACTTGAGAGAGGAAAATGGACTGCTGGATACCTGGTCGAAGACAATTCCCACAAGAAAAGATTTCACTTTTTACTCCCACACCCAAAATTCCTACTCGTAAATTGATAAGTTTTACACACAAAAAACTTGGTTCCATACAGTCCTAGATCAAGAGATATACCCCATTTGCCTCTCAGATCTCGCCAAAATAGGGGTGACTCTGAAGCTGGGACCCTCTAGTCGACAATCAGTGTGGCAACTTAATGCAGGGTTGTTAAAAGACAAAGTTTTTGTCTCCAAAATCAAGGAGGTTATTAATAACTACTTGATGGAGAATACAGGTACCACATCAATGCCCAAATATCTGTAGGATGGGCTGAAGGCAGTGGTAAGGGCATGAAGCCAGAGTGTATGCCTCCAGTAAAAAGCTGCACAACAACAGCAGAGTAGTTTAGAGCAGAGAATCAGGGAACTGGAAATAGTACATAAAAAGGGAAACCTGTCTGCTACTTTGGGGGAACTTAAAAAAGCAAGGGAGAAACTACAACAACTCATAACAGCTAAAATGGAAAATTCACTTAGATTTATGGCCCAGAAATATTATGGTGGTGGGGGACAGGCCCAGCGACTTTGGGCCTGCAG
Source organism: Neoceratodus forsteri (assembly GCA_016271365.2). NCBI lineage: Eukaryota > Metazoa > Chordata > Ceratodontiformes > Ceratodontidae > Neoceratodus > Neoceratodus forsteri. The sequence continues at coordinate 676,046,665 of CM057450.1, read as the reverse complement.
GCTTCAAAGGCAAGTGGCAGAAAGATATGTCCCCTTGGTGGTAAATCCAGAGGTACCTGAGCAATTGAAACCAATCCACAGAAGATAGCCCAGTCTTTCACAGGTTCTATCAGAACCTCTATACTCAGAGGCCTCGAAAACAGCGAAGGAAATCATGGGATTCCTAGAAAACTACATCTGCCTAAACTCTCAGGTGTGCAGGAACAATTGCTGGACCACCCATTCACCCAGGAAGAACTGGGTGGTGATCAAAGGTCTTAAGCATAATAAATCCCCAGGCCCAGATGGATTTATTGGGGAATATTATCAAATATTTCAACAGGAGTTAGCGTCTACCCTGCTTCAAATTTGTAACCTAGCCCACCAACCCCAGGAAGCCCCAGGCACATGGGCCAAAGCCTGATATCAGTCATACCCAAAGAGTGGAAAAGACAGGACCCTTTGTGGGACTATCAGCCAATTCGATCCTAAATGTTGATGTTAAAATCTTTGCTAGAATGATTGCTAGCCAGCTTCAGACAGTCATCGTGCAGTTGGTCCACTCAGATCAAGCTGGCTTTATGCCAGGAAGACAACTCCACGATAATGTCAAAAGGCTTCTAACAATAATGTCCCTGACCCGGAGGGGCAAGGGGGAACAATCGGCAGTAATTGTTGCCTTAGATGCTGAAAAGGCATTTGATCACCTGGAATGACCCTTTCTTGCAGCCACTTTAGAGAAGTTCAATTTTGGATCCAAGTTTTGAGCATGGGTAGAAGCCCTCTACTCCCTCCCCCTCAGCGCAAGTCCAAGTGAATGGGGTACTTTTACAGCCATTCTCCATAGAAAGAAGAACTAGACAGGGGTGCCCTTTGTCCCCCTGCTCTTCGTCCTCAGTGTGGAGCCTCTGGCCGAGGCCTTCAGGTCCTCCCCCACTATCAAGGAGGTGCAGTTAGGATTGGTGGACAACTGTATTTCGCTTTATGCAGATGACACCCTTCTCTATCTTGGGAATCCCAACACCTCTCTCCCAGAGGCCATGGCCCTCTTGAGGGAGTATGGTACCATATCTGGCTTCAAAATTAATGAGACAGAATCAGAAATCCTACCAGTTGGTACCGGGATGTCCCCTAGGGTGAAAACCTTAACCAATTTAAGATGGGTGACAGGGAGCTTCACATACCTGGGTATTAACATCCCCCTAGACACCAGCAAACTTTACCAGCTGAACCATCGAAAGCTGTTAGAAGAGATAAGATTGGACTGTGAGAGGTGGTCGATCCTCCCCCTGCCTATCACAGGTAGGGTTGAGATGGTGAGAATGAATATTCTACCTAGAAAGCTGTTCCAGTTTGACTCTATTCCCCTATGCCCCCCCAAAGAAGTTCTGGCAGGATGTTCATAGGATAATCCAGAAGTTTGTTTGGCTGGGAAAAATACCAAGGTTGAAGAGGACAGTCCTCAAACTGGACAAGGGTAAAGGAGGGTTGGGAGTGCCTGACCTTAGGAGTTATTATAGAGCTGCACAGCTATAACACCTGGCAGTCTACCAGGCAACACTGAGTAAACCCATCTGGGTGACCATGGAGCTGGAGTCTACTGGGAGAGATGTGTTAGAGGCAATCCTTTTAATGGTAAAATTTCAGGCTGGCACGCCCTCCCACGCCTTAGCTTAAAATGCAGTGAAGGTTTGGTATGCCTCACTAAGGGATTTCAAGTTGGAAAGCACCATTTCAGTGCATGGACCAATTTCTAACTCTTTGGATTTTGGGCCAGGAGAGATATCCCAACTTTAAAAAGGTGGAAGAGAGGAGGCTTAGGCGCATTTGTCCAGGTATATGAGGAGGAGACCAAAAGAATTTCACCCAATTAAAGACATAATTCCTTTTACCTCAGACTGATTTTTATGCATACCTCAATTGCATCATTTCTTGCAATCTTTAGCCAGGAAGGGTTATTCTCTACCCCAACCCCTCCACCAGGTATTTGAGTTCTTTCTGGGTATTGCAAAGGAGACGAACCCGAAGTCCCACTTGATTTCCATCATGTACAAAACCTGTAAAGGTCCCCCAGATAATTTTAGGCATCCCATTCACCAAACGTGGGAGACAGAATTACATTTGCCAGAGAATAATATAAAATGGGATAAAGTGTGGGAGTTAGATCAAAAAACCACAGCCTCCCCCTTCTGGAGAGAGTTTCACTGGCAGGTAGTTTCCAGATATTTTTGAACTCCGATGGGTACAAAACACTTTGGGGGACCAGCGGGAGGGGAGTGCTGGAGGAGGTGTGGGCTAGAGGGTATACATGAGCATATCTTTTGGAGTTACCCTAAAATTAATGAATTCTGGACATCAAGTCTCTAAAGCCATGAGTGATATCCTGCAAGTTCCAATCCCAAATGACCCTCATTTTGTGATCTTGGGAGAACCCCCTCCTGAGGTGACAGGCCCTCAACCCAGATACTGTACCTATTCTTGATTCTGTTTGCAGGGACACAGAAATCCATAACTAAGTTATGGTTGACAGACAAACTGCCCACTGTACAACAATGGCTGTCTATCTGTAATCGGATTAAGTGAATGGAACAGATAACAGCCAGTCTGAGACTTCAGCCAGACAAGCACAAGAGTTGATGGGCTTCCCTTTCTGGAATTTGTGAGTAAAAGGGAGGGCATCCTCTTGATTGAGATGATGACAAGAGACACACTGGGTCAGCTGAATAAATTACGTGGAGGGAATGTAGGGGAGGATCTTGCATTACTGAAGTTTTCTATTAATTCATCCCTAACAACAGGGGGGAGCAGCGCTGCTGGGGAGGGGGGTTGATTGGGAGGTGGGGGGAGGGGGAGAAGTGGTTGGGTTGTGTTTTTTTTGTATGTTGTTTGTCTGTTTTTTACACACTAGAGAGGAGGTATGAATAACCTGTGGATCAATTTTAAAAGAATGTTGCTTATCCAAGAATATCGTTACAGATCCATTGTCTAATTGATCAAGGTAAGCTTTGTATGGATTGTATTATTTTGCTACCTATCTGTGTGTAACTGTCTGTTTGTATGTTAGGCAAATAAACCAATAAAAATTGTAATTAAAAAAAAAAAAAAACATGCCAGATACAGATTGGTCAATACCAGTAGGAACATCCACCAGAACTAGACACATAGTGGATTCCCTGCTGGGGGAGGGCCTCAAACAACTGGTACAACAACCCACAAGAGACAGGGCTATCCTAGATCTAGTAATGACTAATGGGGAAAGGATCACAGAACTCCAGGTAGAAGGTCACCTGGGAGCCAGTGACCATCACATGGTATGGTTCAATTTGGCCACTAGAACTAAATCATCCCATTCCAATGCAAAATATGGGACTTCAGAGGAGCTGACTTTGATAAGATGGCAAACAGAGTTAAGCTAGCCTGACAAGAAGAAATACAAGTGAGGGGGTACAGACAAAGTGGGAAAGCATTAGGATGCAATACTTGAAGCAACATCCCATTGTGTTAAGGAGACAAGCAAGAGCAAAGAAGAAGGAAACCACTTTGGTTCTGAAAACAGTAGCAGAAAAGGTCAGAGCCAAAAGACTGGCCTTCAGGAAATATAAGGGAACACAGCGGGATGAAGATAGGGTAGCATACCGAACTACCTTAAAGGAAGCAGGGAAGGCAGTAAGGCAGGCAAAGGCCCAAACCGAGGAAACACTAGCATGAACATTAAAAGAAGGGGACAAGACATTCTATAGATACATTAGTGAAAGGAGGAAGTCCAGAGGGGGTATTGCTAAGATCAATGAGGATAAAGGGGAGTGTGTGGAGGAGGACCAAGAAAAAGCATCTATTCTAAATAGATACTTCTGCTCAGTATTTACTGAGGAGAAGGTAGGGCAGGGCCCACAGCTCAGCACCATGGACACAGGGGGAAGGTGGGTGTGCACAAGTCCCTTCACAAAAGAAAAGGACCCACAACAGCTCGCTAAGCTCAGGGTGGACAAGGCAATGGGACCAGATGGCATACATCCCAGGGTACTAAAGGAGCTGAGGGTGGAGCTAGCAGAGCCATTATCAGAACTGTTTAGTGAGTCTCTGAGCACAGGAGAGGTCCCAGAAGACTGGAGAAGGGCTCATGTGATCCTGCTCCACAAGAGTGGTAGCATAGAGGAGGAAGGGAACTACAGACCAGTTAGTCTTACCTCAGTGGTAGGCAAGATTGTGGAGGCACTCCTTAAGGAAAGGATAGTGCAACACCTGGAATCCATAGGATCTAAAACAGCATGGATTTACAACAGGAAGGTCCTGTCAAACTAATCTCATAGATTTATTTGACTGGGTAACCAGAGTGGTGGACCAAGGGGGTGCAGTTGATGCCCCTACCTTCACTTCAGTAAAGCTTCTGATACTGTTCCACATAGAAGATTGATTAATAAGCGGGGTAGGCTTGGGGTGGGTCAGAAGTTGGTCAACTGGGTGGCAAACTGATTGGTGGGCAGAAAACAGAGAGTGGTGGTGGTAAACGGTATACAGTCAGAAGAGATGCAAGTCACAAGTGGGATACCTCAGGGATCAGTCCTGGGGCCAGTCCTCTTCAATATCTTCATCAGTGACATTGCAGATGGACTGGAGGGTAAGATTTGTCTGTTTGCAGATGACACCAAGATCTGCAACAGAGTAGATGATCCAGATGGGGTGGGAAGAATGAGAAGAGATCTGGATAAACTGGCAAAATGGTCAGAAGAGTGGCAACTGGGGTTTAACGCAAAGAAGTGCAAGATCATGCACATAGGGAAGAGTAACCCTGAAGTCACCTAGAGGTTGGGAGGGGAGTTGCTGGCAATCACTAGGGAAGAAAGAGACTTGGGCATCATCATCACAGATGACCTGAAATCATCCAAGCAGAGCACTAAAGCAGTAGGTAAGGCTAGGGGGATAGTTGGGAGGTGTATTAGCAGGCGTGCTCAGAGTAAACAGAGAGAGGTAATAATCCCTCTTTACAAGAGACTGGTTAGGCCCGATCTGGAGTACTGCATGCAGTACTAGAGGCCAAATCTTCACAAGGATGTTAACAAAATTGAGGCAGTCCAGAGAAGGGCAACCAAAATGGCGCAGGGATTGTATCAGAAAACAGATGAGAACAGATTAACGGAGCTCAATATGTATACCCTAGAGCAAAGGAGGGAGAGAGGTGATATGATCTAAACATTCAAACATCTAAGGACATTAACAAGGTGAAAGAGTCTAACATGTTTCAATATAAGAAAAATAGCAGGACAAGAGGACACAGCATGAGATTAGAGGGAGGCCGATTAAGAGGTAATGTGAGGAAGTTCTTTTTCACAGAAGGGATGGTGGATACGTGGAACGGCCTACCTCAGGAAGTGGTGGATATGAATACAATGCAGGGCTTCAAACAGGCATGGGATAGGCACAAGGGAGCAATACAGATGAGTATGAAGAGATAAGCCATTGACAGAGTAAAGGCCTATGGCACATTCATAATGTAGAAAAAAAATGGGCAGACTGGATGGGTCTTGCGTCCTTATCTGTCCCAACTTTTATGTTTATATGTTAGCAGGTAGTGTGCAGCATGTAACAGGGTAGGGAGGCGCCACAGTGTCCGTATACAGGGGTTTCAGAGTATGATATAAACGTGATTTTTAACATGACAGACTTAGCTTTTGGCTTCTGGCAAGGCAGATTTGTCTGATATAAGTGGGTGACCGCTATAAAGGTATCCGTTATGAATGAATGAATGCTTTATTTCTAAAAAGCACCTTTCCAAAACCAAGGTGCTTTTACAACAAATCAATATATAAAACTTAAATTCATAAAAACAATCCATAAATATATTTTAAAAATCCGGATATGCTAGGTTAAACAGATATGTCTTTAAAGCTTTGGACAGTCAGGCATTCCACTGTATATACTGTATGCCTCTATGGCAGTTGTATAACTCCCATACCTTTTACTCACCAGTGTCCAAAACTTCTTTATATACTTATTGTATATGGTTTCTCTAAGTTCTTCTCACATTCTTTATAATATTTACCTCTTTCCACTTCAAGAAGTTTCTTATCTTTCCTTGTTTTATTTAATACCATAATATTATCTTTTGTTCTTGAATGTTTACAATGTTTTACCTGTTTCTAAAGGTTTTTCTTGCATTTTTACATGTCTGGTTAAACTATGTTTTCTGTTTCCTTTTATTTGGGATTGTTGTTCTCATAAAAGGTCTAATATACGAGTTCAATGATTTATTTATTTATTAAATTTTAGTGACCGGTAGGCCCACTGAGCCCGAAGGTCCTTTTTCAGGGGCGACCTGGATAACAATATAAGTTATGATACAGAACAAGGACATAAAGAACTTTTGAAAACATTATCTGTTACATCATGAGGTAGTTACAGGAAGACAGTGGATACAGGCATGGTTATCATCATGACACAGTTTAAATAGGTAGTGCTTTACATATAGTTTATTCAGGAGGTAGCATGTGACCACAGGTGAACAGACAGTTTGAGGCAGGTAGTAGGTAGGCTCCACTAGGAGAAGGTGTGTTGGAGAGCAGGGGAGTACCTTAGGAGCCTTGTGTATTGTGGCAGTGGCATGCACTTGAGGTCAGCATATAGGACTTAAGCCTGGTGCGGAAGTTCATGAGTGAGGAGGAGCCCTGGACAGGGTGGGGGAGCTTATTCCATTGACAGGATGCTTGGGAGGAAAAGGATCTGCCACCAGCATTTGTCCTTACCCTAGGGACTTCTAATAGTGTTCTTTCTGATGTCCTTAAGTTCCTTGGGTTGTGTTTTAGGGTTACGGTCCCGGCTATACTAGGCGGAGCGTGGGGTTTGAGGAGCTTGTAGGCCTGGACAAGCAAAGGGTATTGGAGGCGAGTGACCAGTGTGGGCCAACTGAGCTGGGCTAGAGTGTTGCAGTGGTGACGTCGCGGGTGGTCTAAGGTAGCGAAGCAAGCAATTTTATTATATAGGGTTTGCATCCTGGTTATCTCTTGCTTGGCCATGCCATGTATTATCGGAGCCGCAAAGGTCAGGTTAGGTAGAAGGACACTGGTAGCAATGGAGAGCCTGGCCTCAGGGATGAGCTGGTCCCTGAGTCGGTACAAGGTGCCGAGTTTGCGATGTAGGGTCCTAGTGACCTGGTCCATGTGTTCCTTGTATGTGATATTCTGATCCAGCGTGAGGCCTAAGTATTTAAGGGAGGGAACTACATTAATGGCTTTGCCAGAGAGTGTTGTTAAACTGAGGTATGAGGACCTGTCAAGTCCCAGGATCTTGGCCCGAATAGAATTGCCTTGGTCTTATCAGGATAGAGCACCATTCCGTTTTCACATAGCCAAGTTTCTAGGGATGTGAGATCCTTTTTGGAGGAGAGGGCCAAGTGCAGCCACGTCACGTGGGGGTGGGAAGATGACAGTATCGTCAGCATACTAAACAACGAGCTCTCCCCACGGTAGGTACTTAGGTCATTGGTAAACAGGGAAAATAGGAGGGGGCCTAGTATTGACCCCTGAGGCACTCCCTGTTTTAGGGGTAGCGGGTCAGACATGACCCCTTTCCATGAGACCCTCTGTGCCTGGCCTGATGAGTAGCTCCCAAACCACTTAAGGGCATGATTGTCTAGGCCAACATTATGCAGCTTCTGTAGCAGCAAGTTGTGGTCGACGAGGTTGAATGCCTTGGATAAGTCTATAAAGACTGCACCAGTGGGTATCCCTTTGTCCACTGCCCTGAGCAATTCGTCCAAGAAGTTAATAAGGGCAGTGTCAGTACCATGGTTTGTTCTGAATCTGTGTTGGGAGGGGGCAAGGAGCTGATGAGCTTCCAGGTAGTCTCTGAGTTGATTGTAGAGTACCCTTTCTTGCACCTTAGCAAGTGTGCAGAGAAGGGAGATTGGCCTATAGTTGTTTAGTTTTTCCCTGAGTCCCTCTTTGTGGATAGGGACAATATTGGCGTGTTTCCACTGGTCAGGTACTGCTCCTTCCCTCAGTGATCTGTTGAGGAGCATGGTTATGGGCCAGGATAAGGAGGTAGCCCCTGCCTTGAGTAGCCCAGGGTTGATACTATCAGATCCTCCGGACCCTTTAGGTTTCAGGTTCCTAAGGAGGGTTAGGACTTCAGTGCGTTTGGCCAGTCTCAGGTGAAAAGGGGGTCATTCCATGTGAGGTGATTCATCTGTGCTTGGTGGCAAAGTCAGAGGAGCCTGGCAAGTCTTGTAGGCCTCAAGATCTGAGAAGTGCCTGTTTAGGGCAGCCGATATTTGAGAAGAGTCAGTTGTGAGCTGACCGTTGATCACTATGGGGCAGGATTCAGGCTTTTTGCTGCCTTTGGTCAAATCATTAATATGATTCCATAATTGCTTAGGGTTACCTAGGCTAGTTTTCTGGAGGTGTGTCAGGTACTCTTTCTTAGCAAGTTTTATGGCTCTCTTGGCTTTGTTTCTTAGGGCTTTGTATTCCGCCAGATCCCCCAGTAAGGAGGAGAGTCTAAACTTTTTCCAGGCTTTTTCCCAAGTAGCCATTAGGGCTTTGAGGGAAGGAGATCCACTTGTAGCAGCTGCGCTGCCCTCAGTCTCTTCATAGCAGCGAAGAGGTTGGCAGCTGTGGTTAGTTCATCCTGGAAGTATTGCAAGGCCTCGGTAAGAGTTGGGAAGAGATATACAGGGTTCCAGTCCCAGCTACTTAGGTAGCGATTGTATTGTAATTCTGAGAATTCTGTTATTTCTTCCCTCACCTCTGGATTTAATATGTTTTCCATTATATCATGTACCATACCACCATTAAGTACCTCTGTAAATATTGTTATATTTTGACTATTCCACCTTATTCTTTTTTTCATTAATCACTTCCAAACCTTCCAAATCTCTATTTTAAACCTTTCTGACTGTCTAAAGAGTTTTGTATATCTAATGTTGTTAATACTGGTGCACGAGAAGATTCAGAGCAGTCCATTATTTTTAAATCCTGAATTTTTTCAGTGCTTGCAAATTAGCCCAAGCCAAGCCTGTAACAAATGAGCCCAAAGGGCCCATATAAGTAAATTACCATATTCATCCCCTGGTAAACTTCCGTTAAGTAAACAAAAGTTATCATCTGACGTTAGACAAAATATTTTTTTGCCTAATGAATTGCATTTTTTTATCTTTAGTCCTTCTGATCTAATTCACTCTTTGATTAATTATTTGGAAGCCCTGTATTAATTCATAATACAATCTTTCCTGAGTTTTGTTAATATTGATCCTGGCATTATAATCCCCCACTATTAATATTTCCTTATTTTCATAAGTACTTTTTAATCTCTCCATAACCGATTCATATCATACTCACTAGTTGTATGACTTATGACTGTTAGTTATTTGCATTTATATTCCTGTTTTGTTACTACATATAGATTCCTGCAAATGTACTGTCATTGCTGAAAATTTTGTATACATGTACTATGTCTGACTTCTACTGGTTCCCATGATGTTTTCTTGTATCTACGATTGTCTACATACCCTTTGTTGTAATCTCCCGGGTCGTATCTGAAAATAGGCAGCTATGCTGTCTAGTGTACCTTAATAAAAACGAAATAAATAAAAAATATTGTACCCATATATCTAAAATTTGTTTATTATTTGGTGGAAAGTATATATTTACTAAAACCATCCTTAATTTCTCACTAGATAATCTGAGAATTTTATATATTCTGATGAAGAAATAATCAAGCCACTCAAATTTAATGTTGTTTTAACAAATACAGTAAGTACTGCTTTATTATGCCCATATTTTTTCTCCTTTACTGCTACGGTTACATAAAATGAAAATCACGATATCAATGGAGTGTTAAAGGACCAGGTCTCTTGGAAACAAAGTATACCATATTTCACCAAAAATTGCTTTGTTTCATTAGCTGCTAATTTAAAGCCAAATCCTTCAATATTCCACAAAAGAATCTTCATTTTACCTTCCACCTCTTGAGGCCTACTAGGTACCAATATCTCTTCCCTATGTCATTGGTGGGGGGGGAGCATTGTCTGCAAAACCAAATATCTGTTACTTCCCTCACTTATCAGCTCTTCCCTTTTTCTGATTAACTTTTTCTCACTGTGTTCAGACTCCACCTCTAGGGTAGTTTTTCAAAATTTGTTATTAAAATTCCCAGTACATCCAGTACCTGTGAAGATTTCAAAATCACATCTGCCAATTTAGAACTTTTAAATGTAATATCTATTTGAGGGGTATCCAAGACACCCTTATTAATTTGAATCCATGCCGTAGAGCTGGGAGCAACATTCACTCCAAGAGACAGAGACAAAAATACTGTCAGTTCTCGCTTTATCTTTCCTACTGTCTCATCTACCAATATCTTCCATCCAAAAACTGAAAGGTTCTGTTCTCCTAAGATAATTTATTTCTTGTATCATTAATTGGCTATAGTTTCTTGTACTCTATTAATTCTGTTTATGCCTCTTCTCTGGTTCTATTCTGGACAGAGGCTTCTGAATTTCTTCTATTATTCCTATGGGTCTTGGAACTTTAATGGACCTATAATTGTAATTCCTAAAGCCTGAAAAAGGTTACTTGGTCTCCAACCTTTTTAGCCAAAGGTTCACTGCTTAAATACAGAGGAACACAATTTTTATATGTTATGTTTGAAAGGCGTGCTACAAATATATCTTGTTCCTCTATGAGTATTTGCATTATGAATTTAATCCATCTTAACAAGTTCTCCAAAGTTTAATTCTTTATAGGACCCACACCATGTAATTCTAACAGAAACTCACTATCCTTGAGAGGGGTTTCCTGTATTTCTTTATACCCTACAAATGAGGCAAGTGTATCTGGAACTATAATTTCTCAGAACTCCTCCTGTATTAACTTCCCATCTTCTTGTCTTCTCAATTATCTTTCATCTTCCCCGACCAAATGCTCCTCCTGAGTTACAAATGATCCCACCTCCTTTTGAACAATCATTTCTACAATATCATTCAATTTGTACAGCTCCTGTTTCTCAGCTGATTGCAACCCTCCTTGTGATTGTTTTTGGTCCACTTATGTTTTCCTTATATCGAGCTCTTTTACATCTTTTAAGATGCCCCCATTCTTAGCTTGATCCACAACGTCCCTTTCTAAATGTACTTGTTGGACCCCTTTTTCCTTTTCAACTTTTTTTGATTCTCCTTTATATTCTCTGTTAGATTTCTGCTTTTTTTGTACTGTTGGAGCCTTCTTATCTTTCACCAGACAAATTTTTCCCCTTCTTGGGTTCTATTATTTCCTCCTGCTCTCTGTTAAATGGAGGAGGTAGGGATAGCTGTAATGCTTTATTAGCATGTTCCCTAACTTCCTCTCCTTCCCAGATGTAACAGAATGAATCTGAAACAATTTTTTTATTTATTTGTTTTAAAATGGCCTGAGTAAAGAACACGTCTTCCCTTAAGCTGGATATCTCCTCCTTTAAAACTCCCAGATTTTCCAGAATTACTACATTGGCAAAATATGGGTTCTTTATAATTTCCAACATTTGTTAGAAAGGGTGAGGAAGAAACAAAGTTCCCTTCATTAGTGAAAAATGCCTTGTTATTTTCAATACTTAGAGGATTCATTCTTATATCAAAGTTATTTACTCCAGGATCTATTGATGTGGGTATGTCAGAGGAAAAAGAACCCTTTCAGTTTTCATTTTATTTTATTTTATACTTGATAGCTTGAGAAGCATGACTGCCCATGTTCACAAGTGGCAAGTAATACATGAAACCAGCACAAACATTAAATCAGTAAATGCAAAATGTGTAATACAGAACCATTACACAACAGAAACAACATACATAAATACTAATTCCTGGCAGTGCCACTTGAATATGCACAGGAGACCAAGCTTTCCAACCATATTTTTAGTCTTGTTTTGAAGATGGTAAGTAAAAAACAAGCACTAATAGCTGTGGGAATGGAATTAAAAAATAAAGTGGCTCTGAATGAGAATGATTTCTGACCATAGGTATTTTTCACCCTTGGAATCATAAACTGAAATTTATCTTGGGACCTGGTTCCAAAGGAATTGGAGGCTCTAGGGAACATAGAAGATAGAAAAGTAGGGAGAAGACCTCTAGAGGCTTTAGAAAGCAAAATACCAAGTTTAATCTTTTTTTAAATCAAACTTTATTGTGATTGGCAGACACAGTTTTACACTAGACAAAACAAAAGTTCTTAGTATTACCATCTATACACACATTCCATGTAATGTCCAATTAATCCAAAAGTAAAGTCCATTTGTGTATACTTCATATTTCAAAAACATGTAACAAGTCAAATTAGGATAAAGACAAGACACAGAATCATAAAAATAACACCTGTTGACAAAAGAGAAAAAGAGAGAAAAAAAGGGGTGTGTAAGGGTATGATGTAGGTTATGGAAGTAGGAATAAGAAGGAAATTCAGGGAAAAAGGAAGAGAGGGAAAAGGGGAGTTATAGGACCTTTATATATTTACCATGTATCTTTACCCATTATGAAAGCGATCTAGTGCAGGTAATAACCTCTGTGACCCTCCTTCAATGAAATTACCTTTCAACCTGATACAGGACACTTAAGATTCTCTACACTTTCTTACTAACATTATACCCTGCTGAACCAAAGGAAGTGGTATAGACAGGATACTACCCATATATTGCCAACATTTCCAGAATATCCTTTCTTCTTCCTTGCCATATAGTGAAAAAAGGTAGCCATCTGCCCTTAAATGTTTCCTGACTTAATCTCAATTTAGCTGTAAAGTGCTCCATCAACATTATTTTCTGGCAAATAGCATACCAATCTCCCACCCTGGCACCACAGTGGTCAGCCATCTCAGGTGATTGCCTTCATGGCTGCTGCCACTGAAATGTAAAACAGATATTTCTGGATCTGGTGGTCAACTGAGATGGGGCAACCCAAAATCCATTGTAAAGGAGAAAGCAAAGTGGTGATCTCAAAATCTTACCCATCTCATTACCCAATTCCTCCAATATGGAGCCAAAGTGAGCACTGCCAAATAACATGAGCAAGAGTACCCTTGTCTGTGTGACACCTCCAACATCTATCTGTGGTGTAACCACCCAGATTGCTAGTGATTACTGGAGGCCTAAAGTATCAATAACTACTCTCCATCCAAACTCTCTCCAAAAAGGGGAGGCCGAGGTACTTTGTACTCCCCCCCCCATACCTGGTTCCATTGTGTTTCCATAAGAGAAACTGCCATTTCCTCTTCCCACTTCTCTCTTAATGTGACTAATATCATCCACCTCTGAGAAGGACATTACCTGCACTGTCTGTGTAACTATTTTTGATGGTTTGTTCAGCTTGGCCAGTTTTAGCAGATAGGCTTGTAGGGGATTCAGAGGGCTATCTATCTGATTTAACACCTTTTCCTGGGTTAGGTAGTTTTTAATTTATAAAAATCTAAAAAAATCTTTTTGGAGTATTCCAAAATCCAACTGCAATTGGTGGAAATACTTCAAAATACCTTCATCGAAAAACTATCCCAGAGAGGAGAGGCCCAACCTGGCCCATTGTTTGAATGCCTCATCCCATTTGTAAGGTGTAAAATCTAGGCAGCTCTAAAGAGGTGTCTTGCTATATAGGGATAATTTGTATTTATTTACATGAGTTATTTCCAGCCAAGTTTGTTTCAGCATAGTAGTCCAGGGGTTGTTAAAAACTACCCTGGATAATCTCTTTTCATCTAAGAGAAGGAGATTCCCTACCCTTCCTATTTCTTGGTTAAAGGATTCTATTTCTACCCAATTGGGGGCCTTTACTTTTAACAATGGAATCAAAGCCTGAAGTTGAACAGCCCAGTAGTAATTGCGGATGTTTGGGAGGGCCAGTCCTTCCTTATTTTTAGGGGCAATTAGCAATCTCCATCTAATCCTAGGTTTCTTCCCATTCCACACAAATCTGGAAATAGTGTTTTTTAATTCCGCCCAGAATTTGCTTGGAGGTTTATCTGGCAAAGTAGTAAACAAAAATAAGCACCTTGGGAGGATATTCATCCGTACTGATTCAATTCTACCAGATAGGGATAACGGGAGTTCTGTCCAATGATTACAATCTGTCCGAATCTCTTGTAGTAATCTGAGGTGGTTCATTGTAAATAGTTTGCCCAGCTCCCTGAACACCCAAATCACCAGGTATCGGAACCCTGCCTTAGCCCATTTTACCCTCCCTAAATCTAGTAAGGCTGCACCAGATGGAGCTCCCACTGGTATTAACTCAGTTTTAGCCACATTAACTTTGTAGCCAGAAAACACTCCAAACCTCTCGAGAAAATCAAAAATTCTAGGCAGTGACCTGACAGAGTCAGTGACATATAAAAGAGTATCATCCGCATACTGTGATACTTTTAATTCTGTTTTCCCTATTCTTATTCCCTGATACAGGTTTGACTGACATAAGGCTGCAGCCAGTGGCTCCATATTGAGAGCAAATAAAAGGGGAGCGAGCAGGCATCCCTGTCTGGTCCCTCTACCCAATGTAAAGGTCAGGGAGAGCAATCCATTAACCCTCACCTGGGCCTTGGGGTCTCTATATAAATTCTTAACCCACCCCCGAAATTTTTCCCCAATACCAAATTTGACCAAAGTACTATAAAGGTATTGCCAGTCTAACCTGTCAAATGCCTTTTTGGTGTCTAGGGAAACTACAGCTCATAGGGGTTTAACTAATGGGGACTGGGTGATAGAAAGGGAGTTTAAGAGTGACCGAATATTATCCTGTATATGCCTCCCTGGCATAAACCCGGTTTGATCTGGGTACACCATAGATACATAGATACATAGATACATAGACAGTGTCGGCAGATAAGGGCCTATGGCCCACCTAGTCTGCTCATTTGAGCTTGTAAGTTCAGTTTGTTTTCCTAGAAGTCTGTTTCCCCTTACCCCTGCCCTCTAGAATTCCTTTATGTCTATCCCATGCATTCTTAAATCCCGTGATTGTTTCAGCCCCACCACTTCCTCTGGCAGGGTGTTCCACTTGTCCACCACCCATTCTGTGAAGAAATTCTTTCTCATGTTTCCTCTGAATCGTCCTCCCTCCAACTTCATCCCATGCCCTCTAGTCCTGAAACATCTTTTCACTTAAAAATAGTGTTTTCCTGCACCCTGTTCCTCCCTGTAAGATACTTGTATGTCTCTATCATATCCCTCTCTCCTCCTCTCCTCCAGGGAGTACATGTTCAGTTCCTTCAACCTGTCTTCATAGGACTTGTGATGCAACCCATGCACCATCTTTGTTGCCTCCTCTGAACCTTCTCTACCCTGTCTATGTCCTTACGTAGGTATGGTCTCCAGAACTGTACACTGTACTCCAGGTGGGGCCTCACTAGTGTCTTGTATAGCGTAAATTATGACCTCCTTTCCTGCTGGTGATGCCCCTGCCTATACATCCCAGCATCCTATTTGCTTTACCTGATGCCTTGTCACACTGTTTCCACCTTGAGGTCATCAGAGATGACAACCCCAAGATCCCTTCCTGCTTGGTGCATGCTATATCCTCACCCCCAACTGATATGTTGTGCCAGGGTTTTGTGCCCATATGCATTATCTTGCACTTCTTTGAATTTCAACTGCCAAACCCTTGACCATTCTTCAAGTTTCTGCAGGTCCCTTCTCATTCTGTCTACACCCTCTGGTGTGTCTACTCTGTTACAGAGCTTTGTGTCATCAGCGAACAGTGAAATTCTGCCTTCTAGATCCTGTGCAAAGTCACTGATGAAGATGTTGAATAGGACGGTCCCAGCACTGATCCCTGTGGTAACCCACTGGTTACTCTTCCCTCTGTGGAGTGACAGCCATTTACCACCACCCTCTGTGTCCTGCCACCCAGCCAGTTACCTACCCACCACACTACTGTCCTGCCCACACCCATATTCCCCGTTGTGTAATAGTCTATGTGGCACAGTGTCAAAGGCCTTGCTAAAGTCCAGATAGGCCATGTCCACTGCCCTCCCCTGATCCACCTCCCTAGTCACCCAGTCAAAAATTCAATGAGGTTGGTCTGACATGGCCTCCCCTGGTGAAAGACATGCTGCCTTGGGTACTGTAGTCCATTGACAACCAGATGTTCCACCAATCTCTCCTTCAGTAGTGCTTCCATGATCTTTCCACTACCGGGTGAGGCTGACTGGTCTGTAGTTCCCTGCTTCCTCTTTGTTCCCACTTTTGTATAAGGGACTACATCTGCTGTCCTCCAGTCTTTGGGTACCTCCCTGTTTCAGTGATTGGCTGAACAGGATAGCCAGAGGTTCAGCCACCACCTCTCTTAGTTCTTTAAGGACCCTGGGTGCACCCATCTGGCCCATTGCTTTATCAGCTCTTATTACTTCCAGTTCCTTCAGGACCCTTTCTGTGTAAAGGGACTTGTGTCCATTTCTGCACCATTCTCACCCCTTGTACTCCCTTCAGACCCATTACCCCCCTCTTCCTTAGTAAAGACTGAGCAGAAATACCTGTTCAATATGTCAGCTTTATTGTTGTCATCCTCCACGCGGCTCCCATCCTCCCCCTTCAGTCTCACTATCCCTCCCTTTGTCTTTCTTTTTTCACTTATGTACCTGTAAAAGGTTTTGTCACCTTTACCCACTGATTTTGCAATGTGTTCTTCTGTCTGAGCTTTGGCTTCCCTTACTGACTTCCCTGCCTCCCTTTGTTTCTCCTGGTACTTCTCCCTATCCCCTTCTGCCTGTGTCTTTTTGTATTGCCTGAATGCAATCTTTTGGCTTTCACTTTCTGCTACCTCTTTGGAAACCATAATGGTCTCTCTTCCTTTTCCTCTTGCTAACCTACTTAATGCATAATTCTGTTGTTCTTATAATCCCCATTTTAAATACTGCCCACCACTGTTCCTCAACCCCTGATTCCTGTCCCATTCCCTTAATGCCTCTTTCAAGTATCTCCCCATTTTCCCAAAGTCTGCCCCTAAAATCCAGGATACGTGTTTTGTGTGGTTTGGTTCTGCCCTTTCTGTGATTTCAAACCACAATGACTGGTGGTCACTGTTACCCAGGTGCTCCCCACTGTTACCTCCCCATCACACTGTCCCTGTTTGTGAGCACAAGGTCCAGTATTGCCTTCTGCCGAGTTGGTTCCATGACCAGTTGCTTGAGGAAGGCACCCTGAAGGGAGTCCAGGATAATCTGCTCTAGTTGATGCTGCTGCTGGGATGCTCCAGTCCACGTCTGGTATATTGAAGTCTCCAACCAGTACTACTCACCCTTTGTCTGCCATCCTTTGGATGGCTAGCATCAACTCTATCTGTTTCTTCCTCCTGGGCTGGTGGTCTATAGACCACACCCAAAGCGGATGGCTGGCCCCATTTTCCTTTCCAGCTTAACCCACAGTATCTCTCCCCATTTTGTTCCTCCTGATCTGTGTGGCCCTTATGTCATTTTTCACATACAGTGCCACTCCTCCTCCCTTCCTGCCTGCTCTGTCTCTTCTGAATATGTTGTAGCCAGGTATGGCCATCTCCCAGTCATGGTTATCATTACACCAGGTTTCAGTGATGGCCACAATGTCCAGGTCTGACTGTACCATGACAGCCTCCAGATCTTCCATCTTGTTGCTAAGGCTCCTGGCATTTGCACATGGCTTTCCATGATTTGACCTCCCTAGACTGCTTCACTGTTCTACTCCAGCCCCTTCCTTGGTTGTCATTTATCCCTGGTTCTCCTTGCTGTTTGCCCTTCTGCTGAATTTTGCCCCTTTTCTGCTTATCCACCTTTTGGACACTAATCTCCATCTTTTGCACACTGCTTTGCAGAGATAGCCACTCCTCTGGTTCACTGGTTCCACCACTAGCTGTGGGGGGTGAGCAAGTAGGTACCGTCCTTGCTGGCCTGCCACCCTCCTTTGCTAGTTTAAATGCTTGTCAATGTAGCATTTAAACTTATCATTGAGTGCTTGGATTCCCCTCCAGGATGGATGCAGGCCGTCAGGCTTGAACAAACCTCCATCCCTCCAGGTGGGTCCCCAGTCACCAATGAATCCAAACCCTTCCTCACAGCACCAGTTCTTCAACCATGAGTTAAAGTTCCTGGCATGCACCCCTATGCTCTCCCCTGCCTCTCGTAGGTAGTACTTGAGAAAGTGACAGAAGTAGCTACTTGCTTGAGACCCTCCCCAGTTTCCTAAACTCTTCCTGAACTTCCTTTGGCTCCTCATTTGCCAAGTCATTAGTACCTAGGTGGATAATGACATCCAGCTCACCCTCCCATCTTGCCTTCCCAGTGATCCCCAGCATCTTCCTTCCATCCCTCCATGCCGTGGGCACCTGGTAGGCACCTCACCTCCTGTCCTCCCCTCCTGTGTTCCTAGCTGGATCCCTCTACGATGGAGTCCCCACCAGGATCTGCCTCCTCCTCTGGGGTCCACTGCTTTCCCCACTGAGGTCACCTCCTTGCCTAACCTCCACATCCTTTCCTTCCACTTCCTGGGTACTTATTTGGTTGTCCTCATTTGCCAGTGTGGCATATGAGTTCTGAGAGGAATAGGATCTGGGATGTGCCTCTGCCTGACTGCTCTAACCTCCCTGAGCCCACTGTCATCCAAGTGCTCCTCGTCTCGGCATCCTTTGAGGCAGCTGCATTGGACTGGGTGGTCTCTGGATAGGGGTGATGGTACTCCTGACCCAGTTTACTTCTGCTCTGAGTCTGGCTACCTCATCCCGCAGTCCAGAGAGATGCATGCAGATAGGGCAGCACCTCAGTGTCCAGAAGGTCTGCCTGAATATGGCTGCCCCACAGCCACTGCATTGCACCACTCCCCACATTATACTGCAATTCCACTACTTCTCTGCTACTGAAGCTCTCTTAGTTCTCTTTCTCACCAAAACCTAGATAATATTTTTGTAAATGACTTCCAGTTGTTTAGCATCTTGATTTAATAAGGAAAAGGGCTTATAATTAGCACAGAAAGAGGAATCTTTACCCAGCTTGGGAATGACCGAGACCAGTGCACCCAAAGAGTCTAAGCATAACCCCATCATCGGGGCCTCATTAAAAACTTTAACCAGAAGGGGAGCCAAATCCCTTCCAAAACATTTATAAAATTCTGCTGCAAATCCATCCAGGCCTGGAGCTTTACCTGACTTCAAGCTTTTAATCGTACAAATTATTTCTGCCTCTGTAAACAATTTTTCTAAACCTTCTTTTTGAGTGATTGATAATTTTGGTAGGTCTACTGAGTCTAAAAATCCTGAGATGTTGTGTAGATGGTTTCAATCCCTATCTTCCCTCTATAGCTGCCTATAAAAATTGACAAATTCCTCTGCTATTTCTTCTGGGTGAGAAATCTTGGGCCTCACCGGGTCAGGTGGGTTTAAGATTGGGACATATCGGTCAGCCTGTTGCTTTCTAAGGTGGAGGGCCAGAAGTTTGCCTGCTCTCTCTCCCCCCATTCATAGTACTTCTGAGCCAAATATCTCATTAAGTTCTCTCTCTTTTTCAACATTAGATCATTGTACTTAGCTCTGGCCTCAGTAAGTTGTTTCAACAGGTCTGAATTCTTAGATTTCTTATGTTCAGTTTCAAGTTCCAAAACCTTTACCTGTGCAGTTTTTAGTGCAGCTTGATGTTTCTTGTTCTTGTAGGCAGCACGCGAGATTGTATGCCCCTGACCACTGCCTTCATCCCATCCCAGACATATTTTAAAGCAGTGCCTTGTCCAAATTATCCTGTATATGGTCTTTATAAGAGTTTCAATCAACTCAACATAGGTTTTGTCATTAACCAATCCTGAATTGAAATGCCATAGGCCTCTTCTCCCCACCCCTCCCCATTTTAAAGTTGCAGAGACCATGGCATGATCAGAGAAGGAAGCCGGATGTATCAACAAATCAGTAAAGGTATGAACTAATGCTCATTGTATATAAAATCAATCCAACTGTGAGTATGATCTTGTAGAGGCTGAATAAAAAAGTATAATCAAGCTTATTGGGGTTTTATAACCACCAAGAATCCAATATACCACCCTTGCAACATAGGTTTCTTAATCTGGAACAGGCCCTAAAGCCCCTGGGGGCTGGTGGGCTCCTATCCAACCTCTGATCTTCAACACAATTCCAACCCCCTGCACACATTACTTGGCCTTCTGGGAGGCCCGCAATTAAGTTGAATAGGGATCTGAAAAATTTCCCCATATGGGGTGTAGGGGCATAAATGGACACTCTGTGAATTGGATAGTCACCAAGCAGTCCAGACAGGCAATTATTCTCCCTGAGCTGGCCCTCAAGACATTCTGTACTTGGAATGGGATCCTTCGCTTTAACCAAAATGGCTGTACCCACTTTTTTCTCCCATGGATGGGAGTTGGCAAATACCACCCCCACCAATGATCTCCGCAACTTCAAATGCTCTATGGTAGAAAGTCTGGTCTCCTGGAGGTAGGCAATCTCACAATTTACCCTCCGTAATTCAGTTAGAATTCTCACTCTTTTGATAGGACTGTTGATGTCCTTAATATTTACCAAACAGATTTTAAGAGTGGTCATTTAACATATGAAATATTCAAATCACTCCATCCATCCCTTTTAGCCTTGATTAGGGCATAGTCTGCCCTTCTATCCAAAAATAATTTACTCCCCAAAAATGTAATAATATGCTACAAGGTCCCCAAAAAAGGTAAAAAAAGGGCGGGGTGGAGAATAGAAAATAAAGACAACAACACACATATCTAAACCCAACTTCCAACTTCAGAGTTGGGAAGACAACAATTAAACAGGTACCAACCTTGGTGTCCATAGCAACAAGTAACTGAAACTAGTAGGACCACATATCAGGTCCAACCCAATCCTCCGAGGACTCAACTGAGAGCCCCTGAAAGGAGAGTAAATGAAAACTAATAATCTCAACTAAATAATGGCTCTGCCCTAACAGGCCGAACAAAAAAGACTAGTTAGTGAGCCCTTAAAAGGACTAATAGAAGTCCTTAGAAGAGGTGTGCAGCTCGAAAAAGCTGAGGTTGCACTCCGGATCCTCAGAATTCAGACTCTTCCCTCTAGAAGAGTTCCAGAAGTGTTGACATCCCAAACAGCCTGCCCTGGTGAAATTGGATCTCTGGAGAGCTGTGGAAACATTTCACATTGCTGAAGCAATCCCTTATCTGGGCGATGAACCCTACCGCCAGCTCCATCAGGTTTCCAGCATGCCCTGCTCAAGTTTAATCTATCGCTTTACATATATAAAACAATTTAGTAACTCAATACATACCTTTTAGAAAACCCTGGTCTTTCCCCATCTTGAATCCCTTGTTCAAATCCAGGCAATCCAAAAATAATATGAGAATCCCCCAAGCCAGAGGCCTCTGATCCAATGTACCTACCCCACCCCCACGCTGCCAGAGTTACTTTTATTACCCCTGAAATTATAGGAGCTACGACAACCCAGAAATAAAACCAAGAAGTAACAAATAAAACAATACATTACAGCTTCTTCCTATGACTATCAATATCTTCAGCCCTGGACTTCCAGTGGAGACATGGCACTGTGAACATGCAGGGAACTGAGCTCCTCCACATCGCCTTGCAAAACAGCATCTCTCTCCCATGAACTGCTAAAAATAAATACAAATCAGAGCATTTACCTTTGGGTTCCACGGGGCAGACACCAGAAATAAACAAAACTAGTCCTAGGAGAAATGGCTCATCCGGAAAAGAACCACTTTCAGCACTTGCACGATCTCCCCGAGGCCGAAGAAAGCGGCCTTTCAGACTCCAGCACTCCCTCTCAAACAACCACCCAGCCAGACTCAAAAAGGGAGAAAAGAGGAGAAAAAAAGAAGCCGACCATAGAGAAATCATCTTCGGAGACCATTCTTTCAGCAGTTTCCGAGTTTCGATCAGAAATGAGAGACGCATTACGGGAATTACGATCAGAGTTAGGAGACCAACAGTCTCGAGTGACTGAATTAGATGTCCAGATATCTGAAAATACCAATAAAATTAACATGCTGGAGCAAGCAGTTCAATCCTTGGCTGAAGAACAATTATATCTATCTCTAAGACAAGAAGACGCTGAAAACAGGGGGCGTTATAAAAACATTATACTGTATGGCATTCCAGAGGGCGAGGAAGGGAATGACCCTACCGCTTTCTCAAATTATTTCTTATGCCTTGCCTTAGATTTGGGCCCAGAGTTTCAAATCGATGTAGAAAGAGCTCATTGGGCACTCGGGCCTCGCCCCTCGAAACCTGAAGCCAGACCTCGATCTTTTGTTATTCGCTTCAACAGTTTCTATCAAAAAGACAAATTCTTTCTAAAGCTTGGCACAAACAAATAGTAAAGTTGGGAGAGCATCGGATATTATTCGATAATGACTATGCTCCAGCAACTCAACTCCAGAGAATACTATGAGCTAAAAACTTAAAATTCCAGACCCCTTATCCAGCAAGATTGGTGGTCATCTTTCCTACTGGCTCAATCACTTACAACTCAGCAGCGGAGGCCAAGGCAGTCCTCGAGCATCGTGACTTAATTTCCAGCAGGAACCCTAAACTGGTGGCCAGGGTTAGACAAATGTCTACAGTATCGTTTCCTCAAGAAGCAGATCAAATAAAAATGGGAGATCAGAAGATACAAACCTTATTGGAGAAAATAAAATCTCTCAGAATCCTACAATTCAACCAGCGTAAAAGCTAAGTACATTAAAAGGAATTATTTTTCTTGGGGGTCTGGGTAGAGTGGAGGAAGATTACTGTTTGCACTTGTGCTTCGGGGTAGAGGGTGAGCTATAGTTCCTCTAACAGCCACTACAGTCTTATGTCAAGGGCTTATTTTATTTAACAGGCCCTAAATTTAGCTGAATGGGTTGCTCGTCTTCCCTGGTAGTGAGAAGTGTGTACTAGTGTCCCTCTTGCTTATAAGGGCCCCATCTACCGTACCTCCTGGACCTTATTCACTATCTAGGGATTTTCTTTAGGGTCTCCCACAGCTGTACATTCAACTAGATGGACTCAAGCTACTTGAAAACAGAATGGACTTAGAAGTCAAGACAACTTTAGCCTTTACTGTCCCAAAAAGAAAAGAAGTGATTGTTGTTTTGTTTTGTAACTATGGACAGCAAGTCCTCCAGATGAATAGATACAAGTAGAGGATTTTCCGATTGCCAATTTGATTCCTGATTATGTAATGAACACCAAATTATACAAGTAAGGGCATAAATCCCTCCCGCTCTAGATGGCAATAATACAAATGCCCACATAGGGCTACAGGCAATATCAGTGGCCCCTCTCTTTTTTTCTAGCTAACAGCCCTATATGATTTTGGCTCCTCACCCAAACCATAATATTATAGGATATATCAGCATAAATTTGTAAATTTTGGGAAAGGAACTTTTATAAGGCAAACTTGAGTAACATTCTGGACTCAGTTATCCGGAAACTAATAGAAAGAGGCGAGGGGCATAGATCCTATCTAGACCAAAGGTGGCTGCAAATCTCAAATTGGGGCATTTCATTGAAGCCAAATGGGCAGCAGCCCTGGAGATCATCTCTCTCCCCTTCTCCTTCGTTCATCTCTATATGAATATATATATATATATAATTATACAATAGGGGTGAGCATGTAACCTTGACAATAAAAGCATGTATTCTCACTGCAGTGGAATAACTCTGTGATGACATAGACACTGTGGGTTTATTTCCAATAAACCCACAGTGTCTATCCTCAACAAATATACTCACAATGGTGATGTCACCAGAGTCAGACTATCTACACTGCAGCCTGCATATAATAGCTTCACAGTTTCTCTTTCTCACTGAATCCTGCAACTAACTCAGTTAGCATTGTAAAAGATAATCACCTGTGTCCCATAGTTATTCTGACAATCCTACACATTACTGTGCTGCTCTAATCGTCAAACCAGCCTCCTTCATAAACCAGTTTCTCTTTCTGGGTGCTGACTGCAACAGTTTCTCTGTCCCAGTGAAGCCTGCAACTTACTGAATAAACACTCTGTTTCTCACTTCTAGCTGCAGGTAACACAATTATCATTGCAAATCACATGCACCTGTTTCTCATACTATCTAACACTCCCAGCCTATTCAGAAACACTTACACACACACTCAGACCACACACAAACAGTGCTGTCAGTATAGCCTAGAAGTCAGAGTAACAAGCAATGAACCAACTTCCTACATCCAGCAGCACAGACCAGTGTTTAATTCTCACAACTTCCATTTCAATACTGTGTGACTCTGAACAAATCACTTAACTGCTAGTACTCCCAGGCCCCCAAAAAAGTACCCAATTACCAAAATAAAGTAAACAGGGAGAGAACACAGAAAAAAAATGTTCCTAAAATGTACTAGCCCTATTGTATAAATCGCACACATGATGGGCGACTTGTGGACTATGGCAAACATTTGCACTCGTGCAGAGTGAACTGCAGTAATATCACAAGTGCCCATCATGTATCCTCCCTCTCTCTCTCTCTCTCTCTCTCTCTCTCTATATATATATATATATATATACACACTTTTACATATTTTATAATTTACTGCTGGGGTAAGATTCCCTTAGAATAGATATAATGTTTCCTTTTTCTATAACAAAAGTTTTAAAGCCACCTGATCTGTTCCCCATGAGTTAAAGTGATGTTATCGATTTTATTTGTCCCACGATTGTTTTAGGGAGGATGTTGTGAGACTACCTCCTAATTAAATATTATAAAGAGAGAAAAGGGAAGAGGAAAAAAAAACGAAGAAAAGAGGGGATATATGGGGAAAGGCTTCCATATAAAGAATGAGTCCTAACAGGCTTCTTCTCCCAATAAAATAGTTGAGTAACTCAAACAACGAAATACTCTTAGGGCTAACAATACTACAGGTGAGGAAGGAGCTCTTTCCTTGACTGGAGAGGCACGCCAAATGGTTTGATACCATATTAAACCTACGTCCCACCACTACAGGACCAGACTCCAGAGAGCTGGTTTCTTGAGAGGGAGTTCCCTCTCAAGTGGGCACAAATCCACATTTGTGGATTTTTCCCCCCACTTACCTGTAGGAAGAATTTTCTTCCCCAGAATCTGGGTTGGAGATGGAAATTTCTCCCCCTACGGTGGAAGTCAATATGTATATAGTTCTCCCCCTTGGGAGTTTAGGGGTTAAGAATTGTATTAGGTTTGAAAATAGAAAGTTATTGTTCTTTTTGTTTTTGTTGTTAATAATAACAAAAAAGGTTGGTGACATAAAATCTATGTATGGACAGGTGCACCCTTTTCTGGCCGGAGCCATCGGGGACCGAGGGACTAGAGAGAAGGACGTACTACCATCCAGGTTCACTGGTATTGGTCTACATGGATGGGAAAGGGGATATTTTATTCACAGCTTATTTGTTAGATGTCCCAAGGAACCTCTGTTGGCTGGCCAGATTTTTGAAACCGATGGCATGTCCCCAAGACTATGGTTAATATACCGGTAAAAATGTTCTCTTACAATGTGAACGGCCTGCATTCTCCTATTAAACAGTACAAAATAATGCAGCATTTAGGCAAACAGGGAGCTGATTTATACTTTTTGCAGGAATCCCATTTGTCCAATCTGGAGCATACAAAACTTCATTGGGAGGGTGCTACAAGGTTTGGCCTCCTCTCATCAGCCGGCCATAAAGGGAGGCGGTAATTTTAATTCCACTTCAACACCTTTTGAAATTCAAGATACTTATCTTGATCCCCAAGGCCGATATGTAATTCAAACAGGCATGCTATTTCTCAAACTGTGACCTTGGAGAGTGTATACTGCCCCCCACAGACTTCACTCCCATAATCAGAACCTTTTACGGATGGTGATGGAGAGACACCAAGGTATTTTGATAATGAGAGGGATTTTAATGCAACCCTACACCCCATCTCGACTCCTCAAACCCTAACCCAAAAGGCTATCTAAAGCGACTAAATATTTAAAGGAAAACCTATCTCACCTAGGTATAGAAGATGCCTGCAGAAGGATTTTTCCTCTACCCTGGCTATACCTTTTATTCTGGAAGACGAAATACATAATCATGCCTAGACTATTTTTTTGTCACAGGAGAACACCTCACCCTAATTCAAGACAATATAATAGAGCCTAGAATTTTGGCCGATCATAACTCTTTGATTCTTAAAATTAATCTAGGAAAACAAAAGAAGCTCAAACATTGGAATTCAATAATCCTTTATTAAAGGATCAGACATTTTGGAACATTTTGGAGAATGGATTCCACAAATAATGCAAGATACTTCATCCCTGTGGTCTCATGTCCAATTCAGTGGGATACATTGAAGGCAGTCCTTCGAGGTGAGATGCTATCATATTCCTCCTATGAAAATAAAGAGACACAAGCAAGATTAAATTACTTAACGGATCTCTTATCATCATACCAAATGTTATACAGAGAGGGAGATACAATTCTTCAATGCCGAATAAAAATATTAAAACAAGATATACAAAAACTAATAGACTATAGGACTCTGCAGAGTCTAAATTACCTGCGCCAATGCAACTATGAGGGGGAGCCAGAGGAGCTAGAACACTGGCTCGAAATTCGGAGCGAATAAAAGGGCCTCTACAATATTAAAAATTAAAACTGATCCCTCAGGCACCCTCACTTACAAAGAAGAAAATATAAAACAGGCATTTCACCAGTTCTTTGAAGCACTATATCGCTTCTCCCCATCTCAGACCCAGGAGGAACTTATAGCTACCTCTTTCCAAAATCTTCATGTTCCCACTGTAACAGATTCTCAAAGAGAATTCTAGAAAGACCAATTAGAACCAAAGAGATCCTCCATCAGGTCAAACAACTAAAGCCTTTAAAGTGCCCGGGACCAGACGGGTTCGGTCCAGAGTAGTACAAAGCCTTCATTCCACAACTCCTCCCTAGCTTGCTGCTGGCTTGCCATGCAGTCAAAGAGGGTGAGATCCCAACCCCTCTTGGAATTATGCGGTATTATCGCCTTTACTTAAGCCAGATAAAGACCATACCCTTCCATCTTCATACCGTCCAATTTCAATATTGAATGTGGACTATAAAATATTCATGGCTGTCTGGGCAAAGAGATTAGAACCAATTCTCACTACCTTAATACACCAGGATCAATCAGGCTTTATCAAACAAAGAAGCATTTTGACAATTTGTGCCGACTAACTCTTCTCCTAGAACAAATTCAGGCTAGGACGATTCCATCCATTATAGTCAGCTTAAACATGGATAAAGCTTTTGACAGGGTAAGTTAGGAATATCTTTGGCTGCCCTGTCAAAATGTTCCTTTTCGTTGTCTTTTATCTCATGCATAAAGAATATATATGTTCAACCCTGTGCCTATATCTGGGTAAATGGTTCTCTTTCTCAACCCATACAAATTCAAACGGCACAAGACAAGGGTGTCCACTGTCCCCTTGCTATTTACATTATACATAGAGCTGTTGGCTGAAACTATTAGGAGTGATATTAACATTGAAGGCATTACAGTAGGTCAAAGGAATATAAAATAGCATTATTTGCTGATGATATTTTGATAATAGCCCTCTCCCCGAAACATCTCTCCAGAATTATGGCAGATACTAGAGGATTTAAAAGGATTTCAGGCTTTCAGCTAAATATAGCAAACAAACAGACCTGCTTCCAATATTTTATACCCCCTCTCAGGCTCTTAAAAAGAAATACCTGATTAAATGGTATAAAACCAAATTTAAATACCTTGGTATTACGATCTCCAAAAATCTGGATTTATTGGAGCTGTTAAACTATGAACCTCTATCCATTCAAATACAAAAGGATTTTGGTAAATGGGCTAGGTTACCCCTGACCTTTTTTCAAAAGATTGAGACGGTCCGCATGATAATCCTCCCCAAATTATTGTATTTATTTCAGAATATCCCCACCTTTCCTTCCAATTTTTATTTTAAATCATGGGACAAACTTATTTCAAACTTTATCTGGAACAGCCAGAAACCTAGAATCAGAATGTCCCTTCTCCAGTTACCACTTTTCCTGGGAGGCGCCAACCTACCAAATTTGAGGTTTTACTCAATGGCCTCTTTTTTTAAAATTTTATCCCTCTGGCTTTCACAGACATATCATTCTCCTTGGAAAGACCTAGAGTTTGCCATAACTGATCTTTATGATATCATAAAGGTGACATTGGTCCCTGAAAATAGAGTGCCACCTCTCAGGGACTTTTCTCCCTTTACGGCCCAAATATTGAAGTTGTGGTACAGACTGAAACGGCAAAAAGCCTTCCGAAGCTTTTTCCTTTTCTATACACTTATTGCAGAAGATGATAGGTTTCTCCCAGCATCCTTGGACCATACTTTCTCTTGCTGGAGATGTGTGGGTCTTCAATTTTTTAAGTAGTTTCTATCCCCCTCCGGCATTATCCCATTTGAATCTCTGCAAACAAAATTTGGCCTAACAAATAATGACCGTTTCAGATATAATCAGGTAAAAAATTACCTACTATGGCAAAAAGAACTAGATACTAGATTGCCAGAACCCTTACCTCTGGCCTGAAAATATCTGGAAGATAATGTGAGAGGAAGCTTATGGCCACTCCAGGTGGTTTTTTTATACAAAATACTATGGGAAGGAATGGATGATTCTGCAGTTTCTATTATGAACAGTTGGAATAGGGACCTAGAAATGGTGATACAGGATGAAGATTGGCTACGGGCTTCAATACAGCCATATAAAATTACTCCATCACTAGATGGCGTGAATTTTAAATGGAAAGTGCAGAAGCAGTTTTTTCCACTTCCTGCTTCTCTAACAAGTATCTCCCACCCCTTATGGGGCATGTTGGAGAAATGTTCTTGTAAAGAAGCTGACCACGCTCATATTTTCTGGTTCTGTCCTCTATTAACACCATTTTGGTGTTCTTTACAACAAGAAATTTCAGACTGCATGGGAGAGAGTGACTGAACTAACAGTTGAAATGGTGATGATCTCCATTTATCCCCATCATAACCCTCAATGGCACAGAACCTACTTCCTGCATTTATTTTAGCAGTGAAAAAGGCAATAACTAGGTGCTGGCACTCCACAATCATTCCAACAACAAACGACTGAGAGGGATTGATGCTAGACATCTACAATATGGAATCCCTAACTGCAAAACTCCACAATAAAGTGGGACAATTCGAACTCTTTTGGAGGTCTTGGGTGATGTATATTTCTATACAGGACCCTGACTTTGTCCTTGAACCTTTCTACATACAGGAAAGAAGGATAATGGTGAGGAAGGAGGAACTAGATAAACAATAGAGATGCAGGCCACACCTTGAAGTTTTCCTGGGTGAAGGGAGCCATCAACAATACTAAAATAGCAAGGGTGCACTATGTCAATGCAGTTGAAATTCAACCACGGATGATCTATTAAGGTTTTAATGGAGAACATTAAAGACAGAGATATAAATTACATATGTAACTAGCTTAAAGAAAAACCTGCATCTTTAAATGATACATGTATTATTAGTCTGTAACTGATGTAATTTCTTTTGTACCTGTCACTATTAACTAATAAAAAAGAAATTATAAAATAAAATATCTTTAGCCCTATAGAGCTGTTCAATGAGTCTCCTTTGAAAACTTTGAAGAAACTTCACTCCTCTCAAAGGAAATTGCAGCCTTAAGGGGAAGTCACAAGGAATGGACCACGAGTCCGGTGTTCAGGAAAATACACTCCCATGGCATCCAGCCCTCTATCGGATTCATTTCATAAAAAATTAACTCTGCCCTTGGGTAAACATGTGGCCTACCTGATTTTCTTTCATTCAGGTGACCATTGACCAGGACCTCCTGAAATCCCAAGCAGGTCGGTTTTCCACAGGTAGGGAGAAAATAATACATTAGAATTTAACCAGGGTTCTTTTTCTCAGAAACGTCCTCGTGTGAAGAGTGCTGATCTTCAAAACATGTCAAAACTGGAGAAAGGAATTCAGAGCATGACTCAAATTCCCTTTTACCGTTTCTCAGATGTCCTTTCCCTTTGCTAACCATTGACAGCAATCAGCATGAAGTGGTAGTAAGGCTTCGCCCCTTCTCCCTGGTCTCTTCCTCTGACCTGGTGCAAGGGACCAAAGGAGCTCCTCAGTTTCTTTCTCTTCTAGCTCTTCTTTAAGGTCAGGCAGGGGGATTTCCAGTTCAGACAAAAAGGTTGAGGCATCCAGCGACAACTCACATATTTTAATGCCTTCCTTCCCCTGTACCCATAGTCTAACGGGTATCTCAAATAACTTTAAACCCTTCTCTCTAAGATATTTCACAATTTGAAGTACCTTCTTTCTTTTTGTTAACATTTGGGAAAATCTTGATCGACATATATTTTCTGTCCATCCAGGTTGAGATCCTTTTAGCCCTTACAAGCCTTAAGTTTTGTCTTTTGCTGTATACTTTAGAAACTTTACTATTATTAATCTAGGTGGAGCCCCCTGTTTGGGCTTGGGGCTATAGCACGATAGAGCCCTTTGATGTCTAGACCCCATTTTTTCTAGGTTTAATCTTTATGGAGCCAGGAATCACTGTAGCCTTCCATGCTTGAGGTTAGACTCCTCAGCACCCAAAAAATTCTAATATTGTTACAGCAGGTCTGGCCTCCGCATTCTCTCTCACAGCATTAACTCCCTTTCTGTCTTGTGAAGATATGCAAGAGATCTACCAAAGGCCATATGTTTGGACTGCAAGCCCTCCATGTGGGCTTCCACCACTGTGGTTCTGCTCTTTAGTTTTTTTTTTTTTTGAAATTATGCTTTATACTCCCCCTGCCTGCCAGCTCCAACTCCTTCGGGACATCCAAGGGGTCATCCTCCAGCCGTCTGCCCACCAGACCATCCCTCCAGTCCTCCATGGAGCTTCAGTTTCCCCCCAAGTGGGGACGAGGTGGGGCACAAACCCCGTAATCCTTCATTTTGTCAGGCCCCGGTGGTGGTGGCGGGCAGGAGCAAATCAGAGGCATGCCCAGAAGTCCGTCATCCAAGAGCCGGCAGGTGTATTTTCCCATTATCTCCCCTTGGCACAGTGGGATCCCCTGATGTCATGGCACTAGTGCCGTTGTCCCTGCATCACTTGGCCACCCGTCCTCTCAAGCAGGGCTTGTGGCTCCCAGACCTCTGCTTGAGGTTACCTTTAAAAGCATGAAGTGCATCCCCGAGATGGCAAGCTGTCATGGGATGCTCAAACCGTGCTCCCCAGCCGGACCTTCCAGTGACCAAGTCTGCTCCAACTCCAGGTTGCTGCCGCAAGCAGAAATCCAACTGCTGCGCCGATGGGCTGGCGCTCTCTAGTTTTTTAAAATCCTTCTGGATTCCAGAGATCTTTGCATCTATGCGGTGCAAGATTTTAATCATCCTTTGCCCGTCTGCTTTGTCAAATTGGACGCTGTGTCCAAGCCCGATCCATCAGATTCTTCCCCCAAACCCATATTAATGGAAGAGTGGGATGGCGCTGGACTTTCACACCGACTATCCTCCGAACCAATTTGTTTGCCCATCGCACCATCAGGGGGGTGTTTCTTTGTGCGTCCCATCTCTGCACTAGTCTGAGAGACACTTTGATTTTTATTTTCAGACCAATAGCACGCGCAATGATGATCGATTCAGCAGTATAGCTTTCACTGGGGCTAAGAGCCATTCTTTAGACCGCCATCTATTAGCGTGGCGCTAACCGGAAGTCCCAAGTTTAATCTTTATTCTATTTTCCAGAGTAGGGAGAGTCACCATTTTTAATAAATCGCAACTGTGAGCCATAAAGGGGAGACTTGTAACAAATCTTAGAATATTGTTATATGTGAGTTTTGAGAGAAATGTATCACTAGTAGATGAGTATATAAGAATACTGTAATCCAAGACCCCTAAGAGAAAACCATGTGTATGTTGTGCCCTAGAAGATGGGGTGAGGAACTGTTAACCCCTTGAAATCAATTCATTCCATTTACTCCTACCTCTGGTGTAACTAGTTTCATAAGGCCTATTAAAGCCTGACTAAGATCCTGTATGACAGATGCCAAATTATCTGGATTATTCTGTTGAATTCCCACCTCATTATTTATAAAGTGCCTTGATTTTCTATGCCCTTTCCTCACAGAATGCATTAGAGAATTTAACTTACCTATACAGCTTGTTTGTGATACTTCCAAATACTTGTGAATCTAATCATTCTAGATTCTGCATAAAATCTGAATTACCTAGCAATGATGTTGAATGATTATAAGATTCCCATGCTTGTGCAAATAAAAAAGAAACCCTCTCCTGTTTGTCTTGTTTTATTTCCAAATGCTTTTTCCAGATCAGGTGAGTTTTCTAAGTTGAAATAGGTCAGAGAGTTTGCTTTGGATTTATCGCCATTAACCCCTATTTGCTGAATACCTGCATCCTTTTCCCTTTTATTTAAATCTATAACAAGTACTGAGGTGGACGTTGGCAAAGAATTATAAGTTTCTTTCCTTTCTGGGATAGTACCCTTAACAGGTGTTATTTTAGATTGCTTAAGGGGCCCCATATCCTTATTTTCCACATTTTCCAGTTTTGCTAAAATAAAAAATTTTATGTACTATAGGTAGATGTTTAATTCTTTTTTGCCTCCTTTGTGTCCTCTTTTCAGTCTGGTGTATGTCTTCTGAGAATGAGCTCTTTTTCCCACTTCATGTGGACACCATTTTTACTCAAAAATTGTTGCTTCCTAGCAACCTTAAAAAGGAAAACTAGATTTAGGATTTGAATTTTTGAGTTTCTTTAGTTCAGCACACCAAGTCCGTATAAGTACCTATCCAGATACAGATTTTGCTTAATGCCCTTTATCACGTTTCTCCAGGAAAAATGTAAATAGCAATATAAATGTATCTATGCCCCATGGCACTTTCAATACCATAAAGCTTTTCTGAAAAAAAATGTTTTCAGAGATGTCTGATTGTAGCCAGACTCATTTTTATATTTGCTTGCATGCATGTGCAAGAAACATAGTGCCATCATCTGAGTTTTCAGAGGTGTGTCACCCGTCTTCCAATTCAATCAGTGTGTTTGCAGGTGTGGCCGCAGTTCTCCAATGAATGCTGCAGCTGTCTATGACAGCAGTTAAAAATGCAGTGGCCATACAGTTGAAGGGAGAACTCTGCTTCAGTGAGCAGCGCTCCCCTCCCACATGCGCCCACGCATATTGCGTGCTCATGCATCACGCACACACTGTGGCGCCCAGGAGTGCCCAGTTCCCTGTCAGCTCCATGCCCCCCTCCCCAGAAGCTTTCAGGTACCATGCTGGGGCCCACCCCAGCGTGGCACAAGTCAGTATGGCCGGCAGTTTGCCCAGTCCCCATCGGCTCAGGCCCCCCAAACAGCCTTCCGGCTGCCACGCTGAAGCGGGCCGAGAAGTGTGCCAACTCCGCCAGCTCCAGACCCCCACAAATAGTTTTCCAGCTGCCATGCTGGGAGCCCACCCAGCGTGGCAAATGTCCCATGTCGTCTAAGTAAAAAAAAAAAAAAAACTGTAAACAAAAAGTTCCCTCGGCTGTCTCCCAGCCCACCGCTCCACCCACTGCAGACCCTGCCTCCCCACACCCCCTCACCCCCATACATACCTCCGGAGCTCGCGCGACGATCTTCGTGGACCGGAACATGTCTGCACTCTTCAAAGCTGACCACGAACTGAGGAAATGCCGTAAGCTGTATAATGCAATAAATAGGGTTTTCAACTTTAATGCATATCTCAGGCATTTGGGGAATTTTGGTACCAAATTTTCAACATGGGGTTTTGTGACCCCCTCCTCATGAATTCTTGAACTGTCTTGGCATTAGTGGGCCTAAAGGGTGTTTTCAGTCACTGCACAAAATCACCTTTCAGGACCGATTAACGAAGCGACAGTGCCAGTGTTCATAAGGTGGCCTCTCAAAAAGCATATGCTGCAAATTTAGTGAAACCATTCCTAAAAATGACTTTTATGAGCATACGTTGAGCAGTTCCTATGCATGCTCATAAGTTCATGAATTTTAAACATTTGCACTCTGGATTTTCAACATTGCCATTTTACCACACCTCCTTATGAGCAGTACAGCTGTCATTTTTCACATCTCACCCAAAATGTGTTGCCACGCTATAGCATAATGGCGCGGTCGGTGTCTTGAAATCAGTGTATGGGACACATTAAGAAAATCACAGTGACACTGTTCATGAGCAGATGTCTTAAAATGGCTATGTTGAAAATTTGGTGAAAAATTCTAAAAATGACTGTTTTATGAGCATGCATTACGCAGTTCTTACAGCACACTCGTGAGATTGTGAATGTTTAATATTTGCACTCCAGATTTTCAACATTGCCATTTACCACACCTCTTATGAGCAGTACAGCTTTCATTTCCACATGTCACCCAAAATGTGTTTCCTGCATGTAGCGCACAATGGCGCAGTAGGTGTGTACAATCAATGTTTGGGACAGATTAAGAAAATCACAGTGACACTGTTCATGAGCAGAGGTCTTAAATGGCTATGTTGAAAATTTGGTGAAAAATTCCAAAAATGACTGTTTTAAGGCACATTGAGCAGTTCCTACACGCTTCATAAGTTTGCAAATTTTTAATATTTGCATGCCAGATTTTCAACATTGCCATTTTATTACACTTCATTATGAGCAGTACAGCTGCCATTTTCACATCTCGCCCAAAATGTGTTTCCCACACATGTAGCGCACAGTGGTGCAGTCAGTGTGCAAAAGCAATGTTTGGAAAGATTAAGAAAATCACAGTGACACTGTTCATGAGCAGAGGTCTTAAAATGGCTATGTTGAAAATTTGGTGACAAAAAGTCCATAAAATGACTGTGTTATGAGTGAGCATTGTGCAGTTTCCATGCACCCTCGTAAGTTCTTGAATTTGTAACATTTTGTCCAGATTTTCACCACTGGTATTTTTCCACACTTCCTTATGAACAGTACAGCTGTCATTTTTCACACCATGGCCAAAATGTGTTTTCACACTTCCAGCGCAGAAATGTGTGGTCGCTGTGGGAGATCACTGTTTGGGACAGATAAAGAAAATCACAGTGACACTGTTCATGATCGGAGGTCCCAAAATGCCTCTGTTGACAATCAGCTGTAAAAAATCCCAAACTAATTACATTACTGGTGTGCATTGCACAGTTTCTAAGCACGCTTGTGACTTCACCAGTTTTTTTAATATTTTCACTGCAGATTTTCAACATTGCTATTTTTTACACCTCCCCATGAACAGTACAGCTGTCATTTTTCACATCCTGTTCGGAATATGTTTTTGCACCTGTGATGATAAATGCCGTAGTCGCTGTGCAAAAGCAGCTTCCGGCTAACAAACTGATATTGCCACTGTTCATAAGGTGGGGGTCACAAAAAAAACATTTTGAAAATTTGAGTGAAAATACCAACGAATGCCTGAGGCATTAGGGTTTCCGACCATAATGCCCCACCCTGTAGAGAATGACAGGCATCGGGGTGTGACTTGGGATTCTCGCCTATAATGCTCATACCATTCCACACCCTGCAGCCAGTGAGAGGCATCAAGGTGTGCCTTGGACTCTTCGGCCCCATAGTTCACCCCATTCTCCTATACCGCACCCATCTCACCGTATTTCCTGATGGAATGGGGTGCACATAAGGGCCAAAGACCCCAAGGCACACCGTGACACTTGTCGGTGTCTGCAGGGTAGGGTGTGGTGAAATGGTGTGGCTGTTATGCCTGATGACCCAAAGGCACACCCCAATGCCTGTCAGTCTCTGCAGGGTGGTGGTGGGGTTGGCTTCAGTTCAATACTTCACTGCCATTCCTATTATGCAGCTCTGTAATTCCTACACTATCAATGCCAATGCCAGCAAGCAAACATTCGGCATTGACAAATGCTTGTTAAATTAATTAAAATCAGGTAAAAAGACCCCAGTGCAACCACAAAATCTCGACCAGAAACCAATTACTGTACCACTCAAAGCAAAATCCAATTAGAAAATACCAGAAGGCCCTCATAAGGACCACATAAAGTTCACTTAGTCCTCTTTAACTTATTATAGTCCCAACAAGAGAATCCTTGGGAAAATCCTTGTTATGCACCCAACTCACTGTATTGGTTCCTTTGAAGTCTTTTTAAATTCAAATAAATTCTTGTTGTTCTGTTTTCCTCTGTTGAAAAAAGGTGGCAAAAGATGGATAAAATTCAGTTCTTAATTTCTTTCTTTTATCTTTTATTTTTCCCCTTCCATATAAGAAGGATACCTTTGATAAAATTGTGACAAGGTGTCCTTCCATACAGGACAAAAAGAAGGATGTGCTTGCTTCAAAATGTCGCTTAAAACACCAGAGCAACATACTATGTAATTTCATTGCAAGTGTTTATCTTCCTTTTCAGCCCCATTTTTCTCCTAGAACTTGTGCTCTAACGATCCTCGTTAGCTCGAGAGATCCAGTCAAAGGATTAAAAAACTTGCAACACACTTTAAAAGAAATCCTGACCAAGCTGCTAAAAGCAAAATAGTTTAGCCAGAAAACCTTTGCACATGCTCCTTGCATTTAAAGGATTTCAAATGGCACTCATCATCCTTCTAACTATTAAAGATCCATGTCCAATGGAGTTTTGGGTGATGTCCATGGACCAAGAAAAATGGTGTGTACTCTGTACTGTTGACACAGGGCTTGTGTTGTAGGCAAAGTGAACAAAAGGAACAAAACTGTCCCAAGTGTCATGAGTTTCATCCAGATACTTGGAGAGAGTGTTTAGAATGGTAGACATCATTCTTTTACTTTGTCCATTGCATTGCAGGTGATAGCTTGTTGTGAGAATTTTTTTATGTTGAGGAGTTTACAAGTTTCTTGAACAATGGTTGAAAGACAGTTAGAGCTCTGTCTGAATGTAGAGACTAGGACAGAGAGGGGGTCATGATTGAGACCTTTAAGTATCTGAAGGAGATAAATAAGGTAGAGGGTAACAGCTTATTCAAATTGAAGAAGGAGTTAACATGAGGGACATAGCCTAAAACTGGAAGGCGGGCAATACAGAGGTAATGTCAGGGCCAGTTTTTCACAGAGAAGGGTGGTGGAGGCCTGGAACAAGCTGCGGAGGAGGTAGTGGCAGCTGAAATGGTGGAGGGGTTCAAGAGGGCTTGGGATAGATTTAAGGGGTTGGCAAAAGAGGATGGAAGCATAACAGAAGGGGAGGTAGGGTGTTGGACAGACTAGATGGGCCGAGTGCATTTCTCTGCCTTCACATTTCTGTGTATCTGTGTAACGAGGATACCATGGTGACAGATAATTATGTTGAGGCAAGCATTTGCTATTGCAGCAGTTTTGATGTCTTGTGGTAGAATTAGTTCTGGTATTTTGTAAGCCAGTCAACAAAACAAGAATGTATTTGTTGCCAGAGTCAGAACATAATTGTAAAGGTCAAAAATGTCTGTGCTAACTCTTTAAAATAGTTCTGTGGCTACAGGCATTGGAATGATGTGTGCCTTTGTTGGTTTGGCAGAAGGCTTTCTTTGGGAGCAGAGCTGGCAGGATTTCTAGATTGGACAATGTTCTTGTTCATATGAGGCCAGAAGAAATGGACCCTTGTCTTTTCAAGAGTTCTGTATGACCTCTAGAAAGTGGAGAGCATGGTGGACAGAAGAACTTCATTAATTAGAGAGGCAGGCACAATTAACTGTACATTAGTTCTATCTGTGTGATGGCTCTTGCCTTCATTGGTCCAGTTATGGAAAAGCACACTGTCATTGAGGAAGTATTGTGAGGCAAGGAAAAGTACATCCTGGTGATGTTGCTTATGTTGCGGTAGATTACACACTCTAAGTGATTATGTCTGTGAACTGAGAATCTGCTCTCTGCTGTGTTTTGACAGTTGCCAGGAAAGAGCAGATGCAGAGGAGGTGAGAAGCTCTTCAGCTGATTGCAGTAATGGAAGATTTGTGCTTCTTTCTGAAGAAGCAGCTGGAAACAACAAAGCAACTGAGTTGCTATAGGAGTGTCCACAGGAAGCACATCTGTGGTGTGGTATGGAAAGGAAGGGTTTGTAAGCAGCATTTTTGTCTGTTGAGGATGATGCAGAGGATAGCATCTCTGGCTAAGGGCATCAGCATTGGAATGAACTCGACCTGGTCTGTATTGAATGTCAAATTTAGCATTGCAGTATGGGAATCAATAGGCAAACTTGCCTACTGGTTCCTTCATTTCAAACAATCATCTGAGGGCAGAATGATCAATGATAGCTCTGAATAAGGAATAGCAAGTAATAGTCAAATTTCTTTACAGCAAATACCATGACTAGGCATTCTTTTTTTCTGTGATGCCATAGTTGGGATCAGCTGAGGAAAGGGAGTGCCCAGCATATAAAACAACTTGCTCTGTTGTGTCTTGCACTTGACATAGCACAGCGCCAACTGCAAAGGAACTAGCATTTGTGTAGAATTTGAAGGGGTGGTTGAACATTGGGAAGGCCAAAATGGGAGCAGAGATCAGTTTGTCTTTTAAGGTATCAAAGGCCTCTTTGCATTCTGAAGTCCATGTATATTCACATCCCTTTTTGGCGTACAGTGGGGCTTCAATCTTGGCATAGTTACTGATGAACTTTTTGTAATATCCAGACAAGCTTAGGAAAGCTGTAAGGTCTTTAGGTTCTGGATAGTCTTTGACTACTGAGAGCTTGGCTGGGTCTGGAGAGATGCCTTGAGAACTGACAACATGTCCCAGGTAATGAGTTTGATGCTGTATGAAACAACATTTCTCTGGGCGAACCTTTAGGTTGGCTTGTTGGAGGCATTCAAACACTTCTTTGAGGTGTCGGAGATGCTTTGGAAAAGTTCTCCTGAAGACAATAACATCATACAGGTAGACTGGGCAAGATTTCCAAGACAACCCACATTGTATGACTTCCATAAACCACTGAAATGTAGCTGGACTATTCTGAAGCCCCATAGGCAGTTGTTTGAATTCGAAAAGTCCCAGGTGACACTGCCAGACTGTGTATGGAAAAGAAGCTGGATCAATGCAGACTTGGTAGAACCCACTTTGAAGATCCAGAGTGGTGAAGTAAGTTGAGCAGGCCATGCCAAGACTCTCTAAGGCATCCTGTGTTGTGGATAAAGGATGAGCATCCAGAACCGAGCAGGCATTGAGCTTTCTGTACTCCACTACAAAGTGACACCCCTGTCCTTCTTTACCACTAGCAGGCATGGTGCACCCCAAGGACTTGTAGATTCATCAGTGATGTCTTGTTCAAGCATGCCTTTGATCATGTCCTCTAGGACATGTTTCTGTTCATGTTCCACCTTGTAGGCTCACTGATGGATTGGCTTCTGACTGGGCGGCACCTCAATGGTGTGTTGCAAGATACCACAACATCCGAGCTTGTTATGGACACCAACAAAGACATCTAGGTAGTCCTCCTGGAAATTCAAAAGCTGTTGTTTCTCTGCTGGAGATGCTGGGAGTCTGGAAGAGGATAGTCGCTTACCCTGGGGAGGCTGGAGTGGTGGTGATAGCACAGACAGGAATAGAGTTGGTGGAGCCAGGCTGAGGTTCTTGCATGAGAGGAGCTGGTCTCCAGTAGACAAGCAGACAAATTTTCTGACATTGGCACCCTTGGAGATGATGACTGACTCATCTGTAAAGTTACAGCACTTTTAGAATACTGTGCTATCATGCCAGCTGACAAGGTGTTTTCCAGGAGAAGACCTGATGAATGCAAAGTGGAGGATCCCATGATGATGCCAACAACACCTTGTAGGAGCGGCAAGCAGCTGAGTGGCTTTATGAACATCACTGCATGGGAGGGCGGCTTTTTGCTTTGATCTACTGGACACCACCCAGCAAACGGCTGATCAGTGTCCTGATCAGCCTGCCTAATGTCATCCACTTTCGGTTTGCTTGTGTGTGCTCCCCCTCTCTAGTTGCAACACATCACAACATTTTGGGAGGGCAAAGCCCATGGTTCAATCCAGGAAATAGCCCACCCTCATTCAAATATAAGCCAGCCCTCACAGCATTCCTCACTCAGAGTTTTGTTTTGCTTCTGGGTGGCTGGGTGGTCCTTGTGGCTGTGCTCTCCTGCTTCTTTCCCTGCTTGTTTTCTATTGCTCATCCCTCTTATTCTGCCTTGCCTGCCATTGTTTCCTCCTCTTTGGTTCCCTTGTCTGTGTTCCTGTTGCTTTTCTCTCATTTGTTTCATTCCCCATTGTTTGCTCTGGTGTTTGCCCTTTCCTCACTTGTTTTCTGGCCCCTCCCTCCTCGTTGTTTGTAGTTGCTCTCCCTCTCTTGCTTTACCTGCTCTTTTGGGCTTTTCTCCCTCCTAGGAGCTGCCGCTCTGTTCCTCCTACTGCTTCCAGGTTTACACACAGCCACATCCCTGGCTTTTGCTACAGCTGCTACTCCTGCACCCCTGTGCATGTTACTCTCGCTGGGCTTGCTGACTCCCTGCTGGACTCTTGCTGCATTGCTCAGCCCTTCATGTCTTTACCTACTCGAGGCTCAGTTACACAGTCTACTTTCTGCAGTACTCAATGAACCTTCAGCTGCTGCTCGGCAATTCACTTATCATTCAGTTGGGGTCATTAGGGAAATGGCTGAACCTGGATCAGGCATCCCACAGGATGCCTCCAGCTCACAGTTATGGCTCTGACCACTGTTATAACTGTCAGCAAAAGCTCAGTTCACTTTCTAGAATCTATGGCTACCTGAATTTCTCTTTTTTCTATTACCAGGTTAGATCACCAGTGATTCCCTTGCCTCCTTCTCAGACTCGCACCAATAACTGGTATCATGTTAACCAGGACATCAGCCATACTTTTTTAAATTTAACAGAAGGCAAGTATAGAATCAGCTCGGCTCATTACGATGGCACTTTATACTGCAGCCACATTTCTTGCAGCCCTAATGGTCTCCGGCTTCGGCTGGGATCTATGTTCCATTCGATTAAATGCTTTCCTTGTTCAATCCATTTGACAAAACTCCTCAAGTACTCTGCAATGTTTCCTACAATGAACCATATTCACTTAAGTGCTTTGTCTTTGTGCTGTACTGCCGTCTTTCACTATACCAATTTTAGAAGCAGGAACCCTCTCCTGCATAACACTCCCCTACAACAGCTAATCACCTCAAGACTCCTAGATTTACAAGATTCATGTATTTATAGGGATTTGAAGCTAGTTACAGGGGACTTCTTTCATAGACTTGTATTTGTTATACAGAACAACAGAGGAATTCCACTCCATAGGAAACAATGTAATATACAGGACAACTCAGGAAAGCACACTGGAATTCTGTCAAAATATACCAAATCAGTCTGGGAGCACTATTACCTCTCCTCAACGCCCTCATCATTGGTCAGCTTAGTACCTACAATAATTTCTCCTTTCTATTCCTATTCTATCAAGGCACACTTCCTACTGACCTCTCCAGTATAATACTAACTTATGTGGCTAGCAATTGGGACAAATCAGTCTGGGCTCTGTTCATTTAGAACTAACTGTCCCTGCCAACCCATAGCCCTACACAGGTTTATCATCTCAAGGAGATATTCCTATTTTTCAGGTATCTTTATTTAATCACCCCACTTTCATCAGTGGGTTCCAAACGATGGGCAGGCTCATGGCTCAACAGATTTACTAAATCTGAAGAAGTTGCAGGAGTCAGGCTGACCTAATCGTTCCTTGTTTATTTACAGGCTTATGGTTACTTTTATACTCCCTTACCTTTGTCTCAAGTGTAACCCCCAGGTGGCGCTATCCCAAGGGCTACTACCCCAGCCTGTGTAACTACTAACAGGTTCAGGGGCCTAGGTTCTATGGCAGGTGCCTTCACCCAGAGGTCAGGGTTTGCTGTAATTAGACTAACTTGGTCACAGCCCTCTGGGACACTGAGACCCCCTTTTATTCCTACTAGTGGCCCACACAGTACACCATGAGTATCGTCACTATTTACACTTACTCCCAGGACTGGCTCGGTCAGCTTGACTCTGGGGACCCTCTGTAAAACAAGATGTTGCAGTACAATAGCCACAGTACAATACTTTAACATAAACAAACACCACAGTCAGTGTAACTTTGCTGAAACAAACAGATCTGATTTATTTTAGGAGCTGCAACAAGGAAAGGGGAAATCAGGTTAATTAGGTTAGACACATTAATAATCACAGTACTGTGTGCATATTCAGAGTCCCAATTGTCACTCTACTGGGTACCCAGGATGGTGGGGGCTAGCCAGAATCAGTGCAGCTGGTTGGGGCCCTGTGATGGAAAACACTTGCACAATACACAACTGTAATCCGGAGCGGATGGCTCAGTTCATGAAAGAAAGGAAGAAAAAAATCAGATGAAACACTTGCAATTTGATAATCAGATGGCAGTGAGCTACCCTGATTTGTACTCACAGATTCAATGCTGAAAATTGGATGGGATGCAGATTGTCCTGGATTGCCAGGAGAAACAGAATAGCTGGCCCAGCCCTTGTGGCAGGACTCACTTGCACTCAATGCAGGCAGATGCAGTCTGAGTGATGCTGGCTATGACTTCCAGCTCACTGCACATTTATATGTACACAGAACACTACCAGGCAAGCAGCTGGTCACTTCCGGAGATTGAACCTGACTACAGAGGCTCTTCTCTGACTCAAACTCGGATTCAGTCCAAACCCTGCTAGGGAATCACACTCCCAGCACTGCACAGTTCACAACATGGGGAATTACTCAGAGTTCAATTGCCACAAGCACTAAGCACATTTATATGTAAAGGTCACTTACTGTACCAGACCACAGAGTCCTGACAGGCCGATCGCAATTCTGCACACTTTCAGTCTTCTTCAGGTTAAGTCTGGTCCCAAAATGACTTCTGCTCCTTCTATCATTCTGAAAGCTCAGATGCAGTCTGAATTATGCTTACTAGCAGCTGCAGGCCGACTTTGGGCCTCACCGCGCTTCCACGAACAACTGCACAACAACAGCTGCACAAACTCACAGGGCGTTTCCCCTCAGCTTCCAACTTCAAACACAGTTCTCTTCTGCCCCAAACCTCAGGGCACTTCAGCATTGCTTCCTCTTCGGAATCGCAGTCCGAAAATCAAGGTTCCTCTTGAATCGCTGTCCGAAATCAAGGTTCCTCTTCTTTACTTCTTCTCCATGCTTGTTTTGCCCATGATCTAGGCCACAACAATGGCTTTCCTTTTCTCATAAAATTCAGATACTTGGTCCAAAAAACACAGTCCTTTCTCTTCCTCCAGGAGGCTGACAACAGACAGTCCTTTTCAGGCCTCCACTTGGTTCCCACGCTGCCCGTGGGCCAGCAGATCCACGAGCTGCTCACTCTTCCAGCTCCATGCTCAGACTGACTCTCTCAGCAGGCAGTCCAGGCATTTCCTCCAAATCCAAAAGGTTTCAATTGGCTGAGCTTCCTTGTCAGTCACAACAGGCTCCCTCTACTGGCGAAAAAAGGTGCCAGGATCTAACCTACATTTCCCAGAGGCTCTCTTCATACAAGCCCCTTGTGGCTGGCTCCACTTGAGAGTCCAAGTTCTGATTTGCCAGCAGGCTCCATTCTAAGGAACCCTCCCCATTGATTG
Organism: Neoceratodus forsteri; assembly: GCA_016271365.2. Classification (NCBI taxonomy): domain Eukaryota; kingdom Metazoa; phylum Chordata; order Ceratodontiformes; family Ceratodontidae; genus Neoceratodus; species Neoceratodus forsteri. The sequence continues at coordinate 676,003,148 of CM057450.1, read as the reverse complement.
GACCCTTTAGCAGTTCAGATCCAAATGGAGGGCAAAACACACAGAGTCCCAGCTGCAAGAAAGGCAGGTTAGACAAACTGTACTGTCATTAATACTCTAACAAATTACCAGCAGATAGTTACATCTTTTGAAAGGGCTCCCTTGCGCATATAGCGACTGCAGAATGGAGCAATTTGTCAGCTTGTCGAGCAGGACTCGAGCAGGGAAACCTGATCCCCCACTTACAAATTAATTATGTCTGCAAGCAGACAGCTCTTAAAGAGAAGTACACGGAGGCACTAGGCACTTTCACTCAATTATCTTTTTAAATCGGCTGAAATACAGGACACCAGCTGGGTGGGGAGCATTTAGGCTCACCCAAGGAAGGCTTTTAGTGACCTCATTTGTAGGAAGGTTACACAAGGAACTGCGAATATCATCAAGTCCATCTTCAACCACTTTCTCCACACTACAGCTGCCATCAGCACTCTGGGAGTGGTGCATCGCATCAGTTCTTCTAAGGACCGACTGTATCATCACACCTGGACCTCTGCTTCCTTGTTTGCTAACCTAGAGCCACCATCATGCTTCTTTGTTCTGCCAATAACTTGAAGTTCAATCTCTATGAAACCATCTGACACATGTACCATTTGAGCATCTGCCATTGTCCGTGGACATTGGTGCCATTCCTCTATAGCAGTTTATGAACTTCCTACATACCTTTACATCGACTCAATGTACTTACTTCTTTATCATCACTCCCAGGAGGACAACATGCACTTCTTAATTCACTAAGTCTGTCATCTATGCTAGCATCCTGCCACCAAACATACAGAGGTAAAGCGTGCTGCCATTATGAGACCAAGCTCTTCTTCACTGTCATATCTTCCATACCTCTTCATAAACCTGGAAAACATTTCTCTCCTTCACACACCGGCTCCAAGGATAAGTTGCAGATGGCCTTCCTCATCTCCTTGTCAAACAGCCTGCACTCTTATTTAGTAAATTGTAGCAACTTCTTTCCTTTTCTCACCACCCTAACCAACAGCCCTCAGGCATCCATCTACTTAACTTGTTCCTCCAGGAGGCCTACAAGTGTGGGTAGGTGTCCTCCGTCCAAAAGGATGGGAGTCTCCACTTTCACTCCATCTCACCAACTCAAAGACGGTCTTCAGTGAAGCCCCTCGGATGTCTTCCTACATGCGTCTACTCTAAGGAGAAGGTTTTCAGGAAACCCTTGGACTTCTCCTATCATCTCTATCTCTTTGTTCTGGACTGTTTTCATGATCCAAGGATAATCAAGGACAGTCTTCAGGGAAATCTCAGACATCCTCCTCAGGCTCAAACTCAATTCTGTCTCCAGACATTCTGTCCACATTTCTCGTCTACTATTGATTTCTCCAGTCAGACTTAACTACCTGAAGTTTCCTTCAGAACTTACTTGTTCCATGCTGCCTCATAAGAACCTCCTGGCCTTCACCTTCAGCCTAACGTCCTCGAGACATTCTGCTTCATCAAGACATTTCATGACCTCTGAATGGATCTTCTTCTGTCTCAGCATCATGGTCTCTCCATTCCTGTCCTCCAGTCTTGGACCTCCATCCAACCACATTTATTCTATCCTCAGTATAGTAACTGGCTTCTTGGCATCTCAGAGACTTGTGCACCATCTCATTTGTGCTCTACATCTCCTGTTTATTGGTATTCAGTCTACTACCTTCCTTACACTTGATCCAGTCTCTTAATGCCTACTACCATATTCTGTTCCCATACTGGAACACTGCCAAAGCATTTCACTTCAGCTATGACTGTGGCATCTCCTTATCTGACATTCCTGCCATTATCATACTGAGTATATCTGCTCAAAGGGAAACATTCCAATGTTCTAAGCCATCTCGACCATGATGAATTCCATGTTCTGAGTTACCAGCATCTTCTCCTATGATCAAGTCATATGTCCTGTCACTTATTCAGTTTCTGCTGAAGACCTCTGTCTCATCACATTTTGTCAGCAAGTTGCCTAATCATTTAGCCAGTCTACCCAATGATCATATCTACCGAGCATGATTCATCGCATTTCATCATAATCTCTCCAGCTACTCAATTCAACCGAGCTATAACTGTGTTACTTTTAAATTTCCATTCATAGGTTCAAATCAAAATCCTCAGCAAGTCAAGCCTTACAAGGACCATTGTACCAACAACTCATCATGACTTGGAAAAGATTCTCTATCATACCTTTAGTCATGCCCTAACAGGTCCTCCCATTACTCATGACAGCTGATGCTTCCAAAACATTAATTTTGCTGTATCCATCAGAAGCCATTCCCTCAACTCATATGTCTCACTGTCAAAGAAGGACTCCTCTAGTTATCCTCAGCATCCCATACCTCTTATTATGAAGTCTCAGACACTAGTATCTCATCTCAGACCCAGCTATCATCAGATGTCCCAGATAAACCCAAATCACCATTTGGCGAGGGGCTGGGATTCAGTCGGTTCCCTACGATTCAAGATTATACCTGAAGATTTTTATGAAGCAGGTTTGAGGATGATGGTGACGATGGGGGGTGATCTGGATGTGCCTGTGGAACGGGGACATCTCCCCAGACGAACCTGGTGTTCCCTCTTAGGCTTTCCAAGTCCCTTCCCCACTTTCTGTTTTGCAGAAGGTGGCTGGGGCTCCCTCAGCTTCCTATGGAGGAGGCCATGGAGGATCAAGAGAGCCTGATTATGTAGAAATGATGGACATCCAGAGTCCAGGAGACTGTCTGTTCCCCTCCACAAATCCTTTGGGAAGCAGACACTCAAAAATCTTATTCTCCCAATACTGTACCTCTTGTTGACAGAAGGATGGACAAGAGGCACACACTATCAGGCTCAGATACAGAGTTTTATACCAACAATGCAGCCATGTTGAGGGGTAGTGCAGGCTGCTGCCTGTGACACAAGACAAATATTCCTTGGCTTCACCCCCCAGACAAAGACTCCAGGAAGATTGATGCCATGGCAAAAAAGGCAGTACGCAGCATCTTCAGCGGGACTCGAGCAGGTGAGACTATGTAGCCTATACAACCCAGGTACAGAAGTCCGGGTGGGAAACTGTACTGGCACTGGTAACAGGCCTCCCAGCTAGCCAAGGAGCTGGAGGCAGCTGCTGCTGATAAGTTGAGGAGCATCAAAAGTACCTTTCAAACAACATGAAGTCTTGCATATGTGCCAGTAATTACGGTTGTCCACCATTAGAACTGCTTCCACGGTGAAAGGTTAACTACCATGCAGGCATGGAGTTTTAGGCTGATGAAGGCCTCGGTTAGAAAACTCTGTCTGGCTAATTTCAAACCGAGACTATCCAGATTCTTTACTCCGCCTCACTGAACAGTCGCTCGAGTTTCTCCTACTGCACTCGGTTCATTTCTCGGTTTAAACAGTATTTTTCTCGGTTAAATTCAACATGAGTATTATTTTAACACAGAAACCGATCGGTTCAAGCTCTGTCTGTGGTATTGTATGTAATGAATGGGTTTATTTCTATTATGGAACTTGTAAATTTTATCAGTTCCGGTTGAACCAGTCAGAATATTAAAAATTCTTAAAGTAAGCATTTTAAAGCTTTCAAATTATGGTTCCCGGTTCTTACTCGGTTCTAAAAAGCAGTTCATTACGTTTTCCACGACCTGACCTGTAGTTGGGACCGTAAGGGTGTCTTACCTGGCACTGCCGTTAAAGGGCAAGTTTGTTAGTTGAAGCTGGCATCATGTCACAAGAAACCCAAAAGAAAAACTGGGCCCACTGGGTTCCAACACTGTAGTGTCTGTGGGGAAGCTTTGCCAAGGCTGACCACCACTATGTGTCTGTGTCTGAGGTTTGACCACCTCAATTCAGACTGCCAGATTTGTAAAATTTCCTGCAGCCACCCTGGACAAAAGTGGGCAGGCTCCAGGGAGCGAGGCCAAAAGTCCACTGACCCGGATGGCCAGCCCGGTTTGGTGCCAACCAGACAGAGGGAGTGCCCTCTGACCAGGGCAGGAACTTCCTTGGGCAAGCGAAAGCTGGCTCAGGAGCCAGTTCCAGCAAAGAAACTAAAAATCAGCAGGTTTGGGTCAAAATTCCTTCTCCAACTGCTGCAGAAATAACAAAAGCTATACAGATTGTACAGTCACTTTCTCGGTTCCGTCCGAACCGCCACTGTCTAGTAAAAGTCAGTTCGGCCGGTTCCGCAGTTCAAAGAATATGATATTGAAGAGTTTTATGAACCAGAGAAGGAGGAGGATTATGATCAGTGTGAATGATAGACTTTGAAAGTCTGGATGTGCCCATTAGACAGACATCTTCCCAGACAGACCCTTTAGAATCTCCCCTATGCTTTCTGGGTCCCCTTCTCACTTTTGTTTTATAAAGGTTGCTGCAAACCCTCCAGCTCCCATTAGAGGAAGCTGTGGATGAGCAAGAGGAACCTGATTTTGTGGAAATGATGGATATCCAGAGGTCTGAGAGATTATCTGTCCTTACATAATCATTTAGGAAACAAACAAAAATACTAAAGCTCCTAATTCTGTGCCTCCTGTTGACAAGAAGATGGACAGGAGGTACACTTTATCAAGTCTGATACAGACTTTCTTTCACAACAATGCAGTCATGTTGGGGTCAGTTCAGGCTGCAGCCTGTGATAAAACTAACATTCCCTGACTACACATCCTCCTGACAAGGACTCCAGGAAAGATTGATGCCATGGCTAAAACAATACAGCAGCATCCTTGGGACTCAGACAAGCAAATTACATGGCTTATGTGGCAAGATACCAAAAGTCTAGATAAGGACACTGTCATGGCTTTGGCCAAACAGGCCCCTAGCCAGCTTGCAAGAGTTGAGCAGAGTGGCTGCTGATGGTATTGAAGGCATCCAAGGTGCAATTCCTTGCTGCTATGGATTCTAATGATGTATCCTCTAGAGGCATCTGTGGCCTTTAAATGAGATTGGCTTGGCTCAGGTGTACTAGTTTGTCACAGGATACCCAGACTAAGGCCATGGATTTTCTGTGGTAAGGAATTCTCTGTTTGGGGAGCAGACAGAGGAATGAAAAATGGATGAATATAGAACAACATAGGGTGCACAAGCCAAGAACGGCAAGCCACTCCTCAGAAGCAGAACCCAAGGAGTGGAGGTAGACTCACAGGCCTTTTTGCCAAACCAGGCTTCTTCTGCTTATGCTCAGAGGGGTTCTTCAGAGGCAGAGGCAGATGGGGTGCAAGCAGGCCTGCTTCCACCCTCAGCCTAAAACCCCTGCCAAACAGGCACCCTGATGAGAGCTGCAGGGCAGTCTCCATTACCTGTAGGGAGCAGGCTGGCTTACTTCGTTCAGGACTGGAGGCTCTAACATCAGACAAGTGGGTCCTGGAGTAGTAAGCAGGGTCTGAATTCTCGGCTAAAAATTTCCAAAGATGAGAGCCAGATCTTTTCTGCAAACTCTCGAGACCTTTGCCTTAGAAACTGATCTAATATCATCGGCTCTCAGAGCTGTGAAAAGGTTCCCCTATTCCAGGGCAAGGGTCTGTACTCCAGGTGCTTCCCTTACCCCAAAAAGACAGGAGAATGGCGGCCCATTTTGGACCTAAGATATCTGAACAAGCACCTTTTTGAAACCAAAATTCAAAATGGTGACTCTGGCAATAATTTTACCTTCTCTAAGGCCAGGGGACTGGCTAGCTTCCCTGGACCTCAAGAGATGCCTATTTCCATGTTCTAATCAAGCTCCACGAAAGTACCTCAGATTCAGAACACCCTCAAGCCCATTACCAGTTCAGAGCAATGCCCTTGACCTCACCTCTGCCCCAGGGTATTCACAAAATGTCTAGCACAGTAGCAGTTGCTCATTTAGAAGGCAAAGATGCTGTCTTTCCCTACCTGAGCGACTGGCTTATTGTAGTCCAGTCTCCAGAACAGATCAAATCACACTGCAAGTTGCCAACAGCTGCTCAAGCGTCTCTGGGTTTCCTGCTCCAATCTCCCAAAGTCAGTGCTGGAACCTGTTCAGATACTCACCTTCATGGGTGCAGAACTGGATACAAAGCAGGCCAGAGCCTTCCTGCCCATAGAGAGGTAGAGACCCAGTAGCCTAGCCTCCTCCTTCCTCCGCAGGAGTCTCTCGACCAACAAGGCATTTCTTACAGCTCCTAGGACACATGGCTGCTTCCCACGGCTGTAGTGCAAGGAACAAGAATTCAGATGAGGACATTCAGTTTCACTTGAGGCCTTTTGGTCTCAAAGAAAAGATCCTTTCAAGTTGATCCCAGTGACTCGAACCCTGATCCAGGCCCTTCAGTGGTGGCAGGATCAAGCAATTTAAGACTAGAGGTCCCTTTCGCCTCTATCTCACTCCTTGGCCCTTACTGCAGATCGTCCCAGCCTTCTGGACTGAGGGAGCTCACATGGGCAGCCTCCACCCAGAGTGTGGTCCCTCAGAATCTCACTCCACATCAATTTGCTGGAACTCAGAGCTGTCTTTCTAAGCACTTCAAGTGTTTTCTGCATCTGTTCAGAACAAAGTGGTACAAGTCAGAACAGACAACACCACCACAATGGTACATCCAACAAACAAAAATTTTTCGGTCTTGACCTTGTGCGACAATGATTGGTCTCCTGGCTTATTCCTAGACACTTCCTCATAGCAGTTCACCTCCCAGGAAAGGACAATGTCCCGGCAGATGCTCTCAGCAGGATTTCGGAGACATCCACGAATGGTCACTGGATCCCCAAGTACTGGGGATAGTTTGTGCAGATGGGGCACCCTCAGATGAATCTTTACCGCAGCCCCAGACAATCACCAACTCTACTGTTTTGTTGCAGGCCCACAGTGATGGGCTCAGTCCCCTGGATGCCTTTCTCCTAGATTGGGAAGGAAGTTTCTATATGCCTTCCCCCTTCCCTCTCCTTTTCAGGTGCTAGTCAAAATCAGATCCCAGCCTTGCAGGATGATTCTGGTTGCTCAGATTAGGCCAGGCAGCCCTGGTACCCTCCTTCTGTACTTAGCTGTCCATCTTCCCTGTGCCTCCCAGGAAACACAACCTGTATCTTGTGCCCAGGGAGGTTTGAGTATCGAATCTCCAAATCCCTCAACCTCGAGCCTGGCTCTTGAGGTTAGAATTGCTGACCTACACCTTTCTCAAGGTGTTCTTGACATCCTAAGGCTTCTAGGAAGCCTTCCACTGAAACTACTTATAATTCTAAATGGAAAAGGTTTTCCATCTGGTGCTCTGGGAAGCATATTCCCCGGAATCTGCCTGATTTGCCCATTGTTTTGGACTATATGGTCTATCTTAACTCTTTGGAGCTGAGACCAGCTACCTGAAAGTGCATTTGGCAGCTGTCTGCTTTTATTTCAGCAGGAAAAGCCCTCTTCTCTTTCCACTCACCCTGTATTTTCCAAGTTTTCAAGGGATTACTTCATACTAATCCACCTTTCAGAACCCCAGCCCCTGCCTGGGAATCTTAATGTTTGCATTGCTCAGTTGATGCCCCCCTGAACCTCTGTCTTCTACAGAGCTTAAGTATTTGACTTGGAAAACGGTTTTCTAGTAGCCATCACTTCTGCCAGGCGCATAAGTGAGTTACAAACCTTGTCAGTGGAGACTGACTTTATTTCCTTTCACAGGGATAAAGTAGTCCTTAGGAATAACAGGAAGTTTTGCCTAAGGTGGTTTCAGATTTCCATCTTAACCAATCTATCTCCCTTCCGTGTTCTTCACGACATTCCTCCTCTGGTGAGAGGCTGCACAACATAGATATTAAGAGGGCCCTTAGTTACTATATACGTACCAAGGGTCATAGGGGTTCGAATCCCTCAACTTTTTCTCATATGGTGAGGTTGGGAAAGATAAACCTGCCACTAAAGTCCATTGCCCAGGTGGGTTGTCACAAATGTATCAATTTTGTTATCAAAAACTGGGAAAGGTTCCCCTTCAGGCCTGAGGAGCTCACTCTACAAGAGAATTTTTAGCTCGTCTCTAGCTGCTGCCAGGACATCCCTATCTTGGAGTATGTCAAGCAGCTACCTGGAAAATGGTACACACTTTCACAAGCATTACTCCTTGGATATCCAGGCCAGGAGGGATGCTAGATTGAACACAGCCGTGCTTCAGAGCCTATTCCTAAAGTAGGTTCTCCCTCCTCCATGGAGGTACTGCTGTGTATTCTGCAATTGTCATAATATAGCAAGACTTCATGTTGTTTGAAGAAAAAATTACTAACTTCAGTAATGTTGTTTCTTCTAATGGAGTCTTGCTATATTATGACCTCCCCAACCTGCCCCTCAGAACTTCTACTTGGGTATGGGGTGGAGCAGACTGTTCACTTGTTATGCCATTATATGTTTTCCACCCCTTTTGGGGTTTGGGGTGTTAGTGTTTTATTTTATCTTATATTATTATTTTCTGGTCCCCTGACTTGAGTCTTGGTGTTGGGACCAGGAATGAGTCATTAATATTTAGGGTAGCCAGTTGGCTGGTGTAGGTTACAGCTCCACAGAACCTTAGTGAGTTTTTGCTTGTAAAGATCTGACAGTTTCGGTTTGAAATTAGCCAGACAGAGCTTCTAACACGAGCTACGCCTCTAAACTCCATGCCTGGCACAGTGGTTAACTCTTTCACCTCCGGAGCAGTTCTAGTGGTGGGACAAACTGCAATTGTCATAATATAGCAAGACTCCATTAGAAGAAACAACATTACTAAGGTGAGTAATTTTTTCTTTCATGCTGCTGTGGACTCCAATGATGTGTCATCAAGAGTCATGGCTACATCTGTGGCTCTTCAGAGAATGGCTTGGCTCAGATGTACTAGCCCCTCTCAAGACACCCAGGCTAAGGCTATGGATTTTCCTGTAGTGGGTAATTATCTGTTTGGGGAGCAGACAGAGAATTACATGAAGAAAATGGACGAGTACAGGACCACTTATAGGAGTGCTCAGGCCAAGGAGGGCAGGCAACTGCTCAAAGAGCAGCAGTCTGAGGCAGGGGTCTTTTCCTTGTGAGCCTTTATACCAAGCACAGGCCTCTTCTCCTTTCACAGAGGTTCTTCAGAGGGAGAGACAGAAGAGGATCAGCAGGGCTGCATCACTCCCTCAGCCTAAGGCCCCTGCCAAGCAGACACCCTGATGGGCCTGTCCGGGTCGACCTGTCCTATTCCAGTAGAGAGGCAGGCTGAAACACTTTGTCCAGGACTGGATGTCTGTTACCTCAGACAAGTGGGTCCTGGAAGTAGTAAATCAGGGGACTGGTTCCTCAGCTTCAAAATATTTCCGAAGATGAGGCCAGATCTCCATCGGTAGTCTCTCAGAAATCCTTGCCCTACAGGTGGTTTTATCTCTTCTAGCCTTAAGAGCCAAAGTGAGAATTCCTGCCACCTACATAGGCAAAGGTCTGTGTTCAGGTACTTCCTTACCCCAAAAAGACAGGGAGTGGCGACCCATCCTAGACCTAAGATACCTGAACAAACATCTTTTAAAACCAAGTTCAAGATGGTAACTCTGGAATAATTCTTCCCTCTCTGAGCCCAAGGGACTGGCTAAAGCCTCCTGGAACTCAAAAATGCCTATTTTCCACATTTCCATCAAGGTGCTCCCAGAGAAAGTACCTCAGGTTAGAGTTGCCCTCAGGCCACTATCAGTTCAAAGCAATACCCTTTGTGGCTAACATCAGCCCCAAGGGTTTCACAAAGTGCCTGGCAGTAGTCGTTGACTTTCTAAGAAGACAAAAGATTTCCATTTTTCCATATCTGGATGACTGGTTCATAGTGGGCCCAATCTCCAGACCAAGTCAATCAGACCTTGCAAGTGACCCAAGCAAGTGTTCACTTCTCTGATTTCTTCTCAACCCCACCAGTCGGTTCTCAAGCCAGTGCAGCTCCTTGCAACTATAGGGGTGGAGTTGGATACTGTCAAAGCAAGAGCCTTGCTTCCCTGGAAAGGGCAAGAGTTCTTATAGACTGGCTTCTTCCAACCTTCAGCTGTCCCGAAGGCACTTCCTTCAGCTCTTGGGCCATGGCAGCTTCTGCAACAGTGGTCCAAGGGCCGTTCAGATGAGGGACATTCAGTTCCATCTGAGGTCCTTTTGGTCCCAGAGGAAGGATTCCCTTACCAAACTGATTCCAGTGACTCAGACTCTGATACAAGTCCTTCAATGGTGGCAGGATCAGGACAATTTAAGGCAAGGGGTCCCATTTGTCACTCAGTCTCATTCAGTGGTCCTTACCACGGATGCTTCCCTTCTGGGCTGGGGCGCCATTCTAGGGGTCCTCACCACCCAGGGACTGTGGATCCCTCAGGAATCCCTTCTCCATATCAATCTCCTAGAACTCAGGGCAGTTTTTCTGGCCCTGCAAGCTTTCTCTCAGTGCAGAACAACATGGTTCAGGTCAGAACAGACAACACCACCACCATGAGGTACATCAACAAGCAGGGAGGCACTTGGTCTACGGCCTGGTGCACAGAAGCCATGAAGTTGTGGTCCCTGGCTTATTCCCTGCAAGTCTCTCTGATAGCAGTTCACCTTCAGGGAAGGACAATGTGAACTGGATGCACTGAAGCAGGATCTCTGGGGCCATCACAAATGGTCCCTGGACCCTCTGGTATTGAAGGGTGATTTTTATGTTTGCTTGCACATGTGCAAGAAACATAGTGCCATCATCGGAGATTTGGAGTGTGCCTCCTCCTCCAATTCAGTCAGTATGCTGGCGAAGCGCGGCCCTGTAAGCCAATGCATTTTGGAGCTGTCTATGATAGCTCCAAAATGCAGTTGCTACCCATGATTGAAAAGGGGAGCTACGCTTGGTGAGCAGCGATGAATAAGGCTGCTCACAGCACAGCTCCCCGGCGCGAGCATGCTGGCATACCCACTGCCGCCACGCACTGTATAGCCGGCGGGTGCCCAATCCCCGTCGGCTGCTGCCATCCCCGCCTTCCCCAAAGGCTTCCAAAATGCCGCTGGGTGCCCACCCTAGCATGGCAACTAATCCTCCGCCCGGCCAGGTGCCCAATCCCATTGACTGCACTGTCCTCCTCCCCGCGTGCTGAGTGCCACGCTGGGGACCCACCCCAGTGTGGCAAGCAATTCGTAGAGCCGGCGAGTGCCAAATCCCCGTCGGCTGAAAGGCCCCCCAATGTCCTTGTCTTATATTGGGAGCCCACCCCAGCATGGCAAATGAGTCCATGTCGTCTTTTTTTGTTTACAAGAAGCGAAAACTGTCCCTTGACGCGTCTCCCGACCCCCACAACCCGCACCACCCACTCACGCACCCAGCCTCCCACCCCTCACCCCATACTTGCCTCCGAGACCAGCACGGCAGTCTGATGGCAGGGAACACGTCTGCACTCTTCAAAGGCGACCGCGAACTGAGGAAATGCCGGTAAGCTGTATAATGGGATAAATAGGAGGGGTTCAACTTTATTGCATATCTCAGGCATTTTTTGGGAATTTTGGCACCAAATTTTCAACATAGGGTTTTTGGGACCCCTTCTTATGAATGATGTCACTGTCATGGCGTTATTCGGGCCCGAAGGGTGATTTCGCACAGTGACTGCGCAGTTACTGCGGAATCACCCTTGTGGCCTGAATAATGTCGCAGACAGTGACATCAGTCATGAGAGGGTCTCAAAAGCCCCATTGAAAATTTGGTGCCAAAATTCTCAAAAATGACTGTTTCTGGCGTCGCGTTTGCGCAGTTCCTATGCAGGCTCATGTAAGTTGGAATTTTCCAATATTTTCCTCCAGATTTTTCAACATTGTCATTTACCACACCTTCTTATAGAGTAGTACAGCTGTCATTTTCACATCTCACCCAAATGTGTTTCTGCTCATGTAGCGCACAATAGAGCGGTCGGATATCTTGAAATCAATGTACAGGACAAATTAAAGAAAATCACAGTGACACAGTTCATGAGCAGGCATCTTAAAATGGCTATGTTGAAAATTTGTGAAAAAAGTCCAAAAATGACTGTTTCACGAGCATGCATTTGCACAGTTCCCTCCTTGCCTTCGTGGGTCGTGAATTTTCAATATTTTCACTCCAGATTTTCAACATTGCCATTTACCACACCTTCTTATGAGTAGTGGCCATTTTTTCACCATCTCACCCAAAAGCGTGTTTCCGTCCATATGGCGCACAATGGCAGTTAATTGTGCAAGATCAATGTATGGGACAGATTAAGAAAATCACGTAACACTGTTCATGAGGTGAGGTGTTAAAATGGCTATGTTCAAGATAATGAAAAAATTCAAAGACGATGGCTTTTCTGGCGTCGTTGTACAGTTCCTACGCACGCTCATTAGTTTGCAAATTTTCAATATTTTCACTCCAGATTTTCAACATTGCCATTGTACCACACCTTCTTATGAGTAGTACAGCTGTCATTTTCACATCTCACCCAAAGCGATGTTTCCATACATATGGTAGCACAATGGCGCAGTCGGTGTAATGAAATCAATGTACAGGACAAATTAAGAAAATCACAGTGACACTGTTCATGAGCAGATGTCTTAAAATGGCTATGTTGAAAATTTGGTGAAAAAATTCTAAAATGACTTTTCTGATGCGTTTGCACAGTTACTATGCATGCTTGTAAGTTTGCAAATTTAATATTTTCCTCCAGATTTTCAACATGTCCATTTAATTAAACTTCCTTATGAACAGTACAGCTGCAATTTTCATATGTTGCCCAAAATGTGTTTTTCGTGCATATAGCGCACAATGGTGCTGTTGGTGTCGCGAAAGCAATGTTTAGGACAGATTAAGAAAATCACAGTTACACTGTTACGTGAGCAGAGGTCTTAAAATGGCTATGCTGAAAATTTGGTGACAAAGTCCATAGAGAATGACTGTGTTACAGTGAGCATTGCACAGTTTCCACGCACCCTCGTTTAGTTCACTGACTTTGTAATATTTTAAGTCCAGATTTTCACCAGTGGCATTTTCCACACTTCCTTATGAACAGTACAGCTGCCATTTTTCACAACATGGCGAAGTGTGTTTTCACACTTTCAGTGCAGAGATGCGTGGTCACTGTGGAAATCATTGTTCGGCACAGATAAAGAAAATCACAGTGACACTGTTCATGTTCGGAGCACCAAAATGCCTGAGTTGACAATCTGTAAGAAATCCCAACCTAATTATAATACGGTTGTGCGTTGCCCGGTTTCTATATGCGCTTCGTGACTTCATTTTTTAAATATTTTTACTACACATTTGCAACATAGCCATTTTTACACCTCCCCATGAAAAGAGTACAGCTGTAATTTTTTACATCCTGTTCGAATATTTTGCCTGTGGTGCTAAATGCCATAGTCACTGTGCATAAGCAGCTTTGGCTAACAAACTGATATTCCCCTGTTCATGAGGTGGGGTCACAAAACAAACATGTTGAAAATTTGAGTGAAAATACCAACGAATGCCTGAGGTATTAAGGTTTTCAACTTCTAACGCCCAACCCTATAGAGAATGACAGGAATCAGAGGTGCCTTAGGATTCTTGCCTGTGATGCTCATACCATTCCACCCTGTAGTCACTGAGAGGCATAGGTATGCCTTGGACTCTTTGGCCCCAAAGTTCACCCCATTCTCCTATATCGCACCCATCTCACCATATTTCCTAATGAAATGGGGTGCGCATAAGGGCCAAAGACCACAAGGAACACCGTGGCACTTGTCAGTGTCTGCAGGGTGGGGTGTGGTGAAATGGCGTGGCCGTTATGTCTGATGACCCAAACACACACCCCAATGCCTGTCACTCTCTGCAGGGTGGTGGTGGGGTTGGCTTCAGTTCAGTACTTCACTGCCATTCCTATTACGCAGCTCTGTAACTTCTACACTACCACTGCCAATGCCAGCAAGCAAACATTCGGCATTGACAAATGCTTGTTTCAAGGTGGGGCACTCCAGAGATAGATCTCTTTGCAGCTTCAGACAATCACCAACTTCCTCTCTTTTGTTGCAGACCCCCAGTCTTGGGCTCAGTCCCTCTGGATGCTCTGGTCCTGAACTGGGAAGGGAAATTTATGCATGCCTTCCCTCCCTTTCCTCTACTGTTCAAAGTTTTAGTCAAGATAAGGTCACAACCTTGCAAAGTGATTCTGATTGCTCCAGACTGGGCCAGACAGCCTTGGTACCCCCTGTTGCTGTCCCTAGCAGTCCATCTTCCTCTATCTCTTCCCAGGAATTACAACCTGTTAACCTCCTTTCAGGGGAGGATTTGGTACCTCAATCTTCAGTCTCTCAATCTCAAGGCATGGCTCTTTAAGAGTTAGAGTATGCAGATTTGCATCTGTCTCAGGGGGCTTTGGATATTCTCAAAGCCTCTCGAAAGCCCGCCACTAGAAAAACCTATAACTCCAAATGGAAGAAATTCAGCATTTGGTGTTCCAAGAAACATATTTCCCCAGACACTGCTGAATTGCCTATAGTTATGGATTATATGGTCCATTTGAATGGCTTGGGCCTCAGACCAGCTACTCTCAAGGTGTACTTGTCAGCTGTTTCTGCTTTTCTGTCAGTGGAGAAGTCTTCTTCACTGTCATCTCATCCTGTGTTCTGTAAATTTTTTAAGGGATTGCTTCATACCAGTCCTCCCTTTAGAGACCCTGCCTGGGACTTAAATGCTTGCATTGCTCAACTTATGCAAGCTCTCTTTGAACCTATGTCCTCAGCAGAGTTTAAGTACTTGACTTGGAAAACTGTTTTTAGTAGCCATTACCTCTGCCAGACGTATCAGTGAATTGCAAACCCTGTCAGTGGAACCTGATTTTATCTCATTTCATAGGGATAAAGTGGTCCTTAGAACCAATAGAAGGTTCTTGCCCAAAGTGGTTTCAGATTTCTGCTTGAATCAGTCTACGTCTCTTCCTATCTTCTTCACTGATCATTCTTCTTCAGGAGAGAGGAGGCTATGCAGTTTAGATGTTAAAAGGGCCCTTAGCTACTACATAGAATGTACCAAGGGTCACAGGTTTGATTCCCTCCAGTTGTTCCTCACTTATGGAGAAGTGGGGAAGGGCAAACCTGCCACCAAGAGAACTATTGCCAGGTGGATTGTGTCTTGTATACAATTCTGCTATGAGAAACTAGGAAAGATTCCACCCTCAGGCCTGAGGGCTCACTCCACTCAGAGGTATAGTTGCTTCCCTAGCTGCTGCCAGGATATTCCTCTCTTAGAAATTTGTCAAGCAGCCACCTGGAAAACAGTCCATACCTTTACCAAGCATTACTCTCTGGATATCCAGGCTAGGAGTGATGCTCAGTTAGGCACAGCAGTCCTTCAGAGCCTATTCCCAAAGTCGGTTCCGTCCCTCCTCCATGGAGGTGCTGCTTGGTAGTCTGCAATAGTCAGAATACAGCAAGACTTCATATTGTTTGAAGAAAAAATTACTCACCTTAGTAATTATGTTTCTTCTAATGGAGTCTTGCTGTATTATGACCTCCCTCCCTGCCTCCCCTCTCAGAACCTGTTTTTTGGAAGTGGGTGGGCAGGTGCAGTGTTGCACCTCAGGGGTGCTTCTTTTACACTCTCCTTTTTTTGTTTGGGTGTTTGTTTTATTATTATTATTATTTGGATTGGTTTTTGGTTTTGAGTTTCCATACTTGAGTCTTCCTTGGGAATTCAAAACTCTTGTTCTATGATTGCCTAGTAAAAATGTTACAATTTCCACATAGGATAGTCAGTGAGTTTTTGCTCATAAGAATGACAGTTGGATTTCAAAGGGCTGCAGACAGAGACCTCAACCGAGCTCGAGCTCAGCATTCTATGCTCTGCATAGAAAGTTAACCCTTTGTTCTCTGGGGCAGTTTAAAGGCTGGGGCTAACTGTAATAGTCAGAATACAGCAAGACTCCATTAGAAGAAACATAATTACTAAGGTGAGCAGTACCTTAGAGAACTACCCTCAGACTTTCAAATTGAGATGGAAAGAGTACACAGAGCATTGGGCCCTCACCCCACAGATCCAAATGCCAGACCTAGGTCCATTATTGTAAGGTTCCTTAGTTATGCAGTTAAGGAGAAGGTACTAACACCTGCATGGCACAGGGGAAAACGTTTTCTATGGGCAGACCCGTATATATTTGGACAATGACTATGCTCCACAAACAACAAGAAATTGGTGAGCATATTCAGACATCTTACCAACACTGAAGGAGGCATCCATTAAATTCACCATGTTATATCCTGCACGACTCATGGTGCAGCTCCCCCTCCGGCCAGCAGGAATTTCACACAGCTGAGGAGGCCAGGGAAGCACTTCAGAAGCACGGACTATAATTTAAGATGATGCCAGAACAGACAAAACAAACACAGGATCTGCCTAGATGGCAGACCACGATGAATGCACAGAATCTCTGAAAGGGATCTTCCCAGAAAGTATTGTCTATCTCTAAAAGACTGGCATGGTAAAGTACATGTGTTAAAAACACTTTGCAATGAAACACAAATGAAAAGATTTGAAGTGATATATAAATACAAATTGTTTTCAATAATGACTGTAATATGATTATCTTTGGACAAGAACCTTCTGGGATAACATTAAACAGTTAAATGGGAGTGCACACTCCCCCACCCACCAGATCAACATTAATGGTGTGATCTCCTCAGACCCAGCCCTCATAGCCAACCACCTCAACACCTCATTCACTGACCTTAGCCTATCCTCCTACAAATTTTTTGACCCTCCTCCCCAGCACCTGCCATAAATCTTTCTCGCCCTTATTTTCTCCACCGCCGTGTTTCTGCCCAAGAACTTAGGCCGCACCTTGTCACTGCTCTCAAGAGTAATAGTACGGGCAGTGGCACCCTGGATCCATGTATCCTATGGCTGGTCTTAGACACAGTCCTTACCCGATCACATGCCTCATAAACCACTCTCTTTGCCTGGGAAGGTTCCACTGCCTGGAAAGTCACCACTGTCACCCCTATCTTTAAAAGGTGGTGATAGGACTGTGGCTGGAAACTATCGACCGATCTCCATTCTCTCTTCTCTCTCAAGGCCTTGGAAAAGTGGTGGTCTCTCAAATCTCTGACTACCTCTCCACCTACAATGTCCTTTCCTCAGCAGTATGGCTTCCGAGCGGGCCACAGTACCAACACAGCCCTCCTAGAGTTCTCCAACTTTCTCCACTCCTCCTTAGACACTGGTTCTCTGGCTGGTGCTGTCTTCATTGACCTCCCGAAAGCTTTCGACACTGTCTCCCACCCCCTCCTTCTTGATGCCCTTAGTCTCTCTGGTTTTGCTGCTGGGCCTATCTCCTGGTGCACCAGTTATCTGTCTGACTGCTCAGACATCTGTCCCATCTTTTCTGGGGTTCCCCAGGGCTCCATTCTGGGCCCCTTACTATTCTCCCTTTACCTTAACACCCTTCCACACTCTTGCTCGGGGAACATTCTATTGTACGCTGATGATGCAGTCATCTTTGCCTCAAGTCGTAACCCTATTGCCCTCCAGGACTCGCTGCAGAAGTCCTTCACTGAAGCCGAGGGCTGGTTCAAGAACATAGATTGTGATAAATCTTAAAAAACAAAAACTATGTTCTTCTCTCATCCCCAAAACAAGTCCTGCAACTTCAAACTCCTCATTCACTCTGGGTCCTCATTCCTACTCGAACAAGTTTGCTCCTATAAATACCTAGGGATCCATTTTGACCCTCCCTCTCCTTCCATGGACACATCGCTGCCCTAGCCACTGCCACTAATATCCGATTGGGCATCTGCCTTCAGTATAAACACTGCCTCCCCTGGAAGCTCTTGACTTCATGATCCACCTCCTCTATCCTGTCCCTAGTGGACTATGGACTGCCGGTGTATGGTGCTGCCCAGTCAGGACCGCACTCCATAAAAATTCGCACTACTCTGAATAAGGCCTGCAGGTTAATTACTGGAGCACCTAGGATGACACACACCTGTCTACTGTATGCTAAGCGCTGGTACTTGATCTCCAGGCGCCTCAAATATCTTACCTGTACCAAACAAAAGACCTTCCTTGGGCTTTCCCACCAGGATTGACCACCACCATCGCCGCTCTGTCCCACTAGTTCATACTCGGACCTCTGGAAAACCTCTCTTGTTATCCCTAGAGCTAGGACCTCTCACGGCCAAAGAGCCTTCAGCTTTAGGGCCCCTCCTGTTCAACACACTGCCCACCTCCATCTCCAAAGCTCCAACTATATCGTGCTTCAAAACTTCCTTACGAACCACCTTATTAACACCGATGCTGTAACTGCTGCTAG
Source organism: Neoceratodus forsteri (assembly GCA_016271365.2). NCBI lineage: Eukaryota > Metazoa > Chordata > Ceratodontiformes > Ceratodontidae > Neoceratodus > Neoceratodus forsteri. The sequence continues at coordinate 675,984,917 of CM057450.1, read as the reverse complement.
TCAAAGCCGTACTCAATACTTATGACAAAGCTTATTAACTAAGCTGCTAAGGACAACATAACTCTGGTATTGTTTGCATCCATCCTACCTGTACCAGCTTGTTTGTATCTATGTCTTAATTTACTGTTATACCTATGTGTTGTACTGCAATACTGTGTATTTTGGTTTGTCTTACTGTGACAAAGGTACCTTCGTAAATGAGCCTATGGCTCAAAGGTTTTCAAACTGCTGTTTAAATAAAATAAAATAAAATAAAAATAAATAAAAATAAACAAAAGAATTTTTTAAACACATGTTAGTTTTAAGAATGTGCTAATGAAAATAAAACTACTAATCAATACCCAATGACTGCTTTTTGCTAAAATGAGAAAAAAAGCAAACTACATCGGAAGGGGAGTGCACGTGGTAAGCACTAAGAGGGTAGTGGAGTGCAGTTCTGTAGATTTAATTTCCCTGCCACATATGCACCCAAAAACCTTTAAGCCTGGAAAGAAAGAGTAATAGAGCAACACTAACACGGAATGTGATTTTGGAATAAAAATGCAGTGTGTGATTGTCTGTCCTGAGACATCCTGTGCTTCTGGGATGGCTCTCCCCAGGTTTCAGTTCAAATGACAGGATATATTAAACAGCAGATCTCTGTAATGTGATTAACTCCCAAGTTGCTTTTTATGGCCTTGTTTATGATCTGTGTTGCTTTGAAGCCAGGAAACTAAAATATACATTTTATGACGTCTTCAGAGGAAGGACAGTTAATTTTAACTGGTACTAAATGAAGTTATATGACATCTAGGTGAGAAAGCTGCAGAGTTGTAAAAATCCTGTGATGTCTTTGAAAAGCAGGAAACCACACTAAATCAAAGGAAAGACTTAATTGAGAAGTCATAGTGGGAAATGAGTTTTTGCTGATGTCACCTTATTTAATATACCTCCTGATTTGGACATCCTGTTGTATAATTTTTATATTCTAAAAGGAGGACCTAGATAGCATCATAGAAGAGGTGGAGACACAGGCCCGGATATTCAAACTGCGCCAGGCTGTGGCGCAAGCCTGGGCACAGTTCAACTTTGTTGCACAGGGGTGTGGCCTGGGCGATATTTAACAGAGTTGGGCTATGGCGCAGCAGCTTTAAATATCGCACCCTGGCCACCCCCACTGTGCATGGTGCAGTGGCACTGTGCCAGCGCAAGTGGCCAGAGTGGAGCATGGAGATGCGCTAGCGCAAGTGCCATTGCGCCATGCACAGCACCTGCAATATTCAAAAGGGGACATGCAAATGGGGCCATAATTTATGCAAGGCACACATGGAGCTATTTGTATGTCATTATGGCCCCATTTGCAACTCATTAGCATGCAGGTGCGCGATCCCCGACGACTTCGCCTGGCACCTGCCAGGCCAGCAGCCTGTCGGGGACTGACACCCCTGCAGCCCAATTGCAGGCATTTGTCTAAAGAAACCCCCTCTAATATCCCTGGTGGTCCAGTGGACGCTATGTGCCTGATGGCGGGCATCGGTATAATAACCCCGCCTAATATCCTGGTGGTCCAGTGGACTGATAAGCTGCCGATCGTGGGCATCTGTTAAAATCACCCCCTCAACCAATATCCCTGGTGGTCCAGTGAACCACACTTTGCCCGATCACGGGCATCTTTTTAAATCACCCCCCGCCAATATCCCTGGTCCAGTGGACCGCACTCTGCCCGATCGCGGGCATCTGTAAAACATAGAACAGTCCTCTTACCTTGGTGGTCTAGTGTACCCCCCTCCCCACCTACCCACTGAGCCCCACTGCCCCGCTCCCCCTGGTCAGCCGGTGGGTGGCAGCACCCCACCCACCTGCCGCCCTGCTGCCCGCCAACTGACAGCTTGGTAGGGCTGCCGCCCGGTGGCTCAAGCTGGCGAATCAATGGGCATGCAGCCTACCTAGCTGTCGAGATTGATGGTAACTCAGCGTGAGCAGTGAGTGCTGCCGCCCGGCCTGACGGGGGCCGGGCGGTGGGGCTCTGTGAAAGCCGGTAGGAAGGGGGTACACTAGACCACAAAACTAAGAAGGACTATTCTGACTATGAATGCCTGTGATCAGGCGAAGTGATCCACTGAACCACGAGAGATATGGGGAAGTTAAAATGCCCGCGATCAGGCGGCGTGATCACTGGACCACCAGAGAATATTGGGGTTTAAAAGATGCCCGTGATCGGGCAATCGATTGGTCCACTGGACCACCAGGGATATTGAGGGGATTTAAATGATGCCCATGATCGGGCAGCGATTGGTCCACTGGACCACCAGGGATATTGGACAGGGGTGTGTGTGATTTAAACAGATGCCCGCGATCCCGGGCACATAGGGTCCACTGGACCACCAGCGATATTGGAGGGTGTCCATGCGGATGCCCAGCGATGGGGCATGGGGGCACCGCCAGGTGCGGCCGTAGGACCAGGCCACCCACAGGTGGCAGCTGCCGCAGTTGCGGCCTTCGCATGGCGGCAGCTCACCTGTGGGTGGCCATCATTTGTTCCTTTTTTTTGGCTTAACTTGTGCAGGCACAGGTAGGGGTTGCACATACGTGATCTGCATCCCAGGCTGAATATCGGGCTGTGTGGGTTATCATGAGCACGCCCCCTACCTGTACCATACATTACTGATGCCCTCCGGCGCATCGGGATTTGTGCGGTGCACTTTTCCCTTTTGAATATCACGCCGGGGTGCATCAGTGGGTTGTGCATGGTGAAACACTGTTGCGTCATGCGCAACTCTTTTGAATATCTGGGCCACAGGGTTTAAACTGTATTCTGTATTTCCACTTACACACATTTCTTGGTGGTCTCTTAGAAACAACATCAACTATATGCACTGCAAGAAGGTAATACATTAGCTAGGAAAGTCTAATTGTATTGTGGTAGGAGTTTATGTTTGTACTTTTTCCTTGTTTTCTTTTAAGTGATTGTATGCTTTGTGATATATTGTTCTGTGTTTACATTTTACATATTTTTATCCATTTTCTAAGTAAACCTCTTATTTTAAAGAGACTGCCTGGTGTGCCTTTGACATTCTTTCTTTTTGCATGTGAAGTACAGATGGTTAATGTTGACAATGTGCATAAGCTTAATGGTGTTACTGAAATGGAAAAAGGTAAGAAATACATAAGATCTTTTCATAGAGTTTTAAGGGTTCATTTTGGATACCTGGTTAGGTGCCCTTGGCGAAAGATATCTGGCATCCCCCGAAGAGCAGATTATCTGAGCCTGTACATTTGGGTATGCTAGTATAAGGGTCACAGTTTGAATCCTCCAGAACTTGAGACCAAAGGTGATTCGGACCCACACACAGACAGGAGGGTTATCCTGTTCTGTTACCTGTCCACAATACTGCGCTCAGGGGTTGGCACTGTGGGAGCAGAGGGCCTGACCTGCTGAGTGGGGTTGTGACACTCCTTATACCATTTGGGGACATGCTTATCGAAGTATCGCACTCTTATTTGAATTGAGGGACTTCTTAAGACCTTTGTGGTCTAACTGGAGACATGGACATGAGTATTGCATAAAAATCTATAAGACTGCTTGTATATTACTTAAATATGTTTGATATTCTAGACATTTAGCAATGATGTTTACCCATATATATATATATATATATATATATATATATATATATATTTATAGATATATATATCAGATGATAGAAGCTCTAGATATTTAGAATGGAAACTCAGCTTGGAGTTAGCATTAGGGCAGTCAAATAATTTTATTTAATGAGGGAGTATTAGTAAAATCAAGATATAATGGTTCTACTTTGAAAACATCTCATTTAGGAGATTGGTGGGCACTTATACATTGGAGAGGGACCGCTCAAATTGTATTTTTTGCAGGGATGATGATTTTTTTTTTCATGTGTATACTTTTATGTGATTTATTTTTGGCCGCTTTAATTTGCTATTTAGGGGACAACACACTCAGGGGCCCGGAGATAACCATCTCGGATTTCTAGTGCACCTTCTTTTTTGACAGTGACACATACTGGGAGAACAAATGAGATCTCCTACATTGGACGCTCAATACAAGTATGCATGCAACAAGTTTGTTTGGATCAGTCTGACACAGATCCTAAATAGTATCCAGGGGTGGCCTCAACAACATCTCGACCCCAACAATATATTGTTAGCCCTGTTGGCTCAGTTGTATAGATTAAAATGTTGTTACTATGTTATCAGCTGGTGTGGTTGCACCTTTTATATAATTTTCGGCAGGATACAACTAGATTGTAATGGGCTATATGACAGTGAAACTTTAAAGACAGTAATAGAGGTTTTGTACAAGTTAAGGTCAGCTGGGAGAGACTTTCAGGAGACATTTGGAATACTAAAAAATTGTGGCAGCCACGGTTCGCAGGTTGGGATGTATGCTGTGACTCAGGAAATCATTGTAGATCTTGGATTTTTTGCAGTACAGCTTATTTTTTATACTATTAAAGATGGCAATTGGCACTGTAAATTTTTTTTTTGCTTAACTTAAATAGAATTAATAATCCGATTAAGAGATCCAGATTATTTCAATACCTTAAAAAACAAACTAGTGATATAATTTATTTGCAAGAGCACACCTTTCCGATAAGGAGCATCAAAAATTAGTCTGGGGGGTCAGTACAGAGTTTTGCTTCCTTCATATCCTAAGGGCAAACGGAGGGTTGCAATTTTGATCCTTCTACTCACCAGTTTCACTTGAGTCGCAGTGTATAGACCCCCAGGGCTGTTTTGTGATCCTTAAAGGTCTAATGTATGGAAAACAAGTAACCTTGGTGAATGTTTATTTTCCTCCACAACATGCTCTGGGGAGACTTCAATGTTTTTTTAATAGGTTGCTGGATCGTATGCAGGACTTTCTGATTATGGGAGGAGATATCAGCCTTACCCTTGCCCCAACTTGATTCCTCAGCACCTTCCCAATACCGCCTCCCATCACAGAAACAATTTCGGACCCAGCAGAATTCTCTTGTGATAATTGATATCTGGAGGCATTTTTTCCCACTACTAGAGCATACGCTTTTTATTCCTCTAGATATAATACATATTCTAGGTTAGATTCTTTTTTTTATATCCAAAGAACTTGTAGATTGGCTACAAGATTTAACAATTGGCCCCAGATTTTTATCAGATAACTCCCCCTTTACTTTTGAAGTTAGAGTTCAAGATTCCAAAATGACCACTGGGTGGCGCCTGAATACCTCATTACTTAAAGATGAGGCCTTTAAAACTAGTTTTAAGGAAAGATCACACAGATTTTAGTAGAGAACTCTACCCTGAAATCTCAACTTCTATATGGGACACCCTGAAGGCTGTTATCCGGGGATTTGTCTATACAGCCCACAGGAAAAGGCAGTGGGAAAGTAAATGTGTTAAGCTTCATGCAGAAGTACAGAATCTGCAATGCATCCCAAATTTAGCCATCACAGAAGTGAGAGACCAGATTAATCAGAAGAAGGCAGAGCTACAAAAGATTCTTGATGAAAAAAACGAGCAGGCATTATTTTATCTTAAGTCATATAAATCTGAAGGGGGACCAAGAGGTGCTAGAGATTTAGCATGTAGACTTAGAAGCCATAGAACAGCTACTTATATCAACCACCTTAAGGATCCGCATCATAATATTTATGCCAGGAACTCCCCTCAGATAATGGAAATTTTTAGGACCTACTGTTCTCAATTATATGATACCCCTGCCCTCCCCAGCAGGCATGTGAGGAGTTTTTTCAATCTATTTCCCTTCCTAAAATTACACAGGATATGGTAGCGAGAGAATAAAAGCCCTGATTAGAGCAGAAGAAATAAAGAGACTAGTTTCATATAGTAAAACCTTGACAACACCAGGCCCAGATGGCTTACCTTTTGAATGGTATAAAACGTTTTTCAAGCAAGTGGCTCTAGCCCTATTGACAGCATTTCAGGGGATTCAGGAGGGAGGGCCTCTCCCCCCCAGGGCCTATACTAATATATCCCCCATTCTTAAACCAAATAAGCCAGCAGACCAACCTAATTCTTATCGGCCCATATCCATTCTGAATATGGATTACAAGTTGTTTATGTCTATCTTAGTTTTTAGAATCGATGAGATGCTCCCATCCCTTATAGACTCTGACCGGTCAGGATTTATTTGTTCACGTCAAACCACAGATAATATACGTAGGACAATACACTTACTAGACCATATAAATCGGAGGCAGATACTGGCAGTATTCATCAGCCTCAATGCTAACAAAGCCTTCGACCAAGTTAGGCGGCCCTTTTTATGGCAGACGTCCATATTTGGATTTCCAGTGGAGTTTATAGCTCTACTACAGCGTATATATTCTTCCCCTAAGGCATATCTTAAAATAAATGGCCAGCTATCCACTTTAATATCTCTTAGCTGGGGGACAAGACAGGGCTGCCCTTTGTCACCCCTGCTCTTTGCTCTCTACATAGAACCTTTAGCCGAATTCATCTGACAACATCCATTGATTCAAGGGATACCGCTTGGTGGGAGAAGCTTCACTATTTCTTTACATGTTGATGATATACTTTTGACATTATTGGACCCAGAAACCTCTATTGCAGCAACACTGGAGGTGATTAATGTTTTCTCTGCCATACCCGGCTATCAAATAAATAAACAGAAAGCTGGGATATTAGCCTTAAATTGTGTCCCTACCCAAGAATTGAGACAACTTCTCCCTGCCAGTTAGAGAAATAACAAGATGAAGTATCTGGGGGTGGATATTCCTAACAAATTAGATTACCTGGATCTCTTTAATTTAGAACCACTGTCCCTTGAAATCAAATCTTTAATAGGAACATGGTCTCATTTATTTTGTCTTTTATTCCAGAATACATGCTATTAGCATGACAATTTTCCGAAGATACTATATTTTTCCAGACTCTACATTTAACTCCTCCTCAGTTTTATTTTGTGCCTTGGAATAGAATGCTGTCCAGATTTGTATGGGCTGGAAAACAACCAAGGATTCGTTCGTCACTACTACAACTAGCAAGAGACAAAGAGGCCTAAGTCTCCCAAATTTGAGGGATTATCATGGGGCAGTAACTTGCAAAACAGTTATGACTTGGCTTAGTGGGTGGTTGAATCCAACCTGGAAACATATTGAGTTTGTGTTAAATGACATTTAATATCCTTCCTATAGTATTTGCCCCTCTTGTTTCTTCCCACAGCTCAGAATTTTACCTTTGGAACTCATAACACCTTAAAAACCTGGAATGAGATACGGGCCTTCCACAGTTAGAGGAAACCTTTATTATTTTCAATTATTAGTTAGTGAGAGAGATTTTATCCCACAGATGGATCATGCCTTTAATGAATAGCATAGGGGCTGTCAAGACATACCAATTTCTAGACACATGAGAGTGCTACCCTTTGCCTCTTTGCAAACAGCTTCCATCTCCCCAACTCCCATCACTATATATATTTACAGATGAGTTTCTGTGTCAGAAAAAACACCCTGGAATGCTCTTCCGAACCCTGTACCTCCTCTGATGGGCCTTTTAATAGAGGCCATTCAATGCCTGGAAAACAAACACTGGATAGGTTTTATTTATAAGGCCCTGTGGGAACATTGGCAAGAATCCACAAGAGATGTATTACAGGCCTGGAACATAGAGCTACAAACACATCTGACTTATGAGAAGTGGTTGAGCCATTTCTACCCTATGAAAGTCTCTCAAGCCCCATACTGGGTTGAATTCATATGGAAATGCAGGCTTTGATTCTTTATACGCGTGACAAATTAGTTAAGTTTCTGCCAGCCAGCTATGGCATCTGCAGAGGAATCTGTTGTTGCTTTGTTTAAATTCTGCTGGATCCTGTTAGCAGCAGTGGGCCAGACGCTGAGGTGCCACTCTCCTTCTATTTTAACTGTGTAAATTACCTAAAAAGTGCTGTTTTCCGCTATTGTATTGCAAGGGGAAACTGCCATTTTATTGCTCTTTACTGTAATTACAGCTCCTTTTTTGCATTTGCAAGGTGGGCCAGACGCTGAGGCGCCACAGCACCCCTCCCACAGTCCTTTTGTTGTGCAGATTCAGTCAGTGATGCTCAGAAACACTTGTTTCTGCCTTTATTAACTGCTGCACCCTCCTCTGTCTCTCTCCAGCCTGCAACTCCCACCCCACAGCACCCAGCTGAGTGCTGGGGCTTCGCTCCGCCAGCGGGCGGTCGGCGGCACCTTAGCCAAACCAGGGACCCACGAGGCAGGGAGGAACAGTGTGGAGCAGTCGGGAAAGGCGAGCTAATCGGTAAGTGAGCGCCCTCCAGGCACAGCAGCGATTGGCTCTCCTGCCTCATTGACTTACACTGGCTCAGTCTGCATTGCCGAAATCTGCTGTGGAACTTGATTTTGCCTTTCACTCTTCCCTGTTTTCTGCAAAATCTCCAAAAGAGCTGCTTCCAACTCAGTGAGGCTTCTGTAGAGGAATCTGTTGTTGCTTTGTTTGAATTCTGCTGGATCCTGTTAGCAGCAGTGGGCCAACAGCTGAGGCGCCACTCTCCTTCTATTTTAACTGTGTAAATTACCTAAAAGTGCTGTTTTCCACTATTGTACTGCAAGGAAAACTGCCATTTTTACTCTTTACTGTAATTACAGCTCCTTTTTGCATTTGCAAGGTAGGCCAGGCAGCTGAGGCACCACAGCACCCCCACAGTCCTTTTGTTGTGCAGATTCAGTCAGTGACACTCAGACACTCAGGAACACTTTGTTTCTGCCTTTATTAACTGCTGCACCCTCCTCTGTCTCTCTCAGCCTGCAACTCCCACCCCTGGCAGCACCCAGCTGGCGCCGGGCCCGTTCCGCCAGCGGGCGGTCGTGACACCATGGCAAAACTAGGAACCCACAGGCTGGGAGGAACAGTGAGGGAGCAGTCGGAAAGGTGCAAGGTACGCCCACCGCCCTTCCCCTCTTGTGTGCTAATTTATAGGCATCTTCCAGCAAAATCTCTTCCCTCCCTCAGCATTTTTCTAAACCAACAGAGAGTCACACCAGCGTGCTGATCCAACCAATCAGCAACTTCACTACTCCTCCACAGCCAACCACCAATATCTCTTTCAGAATGGGAAGCTTAGTTCTGATACTCCTTTCACTATCAACCATAGGGTTCAACAAAGAAGATGTCTCTGTCATACAATTTAGAGTGGTCCATCCGCACAGCCTCTCTGAACCATCCCCTTTGGCTGACACTCAAACCCTCATATATGCTCTACCATTGCTGCATTGACTACAGTGGTATAATCACCATAAAGTGACACATACCACCACACATGTATTTCAGCCAAGGCTCCACTGCTGGATATATAGATTCCCCCTAAGCCTAGTCATCAAACTGCTACTTGGTATCCCAGCACACTTCCTTAAAACCACAGGGAGCACCCCAAAAAAAGAGTGGCAACAGAATAAAAGAAGGAGGACCAAAGACAGCCCCCTCTCCCTATCACTGGCAGCCCTCATGAAACTACTGCTCTTTCTACTGCTCTTTCTATTGCTCTGTATTGGTAATGTGTAAATCAACCCTGGACCTCTTGAAAGTATCACCTCTCCATCAGACCTAACCTCAATTAAAGGCCTCAGTTTCCTGCATATTAATGTATGCAGTCTGTTGGAAAAATTTACGTTGATACAAGCCTGGGTTGCCCATACCTTGCCAGACTTTCTCATGGTAACTGAAACATGGCTCAAACCCACCACAGCGGACAGGGATGTTAACCTACCTAACTATCAGCTATTCAGAGCTGATTGCCAAACAAGGGGGAGGTGGAGTAGCCATATATGCAAAAACTGGTATAGCTGTATCCTGTACTGCTGCAACATCTATGCCCAAGGAGTTTGAATGCCTATCTCTAAAAGTCTCTCTTCCCAATACAGCAGCTTTTCAACTAATTGGATGCTACAGACCCCCCCTCTGCTGAACACAAGCTCTTATCCCACCTGGGGAACCTGGTCAAGCCCAGCACTGAAGAAGTCATTATTCTAGGTGACCTGAATTTCAACTGGCTCACCCAGGCAGCTACACCTCTGGTATCAGTCTGTGACACATATGGGCTCACACAGTTAATTAATAAACCAACAAGAATAAATGCAAGGAATAGTAGTAACAGCACACTACTTGATATCATGCTAGTGAGTAAACCACATCTATTCACACACACTGGAGTGCTCCTATGTGATATAAGTGATCACTGCCCCATCGCAGGGGTAAGATCCACCAGCATAACAACAAATCCTGCAAAATTCCTCATGAGGAGATCCAAGAAAAACATCAATATTGAAGGATATCTGCATGATCTAGCTTACTCACCACACTGGCAAACGTTTTATCTTGCACATTCTGTAGAAAAAGCCCAGCAGGTGCTAAATAGCATTATAATAAATGCCCTTAACACCCATGCCCCAATCTCTAGTGTCCGAATAAAAAACAAATCCTGTCGCTGGTTTTCAGCTGACCTCAAAGCTGCACTGCTGGAGAGAGACAAACTCTGGAAAGTGGCAAGAAAAACTAAGAATGCAAATGACTGGATGATTTTTAGGAAAGCCAGGAATAGATGCACCAGGAAAGTTAGGGATGCAAAGGCTGCCTTCTACCTCGCCGAGCTCAACTCCTCCTACCATAATCCAACTAGGTTTTGGGGCACCATCAAGGGTATAATGGGACAGGATGCTAACAACCCCCTTCCAACTCAACTACACAATAGTTATGGCCCTATCACTGGCAAAATAGAAATCCTGGGCGCATTCAATAACCACTTCTAGCAGCTGGCCTTGCCTTTGACACCTCCCAGCTAACCTGCTGAGGGACCAGTTAAGCTCCCACTACATTGGTGATCAAAGAGTTGACTCTTCCTTTAGCTTCAAACCTATACTGTTGAAACAAGTTGAGGATCTATTATGGCATCTGGATACCAAAAAGTGCAGGAGCAGACTCTCTGGACCCCTTCTTTCTAAAGATTGCATGCCATGTACTTGCAGTCCCCCTAACACACCTCTTTAACCTTTCCCTAAACTCTGGCTCTATTCCAGTACTGTGGAAGACAGCCCAAGTGGTCCCCCTTCTAAAATCAGGGGACCCTATGGATCTTAATAATTACAGGCCCATTTCCATTCTATCTGTGCTATCCAAGATGCTGGAGAAATTAGTGAGTAATCAGCTAAGGGAATATCTTGACAATGCTAACCTATTAAATCCAGCTCAATCTGGATTCAGGGCCAAACATAGCACTATCACTGCATTAGCCAAGGTCACAAATGACTGGCAAATTGAATTGGACAAGAAGAATAATGTCTGTGCAGTATTCCTGGACCTGAGCAAAGCATGCGACACTGTGGACCATGAACTGCTACTCTCATCCCTGCACTCCCTTGGCCTAGATCCACCCTCCCTTAAGTGGTTCAGATGCTACCTCTCTGGTAGGTCACAGCAGGTAAAAGCTGAATGTGACCTATCCCCATTAAGACCACTGTCAAGAGGAGTCCCCCAAGGCTCTATTCTGGGTCCTATCCTTTTTGCCATTTATATAAATAAAATTGATTCAACCCTTACCAAGTCCTCAGTACACCTCTTTGCTGATGACACTGTTCTGTATGTCAGCATCCCTTCGCCTACAGTTGCTCATGAAATCCTACAAACAGAATTCTCCTTGTTACAACATCAGCTACTCAAGAAAAAACTTCTAAATGCAAAGAAAACTAAAGCAATGATGTTCACAACTCAAAACTCCACCAGCACATCCTCTTCAATCACTCTCCCCAGCTATGCACTATACTTGGAGAAAATCTGGAGTATGTTGAAAACTTCAAATACCTAGGTGTGTGGATTAACAACAGACTCGACTTCACCATCTTCTAGAAGAACTGTTAAAAGCTTCGCCAAAGGCTTGGCCTCCTCTATAGATTAAACCCTTCCTTAACAGAGACTCAAAGATGAGGTTAGTCCAGGCCATCTTTCTATCAGTTATTGACTATGCAGACTTCCTTTATAGTCACTGTCCCATCTCCTACCTTCACAAGTTGGATACCTTATATCATAGTGCAATAAGGTTCATTACAGATCTGCCATATAATACCCACCATTGCTCTCTTTATGATGCAGTTGGATGGGTTTCCTTCAAATCAGGAGGAGCAGAATGCAGCTCTATGGATTTACAGAGCTTTATCAAAAAACTCCCAAACTATATCCTGGACTGCTTCAACCAGACCACTCTAGCTCCTATGCCCTAAGAAGCAACAATATCATCCTGCTCAAATTGCCCAAAGTCAGCACCAGACTTGGGAGGGCAGCAATAAGCTATTCTCTAGCTATAGCATGGAATACCCTACAAAAATCCCTAAAACTGCCCATTATCATTCCATTTGCATCCTTTAAACAGCATTGTACAGCCTTCTTCACAGAGAAATGCAGTTGCTACCGCTAGAGCTAGATTAGTCATCCTACAAATCTGGCTTCCAATCATATATGGCATATTCCTTCCAGTCAGACACCCCCAGCTTATGGCACCCAATAATACCTTCACCATCCTAGTATTCATTATGGTTGTGTCTGTCATGGCCCCCATTGGGATATGTATATACTGTACATACTATAGATATTAGCTTAACCTTCCTTTAACCGAGTTTTAACATGTGAATTCACTGTACTTCATTGTGTTATAAACATTATTTTTCTCTGTATGTATAACTGTTTTATAAAGCGTATGATGTATTTGCTGTGTATCAACTATTGAACCTTGACCTTATCAGGTCCATCTTGTAAATGAGCCTTGCTCAATGATGTTCTACTGTATAAATAAAGATTTGATTGATTGATATGTTGGAGAGACTGTGGGAGTCTTTAGCTAATATGTCTCACATCATCTATACCTGTCCAATGATAGCGCAGTACTGGCAGAAATTGAATCTAGCTTCACGACAATTAATGGAAATTACTTTACTTTCTTCACAGCAGGTGCTGCTATATGTAATGAAGATGATTCTGTTTCTCCTAGTAAAAGTAAATTATATTTATATCTGGCTGCAGCAAAAAAAGTAATAACTCACCATTGGACATGTGGCATAAGGTGGTGTCTGAAATTTATTACTTAGAACGGGTAATTGCCAAAAGAACTGGTAAAATTAAGCATTCTGAACTGGTTTGGAGGCCTTGGGTGTTCTATATTACTCCTATAGATGAATAATTTGTTCCCTTAGTACTATAAAATTATGGATAATTAACCCGAAAGCACATTCTAATTTATGAAATGTATTTATTGCAGTTTCAAGATTTATCATTCCCAAGCTGCTATATTTACGTAAAAATCTCGATGAACGTCTTTATCACATGTCATTGTGTATATTGTATCCTTGCTGATATGCTGAAAAATAACAAAAATAAAGAATATTAAAAAAAGACAGGCCTTCTACTTGAGGGTCATCTAAAATGGGGGAATGAAAATTAACAGACGGTAGTCTGAAAGCAGGGGAGGAATTCTGTGGGTCCATAATTGGTGTAAACAGAGCTACCACCCTAGAGTTACTATCCTTCCAAAAATCCATTATTTTAAGTTGCTTAGGGATCTCAACATTGGTGGTTTTATTCTGAGATAGGGAAATGGGTCCTTTGTATATTTTTCCCCTAGTTACCATTTTTACCTTTATTTTTCAAAGAAGGGGAAATCATATTTGAACTATTTGTCCCACTTCTAATACTATCATAGTGAATCTCTTTATTCTAATACTATAAGAAACGTCATTTCAAAAGAGTTATCCCCTTAAGATAAAAAGTTTCTGAAAACAATATCCACAATATCCGCCAACATAGAACAATAAAAAGTTCCTTTATAGTTGAAAAATATCCAATGCAAGTACAGATTCAGATCCTTAGTTCCAGCCCAGTGAGTTCCAGCAACCAGTCTTTGTTCAGCTGTTTAAGTCCACAATGTCAAATCAGTTCCACTGGTCTTGTATTAAGTCTTTTATCAGTATCTCCTGGCTTTTCCATTAAGAGCTGAAACCCAGTCTTGTAGTCCCCATGAGTTTTCTATTTATAGGGACAAAAAACAAAATCAATAAAGAAATCCACAGATGGAACAACACCCAAAATTTATCTTTAATTATTTGGGGCCAGATATTCAAAACTTTGCACCAGGGCTAAGTTAGCACTGCCTGGCATGTTAAATTAGCCTGGACCCAATAGCCCGCTATATTCAAAAGGGATAGCCCCGGTGCTAAACCTGCTGAATATAGCATGCTATGGAAACTGGGCAAACTGGAGTGGGAGTTCAGTGGAAAAATAGCCCGGAAAATAAGACAGCTGTGAATATAGCAACCAGGAAGTGCAAACCACAACAGCAGGCCAGTGCACAGTGACGTGAAGGAAGGTAAAGGTGAACTATGTGGCTAATGTGTGTGCTAGCAAAGGAGTGGATTCATTAAAGCTGCAAGCACCAGTATGTGAAATTCTGTAGAAATGTACCGTGTTTCCAAAATGTTTGCGTGGCGCAGACACATTTGCACAGGTTTTGCGTGAAGCTAAGACGTTTGCCAAGCGCTATTCAAACAACATGAAGTCTTGCTATATTATGACATATGCAGTATAACCCCAGGTTAGAACTGCTCTGGAGGTGAAAGAGTTAACTTCCATGCAGAGCATGGAATCTTGAGCACGAGCTCGGATGAACACTCTGTCTGTTGAAGCTCAAACTTAAACTGTCAGATTCTTTACTCCGCCTCACTGAACAGTCGCTCCGGAGATTCCTCCTGCTGCTCGGTTTATCGGCTTTAAAGTGTAATTCTCAGGTTATTTTTAAAATTTAACCGCAATTGTCGGTTCAAGCTCTGTCTGTGGTATTGTAAGTAATAGATAAAGGCTTATATATTATTTTTCTTCTGTGTGGAACTTGTAGCGTCTTTTTCAGTTCGGTTGAACCGATCAGAGGGGTTTAAAAATTACTTTCTAGCCCTTTAGAGTGCGGTTCCTGGTTCTTATCGGTTCTAAAAAAAACGGATTTTATTAAGTTTTTTTCCACGACCCGTGACACGGTTGGGAACCGATAAGAGAGTCTTGCTTGGTGGATTGCATTAACAGGCAAGTTTGGTTAGGCTGGCACTATGTCTGAGAAACCCAAAAGAAAAACCGGACCCACTGGGTTTCAGCACTGTGGCCTCTGTGGGGAAGCCTTTGCCAAGGCTGACCCACATACCATTTGTGTATATTGTCTGGGGTTTGACCACCTCAATGCAGACTGCCAGATTTGTAAATTTCCTGCTGCCACCGTGGAAAAAGAGTTGGTAGGCTCAGGAAAGGGAGAACAAAAAGTCCAGCTGACCGGATGGCTAGCCGGTTGGGTTCCAACCAAACCTGAGGTGCCCTCTGACCAGGGCTGCTTCCTCGAGACAAGCGAAGAGCCAGCTCTGAGGAGCAGTTCAACTAAAAGGGCTAGAAGGTCAGCTAGTTTGGGGCCAAAGTTCTTTCTCCAACCGCTGAGGAAATAGCCAAAGCTATCCAAATTGTCAGTCTCTTTCCCCAGTTCCGTCCGAACGGCACCATTGGGCAGCGCCGGTTCGGTCAGTTCCCCTCGGTTCAAGATTATGATTTTGAAGATTTTTATGAACCAGGGGAAGGGGAGGAGGGGTACGAGGAGAGTGAGTGTGATTTTGATAATCTGGATGTGCCCATTGAACCGGACATCTCTCCAGACAGACCCTCAGGAGTATCCCCTCCGAGGCTATCTGAGTCCCCTTCTCATTTTTTGTTTTACAAGAAAGTTGCTGACACTCTGCAACTCCCTGTTGAGGAAGCTGTTGATGATCAAGAAGAGCCTGATTTTGTGGAAATGATGGATATTCCAGAGTCTAGGAGACTGTCTATTCCCTTGTATAAATCTTTTAGGAAACAGACAGTACAAATTCTGAAAACTCCTCATTCTATCCTCCCTGTGGATAAAAGGATGGACAAGAGGTATGCTTTATCAGGCTCTGATACAGAGTTCCTATCTCAGCAGTGCAGCCATGTGGGGAGTAGTGCAGGCTGCAGCCTGTAACAAGCTATATTCCTCTAGCTTCTCACCCTCCTGAAAAGGATTCCAGGAGGATGGATGTCATGGCAAAAAGCAGTACATGGCAGCATCTTTGGGACTCAGACAGGCAAATTATGTAGACTACGAGCTAGGTACCAGAAATCCAGGTGGGATACTGTCCTGGTCCTAGCAAAACAGGCCCCTGAACAACTTGCCAGGAAGCTGGAGCAGGTGGCTGCGGACGGTATTGAGGCATCCAAGGTGCAGTTTCATGCTGCTGTAGACTCTAATGATGTTTCTTCTAGAGTTATGGCTACATCTGTGTCTGTTCGCAGAATGGCCTGGCTCAGATGTACTGCCCTGTCACAGGATACCCAGTCTAATGCTATGGATTTTCCTGTTGTGGGAAATTCTCTGTTTGGGGAGCAGACAGAGAATTATATGAAAAAATGGATGAATATAGGACCACCTATAGGAGTGCACAGGCAAAAGAAAGGCAAGTCACTCCTCAAGACCTGATGTCAGGGGCAGGGCAGGCCTTTTCATAGGCCGTTTACCAAGCCAGGCCTCCTCTTCTGCTTATTCCCAGAGAGGGTTCTTTAGAGGAAGGGGCAGAAGGGGCTCTAGTAAGCCTGCTTCTACCCCTCAACCCAAAGCCCCTGCAAAACAGGCTCCCTGATGGGGTAGCCAGGGCCGATTCTCCACTACCGGTAGGGGGCAGGCTGGCTTACTTTGTCCAGGACTGGAAGTCTTTAACATCAGACAAGTGGGTCCTGGAAGTAGTAACCAGGGACTGGTTCTCAGCTTCAAAAGTTTCGAAGATGAGAGCCAGATCTTTCCACCTGCAAACCCATCAGGGCACTTGCCCTGGAAGCAGAATTTTCTGCCCTCCTGGCTCTCAGAGCCGTGGAAGGGTTCTACACATACACCAGGGCAAAGGGTTGTACTCCAGGTACTTCCTTACCCCAAAAAGACAGGAGAATGGCGGCCCATTCTGGATCTCAGGTATCTAAACAAGCACCTTTTAAAACCAAAGTTCAAAATGGTGACCCTTGGGGATTATTTTACCCTCTCTAAGGCCAGGGGACTGGCTAGCCTCCCTGGACCTCAAGGATGCCTACTTCCATGTTCTTGTCAGAAGCTCCCATTGAAAGTACCTCAGATTCGAACTGCCCTCAGGCCATTACCAGTTCAGAGCAATGCCCTTCGGCCTCTCCTCGGCTCCAAGGGTGTTCACAAAATGCCTGGCAGTAGCAGTTGCTCATTTAAGAAGGCAAAAGATTGCCATCTTTCCTTATCTGGACGACTGGCTCATTGTAAGCCAGTCTCCAGAACAGGTCAAACTTCATTTACAAGCAACCCAGCACCTGCTTACATCTCTAGGTTTCCTTCTCAATCTTCCAAAGCCAGTTCTGGAGCCTATCCAGCTTCTCACCTTTATCAATCAATCAATCAATCAAACTTTAGTTTTAAAAAGGCGCTTTTCTTAAAACCAAAACGCCTGTACAATTTCATAGAACAATAAATAACAAAATCTAAAACTATTATAAATCAATAAAACCTATGTTAAAAAGGTGGGTCTTCAAGGCTCCTTTAAAACTCAGGACAGTCGGACTATTCGCACCTATTGAGGTAGAATTCCACAGAATTCGGGGCCATAAAACTAAATGATCTAGCCCCTAAGTCTTCAAAGCGGACCCTAGGAATCTCCAGCAATCCCTAAATCCAGTGGATCGGATGGGCGAGGAGGGACAGTAGGGGCAAAGGAGCTCTTTCAGGTAAGTAGGTCCCTGGTCGTGTAGGGCTTTATAGGTCAGCAAACCGACCTTGAAGGTGATTCGCCAAAACACTGGCAGCCAGTGCAGTCCACGGAGCACAGGCATTATATGGCTGGATCTAGAAGAACCAGTCAATAACCTGGCGCATTCTGCACTAGCTGCAGGCGGCTGCTCAATCCCGATAGCCCCTAGGTACAGGGAGTTGCAATAGTCAAGGCGGGAGGAAATGAAGGCGTGGATCAATGTTGGAAGATCTTCTGGAGGAACCAGGTGCTTCACCCTGGCGATATTCCTCAGATGGAAAGGAAGTTTTGACCACCGCTGACACCTGAGCTTTGGTATCAAGTGGTGAATTAAGTCAGTGTGTAAGATTCACCCTGATCTGAGGTCGTCAGCGGAGCTCTGCAAGCCTTAAGCCTGAGTGTGATCCAGCCGGCAAACCCGCCTCACAGCGACCTTTGTCCACAACCAACACCTCAGTTTTCTCCGGGGAGGCTGAAGTTAGACCATACCAACTGAGTGTTCAACATCTCCAGCCGACCATCACCGCTCCCATTGGAGAGGGAAGAACGGACGTCTGATCTGATTTTGGCCACCTTATCTGCAAAGAAGAGAGCAAACTCCTCACACCGTTCTGTGGAAAAGGCCCTTCCGGGCTGAAGACAGACTGGATTGCACAGTCTGTCCACAGTCCGAAAGAGCTGAGCTGGTCTATTCTGTGCAGCCGCTATCTCCCTGGACAGGAACTCTGCCTTCTTACGAGAGATTGCGGATTGATAAACCATATAATGGTTCATCAAACTAAGTCTGTCATCATCCAGACCAGACTTCCGCCAACACCTCTCCAGCCTTCGTCCAACCCTCCTCAACTCCCTATAGGCAATAGGCAATTGTCCTATAGGCGCAGAACTGAACACAAAAGAAGCCAGAGCCTTCCTTCCTCTGGAGAGAGCAAGGACCCTGGTGTCTCTGGCCTCCTCTTTCACCCTGCAGGTCTCTCGACCAGCAAGGCATTTTCTACAGCTCCTGGGGCACATGGCTGCTTCTACAGCAGTAGTGCAGGGCGAGATTTCAGATGAGGACATTCAGTTCCATTTGAGCCTTATGGTCTCAAGGGCGGATCCCTAACCAAATTGATTCCAGTGACTCGAACCCTGATCCAGGCCCTCCAGTGGTGGCAGGATCAGAACAATCTGAGACAGGGGTTCCCTTCACTCCTCAGTCTCATTCCTTGACCCTTACTACAGATGCATCCCTCTTGGGTGGGGAGCTCACATGGTGACCTTTCCACCCAAGGGCTGTGGTCCCCTCAGGAATCTCTGCTACACATCAATTTGCTGGAGCTCAGAGCAGTTTTTCTAGCACTTCAGGTTTTCTCCACAGCTGTCCAGAACAAGGTAGTTCAGGTCAGAACAGACAATACCACTACAATGTGGTACATCAACAAGCAAGGTGGCACTTGGTCTACGGCCTTGTGCACCGAAGCAATGAAGTTGTGGTCTCTGGCATTTTCTCCGAACGCCACCCTTATGGCAGTTCACCTCCCAGGCAAGGACAGTGTCCTAGCGGATGCTGTCAGCAGGATTTCCCAGGGCCATCACGAATGGGCACTGGATCCCCTAGTACTGGAGGTAATATTTGCCAGATGGGGCACTCCACAAATAAATCTCTTTGCAGTCCCAGACAATCACCAACTTCCCCTTTTTTGTTGCAGACCCCCAGTGTTGGGCTCAGTCCCTCTGGATGCCTTCCTTCTCAGTTGGGAAGGGAAGTTTCTCTATGCTTTTTCCCCCTTCCCCCTTCTTTTCAAAATGCTAGTCAGAATCAGATCTCAATCCTGCAAGATGATCCTGATCGCTCCAGATTGGGCCAGGCAGCCCTGGTACCCACTCCTCATGTCCTTAGCAGTCCACCCTCCCCTATGCCTTCCCAGGAATCACAACCTGTTAACCTGTGCCCAGGGAGAGTTTGGTATCGAACCTCAAATCTCTCAATCTCAAGGCTTGGCTCTTGAAGAGTTAGAATTTGCTGACCTACACCTTCTCAAGGTGTATTGGATATCTTGAAGTCCTCTAGGAAGCCTTCCACCAGGGCTACCTATAATTCAAAATGGAAGAGATTTTCCATATGGTGTGCTGGTAAACATATTTCCCCAGAATCTGCTGGTGTGCCCACGATCCTGGATTATTTGGTGCATTTGAATTCCTTGGGGCTGAGGCCAGCTACCCTAAAGGTGCACTTGGCAGCTGTGTCTGTCTTCTTGTCAGCAGGTAAGCCCTCTTCTTTATCAGCTCACCCTGTGTTCTCCAAGTTTTTTAAAGGGTTGCTTCACACAATCCCCGTTCAGGGATCCTGCCCCTGCTTGGGATCTTAATATTTGCATCGCTCAGCTTATGCAACCCCTTTTGAGCCATTGTCTTCAGCAGAGCTGAAGTACTTGACTTGGAAAACTGTGTTTCTGGTAGCCATCACCTCTGCCAGGTGCATAAGTGAGCTACAAGCCTTGTCAGTGGAGCCTGATTTTATCTCCTTTCATAGAGATAGGTAGTCCTCAGGACTAACAGGAAGTTTTTGCCTAAGGTGGTTTCAGACTTTCACCTTAATCAATCCATGTCTCTTCCTGTGTACTTCACTGACCATTCCTCCTCTGGTGAGAGGAGATTGCACAGTTAGATGTCAAAAGAGCCCTTAGTTACTATATAGAACATACCAAGGGTCACAGGTTGAATCCTCAATTGTTCCTCACTTATGGTGAGGTTGGTAAAGGAAACCTGCCACTAAAGATCCATTGCCAGGTGGATTGTCTCTTGTATCCAATTCTGTTACGAAAACTGGGTAAGGTTCCTCCCTCAGGCCTGAGGGCTCACTCTACCAGAGGTACAGTTGCGTCTCTGGCTGCTG
This sequence comes from Neoceratodus forsteri, assembly GCA_016271365.2. Taxonomy (NCBI): domain Eukaryota; kingdom Metazoa; phylum Chordata; order Ceratodontiformes; family Ceratodontidae; genus Neoceratodus; species Neoceratodus forsteri. The sequence goes on along the minus strand of CM057450.1, from coordinate 675,964,214 downwards.
CCGGGACATTCCTATCCTAGAGATATGTCAAGCAGCTACCTGGAAAACAGTTCACACTTTTACTAAGCATTACTCCTTGATATCCAGGCTAGGAGTGATGCTCGATTTTGACACAGCTGTGCTTCAGAGCCTGTTTCCCAAGTAGGTTCTGTCCCTCCTCCATGGAGGTACTGCTGTGTATCTGATCATGTCATAATATAGCAAGACTTCATGTTGTTTGAAGAAAAAATTACTCACCTTAATAATGTTGTTTCTCCTAATGGAGTCTTGCTATTATGACCTCCCCAGCCTGCCCCTCTCAGAACCTCTGTTTTGGGAGGTGGGTGGGCAATGCAATGTTGGCACTTCTTTGATGCCCACTTTATTTCACCCTCCTTGGGTTCTTAGGTGTTATGTTTGAGTTTCTTCTTGAATCCCCAACTTGAGTCTTTGTTTTGGGATCAAGATCAAAAATGTATTTTTGTAGTTAGTAGCCAACGGCTAGTGTAGGTTTACGGCTTCCACACAGAACCTTAGTGAGTTTTTGCTCGTAAAGATCTAACAGTTTAAGTTTGAGCTTCAACAGACAGTGTTCATCCGAGCTCACGCTCAAGATTCCATGCTCTGCATGGAAGTTAACTCTTTCACCTCCGGAGCAGTTCTAACCTGGGGTTATACTGCATATGTCATAATATAGCAAGACTCCATTAGAAGAAACAGCATTACTAAGGTGAGTAATTTTTTCTTACGTTTGCTTGGGGCAAAAATTTGCTATATTCAAAAGTGACATGCAGATGAGACTATTTAGGCAGTCTGTGGGTAAACATCTAGATTATCAGCTCATTATGTCCTGATTTGCATGCTGTTTGCCCAGCGCTATTGCAGGGTCCCACAGCTCCACCTGTAGGTCAGTCTGGAAGTACAGGAGCTGGCTGGGTCTGCCCACAGCTGCACCTGTAGGTCAGTCTGGAAGTGCATGGTGGTAGCTGCAGGCTACATTTGTACAGAACTGCATAGAATATTGTGTCCCAGGGGGCTACACAGCACAGGCACAGGTGGTGGTGCTGCATGCAACAGTCAAACTGTAGTTCCTGCTACAATGCACAGCAAACACTACAGTAACAAGGGGGCCAGTAGTGTGAGGGACACAGCAATGCCTATGGTGTGTAGGGCATCAATGACTGCTGCACTTTACACAGTGACAGGCGCATCTTGCAGTTGTGTACTGACAGTGGACATAACTGTTATACTGTTGTGTGACCCACAGACGCTTCAACACTCACATGGGATACTGACAGAGACATATACATGGCTGGCTGTGTGTGCAGTGGTGTCCGTACAGATGTGCGATATGTGGCTGGGGGGCACATACCATCAGACAGGCACACTGGTGTTGGGGTATTTCCTACATTGGACCATTTGCACTGTGTGAATTGTCCCAGCCTTGTGGAAGTACCCAGTATATGGTGCAGACTGGCCACCTGTACACCCTCCACACCCCCAGTTCTGCATGTGTGTGCTGGATTCTGATGGTGTTCACCGAAGGGTGGTGTGCAGGTGTGTGCTGTATGGACACACTGCCATGGTGTCCACTGGGTTCCTGGTTACCAATTAATGCCTGGCATGGTTGGGACCAGTGGCAGATGATGGCAACATAGTAGGTGTCATCCATGTGCAGCATGTTTCTTCTATGAATGGTTTTTTTTTGTGTTTAATATTTATTGGTTATGGTCAATAAACCACCACTGGCAGACCCTCACAAACACCATAATTCACACTTGTGAATTACAGAGTTCCGTAAACCATGGTTCTATGTCACATAAAGTTGCGCAAAACCACAAAGTTGTGCAAAGCTGGTTTGCCCAAAGTTAAGAAGACTGCCCTTTCCTGGGCAGTAATTTGCACTGCACAATGTGTCATGCTAAATTGTGCAAAAACACTTTGCCTGGCACTAATGCACTGAATATAGCATTGCGCCTGTATTCATGTACACACCCTCTTTTATTGCCCCTTGCATATATTAAACTTTTGCTTGACACTAATGCAGTTTGCCTGCACTATTTGGCCTTCTCAATATAATGGACTGGTGCAAACCAAGTGCAAAGTTTTGAATATCTGGCCCCAGCTTTTAAATTATCTTCCGCCTTCTTAGGAGGTAAGAGTATATGCTATCCTTTAGAAACTGAATTAAATTAAGTTGTTCCCTAATTAAATCTTATTTATGTGTTTTTATAGATTCCTGGATTTTTTGAACAATGCAAGTACTGGCTGTAAATCCTGGCTTTACTGTACATTAAGAGCAAGGTTTTTTTAATTTGTTTAGACAAATGACTTAAAAATATTTGCCATCCTTTTCAGTGGAATTTGTTATAAAAATCTGAAGGCATTTACTAAAAAGCAGCCTAGGTAATGCTGGAAATGTTGACACACACTGGAACAGTCGGCTGCATCAAAACTCAGTCAGATACCATAGCAACAATTTAGCGATTTCTAAAGACTGAAAACAGCAACAGATACCTTCTTTTAAATCATTTAAGTCATTGGTTTTAATAAACAGTAAAAATTTCCAACTGCTGTTACTATTAGTGAACCCATCCAATCTTTCACATACCTGTGTGTACCAAAGGAAGATCTGCTCATTTAGCTGTAATTTCTGTATATTGCAGAGCTTTTAAAAGACAGCTTTTCAATGCAGTTTTGGTGCAGTTTGCAACTGAAAGCCTGTCAGCAGGTCTAAGACTTTTAAAATGGTGCCTGGCTCCACAGAATGCTGACACATGTGCATGTTGTACTTTAATTCTAAAACCAGGCCTTATGATTAGATCACAGAGAAAGAATATATTAAACTGGTGTGGATTTAAATTCAGGCATTATCTCTGAAAGAGACATGTTTAAAAGCACTGTATCACCTTATGCACTTTAGATAAAATGGATGGTATTATTTATTGCATCCTATTCATTCAGCTCCTTAATCAATGTAACTATTTATGGGCTTATTTATTTATGTATTTTACTTTTATTCACTTTATTTATTTTGGTGGAGACAAACTCTCTGTGGTAGCTCCTCAAAAGATGTCAAACAGGAGATGATTTTGTATTTTCTTGAAACTTGGCTTCCCAGCCAAATGCCCTTTGGGGTAACCCTTGCATCAGTGTTTGCACACAGAGGTTCTTTGTCTTTTAAATAGTTTTTATTTTAATGGGTTCCACCACAACATAACCCAGACAGACCGTCTTAGGTAGTTGGTTCATTCCACTGGGGTGTCAAACAGGCGAGGCATACTGATGAGTCCTGGTAGGACGAAACACGTGTCTATGTCATCTGTTAGCACCCTTTGCAAGCTGTGAGAGGCCTTTCGGCACCATGCAATTCTGCTTAAAGTTGAACCAGCGTAACATTCTGTGGTGATTTGCATATGCAGCCCATGATGCTTTTTGCATTGTGTGGGCATGTGTGATTTTATATATTTTGAAACTTGGCTTCCAGCCAAATGCCCTTTAGGGTAACCCTTGCCTCAGTGCTTACGCACAGAGGTTCTTTGTCTTTAAAGAGCAAATAGAACACATAAAGCAAATAAGAATATGTTTTAAAGGTATTCCTCTAATTCTAAAGTAAAAATAAATATTCAAAGGTCCACAGACCACCACAGAAAGTGTTGCTTCAGGAAGAGAGATGAGGGAGAAAAAAAGGGTGAAACTCCAAAAATCAGGATACCAGACATCCTAGTATCCAGCGTGGTAGCTGAGCCACCTTTACCCTCCTCAGGGTTTATCAACAAAAGCCACCCACCCGCCCACCACAGACTTCTCTGGCAGGACTGGCTTCTAATCGGAGCAGCTGGTGAACCTTGCTATTCTAGTAACACAAGTTGGTCCAGTAAGGCTCTGTAAGAGTTTCTCCAGCACCAAAAAGCACTCAAAGAGTAATAAGGTGCACAGGCAACAGTGACATACCTGTTGAAAAACAAAATGCCTTAACAGAGCCCGCTTGCAGTTGCTTCTCCACAGTGATGTAGCATGCAGTTACTACTTCTCCCAGAATCCTTTTGACACACTCAACTAACCAGTGGATGGAGCTGGCAGGGACGAATTACAGATCCTCAGTGTTCAAAGTGGGATATTTTCAGTAATGGGTGATCGCAGCCTTGACCTTGAGAAAGAAGGCAACATCTGCAACATGATTTCTATCATTCTCCTATTACAAGTTTTAACCATTTGCATTTTGTATTCTTATATATTTAATGTAGGTGTGTGGCATCGCATTTTGAAATTGTACTGTGAGCTATTAGCTACATCAGCCTTGAAGTAACCAGTCACACTAAATAGTACTGTGCCTTTAAATATATGGAGTACTTAAGGCTTGCTAATCCTCAGTGAGCCTCTCCCCAGTGAAGACTCAGTTGAGTTAAGCACTGGGGCACACTAATGAAAGGTAGCCAGTGGATAATTTTCCTGTTTGTGGCAACTAGTCTTATAATTGCTGACCTGGATCCTTTTGTGTAAGTACATCAAGTGAAAGGTTTAAATCAGAACTGAAAACCTGGCTATTTAGACAGGCTTTTTCTGGAGATTGACAGATCTGATAGTTTAAGGCTACATTTGAGCTAGATATATACAGCATTCCTGTATTTGTTTCTGTCATTTGATATGATGTATTATTTATTCAAATTCCATTTTGAGCACTGGAAGGCACTGTATAAGTAAAAATCCTATCCTGTCCTAACAATCTACAGCATGCTGATTTTTAGTGGGTTGCAGTAAGAATCACTGTTTGCAACAGCAACTTAGCAGTTTGTGCCTGTACTCTTTTCACCACTTCTTTAGAGTGTGCAGAGGTGTCATCTGTTTTGAGTTTGGGGAGTGAGCCTTCCCTCACTGCAGTATGGATCCCCAGCCCATGAAGTGCAGCTTGGGGTATGTTTCCAGTGGTACTGTGAAATAGAGTAGCTTGAATTTATATTTTTTTTCAACTCTGTTTATCTCCCCCGACTCTGGAACTGTCTCAGACCTCTCCGCTGGCAGGTGCCGCTCTACCACCCACTGTGAACCCCGCCATCCTCAAGGTCATTACTTTCTCCCCGGGCACTCCCAGGGGGACATAGGGTCCCGAGGAGATCGAAGGGGCGGTGGCGGGGCTCCAGTGTTGGGCATGTGGCATTAAGGCTCTGGGAGGGCTGTTGCCTATCCAGGCCGGAGGGGTATTTAGTAATGTTTACACCCCCAACGTGGGATGTGCAATACCGCCCAGCCTGCAACGTGAGTGCTCCCACTCACGTCCAGAAGGCAGCCGCCCAGCATCTGCCCCAAGCCTGTAAGCCCCTGCGCATAGCAGTGCTGCCGGTCTCCACCAGTGGCCACTGCCACACTGGGCTACCCCTGGATCCCTCACCAACAGAGGAGGGCAGTCCCTCGGATGCTCGATCCTCTCTCTCCCCTGCTGACCCCCAGTGGTCTGGGCTTGCTCCCGAACCTGGGTCGCCGGCATGGCGTGAGGTGTGGCATCCAGTGCCTCAACTCTCAGTGCCACTGGGCTGGCTGAGTCGCTTGAATATTATCTAAAAAACCTGAATACCTCCTCAGATATTCCAATTTTGGGGGCTACTTAATACAAAACATCATTTTGTGATATCTCCTATTAGAGTGGAATAATTTCATCAGTTCAGAGTCATCCTATTGGATACAATTTTCCTGAAATCTGTCATAAAACCCCCAAAAAAATTAGGTTTCACCTCCCAACCAGTGAAAAACAACAGCTTCCCACCTTCAATCTACCATCATTCATGGTGTGGTGTTAGAGAGAAAACAGATCTCTTCCCCATCCAAATGCAACCCCAGACCTTCCATGTACCCCCAAGACCTACTCCCAAATTCGTCTTGAGCTCCTAAATCTGTTCACTTAAGGGGGGGGCTGGTGCCAGTCAGGTAGGAGGGTGCCTGCTAGAGTAATTGTTGCCAGTATGGAAGTTGCCCTGCTCCCATATAGGCAGCCTCACTGGAGCAACACACATCTCAACCTTTGCTATTACTGCCAGGCCAGTGTTTGATGTCATGGTGGCAGGTGAAAACTTATTTTCCAGTGAAATGGGGCGAACCGTTTTACATGCAGTTAGAGTTAACTTACTTTGAAAAGGAAGCCCTAAACATGTAGAAAATAACAGGAAAAAGCAGGGAACAATAAGAACATAATGAGGCAGCTTGTCTCGGTACTAGAAGCATCACATATAATACTGTACTTAAATGGGAACTTTAATTAATGTGACGCTTGGCCAGCTGGTTATGATTGTTCTATGATATTTGTAATATAGAATGTGGTATGTGAGTGTCTCGCATGAGACATCCTGTGCTATGGGTGCCCCTCCCAGGTCAGTGAAGTGCCAAGTGACCTGAAACCAGGAGGTAATTAAAAGACTAGAAGGACTTAATTAAGAGTCTCCTGTTTTCCTGTCTTAATAAGAACTGACCCAGCTGCCAGGATATAGGACTCGTAAACTTTTATGACGTCTTAGAGGAAAAACAAGTTATACCACCATGGTGTGAAAAGTTGTGCCAGGACAGAGGAGTCCTGTATGAGGAGAGAGAGCCACCAAGCAGAACCTCATGGATGCCCTGATGGCAGCAGATGCACAGAGCATCAAGTCACAGACTGTGACTGTAAAGGACCAAACCTTGAGCGTGGAGGGACTAGCAGCCAGTGCAGTGTCCAGATCCAGTGAGCATGACAGCAGGGCCATTGCCAGCAAAGGGTCACAGCAGCAGGGGAAAGTCACCAGCATTCTGAAGCCAGAAGCAATCAAGCTGCAGATTGAGTCGTGCAGAATGGAGCTGGAGTTCCAGAGGGGAGGCTGAACAAAAATGGCGAGAGGCACAGCAAGAACAATGGGAGGCTGACCATGAAGAGCATGAGCGCCAGAGGTGACATGAACTGGAGAAGCTACGACTCCAACCAGTGGCACCAGAGCAGGTAAGTGGCTTGGGTTTAGCTGGAACTACAGGACTGGGTTACAAATTTAATTCCAAATTGATAGCTGAATTTAAAGAGGGGGAGGATATGGATGCCTTTTTAAATTCCTTTGAAAAAGGTTGTATTCAAGCAAAAATTCCTAGAGGGTCCTGGAGATTCCAGCTATTCCCCGCTACTTACCGGGAAAGCTCGGCATGCATTGGGTCAATTGGACAATGAGGACAGTAATGATTACAGCAAACTTAAAGCTGCACTGTTAAAAAAGTTTGATTTAACTGCAGAAGCATACAGAGCTAAATTACGTAAGCCCAGGACAAGCCCTGATATGAGCTATGAGGAGCTAGCCACGAAACAACGTCAGTTTTTAAAACACTGGTGGGAAGGAACTGAAGCAAACTCTGCAGATAAAATTGAAAATGCTATTTTGTTAGAACAGTTTTTTGGGGGCATGCCCAGCTGAGCTGAAAACCTGGCTGGAGGACCGAGATCCCAAAACAGTGCAAGAGGCTGCTGAACTCTTGGACCACTATGCCAAGAGCAGACCTCCTCTGAGAGTGAATGGGGTGGGCATGGCAGCGCAGAAAGGGAAAAGCCCTCCAGGGCAGCTCAAACCCTCACTGACTCCATGAAACTAGTTAGCCCCAGGTTGTAAAGAAAAGAGTTCTCTGAGACAAGAAATGAATCTTGAGTTTGTAAAGAAACTGGGCATATTGCCAGACAGTATCCCAAAGGACAGCAATATGCAACATGGGGCTAAGAAAGAAGTGAGTTGTTTGTGTGTCCCTGGAAGCATGCCTGTGAACATGAGGGAACACATGCACTCAGTCACGGTGAATGGTGTACAGACACAAGGGTTAAGGGACACAGAGGCATCCCTGACATTAGTAAAAGGGGATCTGGTAGAGCCTGGTCAGCTTATACCCAATGAATTTGTAACTGTATAAGATTTCACTGAGGACAGACAAGGTGGCAGATGCCTTACTTGGGATTTTCTTCCATGTTGGGCTTCCACAGGAGGTTATCACCGATCAAGGGGGTTCCTTCATGTCAGACCTGATGAAATATTTGTGGGAGAAGTGTGGGTGGTGGAGGTGCACAACACTTTATCACCCGCAAGCCAATGGGCTTGTGGAAAGATTTAACAGTACCCTGAAGTCAGTGCTCCAACTGTTTGCTGAACAGCATAGGAGGGACTGGGAGAAATTTCTTCCCCACCTGTTGGTTGCATACAGGGCGTGCCCCAAGAGTTGACAGGATTTTCCCCCTTTGAGCTCTTATAAGGACACCGGGCACATGAGCCCCTAGACTTGATCCGGGAGGACTGGGAAGGCAAGCACGCCACCCAGGGAACTCCCATAGTGGATTATGTCCTTAGGTTTATGGAAAGGCTAAAGGAGCTTATGGAGACAGCCCAGAGCAACCTGGCAGCTGCCTAACAGAAACAAAAAGTGTGGTACGACTGGAGAACCAGAACTTGCTCGTACACGGTGGGCCAGGAAGTCATGGTCCTTATTCCGGTCTGGAAAGACAAGCTGCAGACTGAGTGGGCGAACTGTACAAAGTAGTCAGGAAGGTAAATGATGTAACTATATCATAGAGTTACCTGACAGAAGACAGAAAGAATGTACCATGTCAACATGATGAAGCCATATGCTAATAGGGCTGACATGGTGTTTGCAGTATGTAGTCCTGGGGAGGGGACGGACAAAGGAAACCCCCTTCTGGACTTGCTGGAAGAAAGCAAGTGGGAGTCCTCTGTAGAGGTGGTTAAATTGTCTCCCTAGCTGGCCCTGGACAAGATCCAGGATGTAAGGGAGGTTTTAACAGACTTTGCCCCACTGTTTAGCACCAAGCCTGGGCTAACCCCCTTAGCGATGCACGATGTGGAGACAGGGACACAGACGTCCATATGGCAGACAGCGTAACGGGTGTCAGAGGCTGTCCAAAAGGACTTTAGGAGGGAGGTGGAGGAAATGCTGGATTTAGGGGTAATCCAGAGATCCCACAGCCCCTGGGCCTCACCCATAGTCCTTGTGCCCAAGCCAGATGGCTCTACTCATTTCTGTGTGGACTATCATGGACTGAATGCAGTCATGAAGTCGGATGCCCACCTGATGCCCTGGACAGATGAACTCCTGGACAAGTTGAGGAGGCAGTATAGTGCAGTGGTTTAAGGCTCTGAGCTGCAAACCTGGAGACCTGGGTTTGAATTCCATAGCCCCCACTTGCACACTGTGTGACCCTGAGCAAGTCACTTAACTTCCTTGTGTTCCCAGGTTGCACCTGTAAACAAGCTTTCAGCTTAGTGTGTCTCCTGGTAAACAAAGGTAAATGAAAAAAAGGTTGGGAGGGTGACCTACCTTATGACTATCAACCTGACAAAGGGTATTGGCAGGTAGAGTTAACTGACAGAGCTAGGGAGAGGTTGGCCTTCATCACTCCGATAGGCTTATTTGAATTTAAAGTAATGCCTTTTGGAATGAATAAAGCCCCAGCCACTTTCCAAAGGTTGGTGAACCAGGTGTTGAATGGTCGAGAGTATGTCAGGCATACCTGGATGACATTGCCATCTTTAGTACCAGCTGGGAGGAACACCTATCCCACCTTAGAGAAGTGCTGGGCAGGATACAGAGGGCCAGGCTCACTGTCAGAGCTGAGAAGTGCCAGGTGGCCATGGCTGAAGTGGCATACCTCGGGCAAGTTGTAGGCCGGGGACAGCTCCATCCTAACCAAGTAAAAATAGAGGTGATCAAGGCATGGCCTAGACCAGAAATGCAGAAGCAGGTCAGGAGTTTTCTAGGGACAGCAGGGTATTATAGGAAATTTGTGCCCAATTACAGTACCCTGGCTGCTCCCCTATCTGACCTGGTAAAGAAAAGGATGCCTAAGAAAATTACTTGGGAACCAGCCTGTGAAAAAGCCTTTACCAGACTGAAGGAGGTACTGTGCAGTGCTCCTGTGTTGACAAGTCCTGACTATAGCAGACCCTTTATAGTTCAGACTGACCCCTCAGATGTGGGTATTGGGGCAGTACTGAGTCAGACATCCAACCAAGGGAAAGATTACCCTGTAGTGTACCTGAGTAAAAAGTTACTTCCCAGGGAGCAGGCTTACTCTACTGTGGAAAAAGAGTGTCTTGCCATAATGTGGGCCCTGAAGAAGTTAGAGCCATACTTATATGGGCAGCATTTTGAGGTACAAATGGACCAGAACCCCCTGGTTTGGCTGACACAAATGGGAAAGACTAATGGTAGACTGCTAAGATGGAGTTTTGCCTTGCAAGGGTATGATATGACAATCTTACATAGGGCTGGAGCGACCAACCAGAACACAGATGGCCTTTTGCGTCTGTATGAGGAGTGAACTGATTTGGGTAGCTCATCCCATGCAGGGGATAGAGCCCCCAAATTCAGTCTAGGTGGGGAGGATTGTGACGCTTGGCCAGCTGGTTATGATTGTTCTATGATATTTGTAATGTAGAATGTGGTATGTGAGTGTCTCACATGAGACATCCTGTGCTATGGGTGCCCCCCCCAGGTCAGTGAAGTGCCAAGTGACCTGAAACCAGGAGGTAATTAAAAGACTAGAGAGACTTAATTAAGGGTCTCCTGTTTTCCGGTCTTAATTAGAACTGACCCAGCTGCCAAGATATAGGGCTCATAAACTTTTATGACATCTTAGAGGAAAAACATGTTATACCACCATGGCGTGAAAAGTTGTAAAATCTTTGACCTACCTTGGGAGCAGGAAACCACACAAGATCAAAGGAAATGCTTGATTAAAGACTGTCATAATTTGAGAAATTAGTTTTTGCTGAAGTCACAGTATTTAAAATATCTTCTGACAGGAAGATCATTGTATATATTTTATATTCTAAAAGGAGGAGCTAGATGACATCATAGAAGGGGTGTGTGAGAGAGACACAGTTTAACTAGGACTTGTGTCTGATCTTTGTGAAATATATTTTTGGGCTCTTAAGAAACAAGATATCTGATGTAACTTAAGCACTGCACAGAGGTAATACATTAGCTAGAAAAGATCTAATTGTATGTTGGTAGGACTTTGTCTGTAGTTTTCCTTGTTTTCTTTATGTGATTGTATGCTCTGATATACAGTATTGTTCTGTGTTTACATTATACATATATTTATCCATTTTAGTAAAAATATTATTTTGAAAGGCTGCCTGGGTGTGTCTTCGAAGTTATTTTTTGCATGTGATGTATAGAGGGTTAAGACTGACAAAAACCGTTCATAAGTTTGATGGTGTTACTAAACTGGAAAAAGGTAACAATATACTGTACCTAAGGTCTTCTATAGAGTTTTAAGGGTTCATTTGGATACCTGGTTAAGTGCCCTGAGGTAAAAGACATATTGCATCCCCCAAAGAGAATTTTATCTGAGCCTGTACATTTGGGTACGCTAGCATAAGGTTCACAGTTTGAATCCCCCCAGAACTTGAGACCAAAGGTGATTCAGACACACAAGTAGACAGGAGGGTTACCCTGTCTGTTACCTGTTCACATTACTGCGCTCTGAGGTTGGCACTGTGGGAGCAGAGGGCCTGACCTGCTGAGTGCGTTTGTGACAATTAACAGTGCTCATAATAGCTTGAAAAGGCTTTGAATGCAGTACCAGGCTTATTACTAGCTGTCAGTAGTCCAGAACTATCAGTGATGAAGTCTGCCTTATATTGATATTATCTAGTCACAATGTTTAGAACTTTGTGATGTCATGTAGGGTAAAGTTGTGCCTAATACATTGTTAGGCATAGTTTCATCCTGCATGACATCCCAAGGTTCTAAACAGTAATGGCAACGTAACATCAATATAAGGCAAACATAGTGGTCACTATATCTGGACCCGCTGCAAAGCTTCATAAAACATATGGGCTAACTATGCACTAACAAGGCTGTGTTTTATTGAGGGGTGAAATAACATCAGAGACTTTGAAAGCAAAGCTTGAGCATTCTCTATGATGTCATCTCACCCCAAGATGGAAACATCTGCCTTGTTGTTTATGATTTGCCCATACATTACTTTGAATAGTATATGTTTGTTTTACTTCATTTAACTCCTTTCTAACTCTGTCTTGAACTTCAGTCAAATAAACAGAAAACGACAAACAACAGGATAGGAATAAAAGCATTTAATATGATTTAAGTAATAGTAGCTATAGGAGCTGGCAACACTTCTAGTAGTTCATATTTTTTGACAGATAGCTCACTTCAGCCGGCCTGGTAGCACTGAGGGCTGAGGCGCTGGATGCCTTACCTTGCACTACTGTACACCAGCGACCCGGGTTTGGAAACGACGTTGGATCGTTGGGGTGCTGGAGCATGGGGAGAGGGAGGAGCAGGACTGAGCAAGCCGGCAGGCTGCTCTCCTCTCCCTGGGGTGGTGGGGGTGGGTTGTCACCCCCGCCCCCGCAGTTCTGCTCCTACTGGGTGGAGGTCTGGTGGGTAGCATAGGTGGGAGTGGGTGGCACTGTCACAGGTGGGTGGAAGGAGCTGAACTGGCACCACAGTATGCATGCAAGCCTACACACGCATGCATGGCCGTACTGGGGCCTCAGTGGGACAAGCAGGAGAAAACCTAAAAAAAAAAAACAGATATCTCACTTGCACTGTTGTCAGTCTTGTTGATATCTTTGTTGTGAGGATCTGCAAGGTATGTACTATAAGCATAAGGAATCTTAATAGTGACAGAATTCTATGTTGTTGTACCACAGTAATAACATAACTACTGGGGTACAACAGCATGCTGACATCACACCTGTGGTACACCAGCATCAGGAAGTGTGGATTTCCAAGCACAACATCACTGAACCATATACTGTACTACAGTACAGGTAATTCCAGTACCTTATTTGAAAGATGTTTTCATGGGCTTTCAGACTCTGATGGGCTAGCATCAGTGTTGCCAGCTGACAGAATAGCACTCAGTCAGCAAAAATGGAGAAAGCATCTTCTTGCTGGGTTTCACTCTGCTTTTATTTGTAAGCCTGGAGGCATCAGATACTCTTTTAATACAGCAGTGTGAAAAGAATATTTGTTATTTGACAAAATGCAGTCCATTCTTTGAGCTCAAGGAGTCAGGCAGTGAACAGGGGTGTCCGTTTGCTCACCAAGAATGCACACTCTCCACCACTGACATTTTTACATTATTAGCATCATCTGCGTAAGAGCTGGTGTGTCAGAGCTGGGGGTGTTCTTATATATTGTTATACTTTTTGTAACTATGCAAATATTGTGGCCCTTCACCTCTCAACTTGCTTGTTTAAAATGTTGTTTATGCTGTAGCTCATCCATGTCTTTACCATACAGAGTAATCTCCCAGGCTGTGCCTGAAAACAGACAATCTGTGTTTAGTGCACGTATCAGGTCACCCAAAACTAAGTAAGTACAGTGGAGCCCACCAGGATGCAGTGCAGTTCAGCTGAGTTACTACAGAAAACAAGGCAGTTTCAATGGGGTTAATCCCATGCAGGAATCTGTGACACGAGTTGCATCCTGTGGGCTCTCCTGTAAATAAATAGAGACGTACTCCTTTAGAAAGCTGTTTGTGCGCATTCTTAGCTCTGCATATGAATACTTGGACACTAGCAAGATTTTCATGACAGCTGTTGCTTACAATAACTACTACCAGCATATTCTTTATAGCACTATGCTACCTTTTCAGAAAGGTTCATATAAGCGCATATGGTACACTCTGTGGTGTTTTGGTGTTGGTCTGCCACTATGACCCTACCTTCTCTTCTGGCCTTCTATGCCCATCTCTCACTGCTCTGGTAGACATCGTCTTGCTGGACCATGCAAATAACTGAGTTGGATGCAAAAATAAAGGTAGAAACTCTTTATTCATCACAGTGGCTATCTGAACACCTCCATGAAGTTCTACCTCAGACTGAGAGATTTCCCAGACTGCCCCTGGGATCACATGGCACTACCAGACAATGTATTATTCTATCTCAACGACAGTGCTCTTGAGTATTCTTAAAGGGGGGGCAGCTAAACATTAAGCCCCATGCTTGACTGTGTACTACACCCCCACCCCACCCCACCCCCAGGTTGTGGAAGTGAGTACCACTCAACAAATAGTAATATATCAGTACAAAACATGGAAAAAGTTGCAAAATATCAAGCTTTGCATGGCACAATCTGACATAAGAGTACTCCACTGCTGGGGAGGGTTAGGAAAGGATCTGACTACAATGGTAACCAGTCAGTGTAGTACCAGGAAGTGAAAACACCATAGTGACCTGAAGCTTGGTCAGAGTGTCACGTGCACAGTGCAGGAAGGGAGAAGGGAAGACAGAGAAGGAGACGAGCTGGAGATGACCCAGAATTATGAAATGCAAAATTTCAGTGAACAGTTGCAGAACATGGAAACAAAATGTAACTGTCCTTTGAAGAAAATATTCATGTACAGAAAAAGTTAATGCAGTTGCAGTACCATTAGCAAAAATGTTGATGCAGAGAAAAGGTATATTGAGACATTTACTGCAAAAGAACAATTGAGCACAGACAGTGAGGAATACTATGGGCATCAGAATCATTAGTCTCAAAAACAGAGTCCGATGCAGAAAAGTTCAAGACTTGCACCAACTTTTCTGGTCAGTAGGAATAGTGTTATACATTGCTTGAACAAGTTCTTGACAGGATGGGGTAAGGTCCACAAAAACAACCCAAGAATTCTGAAAACTGTCAGAATCTCACCATTTGACTCTAAGTCCAGGATCCATTCACAAATTTCTTGTGTAGAATCTTCTTGATCTGGTACACAGGGGGTGTGCACAAGAGAGTCCTGAGAAGATTACTAAGAACTATAAATAAAACCTTTTTAACAAGTGATAGAGAGTGTCAAAGAAATTATATAAACCTTATATCATTCCTCACCTTGATTATGGATCTCCTATCTGGAGCCCATATTTAAAAAGGAAGATTAATTTAATAGAAAAAAAATGCAAAGGAAACTAACAAAATATTTAACTGGTTTCAAAAACAAGGAATATAGGTCAAGAATAAATGAATTAAAACTGTTCACACTGGAGACTCGAAAACAAAGGGATGATCTACTTCTGACTTATAAGATTTTGCAAAATTCTATCTTGATGTGGTTATGTGACTTCAAAAGTAAAGATATATCAACCAGGGATTTGAGATCCCATAGGAGACAATTACAGTATATGTTCCTAGGGTTAAAACAGTAAAAAAATTACAATTCTTTACTATTAGATCGGCAAAATTATGGAATTCTCTACCTAGTAACATAGTAATGGCACCCTGCTTTGAGCAATTCAAGCTCAGATTAGATGTTTTTCTGATCCAAAATCAGTTAGGTAACTAACCCCACTAGGAGTGAGAGATAGTTAAATTGAGAGGGCTGAGAAGTCCCAGGAAGTTCGTCAGACAGAAGGTCAGGTGCAGCAGAATCCATCTGGAGAGAGTTAGAAGTGTGAGCATCTGACTGAACTGGTTGCAGGTTATCAGGAGGAAATTCTGATTCTGAAAGAATAGCAGGCTCAAGTGTAGCTTCAATACTGGGAGGACTCAAATAATCTGGGAGGGTGTTACTCAAATACCCATGCTTCAGATGATCGATGTGGACTTTAAGCACAAGCTTTCCATTTGACTTGCATTGTTGTAGTTGTAGTAAAAATGTTATTCTGAAACATCAGCAAGGGATAGCCCAATTTAGCCAAAGCTCATTTTCAATGGGGTCCCATTGCAGATGGACTTGAACTAGAGGAAGCTTTTCCACAATGTGGAAAGGACAAGCCCAAGGGCAGAGCAGTTTCTTTGTGGTGGCCAGAACTAAGACAGGGCAATACAAATAAAGAGTGTCTCCCATAGAAAATGAAGGATCATGAGACTTGGCTGCTGCCATCTTCTGCATGGCAGATTTTCTCTATCCCAGTGTGGTGACTGCAATATGTCTGGCCAGTACAAGCTGTTCCAGTACAGGGATAATGTATGAGAAAGCTGACTTGAACTCCTAGCTATGATCAATCAATCAATTTAGTTTATTGTCTGCTATAAGCCTTACAAACAATAGCAAATACCACATTTAAAATACATCACATGGAAACAGTCCATATAGAGTAAATGCAATTTTGAAACCTCTTCATAAAATACTCTAATCCATCAATTTAAATTCTAAATATATCTGTCATGCAAGTAACAATTTATGACTGTAATCTCACATTGTTTTAATGTGTACTAGTGAATATAATATCTTTTAGTCCAAAATATTTCTACCGGTGATTATATACTAACCAATGAAAAAAAAAACACATAGACTTTGTTCAAGACATGTTCATCATATGAATTACATAAATAATGAACCCTTTGGTGAGGGGGGAGGTCAAGATCCTTTAACAAACTACTCAACCATTCTTGTATTCCCTTATCATATAGAGGACACATAAGCAAGATGTGTTTTAAGTCATACTCACAATTCATATTACATTTGCAAAAAGGAGTTGTTATACCCTTTTTTGTCCAAAGGAAATATCATTTGCTTTATGTAACTTACCTGTGAGCTCCTCCCAAAAAGGTTTCATTTCCCCAGAAGTTTTGGTTCCACTTCCGTTCTTTTTTTGCCCTGGGTCCTGTTCCTGGCACAGCCCTGTGTCTTCTGTCTTTTCCTGCTGGCGCAATGGTTTTGGAGAGAGAGAGTTGGGCCGGAGGAGCAAGCTCGTGGAGTTGCAGACTTTTGAAATGGCACTGCAGTGTCTGTGAGCTCCATGCATGCGCAGTAGTACATTTTGGTATGGCCATTTTGGTGGCTGTTTGGTCTGTCTCTCCAGTGGTCCCAGTCCCAGTACAGAGCAAGAGAGGGACTGGAGACCTTGGGGAATCCAGAGAAGCAGCAGGAGAGAAAAGGGAGCTGTTTTAGTGAGCGCCAATCGCATTTGGGTATTTGGGAGCTGTCTCATTAATAGTCATGAGGCGGCATCCCTTTGAAGTACTGGGAGTTTCTGTCTAGTGCCTAGGGGCACTAGAAATAGGTGCTAGGATAGGGGAAAAGGAAAATGAATGAAATAAATAAAGGTATGCTGCTGCAAGGGAAATGGAGAGGCTGTCAGTCCATGGGAGTGTAATTAAGCAAAAGGGTCTTCACGGACTGCAACCAGAGGATAAAGTGGGGCTATGTGTGTGTGCTGCCTAGGGGAAATATGAAATGGTAGCAGTGACTGAAAGAGGGCAGGTTAAAATGGTTCAGTAATGCTGTTGCTTAGCAGGGCTCAGGGGTGGCTACAGCTGTGTGGGGAAATGAAGTAATAAAAAAGGGTTTGGCTGCAGGGACACTTGAAATCTGGGACTCTGTGTAAATTGTGGACACTGTCTACATCCAGCCATCATGTTGGGCAGCCATATGACACCAGCCAGCCAACCACCGAGCCAAGGTTCTTGCCAGGGACTCTGGGACTGATTGAAATGACTTTGGGAGGAAAATACTAGGGAATGTTTAGGTGCCTTTTTCTGCACCAATGAGGCATTGAGGGAGTCTCATACATATTAATTTTTGCCCCTGGATGGACAGTGACTCCAGCCAATGGGGAGTGAAGAAAGGGCTCCCAATAAAGCAAGGACAGTTGGAGTTTGAATCAGTTCAGTGGGAGCTCCTCCGGGGGGGGGGCTCCAGCCCATGGAGAGATTGGGGCTGCGAGATGGGCCTGCCTGGGGGCTGCCAGCAATTTGTCCCCCAGGGCAGGGAGTGCCTGCCCCATCAGGAAAAAGAAGAAGGAACTTGGCAGACAGAAAAAGGGAAAGCTGCAGGATGCTGAAAATTCTGTGTTGTTCTGAAGTTGCACCGCAGCGGTGAGAGAAGCCTAGCTCGAATGGAAAAAGGAAAGCTGCAGATTGTGAGAGACAGGTTGTGTCCTGAGCCTGAAGAAAAGGACAAAGGTTGAGTCTAAGCCTGGAAAAAGACCTAGGCTGCATTCTGAGCCTGGAAAAAGAATGAAGGTTGCATCTAGGCCTGGAAAAAGACAGGATACAGAGGATGAGGAACATTAGAATATACTGTAAATGAGCTGAGAAAGAGAAAAGGAAGAGTAGGAACTTTCAATTAGAGAATTGCTATGTACCTGCATGGTGAGAAAACGGACTATAAGTGCAGGTGATATGTGTGAGCCAGATGAGAATGTGGCTGTGTTAAAATTGAGAGACTGTGAATGCAGAAGGATGGACAGGTGCTTCTCAGGGTTGAGTGCCTGTTGTCTGCTCCTGAGATACAGCAAAAAAAGAGAGAAATAGATTACTGTGGCTACACACTGCGGCAAGGAAAAAAGAGAAAGAAAGAAAAGAAGCAGAAGAGATTGTGCTGAATTGTTTCTGCTGACACCCAGGGCCAGATGGGGAACTTGCTAACCCCCATCAAGTGGGGTCTGCCACTGCAAGGGGTCACAGGGTCTTGTACCTGAGTGCTAGAGTGTTCTGATCAGAGGGAGCTGGACCATGGGGCCACTCCCCGGTCTCGGTCCTCTGTAGTTGGCAGGCCTTGCGCACATGCCCTGCAACTGGACCTATAATGGGCCAAAGGGCAAGCTGCAAGATCTGCTAGCAAGAGAGAGCAAGCTGCAGTCTCTGTGCCCCATGTTCAGTATGTGCTCTGGTTCTGCTGTGTTGTCATCCATCCCCAGGACTTCAGTGAACTGTGCCATCTAAGGACTGATTCTGCATAACCGTGAGTAAATTGCAGGAATTGCCCTGCATCTGAGGACTATAAATATGTTTGTCCACTAGGGCAGGAGGTAGAACTAAGGACTAGAGGGCAAGATAAAGGTTTAGCTTTAAATAAAAGAAAGGAATGTAGAGTTTAATTCAAGTAAGCATGCCAACGCTGCACCAGCTGCACCTCAGGCCTGCAACTAGAATCTGGGTACCCAGTGAAGGACTTTGGGGATTTGAAAGGGACTTGGACTTGCAGGTCTGGGTTTAAGTAGTTCTGCAGCAGTTAGCTAGGTAGACAGATCTGGTGGCTACATTGATGAAGGTTTGAATAAAAGGAAATGTGATTTTGGGAAGTGCAGAAGCAAAATGCTTACTTGAATGCTGTTCCTCTTATCCAATCCTAAACCCTCTTCCCCTGTAAATAAACCATGGAGTTATTGTTTTGCAGCAGAAAATGGATACAGAGCCTAATTTTAGTGAGCCTGTTTATTGGATGAAATGGAAAAGGTAAAATGTTTTAACTGAATGTGGGGAGGTTCAAACTTGATAAGTCCATGCCTAGGGTAACTGCTGGGGAGGTGGGTTGGTACAACATCCCAGGGGGTTGTACCACAGGTAATCAGGCCCACTTATACTGTATATACTCTGGGTGGAGGCACCGCCATTTTATTTTCTAACTTTGGGAAAGAACCCCCTTATTATAGCTATGGGAACCCGGGCCCCTATTCTGGCAAGTGGTCACCCAGGTAAGGGTAGTGTCCCTCTCCCAGATGGCACCAGAGAGGCACTACATTTATATAATTCCATTCTAAATCTTGTCAATGTCCATCTCTTGACTGGATCAATTGTTTTCTTTAAAATGGTTCCATTGCATGTTTGGTTTTCAACAGTTTATACCATCTATAATATTTCAAATTCAAAAGATGAAAAAAATAATTTCAGGTTTCTGTGTCTCTGATCCTGGTTTTTAATTGTATAATTATTTCTCCCTTAGGTCTTACATATATTTCACTAAGCAAATGTCCAAGGCCAAATAGGAACAATTTCTCCTTAATTAATTGATTAGACAAAGATTGAAATCCCATAGTAGAATATTGAATTTCTTCTTCGAGACAATGCCTGGGAAGATGTGACTCTGGCAACATGAATAATCAAAATAAAAATGTTAACTGTCTCTCCATTATCATAGTCTGAAGTGAAAATTGACCCATCTCCAATCTTAATGGTTCTGAGGGAACTGACTATGGAATCATAAGTACATAACGATATAGTATATTCATTATTGTATTTAAAGTTTTGATTTCAGTATATCCTCATATTTCAGCTGCATACAAAACACTAGATTGTACTTTGCATTGACACATTTTACAGCCCTTCCACTGAACCCTTACTTGTCTTTAAATTGAAGCTTTTAAACACATTGACCGCAGTTTTTAGTTTGGTCTCAAGAAATAGAATCTGGGTTTTCCATGTTCAGTTCCCTGTAAACCGATCCTCTAAATAATCATAAAATGTAGTTGTTTCCAGTCTGTTATTATCTATATATAAAACTGGTACTTTCTTGCTCCTATTACCAAAAATAACTATTTTAGTTTTGTCTCTATTTAGCAAAAGTCTGTTTTCTTTACACAATGAGGAAATATAATCTATTTTTCTTTGCAAACCCAGCAGGGAGGTTGATATCAGGACAATATCATCAGCATAAGCAAGGCATGAAATCCTCCTTTTCTTACAACAGGGAATGACAGTCTGGATTTTCCAAACTCCCAATTTATTATTTATATAAATATTAAAGAGAGCTGGGGCCAACAGCCACCCCTGCCTAGCCCACAATTTGTCTTAATTAAAGAAGTCATACCTCCAATTGATTAAATTGTACCCTAGTCCACATATCAGACTACAACCTTACTACAGTATCTAATAAAATTAAATCCATTCCCAAATCTTCTAGATTCTTCCATAGCAAGGATATTCTTATACTATCAAAAGCTGAACTCAGATCAACAAAACAACAAAAATATTTGCCTTCTTCACTTTCATGTATTTCTATATAATATATGACAATACAGAACAATGTTGTATAGTTGATCACCAGATCTGAACCCATTCTGGAGTTCACTATAAATGCTGTTTTCATTAAGCTAGATCTGTATTCTTTGTAAAATTATCCTAGCGAATAGGTCAATGACAAATGTGGAAAGGAGATGGGGAGTCATAAGCAGGAACTTCATGAGGAAGTCAGAACCTGCGCTAGGTAGAAAGCGTAAAGAACAGGTCCACATAAACCATGCTGGTGGTCCAATGAGGTTCAGGTAGCGGTCAGAGAAAAGAAAGTGGCCTACAAAAAATATAAAACAACAAGAGGGATAGGGATAAGGAAATGTACCATCTTGCATCTAGAAAAGTCACCCGGATGGTGAGGGGCAAAGTCCAGTAAAAGAGCAGCGGCTGGCACAGGGATACATGGAGGGAAAAGGGTTCTTCCGGTACATTGGGGAGTGGAGCAAAACTAAGGGCCATCTCAGCAGATTGAGATCAGAAGGAGGGTGGGTGGAAGAGGCGAGGGACCAGGCAGAGGTATTTAATGAGTACTTTGCCTCTGTGTTCACTAGGGAGGGGGATGGGATATCTACAAAGCAAGATACAATGGGGATAGAAGCGGCAGTGAGTGGGATCAGGGGAGCAACATAAATGGAGCAAGAGGGAGGGAGAGGTACCCCAGGGGTGTCACATCAGGATAAGGATAAAAAGGCCAGTAAGGTGGAGGGGATGGATGATGCTATCTCTGCCAAAAGGGTGTGGTTAGCCCTCAAGGCCCTAAAGAAAGACAAATCTCCTGGGTCGGATGGCATTCATCCGAGAGTACTATGGGAATTGGCGGACATACTGGCTGCACCCCTGGTGGAGCTCTTCAACAGGTCACTTGAGACAGGGAGGGTACCTAGGGATTGGCGAGAGGCACATGTGGTGCCAATCCATAAAGGGGGGTCGAGGGAAGTACCAGGTAACTATAGACCCATCAGTTTGACCACGGTGGTGGGAAAATTAATGGAGAGTATACCAAAGGAACGATTGAGGGTGTACTTGGAGGAGGTGGGAGGTCTGGATAGTCAGCAACATGGGTTTGTGCCAGGTAGATCATGTCAAATCAATCTTGTGGAGTTCTACGAATGGGTAACATCAGAACTGGACAGGGGAAAGCCTGTGGATGTATTATTCTTGGACTTCAGCAAGGCGTTTGACTCTGTCCCCACAATGGTCTGGTGGAGAAACTGATGGGGTTGGGAGTAGGCCCTTTGATGGTCAGATGGATTGAAAACTGGCTAGCTGGATGCACCCAGAGAGTAGTGGTCTGTGGGGGCTCTGAACCTAGAGAGGTTGGTGGTGGGGTATCGCAGGGCTCGGTCTGGTCCGATCCTGTTTAATGCATACATATCGGACATCGGGGGTATAGGGTGTGAAATGAGTCTCTTCACTGATGACACCAAGATGGGAGCAGAAGTTGAGGGAGAAGAGGGGAGGTTGGCCCTGCAAGGGGACCTGGACACCCTGGAAAGCTGGGCTCACACATGGAAATTAAATTTCAATATCACCAAGTGCAAGGTGTTACATCTTGGGTGGGGAAACCCTAAACACAGGTACACCCTGGGAGGGGAGGCGCTAGAGGCCTCAATAGGGGAAAAAGACCTAGGGGTCATGGTGGATGCATGTATGAATAACTCTGAGCAGTGCAGGAGAGCAGCTAGCAAGGCAAACAGGATGTTGGGATGCATCGTAAGGGGGATCACCTCTACGAGCAAGGAAGTGATTCTGCCGCTGTACAATGGACTGGTTAGACCACACCTTGAATACTGTGTACAATACTGGAGACCACACTTGAAGAGGGACATACAGCTCCTGGAGAGGGTACAGAGGAGGGCAACTAAGATGATACGAGGCCTAGGGAATTTGACGTATGAGGACAGACTTGAGGAGCTCTGCCTGTTTTCATTGGAGGAGAGGAGAGATGGGGGGACATGACTGAGGTCTTCAAGTACCTCAAGAGAATAAATAGGGTAAACATGGAGAGGATCTTTAGACTAAAGCAGGGAGGTATCACCAGAGGGCATGGTTTGAAGGTGGAAGGGTAAGGGGGAAAAGAGGAGGAGGTTTTTCACTGAGAGGGTGGTGGACCCTTGGAATGCACTGCCTGGCAAGCTGGTTCAGAGATCCACAGTGGAGGGCTTCAAGACAGGGTGGGACAGACACAGAAAGTGGATGTATCAGATGATGGCCTGTCCCAGGAGGGTGGGGATGGATGATAGGGGTTCTGGAACACAAGGGGGAGGGCCTCGGCATACAACTAGGGATCTGAGGTTCAAGCAGACTTGATAGACCGTAAGGCCTAATCTGCTGGCAAATAGTATGTTAGTATGTTAATAGTTTTTGAGAGGCATCGATTACACTGGTCAGACAATACATTTTGGGATCTGAGGCATCTCCCTTCTTAAATAATGGAAACATACTACTTCCCAACCAACTAGTTGGAATCTGGCTTCCCTGTATAACATAATTAAACAAGTATCTAAGAAAAGGAATCCAGAAACCTAGGAAGGATTTATACATATCTATCTAGATTTGATCTGGTCCTGGGGCCTTATTTGCATGGACTGTTACTATTGCTTCTCCAATCTCATTATCGCCTATATACATTGAATAAGGTGCATATATTTGTTTTATATATTTTAACTTGAATGTTTTCTAGATCTTAATTTTCCACATCTGTATAATAAAGACTTTGAAAATGATCCTCCCAAGATTTAGATGGTACTGTGGAACCCTCTTATAATGGATACATTTGTGCAAGCAGGTTCTGTCCATTATAAGGGGTGTCCACTATATCCTAAAGTCTTAAAATATAACTCTCCTCTACCACAGCTCACACACAAGAGTTAAAATCAGAACATGCCCCCTCCTCTGCCCACCAAGCATATGGGGAACTGTTATTTGCAGCTGATTGGGAACTCAGCAGTAAACAAGACTTGAAAGATTTTGTTGTATAGTACCTGTGCTGATTGGGGGACCAGGGGGCTGAGCAGTAAATGTAATTGGCAAGATTTTGCTGTACAGAACCTTTGCTTACTGGGGAATCAGGAGAGATCAGGAGTGATCCCCTGGAGTAAAGTGTCAGGTATCAGGTATGACTCAGACAAGGTGAATGATGTCCTTATACTGCCAGACAAACCAGCTGAATAATCAGGTGACAGGAGGTGGAAGACTAGGTTTGCTGGCAAAGGCACCTAGCTTCACCTGAGCTCTTTTCTTCTAGGTTTGCTTGTAAGGTCAGAGCAAGGAACAACATTATCAGAGTAAGGAAAAAGATTAAGGCTTCTTTTTGCTAGGCAGATTTACTGTGTGTTGTTATTTTCTTTTGTGCTCACAAAATTTGATACTGTCTTTTGCTTACATTTTACTGCTGTTACCTTCTCTGATTCAAACTGCTGTTGCAGGATATACCTTCTGCAGCATTATTACAGGGTGTGCCTACAGGGTTGTTACTGTTTTGTGCTTACAGATTACTGCTGTAATCTTCTCTGATTCAAATAGTTGGTTTTTTGCAAGGTATGTTTATTTCAAATTCGGATTTATACCCTTTGAGCCAGGGCTCAGCTTACAAAGGCTCCAAGTCAACAAGGAATACAAAACATTTACAGGTGATGAAACATTGCAGAACGTAAAGAACATCAACTAACAAGTAGTATTAGTGTGCAGTTACAACATTAAGCAGCGTACAATAAGTGAGGAGAAACAGGATCACACTTGCAGAGAAACATATTAATGCAGCACTAATTAAGAGTGGTACAGTGTTTAACAATCATGTTACAGTTCAGACAGGGCGCTCCCATTCTGCAGAAATGCAGTTTTAGCAGCCAAGGTGAGACTTTGTCAAGAGGAGGTAGTAGGTGGGGGGAGGTGGGCAATTGTGGAACAGGAGGGTGGGAGTGAGAAAGGGTAGTGTTTGACAGGTGCGAGAACGGCTGTCAGAGGCCATGGGTTAACAGAAACACTGGCAGTCAGATTTACTGGCAAGAATAGATCGAGCCCATTTTAAAGTGGCCAAGTCTGGGAGTCTGCAAGGTCTGCAGGCAGATCATTGAACCATTTAGGCCCACAGCATCTTCTGTTACTGCTTTCTTTTCTCTGTAGCAAAGTGTTTTTGCAGGGTATATCTTATGTGAAATTGTTACAGGTGGTGCTTACAGGGTTTACAGTTGTATCTATCATTAGGCTAAGCTTTCAGGGCTACTGCATTTGCTGGTTGATTGTTTCTGCTCTTACCTCCTTGTTTTTTTCATCCGTGGATCTTTTTCTGCAGGGGAAGGGCCCACCAACCACCCCATCCCCAACCACCCCATGCTACACTCCTTTTATAGAGTAGCATAGTCATGACATTTCCTGTAGCAAAGCAGGAAGGGGAGGATCAGAGGGGTATCCACTCAGTGACCTCACTTACAGGGGCACAAGTAATTTAACTTGTTATAACAAGTTACAAAAAAAAAAAAAAGACTTTTGCTTTCGTTTTCCTCCTTCTAATTATTCAGACCAGGTTATAAACTCGGCAGCTCAAGTGGAATGGATATTATTAACTGCAGGCACTGTGGGCCACTTTCAAAGGGCAGTTATACAGGATTTAAGATGCTGTCCCACAGCTGGACCATTGGAGATCTAAGGCTCAGCTCCAGGCAGCATGGGCAGAGACTGCACACCTCAAATCATGTATTCTGGAGGAAATATACTATAAGAACCGCCTGCCATTTCCCCAACATCCAACTAAAGCACCTTGACCACAGAGGGTAGTTGGTCTGGGAGGTTGGCAGATGGTTAGGAGGGGCAAATTGGGTGCCCCATTACTTGATGCTCTCCAACGTATCCCCTCCACAAACCATATAAAAACTACAAACAGGTATCTGCCTCTATCTCCAAAATCAAACAAAGGGGCAGAGAACACTGCAGAGCAGGATACTGCAGCACAGGAGCTAGCACAACAAAACTCGCCCAAAACAGGGACCAAAACAAAAAAAAGGCAAAAAGGAAATCCAAAACACCTCTGATCATAGGAGACTCCATGATTCGGGGAGTTGATACCTACCTCCAGCAGGGGGTAATGGTCAGATGTCTCCCAGGTACATCAGCATGGAGAGACACTGACCGCATTGCTAAAATCATGCAGGAAGCAGGAGAAAACATCAATGTCCTGGTATATAGGGACTAACAATACATAGGACTATCAATCTCTCCAGCCGGTCAGTTGTGGAGACCAAGAAGCACCTGACCAGGCTGGGAAACAAACTGTCATCCATTTCATCTGGCATCTCCTTCTCTGAGATCCTGCTGGTTTGGGAGAGGGGGACAGATGGACGGAAGGTCAGAGAAGGGGAGATAGGGGAGCTAAACATGTGACTCAAGGGCTGGTGCCAGGAAAAAGGACACAAATTTGCAGGTAACTGGCAACAGTTTTGGGAGCAAAAGTTCTTTACATTTGATAGACTACATCTGACTAAGGAGGGAGTCAGTGCATTGGGGCAGAAGTTTGACGTCTTTGCAGAATATTTAAACTAGCCAATCAGGAGAGGGGAGCAGCACCTGATATATTGGACAGAAAGAACACCCCTCCCCCCTCAGCTAGTGATCAAACAGGAGTTCAGCATGTTTGTAGTTCCTTTGCATCATCGGGTAGGAAGAAGGTCCTGCTCCCCATACGACAAGCAGGGGAAATGCCGGACCTCACCCAACAACTAACACACCAAAATTTGGCCAGTGGAAAATCATGTACACAAATGCCCACAGTCTAGGAAACAAGATTCCTGACCTGCAGGCAACAATGACAGAGGCTAAACTGGACATAGTAGCCATTAGCGAGACATGGTTCACCAGTAACCACACTTGGGAGACTTCAGTACCTGGCTATGTACTGTTCAGGGGAGAGACCGAGGTGCAAAAAAGAGGGGGGAGTAGCCCTTTATTTCAATGAAAATATCAAAGCTACAGAAATTCAGAATACACATAAGGTGCCAGAAGAACTGTGGGTCAACCTGGAAACAGGAAATGGGACAGCCATATGAACTGGGGTTGTCTACAGGCCTCCAGACCAAGGAGAGGACATAGACACATTACTGTTAGAAGACATACAAAACATGACAGCTAAAGGGGAGGTTCTGATAATGGGAGAATTCAACATGCCAGATACAGGGGTAACATCATCAACCAGCATGGCGGCTTAACCTAGAGCTCCGGGACCATGGTGCTATAATCAAATGCAATCCAGCATGGTTAGCCCCCCGAAGCAGCATTTAAAACAATGGTGACAAGCAGCACTGAGTCAGGTGACTAAGATGAGGGGAAGATTTGCGGGGAAAGGCAATGGCAGATGTAGAAGCAGAGCAGACTGCAGCCCCCGTGCATCTCTCTCTCAGGCCTCTGAGTTGGCCGTGGGCTCGGGTGGGGAGGAGGACGAAACGTCCTTGCACCACAGTTCTTTGAACAGCAGGGCCACTGCACATACTCTGAGAATGCTGCAGAGGACTGCCACCAATGCCAAGGACATTAAGCAGGAACTGAAACATTTGGAGAGGCGCACTACTAATCTGGAAACAAACTTTGATGGTCTGAGGAAGGATATGCTCAAATTAAACCATGCGGAGGTGAATCTAGCTAAACCAGAGTGAAAGCTGACCATACAGGCAGAGGATGCCGAATCAAGAGGTCATAGGAAGACAATCCATATTTTCAGCTTTCCAGAAGGCAGCGAGCAGGTTGACCCCTCCAACTTTATCCAATCCTGGCTAAGGCAAGAGCAAGACATTCCTAACTTGGAGCCCCTGCATCTTGAAAGAGTACACAGGGCCTTGGGCTCACACCCAAAAAATGATGCACCTCCTAGATCTATCCTGGTTAAATTCAATCATTATTCACTCAAAGAAATGTATTGCGGAAAGCTTGGGCTAAGAAAGACCTTAATCTAAATGGCAAACGTGTATATGTCAATCAAGATTTCCCTCCTGCAACCATGCAGAAATGCAAGAACGTGCTGGCAGTTATCAAACAATTAAGGGAGAAGCAAGTCAAGGCCCAGCTTCAGTATCCAGCTAAACTTTTTATTCACTGGGAGGAAGGCAGCAAGCTTTATGACTCGCTACACCAAGCCAAAAAAATACGCTCCAAATTTGGAATCGAGATTCTGGACTATCAACAGGTGCTTACTGAGCAAACTCTTCTCCAGCTTCAGTGGTCAAGTGTGGGCAAGAAAGGTCAGAGGATGGGGACACGAGGGAACGTTGAATCTGACAACCAGTTATGCAAGGAATTGATCCATCTCAGCAAAACTTTTCTAAGCAAATAGCTACTTGACTTCTGCAGCTATCCTTTTTCTTTGTTGTTTTGTAGTATTCATAGTTAACAGCTATAGACTCGGGATTTGGTGTGCGAACTTAAAAAGACTCCTGAGACTTGGTTACTGTTGAAGTTAGGTCAGTCATATAATGAAGATGCATATATTCACCTAACAAGAGGGAGAAAGTGTAGTGATCAGGATTGTTTACTCTGGAAAAGCTCTCTTTCATTTTTCATATGGAGAGAGAAGAAGGGAGTCTTTATTTTAATGGCATCCTCTGTTTAAGTGGATTGCTACTGGAGGTTATAGTTGTTAGTGTTATAAAGCATATATGCCTGATTTGAAAAAAAAAAATTTAGATACAGAGCTGATGTCATGTTTAGACCCCATATTAGTTATACGTTGAGATGAGGCATAATGGTAGCTGTGTCCTCTGCACCATGGCATCTCTCTGAGGAGACTAGTTGGTGCTAAGTAACAGTTTCCTGCCCCCAATAGGCTCAGTGAGCTTACCACTCCTGGCGAGAATCTGTGCAGCCTGGTGCGTGAGCCTATAATATCAACTTGATATACTGAGGCACATGGGGAGTGATAAGCTGGGAACGGATAAGAGGGTGTACAAAATAATACTAGCCATGTATAAAAATGCCCATCTTTACCCCAAGGACTATACCACATCAGCTCTGTACTGCTCACTGTTGTGATCACTGTTTTTTGCACCTTTGGCTTTGTTGTGCTTGGGGGCTGCCGAGGCCAGTTGATACAGAGAAGACCGGGGGGGGGGGGACACTCCAAGAAGTGGCCATGTGCAGTAGTGCTCTCTCCGGCGCCAGTTCATGATAAAAGTCACTGAAGGCCCGGGTTGTGGTCTTGTTCTTTCACTCCGAGCTCTTCACTAGACCTGGTTTGGGCTCAGGCGAGGAGATGGGGGCCACACATTCCACTCCTGGAGACCGCACTTTCTCACAGTCTCGTACTGGTGGGTGAGACGAGAAGCCACAGTTCGCTCGAGCTCCAGGTCAGAAGGAGATTCCTTCTGCTGTGCTTTCTATGGATAGCATGTATGTCACGGGAAGGGGAGGAGGGTTAAGAGCCTAGCAGACTTCTGTAAATAGTTTGCATGTTCTGTTATTGGGGGAGGGGGGGACAGAACTTTATGTTTTGGTTTGGGGTGGGAGTGTAAATGCAGCATTGTCAATTAGGGAGGAGTCAGTCCTAGGCCTAGAGGATCCAGGAATTCAGTTCAGGTTACCAGCAACGAGCCTGGGAAGGCCCAAGTCTGACTGCCAGCAAATGACTCACAAAGGCTCCATATGGAAACCTTAAGAATTCAGTCCATGAATGTTAAAGGGCTTAACACACCAATAAAAGGAATTCCATTTTCAAAGACCTAGCAAGATCCAGGTGTGATATAGGGTTACTACAAGAGACACATCTCAGTTTCTGAACATCTGAAGTTGAGACACTTGTGGGTGGAGAGGTGATTGCTCACACCCAAAGCAAAGAAAGCAGGAGTGGCTGCTTAATTCACAGGGGCTCAGCTTATCATGCACACCGATCTGGGGATTAGTGGCAGTCACTGGGAAAATAGCAGATCAACTGATTCATGTTGTACATGTCTATGCCCCCACACCCTATAATCCACAATTTTTAGACAGGTGTTTGGCTACCTGGCAACTCTGGCCCTGGTCAAATCATTAAGGGGAGATTTGAATTGTGTAGCAAGCTCTCAGCAAAATAGATCAGGACAAGGAAATCAGTGGACAATGTCCCACTCAGGTTCTTTACACTTGAGAGAGGAAAATGGACTGCTGGATACCTCAAGACAATTCCACAAGAAAAGATTTCACTTTTTACTCCCACACCCAAAATTCCTACTCGTAAATTGATAAGTTTTACACACAAAAAACTTGGTTCCATACAGTCCTAGATCAAGAGATATACCCCATTTGCCTCTCAGATCTCGCCAAAATAGGGGTGACTCTGAAGCTGGGACCCTCTAGTCGACAATCAGTGTGGCAACTTAATGCAGGGTTGTTAAAAGACAAAGTTTTTGTCTCCAAAATCAAGGAGGTTATTAATAACTACTTGATGGAGAATACAGGTACCACATCAATGCCCAAATATCTGTAGGATGGGCTGAAGGCAGTGGTAAGGGATGAAGCCATAGTGTATGCCTCCAGTAAAAAGAAAGCTGCACAACAACAGTAGAATAGTTTAGAGCAGAGAATCAGGGAACTGGAAATAGTACATAAAAAGGGAAACCTGTCTGCTACTTTGGGGGAACTTAAAAAAGCAAGGGAGAAACTACAACAACTCATAACAGCTAAAATGGAAAATTCACTTAGATTTATGGCCCAGAAATATTATGGTGGTGGGGGGGACAGGCCCAGCGACTTTGGGCCTGCAGGCTTCAAAGGCAAGTGGCAGAAAGATATGTCCCCTTGGTGGTAAATTCAGAGGTACCTGGGCAATCGGAAACCAAGCTGCAGAAGATAGTCCAATGCTTTCCCAGGTTCTATCAGAACCTCTATACCTCAGAGGCCTCAGAAAACAGCGAAGGGGAAATCGGGGGAGTCCTAGAAAAACTGCATCTGCCTAAACTCTCGGGTATGCAGGAACAATTGCTGGACCACCCATTCACCCAGGAAGAACTAGGGGTGGTGATCAAAGGTCTTAAGCATAATAAATCCCCAGGCCCAGATGGATTTATTGGGGAATATTATCAAATATTTCAACAGGAGTTAGCGTCTACCCTGCTTCAAATTTGTAACCTAGCCCACCAACCCCAGGAAGCCCCAGGCACATGGGCCAAAGCCCTGATATCAGTCATACCCAAAGAGTGGAAAGACAGGACCCTTTGTGGGGACTATCAGCCAATTTCGATCCTAAATGTTGATGTTAAAATCTTTGCTAGAATGATTGCCAGCCAGCTTCAGACAGTCATCGTGCAGTTGGTCCACTCAGATCAAGCTGGCTTTATGCCAGGAAGACAACTCCACGATAATGTCAAAAGGCTTCTAACAATAATGTCCCTGACCCGGAGGGGCAAGGGGGAACAATCGGCAGTAATTGTTGCCTTAGATGCTGAAAAGGCATTTGATCACCTGAATGACCCTTTCTTGCAGCCACTTTAGAGAAGTTCAATTTTGGATCCAAGTTTTGAGCATGGGTAGAAGCCCTCTACTCCCTCCCTCAGCGCAAGTCCAAGTGAATGGGGTACTTTACAGCCATTCTCCATAGAAAGAAGAACTAGACAGGGGTGCCCTTGTCCCCTGCTCTTCGTCTCAGTGTGGAGCTCTGGCCGAGGCCTTCAGGTCCTCCCCCACTATCAAGGAGGTGCAGTTAGGATTGGTGGACAACTGTATTTTCGCTTATGCAGATGACACCTTCTCATCTTGGGAATCCTAACACTTCTCTCCCAGAGGCCATGGCCTCTGAGGGAGTATGGTACCATATCTGGCTTCAAAATTAATGAGACAGAATCAGAAATCCTACCAGTTGGTACCGGATGTCCCTAGGGTGAAAACCTTAACCAATTTAAGATGGGTGACAGGGAGCTTCACATACCTGGGTATTAACATCCCCCTAGACACCAGCAAACTTTACCAGCTGAACCATCGAAAGCTGTTAGAAGAGATAAGATTGGACTGTGAGAGGTGGTCGTCCTCCCCCTGCCTATCACAGGTAGGGTTGAGATGGTGAGAATGAATATTCTACCTAGAAAGCTGTTCCAGTTTGACTCTATTCCCCTATGCCCCCCAAAGAAGTTCTGGCAGGATGTTCATAGGATAATCCAGAAGTTTGTTTGGCTGGGAAAATACCAAGGTTGAAGAGGACAGTCCTCAAACTGACAAGGGTAAAGGAGGGTTGGGAGTGCCTGACCTTAGGAGTTATTATAGAGCTGCACAGCTATAACACCTGGCAGTCTACCAGGCAACACTGAGTAAACCCATCTGGGTGACCATGGAGCTGGAGTCTACTGGGAGAGATGTGTTAGAGGCAATCCTTTTTAATGGTAAAATTTCAGGCTGGCTTGGCGCCCTCCCCACGCCTTAGCTTAAAAATGCAGTGAAGGTTTGGTATGCCTCACTAAGGGATTTCAAGTTGGAAAGCACCATTTCAGTGCATGGACCAATTTCTAACTCTTTGGATTTTGGGCCAGGGAGAGATATCCCAATTTTTAAAAGGTGGAAGAGAGGAGGCTTAGGCGCATTTGTCCAGGTATATGAGGAGGAGACCAAAAAGAATTTCACCCAATTAAAGACATAATTCCTTTTACCTCAGACTGATTTTTATGCATACCTCCAATTGCATCATTTCTTGCAATCTTTAGCCAGGAAGGGTTATTCTCTACCCCACCCCCTCCACCAGGTATTTGAGTTCTTTCTGGGTATTGCAAAGGAGACGAACCCGAAGTCCCACTTGATTTCCATCATGTACAAAACCTGTAAAGGTCCCCCAGATAATTTTAGGCATCCCATTCACCAAACGCGGGAGACAGAATTACATTTGCCAGAGAATAATATAAAATGGGATAAAGTGTGGAGTTAGATCAAAACCACAGCCTCCCTTCTGGAGAGAGTTTCACTGGCAGGTAGTTTCCAGATATTTTGAACTCCGATGGTACAAAACACTTTGGGGGACCAGCGGGAGGGGAGTGCTGGAGGAGGTGTGGGCTAGAGGGTATACATGAGCATATCTTTGAGTTACCCTAAAATTAATGAATTCTGGACATCAAGTCTCTAAAGCCATGAGTGATATCCTGCAAGTTCCAATCCCAAATGACCCTCATTTTGTGATCTTGGGAGAACCCTCCTGAGGTGACAGGCCCTCAACCCAGATACTGTACCTATTCTTGATTCTGTTTGCAGGGACACGAAATCCATAACTAAGTTATGGTTGACAGACAAACTGCCCACTGGTACAACAATGGCTGTCTATCTGTAATCGGATTAAGTGAATGGAACAGATAACAGCCAGTCTGAGACTTCAGCCAGACAAGCACAAGAGTTGATGGCTTCCTTCTGGAATTTGTGAGTAAAGGGAGGCATCCTCTTGATTGAGATGATGACAAGAGACACACTGGGTCAGCTGAATAAATTACGTGGAGGGAATGTGAGGGAGGATCTTGCATTACTGAAGTTTTCTATTAATTCATCCCTAACAACAGGGGAGCAGCGCTGCTGGGGAGGGGGTTGATTGGGAGGTGGGGAGGGGAGAAGTGGTTGGGTTGTGTTTTTTTGATGTTGTTTGTCTGTTTTTACACACTAGAGAGGAGGTATGAATAACCTGTGGATCAATTTTAAAGAATGTTGCTTATCCAAGAATATCGTTACAGATCCATTGTCTAATTGATCAAGGTAAGCTTTGTATGGATTGTATTATTTTGCTACCTATCTGTGTGTAACTGTCTGTTTGTATGTTAGGCAAATAAACCAATAAAAATTGTAATTAAAAAAAAACATGCCAGATACAGATTGGTCAATACCAGTAGGAACATCCACCAGAACTAGACACATAGTGGATTCCCTGCTGGGGGAGGGCCTCAAACAACTGGTACAACAACCCACAAGAGACAGGGCTATCCTAGATCTAGTAATGACTAATGGGGAAAGGATCACAGAACTCCAGGTAGAAGGTAACCTGGGAGCCAGTGACCATCACATGGTATGGTTCAATTTGGCCACTAGAACTAAATCATCCCATTCCAATGCAAAAATATGGGACTTCAGAGGAGCTGACTTTGATAAGATGGCAAACAGAGTTAAGCTAGCCCTGACAAGAAGAAATACAAGTGAGGGGGTACAGACAAAGTGGGAAAGCATTAAGGATGCAATACTTGAAGCAACATCCCATTGTGTTAAGGAGACAAGCAAGAGCAAAAGAAGAAGGAAACCACTTTGGTTCTGAAAAACAGTAGCAGAAAAGGTCAGAGCCAAAAGACTGGCCTTCAGGAAATATAAGGGAACACAGCGGGATGAAGATAGGGTAGCATACCGAACTACCTTAAAGGAAGCAGGGAAGGCAGTAAGGCAGGCAAAGGCCCAAACCGAGGAAACACTAGCATGAACATTAAAAGAAGGGGACAAGACATTCTATAGATACATTAGTGAAAGGAGGAAGTCCAGAGGGGGTATTGCTAAGATCAATGAGGATAAAGGGAGTGTGTGAGGGAGGACCAAGAAAAGCATCTATTCTAAATAGATACTTCTGCTCAGTATTTACTGAGGAGAAGGTAGGGCAGGGCCCACAGCTCAGCACCATGGACACAGGGGGAAGGTGGGTGTGCACAAGTCCCTTCACAAAAGAAAAGGACCCACAACAGCTCGCTAAGCTCAGGGTGGACAAGGCAATGGGACCAGATGGCATACATCCCAGGGTACTAAAGGAGCTGAGGGTGGAGCTAGCAGAGCCATTATCAGAACTGTTTAGTGAGTCTCTGAGCACAGGAGAGGTCCCAGAAGACTGGAGAAGGGCTCATGTGATCCTGCTCCACAAGAGTGGTAGCATAGAGGAGGAAGGGAACTACAGACCAGTTAGTCTTACCTCAGTGGTAGGCAAGATTGTGGAGGCACTCCTTAAGGAAAGGATAGTGCAACACCTGGAATCCATAGGATCTAAAACAGCATGGATTTACAACAGGAAGGTCCTGTCAAACTAATCTCATAGATTTATTTGACTGGGTAACCAGAGTGGTGGACCAAGGGGGGTGCAGTTGATGCCCCCTACCTTCACTTCAGTAAAGCTTCTGATACTGTTCCACATAGAAGATTGATTAATAAGCGGGGTAGGCTTGGGGTGGGTCAGAAGTTGGTCAACTGGGTGGCAAACTGATTGGTGGGCAGAAAACAGAGAGTGGTGGTGGTAAACAGTATACAGTCAGAAGAGATGCAAGTCACAAGTGGGATACCTCAGGGATCAGTCCTGGGGCCAGTCCTCTTCAATATCTTCATCAGTGACATTGCAGATGGACTGGAGGGTAAGATTTGTCTGTTTGCAGATGACACCAAGATCTGCAACAGAGTAGATGATCCAGATGGGGTGGGAAGAATGAGAAGAGATCTGGATAAACTGGCAAAATGGTCAGAAGAGTGGCAACTGGGGTTTAACGCAAAGAAGTGCAAGATCATGCACATAGGGAAGAGTAACCCTGAAGTCACCTAGAGGTTGGGAGGGGAGTTGCTGGCAATCACTAGGGAAGAAAGAGACTTGGGCATCATCATCATCACAGATGACCTGAAATCATCCAAGCAGAGCACTAAAGCAGTAGGTAAGGCTAGGGGGGATGTTGGGGTGTATTAGCAGGCGTATCACAAGTCGTAAGAGAGAGGTAATAATCCCTCTTTACAAGAGACTGGTTAGGCCCGATCTGGAGTACTGCATGCAGTACTAGAGGCCAAATCTTCACAAGGATGTTAACAAAATTGAGGCAGTCCAGAGAAGGGCAACCAAAATGGCGCCAGGGATTGTATCAGAAAACAGATGAGAACAGATTAACGGAGCTCAATATGTATACCCTAGAGCAAAGGAGGGAGAGAGGTGATATGATCTAAACATTCAAACATCTAAGGACATTAACAAGGTGAAAGAGTCTAACATGTTTCAATATAAGAAAAATAGCAGGACAAGAGGACTCAGCATGAGATTAGAGGAGGCCGATTAAGAGGTAGTGAGGAAGTTCTTTTCACAGAAGGGATGGTGGATACGTGGGACGCCTACCTCAGGAAGTGGTGGATATGAATACAATGCAGGGCTTCAAACAGGCATGGGATAGGCACAAGGGAGCAATACAGATGAGTATGAAGAGATAAGCCATTGACAGAGTAAAGGCCTATGGCACATTCATAATGTAGAAAAAAAATGGGCAGACTGGATGGGTCTTGCGGTCCTTATCTGCCGTCAACTTTTATGTTTATATGTTAGCAGGTAGTGTGCAGCATGTAACAGGGGTAGGGAGGCGCTCACAGTGTCCGGTATACAGGGGTTTCAGAGTATGATATAAACGTGATTTTTAACATGACAGACTTAGCTTTTGGCTTCTGGCAAGGCAGATTTGTCTGATATAAGTGGGTGACCGCTATAAAGGTATCCGTTATGAATGAATGAATGCTTTATTTCTAAAAAGCACCTTTCCAAAACCAAGGTGCTTTTACAACAAATCAATATATAAAACTTAAATTCATAAAAACAATCCATAAATATATTTTAAAAATCCGGATATGCTAGGTTAAACAGATATGTCTTTAAAGCTTTGGACAGTCAGGCATTCCACTGTATATACTGTATGCCTCTATGGCAGTTGTATAACTCCCATACCTTTTACTCACCAGTGTCCAAAACTTCTTTATATACTTATTGTATATGGTTTCTCTAAGTTCTTCTCACATTCTTTTATAATATTTACCTCTTTCCACTTCAAGAAGTTTCTTATATCTTTTCCTTGTTTTATTTAATACCATAATATTATCTTTTGTTCTTGAATGTTTACAATGTTTTACCTGTTTCTAAAGGTTTTTCTTTGCATTTTTACATGTCTGGTTAAACTATGTTTTCTGTTTCCTTTTATTTGGGATTGTTGTTCTCATAAAAGGTCTAATATACGAGTTCAATGATTTATTTATTTATTAAATTTTAGTGACCGGGTAGGCCCACTGAGCCCCGAAGGTCCCTTTTTCAGGGGCGACCCGGGATAACAATATAAGTTATGATACAGAACAAGGACATAAAGAACTTTTGAAAACATTATCTGTTACATCATGAGGTAGTTACAGGAAGACAGTGGATACAGGCATGGTTATCATCATGACACAGTTTAAATAGGTAGTGCTTTACATATAGTTTATTCAGGAGGTAGCATGTGACCACAGGTGAACAGACAGTTTGAGGCAGGTAGTAGGTAGGCTCCACTAGGAGAAGGTGTGTTGGAGAGCAGGGGAGTACCTTAGAGCCTTGTGTATTGTGGCAGTGGCATGCACTTGAGGTCAGCTATAGGACTTAAGCCTGGTGCGGAAGTTCATGAGTGAGGAGGAGCCCTGGACAGGGTTGGGGAGCTTATTCCATTGACAGGATGCTTGGGAGGAAAAGGATCTGCCACCAGCATTTGTCCTTACCCTAGGGACTTCTAATAGTGTTCTTTCTGATGTCCTTAAGTTCCTTGGGTTGTGTTTTAGGGTTACGGTCCCGGCTATACTAGGCGGAGCGTGGGGTTTGAGGAGCTTGTAGGCCTGGACAAGCAAAGGGTATTGGAGGCGAGTGACCAGTGTGGGCCAACTGAGCTGGGCTAGAGTGTTGCAGTGGTGACGTCGCGGGTGGTCTAAGGTAGCGAAGCAAGCAATTTTATTATATAGGGTTTGCATCCTGGTTATCTCTTGCTTGGCCATGCCATGTATTATCGGAGCCGCAAAGGTCAGGTTAGGTAGAAGGACACTGGTAGCAATGGAGAGCCTGGCCTCAGGGATGAGCTGGTCCCTGAGTTGGTACAAGGTGCCGAGTTTGCAATGTAGGGTTCTAGTGACCTGGTCCATGTGTTCCTTGTATGTGATATTCTGATCCAGTGTGAGGCCTAAGTATTTAAGGGAGGGAACTACATTAATGGCTTTGCCAGAGAGTGTTGTTAAACTGAGGTATGAGGACCTGTCAAGTCCCAGGGATCTTGGCCCGAATAGAATTGCCTTGGTCTTATCAGGATAGAGCACCATTCCGTTCTCACATAGCCAAGTTTCTAGGGATGTGAGATCCTTTTGGAGGAGAGGGCCAAGTGCAGCCACGTCACGTAGGGGTCGGAAGATGACAGTATCGTCAGCATACTAAACAACCGAGCTCTCCCCACGGTAGGTACTTAGGTCATTGGTAAACAGGGAAAATAGGAGGGGGCCTAGTATTGACCCCTGAGGCACTCCCTGTTTTAGGGGTAGCGGGTCAGACATGACCCCTTTCCATGAGACCCTCTGTGCCTGGCCTGATGAGTAGCTCCCAAACCACTTAAGGGCATGATTGTCAGGGCAACATTATGCAGCTTCTGTAGCAGCAAGTTGTGGTCGACGAGGTTGAATGCCTTGGATAAGTCTATAAAGACTGCACCAGTGGGTATCCTTTGTCCACTGCCCTGAGCAATTCGTCCAAGAAGTTAATAAGGGCAGTGTCAGTACCATGGTTTGTTCTGAATCTGTGTTGGGAGGGGGCAAGGAGCTGATGAGCTTCCAGGTAGTCTCTGAGTTGATTGTAGAGTACCCTTTCTTGCACCTTAGCAAGTGTGCAGAGAAGGGAGATTGGCCTATAGTTGTTTAGTTTTTCCCTGAGTCCCTCTTTGTGGATAGGGACAATATTGGCGTGTTTCCACTGGTCAGGTACTGCTCCTTCCCTCAGTGATCTGTTGAGGAGCATGGTTATGGGCCAGGATAAGGAGGTAGCCCCTGCCTTGAGTAGCCCAGGGTTGATACTATCAGATCCTCCGGACCCTTTAGGTTTCAGGTTCCTAAGGAGGGTTAGGACTTCAGTGCGTTTGGCCAGTCTCAGGTGAAAAGGGGGTCATTCCATGTGAGGTGATTCATCTGTGCTTGGTGGCAAAGTCAGAGGAGCCTGGCAAGTCTTGTAGGCCTCAAGATCTGAGAAGTGCCTGTTTAGGCAGCCGATATTTGAGAAGAGTCATTCAGAGCTGACCGTTGATCACTATGGGCAGGATTCAGGCTTTTGCTGCCTTTGGTCAAATCATTAATATGATTCCATAATTGCTTAGGGTTACCTAGGCTAGTTTTCTGGAGGTGTGTCAGGTACTCTTTCTTAGCAAGTTTTATGGCTCTCTTGGCTTTGTTTCTTAGGGCTTTGTATTCCGCCAGATCCCCCAGTAAGGAGGAGAGTCTAAACTTTTTCCAGGCTTTTTCCCAAGTAGCCATTAGGGCTTTGAGGGAAGGAGAGATCCACTTGTAGCAGCTGCCTTTAGCCCTCAGTCTCTTCATAGCAGCGAAGAGGTTGGCAGCTGTGGTTAGTTCATCCTGGAAGTATTGCAAGGCCTCGGTAAGAGTTGGGAAGAGATATACAGGGTTCCAGTCCCAGCTACTTAGGTAGCGATTGTATTGTAATTCTGAGAATTCTGTTATTTCTTCCCTCACCTCTGGATTTAATATGTTTTCCATTATATCATGTACCATACCACCATTAAGTACCTCTGTAAATATTGTTATATTTTGACTATTCCACCTTATTCTTTTTTCATTAATCACTTCCAAACCTTCCAAATCTCTATTTTAAACCTTTCTGACTGTCTAAAGAGTTTTGTATATCTAATGTTGTTAATACTGGTGCACGAGAAGATTCAGAGCAGTCCATTATTTTAAATCCTGAATTTTTCAGTGCTTGCAAATTAGCCCAAGCCAAGTCTGTAACAAATGAGCCCAAAGGGCCCATATAAGTAAATTACCATATTCATCCTGTAAACTCTCAAGTAAACAAAAGTTATCATCTGATGTTAGACAAAATATTTTTTTGCCTAATGAATTGCATTTTTTATCTTTAGTCCTTCTGATCTAATTCACTCTTTGATTAATTATTTGGAAGCCCTGTATTAATTCATAATACAATCTTTCCTGAGTTTTGTTAATATTGATCCTGGCATTATAATCCCCCACTATTAATATTTCCTTATTTTCATAAGTACTTTTTAATCTCTCCATAACCGATTCATATCATACTCACTAGTTGTATGACTTATGACTGTTAGTTATTTGCATTTATATTCCTGTTTTGTTACTACATATAGATTCCTGCAAATGTACTGTCATTGCTGAAAATTTTGTATACATGTACTATGTCTGACTTCTACTGGTTCCCATGATGTTTTCTTGTATCTACGATTGTCTCACATACCTTTGTTGTAATCTCCCGGTCGTATCTGAAAATAGGCAGCTATGCTGTCTAGTGTACCTTAATAAAAACGAAATAAATAAAAAATATTGTACCCATATATCTAAAATTTGTTTATTATTTGGTGGAAAGTATATATTTACTAAAACCATCCTTAATTTCTCACTAGATAATCTGAGAATTTGTATATATTCTGATGAAGAAATAATCAAGCCACTCAAATTTAATGTTGTTTTAACAAATACAGTAAGTACTGCTTTATTATGCCCATATTTTTTCTCCTTTACTGCTACGGTTACATAAAATGAAAATCACGATATCAATGGAGTGTTAAAGGACCAGGTCTCTTGGAAACAAAGTATACCATATTTCACCAAAATTGCTTTGTTTCATTAGCTGCTAATTTAAGCCAAACCTTCAATATTCCACAAAAGAATCTTCATTTTACCTTCCACCTCTTGAGGCCTACTAGGTACCAATATCTCTTCCCTATGTCATTGGTGGGGGGGGAGCATTGTCTGCAAAACCAAATATCTGTTACTTCCCTCACTTATCAGCTCTTCCCTTTTTCTGATTAACTTTTTCTCACTGTGTTCAGACTCCACCTCTAGGGTAGTTTTTCAAAATTTGTTATTAAAATTCCCAGTACATCCAGTACCTGTGAAGATTTCAAAATCACATCTGCCAATTTAGAACTTTTAAATGTAATATCTATTTGAGGGGTATCCAAGACACCCTTATTAATTTGAATCCATGCCGGAGCTGGGAGCAACATTCACTCCAAGAGACAGAGACAAAAATACTGTCAGTTCTCGCTTTATCTTTCCTACTGTCTCATCTACCAATATCTTCCATCCAAAAACTGAAAGGTTCTGTTCTCCTAAGATAATTTATTTCTTGTATCATTAATTGGCTATAGTTTCTTGTACTCTATTAATTCTGTTTATGCCCTCTTCTCTGGTTCTATTCTGGACAGAGGCTTCTGAATTTCTTCTATTATTCCCTATGGGTCTTGGAACTTTTAATGGACCTATAATTGTAATTCCTAAAGCCTGAAAAAGGTTACTTGGTCTCCAACCTTTTTAGCCAAAGGTTCACTGCTTAAATACAGAGGAACACAATTTTTATATGTTATGTTTGAAAGGCGTGCTACAAATATATCTTGTTCCTCTATGAGTATTTGCATTATGAATTTAATCCATCTTAACAAGTTCTCCAAAGTTTAATTCTTTATAGGACCCACACCATGTAATTCTAACAGAAACTCACTATCCTTGAGAGGGGTTTCCTGTATTTCTTTATACCCTACAAATGAGGCAAGTGTATCTGGAACTATAATTTCCTCAGAACTCCTCCTTGTATTAACTTCCCCATCTTCTTGTCTTCTCAATTATCTTTCATCTTCCCCCCGACCAAATGCTCCTCCTGAGTTACAAATGATCCCACCTCCTTTTGAACAATCATTTCTACAATATCATTCAATTTGTACAGCTCCTGTTTCTCAGCTGATTGCAACCCTCCTTGTGATTGTTTTTGGTCCACTTATGTTTTCCTTATATCGAGCTCTTTTACATCTTTTAAGATGCCCCCATTCTTAGCTTGATCCACAACGTCCCTTTCTAAATGTACTTGTTGGACCCCTTTTTCCTTTTCAACTTTTTTTTTGATTCTCCTTTATATTCTCTGTTAGATTTCTGCTTTTTTTGTACTGTTGGAGCCTTCTTATCTTTCACCAGACAAATTTTTCCCCTTCTTGGGTTCTATTATTTCCTCCTGCTCTCTGTTAAATGGAGGAGGTAGGGATAGCTGTAATGCTTTATTAGCATGTTCCCTAACTTCCTCTCCTTCCCAGATGTAACAGAATGAATCTGAAACAATTTTTTTATTTATTTGTTTTAAAATGGCCTGAGTAAAGAACACGTCTTCCTTAAGCTGGATATCTCCTCCTTTAAAACTCCCAGATTTTCCAGAATTACTACATTGGCAAAATATGGGTTCTTTATAATTTCCAACATTTGTTAGAAAGGGTAGAGGAAGAAACAAAGTTCCCTTCATTAGTGAAAAATGCCTTGTTATTTTCAATACTTAGAGGATTCATTCTTATATCAAAGTTATTTACTCCAGGATCTATTGATGTGGGTATGTCAGAGGAAAAAGAACCCCTTTCAGTTTTTCATTTTATTTTTAATTTTTATACTTGATAGCTTGAGAAGCATGACTGCCCATGTTCACAAGTGGCAAGTAATACATGAAACCAGCACAAACATTAAATCAGTAAATGCAAAATGTGTAATACAGAACCATTACACAACAGAAACAACATACATAAATACTAATTCCTGGCAGTGCCACTTGAATATGCACAGGAGACCAAGCTTTCCAACCATATTTTTAGTCTTGTTTTGAAGATGGTAGTAAAAACAAGCACTAATAGCTGTGGAATGGAATTAAAATAAAGTGGCTCTGAATGAGAATGATTTCTGACCATGGTATTTTTCACCCTTGGAATCATAAACTGAAATTTATCTTGGGACCTGGTTCCAAAGGAATTGGAGGCTCTAGGGAACATAGAAGATAGAAAAGTAGGGAGAAGACCTCTAGAGGCTTTAGAAAGCAAAATACCAAGTTTAATCTTTTTTTAAATCAAACTTTATTGTGATTGGCAGACACAGTTTTACACTAGACAAAACAAAAGTTCTTAGTATTACCATCTATACACACATTCCATGTAATGTCCAATTAATCCAAAAGTAAAGTCCATTTGTGTATACTTCATATTTCAAAAACATGTAACAAGTCAAATTAGGATAAAGACAAGACACAGAATCATAAAAATAACACCTGTTGACAAAAGAGAAAAAGAGAGAAAAAAAGGGGGGTGTAAGGGTATGATGTAGGTTATGGAAGTAGGAATAAGAAGGAAATTCAGGGAAAAAGGAAGAGAGGGAAAAGGGGAGTTATAGGACCTTTATATATTTACCATGTATCTTTACCCATTATGAAAGCGATCTAGTGCAGGTAATAACCTCTGTGACCCTCCTTCAATGAAATTACCTTTCAACCTGATACAGGACACTTAAGATTCTCTACACTTTCTTACTAACATTATACCCTGCTGAACCAAAGGGAAGTGGTATAGGACAGGGGATACTACCCATATATTGCCAACATTTCCAGAATATCCTTTCCTTCTTT
Organism: Neoceratodus forsteri; assembly: GCA_016271365.2. Classification (NCBI taxonomy): domain Eukaryota; kingdom Metazoa; phylum Chordata; order Ceratodontiformes; family Ceratodontidae; genus Neoceratodus; species Neoceratodus forsteri. The sequence goes on along the minus strand of CM057450.1, from coordinate 675,921,169 downwards.
CCTTGCCATATAGTGAAAAAGGGTAGCCATCTGCCCTTAAATGTTTCCTGACTTAATCTCAATTTAGCTGTAAAGTGCTCCATCAACATTATTTTCTGGCAAATAGCATACCAATCTCCCACCCCGGGCACCACAGTGGTCAGCCATCTACAGGTGATTGCCTTCATGGCTGCTGCCACTGAAATGTAAAACAGATATTTCTGGATCTGGGTGGTCAACTGAGATGGGGGCAACCCAAAAATCCATTGTAAAGGAGAAAGCAAAGTGGTGATCTCAAAAATCTTACCCATCTCATTACCCAATTCCCTCCAATATGGAGCCAAAAGTGAGCACTGCCAAATAACATGAGCAAGAGTACCCTTGTCTGTGTGACACCTCCAACATCTGTCTGTGGTGTAACCACCCAAATGCTGAGTGATTACTGGAGGCCTAAAGTATCAAATAACTACTCTCCATCCAAACTCTCTCCAAAAAGGGGAGGCCGAGGTACTTTGTACTCCCCCCCCATACCTGGTTCCATTGTGTTTCCATAAGAGAAACTGCCATTTCCTCTTCCCACTTCTCCTTAATGTGACTAATATCATCCACCTCTGAGAAGGACATTACCTGCACTATCTGTGTAACTATTTTTGATGGTTTGTTCAGCTTGGCCAGTTCTAGCAGATCAGGCTTGTAGGGATTCAGAGGGCTATCTATCTGATTTAACACCTTTTCTTGAGTTAGATCGATTTTAATTTGTAAAATCTAAAAATCTTTTTGGGTATTCCAAAATCCAACTGCAATTGGTGGAAAGACTTCAAAATACCTTCATCGAAAACTATCCCAGAGAGGAGAGGCCCAACCTGACCCATTGTTTGAATGCCTCATCCCATTTGTAAGGTGTAAAATCTAGGCAGCTCTAAAGAGGTGTCTTGCTATATAGGGATAATTTGTATTTATTTACATGAGTTATTTCCAGCCAAGTTTGTTTCAGCATAGTAGTCCAGGGGTTGTTAAAAACTACCCTGGATAATCTCTTTTCATCTAAGAGAAGGAGATCCCCTACCCTTCCTATTTCTTGGTTAAAGGATTCTATTTCTACCCAATTGGGGGCCTCGCTTACTTTTAACAATGGAATCAAAGCCTGAAGTTGAACAGCCCAGTAGTAATTGCGGATGTTTGGGAGGGCCAGTCCTTCCTTATTTTTAGGGGCCATTAGCAATCTCCATCTAATCCTAGGTTTCTTCCCATTCCACACAAATCTGGAAATAGTGTTTTAATTCCACTAGAATTTGCTGGAGGTTTATCTGGCAAAGTAGTAAACAAAATAAGCACCTTGGGAGGATATTCATCCGTACTGATTCAATTCTACCAGATAGGGATAACGGGAGTTCTGTCCAATGATTACAATCTGTCCGAATCTCTTGTAGTAATCTGAGGTGGTTCATTGTAAATAGTTTGCCCAGCTCCCTGAACACCCAAATCACCAGGTATCGGAACCCTGCCTTAGCCCATTTTACCCTCCCTAAATCTAGTAAGGCTGCACCAGATGGAGCTCCCACTGGTATTAACTCAGTTTTAGCCACATTAACTTTGTAGCCAGAGAACACTCCAAACTTCTTGAGAAAATCAAAATTCTAGGCAGTGACTTGACAGGGTCAGTGACATATAAAAGGTATCATCTGCATACTGTGATACTTTTAATTCTGTTTCCCTATTCTTATTCCCTGATACAGGTTTGACTGACATAAGGCTGCAGCCAGTGGCTCCATATTGAGAGCAAATAAAGGGAGCGAGCAGGCATCCCTGTCTGGTCCCTCTACCAATGTAAAGGTCAGGAGAGCAATCCATTAACCCTCACCTGGGCCTTGGGGTCTCTATATAAATTCTTAACCCACCCCCAATTTTTCCCACAACCAAATTTGACCAAAGTACTATAAAGGTATTGCCAGTCTAACCTGTCAAATGCCTTTTTGGTGTCTAGGGAAACTACAGCTCATAGGGGTTTAACTAATGGGGACTGGGTGATAGAAAGGGAGTTTAAGAGTGACCGAATATTATCCTGTATATGCCTCCCTGGCATAAACCCGGTTTGATCTGGGTACACCATAGATACATAGATACATAGATACATAGACAGTGTCGGCAGATAAGGGCCTATGGCCCACCTAGTCTGCTCATTTGAGCTTGTAAGTTCAGTTTGTTTTCCTAGAAGTCTGTTTCCTTACCCTGCCCTCTAGAATTCCTTTATGTCTATCCCATGATTCTTAAATCCGTGATTGTTTCAGCCCCACCACTTCCTGGCAGGGTGTTCCACTTGTCCACCACCCATTCTGTGAAGAAATTCTCTCATGTTTCCTCTGAATCGTCCTCCCTCCAACTTCATCCCATGCCCTCTAGTCCTGAAACATCTTTTCACTTAAAAATAGTGTTTTCCTGCACCCTGTTCCTCCCTGTAAGATACTTGTATGTCTCTATCATATCCCTCTCTCCCTCCTCTCCTCCAGGGAGTACATGTTCAGTTCCTTCAACCTGTCTTCATAGGACTTTGTGATGCAACCCATGCACCATCTTTTGCCCTCCTCTGAACCTTCTCTACCCTGTCTATGTCCTACGTAGGTATGGTCTCCAGAACTGTACACTGTACTCCAGGTGGGGCCTCACTAGTGTCTTGTAGAGCTAAATTATGACCTCCTTTTCTGCTGGTGATGCCCCTGCCTATACATCCCAGCATCCTATTTGCTTTACCTGATGCCTTGTCACACTGTTTCCCACCTTGAGGTCATCAGAGGATGACAACCCCAAGATCCCTTTCCTGCTTGGTGCATGCTATATCCTCACCCCCAACTGATATGTTGTGCCAGGGTTTTGTGCCCATATGCATTATCTTGCACTTCTTTATTGAATTTCAACTGCCAAACCCTTGACCATTCTTCAAGTTTCTGCAGGTCCCTTCTCATTCTGTCTACACCTCTGGTGTGTCTACTCTGTTACAGAGCTTTGTGTCATCAGCGAACAGTGAAATTCTGCCTTCTAGATCCTGTGCAAAGTCACTGATGAAGATGTTGAATAGGACCGGTCCCAGCACTGATCCCTGTGGTAACCCACTGGTTACTCTTCCCTCTGTGGAGTGACAGCCATTTACCACCACCCTCTGTGTCCTGCCACCCAGCCAGTTACCTACCCACCACACTACTGTCCTGCCCACACCCATATTCCCCAGTTTGTGTAATAGTCTATGTGGCACAGTGTCAAAGGCCTTGCTAAAGTCCAGATAGGCCATGTCCACTGCCCTCCCCTGATCCACCTCCCTAGTCACCCAGTCAAAAAATTCAATGAGGTTGGTCTGACATGACCTCCCCCTGGTGAAAGACATGCTGCCTTGGGTCCTGTAGTCCATTGACAACCAGATGTTCCACCAATCTCTCCTTCAGTAGTGCTTCCATGATCTTTCCCACTACCGAGGTGAGGCTGACTGGTCTGTAGTTCCCTGCTTCCTCTTTGTTCCCACTTTTGTATAGGGGACTACATCTGCTGTCCTCCAGTCTTTGGTACCTCCCTGTTTCCAGTGATTGGCTGAACAGGATAGCCAGAGGTTCAGCCACCACCTCTCTTAGTTCTTTAGGACCCTGGGTGCACCTCATCTGGCCCCATTGCTTTATCAGCTCTTATTACTTCCAGTTCCTTCAGGACCCTTTCGTAAAGGGACTTGTGTCCATTTCTGCACTATTCTCACCCCTTGTACTCCCTTCAGACCCATTACCCCTCTTCCTTAGTAAAGACTGAGCAGAAATACCTGTTCAATATGTCAGCTTTATTGTTGTCATCCTCGCCTGCTCCCATCCTTCCCCTTCAGTCTCACTATCCTCCCTTTGTCTTTTCTTTTTCACTTATGTACCTGTAAAAGGTTTTGTCACCTTTACCCACTGATTTTGCAATGTGTTCTTCTGTCTGAGCTTTGGCTTCCTTACTGACTTCCTGCCTCCTTTGTTTCTCCTGGTACTTCTCCCTATCCCTTCTGCCTGTGTCTTTGTATTGCCTGAATGCAATCTTTTTGGCTTTCACTTTCTTTGCTACCCTTTGGAAAACCATAATGGTCTCTCTTCCTTTTCCTCTTGCTAACCTACTTAATGCATAATTCTTGTTGTTCTTATAATCCCCATTTTAAATACTGCCCACCACTGTTCCTCAACCCCTGATTCCTGTCCATTCCCTTAATGCCTCTTTCAAGTACTCCCCATTTTCCCAAAGTCTGCCCCTAAAATCCAGGATACGTGTTTTTGTGTGGTTTGGTTCTGCCCTTTCTGTGATTTCAAACCACAATGACTGGTGGTCACTGTTACCCAGGTGCTCCCCACTGTTACCTCCCCATCACACTGTCCCTGTTTGTGAGCACAAGGTCCAGTATTGCCTTCTGCCGAGTTGGTTCCATGACCAGTTGCTTGAGGAAGGCACCCGAAGGAGTCCAGGATAATCTGCTCTAGTTGATGCTGCTGCTGGGATGCTCCAGTCCACGTCTGGTATATTGAAGTCTCCAACCAGTACTACTCACCTTTGTCTGCCATCCTTTGGATGGCTAGCATCAACTCTATCTGTTTCTTCCTCCTGGGCTGGTGGTCTATAGACCACACCTGTGCGGATGGCTGGCCCCATTTTCCTTTCCAGCTTAACCCACAGTATCTCTCCCCATTTTGTTCCTCCTGGATCTGTGTGGCCCTTATGTCATTTTCACATACAGTGCCCTCCTCCTCCCTTCCTGCCTGCTCTGTCTCTTCTGAATATGTTGTAGCCAGGTATGGCCATCTCCCAGTCATGGTTATCATTACACCAGGTTTCAGTGATGGCCACAATGTCCAGGTCTGACTGTACCATGACAGCCTCCAGATCTTCCATCTTGTTGCTAAGGCTCCTGGCATTTGCACATGGCTTTCCATGATTTGACCTCCCTAGACTGCTTCACTGTTCTACTCAGCCCCTTCCTTGGTTGTCATTTATCCCTGGTTCTCCTTGCTGTTTGCCCTTCTGCTGAATTTTGCCCCTTTTCTGCTTATCCACCTTTGGACACTAATCTCCATCTTTTGCACACTGCTTTGCAGAGATAGCCACCCTCTGGTTCACTGGTTCCACCACTAGCTGTGGGGGTGAGCAAGTAGGTACCGTCCCTTGCTGGCCTGCCACCCTCCTTTGCTAGTTTAAATGCTTGTCAATGTAGCATTTAAACTTATCATTGAGTGCTTGGATTCCCTCCAGGATGGATGCAGGCCAGGCTTGAACAAACCTCCATCCCTCCAGGTGGGTCCCCAGTCACCAATGAATCCAAACCCTTCCTCACAGCACCAGTTCTTCAACCATGAGTTAAAGTTCCTGGTGCATCACCTATGCTCTCCCTTGCCTCTCGTGAGGTAGTACTCTGAGAAAGTGACAGAAGTAGCTACTTGCTTGAGACCCTCCCCAGTTTCCTAAACTCTTCCTGAACTTCCTTTGGTTCCTCATTTGCCAAGTCATTAGTACCTAGGTGGATAATGACATCCAGCTCACCCTCCCATCTTGCCTTCCCAGTGATCCCCAGTATCTTCCTTCCATCCCTCCATGCTGTGGGCACCTGGTAGGCACCTCACCTCCTGTCCTCCCTCCTGTGTTCCTAGCTGGATCCTCTCACGATGGAGTCCCCACCAGGATTCGCCTCCTCCTCTGGGGTCCACTGCTTTCCCCACTGAGGTCACCTCCTTGCCCAACCTCCACATCCTTTCCTTCCACTTCCTTGGTACTTATTTGGTTGTCCTCATTTGCCAGTGTGGCATATGAGGTTCTTGAGAGGAATAGGATCTGGGATGTGCCTCTGCCTGACTGCTCTAACCTCCCTGAGCCCACTGTCATCCAAGTGCTCCTCGTCTCGGCATCCTTTGAGGCAGCTGCATTGGACTGGGTGGTCTCTGGATAGGGGTGATGGTACTCCTGACCCAGTTTACTTCTGCTCTGAGTCTGGCTACCTCATCCCAGTAGTCCAGGAGAGATGCATGCAGATAGGGCAGCACCTCAGTGTCCAGAAGGTCTGCCTGAATATGGCTGCCCCACAGCCACTGCATTGCACCACTCCCCACATTATACTGCAATTCCACTACTTCTCTGCTACTGAAGCTCTCTTAGTTCTCTTTCTCACCAAAACCTAGATAATATTTTTGTAAATGACTTCCAGTTGTTTAGCATCTTGATTTAATAAGGAAAAGGGCTTATAATTAGCACAGAAAGAGGAATCTTTAGCTTGGGAATGACCGAGACCAGTGCACTTGAGTCTAAGCATAGCCTCATCATTGGGCCTCATTAAAAACTTTAACCAGAAGGGAGCCAACCTTCCAAACATTTATAAAATTCTGCTGCAAATCCATCCAGGCCTGGAGTTTTACCTGACTTCAAGCTTTTAATCGTACAAATTATTTCTGCCTCTGTAAACAATTTTTCTAAACCTTCTTTTGAGTGATTGATAATTTTGGTAGGTCTACTGAGTCTAAAATTCTGAGATGTTGTGTAGATGGTTTCAATCCCTATCTTCCCTCTATAGCTGCCTATAAAAATTGACAAATTCCTCTGCTATTTCTTCTGGGTGAGAAATCTTGGGCCTCACCGGTCAGGTGGGTTTAAGATTGGGACATATCGTCAGCCTGTTGCTTTCTAAGGTGGAGGGCCAGAAGTTTGCCTGCTCTCTCCCCATTCATAGTACTTCTGAGCCAAATATCTCATTAAGTTCTCTCTTTTTCAACATTAGATCATTGTATTTAGCTCTGGCCTCAGTAAGTTGTTTCAACAGGTCTGAATTCTTAGATTTCTTATGTTCAGTTTCAAGTTCCAAAACCTTTACCTGTGCAGTTTTTAGTGCAGCTTGATGTTTCTTGTTCTTGTAGGCAGCACGCGAGATTGTATGCCCCCTGACCACTGCCTTCATCCCATCCCAGACATATTTTAAAGCAGTGCCTTGTCCAAATTATCCTGTATATGGTCTTTATAAGAGTTTCAATCAACTCAACATAGGTTTTGTCATTAACCAATCCTGAATTGAAATGCCATAGGCCTCTTCTCCCCACCCCTCCCCATTTTAAAGTTGCAGAGACCATGGCATGATCAGAGAAGGAAGCGGATGTATCAACAAATCAGTAAAGGTATGAACTAATGCTCATTGTATATAAAATCAATCCAACTGTGAGTATGATCTTGTAGAGGCTGAATAAAAGTATAATCAAGCTTATTGGGGTTTTATAACCACCAAGAATCCAATATACCACCCTTGCAACATAGGTTTCTTAATCTGGAACAGGCCCTAAAGCCCCTGGGGCTGGTGGGCTCCTATCCAACCTCTGATCTTCAACACAATTCCAACCCCTGCACAATTACTTGGCCTTCTGGGAGGCCCGCAATTAAGTTGAATAGGATCTGAAAAATTTCCCCATATGGGGTGTAGGGCATAAATGGACACTCTGTGAATTGGATAGTCACCAAGCAGTCCAGACAGGCAATTATTCTCCCTGAGCTGGCCCTCAAGACATTCTGTACTTGGAATGGGATCCTTCGCTAACCAAAATGGCTGTACCCACTTTTTCTCCCATGGATGGGAGTTGGCAAATACCACCCCACCAATGATCTCCGAACTTCAAATGCTCTATGGTAGAAAGTCTGGTCTCCTGGAGGTAGGCAATCTCACAATTTACCCTCCGTAATTCAGTTAGAATTCTCACTCTTTTGATAGGACTGTTGATGTCCTTAATATTTACCAAACAGATTTTAAGAGTGGTCATTTAACATATGAAATATTCAAATCACTCCATCCATCCCTTTTAGCCTTGATTAGGCATAGTCTGCCCTTCTATCCAAAAATAATTTACTCCCCAAAAATGTAATAATATGCTACAAGGTCCCCAAAAAAGGTAAAAAAAGGGCGGGGTGGAGAATAGAAAATAAAGACAACAACACACATATCTAAACCCAACTTCCAACTTCAGAGTTGGGAAGACAACAATTAAACAGGTACCAACCTTGGTGTCCATAGCAACAAGTAACTGAAACTAGTAGGACCACATATCAGGTCCAACCCAATCCTCCGAGGACTCAACTGAGAGCCCCTGAAAGGAGAGTAAATAGAAAACTTAATAATTCAACTAAATAATGGCTCTGCCCTAACAGGCCGAACAAAAAAAGACTAGTTAGTGAGCCCCTTAAAAAGGACTAATAGAAGTCCTTTAGAAGAGGTGTGCAGCTCGAAAAAGCTGAGGGTTGCACTCCCGGATCCTCCAGGAATTCAGACTCTTCCCTCTAGAAGAGTTCCAGAAGTGTTGACATCCCAAACAGCCTGCCCTGGTGAAATTGGATCTCTGGAGAGCTGTGGAAACATTTCACATTGCTGAAGCAATCCCTTATCTGGGCGATGAACCCTACCGCCAGCTCCATCAGGTTTCCAGCATGCCCTGCTCAAGTTTAATCTATCGCTTTACATATATAAAACAATTTAGTAACTCAATACATACCTTTTAGAAAACCCCTGGTCTTTCCCCACATCTTGAATCCCTTGTTCAAATCCAGGCAATCCAAAAATAATATGAGAATCCCCCCAAGCCAGAGGCCTCTGATCCAATGTACCACCTACCCCACCCCCACGCTGCCAGAGTTACTTTTTATTACCCCCTGAAATTATAGGAGCTACGCACAACCCAGAAATAAAACCAAGAAGTAACAAATAAAACAATACATTACAGCTTCTTCCTATGACTATCAATATCTTCAGCCCCTGGGACTTCCAGTGGAGACATGGCACTGTGAACATGCAGGGAACTGAGCTCCTCCACATCGCCTTGCAAAAACAGCATCTCTCTCCCATGAACTGCTAAAAAATAAATACAAATCGGAGCATTTACCTTTGGGTTCCACGGGGCAGACACCAGAAATAAACAAAACTAGTCCTAGGAGAAATGGCTCATCCGGAAAAGAACCACTTTCAGCACTTGCACGATCTCCCCGAGGCCGAAGAAAGCGGCCTTTCAGACTCCAGCACTCCCTCTCAAACAACCACCCAGCCAGACTCAAAAAGGGAGAAAAGAGGAGAAAAAAAGAAGCCGACCATAGAGAAATCATCTTCGGAGACCATTCTTCAGCAGTTTCGAAGTTTCGATCAGAAATGAGAGACGATTACGGATCACGATCAGAGTTAGGAGACCAACAGTCTCGGTGACTGAATTAGATGTCCAGATATCTGAAAATACCAATAAAATTAACATGCTGGAGCAAGCAGTTCAATCCTTGGCTGAAGAACAATTATATCTATCTCTAAGACAAGAAGACGGCTGAAAACAGAGGCGTTATAAAACATTATACTGTATATGGCATTCCAGAGGGCGAGAAGGGAATGACCCTACCGCTTTCTCAAATTATTTCTTATGCCTTGCCTTAGATTTGGGCCCAGAGTTTCAAATCGATGTAGAAAGAGCTCATTGGGCCCTGGCCTTACTTCAAACCTGAAGCCAGACTCGATCTTTTGTTATTCGTTTCTAACAGTTTCTATCAAAAAGACAAATTCTTTCTAAAGCTTGGCACAAACAAATAGTAAAGTTGGGAGAGCATCGGATATTATTCGATAATGACTATGCTCCAGCAACTCAACTCCAGAGAATACTATGAGCTAAAAACTTAAAATTCCAGACCCTTATCCAGCAAGATTGGTGGTCATCTTTCCTACTGGCTCAATCACTTACAACTCAGCAGCGGAGGCCAAGGCAGTCCTCGAGCATCGTGACTTAATTTCCAGCAGGAACCCTAAACTGGTGGCCAGGGTTAGACAAATGTCTACAGTATCGTTTCCTCAAGAAGCAGATCAAATAAAAATGGGAGATCAGAAGATACAAACCTTATTGGAGAAAATAAAATCTCTCAGGAATCCTACAATTCAACCAGCGTAAAAGCTAAGTACATTAAAAGGAATTATTTTTTCTTGGGGGGTCTGGGTAGAGTGGAGGAAGATTACTGTTTGCACTTGTGCTTCGTGGGTAGAGGGTGAGCTATAGTTCCTCTAACAGCCACTACAGTCTTATGTCAAGGGCTTATTTTATTTAACAGGCCCTAAATTTAGCTGAATGGGTTGCTCGTCTTCCCCTCGTTAGTGAGAAGTGTGTACTGGTGTCCCTCTTGCTTACTCGGGGCCCCATCTACCGTGCCTCCCTTGGACCTTATTCACTATGCTAGGGATTTTTTCTTTAGGGTCTCCCACAGCTGTACATTCAACTAGATGGACTCAAGCTACTTGAAAACAGAATGGACTTAGAAGTCAAGACAACTTTAGCCTTTACTGTCCCAAAAAGAAAAGAAGTGATTGTTGTTTTGTTTTGTAACTATGGACAGCAAGTCCTCCAGATGAATAGATACAAGTAGAGGATTTTCCGATTGCCAATTTGATTCCTGATTATGTAATGAACACCAAATTATACAAGTAAGGGCATAAATCCCTCCCGCTCTAGATGGCAATAATACAAATGCCCACATAGGGCTACAGGCAATATCAGTGGGCCCCTTTTTTTTTCTTTCTAGCTAACAGCCCTATATGATTTTGGCTCCTCACCCAAACCATAATATTATAGGATATATCAGCATAAATTTGTAAATTTTGGGAAAGGAACTTTTATAAGGCAAACTTCGAAGTAACATTCTGGACTCAGTTATCCGGAAACTAATAGAAAGAGGCGAGGGGGCATAGATCCTATCTAGACCAAAAGGTGGCTGCAAATCTCAAATTGGGGGCATTTCATTGAAGCCAAATGGGCAGCAGCCCTGGGGGGGTCTATCTCTCTCCCCCTTCTCCTTCGTTCATCTCTATATGAATATATATATATATATAATTATACAATAGGGGTGAGCATGTAACCTTGACAATAAAAGCATGTATTCTCACTGCAGTGGAATAACTCTGTGATGACATAGACACTGTGGGTTTATTTCCTGATAAACCCACAGTGTCTACATCACCAGCAAATATACTCACAATGGTGATGTCACCAGAGTCAGACTATCTACACTGCAGCCTGCATATAATAGCTTCACAGTTTCTCTTTCTCACTGAATCCTGCAACTAACTCAGTTAGCATTGTAAAAGATAATCACCTGTGTCCCATAGTTATTCTGACAATCCTACACATTACTGTGCTGCTCTAATCGTCAAACCAGCCTCCTTCATAAACCAGTTTCTCTTTCTGGGTGCTGACTGCAACAGTTTCTCTGTCCCAGTGAAGCCTGCAACTTACTGAATAAACACTCTGTTTCTCACTTCTAGCTGCAGGTAACACAATTATCATTGCAAATCACATGCACCTGTTTCTCATACTATCTAACACTCCCAGCCTATTCAGAAACACTTACACACACACTCAGACCACACACAAACAGTGCTGTCAGTATAGCCTAGAAGTCAGTGTAACAAGCAATGAACCAACTTCCTACATCCAGCAGCACAGACCAGTGTTTAATTCACAACTTCCATTTCAATACTGTGTGACTCTGAACAAATCACTTAACTGCTAGTACTCCCAGGCCCCAAAAAAAGTACCCAATTACCAAAATAAAGTAAACAGGAGAGAAACAGAAAAAAATGTTCCTAAAATGTACTAGCCTATTGTATAAATCGCATTACATGATGGGCGACTTGTGGACTATGGCAAACATTTGCACTTGTGCAGAGGAACTGCAGTAATATCACAAGTGCCCATCATGTATCCTCCCTCTCTCTCTCTCTCTCTCTCTCTCTATATATATATATATATATATATATACACTTTTACATATTTTATAATTTACTGCTGGGGTAAGATTCCCCTTAGAATAGATATAATGTTTCCTTTTTTCTATAACAAAAGTTTTTAAAGCCACCTGATCTGTTCCCCATGAGTTAAAGTGATGTTATGCGATTTTATTTGTCCCACGATTGTTTTAGGGGAGGATGTTGTGAGACTACCTCCCTAATTAAATATTATAAAGAGAGAAAAAGGGAAGAGGAAAAAAAAAAACGAAGAAAAAGAGGGGGGATATATGGGGAAAGGCTTCCATATAAAGAATGAGTCCTAACAGGCTTCTTCTCCCAATAAAATAGTTGAGTAACTCAAACAACGAAATACTCTTAGGGGCTAACTTAATACTACAGGTGAGGAAGGAGCTCTTTCCCTTGACTAGGAGAGACGCCAAATGGTTTGATACCATATTAAACCTACGTCCCACCACTACAGGACCAGACTCCAGAGAGCTGGTTTCTTGAGAGGGAGTTCCCTCTCAAGTGGGCACAAATCCACATTTGTGGATTTTTCCCCCCACTTACCTGTAGGAAGAATTTTCTTCCCCAGAATCTGGGTTGGAGATGGAAATTTCTCCCCCTACGGTGGAAGTCAATATGTATATAGTTCTCCCCCTTGGGAGTTTGGGGTTAAGAATTGTATTAGGTTTGAAAATAGAAAGTTATTGTTCTTTTTGTTTTGTTATATAATAACAAAAGGTTGGTGACATAAAATCTATGTATGGACAGGTGCACCCTTTTCTGGCGGAGCCATCGGGGACCGAGGGACTAGAGAGAAGGACGACTACCATCCAGGTTCACTGGTATTGGTCTACATGGATGGGAAAGGGATATTTTATTCACAGCTTATTTGTTAGATGTCCCAAGGAACCTCTGTTGGCTGGCCAGATTTTTGAAACCGATGGCATGTCCCCAAGACTATGGTTAATATACCGGTAAAAATGTTCTCTTACAATGTGAACGGCCTGCATTCTCCTATTAAACAGTACAAAATAATGCAGCATTTAGGCAAACAGGGAGCTGATTTATACTTTTTGCAGGAATCCCATTTGTCCAATCTGGAGCATACAAAACTTCATTGGGGAGGGTGCTACAAGGTTGTGGCCTCCTCTCATCCAAGCGGCCATAAAAGGGGAGCGGTAATTTTAATTCCCACTTCAACACCTTTTGAAATTCAAGATACTTATCTTGATCCCCAAGGCCGATATGTAATTCAAACAGGCATGCTATATTCTCAAACTGTGACCTTGGAGAGTGTATACTTGCCCCCACAGACTTCACTCCCTATAATCAGAACCTTTTACGGATGGTGATGGAGAGACACCAAGGTATTTTGATAATGAGAGGGGATTTTAATGCAACCCTACACCCCCATCTCGACTCCTCAAACCCTAACCCAAAAAGGCTATCTAAGGCGACTAAATATTTAAAGGAAAACCTATCTCACCTAGGTATAGAAGATGCCTGCAGAAGGATTTTTCCCTCTACCCTGGCTATACCTTTTATTCTGGAAGACGTAATACATACTCATGCCTAGACTATTTTTTTGTCACAGGAGAACACCTCACCCTAATTCAAGACAATATAATAGAGCCTAGAATTTTGGCCGATCATAACTCTTTGATTCTTAAAATTAATCTAGGAAAACAAAAGAAGCTCAAACATTGGAGATTCAATAATCCTTTATTAAAGGATCAGACATTTTTGGAACATTTTGGAGAATGGATTCCACAAATAATGCAAGATACTTCATCCCCTGTGGTCTCATGTCCAATTCAGTGGGATACATTGAAGGCAGTCCTTCGAGGTGAGATGCTATCATATTCCTCCTATGAAAATAAAGAGACACAAGCAAGATTAAATTACTTAACGGATCTCTTATCATCATACCAAATGTTATACAGAGAGGAGGGAGATACAATTCTTCAATGCCGAATAAAAATATTAAAACAAGATATACAAAAACTAATAGACTATAGGACTCTGCAGAGTCTAAATTACCTGCGCCAATGCAACTATGAGGGGGAGCCAGAGGAGCTAGAACACTGGCTCGAAATTCGGAGCGAATAAAAGGGCCTCTACAATATTAAAAATTAAAACTGATCCCTCAGGCACCCTCACTTACAAAGAAGAAAATATAAAACAGGCATTTCACCAGTTCTTTGAAGCACTATATGCGGCTTCTCCCCCATCTCAGACCCAGGAGGAACTTATAGCTACCTCTTTCCAAAATCTTCATGTTCCCACTGTAACAGATTCTCAAAAGAGAAATTCTAGAAAGACCAATTAGAACCAAAGAGATCCTCCATCAGGTCAAACAACTAAAGCCTTTAAAGTGCCCGGGACCAGACGGGTTCGGTCCAGAGTAGTACAAAGCCTTCATTCCACAACTCCTCCCTAGCTTGCTGCTGGCTTGCCATGCAGTCAAAGAGGGTGAGATCCCAACCCCTCTTGGAATTATGCGGTATTATCGCCTTTACTTAAGCCAGATAAAGACCATACCCTTCCATCTTCATACCGTCCAATTTCAATATTGAATGTGGACTATAAAATATTCATGGCTGTCTGGGCAAAGAGATTAGAACCAATTCTCACTACCTTAATACACCAGGATCAATCAGGCTTTATCAAACAAAGAAGCATTTTGACAATTTGTGCCGACTAACTCTTCTCCTAGAACAAATTCAGGCTAGGACGATTCCATCCATTATAGTCAGCTTAAACATGGATAAAGCTTTTGACAGGGTAAGTTGGGAATATCTTTGGGCTGCCCTGTCAAAATGTTCCTTTTCGTTGTCTTTTATCTCATGCATAAAGAATATATATGTTCAACCCTGTGCCTATATCTGGGTAAATGGTTCTCTTTCTCAACCCATACAAATTCAAACGGGCACAAGACAAGGGTGTCCACTGTCCCCCTTGCTATTTACATTATACATAGAGCTGTTGGCTGAAACTATTAGGAGTGATATTAACATTGAAGGCATTACAGTAGGTCAAAGGGAATATAAAATAGCATTATTTGCTGATGATATTTTGATAATAGCCCTCTCCCCCGAAACATCTCTCCCAGAATTATGGCAGATACTAGAGGATTTAAAAAGGATTTCAGGCTTTCAGCTAAATATAGCAAACAAACAGACCTGCTTCCAATATTTTATACCCCCTCTCAGGCTCTTAAAAAGAAATACCTGATTAAATGGTATAAAACCAAATTTAAATACCTTGGTATTACGATCTCCAAAAATCTGGATTTATTGGAGCTGTTAAACTATGAACCTCTATCCATTCAAATACAAAAGGATTTTGGTAAATGGGCTAGGTTACCCCTGACCTTTTTTCAAAAGATTGAGACGGTCCGCATGATAATCCTCCCCAAATTATTGTATTTATTTCAGAATATCCCCACCTTTCCTTCCAATTTTTATTTTAAATCATGGGACAAACTTATTTCAAACTTTATCTGGAACAGCCAGAAACCTAGAATCAGAATGTCCCTTCTCCAGTTACCACTTTTCCTGGGAGGCGCCAACCTACCAAATTTGAGGTTTTACTCAATGGCCTCTTTTTTTAAAATTTTATCCCTCTGGCTTTCACAGACATATCATTCTCCTTGGAAAGACCTAGAGTTTGCCATAACTGATCTTTATGATATCATAAAGGTGACATTGGTCCCTGAAAATAGAGTGCCACCTCTCAGGGACTTTTCTCCTTTACGCCCAAATATTGAAGTTGTGGTACAGACTGAAGCGGCAAAAGCCTTCCAGCTTTTCTTTTCTATACACTTATTGCAGAAGATGATAGGTTTCTCCCAGCATCCTTGGACCATACTTTCTCTTGCTGGAGATGTGTGGGTCTTCAATTTTAAGTAGTTTCTATCCCCTCCGCATTATCCCATTTGAATCTCTGCAAACAAAATTTGGCCTAACAAATAATGACCGTTTCAGATATAATCAGGTAAAAATTACCTACTATGGCAAAAGAACTAGATACTAGATTGCCAGAACCCTTACCTCTGGCCTGAAAATATCTGGAAGATAATGTGAGAGGAAGCTTATGGCCACTCCAGGTGGTTTTTTTATACAAAATACTATGGGAAGGAATGGATGATTCTGCAGTTTCTATTATGAACAGTTGGAATAGGGACCTAGAAATGGTGATACAGGATGAAGATTGGCTACGGGCTTCAATACAGCCATATAAAATTACTCACGCCACTAGATGGCGTGAATTTGCGTGGAAGTGCAGAAGCAGTTTTTTCCACTTCCCTGCTTCTCTAACAAAGTATCTCCCACCCCCTTATGGGGCATGTTGGAGAAAATGTTCTTGTAAAGAAGCTGACCACGTTCATATTTTCTGGTTCTGTCCTCTATTAACACCATTTTGGTGTTCTTTACAACAAGAAATTTCAGACTGCATGGGAGAAGTGACTGAACTAACAGTTGAAATGGTGATGATCTCCATTTATCCCCATCATAACCCTCAATGGCACCGAACCCTACTTCCTGTATTTATTTTAGCAGTGAAAAAGGCAATAACTAGGTGCTGGCACTCCACAATCATTCCAACAACAAACGACTGGAGAGGATTGATGCTAGACATCTACAATATGGAATCCCTAACTGCAAAACTCCACAATAAAGTGGGACAATTCGAACTCTTTTGGAGGTCTTGGGTGATGTATATTTCTATACAGGACCCTGACTTTGTCCCTTGAACCTTTCTACATACAGGAAAGAAGGATAATGGTGAGGAAGGGAGGAACTAGATAAACAATAGAGATGCAGGCCACACCTTGAAGTTTTCCCTGGGTCGAAGGGAGCCATCAACAATACTAAAATAGCAAGGGTGCACTATGTCAATGCAGTTGAAATTCAACCACGGATGATCTATTAAGGTTTTAATGGAGAACATTAAAGACAGAGATATAAATTACATATGTAACTAGCTTAAAGAAAAACCTGCATCTTTAAATGATACATGTATTATTAGTCTGTAACTGATGTAATTTCTTTTGTACCTGTCACTATTAACTAATAAAAGAAATTATAAAATAAAATATCTTTAGCCCTATAGAGCTGTTCAATGAGTCTCCTTTGAAAACTTTGAAGAAACTTCACTCCTCTAAAGGAAATTGCAGCCTTAAGGAAGTCACAAGGAATGGACCACGAGTCCGGTGTTCAGGAAAATACACTCCCATGGCATCCAGCCCTCTATCGGATTCATTTCATAAAAAATTAACTCTGCCCTTGGGTAAACATGTGGCCTACCTGATTTTCTTTCATTCAGGTGACCATTGACCAGGACCTCCTGAAATCCCAAGCAGGTCGGTTTTCCACAGGTAGGGAGAAAATAATACATTAGAATTTAACCAGGGTTCTTTTTCTCAGAAACGTCCTCGTGTGAAGAGTGCTGATCTTCAAAACATGTCAAAACTGGAGAAAGGAATTCAGAGCATGACTCAAATTCCCTTTTACCGTTTCTCAGATGTCCTTTCCCTTTGCTAACCATTGACAGCAATCAGCATGAAGTGGTAGTAAGGCTTCGCCCTTCTCCCTGGTCTCTTCCTCTGACCTGGTGCAAGGGACCAAAGGAGCTCCTCAGTTTCTTTCTCTTCTAGCTCTTCTTTAAGGTCAGGCAGGGGGATTTCCAGTTCAGACAAAAAGGTTGAGGCATCCAGCGACAACTCACATATTTTAATGCCTTCCTTCCCCTGTACCCATAGTCTAACGGGGTATCTCAAATAAGCTTTAAACCCCTTCTCTCTAAGATATTTCACAATTTGAAGTACCTTCTTTCTTTTTGTTAACATTTGGGGGGAAAATCTTGATCGACATATATTTTCTGTCCATCCAGGTTGAGATCCTTTTTAGCCCATGCAAGCCTTAAGGTTTTGTCTTTTGCTGTATACTTTAGAAACTTTACTATTATTAATCTAGGTGGAGCCCCCCTGTTTGGGCTTGGGGGCTATGGCACGATGAGCCCTTTTGATGTCTAGACCCCATTTTTTTTCTAGGTTTAAATCTTTATGGAGCCAGGAATCACTGTAGCCTTCCATGCTTGGGGGTTCGACTCCCTCCAGCACCCCAAAAATTCTAATATTGTTACAGCGGGATCTGGCCTCCGCATTCTCTGCTCACAGCATTAACTCCCTTTCTGTCTTGTGAAGATATGCAAGAGATCTACCAAAGGCCATATGTTTGGACTGCAAGCCCTCCATGTGGGCTTCCACCACTGTGGTTCTGCTCTTTAGTTTTTTTTTTTTTTGAAATTATGCTTTATACTCCCCCTGCCTGCCAGCTCCAACTCCTTCGGGACATCCAAGGGGTCATCCTCCAGCCGTCTGCCCACCAGACCATCCCTCCAGTCCTCCATGGAGCTTCAGTTTCCCCCCAAGTGGGGACGAGGTGGGGCACAAACCCCGTAATCCTTCATTTTGTCAGGCCCCGGTGGTGGTCGGCGGGCAGGAGCAAATCAGAGGCATGCCCCAGGAAGTCCGTCATCCAAGAGCCGGCAGGTGTATTTTCCCATTATCTCCCCTTGGCACAGTGGGATCCCCTGATGTCATGGCACTAGTGCCGTTGTCCCCTGCATCACTTGGCCACCCGTCCTCTCCAAGCAGGGGCTTGTGGCTCCCCGAACCTCTGCTTGAGGTTACCTTTAAAAGCATGAGTGTAGCAGCCCCCGGAGATGGCAAGCTGTCATGGGATGCTCAAACCGTGCTCCCCAGCCGGCCTTCCAGTGACCAAGTCTGCTCCCGAACTCCAGGTTGCTGCCGCAGCAGAAATCCAACTGCTGCGCCGATGGGCTGGCGCTCTCTAGTTTTTAAAATCCTTCTGGATTCCAGAGATCTTTGCATCTATGCGGTGCAAGATTTTAATCATCCTTTGCCCGTCTGCTTTGTCAAATTGGACGCTGTGTCCAAGCCCGATCCATCAGATTCTTCCCCCAAACCCATATTAATGGAAGAGTGGGATGGCGCTGGACTTTCACACCGACTATCCTCCGAACCAATTTGTTTGCCCATCGCACCATAAGGGGGGTGTTTCTTTGTACGTCCCATCTCTGCACTAGTCTGAGACACTTTGATTTTTATTTTCAGACCAATAGCACACGCAATGATGATCGATTCAGCAGTATAGCTTTCACTGGGGCTAAGAGCCATTCTTTAGACCGCCATCTATTAGCGTGACGCAACCGGAAGTCCCAAGTTTAATCTTTATTCTATTTTCCAGAGTAGGGAGAGTCACCATTTTTAATAAATCGCAACTGTGAGCCATAAAGGGGAGACTTGTAACAAATCTTAGAATATTGTTATATGTGAGTTTTGAGAAAATGTATCACTAGTAGATGAGTATATAAGAATACTGTAATCCAAGACCCTAAGAGAAAACCATGTGTATGTTGTCCTAGAAGATGGGGTGAGGAACTGTTAACCCTTGAAATCAATTCATTCCATTTACTCCTACCTCTGGTGTAACTAGTTTCATAAGGCCTATTAAAGCCTGACTAAGATCCTGTATGACAGATGCCAAATTATCTGGATTATTCTGTTGAATTCCCACCTCATTATTTATAAAGTGCCTTGATTTTCTATGCCCTTTCCTCACAGAATGCATTAGAGAATTTAACTTACCTATACAGCTTGTTTGTGATACTTCCAAATACTTGTGAATCTAATCATTCTAGATTCTGCATAAAATCTGAATTACCTAGCAATGATGTTGAATGATTATAAGATTCCCATGCTTGTGCAAATAAAAGAAACCCTCTCCTGTTTGTCTTGTTTTATTTCCAAATGCTTTTTCCAGATCAGGTGAGTTTTCTAAGTTGAAATAGGTCAGAGTTTGCTTTGGATTTATCGCCATTAACCCCTATTTGCTGAATACCTGCATCCTTTTCCTTTTATTTAAATCTATAACAAGTACTGAGGTGGGCGTTGGCAAAGAATTATAAGTTTCTTTCCTTTCTGGGATAGTACCTTAACAGGTGTTATTTTAGATTGCTTAAGGGCCCATATCCTTATTTTCCACATTTTCCAGTTTTGCTAAAATAAAAATTTTATGTACTATAGGTAGATGTTTAATCTTTTTGCCTCCTTTGTGTCCTCTTTTTCAGTCTGGTGTATGTCTTCTGAGAATGAGCTCTTTTTCCCACTTCATGTGGACACCATTTTACTCAAAATTGTTGCTTCCTAGCAACCTTAAAAAGGAAAACTAGATTTAGGATTTGAATTTTGAGTTTCTTTAGTTCAGCACACCAAGTCCGTATAAGTACCTATCCAGATACAGATTTTGCTTAATGCCCTTTATCACGTTTCTCCAGGAAAAATGTAAATAGCAATATAAATGTATCTATGCCCCATGGCACTTTCAATACCATAAAGCTTTTCTGAAAAAATGTTTTCAGAGATGTCTGATTGTAGCCAGACTCATTTTATATTTGCTTGCATGCATGTGCAAGAAACATAGTGCCATCATCTGAGTTTTCAGAGGTGTGTCACCCGTCTTCCAATTCAATCAGTGTGTTTGCAGGTGTGGCCGCAGTTCTCCAATGAATGCTGCAGCTGTCTATGACAGCAGTTAAAAATGCAGTGGCCATACAGTTGAAAGGGAGAACTCTGCTTCAGTGAGCAGCGCTCCCCCTCCCACATGCACGCACGCATATTGCGTGCTCATGCGCCCCCCCCACGCACACACTGTATGGCCGGCGGAGTGCCCAGTTCCCCTGTCAGCTCCATGCCCCCTCCCCAGAAGCTTCGGGTACCATGCTGGGGCCCACCCCAGCGTGGCACAAGTCAGTATGGCCGGCAGTGTTGCCCAGTCCCCATCGGCTTCAGGCCCCCCAAACAGCCTTCCGGCTGCCACGCTGAAGCTATGGCCGAGGGGTGCCAATCCCCGTCAGCTCCAGACCCCCACAAATAGTTCTTCCAGCTGCCATGCTGGGAGCCCACCCAGCGTGGCAAATGTCCCATGTCGTCTAAGTAAAAAAAAAAAAACTGTAAACAAAAAAGTTCCCTCGGCTGTCTCCCAGCCCACCGCACCACCCACTGCAGACCCTGCCTCCCCACACCCCCTCACCCCCATACATACCTCCGGAGCTCGGCGCGACGATCTTCGGTGGACCGGAACATGTCTGCACTCTTCAAAGCTGACCACGAACTGAGGAAATGCCGGTAAGCTGTATAATGCAATAAATAGGGTTTTTTCAACTTTAATGCATATCTCAGGCATTTTGGGGAATTTTGGTACCAAATTTTCAACATGGGGTTTTTGTGACCCCCTCCTCATGAATTCTTGAACTGTCTTGGCATTAATTGGGCCTAAAGGGTGTTTTCGCAGTCACTGCACAAAATCACCTTTCAGGACCGATTAACGAAGCGACAGTGCCAGTGTTCATAAGGTGGCCTCTCAAAAAGCATATGCTGCAAATTTAGTGAAACCATTCCTAAAAATGACTTTTATGAGCATACGTTGAGCAGTTCCTATGCATGCTCATAAGTTCATGAATTTTAAACATTTGCACTCTGGATTTTCAACATTGCCATTTTACCACACCTCCTTATGAGCAGTACAGCTGTCATTTTTCACATCTCACCCAAAATGTGTTGCCACGCATGTAACGCATAATGGCGCAGTCGGTGTGCGAAATCAGTGTATGGGACACATTAAGAAAATCACAGTGACACTGTTCATGAGCAGATGTCTTAAAATGGCTATGTTGAAAATTTGGTGAAAAATTCCTAAAAATGACTGTTTTATGAGCATGCATTACGCAGTTCTTACGCACACTCGTAAGTTCGCGAATGTTTAATATTTGCACTCCAGATTTTCAACATTGCCATTTTACCACACCTCCTTATGAGCAGTACAGCTTTCATTTTCCACATGTCACCCAAAATGTGTTTCCCTGCATGTAGCGCACAATGGCGCAGTAGGTGTGTACAATCAATGTTTGGGACAGATTAAGAAAATCACAGTGACACTGTTCATGAGCAGAGGTCTTAAAATGGCTATGTTGAAAATTTGGTGAAAAAATTCCCAAAAATGACTGTTTTAAGAGCGCACATTGAGCAGTTCCTACACACGTTCGCAAGTTTGCAAATTTTTAATATTTGCATGCCAGATTTTCAACATTGCCATTTTATTACACTTCATTATGAGCAGTACAGCTGCCATTTTTCACATCTCGCCCAAAATGTGTTTCCGCACATGTAGCGCACAGTGGTGCAGTCAGTGTGCAAAAGCAATGTTTGGGAAAGATTAAGAAAATCACAGTGACACTGTTCATGAGCAGAGGTCTTAAAATGGCTATGTTGAAAATTTGGTGACAAAAGTCCATAAAATGACTGTGTTATGAGTGAGCATTGTGCAGTTTCCATGCACCCTCGTAAGTTTGTGAATTTGTAACATTTTGTCCAGATTTTCACCACTGGTATTTTTCCACACTTCCTTATGAACAGTACAGCTGTCATTTTTCACACCATGGCCAAAATGTGTTTTCACACTTCCAGCGCAGAAATGTGTGGTCGCTGTGGGAGATCACTGTTTGGGACAGATAAAGAAAATCACAGTGACACTGTTCATGATCGGAGGTCCCAAAATGCCTCTGTTGACAATCAGCTGTAAAAAATCCCAAACTAATTACATTACTGGTGTGCATTGCACAGTTTCTAAGCACGCTCAGACTTCACCAGTTTTTTTAATATTTTCACTGCAGATTTTCAACATTGCCATTTTTTACACCTCCCCATGAACAGTACAGCTGTCATTTTTCACATCCTGTTCGGAATATGTTTTTGCACCTGTGATGATAAATGCCGTAGTCGCTGTGCAAAAGCAGCTTCCGGCTAACAAACTGATATTGCCACTGTTCATAAGGTGGGGGTCACAAAAAAAACATTTTGAAAATTTGAGTGAAAATACCAACGAATGCCTGAGGCATTAGGGTTTCCGACCATAATGCCCCACCCTGTAGAGAATGACAGGCATCGGGGTGTGACTTGGGATTCTCGCCTATAATGCTCATACCATTCCACACCCTGCAGCCAGTGAGAGGCATCAAGGTGTGCCTTGGACTCTTCGGCCCCATAGTTCACCCCATTCTCCTATACCGCACCCATCTCACCGTATTTCCTGATGGAATGGGGTGTACATAAGGGCCAAAGACCCCAAGGCACACCGTGACACTTGTCGGTGTCTGCAGGGTAGGGTGTGGTGAAATGGTGTGGCTGTTATGCCTGATGACCCAAAGGCACACCCCAATGCCTGTCAGTCTCTGCAGGGTGGTGGTGGGGTTGGCTTCAGTTCAATACTTCACTGCCATTCCTATTATGCAGCTCTGTAATTCCTACACTATCAATGCCAATGCCAGCAAGCAAACATTCGGCATTGACAAATGCTTGTTAAATTAATTAAAATCAGGTAAAAAGACCCCAGTGCAACCACAAAATCTCGACCAGAAACCAATTACTGTACCACTCAAAGCAAAATCCAATTAGAAAATACCAGAAGGCCCTCATAAGGACCACATAAAGTTCACTTAGTCCTCTTTAACTTATTATAGTCCCAACAAGAGAATCCTTGGGAAAATCCTTGTTATGCACCCAACTCACTGTATTGGTTCCTTTGAAGTCTTTTTAAATTCAAATAAATTCTTGTTGTTCTGTTTTCCTCTGTTGAAAAAAGGTGGCAAAAGATGGATAAAATTCAGTTCTTAATTTCTTTCTTTTATCTTTTATTTTTCCCCTTCCATATAAGAAGGATACCTTTGATAAAATTGTGACAAGGTGTCCTTCCATACACGGGACAAAAAAGAAGGATGTGCTTGCTTCAAAATGTCGCTTAAAACACCAGAGCAACATACTATGTAATTTCATTGCAAGTGTTTATCTTCCTTTTCAGCCCCAGTTTTTCTCCTAGAACTTGTGCTCACAACGATCCTCGTTAGCTCGAGAGATCCAGTCAAAGGATTAAAAAAACTTGCAACACACTTTAAAAGAAATCCTGACCAAGCTGCTAAAAAGCAAAAATGCTTTAGCCAGAAAACCTTTTGCACATGCTCCTTGCATTTAAAGGATTTCAAAATGGCACTCATCATCCTTCTAACTATTAAAGATCCATGTCCAATGGAGTTTTTGGGTGATGTCCATGGACCAAGAAAAATGGTGTGTACTCTGTACTGTTGACACAGGGGCTTGTGTTGTAGGCAAAGTGAACAAAAGGAACAAAACTGTCCCAAGTGTCATGAGTTTCATCCAGATACTTGGAGAGAGTGTTTAGAATGGTAGACATCATTCTTTTACTTTGTCCATTGCATTGCAGGTGATAGCTTGTTGTGAGAATTTTTTTATGTTGAGGAGTTTACAAGTTTCTTGAACAATGGTTGAAAGACAGTTAGAGCTCTGTCTGAATGTAGAGACTAGGACAGAGAGGGGGGTCATGATTGAGACCTTTAAGTATCTGAAGGGAATAAATAAGGTAGAGGGTAACAGCTTATTCAAATTGAAGAAGGGAGTTAACATGAGGGGACATAGCCTAAAACTGGAAGGCGGGCAATACAGAGGTAATGTCAGGGGCCAGTTTTTCACAGAGAGGGTGGTGGAGGCCTGGAACAAGCTGCCGGAGGAGGTAGTGGCAGCTGAAATGGTGGAGGGGTTCAAGAGGGCTTGGGATAGATTTAAGGGGTTGGCAAAAGAGGATGGAAGCATAACAGAAGGGGGGAGGTAGGGTGTTGGACAGACTAGATGGGCCGAGGTGCATTTCTCTGCCTTCACATTTCTGTGTATCTGTGTACGACGGGATACCATGGTGACAGATAATTATGTTGAGGCAAGCATTTGCTATTGCAGCAGTTTTGATGTCTTGTGGTAGAATTAGTTCTAGGTATTTTGTAAGCCAGTCAACAAAAACAAGAATGTATTTGTTGCCAGAGTCAGAGCATATTGGTAAAGGTCCAAAAATGTCTGTGCTAACTCTTTAAAATAGTTCTGTGGCTACAGGCATTGGAATGATGTGTGCCTTTGTTGGTTTGGCAGAAGGCTTTCTTTGGGAGCAGAGCTGGCAGGATTTCACAGATTGGACAATGTTCTTGTTCATATGAGGCCAGAAGAAATGGACCCTTGTCTTTTCAAGAGTTCTGTATGACCTCTAGAAAGTGGAGAGGCATGAGTGGACAGAAGAACTTCATTAATTAGAGAGGCAGGCACAATTAACTGTACATTAGTTCTATCTGTGTGATGGCTCTTGCCTTCATTGGTCCAGTTATGGAAAAGCACACTGTCATTGAGGAAGTATTGTGAGGCAAGGAAAAGTACATCCTGGTGATGTTGCTTATGTTGCGGTAGATTTACACACTCTAAGTGATTATGTCTGTGAACTGAGAATCTGCTCTCTGCTGTGTTTTGACAGTTGCCAGGGAAAGAGCAGATGCAGAGGAGGTGAGAAGCTCTTCAGCTGATTGCAGTAATGGAAGATTTGTGCTTCTTTCTGAAGAAGCAGCTGGAAGCAGCAAAGCAACTTGAGTTGCTATAGGAGTGTCCACAGGAAGCACATCTGTGGTGTGGTATGGAAAGGAAGGGTTTGTAAGCAGCATTTTTTGTCTGTTGAGGATGATGCAGAGGGATAGCATCTCTGGCTAAGGGCATCAGCATTGGAATGAACTCGACCTGGTCTGTATTGAATGTCAAAATTGTAGCATTGCAGTATGGGAATCCAATAGGCAAACTTGCCTACTGGTTCCTTCATTTCAAACAATCATCTGAGGGCAGAATGATCAATGATAGCTCTGAATAAGGAATAGCGAAAGTAATAGTCAAATTTCTTTGGCAAATACCATGACTAGGCATTCTTTTTCTGTGATGCCATAGTTGGGATCAGCTGAGGAAAGGAGTGCCAGCATATAAAACAACTTGCTCTGTTGTGTCTTGCACTTGACATAGCACAGCGCCAACTGCAAAGGAACTAGCATTTGTGTAGAATTTGAAGGGTGGTTGAACATTGGGAAGGCCAAAATGGGAGCAGAGATCAGTTTGTCTTTTAAGGTATCAAAGGCCTCTTTGCATTCTGAAGTCCATGTATATTCACATCCCTTTTGGCGACAGTGGGGCTTCAATCTTGGCATAGTTACTGATGAACTTTTGTAATATCCAGACAAGCTTAGGAAAGCTGTAAGGTCTTTAGGTTCTGGATAGTCTTTGACTACTGAGAGCTTGGCTGGGTCTGAGAGATGCCTTGAGAACTGACAACATGTCCCAGGTAATGAGTTTGATGCTGTATGAAACAACATTTCTCTGGGCGAACCTTTAGGTTGGCTTGTTGGAGGCATTCAAACACTTCTTTGAGGTGTCGGAGATGCTTTGGAAAAGTTCTCCTGAAGACAATAACATCATACAGGTAGACTGGGCAAGATTTCCAAGACAACCCACATTGTATGACTTCCATAAACCACTGAAATGTAGCTGGACTATTCTGAAGCCCCATAGGCAGTTGTTTGAATTCGAAAAGTCCCAGGTGACACTGCCAGACTGTGTATGGAAAAGAAGCTGGATCAATGCAGACTTGGTAGAACCCACTTTGAAGATCCAGAGTGGTGAAGTAAGTTGAGCAGGCCATGCCAAGACTCTCTAAGGCATCCTGTGTTGTGGATAAAGGATGAGCATCCAGAACCGAGCAGGCATTGAGCTTTCTGTACTCCACTACAAAGTGACACCCTGTCCTTCTTTACCACTAGCAGGCATGGTGCACCCCAAGGACTTGTAGATTCATCAGTGATGTCTTGTTCAAGCATGTTTTGATCATGTCCTCTAGGACATGTTTCTGTTCATGTTCCACCTTGTAGGCTCACTGATGGATTGGCTTCGATGGCTGGCACCTCAATGGTGTGTTGCAAGATACCACAACATCCGAGCTTGTTATGGACACCAACAAAGACATCTAGGTAGTCCTCCTGGAAATTCAAAAGCTGTTGTTTCTCTGCTGGAGATGCTGGGAGTCTGGAAGAGGATAGTCGCTTACCCTGGGGAGGCTGGAGTGGTGGTGATAGCACAGACAGGAATAGAGTTGGTGGAGCCAGGCTGAGGTTCTTGCATGAGAGGGAGCTGGTCTCCAGTAGACAAGCAGACAAATTTTCTGACATTGGCACCCTTGGAGATGATGACTGACTCATCTGTAAAGTTACAGCACTTTTAGAATACTGTGCTATCATGCCAGCTGACAAGGTGTTTTCCAGGAGAAGACCTGATGAATGCAAAGTGGAGGATCCCATGATGATGCCAACAACACCTTGTAGGAGCGGCAAGCAGCTGAGTGGCTTTATGAACATCACTGCATGGGAGGGCGGCTTTTTGCTTTGATCTACTGGACACCACCCAGCAAACGGCTGATCAGTGTCCTGATCAGCCTGCCTAATGTCATCCACTTTCGGTTTGCTTGTGTGTGCTCCCCCTCTCTAGTTGCAACACATCACAACATTTTTGGGAGGGCAAAGCCCATGGTTCAATCCAGGAAATAGCCCCACCCTCATTCCAAATATAAGCCAGCCCCTCACAGCATTCCTCACTCAGAGTTTTTGTTTTGCTTCTGGGTGGCTGGGTGGTCCTTGTGGCTGTGCTCTCCCCTGCTTCTTTCCCTGCTTGTTTTCTATTGCTCATCCCCTCTTATTCTGCCTTGCCTGCCATTGTTTCCTCCTCTTTGGTTCCCCTTGTCTGTGTTCCCTGTTGCTTTTTCTCTCATTTGTTTCATTCCCCCCCCCATTGTTTGCTCTGGTGTTTGCCCCTTTCCTCACTTGTTTTCTGGCCCCCCTCCCCTCCTCTCGTTGTTTGTAGTTGCTCTCCCTCTCTTGCTTTACCTGCTCTTTTGGGCTTTTCTCCCTCCTAGGAGCTGCCGCTCTGTTCCTCCTACTGCTTCCAGGTTTACAACACAGCCACATCCCCTGGCTTTTGCTACAGCTGCTACTCCTGCACCCCTGTGCATGTTACTCTCGCTGGGCTTGCTGACTCCCTGCTGGACTCTTCGCTGCATTGCTCAGCCCTTCATGTCTTTACCTACTCGAGGCTCAGTTACACAGTCTACTTTCTGCAGTACTCAATGAACCTTCAGCTGCTGCTCAGCAATTCACTTATCATTCAGTTGGGGGTCATTAGAGAGAAACTGGCTGAACCTGGGTCGGCATCCCGCAGGATGCCTCCAGCTCACCATTTGTGGCTCTGACCACTGTTATAACTGTCAGCAAAAGCTCAGTTCACTTTCTAGAATCTATGGCTACCTGAATTTCTCTTTTTTCTATTACCAGGTTAGATCACCAGTGATTCCCTTGCCTCCTTCTCAGACTCGCACCAATAACTGGTATCATGTTAACCAGGACATCAGCCATACTTTTTTAAATTTAACAGAAGGCAAGTATAGAATCAGCTCGGCTCATTACGATGGACTTTATACTGCAGCCACATTTCTTGCAGCCCTAATGGTCTCCGCTTCGCTGGGATCTATGTTCCATTCGATTAAATGCTTTCCTTGTTCAATCCATTTGACAAAACTCCTCAAGTACTCTGCAATGTTTCCTACAATGAACCATATTCACTTAAGTGCTTTGTCTTTGTGCTGTACTGCCGTCTTTTCACTATACCAATTTTAGAAGCAGGAACCCTCTCCCTGCATAACACTCCCCCTACAACAGCTAATCACCTCAAGACTCCTAGATTTACAAGATTCATGTATTTATGGGGATTTGAAGCTAGTTACAGGGGACTTCTTTCATAGACTTGTATTTGTTATACAGAACAACAGAGGAATTCCACTCCATAGGAAACAATGTAATATACAGGACAACTCAGGAAAGCACACTGGAATTCTGTCAAAATATACCAAATCAGTCTGGGAGCACTATTACCTCTCCTCAACGCCCTCATCATTGGTCAGCTTAGTACCTACAATAATTTCTCCTTTCTATTCCTATTCTATCAAGGCACACTTCCTACTGACCTCTCCAGTATAATACTAACTTATGTGGCTAGCAATTGGGACAAATCAGTCTGGGCTCTGTTCATTTAGAACTAACTGTCCCTGCCAACCCATAGCCCTACACAGGTTTATCATCTCAAGGAGATATTCCTATTTTTCAGGTATCTTTATTTAATCACCCCACTTTCATCAGTGGGTTCCAAACATTAGGCAGGCTCATGGCTCAACAGATTTACTAAATCTGAAGAAGTTGCAGGAGTCAGGCTGACCTAATGCGTTCCTTGTTTATTTACAGGCTTATGGTTACTTTTATACTCCCTTACCTTTGTCTCAAGTGTAACCCCCAGGTGGCGCTATCCCAAGGGCTACTACCCCAGCCTGTGTAACTACTAACAGGTTCAGGGGCCTAGGTTCTATGGCAGGTGCCTTCACCCAGAGGTCAGGGTTTGCTGTAATTAGACTAACTTGGTCACAGCCCTCTGGGACACTGAGACCCCTTTTATTCCTACTAGTGGCCCACACAGTACACCATGAGTATCGTCACTATTTACACTTACCCCAGGACTGGCTCGGTCAGCTTGACTCTGGGGACCCTGTAAAACAAGATGTTGCAGTACAATAGCCACAGTACAATACTTTAACATAAACAAACACCACAGTCAGTGTAACTTTGCTGAAACAAACAGATCTGATTTATTTTAGGAGCTGCAACAAGGAAAGGGGAAATCAGGTTAATTAGGTTAGACACATTAATAATCACAGTACTGTGTGCATATTCAGAGTCCCAATTGTCACTCTACTGGGTACCCAGGATGGTGGGGGGCTAGCCAGAATCAGTGCAGCTGGTTGGGGCCCTGTGATGGAAAAACACTTGCACAATACCCAACTGTAATCCGGAGCCGGATGGCTCAGTTCATGAAGAAAGGAAGAAAAAGAAATCAGATGAAACACTTGCAATTTGATAATCAGATGGCAGTGAGCTACCCTGATTTGTACTCACAGATTCAATGCTGAAAATTGGATGGGATGCAGATTGTCCTGGATTGCCAGGAGAAACAGAATAGCTGGCCCAGCCCTTGTGGCAGGACTCACTTGCACTCAATGCAGGCAGATGCAGTCTGAGTGATGCTGGCTATGACTTCCAGCTCACTGCACATTTTATATGTACACAGAACACTACCAGGCAAGCAGCTGGTCACTTCCGGAGATTGAACCTGACTACAGAGGCCTTCTTCTCTGACTCAAACTCGGATTCAGTCCAAACCCTGCTAGGGAATCACACTCCCAGCACTGCACACAGTTCACAACATGGGGAATTACTCAGAGTTCAATTGCCACAAGCACTAAGCACATTTATATGTAAAGGTCACTTACTGTACCAGACCACAGAGTCCTGACAGGCCGATCGCAATTCTGCACACTTTCAGTCTTCTTCAGGTTAAGTCTGGTCCCAAAATGACTTCTGCTCCTTCTATCATTCTGAAAGCTCAGATGCAGTCTGAATTATGCTTACTAGCAGCTGCAGGCCGACTTTGGGGCCTCACACGCGCTTCCCACGCGAACAACTGCACAACAACAGCTGCACAAACTCACAGGGCCGTTTCCCCCTCAGCTTCCAACTTCAAACACAGTTCTCTTCTGCCCCAAACCTCAGGGCACTTCAGCATTGCTTCCTCTTCGGAATCGCAGTCCGAAAATCAAGGTTCCTCTTCGGAGTCGCTGTCCGAAAATCAAGGTTCCTCTTCTTTACTTCTTCTCCATGCTTGTTTTGCCCATGATCTAGGCCACAACAATGGCTTTCCTTTTTCTCATAAAATTCAGATACTTGGTCCAAAAAAACACAGTCCTTTTCTCTTCCTCCAGGAGAGCTGACAACAGACAGTCCTTTTTCAGGCCTCCCGCATGGTTCCCACGCTGCCCCGTGGGCAGCAGATCCACGAGCTGCTCACTCTTCCAGCTCCATGCTCAGACTGACTCTCTCAGCAGGCAGTCCAGGCATTTCCTCCAAATCCAAAAGGTTTCAATTGGCTGAGCTTCCTTGTCAGTCACAACAGGCTCCCTCTACTGGCGAAAAAAGGTGCCAGGATCTAACCTACATTTCCCAGAGGCTCTCTTCATACAAGCCCCTTGTGGCTGGCTCCACTTGAGAGTCCAAGTTCTGATTTGCCAGCAGGCTCCATTCTAAGGAACCCCTTCCCATTGATTGGACCCCTTTAGCAGTTCAGATCCAAAATGGAGGGGCAAAACACACAGAGTCCCAGCTGCAAGAAAGGCAGGTTAGACAAACTGTACTGTCATTAATACTCTAACAAATTACCAGCAGATAGTTACATCTTTTGAAAGGGCTCCCCTTGCGCATATAGCGACTGCAGAATGGAGCAATTTGTCAGCAGCTCGAGCAGGACTCGAGCAGGGAAACACACAGTCCCCCCATACAAATTAATTATGTCTGCAAGCAGACAGCTCTTAAAGAGAGAGTACACGGAGGCACTAGGCACTTTCACTCAATTATCTTTTTAAATCGGCTGAAATACAGGACACCAGCTGGGTGGGGAGCATTTAGGCTCACCCAAGGAAGGCTTTTTAGTGACCCTCATTTGTAGGAAGGTTACACAAGGAACTGCGAATATCATCGAAGTCCATCTTCAACCACTTTCTCCACACTACAGCTGCCATCAGCACTCTGGGAGTGGTGCATCGCATCAGTTCTTCTAAGGACCGACTGTATCATCACACCTGGACCTCTGCTTCCTTGTTTGCTAACCTAGAGCCACCATCATGCTTCTTTGTTCTGCCAATAACTTGAAGTTCAATCTCTATGGAAACCATCTGACACATGTACCATTTGAGCATCTGCCATTGTCCGTGGACATTGGTGCCATTCCTCTATAGCAGTTTTATGAACTTCCTACATACCTTTACATCGACTCAATGCTACTTACTTCTTTATCATCACTCCCAGGAGGGCAACATGCACTTCTTAATTCACTAAGTCTGTCATCTATGCTAGCATCCTGCCACCAAACATACAGAGGTAAAGCGTGCTGCCATTATGAGACCAAGCTCTTCTTCACTGTCATATCTTCCATACCTCTTCATAAACCTGGAAAACATTTCTCTCCTTCACACACCGGCTCCAAGGATAAGTTGCAGATGGCCTTCCTCATCTCCTTGTCAAACAGCCTGCACTCTTATTTAGTAAATTGTAGCAACTTCTTTCCTTTTCACCACCCTAACCAACAGCCCTCAGGCATCCATCTACTTAACTTGTTCCTCCAGGAGGCCTACAAGTGTGGGTAGGTGTCCTCCGTCCAAAAGGATGGGAGTCTCCACTTTCACTCCATCTCACCAACTCAAAGACGGTCTTCAGTGAAGCCCCTCGGATGTCTTCCTACATGCGTCTACTCTAAGGAGAAGGTTTTCAGGAAACCCTTGGACTTCTCCTATCATCTCTATCTCTTTGTTCTGGACTGTTTTCATGATCCAAGGATAATCAAGGACAGTCTTCAGGGAAATCTCAGACATCCTCCTCAGGCTCAAACTCAATTCTGTCTCCAGACATTCTGTCCACATTTCTCGTCTACTATTGATTTCTCCAGTCAGACTTAACTTACCTGAAGTTTCCTTCAGAACTTACTTGTTCCATGCTGCCTCGCAAGAACCTCCTGGCCTTCACCTTCAGCCTAACGTCCTCGAGACATTCTGCTTCATCAAGACATTTCATGACCTCTGAATGGATCTTCTTCTGTCTCAGCATCATGGTCTCTCCATTCCTGTCCTCCAGTCTTGGACCCTCCATCCAACCACATTTATTCTATCCTCAGTATAGTAACTGGCTTCTTGGCATCTCAGAGACTTGTGCACCATCTCATTTGTGCTACGCATCTCCTGTTTATTGGTATTCAGTCTACTACCTTCCTTACACTTGATCCAGTCTCTTCAATGCCTACTACCATATTCTGTTCCCATACTGGAACACTGCCAAAGCATTTCACTTCAGCTATGACTGTGGCATCTCCTTATCTGACATTCCTGCCATTATCATACTGAGTATATCTGCTCAAAGGGAAACATTCCAATGTTCTAAGCCATCTCGACCATGATGAATTCCATGTTCTGAGTTACCAGCATCTTCTCCTATGATCAAGTCATATGTCCTGTCACTTATTCAGTTTCTGCTGAAGACTCTGTCTCATCACATTTTGTCAGCAAGTTGCCTAATCATTTAGCCAGTCTACCTAATGATCATATCTACCAGCATGATTCATCGATTTCATCATAATCTCTCCAGCTACTCAATTCAACCGAGCTATAACTGTGTTACTTTAAATTTCCATTCATAGGTTCAAATCAAAATCCTCAGCAAGTCAAGCCTTACAAGGACCATTGTACCAACAACTCATCATGACTTGGAAAAGATTCTCTATCATACCTTTAGTCATGCCCTAACAGGTCCTCCCATTACTCATGACAGCTGATGCTTCCAAAACATTAATTTTGCTGTATCCATCAGAAGCCATTCCCTCAACTCATATGTCTCACTGTCAAAGAAGGACTCCTCTAGTTATCCTCAGCATCCCATACCTCTTATTATGAAGTCTCAGACACTAGTATCTCATCTCAGACCCAGCTATCATCAGATGTCCCAGATAAACCCAAATCTTCTTATCGTTTATGAAGAACTATTCATCATCAGGCAACTCCAACTCGCATTAAGTCGTCTACTTCTAACTTCAAAATTTATCACGCAGCAACGCTTACCACATTATCATAGCATTAGTTTTCTGGCATTTAACCTTCACACTGCTTCATTTCTGTTGAGTTTTTCCCTTATTTTTCAGCTGTGCATCTCAGCTAATTACTTCTCAAAAACTTATCAGATAATCTATGGAACTCCTTATGTATAACATTCCTTCTGTGACATTTGACCTACACAGAACTAGAGTTTTTAAGGTTGTTTTCTCATCTCTGATTGTATTTCTTATCTAATTACATCATTAATTTCTAACATTCATATGTAAAATGTTTTAGCTCTAGGTTTAAAACAGAGCTGTTAGGAAGCCTGCATTATTCTTTCTGAGGAAGGACTATGTGTAGTTCAAAATTCTGTGAAAGTCTGTTGGTCCAATAAAAGGTATTAAATCACCTATTTTGTGCACATTATCTACATAATTGAGAATCCTTCTATAACCACTCTCAGACCATCACTTCTTCAAGTTCTCAAATCTAATCATGTCCAAGTCAGATGTCTTACAGAATGGACTATTCATGCCTGATTCTGAACTGCAAAGCCAGAAAGCAAGTGTTCGTCTACAGACCTTTTGAGACTTTCACCATCATAATGGACCCCTTATCTTGAGCAAGGAAATAATCAGATATTTAGGTTTATCTCCTCTTAGTATGTCTAGAGGACAGGTAGGTCAGTAGCCATGGGTCCTCAGATGTTTCCTCCACAGGGTTTTTTTCTCTTCTGCATGCTACTGTCCACACTCTCCATGAGTTGGAGGAGGTGACTTTTTAGGCCTTCTATTCCCTAATCACTGCCCGGCTTCCCTACTGAGGGTGGGAATAGAGATAGGCCAAAAAGATTACATATACACAAGCACAATACGCTATTCCCCAGCATTGACTGGGAGGGCTATGCTCGTGGTTCAATGTGGAGAATAGCCCCTCCCTCATTCCAAATATAAGCCAGACCCTCAAAGCATTCCTCACTCAGTG
This sequence comes from Neoceratodus forsteri, assembly GCA_016271365.2. Lineage (NCBI taxonomy): Eukaryota > Metazoa > Chordata > Ceratodontiformes > Ceratodontidae > Neoceratodus > Neoceratodus forsteri. The sequence continues at coordinate 675,886,699 of CM057450.1, read as the reverse complement.
TTTTTGTTTCTCTCCATCCTCCCCAACCTCTTCCTCCTCTGCCACTCTACTCACCCTCAGTGCTGGGCCTTCTGTTCCCTAACTACCACCCAGATTCCCTACTGAGGACAGGAATAGAGACAGGCCAAAAAGATTACATCTGTACAAGCACAGTACACTGTTCCCCAGCATTGAACTCTAAAATGAAGTTTTAAGGCTGCCCATGCTATGCGTACCTTGTATTATATAAAGAAATCTTTCTTCTGTGTCTTTCTCCGCACCTCCTCTCTGCTTTGTGTCCACCCTCTTCTACCAGGTGCCACCCCTCCACTGAGGACCCCTCCAGCAGCCTCTTGTTTTAATACTACTTTATATCTTGTATCTTGTATCTCGTAGTACTATGTTTTTATCTCATCTCTAGCACTATTCACTTTGTGTATGCACACAGGTTGACCACTCCAAGGGTAAGTATCATTCCCACAACATTATCCAGTTAGCAAATTCACAAACAGCCAAGTTTCAGAGTCGTGCTTAGCAAGTACTGGCTACAAGGGAAGAATCAGTGAAACACTTACCAGACCATCACCTCAGTCTCCTCCCATTCCAGTGTAAAGCCTCACCTTGGTTGTGCTAATGCTTACTTAATTTTATCAGCTGATAACTTCTCTAGTTGTTCTACTGCTTTGTGTCCCCCCTCCTGCCAGGTGCCACCCCCCACTGAGTGATCCTCCCTCAAAGCCCCTTGTTTTAATACTACCTGCCAACATCAGGGGGTCCAATCCCCATGTTAGCATTCACAAGTGCCCCCCCTCCCCAAGCAGTGTGGGACACTGGGGAGCCCACCCGCAGTGTCCCCAAATTGCATTCAAATTTCTTAAGTCAAACAAAACTGTTACACAATGTCTTTTTTTAACCTAAAATAATAAAGAAAACCATCCCTCATCAACCCTCCACTGAACACCCACTATCCCACACACCCCTTACCCTATACTTACCACTGGAGGTTGTACGCTGTCATCTTCTGTGAACTGGGACATGTCTGCACTCTTCAAAGCTGAACTGTGAACTAAGGAATAAAGGTAAGTGCCATATAATGTATTTAATGACGTTTTGAACTTATGTTCATAACTTCACCATTTTTAGGAATTTTTTCACCAGATTTTCAAAATGGCCTTTTTGGGACCCCACCTTATGAACACTGACACTATAATTTCATTAATCAGGCCCGGAAGGTGATTCACAGTTGCTGCATGAAATCACCTTTAGGGACTGAGCAACGAAATTTCACTAACAGTATTCACTGTGGGGTCCCAAAAGGGCCATGTTGAATATTTGGTGAAAAAATTCCTAAAAGTGGCCCAGTTATAAGCATTCCTTGAAATTGTTCTATGCACGTGCATAACTTTCTTAATTTTCAATATTTTTACCTCAGATTTTCAACACAGTCATTTATCCACACCACTTCATGAACAGTACAGCTGTCATTTTTCACATCCTGTCCAAAATGTATTTTTGCACCTGTGGTGCAGAATGGTATTTTGGCATGGATTTGAAAATGTTCACCCACGGGGTTTATGAGATGGGGCCATAAGAAGACTTTGTTAAAAGTTTGGGGTCAAAATATTAAAAACTGAATTTATCAAATAACATTGTTTGCAGGGATGTCCATTGCCCCACTGGGGACCAGGTTGCCTTACTGTGCCAGTGGGCTGAGTTCAGGTGTGAACTCGGTGAGCTGGTTTAATGGAACAAGGCTGATGGGGGAAGGTGCTGCACCATGCAGCGCCAGACCGAGCCTGGGTAGGGATGGGAACTGTAGTCCTACCGACCACAACACCTGGTACAACAGCATTACCAGTGGCAAACTTTTGGCATAGACAAATGCTTGTTTGTTGTCTGTCCCTGTCTTTTCTGGGTCTGCCTTGTCTGCTCCATTTTGTTTCTTTTGGGTGTTCCATTTCTCACTCCTCTCAGAGCCGTCTCTCTCCCATCAACAGCACTTCCGGGTCCCCCAAGCTACTGTAGTGCTCCGTTTCAGCTGTGCTGTGCATGCAAAACTGTATATGATTTGTGTACCTGTCACCTTTCTTCATTGAATAGTATAGGAGTGTTCCACCACCTAGTAATAACCGTTCCCCCACCTCAAAATCTGCTATTTCACCAGTGTCATTAAGTACTGTGTACACTATGCCATTTTAATGTTTTTTCTTACTTTGAAATTTTCTTTCTTTTAATTGAGAAAATGCTATGTTATATTACATTAATCTTATCAGGTCCAGGTTCAAGGTCAGTGGAATGCTACACAGGATTTAACAATTTGTGACCTCAAACTAGAAACAGGCTTCAGGGTATTAAACAAGCCAAAACATAGACTAGCAGTTTTGTGCTTAAAAGCACTAGTCAGCTGTGATAATGCACAACACATTACACAACTTTAGTAGCAAAATGAAAAATGCTTCCTTTTTAATGTGCTTTGAATGTATAAACCGCAATTGAAATAAAAAAATGTTCCGTTTATCAGTTAGACTTCTTAAATCAGGTGTCTTTGTATGGATTTAACTGTTTCTCTTTAAATTCAGTACATGGTCTCAGGGCACAACAAGGCTATTATAATGTCATCAGCATTTTAGAAAGCCTGCAAAGCATTGCAGCAAGTGAGGATTTGCTTAGTAACCTTAAAGGCTCGTTCACATGGCGACTGATGTACATTAGCGCCATGTAATTCGCACTGCCATGCCTGCTGAAGCACTGTGGAGCAGCGTTCAAACAGCATGGCACTGGAGCACTGGAGTGTGCTCCCTGAAGTCCCAGTGTGACCAGGAGGGTTCCGTAGGGGAAGGGGCGGTGGAGTTGGAGGTGACAGCACCACATGATCAGCTATGGATTTTTGGCCCACATTCAGCTAAAGATTGTTTATGCTAGGGTAAACATAGCTACTTGGGAAGTTGTTCTTTTTAAAAACCGAGGGCTACAAATAGGAAAAAACAACATAGTTTCTGAATCCAGTCGCAGCACATGGCATGCGCTTATGCATGTGCATAAGCGCATGCCCGGTGTCGCAGCTCGATTCTGAGACTGTGTTTTTTTTCTCCTATTTGTAGCCCTCGGTTTTTAAAAAGAACAACTTCCCTGAGTTCAGCTGTGTTTATACTGCAACCAATAACCTTTACCTGAACTCGGGTGGGGAAAAATAGTGTGTTAGCAGTGCTGAAGGAACAGAAGTGCAGGCTGGGAAAAGCCTGTCACAATGCTGTGTGTGGTGCAGGTGTTCAGATGGCCAGGTAAAATGGCCCAAAACACCTGCACCACAACCCGATCCCAAGAAAACAGTGATCGCTGGCACAATGAAACATACACCCCAAATGGCAAAACTGTGGTGTTCAGACATGCACAGCAGCAATGATCTTGTAGCAACAATCTTGTTGCTGTGCACCAGCAACAACGCCGAAGATTTGTCCATGTGAATGAACCTTAAGTTGTTATTCAACTAACACAATGCACCTGCCACATAAACCATACAAGGAAACATTCGGCATTGACAAATGCTTGTTATTATAGCTGCATGGGCAGAGCCATGCAGACATATTGCTGTCATCAGAAAAAGGGGTTTGAACTGCTAACAAAAATGCCTTTTTTGTTATGCAGGAGTGGAATGAAATCAAGTCCATGTTTTCTGCATTAACTAAACTGTGTCCCCCAGCTGTGTGTTGTTAGGAGGGAGTGGAATCCCTCTGCATTCAACAGATCTGCTGTCTAAGCTGGGTGTGGCATGGGAGGTGTCACCAAGAGAAACATAAGTAAGTCCCTTTTGAAAGAGCATCAAATGTAAACTGTGATCTTTCAAGCTTACACACACACACACTGACTGACTTTCATCAAAAGTAACCGCGCGAACACACAGACTGGCTTCCATGAGAAAATCAGCAAGCCATAAAAAAGGACATATCATTGCAAATTACTCTACTGATCCAAATGGGCAGTAAAATAGTTTAACAAACTCCTGGTAAATCACCATAAACCACCCGAGTAGCTCCAGAAACAACCTTTCACTTCAGAAGAACAGGAAATTCTGGCCCTGCCCACTTTAGCCAATTTCATGAAACAAGACATACCATTTGAAAGTCACAAAAACAGATATGAAAACAAGCATTTGTCAATGTTGAATGTTCGTGGCTTGCATTGTTGTTGTACGAGGTCCTGCTTGTACACATTTTACTATATATTAACCTAAGATAGACCAGATGTGATGTAATACAGTATGTCATTTGCAATGGCCTCCTGATTTTACACAGTTTTATACTGCTTTTAGCTGGTAGAGTAGAGGTGAGATGCAACATCTCGATTTTACTGTGATCCTGCTTTTATAATGTATTTTTCTAGAAATTCTGGGACAGATAATTTTAGATGAAACAACTCCTTCCAGTGGGGCTCTGCGGTAGGGACACGTGTTCTACACAGTTTTGCAGTACATTTACCCAGGATAACCCTGCTGAGATGCAATATCTCTTTTTCAATGCAGTCCTGTTTTGACACATTTTTTATTGCCTTTAGTTAAGATAACACAGCTCAAATACTATCTTGTTTTCAGTGAAATCATGCTTTCCCCAGTTTTTACTCTATATTTACTGGACTATGGAGCCTAGTCTGGGGCTCAGTTTATTACAAAAAAACTGTACCAGTTGCTCATCCTAAAGGAGCACTGCACTAAAACTGTAAGTCATATTTTAAATGTTGGTTCCAATTTTTTGCTGAGGCACGTGGACTACAGAAAAACTATCAGTAAGGTGTACCTTGAGAAAGAAGCATTAGATTTTCCAGGAAAATAAAGCATGTCTTTTTTTTTTTTATTACATGAACTTAGCAGTGGCCATTTTTATTCACATGACAAAGAAAATATTTTTTAAAATAAAACAGTTACCAGCCATTCCTTTAAGTCTGTTAAATGTGATGCAGGTTACTGTTGATTCGTGTACAGCTTGTTTTGCTGTGATCTCATATTTATGACGAGCATTTTTTTGTTTTATTAAGTAAAAAATACACTAGATAAATCCTGTAATATGCTATTGCTGAATACATGATGAGAGTGAGAGATTCAGATCATTTTGTCTGATGCAGTTAGGAATAGATTTCTTTGACTGGGCGACCAGGGAGGTAGATAAGAGAGGGGTGGTGGATGTGGCCTACCTCGATTTCAGCCAGATCTTCAACACGATCTCACATAGAAGGTTGGTAAATGAGGTGGGCACTCTGGGAGTGGACCCCAAGGTGGTAAACTGGGTCAGAAGCTGGTTGAGTGACAGAACACAGAGGGTGGTGATGAATGGCATTCAGTCTGTGGAGAGTGGTGTGACCAGCAGGGTGTCACAGGGATCCATGCTGGGGCCAATCTTTTTTAATGTCTTTATCAGCAACATTGCAGCTGGGCTCGAGAGGAAGGTATGCCTCTTTGGAGACAACACTAAGATCTGCAACAGGGTTGACACTCAAGGGGGGTGTGTGGAAAAAATGAGAAATAACTTAAACATGCTTTAGGAGTGGTCAAGAGTGTGGCAGCTAAGATTCAGTGCAAAGAAGCGCAAAATCATGCATTTGAGGCACAGAAATCCAAGGGAGAAGTACAAGATGGGTGGGGGGGAGAGATACTGACAGACATCAATCAAGAAATGGACCTGGGGCTAATCTTACATGATAATATAAATGTAATCAAACAATGTGACAAGGCTATGGGGAGAACCAGTGGGATGCTAGGGTGCATAGGGAGAGGTATCACCAGCAGAAAAAAGGAGGTGGTTATACCACTGTACAGATCACTGATAAGACTTTGTCTGGAGTATTGTGTCCAGTTCTGGACGCCACATCTCTGGAGGACACAGACAACATAGAAGCAGTCCAGAGAAGGGCAACAAAAATGGTGCAAGGACTGCACCAAAAGTCATATGAATAAAGACTAGAGGACCTCAATATGTATTCCCTGGAGAGGAGGGGGGATAAGATAGAGACATTCAAGTACCACAGGGGTATAAACAAGGTACAGGAGGGTAGTATCTTTCAGAAAATTAAGTGTACAAGTTCAAGGGGGCATGATATGAGACCAGAGGGGAGGTATGCACAGGGACAACGTGAGGAAGTACTTTTTCACAGAAAGAGTAGTGGATGCTTGGAATAGCCTCCCTGCGGAGGTAGTGGGAGCAAAAATGGTAGGGGAATTCAAGAATGCATGGAATAGACATAAGAGCGCTCTCACAATAGGGAAGAGAGAGTAAGCCGCAGGTCAACTAGGATATGTGGTATTGCATTAGGTAGGGAAAAGGGGCAGTCAGACTAGATGGGTCAGACAGTCCTTATCTGCCATCACCTTATATGTTTCTAAGTTTCTTAAGAGAAATTTTGCTACTCTGTATGAACTTCTGATGGCTTGCATAGTTCGTGATTTCCTAGTGTGAAAATGTCAAGCTGCAAAGTTCAAACTGATGAAGAATATCTTTTATTTTAATCAGCAGTACAATCTATCTCTCTGCTATGCAACCGATCATATGTGGGTTGTATGCTCTGGTCCCTGAATGGATGGTTATGCTCAAGTTAACTATGGGATCACTGTATCTTAATAAAACTATATTATATTCATACAGTTGTCTACTGGTGCTACAACAGTTTCATTTATTCAGAAGCTGGGTGCTTTGGGATTTGTACCTGTGATTCATGGAAATGAATGCCTTCTGGTGTTAGATTAGAATGTGGGTTCATCAAATGATTTGGGTTGTGGCAACTTGACTGCACATTTTTAATTACATTTTTTTTCTTAAACAAATGTTTTCATGAGATGTGTATGTATGGTGCTGATGTGCATGTACACGTACTTCACAATATGTTTACTGACATGCATGCTTTTGCTGATTTTATTTTCATTTTGCCTCATTTTACTAACTATATACCATTAAACACCTTTCTCTCAGCCCATGCTGCTTGATTCCTGTTTACCCCACTGCTTCCATTACCCACCACAATATCTATGTTATTACACAGAAACATAGAAACTGTTAGCAGAAAAGGCCCTCCTGGCCCACCAAGTCTGACATAAGGTCCCTACCTACTTTGCTACCATAGACCCTAACTGATCTCTGACCTTACCCCCCCCGACCTGTTAAAAAGGTCCTCTTGTATCTATCCCATGCATGTTTGAAACTTGTTTCCATGTCGGTACCCACCACCTCTGCTGGGAGGCTGTTCTAGATGTCCACCACCCTTTCTATAAAGAAATATTTTCCCATATCCCCTCTAAGTCTCCCCTTTCCAGCTTCGTATCATGCCCTTTGTCCTTGAGCATCTCTTTCTATAAAATATATCACCTTCCTGTACCTTACTGATACCTTTCAGGTATTTGAACAATTCTATCATGTCTCCTCTTTCCCTCCTTTCCTCTACAGAGTACATATTTAATTCCTTGAGTCCTTCCTCATAGGGCTTATTGCCCTTCTTCAGCAGTAATTAGAATTATCAAGCATTGCATTACCACTGTTTTACTATTTGTTACTCATTGGCTAGTAGCACATACAGTGCCATTCTCCCATCTCCACAATCAGTTGCCGAATGTCAGTTTATGATTGCCTGTATACTGCATCAGCTGTTGCAATATGCAGATGATAGTGAACAGTCATTTAGCAGCCGGCTAGGAAGGTGAGAGTAGTGTATGTGTAGGTCACTGCACGGAAGGCTGCAGTCAAATTGGGTAGCATTTTATAATAATAGTATTAGTTTTTATATTAATATAAGTGGACACTTTTGCTAACTGAATGTTTTCTTTTGCCTGTAGTGGTGGGATTCAAACAAGCTGTTCCTGGAAATATATTCCTTAAGTAGTGGGGTTTGAAAATGGGTTTAACAATTGTTATGGTTGTATAGTGGGTGGGGGATTTGCAATTGGACAGCATTGTTTAATTTTTATTTAGAAAATGGCCAAGAAAATCCCTGGCACCTGATTGGCTGAAAACACTCCAGAGGTGTGCAGGTATTTTTTAATAGAGCCCTCTGAAAAACTTGTGCCAATTTGGGATGCTCCATTACTTAGGGTATCATTTGGCACCCCAAATTTTCAAACTGACCAGCCCCCATTTTTTTCTGTTGCTTAGTGGACAGATTGGCGGCTGGCCAAGCACTCCCCCCAGTTGGTCTACACAACTCCACTCCCACAAAAGCCATTTACAAAAACACAGAAATGACACAGCACTTCTTTGTTAATGTGTAACCCCCCAAGGGTATGGTCTTACCTTGTCTTGCCTCCCGCTCTCATCGCTGCCAGTCCTGGGACTCCTTCTGCCTCCTAATTCTCCATCTGGCCCCAGTAATGTGTTTCCTTCAAGAGACTGGCTGGAGGAGAAAAGCCACAGACCTTCCACACCTGTAATGGGTGAACTGGCAGTCCACACATGCACAACAGTGTGCTTCCATTTTTAAACCACTCCTGTGGCAAGAATGAATGCTCTATCCATGCTCCCTATTCCCAGAATCTGCTAATTGTGGTCTGGAGACATGGAGAGGGTGGTTGAGGATTCCCTAAAGTATCTATTGTAACAGAGCCAGTGATTTCAGTGGGACTGCTTAATAAATATTAATGCCATACATGAATATTAATGAACTCCCTGCCTGCTGGTTGGGGACAGTGTAAAAGGTAACAGTGACAGGTAGGGGAGAACTTCTAAATCTTTGGCTCTGCACACCTAACAGCCACATATTCCCACAAAAAATAAGACAATTCCAAAAAGTACTTTGAAATTAAGCACTAAGTTTGGGGGGTGGTAGGAAACCATGGCAATCAAATCAAAAACAGACAGCTACAGTAAATGCAGACAGGAACTATTTTAGTTTAAAAAAAGTAATACTTTTAACCATTAAACATAAAAATATTTTTTCAAACACATAAAATAAAGTGGGCAATTTTCTAAGTGCAATAATACCCTACAGGGTGGGTGGTATTGGGCAATACTGGACCTTCCAGGGGCTATAAGGCCTTCTGCCTGTGGCATTGGGCCTCATTACACCCCTGGGCAGTCTGGTGTTTCCCACTACTGCCTAGTTTATCAACTGCTATCATATTTGCAGAAATATTTTGTCATATTTTTATCTGATTTTATGTATGTGTAAATGCCACAAGAATGCCACAGTTAATGAAAGGGTCACATAGGGAAAGAGACTGTATTACAAAATGTTTGACATTCCTCTGTGACCTGATGGAAAGCTTGCTTGACAGGAAGCAAGATTACATTTCAAAGGCTGCTCAACAAGGATGTGCCAGAAAACCATCACCCATCATAAAATGTTCACTCAAAGCAGGATGCTTTGGAAACAGGATTTGGGAAATAGCCATTCTTGAAGGCTAGTGTGAATTATCGTACAGGTGTTATATTGTCACGGAGGTGGGACATCAAAGGCATCCAGGAAATTGAGCTGTGGGAAATAAATATAATAATTCCCTCAAATTTTGGGAAAGAGCAAGACAGACTCCTACTAACCTAAAAGATAAGGCCCCACCTAAAAGAAAGCATGGGAAAAGACTGCCAGCTGGGAACAAAAAGGTTTTCAGACTGAAACAGAGGGTATAAAAATCCCTCACATCAGAAGCTCAGAGCTTTTTGGCATTGCATTTGGACACTTGTTCCTGACCACAGAGAGAAGCATGTCACACACCAAGCCAGACTGAAGAACCAGTGAATGCTACAGAAAGACTGAAACTTTTGCAAACCCATTTATTCTCTAGACTTCAATCATCCACAAACCAGGTAGAAACTAGACAGCTAAAGGTTTGCAGGGCATTTTTCTTTTTTATATTTTCACCTTTATTTTTGTTATTCTGTAACCATATTCCTAAACATTTTGTTTGTAAAGTTTGTATGATAGTCATTTAGATTTTAGTAAAAGCATTTCACTTTTAAAACTCTTTGTGAGTGATTTTTGTGTGTGTAGAGGTAAAAATGATTTATTCAATTCTGAGACCAACCTGTAGTTGTTAAAGTGCCACCATTTGCTACCAAGACTAGGTTCCTAAAAAGGGAAGTATGGGTACCTTTACATAGGGGAGATACACAGGTCTCGGGAGGAGTCTATGGGGGGAACTAGTTGCTGAACACCCAGTGGGAGAGGATGAAATCAGGGTTATGAGGGCAAATCCGAAGAGCTCATAATGCCTGGGTCTTCCACCTCAGTACAGCAATCAAGGAGAGTTCTCACCTAGCTACAGACTTAAGACTGTACTGTATTTTTACCCTGATTATAGAGAGAAATCCCTGGGACCATGTGGCGGGTGTTCAGTCATGAACTCAGCTAGCACTCTAGAAGGACACTTGGAGGATATTCCTGCCCCCCCATCATGGATTATACTTGGGGGAGGGCACTGTAAGCTCAGTGGACCTGGACCCCAGGAATGGGTTCATGACAGATCTGGTGGCATAGTGTTGCAATCTGAGAGATATTGGTGGCACAGGCATAGAGGTTGGATTCGAGGCCAGTGTATCAGACTGATAAACTGAATATAATACACATACAAAACAGGGCAGAGATTTGGAAACAAAAAACAATTTGGTTACAGTATAAAGTTCCCTATCCTGTTTTTTTTTTCTCAGTGTAAGTGTAGCAGTAGTTAGGGAAGAATATGGTTTCCAACTACAGCAAATACGCTGCAGACCACCTAAGGTAGTTGTGTCAGGAAAGAGGGGTCCAATATGAGTGCTGAACCAAAAAGAACCTTGTGGAGGCTCTTGTGGCAGCCGATGAGCAAGCAGTTGTCCCAAACCTCAAGTCATGGCAAGTGACTGAAAGGGACCAGACCTTGGGCATGGGGGTGCCAAGGGATGTCACAGTGTCTAGTCCCAGAGTGGAGGGCAGCAAGACCAGAGGGAACCCAAGTCACAGCACCAGGGGAAGGTCACCACAGAGCTGGAGATGGAAGAGATCAGGCTGCAGCTGGAGTTGAGGAAACTGGAGATGCAAGAAAGACAACAACAGAGGGAACTTGCCATACAAGAAAGGCAGTTTCAGAGAGAGTTTGAACTGGAGAAGCTAAGACTCCAATGACTAGCGCCAAAGAAGGTAAGTGGCAGGGGTGAACCTGAAACTCCAGGGCTGGGGTATAAGTTAAATTCCAATTATTTATTTATTAAATTTTGGTGACCAGGTAAGCCCACTGAGCCTCGGAGGTCCCTTTTTCAGGGGCGACCCAGGAATTACATAACACAGGAGACAAATAAAGCATTAGTTCGGGTTACAGGAATCACAACACAGTTATGATGTCAGTACAGAAGCATAGCAGTACAAATGGAATAAATAGGTAGATCAGCAGTAATAACATAGTAAGAATATTAGAAGTTTAACATGTAGTTTAAAACAGTGGTGGAGGATAGGACCTGGTTAGTCATTTATCTCTAGGTTCCTATCAGGAGCCAGTGCAGGGACTGGCAACCGCTAGGTGGGCCTTAAGCCTAGTGCAGAAGTTTTTGATAGTGGGGGCTTCCTGCACCCAAGGAGGGAGCTGGTCCCACAGTGTGGGAGCGGTGAGGGCAAATGACATACCACCCACCTTGGTTCTAACCCTGGGGACGTCTAGCAGAGTTTGGCCAGTTGTGCGGAGGTGTCAGTGATTGGCCTTTAGAGCAACGAGGTCAGAGAGGCTGGGGGAGGTCAGGCCGACTGACTTGTAGGCTAGACAGAGCAGAGGGTACTGGAGGAGTGCATCCAGTGAGGGCCAGTTTAGGAAGGATAGGGAGTTGCAGTGGTGATCCCTAGGGTTGGCCTGGGAGGTGAAGTGAGCCACCTTGTTGCAAAGTACCTGGAGTCTGTTCCTCTCCAGCTTTCTCGGCCCTTGCATTGCTGGAGTAGCATATGTGAATGTCGGGAGGAGGATGCTGGTGGCGATAGAGATTCTGGCTTTGTGTACAAGCTGGTCTTTCATATGGTAGAGGGTGCCTAGTTTCCCATGTAAGGTTTTGGTGATAGAGTCCATGTGGTTCTTCAAGGTAAGGTCCTGGTCCAGGGTAAGGCCAAGATATTTCAGGGAGGGCACTACTTCTAGGCTGTTGCCAGATGCAGAAGTGAGTTGTAGGTGCTGTGTTCTGTCCTGACCAAGGGATCTAGGGCCAAACAGCATTGCCTTAGTTTTGGATGTGTTGAGGACCATTCTGTTTTCAGTGAACCAGTGCTCCGGTGACTGGAGGTCATCTTGGAGTAAGGGGCTAAGGCCTCCCAGATTGGTGGTGTACCAGTAGATGACTGCATCATCCATGTACTGGATGACAGAGCTCCCGCCACAGTGGTCCAATAGTTCATTAGTGAACAGGGAGAAGAGGAGGGGGCCGAGTATCAACCCTTGAGGCACTCCCTCTTTTAGTGGAAGTGGCCCAGATATGGCATCCTTCCACTTTACCTTCTATGTGCGGCAGGTCAAGTAACTCTCAAACCACTTTAGAGCATGGCAGTCTAGGCCTGTGTTGCTCAGCTTAGTGAGTAGGAGATTGTGATGGACCAGGTTAGAGGCCTTTGGAAAGAATAACGGGTGCTAGCTGTACATTTGAGCAGACTTGATAGACCTCTAGGCCTTTATCTGCTGGCAAATTTTGTATGTTCATATGAAGACCACACCAGTAGGGGTACCCTTGTCCAGGTCTCAGAGTACACCTGTTGCCAATTTGGTCAGTGCTGTGTCAGTTCCATGCCTGGTTCTGAAGCCGTGTTGGGATGGTGCCAGGATTTTATGGACCTCCAAAAAATCATGGAGTTGTCCATAGATCAGCTTTTCCCAGATTTTTGACAGGATGCAGAGTAGGGAGATTGGTCTATAGTTGCCAGTAGACTCCCTGCAGCCGCCCTTGTGGATTCAACGAAAACAATACCACCAACAGCTTAATCTGGTTCAACGTCAGTTGGCATTCATCTGTACCCCTCTCCCCCGGGTCATGCCTGAAAATAGGCAGAATTTGTCAAGTGCACTTACCTGGTCAAGAAAAACTAAATAAAAAAAAAATTGGGACCACAAGAGCCTGTTTCTACTGTACAGGGATGGCACCCTCCTTCACAGAGCAGTTGATAAGCCAGGATAGGGGTCTGGCCAGGTCCCCATCCTTTAGCAGCTTGGGGTGAATCCCATCGGGTCCCCCCGAACCAGGGTTTTTAGAGTTTTAAGTTGTGATAGAACCTCTTTAGGCTTGACTAACCGTAGATGAAAGGATGGGTGGATGAGTTGAGGGGGAACCCTTGTGCTGGAGTCTGTGGTGAGAGGGGTAGGGCAGTCTTGTATGGGTCTAAGTTAGTGAAGTGGTGGTTTACCGAGGTGGCAATTAAGGGGTCCTCATGAGTTAGTTGTCCATTGACCTCTATGGGGCTGGGTTCAGACTTGCCATTCCCCTTCACCAATTCATTGATGTGGGCCCAGAAAAGTCTAGGGTTCCCTAGGTTATTTTTCTGAAGACACGTGACATATTCTTTTTCAGCTTTTTTTTTATGGCCAATTTGCATTTGTTCCTGAGTGTTCTGTATGTCATGAGGTCAGCCTGTAGGGAGGAGTACTTGAACTTTTTCCAAGCCTTGTCACGGTGCGTCCTGAGGGCCTTTAGTGGAAGGGTTATTCATTTGTAGCAGCTGCCCTTGATACAAAGTTTCTTCATGGGGCAAGGAGGTTAGCTGCTGTATTAAACGTCCTCTGGAAGAAGGCCACAGCCTTGTCCAGCGTAGGGAGAAGCTCGATCGGGCTCCAATCTAGGTTGCTTAGATGACCAGTGAGTTGTTCAGGTGTGCAGTGAGTGTAATCCCACAAGGCCAAAATACGTGGTTGCACTCTGGGCACCCTATTCTTACAGATATAGAAGATAGGAGAATGGTCACTCAGAGCGTCAGCCAGAATGCCAGCAGACTGGATGTTACAGGGGTTAGTCACTAGAGCCCAGTCAAGGGTAGAGTGATTCCCTGTTTTGTGGTTCAGTCTGGTGGGTTCAGAGATTACCTGTACAAGGTTTGCGTCTTGTATCAGGCCCGATAGGATCTGGGTGGAGTCCTGGGCCCAGTTCAGGTTGAAGTCTCCCAGGATGAGGAGTTCAGTGGCGATGTGTTTGACTGTATCCTGTAGGACTGACTCCAGAGATTGAAGGGCGTTGTTAGGAAGGCTGTATACACACCCTATGGTGAGGTGCTTGCATACGAAGATTGATTCGCTGTCAGTTCTGGCATTGTGTTGCAGGATGACCTCGGCTGAATTCAGGGTATCTTTTACATAAGTGAGTACCCCTCCCCCTCTTTTGTTAGTCCTGTCCTGTATCTGATACTGCCAGGACATCTGGATTGTAAAGATCCAGCCAGGCTTGCACTTCTGCATCTTAGGTCGCAGGCTGCACATGTTCATGTGCATGATCCACAGGCCCTTTGAGGGCACCCACTGAGGGTTCTGTGGGGAGGATATCAGGAGATTGCCAGTAATCGGACCTGGCTTCAGTTGTATATCTCCTGCCAGGAGCAGGAGGGCTCTGAAGAGGCATAGTGAGGTTAGGGTTAAGGAACGAGAGTAATCCTCTTGAATATGACCTCTTTGCATAATGGGTGATAGAGTACCAAGTGCCTTTCTTAGTAAGTTCAGAGGCCATCAGTAAGGATTGGAAACTGCATTGGTAGAGGGTTTGGTTGCAGGAGTATGGGAGGGTGTCAGGATGCTGGGGTTCATGTAGGTCAGGGTCACTTGCGCCAATGAGCCCATCCACCCAGAGGAGGGACAGGATATACATAGTGGCCAGTAGTAGTCCTCTGTTGGGCACGTAGTGACAGGGTGTGCCAAGCTTCATGGACATGTCCTTGAGTAATGGGGACCCTAGAGTTACAAAGGATGGAATTGTGGGTATCCTCAGTTGGCTGACTTAGACCACCGTAGTTAGATGGGACCAGAATTATTGAATCTGGCTTGTTATCTATTCGCTTTGTGTCCCTATTAGGTATTATTCATACTGTATATGGCAACAGTAACATGGCACTTCAGGATAACTACCATATAAGTAGCAGCTGGGCTTCTCCTTCCCTCATAAAATCAGAACAGGTCAAGTACACAATTGGCTTGGGATATTTATACTAGTTATTAATACTTTGAGGAATGTGTACAATCTACTTGTAGTCAGTTTCAAAAAAAGAACAAAATAGACTGAAACAGTACCCATTTAAAATTGAGTGTGCATTCTACTAGCAGTCAGATTCTAACAGTTTCAGATAGATAAGCTTTTTAAGTTAGGCTGGCATCTGGATTCAAGTACTAAGGCATACTGGTTCCAGTGCTTTAACACCTAGCCCTCCTGGTAACCATTTGGGAGGATCTGCATGAGGGCTGTCTGAGAGGGGGTGCAATAGCTGCAGCTTGTGAGAGTCAAGTATGTGAGTTGCCACCTGTCACCAAACCCGATTGGCCCTAGGAAAAAGGTGGGTGTGGTTACTGGGCATTTAATTGGAGGAGGGATCGGGGTGGGCCAGTGAGACAAAAATCAAAGTTTAGAGTTAGCAGTTTCTTCTGCTGCTCAGTCCCACCCAAAGAACTGCTGAGGCTCCGGTTTTTGGCTAGAAAGAAAATTAAATTAATAGCTGAATTTAAAGAGGGGGAGGATATGGATACATTTTTGAATTAATTTGAAAAGGTCTGTATTCAGGCCAAAATACCCAGGGAGTCCTGGAGCTTCCAGCTATCCCTGCTACTTACTGGTAAAGGGCATGAGGCACTAGGCCAAATGGACACTAATGATAGCCAAGATTATGAGAAACGTAAAGCTGTTTTGCTTAAAAAGTATGAACTGACTCCTGAGGCCTATAGGGTTAAATTCCGGAAACTCCAAAAATCCCTAACATGAGCTTTCAGGAACTTGCCACAAAGCAATGTCAGTTTTTAAAACATTGGTGGGAGGGGGTGTAAGCATAGTCTGTGGGGAAAATTAAGGAGTTTGTACTTTTAGAGCAGTCTTGCCCAGCAGAGCTGAAAACCTGGCTAGAGAACCGAGATACAAAAACAGCACAGCAAGCTGCTGAGCTCTTGGATTGCAATGCCAGAAGCAGGCCTGCTCTGAAAGAAAGTGGGGCAGGTGTGGCAGGGCAGAAAGGGAAAAGCGTGCCTTCAGTGCAGTTAAACCCCTCACTGCCTCCACAGAAAGGGGAAAGCCCCAAGTTACCAAAAAAAGGGATTTCTCAGATAAAAGAAATGATGACTGTTGGTTTTGTAAGCAGCCAGGGCATCTTGCTAGTCAGTGTCCTAAAAAGGCACAGAGTGGACAAGGCAGTGTCCCAAAAAGGCACAGAGTGGACAAAGTGGTGCTCAAACAGAGTTAGGTGCCCTGTGTATCCCTGAAAGCATGCCTGTAAACATGAGGGAGCACATACACCCAGCTGCTGTAAATGGGGTGCAAACCCGTGGGTTAAGGGACACAGGAGCATCTCTTACCTTAGTAAAAGGAAATTTGGTTGGGCCTGAAAAGCATATACCTAATCAGTTTGTAACAGTGAGGGTACTCACTGGGGAGGAGAAAACTGCCGCTAGCTAGTGTTTTCCTGGACTGGGGTGAGACAGGAGAGAGAGGGTGCAAAAAGTGGTAGTGGCAGACAACCTCACCCTGGATGTGATTATAGGAAATAATCTACAGCAGGGGGTAGTGTGTGCAGTTACCCACAGGCAGATGGCTAAGGCCCCTTGTAGTTCCCTGAACCCCACAGAAGCCCCTGTGGAAAAGAATATGAGGCTGGTTTCCCAGCCTGTGTCTCCTGAAGTGGAGAGTAGTGAAAGGGAGGTAGGACTTCCCCAAGTTGCAGTTCACAAAACAGCTACAGAAGGTTACTCTGAGGAGGGAGGGGTAACCAATGGAAAGAAGGTTAGGGATGGCAGTGACTCTGAGTGCCCTAACACTAGAGCTATGGACCCCAGTTTCATAGGTTATCCTGAGCTCTACAGAGACCGAAGTCCATTATAGATCACTATAGAATCTATGGATACCCAGTAATATTTTTACTAGTCATGTAGCAGTCTAGGTTGTGCTTGAATGCCTCCATAGTTTTACTTACTACCACCTCAATAGGTAGTTCATTCCAAATTTTAACTACCCTCACCAAGAACCAATGTTTGCATATATGCGTGTTATATCTATCACCCTTAAGCTGTAGGAAATGGGCTGTTGTGTTGTAGATCTGGTTTCTAAGAGTGAAGCCCAGCTGCTCCCACAGATGTGGATCTGACAGTGCTCAAAAAGTCAGGCACATATCCCACTTTAATCTGTGATATTCCAAGGTATGCAGATCTAGTTCTTAAAGTCTTTGTTCGTAATCTAATCCCTGGACTTCTTTAATTCTTTGTGTCGCCCTTCTTTGAATTCTGTCTAGGGCTTTAATATCTCCCTTGTTCCCAGGAGCCCAAAACTGAGCACAATACTCGGTGTGCGGCCGTACCAGAGAGGTATAAAGAGGGAGCAAAACCTCTCTCCTCCTGCTCTTAATATGTCTATGGATACAACTCTGGATTCCACTAGCCTTTTTAATCACCTGGTTACAATGTAGCTGGAATTTAAGATCATTACTAACTCTTATCCCCAGGTCTCGCTCATCCTGCACTACCTTGAGCACCTGCCCAGCCAGTGTATAATCCAGAACATTATTTTTTCCCCCCAAGTGCATCACTGTGCACTTCTCGATGTTAAATAGTGCTTTCTTCTTTTGTGCCCAAGTCTCTAGCTCCCTTAATGCTTCCTGTAGTACTGCTGCATCCGATTGGCTAGTTACTGGGAACCCAAGCACGTATCGGCCACAAATTTGGAAAGCCAGACGTCAGCTTTGGGCTTCATTGTTGAGATGTATAAGTTAAAAAGGCAGGGTCCCAGTACTGATTCCTGGGGGACACCGCTGGTTACATCTGCCAAATTTGACAATTCGCCCCGAATACATACCTTTTGCTTTCTCCCCATCAGCCAGTCCCTAATCCAGCTAGATATGTCTGGCTGTACTCCTAATTCATTAAGGGCTTCAATCAGCTCCTCATAGGGGACTTTGTCAAAGGCCTTGGCGAAATCCAGAAACATAACGTCCTCCGAGCTACCTTCATCTAGTGCTTTACTAACTTTGCCATAAAATTCTAGTAAATTAGTTTGGCATGATCTGCCCTTAGTAAATCCATGTTGTGTCTCATCCACGGCCCCCCCGAATTGATATTGCTCATAATCATATCCTTCACTATACCCTTGAGTATTTAGGGACTGAGAGGGACATGTCCCATGCTTTGGGAAAATGTGAGGAATTTGCCACTGCTCAGAGGACTGATCCTAGTTTGGAGAGGCAGAGGGCTTGTGCAGAATCTGATGGGATACAGGGAGATGACATGAGACATAGGGTATTTTGGGACAATGGACTGTTTCATACACAGGACATGAAGACAGAGGGAGGGGTGATGGGCAGGCAGCTTGTCATTCCCCAGGGGTGCCATAAGTGGTTACACAAGATCGCTCATGATTTCCCTATGTCCAGACATCTGGGCAATGCATGCACCATGCAGTGACTTGCCCAGAATTTCTATTGACACAACTTCACCCTGCAGGTGAAGGAATATTGCAGGTCTTGTGACCGGTGCCAACAGATAGGGAAGGCAGGTCGTAAAACCAAAGCTGCCCTAATTCCCTTGCCCATTGTCAAGGAGCCATTCCAGAGGGTAGGAATGGATATTGTGGGACCTTTGAGTACCCCAAGCTCCTCCAGGAAGAGGTTTATCCTGACAGTTGTAGAGTACACCACCCAATACCCAGAGGTGGTCACCCTCTCCTCACTTAGGGCAGACAAAGTGTGAGATGCTTTGCTAGGGATTTTCTCCCATGTTGGGTTTCTGCAGGAGGTTATCTCTGATCAAGGGGGTAGCTTCATGTCAGACCTGATGAAGAGTTTGTGGGAGAAGTGTGGGGTGGTGCAGAGATGCATGACACCTTGTCACCCACAAGCCAATGGGCTCATGGAACATTTTAATGATACCCTAAAATCAATGCTCCAAGCATTTGCTGAACAGCATGGGAGGGACTAGGAGAAATACCTTCTCCACCTGTTGTTTACATAGAGGGAGATGTCCTAAGAGTCAACAGGGTTCTCACCTTCATACTCATATGGCTGTAGGGTGCGTGGGCCCCTAGACTTGATCCAGGAGGATAGGAAAGGAAAGCATGCCACCCAGGGAACTCTCATAGTGGAGTATGTCCTTAAGTTTAGGGAGAAGCTGAAAGAGTTTATTGGAGCAGTCCACAGCAACCTGTCAGCTTCCCAACAGAGGCAAAAAAAGTCTGGTACGATCGTGGAGCCAGAACTCACTCATACAGTGCAGGTCAGGAAGTAATGATCCTCATTTCGGTCTGGAAGGACAAGCTGCAGGCTGAGTGGGCAGGACTATATAAAGTAGTCCGACAGGTCAATGGCATAAACTATAGCATATTGTGGAACTGCCTGACCAGAGACATACCCATAGGATGTACTATGTCAACATGATGAAAAATATGCCAATAGGGCCGACATGGTATTTGCAGTGTGTAGTCCTGGGGAGGAGATGGATGAAGAAGACCCCCTACTGAACTTGTTAGAGGAAAACAAGTGGGAGTCATCTGTGGAGGCAATCAAACTGTTGCCTGAGTTGACCCCAGAACAGTCCCAGGAAGTGAGAGAGGTTTTAGAGGACTTTGCCCCTTTGTTTATGGCCAAGCCTGGATGAACCCCATTTGCAACACATGATGTAGACACAGGGATGCAAGTGCCCATACAGTGGACAGTCTGCCAGGTGTCTGTGGTTGTCCTAAAGGACATTAGGAGGAGGTGGAGGAAATGCTGGAGTTAGGTGTAATCCAGAAATCCCACAGCCCCTGGGCTTTGCCCCATAGTCTTCATGCCCAAGCCAGAGGGATCTATTCCCTTTTGTGTGGACTGTCATGGACTCAACACAGTCACAAAGTCTGACGTCCACCCAATGCCACGGACAGACGAACTACTGGACAAGGTTGGGAGGAGCGACATACTTTACCACCATTGATTTGACAAATGGATACTGGCAGGTGGAGTTGACTGCCAGAGCTAGAGAACAGTTGGCCTTCATCACTCCAATAGGATTATTTAAATTCCAGGTAATGCCTTTTGGAAATAAGAACACCCCTGCCACCTTCCAAAGGTTGGTTGACCAGGTGTTACATAGTACTGAAGAGTACACAGTGGCTTATCTGGATGATATTGCCATCTTCAGTACCAGCTGGAAGGAATGCCTGCCCACCTGAAGGAAGTGTTGGGCAGGATACAGAGGGCAGGGCTCACTGTCAAAGCTGAAAAGTGCCAGGTGCCTATGGAGGAGGTGGCATACCTAGGCCATGTAGTGGGTGGGGGCAGCTTCACCCTAATCAAGCAAAAATTGAGACAATAGAGGTGTGGCCCATGCCAGAAACCCAGAAGCAGGTTAGGATCTTCCTAGGGACTGCAGGGTACTACTGAAAGTTTATGCCCAGTTACAGTACCCTGGCAGCCCCTATCTAGCGTGCTGAAGTAAAGACAGCCAAAAAGGGTAAAGTGGGAGCCAGCCTGTGAATGAATCTTGACACTGCTTAAAGAGGCACTGTGCAGTGCCCCTATATTGGCCAGTCCAGATTACACTAAGCAGTTTGTAGTCCAGACAGATGCCTCAGATATGGAGACTAGAGCAGTCCTCAGTCAGATATCTAATCAGGGCAAAGACTACCCAATAGTGTACCATAGCAAGAAGTTACTTCCCTGGGAGCAGGCATACTCCACAGTTGGAAAGGCATGCTTTGTGCTGGTATGGGCCCTGAAGAAATTAGAGCCATACCTCTACGGGAGACGCATCAAGGTACAGACTGATCACAACTGCCTGGTGTGGTTAAATCAGATGGGTAAAACAAAAGGATGCCTACTCCGATGAAGTATTCCCTGTAGGCCTACAACATGACAATTACCCACAGGGCCAGGTCAGCCAACATAAATGCAAATGGCCTATCTCGCCAGTTAGAACAGTAAACTGAATTATGGAAACTGTACCATATGATAAGGACGTGTTCCCATAAATTCAGTCTAACGAGTGAGGGATGTTGTGAGTTTGCCACCTGCTGTCATATTTACGGACATATTTTGTTATATTTTTATGATTTTGTGTATATATAAATGCCACAAGAATGCCAGTGTTAATGAAAGGGTCACAAAGGGAGAGAGACTGTATTGCAAAATGTTTGACATTCCTCTGTGACCTGAGGGGAAGCTTGCTTGATAGGAAGCTAGATTACATTTCAAGGGCTGCTGAACAAGGATGCACCAGAAAACCATCACCTGTCATAAAATTTTCACTTCAAAGCATGATGCTTTGGAAACAGGATTTGGGAATAGCCATTTTTTGTCAACTCTCTTTATGCTCCTCCTTCACTGGCCCCTTAGGTCTCTCTCAGGTGTGGTCACTCGTACCAGCCAGTTCCTGCTCTGCCTGAGGTCCTCTCCAGGCTAAGTCTTCATCCTGGGATCTCTCCTCCACAGCTACTGGCCCCCCCAGCTCCTCGGCTCTAAGCCCCCAAGGTGGGACTGCCTACTCCTCTGGTGCTCTATCTAGAATATAGTAGGGGTGATTGCAGTGTGGAGGAAAGCTGGAGACCGGCTGGGAGTGACCCACTATCACCTACCTGGGTGCCAGGGCTTTTCCATGTTCTGGCGTTCTCAGGGGCATGGACATGTAATGATGTCGAGTGCATGATGGACATCCACCAACACCCACTACCCCATGTATGAGCTGCCACAATTTGCCATGCTCTTGGCCTCCACCAGGAACTGCTAGAACTGTGGCATGCACCACCCACCCTCCCCAGGAGAGGAGAGCCATCCTAGGGGTGCTCAATCCTGCTCCTCTCCTGCCAACCCCCAATGACTCAAGTCCACTCCCAAACTCGGGTCGCTGGTGTGGTGCGAGGTGTGGTGTCCAGTGTCTCAACCCTCAGCGCCACTGGGCCAGCCTAAAAATAGCCATTCCTGAAGGTTAGTGTGAATTATCTTACAGGTGTTATATTGTCAAGGAGGTGGGACATCAAAGGCAGTCAGGAAATTAAGCTGTGGGAAATGGATATAATAATTCCCTCAAATTTTGGGAAAGAACAAGAGAGACCCCTCCTGGCCTAAAAGATAAGATCCCAGCTGAAAAAAAGCATGGGAAAAGACTGCCAGCAGACAGAAAAAAGGTTTTTTGCAGACTGCAACAGAGGGTATTAAAATCCCCTCACATCAGAAGCTCAGAGCATTTTGTCACACTTTTTCTTGGGACATCCTTCCTGTCTCACACCAATCCAGATTGAAGAACCAGTGAATGATACAGAAGGACTGAAACTTTTGCAAACCCATTTATTATCGGCACTTTGATCATCCACAAACCAGGTAGAAACTAGACAGCTAAAAGTTTGCAGTGCATTTGTTTGTTGTTGTTTTTTGCATATTTCCACCTTTATTTTTGTTCTGTAACCACATTCCTAAATCTTTTGTTTGTAAAGTTTGTATGATAGTAATTTAGATTTTAGTAAAAGCATTTCTCTTTAAAAACTGCCTGTGAGTGATTTTTGTGTGTGTAGAGGTAAAAAAGGTTTATTCAATTCTGAGACCAACCTGGAGTTCTTAAAGTGCCACCATTCGCTACCAAGACTAGGATCCTAAAAAGGGAAGTCTGGGTACCTTTACATAGGGGAGATACACAGGTTTTGGGAGGAGTCTGTAAGGGGGAATTAGTTGCTGCACACCCCATGTGAGAGAACAAAATCATGGTTACAAGAGCAAATCTCAAAGAGTTCGTAACGCCTGGGTCTTCCCCCTTCAGTACAGCAACCGAGGGAAGTTTTCACCTGGCTACAGACTTGATATTGTACTGTATCTTTACCCATTTTAGAGAGAGGAAGCCCTGGGACTTCGTAGCAGGTGTTCTGTTGTGAACTCGGTGAACATTCTAGAAGGACACTTGGAGGGTATTCCTGTTCCCCCCATCATAGATTGCACTTAGGGGTGGGCACTGTGAGCTCAGTGGACCTGGCTCCCAGGAGTGGGTTTGTGACACTGCCCACCCTGCCAGGTATTATTACTTGCTTACTTTTTTTTTTTGCTCCCCACTCACACTGGTCAATCCCTTCTTCAGGCCCCCACATGGACCAATTCCCACTCCGGTAGTCCCCTGACCCCCACTGTCCCACATTATAGCCAGCCCAGGGTACCCCAGTGTATCACTTCATCAGGTGGGTCCCCTACCAGCACAGGGAATGAGCCTCACCGACCTTTGTTATGGTCCTGGTGCTGCTGAGGTGGCTAATGAGGGCTCGGGTACTCTGGCAGCGAGGATCCAAGGGGGCCATCACCCTACCGACCAGTGCATCATTTTCCTCATTCTCCCACAGGAGCATGATGTCCTGGATGCAAGGCTGATGCCAGCACCAGTCACGCTCCTTCACTAGCGGGACCAGGGGCACTGCTGTACTCCCGGTCTCCGTCAGGGGTCAGTAAGCACAGGTCCTCTACCCCACCCTCCCCCCTGAGAGAAGGTGAGCAGTCAGCAGACACTCCAACCTTCTCTTCTCGGCCAGCCCTCCAATGCCGAGTTCATTCCCGAACCTGGGTCACCAGCATTGCAGTGATAAATCTTTCCGCTGCTCCGGCGGGCCGGCTTACCTACCTTTTTTATTACATTAACCACTGTCACTACATACCTTACAATTAATAAAGTATTTTTTGCTGCTCATTATGTGACTGTGTATTTTTTTACATAATGTAGTAACTGTTATTGCCTTTATTCTGATATTGATCTTTCAATCTTTGTAAACTAATTATGTTCCAGCTTCTTTTTTTAATTGCTGTGATTTTACGGGGATCGAGTGTGTTAGTGTGTTTGTATGTTGGGGTAACTGCAGTGTATATAGGGATGCAAGCCTTTTTTGTTATGTTTTTTTTAAAACACAAGTGTGGAAAGCACTCGGGGTAGGCTGGGCAAATGATAAAATTATTGGTCCGTCATCATACA
Organism: Neoceratodus forsteri; assembly: GCA_016271365.2. Classification (NCBI taxonomy): domain Eukaryota; kingdom Metazoa; phylum Chordata; order Ceratodontiformes; family Ceratodontidae; genus Neoceratodus; species Neoceratodus forsteri. Next base: position 675,862,683 of record CM057450.1, on the reverse strand, counting down.
GTTTAACTGAGCAGTTAAATACAAAACTGCATACCCACAATGAAAGCTGTATTTAAAAAAACATTTACTTTCAACTCATAGCCATTTGCTGGTTGCTGTCAGGAGGTTGTGGAAGTAATATATATTTTTTTAAATACAGCCTTCCATGCATTTGTGCATTAAATGACCTAGTTGAACTGTATGGTCACAGTCTACCATGAATGCTCTCCACACTTGGATTTTTGTGATTATTTCGAGTCTTAGCCAACCTCCAAGGAGCACCGCCCCTGCACCACAGTGCAAAAGGCTTCTTTGCTTTTTTGGTGGGACATGACACTATTTAGGTAAAAGTACTCTGTTTCAGAACACACACACTGACAAAATCAAAAAGGAAAACATCAGTAGAATCAGTGTGTGACAGGGTGATTTTTTTTTTTTTAAAGAAAGCTCCACAGTGACAATTGACAACTCTTTCAAAGGCATGCCAGGATGAGCAAGTTCTGCAAAAAAAACAACAAAAAAAAATGCAGCAGTCCCCATTTAATTTTTTTATTGTGTGTGTTTGCGTTTGTGAAACAGAGTACTGTTACATATATGGGAGGCAATATAGCACAGTGGTTTAAGGCTCTGAGCTGCAAATCTGGAGACCTGGGTTTGACTCCCACAGCTCCCACTTGCATGTATGACCCTGAGCAAGTCACTTAACTTCCCTGTGCTCCCAGGTTGCACCTGTAAACAAGCTCTCAGCTTAGTGTGTCTCACCTGGCTAAACAATTGGAAAAATGGCCCGGTAACGCTGAGGGTTGAGGAGCTGGATGCCACACCTCACACTGCGCTGGTGACCCGGGTTCAGGAATGAGCCTGGGTCATTGGGGATTGGCAGGGAGGATGAAGGATCGAACATCCACTGGACTGCTCTCCTTCCCCAAGGAGGGGGGTTTACTGCCACTGGTGCACTGGTGGCCTCTAGCAATGGCTGGGGGTGATGCAGTAGCACAGGCAGTCGGGGGGTGTGTGCTTGGGCCGACACTGGGAAGGTGTGCATGTGGTAGCGTGTGGTAGCGTGTGCGTGCCTGTCCCTTGGCATCATTGCATGCCTCACATGCCATGGGGAACCAGAAAATGGGAACAAGTGGCACCGGTTGTGGTGGCATGATGGCCGTCACTGAGGGGAGCATACGGCTCCAAGGATACACAATGAAACGCTAGATCCGGTCTCAGCGGAGGACATAGGGGATCTCACCACTGCAGGGGGGTAAGCCATGGGGTTACTAGTTGCGGGACCCATACGGGAGCCAGGGGTCCCTGGAGATGGTGGCCGGAAGACCTGAGGGGATGCCAGGACATGACAGAGGTAGGCAGACCTGGGTGCCTAGGGAAGAAAAAATGACCAATGAAAAAGACAAATTGGGGGAAAAAAAAATTATCCATCATATAGCCCACATAGCTATACAAGGAGAAGGGGGGATTCATCTCCTGGAAATCTCAATTAATCTTCTTGGCTGATTTCACTCGTGTTTACCTGACAGTGATATGTGCAACTGTGCTGAACAATCTAACATGTGGATGCCACTTTTTGTTAGGCAGTGAAATCATGAGTCAATGTGCCATTTATTTATTAAAAAAAACTGCTGATATTATCACTCAGTCTGTTATAAGTGATCCAGCTGTCCTAAAGAGAAAACACTTTTTTGCACTCCAGTGAGAGTACAACCTATGCAAAACAGCTAATTGCTTTTGCTTGTGTTTATGTGTAGGAAAACATAGAAGAAATTACCATTCTAGTCTCAATTACCTCTGTGTTTGGCTACATATTTACCCCATGTAGAAGTACAGATGTCTAAGCTCCATAGCTGTAAACTAATCTAGAACTGGGACTAGACTTGGTAACAGGTAGGAGAACTGATGTCAGGAGAGGTGTCCATGTCTAAGCTCAGCCCACCGATCAACCCTCACAGTTATCTTCAGCAGGGCACCCATCTCAGCCTTTCCAATAGTAATTTTATCAGTGGTTCACTTTCTAATGACCTGTCTGCTCCATGGACTCAACAGATTCCTTGCTTCCCCTGGCAGTTTTGAACAGACCATTTCAATATGGTATTGACAGTAGCGTAGAAAAAATGCAAAATATACAAACGTAGGACATTTTTTAATATGTGTGCACTCGGTGTGTGTCTAGCATGCCATTAGAGAATTGAAATTCTCTGTAAAGTTTATGTTTTGCTATTTTTTGGAGGTATTCTTGCAGCCTGTGTTGGTGATGCATTTGCGTATTTTTCCCATGCATTTGTCTTCTGTTCAAATTTCACACTAGACTGAGTCGTCATCCTGTTGTCGATCATCTCCTCCTCCTCCTCATCTGGGACGAAGTAGATGACCCTGACCCAGAGCTCATCTTTCTCAGTGCTGGAAGGATCCCCTAGCGGGAAGCTCCCCAAGGTCCTCCATAGACAGCTAACTGTAATTTAGGTGAGTCATCCAATCCAGTTGACTTCCCATCAATGACATGGCACAAGGCAGGTCAGGAGGAGGCAGCCAGTCTAGAATCTTAATGTACAAAATGCTTCATGCCTAAAACACTGGAGTGTTGTGTTTAGTTTCTCAGCTGCAGCCATAGCACTAACAACTTCAAAGAGCCACAGCCCCTAGGATTATTACTATAAGGACCATGTGGGGAAGGGCAAGGAAGTCAAATTGCCAATACATGTACATAACAGAGCAACCCTTGGAGACCTGGGCACAGACTTTTGTGACACCCCTGCTTATAGAACTGTTACAGGCAGGCAATCAGGGTGTCTCAGAGGCAGTGACTGAGAACAGAGAAGCTGGTGGGGGTATCAGGACCATCTCTGGACAGTGTGATGTGATACACTTTAGGGGTCCAACCCCAGAGCTATTTTTCCAGTGTGTATGTGTCTGATGGAGTAGGTTTGTGTTGCTTCTGCTGTAAAGCTGTTTATATCCCCATATACGGTATATCAGTTACACATTGATGTATGCACAATTTACTGCCAGAGGTCAAGCCCTGCAAAAACATTGATAACCAGATGGTGGTGTACCTAAACCTATGCATGATGGACAAAATATTTCTGTGGTTGCACCCCTAAAATGTAACACATCACACTTTAACAACAAAACCAGCCAAAGTGGACTATATCAATTAAAGCATTACATTTTTGAAGGACTTCTGTAACAAAAAACAATAACCGTGTGTCATTTTAATGCATAGCAGCCATGTTGGCTCTGACCAGAGTTTGTTTTAAAATAGTTGTAACTCAAGATGCAGTTTGTAGAGATACCGAATGGTGCTCTAGTTAATAGTCTGTAGTCTGAATCAGCATGGGAAGTCACTTTCAGCCTCAGGCTGGCAAATGCATTGACTGCTCAATAGATATTTCATTTTTACTGCTGTAATAACACTTTAATGCCAGCCACTTCTTTTGGTGCTTCCACACAACACTTGTAAAAATAATGTGCTGCATGTGGTTCTGAGGTTTCAGTTGAGGGGGAAAAAAGAGCTAAAATCTGATAAGTTGCTTCTTCTATTTAGCCACATGAGCCAGGAGTCTCTGATATGGCCTAATCACAGTTAGAAAATGGATGGTCTCTCCCCTGCTTGCTGACTGTATCTCCTGACTCCCGTCTCTCACTCCTAGCAATAAAAACATGTCCACCATCTCTCTCTCTCTCTCTCTCTCTCACTTTCCATGCTGGCACTTCTGAGGTATTTCCTGATGTGCTGCTGAGTGGGGTTTGTTGCTAGCTATGCCACTGCCAGTCAGATGTACAGATATATGGTGTTATATTCTGTGCATGTGTACATGCCACAAGAATGCCAGTGTTAAGGAAAAGTCTCATAGGATAGTGAGAGAGATTGGATTTCTTTTAAAATATTTGACCTTCCTCTGACCTGAGAGGAACCAGCTTGCTTGCCAGGAAGCTGACATTACTTGTCAAAGGCTTGGAGGTAGCTGATCAAAGGGTATTTCCCTGGCTAACTAACTGAGGGAAACAGAGGTAAATAAAATGTTCAGGAGATAGCTCTTTTTCACCTCAAAGGCAGGATGCTTTAGTCCCAGGAAACTGTCATGGTATATTGCCTTTGATGAGATGAAAGGAAAGGACAGAAACATCTATTCTGGCAGGCTATTGTGAATTCTCTTATAGGTGTGATACTTGCCAGAGAAGTATGACATCACAAGGTAGCCAGAAAATTGTGTTGTAGGGAAAGTGCAAGAGTGACATCTACTGGCCTAAAAGTTAGGATAGATCTGGCATTTTGACACTATGTAAAGAGCTTGAAAACCAGGGACCCTCTCTCTTTTTGTTGAGCATCATCAAGGCACACTCTTCTCCTGATACACAAGAAGCAAGACTGCTATCAAAGGAAACTGAAACTTTCATTTACTTTTCCTGGACTTCAATCCACTATGAACTTAAGGTTGAACTTAATTAACAGTTGTAAGGCAGTTTTTTGTATGTACATGTCCGCTTTTTATTTGTGCTATTCTGTGACCAAATTGATCAAACCTTTTTGTTGTAACGTATGATAATTATTTAATTATTTAGTAAAGACATTTGTTTTGTTTAAAAAACCTGCCTGAGCAAAATTTCTATATTGCATGTGTGATTGTGGAATATTTCAGTAATAATCTGTGATTAAACTGTTATTGCTATGGGGTGCCACCATAAGCTACCAAATTGAACAAAGGGTCTTAAAAGGGAAAGTCTGGATAAAGATAGGGGGAATACTGAAGTCTCAAGGAAGGGTCTGTGTGGATTTGAACCAGGTTATTGCATGCCTTGTGGGAGAAGCCAGTATCAGGGTTACAATGCTACCCCAAAGAGGTTGTAATGCCTGGATCTTCCCCCTTTGTGTCACAATCAAGAAGGGTTCATATTTGGCTACAAGGCTCGAGACTAGTATTGTACCCTGATCCAGAGTAAAGAGGGGACCCTGGGACTTTGTGGTGAGTGTTTAGTCATGAATTCAGTGAGCACTATAGAAGAACATGAATAGGGTATTCCCTGTTTCCCCGTCCCTGTCACAGATTGCACTTAGGGGTGGGCACTGTGAGCTCAGTGGACCTGACCCTCAGGAGTGGGTTCATGACAGGGTTTACTTCCAGTAACCATGTACTGCCCAACATGTCTGTTGATTCACTGGTAGAATGGTGAGTCACTGAGATATAGTGCTGCAGGGTTTGGGTGTCCTGGTATCTCTGCACTAGTTGCATGTGGTTGCGAGTATTGTAACCACTGGAGGAAGGCTGTTTTCCTAATGGAAGATTCAGTGGTGACCTTTTGACCCCAAAATATTATGCTTTCAGTTAATGCACCCCTGTGGTGTTGTCCACCAGGGGAATGTACTATTTATTATTTATTTATTTATTGAATTTTGATGACCGGGTAAGCCCACTGGGCCCCAAAGGTCCCTTTTTCAGGGGCGACCCAGGAATAACAGTACAAGAGATAATAAACAGTAGAAAACATATGGAAGTACAGGTTATCATGGGTATACAGCATTCGGCTGTTTACACATAGCAGACATTACATAGGTTTGGTATATCTGATTGGTCAGTGTTGTTCATTACATCATCCATTGACAGAGACATTAGTGAGACAGTACTGTAGATTCCTTAGGTGACAAAGTTTAAGGGTATACAGTATTTGGCTGTTTACATATAGTTGTTATATAGGTTTGATATATCTGAATGGTCAGCGTTGTTCATTACATAATCCATTGACAGAGACATTATTGAGACAGTACTGTAGATTCCTTAGGTAACATAGTTCAAGAGCATTAATAGGTTCAGATTGGGGAGGAGAGAGTTAGTGCAACATTGGTAAGGGCTAAAGATTATAGTTAGGTGAACAGGCTGCAGAGGTCACTGCAGTAGTGTCAAGGGTGGAGGCATTGGCATATGCTTGTTGATAGAAAATGGGTCTTGAGTCTTGTGTGGAAACACGGCAATGATGGGGTGTCTCATATCTCCACAGGGAGGTTATTCCACAAGGAAGGGGCAATACGAGAGAAAGATTTTTGTCCTGCCTTAGTCCTGACCTTGGGGACCTCCAGTAGCATGTGGCCCGAGGATCTAAGGCTACGCTGGTTTATTTTTGATGTGAGGAGTCCCCCAAGACTCGGGGGAGGCGAAGGGCTAATTATCTTCTTCGCCAGGCAGAGTACAGGGTAACTGAGGCTAGATTCTCGAAAGATGGCCAGTTAAGCTGCCCAACGCCTGCAGTGGTGGTTCCTGGAGTGGGATAAGTTGGCAAAGTGGGCCACCTTGCTGTATAGGGTCTGTAGTTTACCGAACTCCAGCTTTGCGATACCCTGAATGACTGGGGCAGCATATGTTAGAGTTGGAAGTAGGACACTAGTTGCAATAGCAGTCCTAGCTTCTGGGGTCAGCAGTTCTTTGAGCCGATACAGTAATCCGAGTTTTGTATGGATTACTCTCGTGACTTGGTCCACATGTTGTTTTAATGTATTACCATGTGACAGGGTTCTAACCAATGGGGAGCCAGAATGGGTCAGACCCCATTTTATAACACATGTTAAACCATACCTCTAGTTATGCCTTAATGCTTGAACACTGTCAGCTTCTGATAATCAACTTTGTTAATGTCAGAGCATTACTCAGATGCTAGCTGTGGAATTTTCCATGGAGTTTTATGCTGTTTCATATAGTAGCATTAATTTGTCTATTTGATAAGTATTGCTGTAGTTTAAAATAAAGCATGTCTTTCACCAACAAATATTATACCTTGTGTTTGCCTATTTTTATTGGTAGTAATATTCTTAGCGAATACATCTGCTATTTATTAGCCTCCTGTGTGTTTTGTCATCTGTTTCCTCCCACTCACCAGTACTCTGCAACTGGTCTGGTACCCCCCTCAAAACCTCTCCCAAAATTACTGCACAATGCAAATTAGGGCCTGGTAAACTAGCCCTACTCAAGGCCCACCTCAGAGAATGGGACTGGGCACCCCAACAAACACCCTCGACCCGGACCGTGCCCTTGAACTATTTATCAATACCTTTAACGCTGCCTGTGACAAGTTCTCCCCCCTCACCAAAACAATGACCAAAGGGAATCAAGCCCCATGGTTCTCAGACTACCTCAAAGGCCTACTACGTCACCGGGACACACTACGGCGCCTTCCTAATGAGACCCAATGGCCTCTGGACAGGCAACGGTATCGGGAGTCCCGAAACAAGTGCACTTGGGCCATACGCACCGCCAAAGCGAACTATTACAAAGCCACCTTAACCTCCACCTGGGGCACTGGACACAAGTTCTGGGAAACATTAAGGAACTCTGTGGCAAAGCCCCAAATCTGCCACCTGACCAAATTCTAATAAATGGTAACCTCTCCTCCGACCCTTTCAGTATAACCTCGGCCCTAAACACCACTTTCACTGATTTCTTCCATGTGCTGCCCCCAAATTTCTTCAATCCCCCGCCTGCCCATATCGCTTCCATATCCTACATAGATATATAGATACATAGACTGTGTCAGCAGATAAGGGCCTATGGCCCACCCAGTCTGCCCATTTGAGCTCGTAAGTTCAGTTTATGTTTTTCCTAGAAGTCTGTTGCCCCCTACCCCTGACCGCCAGAATTCCTTTATGTCTATCCCATGCATTCTTAAATCCCGTGATTATTTCAGCCCCCATCACTTCCTCTGGCAGGGTGTTCCACTTGTCCACCACCCGTTCTGTGAAGAAATTCTTCCTCATGTTTCCTCTGAATCGTCCTCCCGCCAACTTCATCCCATGCCCTCTAGTCCTGGAACATCTTTTTCACTTAAAAATAGTGTATTCCTGCACCCTGTTCCTCCCTGTAAGATACTTGTATGTCTCTATCATATCCCTCTCTCCCTCTCCTCCAGGGAGTACATGTTCAGTTCCTTCAACCTGTCTTCATAGGACTTGTGATGCAATCCATGCACCATCTTTGTTGCTCTTCTCTGAACCGCTCTACCCTGTCTATGTCCTTACGTAGGTATGGTCTCCAGAACTGTACACTGTACTCCAGGGTGGGGCCTCACTAGTGTCTTGTATAGCGGAATTATGACCTCCCTTTTCCTGCTGGTGATGCCCTGCCATACATCCCAGCATCCTATTTGCTTTACCTGCTGCCTTGTCACACTGTTTCCTACCTTGAGGTCATCAGAGATGATAACCCCAAGATCCCTTTCCTGCTTGGTGCATGCTATATCCTCACCCCCAACTGATATATTGTGCTAGGGTTTTTGTGCCCCATATGCATTATCCTGCACTTCCTTGCATTGAATTTCAACTGCCAAACCCTGACCATTCTTCAAGTTTCTGCAGGTCCCTTCTCATTCTGTCTACACCTCTGGTGTGTCTACTCTGTTACAGAGCTTTGTGTCATCAGCGAACAGTGAAATTCTGCCTTCTAGGTCCTAGCAATGTCACTGATGAAGATGTTGAATAGAACCGTGTCCCAGCACTGATCCCTGTGATACCCACTGGTCACTCTTCCTCTGTGGAGTGACAGCCATTTACCACCACCCTCTGTGTACTGCCACCCAGCCAGTTACTACCCACCACACTACTGTCCTGCCCACACCCATATTCCCCAGTTTGTGTAATAGTCTTCTATGTGGCACAGTGCCAAAGGCCTTGCTGAATTCCAGATAGGCCATGTCCACTGCCCTCCCCTGATCCACCTCCCTAGCCACCCAGTCAAAAATTCAATGAGGTTGGTCTGACATGACTTCCCTGGTGAAACCATGCTGCCTTGGGTCCTGTAGTCCATTGACAACCAGATGTTCCACCAATCTCTCCTTCAGTAGTGCTTCCATGATCTTCCCACTACCGAGGTGGGCTGACTGGTCTGTAGTTCCCTGCTTCCTCTTTGTTCCCAATTTTGTATAAGGACTACATCTGCTGTCCTCCAGTCTTTGGGTACCTCCCCTGTTTCCAGTGATCAGCTAAACAGGATAGCCAGAGGTTCAGCCACCACCTCTCTTAGTTCTTTAAGGACCCTGGGGTGCACCCCATCTGGCCCCATTGCTTTATCGACTCTTATTACTTCCAGTTCCTTCAGGACCCTTTCTCGCGTAAAGGGACTTGTGACAATTTCTGCACCATTCTCACCCCTTGTACTCCCTTTAGACCCATTACCCTCCTCTTCCTCAGTAAAGACTGAGCAGAAATACCTGTTTAATATGTCAGCTTTACTGTTGTCATCCTCCACGCGGCCCCCATCCTTCCCCTTCAGTCTCACTATCCCTCCCTTTGTCTTTCTTTTTTCAGTTATGTACCTGTAAAAGGTTTTGTCCCTCACCCACTGATTTTGCAATGTGTTCTTCTGTCTGAGCTTGGCTTCCCTTACTGACCTCCTGCCTCTCTTTGCTTCTCCTGGTACTTCTCCCTATCCCTTCTGCCTGTGTCTTTTGTATTGCCTGAATGCAATCTTTTGGCTTTCACTTTCTTTGCTACCTCTTTGGAAAAACATAATGGTCTCCTCTTCCTTTTCCTCTTGCTAACCTGCTTAATGCATAATTCTGTTGTTCTTGTAATCCCCATTTTAAATACTGCCCACTGTTCCTCAACCCCTGATTCCTGTCCCATTCCCCTTAATGCCTCTTTCAAGTATCTCCCTATTTTCTCAAAGTCTGCCCCCCTAAAATCCAGGATATAGAATCCTCCCCTTGTTCCACCTTTCCACCTGCGAGTCCTTACCCCAGAGACTGCCAAACCCTACCTAACCAAAGCTATTGGCCAAAATCACTATAGTCACGGCTCCCTGGACCTCAGACTTCTCCACCTCACCCTCCAGGAAGTCCTAGCCCCACTCACCCACATTCTCAACCACTCCCTCTGTCAAGGGAAATTCCCCACCCTCTGGAAATCAGCCTACATCACACCCATCCATAAAAGTGGTGATCGCACATCCACAAACAACTACTGCCCCATCTCTATCCTACCCCCCCGTCTAAGGCACTAGAACGCATAGTCACTGACCAACTTACTGACCACCTAAATAAATATAACCTTCTATCCGGAGTGCAACACGGGTTCCATAAGGGCCATAGTACCACCACTGCCCTCCTTGAATTTACCACCCATGTTCACTCAGCCCTGGACCACGGCCACCTCACAGGCGCCATCTTTGTGGACCTATCTAAGGCTTTAAATATCGTTAACCATGCCCTCCTACTGAACACCCTAACTTACATGGGGTTCTCCAATGACACCCTAAACTGGTTCACCAGCTATCTCTCTGATAGAACACAGATAGTTAAGGTAGGCCCTGTCCTGTCCGCCTGCCGCCCAATCCATTCTGGTTTCCCACAGAGCTCCATACTTGGCCCCCTACTCTTCAGCCCATACCTCAACTCCCTCCCATCGTCCTGCCCTGGAAATATGCTCCTATATGCGGATGATGCTGTCTTGTTCGCCTCTGACCCGACACCCCTCAAACTCCACCAAACTCCAACACTCTTTCCATGAAATCGAAGACTGGCTCACCACCCAGCATCTTATTATTAACTACAATAACACAAAAGTCATGATTTTCGCCCACCCTCAGAACCCACTCAAGAACCTCTGCCCCCAATTTCTCATTGCCAATCAGACCCCACTAGAACAAGTAAGCAGCTTCAAATACTTAGGGATCACATTGGACCCCGCCCTAAGCTTCCATCAACATATCCTACACCTCTCTACAGCCCTTAGCTCAAGGCTGGGTGTACTATACCATTTCAAACACTGCCTCACCCCTGAAGCATTACAACTTACCATAAACTCCTCGATCCTCTCCCTACTAGACTATGGTACCCTAATCTACAGTGCTGCACCATCCACAACCCTTAACAGACTCCGACTCGTGCTTAACAAAGCCTGCCGTCTCATCCTTGGATTTGATCATTTTATACACTCCTGCTCCCTTTACAGCAGCACAAACTGGCTAAACCTCGATAGCCGAATTAGGTACCACACCTGCCTTATGACCAAAAAGGCATTACTAGGCCTCACCCCACCTACCCTTGACCAAATTATCCTCCCAACACCTCCAGGCAAAACAACCCATAGCTCAAACAAGCAGCTGCTATGGGTACCCCGTGGCTGGACTTCCCAATTCCAGCGTACTTTCAGTTACAGAGCCCCTTCCTGGACTAACGCCCTCCCAAGTCATATAACAAATGAATTAGGGCTTGGCCCTTATAAATCCAAGCTAAGGAAATACCTTCAGGCCTCAAACCAATGTGACTGCCCTTGACACCAGATTGACCTATGCCTCTTTCAAACTAACAATTGTCATATCTCCATACCAAATTGCACCTATGAAACTATATGACTATCAGCCTCTACAGAACCCTCTGTAACCTTTTTGGCTGTGCTAAAGAAATGAAAAACAAAATTTCTGTTAGCCAACAACTAAACAACTATGTAACCTCTTTGACTGTTTATTTGTAATGTCCTGTAATCTGTATTTTAAGTACTGTCCCTGTACCTTTTATGTATGACGTGGAACCTTTGTAAATGTGTCACTTACTCAAAGGTCTTTCTGAATATTACAATAAATAAATAAAATAAAATAATCACCACTTTATCAAACCATGCCACCATGCAGGCTTAAACAAGATTGATAACCCCAGCCAATTCTTTTTTACGATTAGGAAAAGTGTATGTCTGTCCTGTGTACCCACCTGCAGTACACACACCACCATTCACATGGATGGCACAAGACCAGTTTTAGCCAGCGGTAAAATTAAAAATGCTCTCCCAAATTGAGAATTATAGCCATTATGACATGTTGCTTACTTTTTTAGACCTATTTTATACATTTATTATAATAACGTTTATTTATGTGATCTTCGTTAACAGGCAGGTGCACTGGACATATATTGCCTATTCCAGTCATTACATGGGTACATAAGTGTATAGTATTATGTCGGCGGCAGCCTAGGGGTTAAGCAGAAGAAAAAGTCAAAACATTTGTTGTACGTTCAGAAGTAAATACATAGCCATGCAGAAGAGTGCAGCATAGAAACATAGGACTTAAAGACAAAAACAGGCTGTGTTTCGCCCTACTAGTACATCTGCCATTATCAGTGTGTATACCCTTCAATCCCCCATATCATTTAGGTGTTGATCAAGTCTCTTCTTAAAGGTGTCAGCTGTCTGGTTATCAATTAGCGACTTAGGTAAACTGTTCCACATTGACACAGCCCTCTGACTAAAGAAGTCTTGTGTTTATTTAGTTCTAAATATACCTCCCCCCGCCCACTCATCAACTGTTGCTTCTGACTTCTGGTGTTTTGGGTTGTTGCCCTCATTTCTTTAAGTTTACGAACATATGAACATGCGAAATTTGCCAGCAGATAAAGGCCTAGAGGTCTATCAAGTCTGCTCAAATGTGCAGCTAGCACCCCTTATTCTACAGCTGCCCCTCTCTTCCACCCTTCCCCTTCATTAACCCTCCCCATTGTCCTGTCCCATCCTCATTTGAAGCAGTCCATTATTCTACTGCATACCACTTCAGCAGGTAACGCATTCCACCCAGCCACCACCCTCTCTGTAAAAAAGTGTCTCCTCATCTCCCTCCTGAATCTTCCTCGCTCCAGTCTCATATCATGGCCCCTGGTGGCCCTCCCCTTCCTTACTTTGAACAGCCCCTCTGTACCCGTCTTGTTTATTCCTTTCATGTATTTAAAGGTTTCAATCATATCACCCCTGTCTCTCCTCTCCTCCAGTGAGTACATGTTCAACTTCTTCAACCTCCTCTCGTATGATAAGTCCCCCAGCCCCTTGATCATCTTTGTCGCTCTTCACTGCACCCTCTCCAGTAACTTAATGTCCCTCTTTAGATACGGACACCAGTACTGCATGTAGTACTCCAGGTGTGGTCTAACTAATGACCTATACAGTGGCAGAATCACCTCCTCCCTCCTCGAGGATATACCCCTTGCAATACAACCCAGCATTTTGTTGGCCTTTGTAGCTGCCTTCCTACATTGTGCCGAGTTGTTCATTGCACCAGTAATGAGCACACCCAGATCCTTCTCCTCCTCTGTCTGGGCTAGCTGTACTCCCCCCTAGCTGGTAACTCCTCCTTGGGTTCTTCATCCCAAAATGCAGCACCTTGCACTTTTTGGCATTAAAGCCCAGTTGCCAGGTGTCTGACCAGGTTTCAAGCTTTGCCAGATCCTCCTGCAACCCCTGCCATCCCCCTAGGTCATCCACCACCGCGACTACCTTGGTATCATCGGCAAACAGACTGATCTTGCTCTTGCTCTTGATGTCCCATGATATGTCTAAAATGAATATCCCAAACAACACTGGTCCCAACACCGAGCCCTGTGGAACACCGCTCATCACTGCCCTTGGGTGTGAGAGCTCCCCACCCACCACCACCCTCTGTTGCCTTCCCTGCAGCCAGTTTCCTACCCATCTCACCAGCTTTGCACCCGCTCCTGTGCCTACTAACTTCCTTCCCAGCCTACCATGTGGCACTGAGTCGAATGCCTTACTGAAGTCTAGATACAGGACATCCACTGCATGGCCCCTGTCCAGTTGCCTAGTTACCCAGTCATAGAACTCGACCAGGTTGGTTTGGCAGGATCTGCCACATATGAAGCCATACTGTCTGCTGTCCTGTAGCCCTTTGGCCTCTAGGAGGACCACCAGCCTCTCCTTCAGGATAGTCTCCATTAGCTTACCCACGATGGATGTGAGGCTCACTTGTCTGTAGTTTCGGTTCATCCTTGGAGCCACTCTTGTGGAGGCGCCACATGAGCATCCTCCAGTCCTGAGGCACACACCCCGAATGTAGTGAGGCATTAAATAGGTCTGCCAAAGGTCCTGTAAGGACCTCTGCCAGCTCCTTCAGTACCCTGGGGTGGATGCCATCTGGCCTGGTGCCTTGTCTACCCTCAGTGCTTCAAACCCTCTCGAACTCTGCTCTCCATGATTTCCCATCTGTCACCACTTCCCACCCTGCTTCTGCCATTTCTCCCACCGGGCTGCCACCCCCTCTCTTTAGTAAATACTAAGCAAAAGTACTCATTTAGTGCTCGCCTTATCGCACCCTGCTTCCACCCAACACCCCTCCTTCCTAATCCTTACAGCTCCTTTTCTCCCTGATGTACTTAAAGAAGTCCTTCTCCCCTTCTAATGCCTTGTGCCAGCCTGAGTTCCATAGATGCTTTGGCCCTTACTGCCCTTGTCACCTCCTTCGATTCTGTCAAGTACCCTCCTGTCCTCCCCTCCCTGTTTTCTTGTACTCCTAATGGCAGCTCTTTCCTCCTTACTTTTCTATGACCTCCTTGCTCAACCAGATCGGCTTCTAGCCCCAGCCTTCTTGCTGTGGGCTTTGCAGCAGGTTTTGGTTGCCTCCACTATCCCCAGCTTTATGAGCTCCCACCTCTGGTTAGTGTCCATACTAGATTGAGTTCTGGCCAGGTACCCTTTTACCACTTCCCCCATCCTCCCAAAGTCGGCCCTCCTGAAGTCCAGCACTATTGTGCCAGATTCCACTCCTTCCTTGCCCATATCCAATGTGAGTCATACTGAGTGGTGGTCACTTCCTGACAGCGGTTCCTCCACTGTAAGTTCTCTCACAAAGTCCCCATTTGTCAGCACAAGGTCAAGGGTATTCCCTAACCTGGTTGGTTCACTGACCATTTGCAGCAGGAAGCTTACCTGGAAGGCATCCAGCAGGTACCTGCTCCTTCTGTTCCTGGTTGTTGGGGTGCTCCAGTCCACTTCTGGCATGTTGAGTCCCCACAATCACCACACTACCCTTCTCGAGGTCCTCCTGATCTGTCCCGCTAGTTCCCTGTCTAACTCCTCCATCTGAGATGATGGCCTGTACACCACTCCCATTCTAAGAATCCTATTCTTGGAATCCTGGATTTGCATCCAAAGTGACCCCTACCCCTCCTCCCCTTCTTCCCTTACACATTCAGTCCTTCCTTCACATAGTGCCACCCCTCCTTTCCCAATCATCTTGTCCTTACGAAATAACCTGTACCCTGGTACAGACAGGTCCCAGTCATTGTATTGGGTGGCCCATGTTTCGTGATGGCTGCAATGTCCACCTCTCCTCTGCCATGAGAACCTGTAACTCTGCAGTTTTCCTCCCAAGGCTCCTAGCATTAAGGGTAACCACCTTCCACCCTTTTCCCCTCCCATCCTGCCCTCCTTTCCTAGCATCACCAACAGTACTTGCCATTTGTCCTTTGTCACTGTTATGGGGGTAAGCTCATATGGTTTCCCAACCTGTGGTCTCTGCATATCTCTTCCCAACTGCCACCCCCACTCCTAGTTTAAATTCCAACTCTCTATGTACTCCTCCATCCTCTGTTTCAACACCTCTTTCCCTCCTCACT
Source organism: Neoceratodus forsteri (assembly GCA_016271365.2). Classification (NCBI taxonomy): domain Eukaryota; kingdom Metazoa; phylum Chordata; order Ceratodontiformes; family Ceratodontidae; genus Neoceratodus; species Neoceratodus forsteri. The sequence continues at coordinate 675,847,329 of CM057450.1, read as the reverse complement.
CAAGTGTAGTCTGTCCTTGGCATAGAGACTACTGTCCTCCCAGGTCCCTCCCACCCTCCCAACAGCCCATACCCTTTAGCACAACACCAGGTTCTTAGCCATCCACTAAATTCCTCTATTCTCAGCTTTTTTTCTCAGCAAGTTTGTAGTGTTATTTGCTCATACACCAGGATCATGTCCTCTTTCAGTCTTCTCCTTTCGGAAAGCATGTTCAAATCTCTTACTCTTTTTTTACGCTCGCTTGCACTAAAGGAACATTTTGGGAGAGTAGCACACTTGAGTGTGTGCCTCCCACCCAATGCACTGCTCCCTTGAGCAGGCATGGTGGTCCTGCACCAATGGTGCAGGAGCTCAGTATGACAGCGGTGTTCCTCTGCTTCAAAGGAAAATGCTGCTGTCATACTGCGCCCGCCCTCCTCTGTCTCGCGCTCCCCGCGCGCGTCACGCCCGCCTAAAGCTTTCCTGCCATGCTGGGGAGCCCACCCCAGCATGGCAAAGTTTATTTGTTTTGCCGACGGGGTGCCCAATCCCCGTCGGCTCCACGGCCCCCAAGCCATCCTGTGCCGCTGAGAGCCCACCAGTGGCAAACCGATAGTTTGTTTTGCCTACGGGGTGCCCAACTCCGCCAGCCTCGGCCCCCCACACATATTCTGCCATGCTGGGAGCTCCACCCCAGCGTGGCAAAGGTCCCATCGTCATTTTTTTTTTGTTTAAACCTGTAAACAAAAACTCACCATGGGCGCTGCCTCCCCAATCCCTCCCACTACCCGCACCCACCATCAAGTGACCCAGCCTCCCCACACCCCCCACCCCATACTTACCTCCATACTCCGGCGCGACGATCTTCGGTGGACCGGGAACACGTCTGCACTCTTCAAAGCCGACCGCGAACTGAGGAAATGCCGGTAAGCTGTATAATAGGCTACATAGGGGGTTTAACTTACTCAGATATCTGAGTATTTTTTAATTTTTAGTTTCACATGGGGTTTTGGGACCTTTCTCATGAATGATGTCACTGTCATGGTGTTATTCGGGCCGATGGGTGATTTTGCAGGCACTGCGCAGTCACTGCGCAAAATCACCCTTCGGCCTTGAATAACACCATGACAGTGACATCATTCATGAGAAGGGGTCCCAAAAACCTCATGTTGAAAATTTGGTAAAAATTCCAAAAATGACTGTTTTAATGAATGCATGTTGCACAGTTCCCACGCAGGCTCGTAAGTTCAAGTAATTTTCAATATTTTCACTCCAGATTTTCAACATTGCCATTTTACCCACACCTCCTTATGAGCACTGCAGCTGTCATTTTTCACATCTGCCTAAAATGTGTTTCTGCCATTATGTAGCGACAATGGCGCAGTCGGTGTGCGAAAATCAATGTATGGAACATTATTAAGAAAATCACAGGACACTGTTCATGAGCAGAAGTCTTAAAATTGCTGTGCTGAAAATTTGGTGAAAAAATTCCTAAAATGACTGTTTTATGAGTCTGCGCTGCGCAGTTCCTACGCACACTCGTAAGTTCGCGAATTTTCAATATTTTCATTCCAGATTTTCAACATTGCCATTTTACCACACCTCCTTATGAGCACTGCAGTTGTCATTTTCACATTTTGCCCAAAATGTTTCAAACCTATGTAGCATAAATGGCACAGTCGAGAACTCTAGTGTAAGGACACATTAAGAAAATCACAGTGTCACTGTTCATGAGCAGAGATCTTAAAATGGCTATGTTGAAAATTTGGCAAAAAAATTCCTACAAATAACTGTTTTACGAGCGTGCATTGCACAGTTCCCACGCACGCTCATAGGTTTGCAAATTTTCACTATTTCCACTCCAGATTTTCAACATTGACATTTTACCACACTTCCTTATTAGCAGTACAGCTGTCATTTTTCACATCCTGCCCAAAACGTGTTTCCGCCTATGTAGCGCACAATGGGGGTAACTAAAAGATCATGCTGACAATTTATTGTGCAAATACCAGCAATCGCGACAGGGCATTAGGGTAAAGCACCACACATGCCAAACACCACTGCAAATACCTGCAAGCTAACGCTCAGCATTGACAAATGCTTGTTTAATTTCTTTTTATTAAAATTTTTCGTTACACACATTGCAAGTAAGAAAAGGGTTACAGTTAATTTATAAATGTTTACAATGGTAGCATTATTTTTGCAGCAGAATCATTAATCTCTGAGGGTAAAAAACTTTGTCCTGTGAGATCAGTACACCAGGTAGTGATATACAATAAGTAGTCCATCTCCATGTTGCACCCCAATTAATAATGTCAAGGAAAGGAGATTAATCCTATAGTTTTAAAAGGTATCCAAATAATCGCCAAGGTATAAATGAGTGTATTTGTGATTTCCTTCCCCTCATAATATAGGTGAAGTATAAGAGGAAATCCAGGTCAGTTTGACCCCTCTCTAACCCCCCTCCCACCCCATTACCTGCTAGGTGAGAAACTCAGATATGACAACCCACAATAAGGGGAGAATTATGGGCAGAAGGTGGGGTCCACCGTTGATTGGTGAAGAACCCACCGCTGCCATTTCAACAGTTAAGATGGACGCTTATTTTGTATTTTAGCATTGGAACTTTCAGAACAGTCTATATCAGACATGATAATTCTCCATTCTTGGACCATAGGAATCAGAGTTGACATCCATCTACAAGTTATAGCTTTTTTAGCTGCCAAAAGGCAGACCGGAAGGAGTGTCTTGTACCATGGGGGAGTGTGGTCCAGAAAGATCCCTAGTATAATTTGTTCAGCCGTTAACTCCACTGGCTCACTGAATATCCCAGAAAGTTCCATCTGAAGAGAGAGCCAAAAGGGCACAGCCAAAACACATGACCCAATGAGGCCCTAGGACACCCGCACTCTCTCCAGCATCTCCCACATTTTTCTGGTAGAAACTTTAGGAGAATCACTGGAGCCCTGAAAAATTGAGAATGGCACTTCCAAGCAAATTCCCTCCAATGAGAAGATGATGTAATCTTTATAGCTTGCAGTGCCGATCCCAGCCAAGCCTCAAGAGAAACCTCTAGAGACAAATCTCTATTCCATTCTTGTAAGACTGAAGCCGTAGATTCTAGCTGCTCACTCCTCAACCTCCTGTAAAGTTGTTCTATAATGTGAGTCCCCAAATTTCCTCTGATAGCTTCAATAAATACTTTTAATAAATCAGGAAGAGGGGAAGGCAATTTAACCTGAAGGCCTCTGTTTCGCAGTATATGGTTAAGGACTTGGAAGTATCTAAATAAATCTGAGTCCCGAAGGGCTATATTGAGATTGTAGTTTTTCAAAGGGAAGAATCCCTTGGGGAGAAACAAACTGGAAGACATGGGATAATCCCATCTGTCTCCAAGTGGAAAAGATGTTATCCATAGGAATAGGGGCAACGGTTTCATCCTGGGAAATTAACTTGCAGTACTCATAAAAGGTATAAATTCATTGGGACCTTCTCATACGCCTCCACAGTCTAAAAACAGGAGAGGTAACCTTCATGAGGGCCAAGGCTGACATCGATCTCTCGTCAGAGGAAAATAATATTCTATTAATATCAAATAGATAATTTAAGTGAAATTCAATAGTTTTCCAAGGCGAGACATAAGATCCCGCAAGCCACAGTATCAAAATTCTTAGAAATGCTCCTCTTGCGTATAGGTTAAAGTCTGGCAAATTAAAAGCTCCTTGGGCCAATGATAACTTAAGGATGGATAACCTTATTCTTGGGCATCCCTTACCCCATATAAAACCTGCTATCATTCTATTCCATGATTTAAGGTAAAAAGTTGAGGGAAAGAAGGGGATATTTTGAATCAGGTACAGGAGACAAGGAAGAATATTTATACAAATAATTGCAATTCGCTGATAGAAAGAAAATATACCAGAAGTCCACCTATCCAGATCCGACTGGATTTGTAATGAGATAGGTTCATAATTTATCATTTCCATGACAGCTGGGTCCTTAAGTATATGAAGGCGCAGGTATTTCATTTTAATGGAATGCCATTTAAAGGTAATGGCCTTCTTAAGTAGCTGAGAAGGTTTACAATTGAATGTGAAAATTTGCATTTTAGACATATTTCATTTAAATCCAGCTATTTTCTCAAACCAGGTCAAAACTTTCCAGACTGAAGGCATTGACGTATTTGGGGACAATAATGTTAGTAATATATCATCAGCAAACATATTAAGTTTGTATTCCTGTTGACCTATGGGTATGTCCTCTATCTGGGATGAAGATCTCAAGACAGAGGCCAGAGGCTCAAGGTATATTGCAAAGAGATAGGGAGACAGGGGGCAACCCTGCCGCGTACCCCTACTGAAATGGAACGAAGAGGATAGAGCCCCATTGGCTCATATATAAGCCCTTGGAGACCCATAAAGATTAATTAAACTTGTGATAAATGAGGAGGGGAAGTGAAATGCCGCTAGGGTGTCCCACAAAAAGGACCATGAAACACGGTCAAAAGCCTTCTTGGCGTCAAGGCTAATAAATACAGATGTGATTTTCCTGGTACAGACATATTCTTGGAGAACTACTGTTTGGCGAATATTATCCATAGTACTCCTGTTTTTGATAAATCCAGACTGGCCAGGTTGTATAATTTGTGGAATACTAGATTCCAATCTAGAGGCCAAAATGGCCGTGTAGATTTTATAGTCCACGTTTAATGTGGAGATGGGTCGATAAGATCTAGGATCCAAGGGGTCCTTCTGGGGCTTGGGTATTGGGGCAATTGTTGCGAAGTCCCAGGATGGAGGGGCACCACCCTGAAAGACTTCAGTAAATAAAGCATGAATTTTGGGAGTAATTTCCTTAATAAACATCTTATGCCATTCTGATGTATAACCATCTGGTCCTGGGCAGTGACCCGTATTAAGATTTTTGATTGTTGTAATTATCTCAGCCTGGAAGATGGGGGCTTTTAAATCATTGATTTGGGAGAGTGACAATTTTGGGAGAGTAGCTTGATTTAGAAATCATGAGAGGTCAGAGGGGTTTAAAGGTTCCTCCACTAAATATAATTTGGCATAGTAGGACGAAAATGCCTGGAAAATATGTTCGTCTGAGTGATGAACCTTCCCTGTAGTTAAGTTTTTAAGTTTCAAAATAGTGGCAGTGCGTCTATGTGGCCTGAGCCTCTGAGCCAGCTTCCTGGTCCCTCTTGGCCCGCTATCATGGACTGTTTGTTAAAGATAAAATAGAGACTGCTGGACCTTATTATCTATAATTTTTTGCAATGCGGCCTTTGTATCTTTGATCAACCTTTGCACCTCTGTATCACCCTTTCTAAACAACATCTGATAGTTCAGAAGCTGCTCAGAGAGTCCACAGTATTCAGCCTCTCTTTCTTTATATTTTTTGGTGGAATAGGCTGCTATTTCCCCTCTGATAGTTGCTTTCATTGCATCTCATTGGATAGCCTCAGGAATATCCGAGACATTTTCCAAAAAGAAAAGGGGTTGTCATGCCAGACGAATCTGATAGATTTCTTTGACTGGGTGACCAAAGTAGTAGATCAGGGAGGGACTGTGGACATGGCCTACCTAGACTTTAGCAAGGCATTTGACACAGTCCCACACAAAAGATTAATATACAAGTTAGCCAGCCTGGGAGTGGGTCCCAAGATGACAGCCTGGGTAAAGAATTGGCTGGAGAATAGGACACAGAGTGTAATAGCAAATGGAGTCCACTCTGAAGAAAGGGGGGTTACTAGTGGGGTACCGCAGGGTTCAGTATTAGGACCAGTCCTCTTCAATGTCTTTATAAGCGACATTGCAGAGGGACTGGAAGGAAAAGTATGTCTCTTTGAAGATGACACAAAGATCTGCAACAGAGTTGATGCACAAGGTGGGGTGGAAAGGATGAGAAGGGACTTGGCAAGGTTAGAGGAATGGTCAAGTGTATGGCAGCTTAGATTCAATGCTAAGAAGTGCAAGGTAATGCACCTGGGAAACAAAAACCCAGGGGAAGAGTACACAATGGGGGGTGAGATATTAACAACAAAAAATGGAAAGGGACCTGGGGGTAGTCATATCAGATGACCTAAAGGTGGGCAAGCAATGTGACAGGGCAGCAAGGAGGGCTGGGGGGATACTGGGATGCATAGGGAGAGGCATCACCAGTAGAAAACAGGAAGTTATTATCCCTCTGTACAGACAGCTGGTCAGACCCCATCTGGAGTACTGCGGGCAGTTCTGGAGACCCAATCTCCGCAAAGACATAGACAGGATGGAAGCTGTCCAGAGGAGGGCAAGTAAAATGGTGCAGGGTCTGCACCGGAAGACATATGAAGAGAGACTTAAGGAGCTTAATATGTATAGCCTCGAGGAAAGGAGGGAGAGGGGGGACATGATAGAAACTTTCAAGTACCTCAAGGGAATCAACAAAGTCCAAAAGGGTAGCATTTTTCAAAACAAGAGGTGTGTAAGAACAAAGGGGCACAATTTGAAGATAGAGGGGGGGGCGGCTCAGAGGTAATTTAAGGAAGTATTTTTTCACAGAGAGGGTTGTGGATGCATGGAACGGCCTTCCGGAGCAGGTTGTGGAGTCAAAAACAGTGGTGGAATTCAAGCATGCATGGGACAGTCATAAGGCAATTCTAGGGGGTTGGGGCAGAAAGAAGTAGGCTGCTGGTTAACTAGGATCTGCAGTTTATCCATTAGGTAGGGAAATGGGCAGACTGGGTGGGCCAAGCGGTCCTTATCTGCCATCAAATTCTATGCTTCTATGTAGTCTAGATTTGATTTCATCCTGAAATCCCTTATCAGCTAGAGTCATGGAGTTCAATCTCCAGAGGGTTTGTTTCTTTTCCCTACCCATATCCACCTTCAACATTAAGGGATGGTGGTCTGAGAGGACCTTCGGGCCTACTAATGTATCTTGGACCAATGTCAAATTTTCACATGTAGAAATAAAATAGTCCAATCTAGAATAAGACCTAAATCTGGGAGAATAGTAAGTGTAGCCAGGGGAAGAAGGAAATAGGCACCTCTACATGTCTATCAACCCCAAGTGGTCCATGGTATTTCTAAACTGTTTAGCAGTGGATGAGTTCAGATGTCTCTGCAGATTGGAACAGTCCACATGGGGCAGCAAGGTTAGATTAAGGTCTCCCCCAAGGATCAGTTGACCCTGGAGAAGATCTAACAAGGTTGTAATAAATGCCCGAAAAGTAGGGAATTTTGTCTGGGGGGGGGAAGCAGACATTGGCCAAAGTGACCCTCTGACTATACAAAAGGCCCTCAATAATCACATACTTCCCTTGAGTATCAATATGTGTCTGTAAAATTTCTAGGGGAGCAGTGTGGGGAATCAGAATAGCCGCACCTCTCTTTCTAACCCTCGGGTGCGAAGAAGCAATCACCTTATATCTGCCTCCCCAGGCTAACTTGAGGTGCTCCGCATCGGAGAGGTGAGTTTCCTGGAGAAAATTAAGGTCTGCCCCCTGCCTCTTAAGATGTTGCATGAGGCGAGCCCTTTTAATGGGGTCATGGAGCATTGACATTATGTGATAAAAACTTAACCGGATTAACTGGCATCATACAAAATTTCTGAAGTTGTAACCAGGCTTCGTCCCCCCCGCCCCGGGCGGTATAAGAAATTTCAGTCCAGACCACACTCCCCCAAATGCGGCGGTCCAACTGTGAGAAAAGAGATATCTGCTGACTATGATTTATAACTGTAACCAATAAAACATATTTGATTATCCAACAGTCTAGATGTGTGCAATTTTTTCTCTCCCTCCCTCCCCCAATACTCTCCTTGGTTATCAAACTACTAAAGAGTTCTATAAAATTACCTAAAAGGGTTCCAAAAGTAATAGTAAATGTTATTTTAGTTTGTAAAATATATGGGCCTAAAAGTAAGTACAGATAGCAACCATAAACCGATAATAGCTGTTGTGGAGCTTCTTGACACCCAAAGGAAGTTCCGAAACCCTCCGCACCCCACCCTACCAAAGTAAAAGTTTGAACACTCTGGGGTAAACTACCCACAGTAATAACTTGTGGACCCTCACTACAAGGAGCCCGGGTAACCAAAACAAAAACTATATACACAATGACTCCCAAGTGGGAGGTGCTCATTCTGAGTTCCCTCTGGGACATCTTCCCCCTACCTCATGAAAAGGGGACAGGGGAGAGATGTGGGGCCTCAATAGTCCACTCAGGGTTTACTATCCCCAAGTTTAGCAGAGAAGCCCCTTGATGGAGCGGCGTAAATACCTCTCTGAAATAGAACCAGTATAACTGGGTTCTACGTCCAGACATACCCCAGGAGAGGCAATATGCCTATCCCCTTAATAGAAGGTTGGCACTATTCACATTTGTTGTGGAGAGGTTTAACAATAGCAATCAGACCTTTATTATAATCCTATCAGTAGGTTATCCCCCCCCCCACAATTCATTTGCTGGGGAACCTAGCCCAGCTCACCTTTCTATCGAAAACCGTGGAATGACGTAAGCATGGGAGATTAAATGTCCAAAATGAACACCCCGTATTTCTTGTCTCTCAAGAAAGTCCAGTAGCTATTGTTCTATATGCACCTCTTGTAATTGAGTATGACCATCTTGTCCAATCTCTCCCTCCAATGGATAGCAGCCCAGTCATAGTTTTCTGCTGTTAAACGGGGAGGAGGAGAGGTGGCATGGGGGAAGGGACACCACCAATGAAGGTGCTGGAAAAAAGTGGGGGGGGTTTCCATGTCCGTACTCCAGCCTGGTATCTACCCCGCCATCTGAGAACAGAGAAAAAGTCCAAAGAGCATTCTAGTGCCAAATCATAGATATAAAAAGTGTTTTTTTAAATGCATGGACTGTATTAGGAGCACTCCCTCTCCCTCAACCCCGGCAGCATCCCACTCCAACCCCCGCCCACCATCCCCATTCCCAGCATAGGAGAATCAAGCCCCCAAATGGGGGATTTTGTTATATTTGTCAATCCAGGAGGGCAGTTCACATTGGTAAAGTAGGATTCCTATACTGCTGCAATTTTCTTCAGGATTTTGTCAAGTGGCAACAATGACACATGTGAGTGTCTAGATCGTTCTATCTTCTCCATCTGGTTCTGTCATGTTTTCGCTGCTTCAGCAGTCTTATCTGAGATGATGCCTCTAGCCAAAAGATCTGCCATCACCTCAGAAGCCGAGGTATAAATCAGCTGGCCCATAGAGAGGAATACTGTGAGTTTAGCTGGATAGGGGGTATGAAATCTAATCTTTTGGGACCGAAGTGCAGGAAACAGCAAGCTATAATCCCGCCATTGTTTCTGGGTACAGGGGGCATAGTCATTATCAAAAAGCAAACGCTGTTGACCCCACATTGCTTTGCCCTTCTGCCACGCCTTTCGTAGAAGGGTCTCCTTGTTTTGGTAGCTCAACATTCAAATGACAAAAGAGTGTGGCCTTGCCCCAGGGCCTGAGGGTTTAGAGCCTAGGACTCGATGAGCCCTCTCCACATTGATCTGAAAGTCAGGCTCTAAGTTGAGTACCAAGTGCAGTAGGTAATCGGTGAAGGCTCTGGGGTCATTCCCCTCTTCATCATCAGGGAGACCGAAGATACGAATAATCCTCCTCCTGCCACGGTTCTCTGCATCCTCTTGATATAGAGAGATGGCTAGCTGCTCAGCTGCAAGAATTTTAACGGTCCCCTCAAGCTCATCCAGCCTAGTATTATTCCAGGATATCTGGAGGTCCGCTTCTGCCACTTGACCTTGCAGTACTCCCGGTTCAGTTCCAATGTCTTTTAGAGACTCTCAGACCTCGCCACGAAATTCTGTAATCGCCTGAAGTATAGCTTCATTGTTGGGCTCTAGAGGTTTTTTTTTGGCCCTTTGGATGAGATGAAGCTGTGGATTTCTTCCCCGAACTCAGAGCAGGCCCAAGTTGCAGGTCGCCTTCGTCAGACATGCAGTCTTCTACGTCGGTCAAATTGGCAATGGGCTGGAACAGATTGCAGCTATTTTTTGCCATCACTAGTTGACGGAGTGCAAACCCCAACTATATCTTTTGTCAGTTTGCAAGCTGTAGAGGAGGGTTCGGCACTCTTCTATTTTTGATGTAGGCAGGAGCCTCTCCATCTGCTTGCTCACCCAGACATATCGGAACCAGAAGTCCTGTGTGGCAACCTTTTGATTTAGATTACTACTGCAGCCTTCAAATCTCTTACACTATCCTCATAGCTTTTATTTTGTGGCCTCCTGATCATCTTAGTAACCCTTCCCTGGACTTCCTCAACTCTTCTGATGTCACCTGTTAGGTCTGGTGTCCAGAACTGGGCACAGTACATCAAATGTGTCCTCACCAGGGCCCTGTACAGTGGCAGAACAACTATTCATTCTCTGACAACATTTTTCCTACTACAGCTAATTTGTTACACTTACTGACAGTTATTTTACAGTGATCTGACATTTTTAGGCTTTTGTGGATATTTTGTATTGAGGTCTCTTTCCAACTTTAATGTTTTAAGTTTGTTTCCCCCAGGAAATATTTTCCTCTCAGATTCTTACTCCCAAGATGCATCAGTACATGTTTGCTTGGACTAAAACATTTTTTTGTCTTGTGTGACTGTTCAGCTAGTCTGTCTAGACTTGCTTGCAACTTACTCATCTGTTCTTGGGTTTCAACTATTGCCCCTATTTCAGTTTCATTGGCAAACTGAGCAGCTATAAACAGAGAAAAGCCGCACCAGGGAACAGGTGCTCGCTAGCACAACAATTCAGCATACAGTCCTAGATACTGTGTGCCTTGGATGAAAATAAAGAAGCACTCTTTGAAAATTATTTTTCTGTGCCAGAAATCTTGATAAGGAAGTAATTAATGCCCTAGTTACAGCATGTGCAAACATGCCATGAAGTGTGGTTAGTGACAAAACATAGTGACCATCTGGCCAAACTCTCTGTAAGGAGGGGGGTCAGTGCCCTAACTATCATGCAAACTGACTAATCCATATATCAGTGCCCTCATGCATATGTAGAATAATTTATGGGGAACCATACTCAACAAGGCTGTGTTTTAACAAGGGGTTGAGATGACATCATAGGGACCTTGACAGCGAACCTTGAGAGGTCCCTGATGTCATCTGAACCCTGAGATGGAAACACATGCTGAGTGGTGTTTTGGTTGCCCATATATTTTTTTTTTATAGTATGTGAGTAAATGAAATGGCGTGGGCTGTAATACTTCTGTTCTTAGTGAAAACAAGGAAACAAATTACTTTTAAAATCTAAAATGTAACATACAAATAGTAGATTTATGTTTTGGGTGAGGGTGGGAGACAGGCAAGCATCATGAGCAGAGACTGTTGGGACAAACATCAAAGTGAAAAGCTGTACTATAGTAGTGATGTCACTACTGTACTACAACTTTTTGTGACCCTTGAACTGCACTACAACAACTTTTTGAGATCTTTGAACTGTACTACAACAACCTTTTGTGACCTTTGAACTGTCCTATGACAAGAAAATTGTGTGTATAGAAATCCATACATAATAGGGGCTAACTGTATACTATATCACTAATGTAGATGTTAAAGAGTGTAGGTCCCAACACTGATTCCTGAAGGGTCCCACTAGAGACCTCCTACACTGAATGAGAACCCATTTACCCTACCTCTCTGTCTTCTGCCCAAACCAGTTCCCAATACATCTTACAATGCTTTTGTTCAATCCCATATGATACAAATTGAAGCTCAGTTCCCAGATCTGAATTGGACTTTTCTTAATAGGTTCTTTAGGTTGTCAGGCAGGGTTACAGAAGTTATGGGCAAAGTAGTTGAATGATCTCCGGCCCATCTTACCAGCAGCTCTTGACTCCAACAGCAGGCACTTGCTGTTAGGCCTCAGACTTTGGGTACAAAGAGTAGGTTGCAAAAAATCAGTGAATTAAGAAGCATCTTGATTTCTGATTAGGTTATCAATAAAACAACCTAGATCAAATGATCATCTAGCCTGGAGGTACCAACCAAGCATCCACATGCAGAAATAAGGAGTGGTGAGTCAAACGACTCACTGAAAGGACACCTGCATATGTTGTACACTGTATTCCACTTTTAAATTACATTTAGAAGGGTGTCCTAATAGACCAGAGAACCATAATTTAATTTGGGCAAAACAATCCCCTGGGCAATAGTTATTCTTGCTCTAGTTGTTAAATTACGTTTGGCTCCAAAAGCCATTTTCAGCCTACCATTGCCAGCCTTACTGATAGACGTAATATGCAAGGAGTAAATGCACCATAAGAACTGGCATCCAATGGGGAGGGGCATAATGCAGAGCCAATGAGGGAAGGGCCAGCAGCAGCAATATTATTTGGGGGGCACCAATAACTATCTTGTTAGATCCACATTTTTAGAACTGGTGCTTGTTCATATATCTGAAGTGCAGTGAAACACACCTCTCATAGCCTTTGACAGTTCCTTCAGCACATAATGACGCACAGCATGACACAAATTAGGTGAAACTGGCTAAGAACACGCAGTACTGGTTGCGATGTGGCACCTGGTAGCATTTGGAACCCCTTGTAAAATTGCTACAGAGGAACTGGTTAGTCCAATAAAGTGCTTAATTTTTCATTATGTTCATGGTTACTTCCCAAAGTTAGGAAACAAGAATTAATTATCTCAATTCATAAAATGGAAATGTCTATTTAGTTAGTAATTATAGGTCAATATTGATTCTATGGCTTTTAACCAAACTGCTTGAACAACTGGTTTATGATCAGCTGTTTAGTACTTTGGAAAAGTATGATACAAGCACCAAGGCACAGCATGGATTTCATGCTAAACATAGCACATTAGCTGCTTCATTGGGAGTTATAGATTTTTTTCATATGGTTATGTACAGGGAGAACTATGCTGGGGCCTTGTTTATTGATATAACATAGGCCTTTGGCCATGCTGCTCATGAGATCGTGTTGAAGACGTTGTAAGGCCTCAGCATATCTGAGGAGGTTCTGGGTTAGTTTTCTAACCTACGAGTGATAGAGAAAGAGAACAAGTGGTTAGATTAGGTCTGGAGTTTTCATGGTATGCAACTGTTCATACTGGAGTACCACATGAATCAGTCTTGGGGTCATTGCTGTTCGGCCTCTTCATTAATGATGTGAACAATGTCTGCAAGGAGGTTAATTTAAGTTTATATGCAGATGATGTAGCATTGTTTTAAACTAGCAGAGTAATGTCTGATTTGGCTAGTACCTTGCAATAAGGTTTAACCATCTTTAATTATCTTCAATCAAAAACAAGTTAACAATTACCTGGAATTGCTAAATCCATGACCTTCACTAGTAGAAGAAGGCTGAACAGCTTGGACCCCTCACATGATTCAGTCTCAACCAACGCTACCCCTGTTGAGGCAGTATCCTCTTTTCATTATTTGGGTTTGTATCTGGATAGGACACTATCCTTTGCCGATTATGTGGACAAGTTTATTCAAACTGTCAATATCTGTTTTGGTGTGTTATGTAAGGAATAAAATACGACAAGGTGTGGTTTATGGGCTGATAAGAGCACTTCCCAGGTGTGTAATGAGGCACGAGGTGCTTGTGCTGAGTGCCTTTAGCACCTGGGAAGTGCCCTTATCAGCCCATAAACCACATATCGGAGCATCTTATTCCACTTATAAAATAGGTCCCCTGAGTAAACATAAAAAAAAGGTAAAAAAAAGATATGGAAAATGGGGGGAAAAAAGAGACTTTTATAGCTAAAATAGTAAAAAAAAAAAAAAAAAATAGTTCCCCATTACTGTACTGTGCTGTGTTTTATGTGGGTTTGGTCACCAGTAGAGGCAGCATCCCTCCCCACACACACATTAATTAGACTAGTCCTCCCACACAGACTATACGTTCTTTTGAGTAGCATCTTTTGTTTTCTTTTTCTGAGTTTTTCTTTCTATGGACTGCTTTTACAGAGAGTGAGCTTGTCCCTTTGCAGCCGCTATAGCTCACAGAGGCTTTCCCTGTCAGTGCGTCTCTCAGAGTAAGCGTGTCTTTTGCTGCATTGCTTTGCATTTATTGGAAAGCCACTAGTCAGCAGAGAATGGCTCTGTTTTTTCCAGTACCTATCACCGTGGGGTTGTGATTATTTTAAAAATAAGGACAAGGTACTGTCTGTCTTGTACCATTTGGTGAGCTAGCTTGTATTGCAGCAGAACATTGAGGCGGGGGGACAAGTTACCAGGTTGCAGTCAGAAATAAAAAAAAAATGTTTGTGGCAGGCATGCATCTCAGCCTGTGCTGCCTCCTGTTTGACTGAAGAGGTACCGGTTGGCACAATATGCATTGAGAAGGACATGGCCAAAGGTACTTCTCAGCCAATCAGGACTCAGAAAGCTCTCGACCCATTTTATAAATCATAATAGAATAAGTAGTTGCTGGCCCAGTGGCGCTGAGGGCTGAAGCGTTGGATGCCTTACCTCACGTCGTGCTGGCGACCCATGTTCAGGAACGGACATGGGGTGCCAGGGGTTGGCAGGTAGGAGAAGGATCGAGCGTCCCTAGGACTCCTCTCCTTCTCTGGGGACGGGGTTTGCAGGGCTCAGCGACTGCCTGCCACCTAGCGGAGGCTGGGAGGTGGCACGTCAGCACTGGAAGTAGACGAGAGTGTGGTAGGTGCTTGGCGGGACGTGTACGAGAGCGTGTGTACAGCCACCACTGGTGCCATTGCATGCCGCACCTCAAGAGGGAGAATACAGGAAAGAGTGGAGTCCTCTGCATATGACGATGGTCTCCCTCTGTGATGGACCGGGAAGGCACCTCCCCGAATGCTAATCCGGACCGGTGGGTTGAGTCGCTCCCCAACCCCTGCCATGAAGGTAAGTCGCGGGGTTATAGGGAGGGGTCTCATACCCAGTGCCTACATGAAGGGGACATCAGATGCTGGCAGAGGACTCCAGGGGGAGAAAATAGTAACTGCAAAAAAAAAAAAAAAATAGAATAAGTAAGGAATAAGGCATGACATAAGAGGGATTATGCTATGTTAATGTACCGACAATTGCATTGGAGTCACTAACCTGAAGGGAGAAGTATTTCAACTAGCAGGAGGTACATTGACAAGCATAATCCCCACATTGGAACCACCGAATTCCACTTATCAAATGTTTAGTAATGTTAATTTTTTTAGCAGTGTGGTAGTGTTGTAATTTGGTGCTGTGTCTTTAAATAGACAGTTTTAGGACACTACCCTAAGTCAGACATGTGGCAGGGATTAGGTTGTAGCTGGACGGCATCACTACTTTGGTGCTGTTGCACTGCAGGGAGTTGGTTATGGTTGCAACGTTTTTGTTTGTCCTGTTGCTTTACATAGGGATTCCTGATTTATAACTTCCTGTACTGTACTTTCTATATGATCTGAGTCTAACCTGGAAGCATGGGTTATTGATTAGATGCCATGGGATCGATTCTCAAAGGGTTGGCAGAAGCCACACCAAAGGCAGCTTATGATAATTGCCAATGTGCCGGGGACCCTGCGACCGATTCTCTATCCGATAGGGTCCCAGTGGCTAAGTCCCGCAGCCTCTAGCAAATACAGCCTTGCACCAAACAGAGGGCACATTAGGCAGCCTTGTCACAAGTCATGGGCGGACTGTGCGGCAAGAGCACCATGGACAGGTGCCTTACTGCCCACCCACACCCCAATCTCCGATATTAATAATCCATATTGCCCTAGTGGGCTAGCACCCCCCAAGACCTGATCACCCATAAAAATAAATGAATCTTCCCTGGTGGGCTAGCGGGCCCCCCAAGGACCAGATCACCCATAATAATAAATGAATGTTACCCGGTGGGCTAGCGGATGACTCTGATGCCCCGGTACATGATTATGCCAATCTCATGGTGGTCTAGTGGACCCCACACCCTGCACTGCCCTACCACCTCGCTCCACCAACCAGTAACTCAGCCAGCGACTGGCACAGCCCACTGCTTACCACCACAGCCAGCCACTGACTGAGGTATGAATGAGTATGTACTGTAAATAATACATGTTCAGTGACTGACCAAAGAACAATCTCACACATTAACACAATTCTCCCCCCACATTTTCCCATTTAACTCCAATGTGGCCTGAACTCTCACTAATTCTATTTCCTTCATGAAGTGACTCTTCCCTCCTACAGTCTTTTCACATTTACTGTCCCCAGCCCTCTCCACATATAATATACCCTCCCTGCTCTCACTCCCCTACATAAGCCTCCCTAACCTCTACACATCCTAGTACAGTCAAGCCCACTTAAACGCATACCACTTTAACGCATAGACCGTTTAAACACATAAAATATCGTAGTCCCGATTTTTTCTATATGCTTCTCATGTAAAATAGCCCTGATAAACGCATAATAGATCCCGTTTAAATGCATACTTTTTTTGGCCAGAGGCAGTGTTTATATGTGTCTTAATGGACAGTATCTTACTGACTGTGAATGTGCCCTAGCATTCAATTGTCTCATTAATACTCTAACGAGGTGCAGGTGTGAGAGCAGCACTGAGAAACCTCCATAGGAGCGCTGCACCTCGTTATCTAGTTATCACCACTAACTGGCTTTGCTACAAAAGAACAGTCTTCTGCTTGACCTCTTTAGATTCATACAATGGCCACATCACACTCCTATCCTGTGTCCGCCCCCACGAAGAAAAAGGAGTTAACCTACGGTGAAAAGATTGCTGTCCTTGATGAGTTAGATCTGCCTGGGGCAACGCAGAGTCAAGTTGCCAGACAATGGGGAATTTCACAGTCACAAGTAAGTCATCTACAGAAAAACAGAGGCAATCAGATCTGAATTTCAGAGCAATTCCAACATGAGTCGCAAACAAAAAAGGGAGGGTAAGGACTCCACTGTGGAAGAAGCTTTATTGTGCTGGTTTGAAAATGCTAGGGGATCTGATATGCCGGTCTCAGGACCGTTGATGCATGTTAAAGCAAAAAAGCTTGCAAAGTGCATGGGTAAACCCGCGTTTGAGCCCAGCAACAGTTGGCTGTGCCGCTTTAAACAGCGGCACAACATTGTGTCTTGGGGAGAAATTAAAAGTGAGACAATTTAGAACTGCTACCGTAAGGCTAGGTTCCATAAAGAAACAGCAAGCGCTGAATCAGAACCAGAAGTCCCATCGCCATTGCCTGACAACATGACTGCAGAGGAATTCAATGCCTTTGTGGACATTGATGAGTCTGTGCCCTGCTTTGGGGAAATCAGTGACTCAGAAATAGCAAAACAGGTGCTACAGCAGCAGGAGGAGGAGAAGGAGGAGGAATTAGAAATTGCAGTGCCAACATACTCCGAGGTGCAGCAATGTCTAAGCAAACTGCGGCATTACACAGAGCTCATTGCAGTCTGTGATGACAACTTTGCTGCATTTTACCAGCTCGAAGATTTCTGCATCGCAACAGCAACTAGAAAAACACGACAAAGTACAATTACGGAAATCTTTGGCATACAAAGTTGATTTTAATTACTTTAAATAAAGTTCATGTTTTTAACAGAAAGCACGAAGCACAAGTCACAAAAAAACAATGTAAAGCATAACACAAACACCAACCCTCCCAACCTACTACAAAAGTCACTACAGAAGTACTGTACCACCTAACACAATATTTAATGTAGCTGCACCTATTAAAACTATAAAGTGGCTATAAAGTATATAAAACACAGTGAACATACTGTGCATATACTTTGTGATGTATACATGATCCCCAAAAAAACGCACAGTGTAAAGGATATAGGACCGCATAAGTGCATAGCCCACTTAAATGCATACTTTTCTTCCGTCCCGGGGGTATGCGTTTGAGCGGGATCTACTGTACTTCACTATTATACATCCTTCCACTTTTCTTATCCCTCCTTTTCTTCTCCTACTCTTACAGTATTCATCATCCTCTCCCCAAATGCTGTCCCCTGCTTATATAATTCCTACACTACTTGCCGTTCTACT
Organism: Neoceratodus forsteri; assembly: GCA_016271365.2. Lineage (NCBI taxonomy): Eukaryota > Metazoa > Chordata > Ceratodontiformes > Ceratodontidae > Neoceratodus > Neoceratodus forsteri. The sequence goes on along the minus strand of CM057450.1, from coordinate 675,829,391 downwards.
CACACAACCCCCACTCCCCTCCATATCGCCACGTTATCAAAATGCCCCCCTACATTCTAATACCCCTACCTGCATCACATTTCCTACACATCTTCTCACACCTCCTGTATCACCTAAAACCACCACCCTCTTACCTCCCCTCCTCATTCACCCAGGGTTGTTAAGCTTCACCCTATTAAACTTTGAGGCTATCCACCAATTAACTACATACCCTCCCACTTACTGCCTCGCAAAGCGAAACTGACATTCTAAAACAAAACAACTACCATTCCTCTATCCCCTTCTCTTCATGCTACTTCTCCTTGCTGGTGATATTGAACTAAACCCAGGCCCTCCTGCCACTCCTACCCCCCAACACACTCTCCCCAAAGGCCTTAGGATTATCCATGCAATTGCCAAAAGCATCCTACCTAAGCATGACAGCATAAAAGTTTGGGTTACACAACACCCCAGATATCCTATGCATCTCAGAAACATGGCTGCCCTCTAAGATCTCTGATAGCCAGCTTGCTCTGCCAGATTATTCCCTCTTCTAACAGGATTATGGCACATGGGGAGGTGGCATGGCCATCTATACCCATAAATCCCTCTCCTGCACCATCACCCACCAAGAATCTCTACCCAGTCAGAAGAGCGCAACCTGAGCAGCGCATGTAAGAAGCGTGCTGTTACAAGAGCATATTACGGACAGCGACGGGGTAGAATAGCAAGCTGCAGTAACCACTACACCTGCAGCTGCCCGTGATATGGAGAGTGACTAAATGGCATTAATAAGAGCAAGAAAACGTTGGTAGCTGGCCAAGCTGCTCCCATGGTGGAGAAGGCCAAAGCAGAGAGCAGCTCAGCCAGCACAGTGCTGGAGACCAGGATTCTAGCCCCCATCTGCAACCTTTTTCTGTGAGACGGTACAAGTCCCATCTCACAGAACCCACCCCCCACCCTGAGTTTCACCATTTCCCAGTAATCCAACTCCATCTCAGAGTTGGTTATTTTAGTTAGGGGTGTGGTGCAGAGCCCCATAAAAACAGAAATTTACAGCTTTGTTTTGAATCACAGGTTGAGGTCCTCAGTGTGTGTTTGGACTGTTACCATGTGGATTTGCTTGTTTTCGGTGGGTGCTTTTTATGCAGGCGCTGTTGTTGCCGTGCTGTTCTGAGCAGTGCTATTCTTGTCTTTGCATTTCTAACCTAGTGCCCCAAGAATCTATCCTATCTTCACACGAATTCCTCCTTGCCAATACTTCCCTCCCTTCCTCTAAGCCCCTCTTCATAGGGGTCTTGTATGCCTCCTCCAGGCTCTCTCTCTCTCTCTCTCTCCTCCCTTGTCTCCTCTTTCACTTCAATCACCTCTCAAGCCATCCCAGGTGAATTTATTCTTTTAGATGACTTTAACTTGGACTGGCTCTCCCCTCCTCCTTTAGCTCCCTTCTTAGCATAGAATCACTGAACCTTACCTAAATGATCACCTCACCTACCCAACTAAACCCCCACTCCCTAAATCACTCACTACTCGATTGGATCCTTTCATCCCACCTCCACCGTATAATCTCTGCAGGCACATAGATACATAGATACATAGACAGTGTCGGCAGATAAGGGCCTATGGCCCACCTAGTCTGCCCATTTGAGCTGGCACTTTCCCAGATATGTTTAGTGACAACTGCCTCACCTTTTGCATCAGAAAAAATCCATCCACCACACACACACACCCCAAATGTATTTGGCACCGCCCCTTTAGAGCATTAAACATCAACTCCATACTCCATGACCTTTCCTCAGCAGACTGGTCCCCTAGTCTCTCCTCCTCCAACATCAACTCCACCCTTACCCATTTCACAAACACCTTCCTTTCAATATGGAATACCCATGCACCCCCAAAAAAACTATTAAAGTTAAATGCCTCCACCATCCTTGGATCACCCTTGAACTTCTGTCTCTATGCAAATCTAGGGACCAGGCCTGGGCTCATTTCAAAGCCTCCCAGTCCATTACTGATTTTCAGTCCCACAGGGCTCTTCAAAACAGCTGCACTAAGGCAGTCCACCTAGCCAAAGCAAACTATTTCAGATAACGCCTCCAGCCATCTTCTCACTCAAACGCCTCCTTCTGGAATGATATACGATTTCTCCTACACCCTTCCTCTGAACCTCCCTCACCTACACTCCAGGAATCAGGTGTCCTACACACTGAACCATTATCGGTCACAAATCTCCTAAATAAATATTTTACCACTTGCACATTCCCTGATGAGCCTTCTAACACCCCAATCACAAGCCCCCCTTCCCCCAGCCTAACAGCTTCCACCTCTCCTCTGTCTCCGAGTATGAAGTCTACCAGGCAATCATGTCCCTAAATGCATCCAGGTCCAGCCCAGATGGACTTCACCCTAAACTACTTAAAATCTCTGACCCCTGCATTGTAATCCCCCTCAGTCATCTGATCTCCTAAATCTTTCTTTCTCCACAGCCTTAGTCCCATCTGCTTGGAAATTCACCAGAGTAATTCCCCTCCACAAGGGTGCTGACTTATCCTCCCCAGGAGACTACTGGCCCATCTCCCTACTACCCTCCTTGACAAAACTCCAAGAATCCATTGTCCACGCAGGACTCAGTGGCTACTTGACAACCACAAATACCCTCTCCTGTGTCCAAGTAGGGTTCAGATGAGCTCACTCTACCACTTCCTCCCTACTTAGCTTCACCAACTCTATTCTCTCAGCTACTGATCTAGGCCACTTTATCTCTGCTATTTTCATCAATCTCGCTAAAGCTTTTGACTCTGTCTCTCACCCTCTCCTCCTATGAAAACTCCAGTCTGCTGGACTGTCCCCCTCAGCAGTAAACTGGTTTCACTCCTACTTATCTGGCAGACAACAGGCCATTCTAATCAATAATGTCCTCTCCTCCCCCCTTCCTATTCTATCTGGTGTTCCCCAGGGGTCCATCCTTGGACCTGTCCTTTTTTCTCTCTTTATAAACAACCTCCCATCAGTCTTCTCCCATTCCCACATTCCTATGTATGCTGATGACACCGTCATCTATCTGCCCTGCCCCTCCATGTCCGAAGGCCGGGTTCCACTTCAACAAGATTTTAACGAAGTCATAAACTGGTTCCAGGACCACCAGTGTAAAATGAACACAAAAAAATAATCGCCATGATCTTTGGCTCTAGGCAGAAACTAGCCAAACTATCACCTCCTCCAGTATTCACCACCCTCACAGGCACAGAAGTAGTTCCTACCTATAAATACCTAGGGGTCTGACTCGACCCATTCTTAGACTTCTCAACTCACTTCACTGCTATGCATACAAAACTTTGCCCAAAACTAGGCATGCTTTACAGACATAAGGACAGCCTCTCCCTACCAGTCCATCATGAACTTATAACCAAATGGATTCTCCCTATATTTGATTATGCCAATATTATCTACAGTTCAGCCCCCGCCATGTCCCTCACTAAAATTGATGTTCTTTTCAATGCCTTCTGTCATTTTACTTCCAATTCTCTTCCACTTACCACTGTGACCTCTACTCCCATCTCTCTCCCATCCCTCCAGCAGAGGCGATTGGCATATAGCCTCACCTTTATCTCTAAATTCTAGTTCAACACCCTCCCATCCTACCTCTCCTCTCTTCTCTCCCCAGTCATCCCTTCCTCCTACCTCCTCTGCTCCAGTCACTCCTGTATGCTTTACATCCCCCATGTTCGCACTTCTGCAGGCCAACAAGCTTTCTCCTTTAGCCTCCCTTCCCTCTTGAGCAAACTCCCCTCTTCTATTCACCTCACCCCCACCTTCCCTGCCATTAAGCATCTACATAAACCATCCCCTGTAACTTCCTGCTGCTGTTCCTAACAGCCTGTCAATCCTGTGTCCCGTTCTATTAAATGTTTTCATAATACATGTCATATATGGATTTTTACTTCCCACTATATCTCTCCTTATACTGACATTACTTATCTGACACAAATGTCTACCCATCTAATTGCTGTTTTTTGCTTATTTACTCAGTACCTTGTATGTTATCCTGATGAAACCTGTTGTACACTACCATATATGTATTATTGTTCTACATAATAATGTACTTTGTATTTTGCATAATCTGTGTCTTCACATTGTAACTCTCTTTCCTCCTTCCCCTGGATCACACCTGGAAATGAGCCTTGGCTCAGTGTGCCTTTTCCAGCTCGCAATCTTTAAATAAATAAATCAAATTCTTGATTAATGTTGCCATGGGAAGGGGCAGTAAGTTTTGTCTTGTGCATTTTTTATTTGTATGAATTTTTTTTGATGTTGCTGGGTTACTTGATTTGTATTGTGACCTGTTTGACTCTGAGGATAGGAAATTAGATTGTTTACCTTCTTGCCTTGACAGGTTGTGCTCTTGATTAATGCATCCCTAGTGTGCCATGGGAGCAGGAGTATGTGCTAGGTTAATGAAGTACCATGTGACTGGGTCCTGAGCAATCAGGAGCCAGAACTAACCAGACCCCATTTTATAAATCTTAACAAGGAATGCAGGGTGTTGGCTGTTCATAAACTGATACTTTGGTTAATTGATTATGGTTTGATAGTTTATTCATCAGCAATTGACAGTGCCCTTTCGAGGATTCAGGTCTTCTTTAATAGATGCTGCTGTTTCGCTCTTGGGGTACACTCTGAAGTTCACCACTTTAGCCTATATACAGAAGGTCCCACCTGGATGCAGCACAATACTGCAGCACTCTGCAGCAGAGATACAGCAGTAAACAAGACAAGTTCAATGGCAGTCAGTTCTTTTTGTCATGAAGTAAATTGAGACACTGCATTTCATCCTGACTGGGCTACACTGTATAGAGCTTAGTTTTGATTGCTTCCTTTGGAATTAGGGTGGTTATACTGTGAAAGCATTAATGCATGGAAGGTTGCCAATAAGGAACATTTGTTTATTTTGTGTGACATATTTCATTTGCAGATTTTGAAATAACTTTTCAAACAAGTGCAGCAATTACCTTTCTTTTTTTTTTTTTTTTTTATTATTTGTTTATTCCCCCTGGCTACAGGTGAATCTTTCCTCCACCGCCTACTAATGCTTTCAACCCACCTATTGATACTCCACCAGCTATCATTCCAGGACCCTACAGTCTACCCACAACTCACCACTGTGCTACCTCCCTGGCTTGCCACCCCTCCCCCCTGAGCCAAGTAATTTTTCTGTTCCTCAGCATTTCTTCCCCACACCAATTTGGACATCCATGGCAGAGGTGAAGATCCAAGGCATCAGTAGGAGGTGGTGGCTGGAGTCTGATGTGAGCATGGTGTGCCTGCAGTGGTTTCATTTGCTCAGTCTTCTGCCATTTTTCTCTGTTAGTCCTGCCCATACCCCAGAAGTGCTCTGATGTTATTGGGTGCTGGCACACCTGATGCACCCAGGTGACAGAGACCAACTCATTTCATTTTATTGAAGAGTTAGACCATTGAGAATGAACTCATTTAAAATGGTGACCCATGGTATAACAAATAACATTTTAGAACATAACAAAACACACAAAAATCCATAAATACAATAATACATAGAGCATATAAATACAACCACATCATAAGATAGCAGCACTTCTGATGATACATTATTTATACCGGGCATATAAAATCAAGCTAGGCACTGCAGCGTTTAGTTTGTGTATTCATGGTATCAACAAATCAATGTTTGAGTGTTTTCAATGGCAGGGGTTTTGTATTTACTAATCAAAACCTTGGAGGAAGATTGTTCCACAACTGAGGAACCATGTAACTGAAAAAATACTTAGATCTTTGAGTGGTAGATTTTGGGACTACTAGTTCCCTATGTACTGCTTTCCTAAGGATTGGATTCAGGTCCCTAAATTTTTATTTTTCTCGAAGATAGACTGGTATATTACCCCAAACACTCTTATAGGTGAAAACCACCTTATGTAGTTGCCTCCTATCAGCTAAGGAGAGCCAACCCAGTTTAACATACATCCAGCAATGATAGGTATCTCTTGGGTATTGAAGAATTAGCCTTGCCAGTCTGTTATACAGAACCTCAAGCTTCTGCAATTTGGCCTGACTTGCATAGTTATAGAGAATATCACTAAAATCAAATAATGGAAAGCCCTGTATCTCAACTGTTTTATTTATCACATTACTCCCTAAACATCTCTTATAGCAATATAATACCCCCACTCTTTTGCCTATGGACCCTATAAGCTTATTCACATGGGTGTTACCTGATGCTGATGTGTCTACCCAGTAACCTAAATATTTAAAGAGAGACCTGCTGAAGCCTTTCCCCTCTAAATCTGTTATATTCAGATCCAAACAATTTTTTATTTTTGAACCAGACCCTAGGACCATACCTTTTATTTTATTAATATTCATTTTTAACTTTGATTTAACAAACAAGCTCTGAATTTCATCAAAACTAGATTGCAGATTTGCCTCTATCTCGTGTAGGGTACTTGCCGAAGTATATATATAACTGTATCATCGGCATACAGCTGGTATGTCGATCTGTTAACTATGTCTCCAAATTTACCCAACTACAGCAAAAATAGCAGGGGACCGAGTACAGATCCCTGGGGGACCCCACGAACTACAGGTAAGGCATCTGAGGTCACACGATTAACTGTTGTGACCTGAGATCTCCCTCCCAGGTAGGGTGCAAACCATTTAAGGGCAGATAAAGATAATCCAATATCCCTCAACCTTGACAGGTCAACAAAGATGGCACCTGTTAAATGGCCCTTTTCCATTGCTTTGCTGACATCATTCAAGACCCTCGGCGGGGAGACCACCGTGCCATGGGACATATGAAACCCTGACTGATATTTATCATATAGATTGTTCTAAGATAAATTATCTGAGAGCTGTGTTACCAGAAACCTTTCAAACAGTTTGGAGACCAAAGACAACAAGAATATCAGGCGATAGTTTGTTAGCTGGCCATGGCTACCCCCCCCTTGAAAATGGGGACCACCCTAGCCTATTTCCAACCCTCTGGAATAACCCCCTCATGATTGGACCAGTTAAACAAATATGTGAGGGGGGCAGAGATCTGTAAGGCAGACATTTTTTAATGAAATTAGGTCAATCCATCAAGGCCCCCCCCACCCTTGTTATCCTTAAGACCCAACAATAAATCTAAGACTTCATATTCCTCTGTCTTCTTAAATGTGAAGGCAGAACAGTTTCTACAATGAGGTGGGAGCTGATTAATGTCAGTAGTAGAATCACTATCAACATTACTGAAGAAGTGACCTGTATTAAAAAAATAATTGTTGAAGACATCAGCAGGGGATCCAAGCCTACCCTGTAATGGAATTTCAGTGTTATGTGTGGAATCTCTAACGGTTCCATTTAGGCCCTTAACAATTTTCCAAAAGGCCCTATGGTCTCCAGCTGATGCCTCCAACTTAGTACTATAATATTTCCTATTTGCATCTCTTACTTCTGCAACATAAGCATTTCTCTGGCTTCTACAACTATCTCAATCAATTTTATATTTAGTTGTATGTGCCTGCATCCACGCCTGCTTTTTCTGACGTTTAAGTTTCCTTAATGCAGGAGAATACTGGGGGGCAGAGCATTATTTAATTTTCTTAGTTTTTAGTGATAAATGGTAATCAATAATCCCCAGAAGTTCAGAAAGGAGATAATCCCAAGCTAACTCAATATCTGGGATAAGATAAAATCTATCCCAGCTTATGTTATCTAGGTCATTTGCAAATAACAGGTAATCAAAGTTTTTATAGCCTGAAATAAGATGAACCTAAGTTGAGCTATAATTGGTCTCTTCCCTCTTACACAGTAAATTGAGTTATGATCACTATTCAAATCTTCTAATTGCCCCGCAATATAATTTTGAGGGGCATTTGTCAGAATCAAGTCTAATAAGGTCGACTCACTTGGACTTTTAATATTATTTATATGGGATCTATAATTATTTGCTCCAACCCAGGAAAGTGCCATTTTTTTATAACACTAGTTTCTCCTTTGAGCAACCAATTCTCATTGAAGTCTCCTAATAGGAGTAATTCATGAGTATCCAATTGAGAGCCCAGTACTTCTGCAAGTTGCTTCATTTTATTTTTTGGATTTTTGGGGGAACGATAGATCCCTAAGAGCAACAATGGTTTCCCTGCAGGAAATATAACTTCTAAAGCAATGTTCTCACAATTATCAGAACCTATTTAAAAAAAACAATCGCTTAGGAGAAAATTTATCAGAAACATATACTAGAATGCCCCCCCACACTTTTTTATTCCTGTCTGCCTATGTATATTATAACCTTTTACCTTAATATTAGTGTCATCCACCCTATTATGCAACCAGGACTCAGTGAATATCATCAAATCTGAGCTGTACTCAACAGAGAATTCCCTAATTAACTCTATTTTAGGCACCAGGCTCCTAATATTAGAGTGGATGAACGACATACCCTTTTTTTGTTTCAGTTGCATGGGCCCAGGATTAGGGTTTATATCATCACATTGTAGGAGACATAGGCCCAGATATTCAAAAGGATTGCGATGGTGCAACAGTGTTGCACCATGCACAAGCCACTGATGCACCCCGGCACGATATTCAAAAGGGAAAAGTGCGCCGCACAAATCCCGATGCGCCAGAGTGCATCAATAATGTATGCAGGCACAGGTGGGGGGGGCGTGTCCATGCATAACCTGCACAGCCCGATATTCAGCCCAGGATGTGCGGAGTCATGCATGCACAACCCCTACCTGCGCCTGCACAAAGTTAAGCCAAAAAAAAAAGGAACAAGTGATGGCCACCCACAGGTGAGCTGTCGCATTGCAGGGCGCAACACGGCAGCAGTCACCTGTGGGTGGCCACCCGAGTTCCTGCCGCACCTGGTGGTGCCCCCCCATGCCCCATCGAGGGCATCCCTGGAGCGAAATCCCCCGTCCAATATCCCTGGTGGTCCAGTGGACCTCTATGTGCCCGATCGCGGGCATCAGTATAGTTCCCCTCCATCCAATATCCCTGGTGGTCCAGTGGACCTCTATGTGCCCAATCACGGGCATCGGTATAGTCCCCCCCACATCCAATATCCCTGGTGGTCCAGTGGACCTCTATGTGCCCGATCACGGGCATCGGTATAGTCCCCCCCCACGTCCAATATCCCTGGTGGTGCAGTGGATTGATCGCCGCCCAATCACTGGCATCTGTAGCACATAACAGACCCCTACTACCCTGGTGGTCTAGTGTACCCCCCTCTCCACCCGCCCACAGCAGCCACTGCCCTGCTCCCCGTCAGCTGGCGGTAGGCAGCACCACCGCCTGCGCCCACGCCCATCGACCGACAGCTCAGTAGGGCTGCACACCAGTAGTTACAGCATGAGCCAATGGGCATGCAACCCATACCATACCTACTCAGTCCAGATATGAATGAATCATTCACATATCTGGACTGAGTCATAGTATGGGCTACACACCGTGGCTCATGCCGACCAGGTCAGTGTCCAGCCCTACTGAGCTGTCGGTCGGCAAGGGTAGGCGGGAGTACCGTCCCAGCAGCCAGGCGGTGGTGGCCAGCCAAGGCCACCAGGCTGAGAGGTGTGTGGTACAGATGCCTGTGATGGGGTGGCAATCAGTCCACTGGACCACCAGGAGATTGAATGGGGACTATACCGATGCCCATGATCGGGCACATAGAGGTCCACTGGACCACCAGGGATATTGGACATTTTTTTTTTTAATTTTACATGAATGCCCGTGATCGGGCTACAGGGGTGTCGGTCCCCAATGGCTGTGGCTGGCACGGCCAGGCGCAAGTCGCTAGGGATCAGCGCACCTGTGACAAGAATGGCATGCAAATGGCGCCGTAATGAGATGCAAATGGCCCCCTGTGCACCTTGCATAAATTATGGCCCCATTTGCATGTCCCCTTTTGAATATCACAGGTGCTGTGCATGGCGCAATGGCATCTCCATGCTCCACTCTGGGCACTTGCGCTGGTGCAGTGACACTGCGCCATGCACAGTGGGGGTGGCCAGGGTGCGATATTCAAAGCTGCTGCGCCATAGCGCAGCTCCGTTGAATATCACCCAGGCCACACCCCTGTGCAACAAATTTGAGCTGCGCCCAGGCTTGCGCCACAGCCTGGCGCAGTTTGAATATCCGGGCCATAGAGTAAAAAATAATTGATTTACCAATTTGCTCTTTAGCCCAAATTTACCAAAGTAATAAAACTTTAGTAAAAAAGGTTCTAACCCAAAATTTATTTCTAACATGCTGTAAATTTGATATTCAAAAAATAATGGCAACATTGATAAGGCAACACATTGCAAGACTGGTAAGTCCCTAGCCAAAGGTATGTCTCTGTGCGAATAGTCCATAGGGAATTTCCATGTGTTACTTACAAATGATGCCATAAACAATGGAGACAATTTATTTTCTTATTCACCCTTACTTTCTGATGGGGACTTAAGAGCACAACAAACACATAATAGTCAAACTTAAAAGCCACAATCTTGTGTAAGTGGGCCGAGCAACACTCAACATGGTAAACATGGCAAACCCACTTCCACAGATTTAAGTTTGTAGCAACTTAAAATTAATTACCATAGGAAACCTGTACACTTTAAAATGTCTACACTTTTGCTAATCTACAGTAGTCTCAAATAACTAACTATGCTGAATAAAAGGATCTATTTAGTCAGTGAGAGAAATGTAAATTACTACTTAAAAGCCCTGGGTACAGTAATCATTTGAGCATTAGCTACTTTAAATCCTGAGCATAATACCTAAATTGTCTAAATATTGTTAAGTCCAGGTTAATACTATTTCTCCACTGAGTGCCACATGCTCATGTGGTGTGTCGAGTGCCTGTTTTTTAAAGGGACTGGAGCCCCGCCTTCTGAGACAACCCCTCGTTATGATTGGCTTGTGGCCACGCCCCCACACTCCACAGTTCTTCTAATGCCTTGGGCAAAGAATGTAAAACTGCAGCTGTTAATTATGGTCGCCCCAGTTCTCAAGTCCCACTACTGTTCAGTGTGGTGCAGAGGGAATCAACAAAACGTACAATTCAGTGCTCACTCACAGAACAGGCAGCACAGCTGGCATCTCACCACTTCACAGGTACCACTACTTGTAAACAGCTCTTGTTTGCTGACAGCTAGTGTTAAGATCTAGAGCAAGCAGTTCTTATCTTTGCAGCAGCTAGCGTGGAGCAACTGATGTGAAGGAGACAGGCCTAATGGTATTCATGCTGTGTGTAGAGCGCCCATTTTTTAAAGGGAGTGGAGCCCCACCTTCTGAGACAACCCCATGTTATGACTGGCTCACCACCGAGCCCCACACTCCATGGTTCTTTGAATGCCTCAGGCAAAGAATGTAAAACTGCAGCTGTTAATTATGGTTGCCCGCCGTTCTCAAGTCCCACTACTATTCAGCATGGTGCAGGGATGGGCCGGCATGCTGCAGTAAGCACCGGGGGGGTGGACACAAGTCCATTCTCAGTGGAGAGAGTCCAGAATGGATTGGAAGCCTTAAAGGAAAACAAGGTGATGAGGCTGGAGGGATTCATCCAAGGGTCCTAGAGGAACTGAGCATGGTGTTTGCCAACCCTCTGGGGATGCTTTTCAGCAACTTAGTGGAGATGGGGAAAGTTCCAGAGGACTAGAGGAGGACCATGTGGTCCCTCTGCACAAAAGCGGCAGTAGGGAGGATGCTAGCAACTACAGGTCAGTCTCACATTGATGGTGAGGAAGCTAATGGAGACACTACTGAAGGAAAGGCCTGTGGAGCATCTGGAGGCAAATGGGCTGCAGGACCATTAGCAGCATGGTTTCACAAGGGGAGGGCATGTCAAACTAAACTCAAAGATTTCTTTTACTAGGTTACCAGGGATGTGGATCAAGGGAGAGCAGTGGACATGGCCAATGTGGACTTCAGTAAGGCTTTTGACACTGTGCCACACAGGAGGCTAGTTAAGAAACTAACCAGCCTGGGGGTGGGGGAGAATGTGACAAGCTGAGTATCAAACTGGTTAAGGGATAGGAGGCAAAGGGCAGTGGTAAATGGTGGGCACTCAGGTCATAAGAGAATGACTAGTAGGATCCCACAGGGTTCGGTGGTGGGAAAAGTCCTCTTCAATGTCTTCATAAGCGACATTGCAGAAGAGCTTGAGGGGAAGGTGTGTGTTTCTTTGTGGATGACATAAAAATCTGTGACAGGGTGGACACTCAGGAAGGGGTGGGTGGAAAGAATGCAAAGGGATCTGGGGAAACTAGAGGAATGATCAAGGGGCTGGCAGCTGGGTTTCAATGCCCAAAAATGCAAGGTTATCCACTGAGGGCTGTGGAAACCAGGGGCTGTGTATAAGATTGGGGGAGTGGAGCTTACAGTCCCCAAGCAAGAAAGAGACATTGTGAAATTTAATAAAATGTGTTTAATTAAAAAAATAAAATAAAAAAAAAAGAGCAAGAGAGAGAGAGACCCGGGGTCATCATATCTGATAACCTCAAGGTAGCTGGGCAGTGTGACAAAGCAGTGGGAAAGGCTAGCTGGTCACTGGGGTGCATTGGGAGAGGGATTTCTAGCAGGAGGAGGGAGGCAGTGCTGCCATTGTATCGCTCACTGGTGAGGCCTCACCTGGAGTATGTGTCCAGTTCTGGAGGCCGCACCTCTGCAAGGACATTGAAAGAGCAGTGGCAGTACAGAGGAGGGCAACCAAAATGGTAAAGGGGCTGCATGAGAAGCCATACAAGGAAAGGCTGCAGGAACTCATCATGTAGAGAAGAGAAGAGAAGAGAAAAGAAGAGCGGGGACATGACTGAAACTGACAAGCACTTCACAGGAATGAACAAGGTGCAGGTGAAGGGTCTATTTCAGAGAAAGGAAGGCACTAGAACAAGAGATTATGCAGTGAAGCTAAAGAAGGAAAGTTTAGGAGAGCTATGCGGAAATACTTCTTCCTGGAAAGGATGCTAAATGTCTGGAACACCCTGCCAGGAGGTAGTGGGGGCAAAGACTGTAGGGAGCTTCAAGCAAGCTCAGGATAGGTACAGGGGCATATTAGGTAGAGGTATGGAGGAGGGAGTGACACCTATGACCAACTAGGGTCAGTGCTGATGGAATTGGCAGGGACAAGGAGCAGACTGGATGGACCTAAGGGTCATTTTCTGCTGGAAAAATCTGTTTCTATGTAACTCCCCTTCTTCACTCCACTATCCCACTGCACTTCTACCTGTGGTCATCCAGGTGGCGGTAGAGTAGTGGGTGCTGGAAACACCCTTCCCTGGAGGAAGAGAGCATCCAATGGGATGCTCAGTCTTACTCACCCCAGCCTGTCCTCCAATGGCCCTGGCTTGTTCCCAGACCCAGGTCATCAGAGTTATGAGCAGTAGTTCTACTGCTGTGCCAGTGAGCTGGCTCAATTAACTACTTGTATCCCGTAAGAAAGACAGCACGAGGGTAGTTTATCTTTTTCATACCATTTTGTTAAATTCTGGAATTTGTCTCCAGCTTTTACTCAGAATTGTACAACAAACATGTCTTTTAAAAAAAACATTTGAAATTGCATTTAAATTGCGTATTTTCATGTTATCACTGACATTTTGTTTTGGTTTCGTTATGTATAATTTCTTGTCTTCTTTTGTTTTTATTGTATTGTATAGTGGAAATTTTTCACTCTTGGTTCTCCCTGTAAATGTCAGGGTTTTAAATAATTGATTAGCAGTTTTTTTCTTGGGAGAATACTAACTGTACAGAAAGTATTTATATACAGTAGGTTTTTTAGAAGTGTTATGTTTGTTAAACACAGTGAGGCTAGTGCTATGCATTTTCACAATGTTTTAGCACTTTTATGAGCAAAACCCTAATCAATTTTTAAATAAAACCCTGAAATGTGCGTACTGTATTATGCCCAGTGGACCTGTTCAGGAAGGAAGAAAGGAAAGAAGGAAGGCTGAATCCTTCACAGTGGAGTGGAATTGGAGGGCCAGTGCCATCATTTCACCAACAATCTGACTGATATGCAATGTAGTGGACTGAAAGTGGACGAACTTTGTGTGACACTGTAAAGACTAGAATTTGTTGGCTGTTTTTTTTTTTTTTTTGCAAATGTCAGATTGTAGGAACTAAGTAGATGGGAGGACAAAAATAGAGGAGCCTAACATGAGGGCTGGGCAAAGTCTTGATACTGTGATTTCTGCAGGAGTGTGTGAGACTCAAAGGAAGATAGGCCATCCACACCAGTCATGTGTGGTCTCTCACTGCTGCCATCGTTTGCATCACCATCACCACCACCACCACCAACAACATGACCTGGCCTTTGAATTTTCCTAAACAGTGGTGAGAGGAAACTCTGCCAGGTGCATACCTCTCAACCTTTTGTCCCCCAAATGTGGAACATTGCCTCTCAAAATGTGGAACAAATGAGCAAAATGTGGAACACTTAACTAAATCTTTACTTAAGAAGCTCAGAACACTGTTAAAATGCTTGCATTTATGTTCAGAAAGTCTGTTATTAATTGAATAATATATTTTTTGCATCATTTACTAAATATTTCTGCTTTAAAATGTTGACACTGAATGTGGGACAAGTCCTCACAATGTGGAACAGGGAGCTTTTGTGAAGTAAAATGAGGAACGTTCCTCGTAATGTGGTACAGTTGAGAGGTATGGCCAGGTGACACAAACTCGATAGCCAACTAGGGATGCTGACACGTAACGTGGCTCCAAAGAGAAATGGATGTCATGTTCATGTCTTACTACAACTGGGCCAGCCCAGTGGCACGGTGGGTTGAGGCATCCAGTTTGCTCGGGGGCCCGGGAGAGGAATATTGCACATCCACGAATAGTTCTCTTCCCTCGGGGATTCCATGACTCACTGCTCAACTGTCACCTGGCAGAAGCCAAGTTTTGGCGTGTGTGAGTCCCCCAGCTAGAGGGGAGGGGCCGGTGGACAGAGTGCTGGAGCACATCCTCTGAGGTAGAGTACACTTGCACAGTCATTGCACATCTGCCGAGCCCCAGGTATAACATCAATGAGAAAAAATGGAGGTTGGGCTTAATGATGCCCTCCCCAAGAGCACCAACAGCCTGCCCAGTCTTGGGAGTAGGATGGAGACTTGGGATGATGGGGAATGTGGGATAGCATTGATACAGCTGCCCAGCCTGCCAGGGAGTAGAAAAAACCTATATGGAAAAAAAATGTCTTGCTACAACTCATGTGGCCATCACAGTATTTGCATATGGCACGTGTTTTGTCATCCTCTGACTCCACAAAATGGGTCCAAACATGCTACTTGTGGAAACTGAAGTGGTCCTTTTTTCTGTGTTGGCCAGTACCACCACTATGGCCACCACGTCCTATCATACTACCACTTTCATCTGAGGAGTGGTGTCCAAAATCACCAGATGACACTTCAGAGGACAGGGTAACAAGGGTAGCTGGTTCTCTAGTAGATACAGAGGAAACTGTGGCCTGCTGAGCTTTCTTTCATGCAGCACAAACAGCAATAGCAGTGCATTTGCATTTTGCAGCATGTGCGCCCTGTACTGTTCCACCAAGCTGCTTTGAAAGAAATTTCGCTGACATCCCCTACAGTGACACAATGCTGCTGACATCCCTGACACCACTACATCCCGACAACAACCAGGCAATGCACCGACACTGACTGCCACAGTTCCCAGTACTAATGTGGGGGGGGGGCTGCAACTCCCACCCACCCCCATTTCATATAACAAACTCCATGTCACACATACAGTGGAGAAATGGCCAGTACTGCTGCTTGCATATCAGTCGCAGCAACATGCTGTCGGCAGTGAATACAGCTCGCTGCCAATGCGATCGCGACTCCTATGTTGCTGTAGAGGTTTTGCTGTTACAGCATCACTGTAACAATGGTATACCACCCTGTACAATGGAGTTACTTGTGTCGACCTCTTCTTCCTCATCTGTATCTGTAACATGCCCCAGTTCAGTATCATTTTCGGGTGAACATATTTGGTCCCAGAGGATTCATTCCCTTCACATTCTTCAGATGACAGTAAGGAACATAAGATCAACCTCGGAAATCATATGCATGTGCCACAAACAGGGGTAATGTGGGATGGTGGAGAAGTAATGGTGGTAGTGGTGGTGGGACTGGAGATAGCCGGGGGAACTGTGGGGGTGGTGGTGATGACAGTAACAGTGCTGGAGGTGGCAGAGATAGTGGTCACAGCAACAGTATGTGCAACAGTCAGTGTAATGGTGGCAGGTGTACTAACCCACCTGGGATGCAGAATATGCCGAATGGGAGTGGGTGAACAAGGGTAAGAATGCCTACGGCGGGGTGGGGGGAACTTTGAGCCAAACTTGAATTAGGCTGATACTTAAAACTGTAATGTGGCACCTACTGTGCAATTCTGTATGACCCAGTTAAAACACAATTGACACAGAACTCAAGTGGGTGCAAAAGTAAATCAAAGTACCTGTGGTACTGGGCAGTGCCAAGGTTTGAATGACAACACACACACACACACACACACACACACACACACACACACACACCTACATTACAGCTTGTAGTGGCAGTGCATTGCACCCAAGGGGCTTTATAAGTTGTAATATGCAGTGTCCTGGAGGGCTTTATGTTGCCACCAGGAGCAACATTTGCTGGCAACAGAGGACCTTTATTAATGTTGCCACCAGCTGTGGCAATTTCCTTATCTGAAAGTTATTCAAACCAGTTATTCAAATTTTTTTAAATAGCAACCCTAATTCCTAATCCTCCTCTACCCTCATGACCCATAGGCAAGGTATATGTCCGGAGTCATGTCATACACAGATCTGATATTTCATACATATCTGGTGAACTCTAGATCTGAAATTAGAATACTCTGTGATGCACACCTGCAAAGCTTTATATCCATTTACGATGTGTGGCTTACTTTGTGCACAATATTGTAGATAATGCATGAAGCAGCAGAATTGTTACAAATTTTTAGCTATGTACTTTACAACTTGTAACTTGTTTTCTTTAGGAAATGATTGCAGATATATTATAAGCATAGTTCGGGTTGCACGGTCCCTTCTATGTTAAACCTAAAAGTCTGCACTTTAATGACTTTGCAATTGTTTGCCAATTTGTCTGAAATTTTGCATGCATGGCTGCCAAGCATATCTCTCTCGATCTGAACAGTTTTGTTCTGGTCAGATGTACGGTTGCAGAACCGTAGAGTGTCCAAAACCTTCAAAACAGTCAAGTTTTGTACATTTTTCGATCGGTTATAATGGACTGAAGAATGCATCTGAGTGGATTCAAATTTGCATGTCTTTACGTGGCCTGAATTGAACTGGTGCCTTTTGAAGATTTGGTGAAAGAATATTGCTCCATTCAAAAGTTATTCAAGTTTTTCATGTCCCATAATAGCCTATGGGAAAATTTATATGTGCATTGCGAAAAGTTTCACAAAAACATTTTTTTGTGTGCGACATTTTTTCATGCACGACAATATCCCGTTATAAGGCATAGGGAATCACAAAAACAAGTTTGGAAATCATAGATTACACCTGCGGTTTGATTTGTTTCCTACTTGCTACGGTTACAGAGATATTTGGCAAAAACGTGTTACAAGGGTTCCTTTGGAGTACTATGGCGCTGCTGTATGGCTCCGTACTAATGTGTAAGTGGGAATGCAGGGCCTGGAGGGCCTGCACTCCCACAGATGCATATCATTATGCACAAATGGGCAGTTTGGTGGGTTCAGGCACGTGTTCCCACCAACACATACCAGTTACCAGGTACTGTACATTACACTGTAAATAAACAGTCTGGTCTTTTGGCTTGAAATTTGCAGGGTATAAAGGGGGTGTCCCAGAGATGTGAATTATGCTGTTTAGGCATAAAAAATGTCATCGGTTCCATACATTTGCCATAACAAAGTTGAGATTTTTCCCATAAGATAACATTGCAGCACCCACAGCACTTTTTGGTGCCCATACCATGGAAATGATGCAAGTACAGATTCAATCAACTATCTCACATGGAGGTCTTGCTGTCATGATTACAACAGCACTGGATTTTTTTTCATAGCTGCTACAGTTGCTGAGATATTGCCAAATTAGTGTTACAAGGGTTCCTTGCCCAATAGGGCTTCAGTATGGCTCCATAGTTATATGTAAGTGGGAGCGGAGGGCCCGCGCTCCCACAGACACATATCATTATGCACAAATGGGCAATTCAGGCCCTGCTCTCCCACCAACACATACCATTTACTAGTTATAACTCTCACCCCATTCTCCCTTACTGTAGCATGTCAACCTGTTTACACATGGAATGGGGTAAGAGTTGGGCCTGATGACTCCATGGCACACCCTGGCATCTGTTGGTCTGTGAGGATGAGGGGGTGTGATTAGAGGCTCAACCCTAACATCTAATTTCTCCACTTTTGTCACTTTAACCCTAACTGATGCACTAACAAAGTTCATTTGCAATGAATATGTATATGTGTGTATATGTGTATATATATATATATATATATATGTATGTATATGTATTCTATGTCACGCATGGTCTTGTTGTAGCTGCACAAAACAAGTTACAAGTGGATAGTACATATGTAGTAGTCACAAACCATCTATCAAACTGACACACTACAATGTCCCTGACTGGTTTTACAGGTTACTGCATCATCAGGAGGATAGGGGAGTGTGCACAATACAAGCACTTTAAACTAATAGCTGAAAGTGAAAGTGCAGAATACAACAATAAATAAGCATACAGACAAACACACCAATGTGAATTAAAAAGAATCAATCAGTCACTGGAAGCACTCACACAGTGGAGCGGACTTTGCTGCTGGACATGTTTAATGTTAAACCCTAATTTTTGCACCATAATAACTTTGGTGTTATTTGACACAATAGCCCAATATGTGGGATGTGTGGCCAGTTGCCTAGTCTCAAGACATGAAAAGTTTTGTGACAGCATGTTATTCGGTTTTCAAGATGCAGCATGTCAAAAAACAGAAAAAAACACATTTGGTTTTCCTATACTTAATATTGTGTGTTTTTTGGTCTCACCTACAGTCTAGATTGTGGGGAATTTTTTCATGAAATTTTTAGCATTGAAGGGGCCCATGCCATGGGTGTGCCTTTGAAGGTCTGGTGAAAAAATATTATACAGTTCCAGAGTAATAATGACCTTAGGGTTAATGTCTTGATGTGAATGGTAAAAAAAAAAACAAAAAAAAACAATCGTATATGCTTATTTTCATACTTTACCTCTCGAGCAGTAAATAAATACCAATTGAGATGGCCGCTATATTTTCCATCTAAATTCAAAAGCACTGAAAATACATAAAATGATCTGTTTTAAAAACAACAAACACCTGAACCTAGTAAACATGACCTGTTTGGCTAGATTCTACTGTTTGTTTTTAAAACTTGCCCGAAATACCTTTTCTGGGCACCACAAAATCCAGGGTGCCCAGCTTAGCGAGAGGCACTGTTCACCCACATTTTCTGTATGAGAAAAGTGGAACTTTCTTGAGTTCTGCAGCTGCAGCTGGAAGTCATGCTGCATGCTGCAGCGAGAGCAGTGAGTCACCCAGCCCTAGTCTAAAAATGCCCTGCTTATACCATCCAACAAGCATGCTGATAAATGCAATGTAAACCATGTCTATAAAACACATTTTTACAATGCATATATGTGTCTGTAGAATACCCATCCTCTTGTGAAGACTAAGCACATTAAAACGTTACCCGCTTAATGAATGGTACTTAGTTTGTAAAGAAAATATACAAATGCCCCTGTCTGTCTCTTTCTCAGTCTGTCTGTCTGTCTATGTCTCTCTGTCTATCTATCTATCTATCTATCTATCTATCTATCTATCTATCTATCTATATTTATTAACAGACTGGGGTGCCCACCGAGTACCACTTTTCTTCCCCTCCTCTCTCCAGGTGGCCCGCCTTTCCAAAGTTTCTTTTTCATATATATAAGTGGACTGGGCTGCCCACCCCAGTATTGCTTTTCTGGCCCCCTCCCCTCCAGGTCATCCACCCCATTTCCTGAGGAGTACCCCTACAATGGGGTGTCCAATCCCAAGTGTTGGACTGTCAGCTGAAATAAAGAAAACTGCCTCTTGATCTTTTTTAACATGTAAAACAGAAAACGGTCCCTTGCCAATCTGACCCCAACAGCTCAACCTCCCACTTAGCACTCACCACCCCACACACCCTCACTCACCTAGACAGGTCCCACAGCAAAGATCCACTCTCCGATCAAAGACACATCTTGCTGCTGGAACCGGTGACTGCGATATGAGAAACTAAGGTAAATGCGGTTCAATGCATTTCAATGGGGTTTAACTTTGATGTATAACTTTGTCATTTTTGTATATTTTCACCCACATTTTCAACATGGCCTTTTTGGGACCCCATCTCATTACCAATGGCAGTGGAATTATGCAAATTAGGCCTGACAGGTGATTTTTGCTGTTGCTTAAAAAAATTCACCTTTTGTGCAGAATTTGAACATTTTCACCACCACCATTGTTTATGATGTGGGGTCAAAAGATGGCTATGTTGAAGATTTGGGGGTCAAAATATGTAAAAATGACAACGTCGTGAGCATACATTGAAATTTTTCTATGGCTACTCATAACTTCAGTAATTTTAAATATTTTGCCCCAAATTTTCAACACACCCATTTTTTCACACCACCTCATGAACGTGACAGCTGTCATTTTTTAAATCCTGGTCAAAATGTGTTTTTGCATCTGTGGCATGGAATGATGTTTCAGTGGTGCATAATGATGTTTTGATGGGGATTAGAAAAGAGTGAGTGTGCCAGGCCCAGCACTTCTGTAGGTAGATGGACTCTTCCCATGGTGCAGGGTTCAAAGGGCCCTACACATCTGCAGTTCCACCAAGCTGCATCAACAACAAAGTTGTAGAAATGCGGCTTGGTGAAATCCACAGTGTTGATAGGTGAAATTTCACCTGTCAGACATTCAATGTTTTTTAATGCCCAGCCTCTTCCCTGAGCAAACAACATCAGCCATGATCACCTTTCTTCAGCCCTGTGAGCCCTGCATGATGAAAACTACAACAAACTGTATTGGCAACATGTGGCAAGATGTATTTCTCTGCTTTCAAAGAGTGTATCACTATGAGGCACCGGCTTCAACCTGTGCCTTGTGCTTAGGACCAGAGGCTATGGGCTGGGAGAAAGGGTGAGCATTAAGGTTGACAACCTCAAGGAAGATCCAACCACTGAGTCACCAAGACTCCGGACACCCAAAACCCTAGTGTTGTTTCCTTTTGCTGCTTCGGGGGTGGGTGCAAGGGGGTTAGGTTTGGAAACCCTAATGCCACATTTCCCTACTCTTGCTGCATTAAGTTATCCTAACTGGTGCATTAATGACATGTTTTGCAAAGAATATGGAGATAAAAACTGTCAAACATCAGCGATGTTTTTGCTTCACAGGGACCTAGAGTGATAATATCATGATATTCTCATGCTGTGTCCCCATGAGCAAAACTATCCTCACAGTAAGTCCTGACTGGTTGGAGCCTGCAGCATGAGCAGCACGGTTCTATTTATAGATAGCCCTCTGCTGACTTGTGTGCTGGCTCCTGCTCAGCAGCATCCTGCACCAAGCAGTGTATATTCATGTCCCAAACACAACTTTTTTTAACAGTTAAAATGTTTAAAATAATCAGGAACTTTCTCCCTCACAGTTCAAATACACTGAGGATTCGTGATGCTGCCCCCCCAACCAGTCACCCCTCTATTCACCTTCATTCATTCCCTGACCAGCACTCCTAATCCATCCCCAACCAACACTCTGATTTTTTCTGCCTCCGGCAACATGGCTTCATTGTCCTTTGATGTCATAGAGGTCTTCCTGGCACCAATGCCTCCACCCATAGGCCTCATTCACGGCTGTCAGTCATAACCACTGTCCACTTTACATCAAATGCATTGACGCACTGACACTAACAAAGCATCACATGCACCATGGGGAGAAAATGCTCAGTCATCCTGAATGCCTGAAACATCAGTCCGACATTATTTTAAAAATTAAATGACTAGTAATAAAATACAAAATCTGCTTCACATTGGATGTACTGACACTGTAACTAACAAGGCATCATGCACATGATGTAAAAAAATGCTTAGCCATCCTGAATGCCTGAAACAGTTATCATACACAATTTTAAAATGAATATTACTAAAAACTAATTAAAAAAACACATAAATATAATTCCCAAAAACTTTGTTAATTCACTAGTTAGGGTTAAAGCAAAGTAGAAATGTGGTTTCCAACCCTAACACTTATTTCTCCTCACTCTGCAAGGCAACAGGCAAGGGGTGTGCTCTTAGTTGTCAACCCTAATGCTCAGCCCATTCTCACGTACTGTACCCTTCTCACTGTACTTACTGATGGAATGGGGTGAGCATTAGGGTTGACAGCTCCAAGGCACACCTCACACCTGCTGCTGCCTGCAGGGTAGGGATGGGGTGTTAGGGTTGGAAACCCTAATGCCACATTTCCCTACTTTTGTTCGCTTTAACCCTCACTAATGCATTAATGAAGTTTTTTGCAATGAATTTCCTTACTTTTTGAAATTATACTTTTTCTGTAATTAGGTTTTATAAATGCATGAGTGTTTTTCTATAATTAGGTTTTTATAAACACGAGTTACTATAACAAAAAAAACCTTTTATCATATTCAGTGGGGGCAGTGGGAATCAAGCCCAAGTGTCCAGGATCATAGCCCAGAGCCTTAGCCACTACACTATATTGCCTCCTTTGACACTACTGTGCCAATGTTCTGTTATCCAAAGTAAAGACAATGCCAAATGAAAACAGTCAATAATACTTTCCTGTATCTCTTTATTGCCAAAGTCTTTTTTTTAAACTTTGCATATTTCTAAGCTGTTGAATTGTCTGAAACTTTTTCAGTTCACGTGAACACAAAATCAATACTCTGTCTATTTTAACATAAGTTAAAAAAAATTTACTACTTTCTTTCTATAGCCCTAGGGCCAGATATTCAAAAGGGTTGCGCATGCTCAAGTCCTAAATTGCGCCATTCTGCAATATTCAGCAGGAGGCAGTTGCGCCACTGAAAACAGGCTGAGCAACAGCGCAATGCAAATGAATGCATGCTCAACTGGAGGGGGAGGAATCATGCATAAACTGCACAGCCCGATATTCAGCCGGGCTGTGCAGAGTTGTGCAGGCATAACCCCAACCTGAGCCTGCAGGACTTTGAGCAAAAAAGGTTGCTTAGTCGAGGGCCACCACAGGTGAGCTGTGCTGTATTGCAGGTGCAACACAGCAGCTGCCACCTGTGGCTGGCTAACTCAATCCCTATGCCCCAGCCCCGATCGTGGGCATAGTGCTACTCCCCACCAGCAGTCGCGGGCATCAGTAATAACTCCCCCCCTCCTCCCGTTCACATCCCTGGTGGTCCAGTGGACGAAATGCCCGATCGCTGGCGGTATGTTTAATAACTCCCCCTGCTCACATCCCTGGTGGTCCAGTGGACCGAAATGCCCGATCGCGGGCAGAAAGTAAACCGAATCCCCCCCGAACAGCTCCCTTGTGCCCGATGGGTCCTCGATGAACTTAAGAAAGTGAAGGTCAGCAAAGCAATGGGGCCAGATGAAATACACCCAAGGATTCTGAAGGAACTTGGAAAGCTTGGAGAGGA
Organism: Neoceratodus forsteri; assembly: GCA_016271365.2. Lineage (NCBI taxonomy): Eukaryota > Metazoa > Chordata > Ceratodontiformes > Ceratodontidae > Neoceratodus > Neoceratodus forsteri. The sequence continues at coordinate 675,805,714 of CM057450.1, read as the reverse complement.
ACTAGCAGCCCCACTGGCGGAATTCTTCAACAAATCGCTGGAGTGCGGGGCAGTCTCAGAAGACTGGAAAAGGGCTACAGTGGTGCTACTGCACAAAAGTGGCAATAGAGAAGAAGCAGCAAACTATCACCCAGTGAGCCTCACCTCAGTAGTAGGAAAACTAATGGAATCCCTACTAAAGGAGAGGATAGAGGCATTCTTAGAAGAGAGTTACAGCAGGACCCCAAACAACATGGCTTCATGGCAGGAAGGTCCTGCCAGACTAACCTAGTCAAATTCTTTGATTGTGTCACTAAAATGATGGCTCATGGAGGTGCGGTAGATGTGGTATACGTGGATTTCAGCAAGGCCTTCTACTCTGTCCCACACAAGTAGCTAATCAACAAACTGGAGAACATGGGCATTGGGCCAAAAATGGTGAACTGGATCCAAAACTGGTTAGAAAGGAGGACACAGAGAGTATTGGTAAATGGCACACTGTCAAAGGAGGGTAGGGTGAAAGTGGAGTTCCACAGGCCTCAGTGCTGGGACCAATCCTTTTCAATTTATTCATCAGAGACATAGCTGTCGAACTAAATGGGAAGGTGTGTCTATTTGCAGATGACACAAAGCTCTGCAATAGAGTGGACACAGCTGAAGGGGCTCAAATGAAATTGGAGGAATGGTCAGGAAATGGGCGATTGAACTTCAACGCCATAAAATGTAAGGTTATGCACCTAGGTAGACGCACACCGGGGAGGAAATACTTTATAAATGGGGAAGAGTTAGCGGTATCAGAACACGAGCATGATCTTGGGGTTATCATCACTATTGACTTAAGGGTATGCAAGCAATGTGAAAAGGCTGCACAAAAGGCCAGCGGCATCTTGGGTTGCATAGGGAGGGGCATAATCAGTAGAAAAAGGGATCACCTGAGGCCTCACCTGGAGTACTGTGTTCAATTCTGGAGGCCTCACCTAAAGAAGGACATAGATAGACTAAAGTCTATACAGAGAAGGGCAACAAAAATGGTGCATGTTCTGCATCACGAGCCATATGACGCAAGACTAAAACAGCTCAACATGTATTTCCTGGAACAAAGAAGAGACGGAGGGACATGATAGAGACCTTCAAATACCTGAAGGATATAAACAAGGTACAGGCACAGGATCCCTTTCAGGTAAACAGTTGTACCCAGACCAGGGGTCACAACATGCACCTGACAGGGAGTAGGTTCAGGAGCAACCTAAAGAAATTTTTCCTTACCGAAAGGGTGGTGGAGCCTTGGAATAGCCTCCCTATGAGGGGGGTCAAAGACTGTCAGGGAATTCAAGCTGGCATGGGACAGACAGTGTGGTAAACTAAAGATAGCAGCCTAATTTTTTTTTTGGGGGGGTTGTATACATGGGCAGACTAGATGGTCCACATGGACCCCATCTGCCGACACATTGTATGTTTCTGGGTGCAAAAAAACGTAAAAGTCTCAATTTTTAAGGCATTTTTTTGCTTTCCAATAACTGAAAAAAATATAAAGATTTGAAACCGGAAATTTTCAGGTTTGCTAGAGTTTGGCCCAAGGTACGTGCTTTTGTGGTTTTTACGTTTCACACTTCAGTACTTTTTAAATTAAGTAAAAAGTTCTGTTTGTGAGCATGCGCAGTTTAAAAAATCAACGTTCTATGGATAGCTGTTTTTTGATGACAACAGCTGGTTGCACTATATGACACAGCTGCCGTTTACTAAACAACAGCTGTGTCATGTAGTGCAAGCACTATATGACACAGCTGTCCTTTACTAAATGATAGCTGTGTCGTATAGTGCAATCGGCTGTTGACGTTACTCATATATCAGGGACGGGGCTACTGTCATTATAGCCCTGCCATCCTGAGTGTGCTGTGCCTTACAATGTTATCTGCACACCAGGAGCCCCAATCCCTGGTGGCAGTCTTTCTGTAATCCAACACTGGGATGCCCGCCCCCGGTATCAGATCCCCCCTCTCCCTGCAGCCCATTGTTTCATAAATGGTTATCGACATCAGGGGCCCCAATCCCCATGTCAGCATTTACTAGATCTCCCCCAACCCTCAGCAGTGTGGGACATTGGGGAGCCACCCCCAGTGTCCTGAAATAGATTTATTTATTTTTGTGTACCTGCAAAAAAGAAAACCATCCCCCAAAGTCTTTTTTTAAACCTGAAAAAAAAGGAAACCGTCCCTCGTCATCATCGCTATCTCCCTTCCCCCCAACCTGACCCTCCCACTGAGCACCCACCACCCCACACCCCTCTTACCCTATATTTACCTCCAGAGGTCCAACACTGTCATCATCATCTGTGGACCAAGACATGTCTGCACTCTTCAAAGCCGAACCGTGGACTGAGGAATAAAGGTAAGTGCCGTATAATCTATTTTAATGGCGTTTTGAACCTATGTTCATAACTTTGCCATTTTTTGGAATTTTTTCACCAAATTTTCAACATGGCCTTTTTGGGACCCCATCTCGTGAACACTGCAACTGTCATTTCATTAATCGGGCCAGGAAGGTGATTTTGTAGCCACTATGGTCACTGTGCAAAATCACCTTTCGGGACCAAATAATGACATTTCACCACCAGTGTTCATGAGGTGGGGTCCCAAAAAGGCCATGTTGAAACTTGGGTGAAAAAATTCCTAAAAATGGCTGAGTTATATGCGTTCGTTGAAATTTTTCTATGCACGTGCATAACTTCAGTAATTTTTGATATTGTCAATATTTTGACATCAAATTTTCAACAAAACCATATTTTCACACCACTTCATGAACAGTACAGCTGTCATTTTCACATCCTGTCAACTGAGATGTGTTTTCGCACCTGTGGCATGGAATGGCATTTTGGCACAGATTTTAACATTTTCACCTATGGGGTTTATGAGGTGGGGTCATAAGAAGACTGTGTTGGAAGTTTGGGGTCAAAATATTAAAAACAAAGAATTTATTAAGTAACGTTGTTTGCAGGGAAGTCCGTTGCACCACTAGGGAACATGCTGCCTTACCGTGCCAGTGAGTGGAGTTCAGGTATGAACTCGGTGAACCAGTTTACTGGGACAAGGCTGATGGGGAAAGTGCTGCAGCATGTAGCACCAGTCATGGCCTGGGTAGGGATGGAGCAGTGTTTTGGCGCAGACGGCACACCCTGTGGTGGATCAGGGAACCTCACCCACAAGGTATCGAGATGTGTGCCGGGGCCTGCTGGCCTCATGCACTGGTTCAGGACTGTCTCCAATATTGTATTTATGTCATTTTGCACAGGTCCTAAAAGGACCTGCACAAATGAGGATACAATTCCACTATCAGAAAAAGAAGGGAAACTCTGCCAAAAACTATATTAATGTAGACATTAGGTTGGAGAACGCAAAGCACAGAAAGAAGGGAAATGAAAAAAAACATTAGGGATTTGGGTCTACAGAGTATTGGCGAATCAGTAGTGGGGTCTTCCTTAGGTTTGTCTACCCTAATGCCTACCCCCTCCCCTTATCAGATACACTTAGATTTGATGTCTTTACCCAGGGCCCACGGGGCCTGTGTGAAGACACCTATGACAGATTATGTTGACCATATTGCAACTGGCTTACAGCTGTACTCTGTGCTTTGAACAGGAGGCTACAGGCTGGTGGGAGGGGATGGGCTTTAGGGCTGACAACCCCAAGGAAGACCCCACCACTGATTCACCAATACTCCGTAGACCCAAATCACTAATGTTTTTTTCATTTCCCTTCTTTGTGTGCTTTGCATTCTAGAACTCTAATGTCTGCATTAATGTAGTTTTTTGCAAAAAATATGTGATACATGCAACAGTAGTTGACAGATTATAGACTTTAAATCTGCAGTTTGTTTGATGATGTTGCTGTTTATCTTTGATTGTAACAACTAGCTTCAGTGCTGCACTAGGTATTGTGATGTCATCAGCATTGTGAAAGGTGCTCTCTGACTGGTTCAGTATTCCACTGTGATGACAGTAACCTTAAAAATTGTCATTGTGTTGGCCTGGTGGTGCTGAGGGTTGAGGCACTAGATGCCACACCTCCCGCCACTCCAGCAACCCGGGTTCAGGAACAACCTCAAATCATAGGGGTGCCAGCACAGGGGGAGGGGCGGAACAGGATCGAGCACCCAACGGCAGCTCTTCTCTCCTGGTTGTTGCCCTACCATAGTTCCACTGCCACCAGGTGAAGGTCTGGTGGCAGTGCAGGTGGGAGGGGGTGGCAAGTCAGGAAGGTGTCTCGGAACGCAGCGTGCACGTGTGCGTCCAGGAATGAGGTAGGCAAAAACGGGGAAAAAAATGCATAAAATCTATAATGAAAAAAAATGTCATTGTGGCAACAGTAACAACGATATCCTTTTATTTATTTATTTATTTATATTTTATTAGTTTATGTAATACATTGCATTACATTACATTCTTTACAGGAAGGCATTCAGAATTATAGTCAGTAAGACACATTTTTACAGTAACCTCTACTGCTATGCCCCTGAACAATGTTACCACACTTGGGGAGATAAACTACTTACAACTAGACAGTTAAATCCACATAGTAATTTAGTGCTAAGATAACACTTAGTAATTTCCAACTTCTATATTTATCAGTGTTCCGAAAAGGCCTATGCAGCCTAGAGCAGGGATGATAAAGTAAAGGCCTAACGACATCGTGCACCCTATCCACGGGTAAAACATCCCAAACAGTTTGTTTTACATCCCCCACTCTTTATGCCCCGATGAACAGAATCACAGTACAGTTTTAATAAAAATATAATTCAAACTAAGGCTCCTCCGAATCCCCTCATCACAGATGGCAGAAGGAGAGAGATTAGGATGCTATCACAACATGACTGTAACTTTCTCATCTTTTCGTTATTCCTAATGCCATTTCCCTCTAACAAAAAATTTACTACTATCAAATGTTAGGAACCTCCAACATCATAAAAAAAAAAGAGGTTATCATTAACTCACTACGATTTACTTCCAAAAGTGAAGGAAAAAGAAAAAGAAAGAGATTAGTGCTGCTGTCTCCCACCCTTGACAGCTTATTTAGCACTTTAATAATTAAAGAGTACAGGTTATCTGCTCCTCCTCTGAGTCAGTTGCCTCTTCTTGAGCCATGAATTGTCATTCAATTTTTTCCAGAAAGTTTGAGGCTTCTGCACTGTCCAAGAATTGGTATGTTTTGCCCCCATATACGATGCGCAGGCTAGCAGTCATCAACAGAATATGGTGAATCCCGATCGCTCGGAGCCGACCTCGGATACCATCAAAGCTTTTCCTGCGTACTCTTGTCTCGTAACTCAGGTCAGGGAACAGGTGAACTCTGTGCTCATTCCATGATAGTGGGGATAATTGTTTGGCTTGTTGCAGGAGCCTATCCCTCTCTGCCGATGACCGAACTTCCAACATTAAAGTTCTTGGTAAGGCCTTTGCAGTTGCTGCCTTGCGTGTTCCTCCACGTAGGTTAATCCTGTAGGCCTTAATTACCTCAAAAGAGAACTCCATCTTTAACAAGTCCTGTAACCAAAATTGTAGAAATCGTAACGGCTGCTCCCCCTCTGACTCCTCCGGTAAACCAAGCAGGCGAATATATGAGGATCGGGCCGCATTTTCTAGATTTTCAAGTCGTCTACAAAGTAGCCCGTTTTCTTTAGTAAGTCCTGCCACTACCATTAGGGCTTTGTCAGCTTTCTGGGTTGCTCCTTTAGTGTCTTCCGCAACCATGTCCACCTTTGTGCAAAGTTGCTTTACATCCGCTCCAAATTCCTCCAGCTTATGATCAAGTCCTTGAATCGCTCGCAAGAGCGCTGCATTGGATGGTTGGGAGCCCTCTTGATTGGAGGTCTCGAGAGATGTATCCTTGCTGGTGCCCGCTCTGATTTCTTTCTGGTGGGTTCCTTCTACCGCAACCCCCGCTCTATTTGTGCGACCCATAGCTGTCTCCTCGGGGAGTACACAGTCAAATTTCACTGTCCAAAATTTCACCTGTAGGGAATTCTTCGATCTGATACCAGTTAGCACCGGTTTCTCTTTCAAAAAAAAGTTATTTAATGTAATATTAATCTCCTGGACGCAGAGCTGGAGTGAGATGCTGTTCACAGCTCGGCTGCTGGCCACACCCCCCAACGATATCCTTTTTGATATGTTGATGCTAATGTTGTCACTAAGATATCTTTCTATCTTGTCATTTTTGCTCCCACTCCTGATAGATAGATAGATAGATAGATAGATAGATAGATAGATAGATAGATAGATAGATAGATGGATGGATGTTATAGGAGCGCAGTACCACCCTTCTAGTTAGAGTTGAGTAGTGTTTAATGCTAAACCCCTAACTTTGCATCTTAACATCATCATTGTTCAACAGAATTGCATGACATTTTGCACATGCTGTGTAAAGGTCACGGTCTCTTGATCTGAGGGGACAGGGCCATAACTCATGAGTAGCAGAGCCACGAGTGAGTTATGAATGTCTTGCCCACTCACAAGTAAATTGCCTGTTTTGAGTCTGGCTATTGTATATTTGACATATACAACAGTAGTTTACAGGTTATAGCTTTTAAATCTGCAGTTTGTTTGAAGATATTGCTGTTTTTCTTTGATTTTAACAGCTGTCCTCAGTGCTGAGCTAGGCATTGTGATGTCGTCAGCATTGTAAAAGCTGCTATCTGCTTGGTTCAGTATTCCACTGTGATAACACAGTAACCTAAAAAATATCCATTGTGGCAACAGTAACGATATTTTTTTGATATGTTGCTGCTACTTATGTCACTAATTATGCTATGTTTTTGTCTTGTCATTTTTGGCCCCACTCCTGATATATATATAAGGGATATGCCATAGGAGCCTCTGAAATGTCTGTGATACTTTTTTGACTGCTGGGTAACCTAATGACATCACAAGTGGTGAAGCCACGAGTGATGTCATAAGGTTCCCCAGCATGAGAAAAAAAATGCCACAGATATTTCAGAGGCCCCCATGACATATTTGATTTCTCCAACACTTCCTCTGTGACTGTGGGTCTGGATTTCATGATTTTAATTAATTTTTTAGGTTTCATTGTGTTTTGTGTAGTGGACTTATGAATTTCATTGTTTTTGCTGCTACTGAATGGTGCAAGATGACTTTTAGTTTTGGCCCATAGGCTAACATTGGGACTTTCTGACTGGTCACTGTAGCATGGGAACTTTCTTCTGACTGGTTGGCAGTTGAGCAACCCTAATTGGTTATTTGGTTGGATGTGGCACATTTGTGATATGCTCTTTGTTAATAGGGCGGGTTATAAATTTGAGCATGCACAGAATAATGGTCCTTGCCCACTGGAGGGACTTGTGGCAGGATTGCCTGCACATGGTGTAGTAGAATTTTGATGACGACATTGGAGCAGCCTACATCAGGATTGGAGGACATGAGAATCTTTGTGGAGCAGCTGCAGCAGTATGGTGTCCATTGTCAGATGGAGACATCAGAGTCTGCGAGGGATCATCAAGGGCCATTGTGGATGTAGTCTTCAGAGGAGGTACTATCTGGCCGGATTGGGATCTTCGGTGGCACCAGATGGGTCGGAAGATCATCATTGTGGAAGGTTGAATATTACAGGCATCCCTAAATATCTGAGAAGCATTGAAAATATCCTTAAATACCTCTTACGTTTACTTGTTGAATTGTGTTTATTTAATAGGCTTGTCTTTAGGGTTGGGGGAGGCAACGTATGTATATTCTATGTATTTCTGTGTGAGATAGGTGATTTATGTTTTACTTGTGGTTCTCTGTCATGGGCGCAGTCCTACATTTCAAACCAAGTCACTGCCTTCTGTGAGGCAAATACGTCACCTTTCATTTGGTTGATGTTTTTCTAATATTTTAAAAAGAAAAAGAAAAAATACAGTTAGTGATTCTAGTGAGTGTGTGAATGGAGGGGGGAGTAACATAGGTAATGTGATACACTGTGCAGTACAAGACAAAAAATATCTTACCTTAGAAAATGGGTAGTGAGAATTCTTGTTATTGCTTGGCCAATGCCATCAACTACCCAGTCCAGTATCAGGCAACACAGACTGGGAATTAATGAGTCCCAGTCTCTGGCTGCCTGATTATGTTCTAGTGTCACTGTGCCAATGGAATTTTCAATCTGAAATAGCAGCTATTTTTTTTTCTCACTTAGCAAGAGATGCACCCCCATGCTCGTTTTTTAATTCACTGGCGATGTTAAAAAAAAAAAAAAAAAAAACTATGTCCCTAGTTCCATCACTATCCCACAGACTGCCTTTTCCCCTTATTAACACAAATATTATATGCTCATTGGCACTGTTGTAAAGTGCCTTCTGTTCCACTGAAGATGAGTCCCTGCCATACCACCTGTATCAGTCCAGATACCATGCGCCATAATTCTCCACAAACAGGAAGCCTAAAAAGTAAGTTTGCAAAAAAAAAAAAGAGCAGAGAAAGTAAAGTTGGTGTGCAGCCGCCTCTCAGTGTTTCTCTGCTTCTGGGTATAAATACTGGTACCACCTTGTGTGCTGCTTCACGGCTGGCCCTGGCTGACCCCCACCCCATCCCCACTGGACCCAAACAGAAGGAACTTCATAATTTTTTTTCCAGAAAGACAAAAACAAATCACCTTATGTGACTAGCACTGCCACTTCATTTCCATGTCTGATCTCACTGTATATCCTCTGAGCCTCCATCCTGCTAAAGATCAAGTCCTTCTTGACTGTGGTACTGTCTCTGAATCAAAAGAACACACTCAAAATAAATAAATAAAAGAATTGACTAAATAAATAAAAATGGACCACTGGTGAGTGTTGGGGGAGGTGGGATGGTTCAATAAGTGGGGCGGGTAAAATACAGAGCAGTCAAGGTAACTTGGAAGTAAAGGAATTGTGAATGAATTACTGCAGTGCCTGCTACTGGCAAGTATACCAGTAGAGTGACTACTTGATCAACAAAACCATTTTAAAGTGCTTTGTAGTATTTTTTTTTTTACTTTTTATTTTTTGAATAGTACATAAAATTGGCACACGTAACCCAATTTCTAAGCGCAATAATACCCTCCAGGGTGGCAAAATGGGCTATACCAGAACTGCCAGGGGCTATAATGCCCTCCACCTATTGCATCAGGTCTCATCACACCCCTGGGGTGGTTCAGTATAGCCCAATACCTGTCGGGTATTATTGCTTACATGGTTAATCTGTATAGTGATATGCTTGGCATTGAACACTGGGTTTGTGAAATACTGTAGGACTCCTAGGTGTTTAGGGGCCTGCTGTGTATCATGCAACTCGATGTGGAGATGTTATTATAGGTGGTATTGGAAGTCGTTGCAGTGCTGCTCAAGATATTTGACATGTTGTCTTGTTTTTGGTCTCTTAACTTAAAGTAGCATTAATACTGGCAATGTTTTTCTTGCCAAGTTGTTTGCACTATATCATTGGGTGGTACTCCTGCATCACTCCGTTTCTGAACTAGGTGCTTTCTTGCTGAGTGGTTTGTCAGTTTCTTTTCTGTTGTGATTCCACTGTCTGCAATCATTTTTTGACTATTTTCCAACTTTGTTTATCCCCAGAGGTTGGTTTTTATACCAGCGTACTGCAGCTTTGTGGAATTTTTGGGTTGTTCTGATTGACAGCAGGAAGGGACTTCCTTCTGACAGTGCTGTTGCAGATCTCTGGGCCTTGTATTTCTCGAAGTTTGCTATTGGGCAGTTAATGGCATTTAGTTTGTTGCTGTATGCCCTAGGCTTTACTCTTCGGACGTCTTTTCAGTTAATTCCACTTCGGGTTTCAGTTCTCTGTTTTTGGCAGTACTCGAGGTATTTTTTCCCCCCTGTAATCAGTTTTAGTTTGTATGTCACCCCACTTTATGTTGCGTGTTTCTGTATTTCCTCCGATGCCAGAAAACACAGTGCAGAGTAGTCACATTGGCCCAGATATTCAAAAGGGTTGCGCATGGCGCAACAGTGTTGCACCATGCACAACCCACTGATGCGCCCAGGTGCGATATTCAAAAGGGAAAAGTGCGCCACACAATCGATGCGCAAGTGCATCGGTAATGTATGCAGGCACAGGTGGAGGGCGTGCCCACTGCATAACCTGCACAGCCCGATATTCAGCCCGGATGTGCAGAGTCATGCATGCGCAACCCCTACCTGTGCCTGCACAAAGTTAGCCTACCCAAAAGGAACAAGTGATGGCCACCCACAGGTGAGCTGCACGATTGCAGGGCGCACACGGCAGCTGCCACCTGTGGGTGGCACCCGAGTTCCTGCCGCACTCGGCGCCCCCATGCCCCATTGCAGGCATCCCTGGTGAAATCCCTGTCTATATCCTGGTGGTCCAGTGGACCTCTATGTGCCGATCTCAGGCATCGGTATAGTACCCACGTCAAATATCCCTGGTGGTCAGTGGACAGATCGCTGCCGATCGCGGGCATCTGTAACTCATAAAATACCCTACTACCCTGATGGTCTAGTGGCACCCCTCCCACCACCCACTGAGCCCCACTGCCTCTCCCCGCGGTCAGCGGTGGCACCACCTGCCTGCCGCCCTGCAGCCCGCCGACTGACAGCTCGGTAGGGCTGCATGTCCATTGGTTCACAGCGTGAGCAGATGGCATGCAGCCTATACCATAACACAGTCCAGATATGTGAATGAATTCATTCTGCTATTCGACGAGTAGTACGGTATGGGCTGCCCATGGAGCCTACCGAGCCGATAGTTGGCGGGCGGCAGGGCGGCAGGCGGGTGCTGCTGCCCGCCAGCTGATAGGGGAGCGGGTGGTGGGCTCAGTGGGCGGATGGGGAGGGGGGCACTAGACCACCAGGGTAGGGGTATTTTATGAGTTACAGATGTCCGATCGGTCCACTGGACCACCAGGGATATTCGACGGGGTATTATACCGATGCCCGTGATCGGCACATAGAGGTCCACTGGACCACCAGGGATATAGGAGGGGGCTTATTCTTCACAAAATGCCCGTGATCAGGCACATAGAGGTCCACTGGACCACCAGGGACATGGGGGCTTATTCTTCTGCACAAATGTCCGCGAGGCACATAGCGGTCCACTGGACCACCAGAGATATTGGACGGGGGGGGTTCCTTTCCTTTACATGAATGCCCACGATCGGGCTGCAGGGGGTGTCGGTCCCTGGCGGCTGCTGCCTGGCAGGGCACCAGGCGCAAGTCGTCGGAGATCGGTGCACCTGCATGCTAATGGCATGCAAATGGAGCCATAATGAGATGCAAATGGCCCCCTGTGCACCTTGCATAAATTATGGTCCATTTGCATGTCCCCTTTTGAATATCACAGGTGCTGTGCATGGCGCAATGGCACTGGCGCCAGCGCATCTCCATGCTCCACTATGGCCACTTTCTGTGCTGGCGCAGTTCCACTGCGCTATGGCTAGTGGGGTGGCAGGTGCGATATTCAAAGCTGCTATGCCATAGCGCAGCTCCGTTGAATATCACCCAGGCCACACCCCTGCACAACAATGTTGAGCTGCGCCCAGGCTTGCGCCACAGCCTGGCGCAGTTTGAATATCCAGGCCACTGTGTTTAGCAGTGCACTTGGATTGATTGGTCCCTGGAACTGTTTTTCATACAGGATATCTGTTATCTGGTCTGTAAGTTCATCTACTGCATTTTCTTTGCAGTCTTTTCCCTGGTGCTTTAAGTTTTTTTCGTTTGACTGCCAAGACTTGTCTCAAAGTATGGAACTACAGTCATTGGATAGTGAGTGGCCATCATTTTTATTTTTGAGCCATCTTTCCAGCAACTGGAATTGGGAACGGTGAGTGAGCAGTTCGTATGGCATTTTTTTGTTGCTTCCATGAAGTATTTACTGAGAATTAGTCCCGGTCCTTTGGTTGGATTTTATGGAAGCCTCTCGATTCGCTATAGTGCTGTAGGAAGTATCGCTGAATCATTGCTACTTCTGTTGTTTTTTTGCATGTGTTTTACATGGCTGGTGTTTATGAAACTCTATTACTTCCATTGCTGGGTTCATTTCAGGGTGATCACCTGCAGTTTCATTTGGGATTTCGTATGTCTCTGCTGTTTTGAAGGTCTCATCAGCCAGCAGTGGGTCCTCTTCTTTGAAAGCAGTAAATATCCATTGTGTTTTGCGGTACTGTTTATAACCTTTTTTTAAGTGAGTTGTGTGTCTCTTCATGTACAAAGGCCAACTGAGGGAGTTTTGAATGTTACAGGCTTTCCATTGCAGTAGGCACCAGGCGCAGTACCTCATGTTGATTTAATTCCGGTCTCAGCTGCAAGGACGCTGGGGTCAGTGTGAGGAATATCTAGTGTGAAAATATTTTGGTACTTGGAACTCAGAGTGAGAATATTTCAATATTCTTACTGTAGATGGGGAGGAAGGAAAAATATTGGTGGTAAGTGCCATTAAATATCCTCAGACGTGTTGGATATATATATATATAATGGTAGCACGGTAGTGCTACCATAGTTTGGATTGAGGAGCCCTTTTAAGGTTAAAGGGTCAGACTTTGCACCTTAATAACTTTGGCACCATTTAATGGATTTGCCTGAAATTTGGAAAGCATGATCAAGAACCATACACCTTGGGATCTGTCAAGTTTTGTAATGGTCGTATATATGGCTGTGGAGTTATTAAGCATGATCTACACGCACATTTACACTATTTGGTGAATTCTTTGCCGTTGCCTACAGGTCGCACATTTTGCACCAGTGGTCCAAAATCTTCAGGAAACGTGCTGCCAGGGTGCCCAATGTGCCTTTCGAAGATTTCGTGAAAAAATATTAAATGGTTCAAAAGTTATTCAAAAAACAAGTTCCCATTATAAGTCAATGGGAAAAGTTAAAAAGTTCAACACTTTCACAAACGCACATTTTACTTTCACAAATGCCCCTACTACTTTCACAAATCCGCCATTTTGTTTACAGTTAGCGATCAGAAAAATGCTTGGCATTTAAAATTGGGACCATCTAGGGACACAATTTTTTTTTGTGTTCACCTAGTCGGAGCCTGGGGGTGCTAGCCATGTCTTTATTTTGGGGTTAACACCCCAAAAATATATTTTTCAACTTTTCTGGAAAAAGTACGTGCATGCACCCACACTTTCTTTGCAAATTCAGGTAAAGCATTTTGCAACACTATGGCCAAATGACAGGAGTTTTTGCCACCTTGCTGCAAAAGAACGGTTAGGGCTTTTGGTCTGAAATTTGGAGGGAAGGCAACCAACATGTCAGAGATGTGCCTTTTGGTGGTTTGGCGAAAAAATATTGTATGGCTCCAAAGTTACAGTACTCCGAAGTTGATGCTTTTTCCCATACACTAACATGGTGGCGTACGCCGCACCTTTCAGGGCTCATATCTCGAAAACGGTGCGAGATACAGATTTTTTGTTGCGAGTTGCATAGCCATATGTGCTATATAATATAAAATGGTAGCCAGGAAAGTAATGATTTCTGTGAAATTTACATTTTTTTTCTATGTCGTACGGATGCTGAGATATTTGCAATTAAGTACCTCCAATGCTCATTTTAAGCTTCCACTGCCATTACAATGCATACATTCTTTGTACACACTGTGTTTCTCTATGCAGTTTTCCAGCAAAAACAGGGTATGCGCTTCTGTTACTGTTACTGTTTCCCTTGCGTTTATGTACTTGTTAGTGTTACCGTTCCCGTATGCGCCACCGTGTGTGTTACCCTTTGCATTGTCATTTGCCCTTGTGTTTTCGTTACTGTTACCATTTGTGTTTCCACCTTGTGTTTGTGTTGCTGTTCCTGTTACTATGTCACAAGACATCACGTGTGGCCCCGCGCTCCCGCCGCCACATTACATTCAGTATTTCTCATCATCATTCTCAAAAAGAAGGGAAATTAGAGGCAAAAAAATCCGTTTAATGCATCAGTTAGGTTGTTCACAGTGACAAAATGAGGAAATTCGTGTTGGGGTTGAAACCCCCGGACACCTCCAGCTGCCCTCGAACCAGCATCAGGTGCGATTAGGGTCATTGGTCCTAACTCTCGCCCCATTCTCCTATACTTCTGCTTCTTTACACATGTGATGGGGTGAGAGTTATGGCCGATGACTCGCAACGCCCACCGATGCGGTTGGGGGGCGGCTGGAGGTATCTGGGGGGTTTCAACCTAACACCGAGTCTCCTGCACTATTATGCTGTGGAACAACCCTTACTGATGCATTAAATGGAGTTTTTTGCCTATATATATATACACACACACACACACAGTGGGGGTGAATGGTAAATGAGTGTGATAAATTATGTTATTTTCACCAGGGTGTGATAAATATAAGATCTGACATTTATCTCGCCTGCGCAAAGCTGTGCAAAGCCGTGCATACCGCACAAAGCCAATCAAAGTCACGCAAAGCCGCACAAATGGTACATTTTGCAACCATGAGGCCCCCATTGTATATATCTGATACATGATGGGCACTCATGTGATATGGGAAATATGTTCAGTACTGTACAGTGACCTCTGAAACCTCACTCATGGCTTCGACACTTGTGAGTATTCAGAGGTCACTTTATAGAAGTGAAGATATTTTCCATATCACACTCGTGCCCATCATGTATCCCCTATATATATCTACAGTGAAACCCACCAGGATGAAATGCAGTGCTGCAGATGGGTGTCCAGCCCTGCTGCTGGAATCCTCAACCCCCATACAATTTGAATGAGACAACACCTTTACCTATGCTCTAGCACACATGCCATCTTCTTCCCTCTCATGGCCACCTTGACTTGTCCCAGAGTGGGTGACCAGCACAGCCCTTCCTCCAGTTTAAATTTAGTGCCTCTGAAAATGCATTTTAGGTCCAGATTCAACCCCTCCCAAAATTGTGAGGTGATGTCATGGGGAGGGGATTAAGCGCAGTATATTGACCCTTACGTTTGAAAAAAAAACTTAAAAAGTAAAATGTTATGGGTGATGGAAACCCCCACCTCACCAAAAAACCCTAAGTCCCAAAAAAACATTGACTCCTGATGCACTGGGAATTAAGTTTTTAATTTTTACTGCTTTTTTCTTTCTATCGCCCATAATATTTACATGTTTTTAACAGTTTAAGCCTACATTTGGGGAATGAACTGCTAGCCACCCCCTAATGAGCACCCAAGTGGCAACTTTCTGATCTGCTTGACTGGTCTTTTACTTGGTGTAGGGCCTACAGGGCCCTGTGCAAAGCCAGACATAAGTCCAGCACCATGCCCAGTGGGCCTGCTGCTTCGCATAGGGCTTACATAGCAAGCTACATGTCTAGGACTTTGACCTATGATTCTGGTGCTTTGTGTAGGACCCACAGGGTCCTGTGTAAAGCAAGCTACAAGTCCATGCCTCTCCCCAGTGTGTCTGCAGCTTCATGCAAGACCCTGTGCAAAGCAAGCTACAGATCCAGCACTGTGCCTAAATGGTCTGCTGTTTTTGTAGGCCTGCATAGCCCTGCATGAAGCAAGCTATAGGTCCAACTTGCAGAAAGCAAACTATGGTATAGGTACAGTGCCATGCCCCCAGAAGCAAAATGTGTCTTTTATTGTATATCTTTTTTTTTTCTTTCCAAAAGTTAGGAAATAAAGTGCAAAAATCTCAGTTACTGCATCTGTTGGGTTTGAAGCATGAACCATAAAAAGTAGTGTAAAAAGTAGGGAGATGGAATGTCCCTTGAGCCTCAGTGAACCTGTGGTGTGTTGTTACTTGGGTTTGAATGATCACGCGATGCATCATTACTGTTACCCTGACTTTGGCATTGTCTTTTCAGACAAAGTAAAATACTGCCACAGTAAGGCTTGGATAGAAGGTGCTAAAGTTATGGTAACATCAAGGCTGCATTACAAGATCATTCAAACTCTGAGGAACAGCACACCACAGATTCACCAATGGATGATGAACATTTTCCCTGACTTTTTATTTCCCCCTTCCTTTTTAAGCTGTGTGCTTCAATTTTAACAGATGCATTAGTGTAGTTTGATGCCAATTGAAATTTGAAGGGGTTACAATCGATTAGAGTAAGGAAAACAACCACCCTCTACATCACACTGTTGATCACTCAGTAGATAGCACACAGAAGCCGACTTTTGTTTTGACCAGATGGGAGGGGATCTGAATTTTTTTTAAACTAGGCCAAACCTACATCCACAAATCGCCGGGTACTCCCATCATTTAACCCTAAAAATGGCTCTATCCCATAGCAACTGCCAAACACTGTAACTGGAATGTGTCTGGAATTTTTATAGGGTTAGCTGACTGAGTAGTTAACTAACATTTGGAAGGTGGAATGCTACTAGACAGGTTGGACTCCTATCTGTCATAGAGGCAGTGAAGGGAATCAAACAGCATGACAAAAATACCTGACAAAATAGTATGCATTTGCCCAACAAAAACAATTAACTAATGATAATAATCAACTAATGATTTTAGGAACATAGGACATGCCAGACAAAAAAAAGTCAGTTATGTTAGCCCTGTGCTATCCAGGTAGTACCAGCATTTAAAGAGCAGCTGACACCTTCAAGAGAACATAAACAAAGCATAATATTTAGACACAGTTCAGGTTACATTTCACATTAGTTCTGTTTTTATCCTCCCAGTAATTTGTTACTAATGACATTTGCATGAAACAGGATCTTTGCTCCTGAACAGTTCATCTATTCCTGTTGCTTATTCCCAACCTGAGGTCATAATGCTCTGCTTGTGACATCACAGTTAGTCACCTAGCAACAGATTGTGATGTCACAGCAGAGGATTATGACATGAGTCGAGCGTAAGCTACAGAGGCAGATGTGCTCTAAGGTATAACAATCTTGTTTTGATGCAGATTTTCTGAAAGCAATAAGACACGACAGGGTGTGGGTAGTTGATTGATAACAGCATGCCCCCAGGTGCATTGTTAGGCATGAGGTGTTTGTGCCGAGTGACTACAGCAGCTGGGTAGTGGTAGTGCTCTTATCAATCAACAACCCACATCCTGAAGTGTCTTATTGTTCTTATAAAATGGGTAACAACTATTTCTGTAACAATCAAACAAAACTCTGGACACATTATTAAAGCTTTAATAATAGTATGTTATTTTATTTAAATATGGTGAAAAAATAGTCCCCCGACTTGGGTAGAGGAGTGGTAAAATTGATTGAATAGCAACTCACTGAAAAATGCTAAACTAATGAGTTGGAGGGACAGCAATGTATTATTTGAGCAGTTTGGGTCTGCCTCTGCCTATGCAGCTGTGTTTTCCCATCTTTTCTCTTTGTTTATAAAGTATTATTGTTTTGCCTACTTTCTTCATCCTGTTTTTTTTTATATCTGTTTTCCCCTCATTCAAGACATAGAATGTTTATCATGGAATGTTTACCATGGAATATAGGGATTCAAAATTCTGCTCAGTTCCGATGGTAGAATGTTACTCTCCTAACATACTGTACACGCAGACAACAAAGGCCTGTTTTAGAGCCAGTGACTCAATTATCTCACTGTCAGGGCAAGCAGAAGAGATTTTCCTGATGAGCAGGTAAAGACAGAAGGGGGAATTTTCACTGTTATTAAAGTAACAGTTGTAATGAAAACTATAAACAATACTTAATGTTTCTAATTTGTTTATGTGTGTAAGGAAAGTGTGATGATCAGGGAAACAATGTTTAATTAATTTGTTTAATTTTTTATTTAAGGTAGTTTGATTTTTAGGGCCCAGTTGAAGGTTTTTACCGTGTAAAGGTGGCAGCCATGTTTGTGATGGAAGATCAGTTCTAGTTGAAGAGGAACTGATGGCAGATAGTTCTGGTGGTAGAAGGACTGATTTGCTTATTGTGTGATGTGGTTTAGGACCAGGACGACTGCGTGTATATAGAGATTTACTGTACAGTCAGCTGATGGCTCTTGGCCAATGAGATTTCTAGATTGTTTCTTGCCATTTTATAATCAAATAAATAACAAATAATGGGGAGGAGAAGTCTTTATAGATTTATGGCATACTAGCTAAGTTATACCTAAATATGATGTTTTTCATAGTTTTCCTTGAAGTGTCATCATCTCTTTAATACTGTTAAAATTCAGTGTTGGCCCATCCTGATCACCAATGACTCATGCAGTGGGCTAGGGGAGCTTGCCCCTTCCACAGGTGTCAGTGCATGTGTCCGAGGCCATCAAACGGTTCCACCCATGCCAGGGGAGGAGGAGGAGGAGGAAGAATTGGAATGAAAACAAGGGTTATAATCCTCACTGTCATCAATGTGACATCTGATGTCGCTGGCTCCCCTGGGTCATAGTGCACTGCTCGACACTGAATCCTGTCCACATAGTGGACTGCTTTGCAGGGGAGAACAGCCCTCCCCCTGCAGCTCCTACCCATGGAGAAAGTTGCAGGAGATGTTAGGGGTGACTAGACCTGGGGGGGATAAGGAGTGCTGGGCCTGCACAGGGTATAGCCCTGGGCCTAGGGTATATCCCATAAAAAACAAGTGATCAAAGGAGAAAAAACTCTATGGAAAACACACAAAGAACGGAGAGCATAGAAACAGTTATATCATTTGTTTAATGGGAATTAAGAAACAGATAGGAAAAATAACTGATTCTGACTGGATGATGGCATTTTAGTGCCCTATATTTATATCTAAACATCCAACACCGAAGCAAAAGACTTGGTGGCATCCTGGGCACTCCCCTATCATATCCTTGCACTACCTAACAATTTTCATTCTGAAATAGCCACTAATTTCCCTCACTTGCCCCTCATTACCACCACCCCCCCCAACGAGGTACTTCTCTGGTCCCTCACTGGCTCAGATTAATCAACCCATTTTGTTATTATGTCATTATAAAGCAGAGATTTTCCCAACTTCATTTTCTAATAAAAACCTCAAACCTCTAGCCCTGCATGCACTTTCCCACTGAATCACTGTTGTATGAGCATGCTTCTTTGCAGCTCTAACTCCTTGCCTGCTCCCTTTCTCAGTAAGATATAGAATACTGTATGGGCAAGCATGCACATGAAGGCTATGTTTCCATCCCGGAGCTGAGATGACATCACAAAGAACTTGAGAGTGAAGTTTGAGAGGTCCCAGATGTCATCTCAGCCTCAAGATGGAAACACATGCTGTGTGGTGTTTTGATTACCCATATATTAGTTTTTCTAGAATATGAGTTTTATAGTATATGAGTAAATGAAACAGAGCAGACTGTAATACTTCTGTTCTTAATAAAAACAAGGAAAAAATTACTTTTTAAAACCTAAAATGTAAAATATGAATGGCTGGTTAGTGTTTTGGGTGAGGATAGGGTGCAGGGGAACATCACTAAGAGAGAGAATGTTGGGGCAAACTTTATAGTGAAAAGTTGTTGTACTATAATAATGATATCACAACAACCTTTCATGAAATTTGAACTGTACTATAACAACGTCTGTTGACCTTTGAACTGTCCTGCAACAAGAAAATTCTGTGCATAGAAATCCATACACAGTAGGGCCTAAACATATGCTTCACACCAGCTGTTTCCAGCAACAAAAATAAACTTCATGGAGATGCCCTGGTTCAATAGCTGCAGGCCCGCGATCACCCCGTAGCATCTCCCGCTCGCTCTCTCACTTCCATCTCTGCTCACTCACATCTTCACTTCCTTTCCATTTCCAGCTCAGTCACATACCTTCTCTGTCTTTGTTCCATAACATCACTACAAGGAAAGAACTGAACCAGACTGAAAACCTGCATTTTGAAAATTTCAGCACATAATCTTTTTCCAGATTGGTTGGGGGGGGGAGGGGGAGAGAGTAGCACCAGAGACAGACAAGTGACAGACAACCCACTAAAATATGTAAAGCAATTCCAAGAGCCATCCAGTGTCTGCTCAACCATTGAAGAACTTTTTATCCTGTTTATTAAAACATTATAGTAGATCTTATTTCATTTAACTTTCATTTTCTAAGTGCAAAAAGACCCTGTGTTGAGGCGGTGGTATCAGGCCTCATTACGCCCAGGAGCATACAGGTATCCATCAACACCCCACGCCCTGTCAAGTCTTATTATAGAGGTAAAATAGGCTTACTACTGTAAAACTCAGTATTTTTGAGCTATATTTATTTTTATGCAATAGGATTGGGCTCAAAACTCATTAAATAAATCCATTTATCTTCACAGTCATTGAATAAATAGAGAATAATGCAGATGTAAGGGGTTGATATGCAGTTTTTTTACATACCCAAGGTGTGTGATAATAGAGAAACCTTCAGAGCGAAGCTCGAGAGGTTTCACTATTATCACACACTGATGGAGTGCTAAAAAAACTGCATATCAAACCCTTACACGTTTTCTTTTTTATAATAACTGGTGGCAGGATTAGGCATTGACGCTCTGTTCATTTCCTTTAAAATGGGGTTCATCCTGAAAGTGAGAGTATACAGTCAGAGATGAAGAACCGTCTCATGCTGCCTCCGTCTGTTTCATTGGTCTGGTCTGCTGTTGGCTTCTCGGCGCGAGACTGTGAAAGTCATATCAACCCGCGGGTTGATACAAGTTTTTTTTGTTGATACAGCTTTTTACAGTTATCGAAAATTAGTTGATAATGTGGTAACCAGTTATTACATAACATTTATCCATATAGTAGCTATGTCACAATCAGTAGCAGTATTACCCATATTCAAATGCGAATAACTTTAAAATGAAAAAAGATAGCATGGTACTGTAAGCATGAAAGTTGTTCAGCACAAAATTATCTATAAAATAAGTGTTGTTTCATTTATATATACCTTATAGATTTCTTTATAATTAGCAAGAAAGAGCAGAAAATGCAATTTATTGTTCACTTGTTTGACCAACATATGCAAAAACAGATAAGCAATCAAAAGCAAATGTCACTGCACTGACAGAAAGCATTCCTATTGCATAAATGAAATACACAATGGTGAGCTGTCAGATAAATGATTTATCTACACTTGTGCTGTTTGATCTCGGACACCTCACTCATGGCATACGCCACTCGTGAGGTTACCCGAGGTCAAACAGCATTTGTGTAGATAAATCATTTATCTGACAGCTCTCCATTGTATATCCCTTACTTACACTACATGACAAATGCATGAATATTAATTTAGTGCTAAATATATACATTTACAACACTCAGAGTGAGCATACCGGATACCAAACCGTCACTCTAAAATGTGTTAACTTATGCAATCTTTGTGTGGTTTCAGAAAGATGGACATGTGGCAGATTGGCAGCAACAAGCAGATGTGGAAAGCATAATCCAATGTTTACAAGGAACAGAGCAGGGGACTGGGGGATATAGCAGTCCTCTAAAGACTGCTATATCCCTCAGAGAACAGAATTTGTTAGGGCACATAAGTACTATGACAAAGTACTCCTGGGAATAACATTAGTGCACTCTGCATGGTTTCTGCCCCATTGAAAACTTTCTGTGGGTCACATAGATTAGAACCTAGTCCCCATGCCCACCCCGACCAGACCACAGTGCGGAGAAGGGTACACTATATGGGACTCCATACCTTTTGCCAACCTTCATCATGTATTGGGGGGGGTCAGAACCCTTTGTGGATCAGGCCCTAAGTTGTTTTCAGGGTTTGTTACTGTTAGTTTTCATTATTTAAATAGCACCCCCAACCGAGATCCTTTTGGTCTAAGAGAAGAACCTTGCACTAATGTAAAGCACTACACTTCATTTTGAAATTATTTATTTATTTATAGCAATGAACCAGGTCGTGTAGGCACTAGTACTGGGGCTTTTATAGAAAATGGATTAGCCTCTGCAATGTGCTCAGGATTCTTTCCCTGAATCTACTTAATTGCCTTCACCCCTAGAATCACCAGCATCAACAGTATTACTATTCGTGCATGCCCTGCACATGATTTTGACTTCATTATTGATGTTGCTGCTGTTCTGCATTTATGTCAATAAGAAAATGATGAACAGCTTGGAAAATACACCTACACCATGCCAGAGAGATGTACAATAAGTGTAGTTTGCTTGGTTAAATGTTCGGTAAATTATTGTTCTTATTCATGAGGTTTAATTTATCTGTTTTGCCAGAATTTTTATGTACTGTGCTTTGAGCCCTTGAGATAAATTTATGAGAATCTTGGGCACCACATGTAACTGATAGTGCACAAAGGAACTCACTTGGGGAGGCTGTGGCTCTCTTTCTAACAGTGAGCCCAGCCTGTTTGTTTAGATTAGCCCCCCCGGCAAAAAAACAAAAACACGGTCTCCTAGGATAGTTGCCATATCCTTGAGTACAACTACAGTCCTCATACACACGCCTTAACTTTTCCTGTACATTATGTTGCAGATCTTGTGGTGCTGGAATTACACCTGTTGTGTACACAAGGTTATGGTACTGAATGATGCTGATCAGATACTACTACAGGTCCAGCAACCTCAGCACCAACAGAGTTCAAGCACTCTATGAAATCAAATTCTATTCAGTTCTGTTCTGTTCTTTTGTACATGTTAGAGCTGTACAATTGTTTTTCTGTAAAAACAGAAAACTGTCACCTTTTCATTAGTCTGTGGTGTAGACAAAAGATAAAATCACTTTAGGTTCTAAAATGTTACCTTTTCTTCCATAGAGCCAAACTCTTTGATTTTGGTGCCAGAGACACAAGGACATAGAAACATAGAAACTGTCGGCAGATAAGGACCACCAGGCCCATCCAGTCTGCCTGAAAGCCCTACACTAGTTTGTGGCCTCTGACCCTACCTGGTCAATGGCTTATCACCCCTCCTTCCCACCTCTAAGGTACCCTTATGCCTACCCCATGCATGTTTAAAACCCTCCACTGTGCTCACCTCCACCATCTCCTGTGGCAGTCTATTCCACATGTCCATCACCCTCTCTGTGAAGAAAAACATCCTCACGTTTCCCCTCAGCCTACCACCTTCCAATTTCATATCATGCCTCCTCATTCTTGTACATCTCTTACATTGGAAGATGTCTCCCCCCCCCCAGCACCTTGTTAATGCCCTTAAGATACTTAAGTGGTTCTATCATGTCCTCCCCGATCCCTCTTCTCCTCCAGAGAGTACATACTGAGGTCCTTTAGTTTCTCCTCATATGTTTTCTGGTGCAAGTCCTGTACCATCTTAGTTGCTCTTCTCTGGACCGCCTCTACCTTGTCAATGTCCTTACGAAGGTGCAGCCTCCTGAACTGCACACAGTACTCTAGGTGAGGCCTCACTAGCATTTTGTATAATAGTATCACCATCTCCCACCTTCTGGTAGTGATACCTCTGCCTATGCACCCCAGCATGCCACTTGCCCGCCCTGTAGCCTTTGTACTCTGCTTAGACACCTTTAGGTCATCTGAAATGATAACCCCTGGGTCCCTTTCCTTCCTTGGTGATAGTCAGCAACCCCCCATCCTGTAGCTTTCCCCAGGGTTCCGTCTTTCCAGGTGCATTATTTTGCACTTAGTTGCCACACTTCAGACCATTTTTCAAGCTTCTCCAGGTCTCCTACTTATTCTCTCCACCCTATCCAGAGTATCCACCCTGTTGCAGATCTTGGTGTCATCTGAAAACAGGCAGACCTTTCCCTCCAGCCCTTCTGCAATGTCACTAATGAAGACGTTAAACAGGACTGGCCCAAGGACAGATCCCTGAAGTACCCCGCTGGTCACCCCTCTCCCCTGATTGGATCCCATTTACCACCACCCTCTGCTTCCTGTCTGTTAGCCAGTTCCTAACCCAGTTTACCATCTTGTGACCCATACCCAGACTACTAATTTTGCTGACCAGCCTCTTATGTGAGACGGAGTCAAAGGCTTTGCTGAAATTGAGGTAGGTGATGTCTACTGCCCCACCCTGATTTACTTCCCTTGTCACCCGGTCACAAAACTCTATCAGATTCATCTGACACTACCTTCCTGCTGTGAATCCATGTTGCCTCGGATCCTGGGCACCACTGGATTCCAAGCGTGCCACTATTCTTTCTTTAAGCAGTACCTCCATGATCTTACCCACTACTGAGGTGAGGCTGACCAGCCTATAGTTCCTGCCTCCTCCCTACTGCCACTTTTGTGTAGAGGGACTACATGTGCCCTCTTCCAGTCCTTTGGAACCACTCCTGGGTTGAATGACTCTGTGAACAGTGCTGCCAGATGCACCACTGGCTCTCTTTACAGCTCTCTTAAATTTTTCTTGATGTCAAGGCAGTAGACAGTACTGAGGTCATGCCAGTCTCACTGACATACCCATTATGTCAGCCCTTATCATGATGTTGACTCTGAGAGTACCATCAACCTCAGCAGCACCATCAATACCATTCCTTCCATTGGTGCCAAAATGCACTTACTACCTCTTTCATCTCCCTTGGAAGAACTTTCTGAAGCAGTTTTCCAAATGCATGACATTAATGGAGGACTAAGTCTGGAAAGCGCGTTCCTCAGTCCTGGTACATTTGCTATTAGTGTAAGCAGGGAATTCTGCAGATATAGTCACAGATGGATACTATTTCCTTCCCACATCCTCTGATAGTGGAGATTATACTGAGGATCCACTTGCCTCATTTATTTATTTGTATTTCAGATGACACCTTGATGCATTCTTTTCTGCCTCTTGCATATGCTTTGCAAAAGGAGCCAACAGTAACTCTCAGTGTTTCAGCAAACTCTGGTCAGAGCCAATAGGGCTGCAGCTGAGGTTGCAGAAGAGGGGCCAGAGGAGCAGAGACACAGAACCACTTGCAGCCGCACCAAGAATGCACAAGCTGATGGTACATGCATGCTTGTTGGCATGCAACATTTTCTCACCATGATAGCGGTGCATCAGGAATGCCCCTCGGTGCTCCCAGACCCTGAGATCACTTAATTGGGGTCCAGAGACATAAGGGCTGGGGTGCAGAAGCTACAAAACTATTTGTTTAAAGAGCACCAATGACCGCTCTGGGACTGAATATACACATAATAATGAGTTGCTCATGAATAGGGCTCATTAATATTCATCAGCAGCTGATTATTATGTATTTACAGTGTCAGTGGCTCAGTAGGTAGCACACTCGCCTCTGAGGCCGGGAGATCAGAGGGCTGTGGGTTCAGTTCCCACATCTGGCACTTGGGTTAATATCCCAGTACTGACACTGTAGTGCAGCATGAGAGGGGTGCTGCACTTCTGAGGTGCCGTCTTTCGGATGAGACGTTAAACTGAGGTCCCATCTGCCTGGATTGGTGGTAGTTCAGGTGGATGTTAAAGATCCCATGGCACTTATCAAAAAGAGTAGGGGAATTTCCCCGGTGTCCTGGCCAAATTTCCCTCATTCACTAAAAATACCACCAACAGCTTAATCTGGTTCAAGAACAGTTGGCATTCATCTGTATCCCCCTCCCCCGGGTTGTGCCTGAAAATAGGCAGGATTTGTCTAGTGCACTTACCCAGTCAACAAAAGCTAAATAAATAAATAAAATAAATACATTTATTTGGTCCCAGAGCGATCATTGGCACCCTTTAAGCAAATAGTTTCACAGTTTCTGTACCATGGCTCTTGTGTCTCTGGACCCCAACTGAGTGATCTCGGGGTTCAGGAGCACCAGCGGAGCTCCTGATGCGTTGCTATCGTGGTGAGAAAATGGATGCATGCCAACATGCATGCACGACTGCCAGCTCACACATTCTTGGTGCGACTACAAGTGGTTCTGCATCTCTGCACCTCCAGCCCCTCTTTATGGACGGAGGGAGACTGAAGCATGAGGGACTAGGGCCAAAGTGGCAGTGAGAAAACAGTGCGTACAGGACCTCCCACAGCAGCAAAATAGTGCCTATGAGAAGACTGCATTGACACAGCAGAGTGCTTCACAGAGGCGACTGTGATGCAACTCCTAAATTGTTGTAAACTGTTGATCGGTTGAAGTGTAAGTCTTTTTTTGCTCGTAACAAGTCTACAGGTCTCCGCCCAGTGCAGCCCTAACAAGCGGTCTGCAGGGCCCTGCCCACTGCAGCCCTGAAAAGTGCCTGAGTAACAAGTATCAAAATCTTTCAAAAGTCAGTCTACTCTGCAGAACCCTTCCTTTGGTCTTGGCCCAGAGGCACTAGGACCCCCTCAGGAACCATAACTTTTGGATCTGTCAACACTGGTTCATGGCATCAATGAACAGTACCATTTGCATACCCACAGCATATAAAGCAGCTCTGGCTGCAACCCGCTCTGTTCCTCTTCTCCTGTTGTCATAGCACACAGTCTGCCTGGCTGGGGCCAGAACTTCTCGTCACCTCAAACAGATTTTCTATCAAGTTCCTTGCTTGTTTTTTCAGTTCTGTTTATATCTCCTCACATCGTTGGATGAGACCTCTTTTGGCCATCTCTAGTGCTTGTATCCCATCCAGCCAGGACCCTCCTATTCATGATACTGGACTCCCCTGGTCCACCCACAACACAACTGCTTGGCCAGACCACTGGCCCCCCTACCCCCAGAGACAGGGTTGCCTTCTGCTCATTGACTAACTCATCCACACAATCCAGTTTGGTCACAGGCAGAGATGAAGGCCAGGGGTAGCCAGTCCAGAGCAGGTCAGATTTGCCAGAAGATGTGATGGTCACGAGCAGTGTCACCCTCTTATCCAACAGCCATTTTCTACCCTGATTTCCACCCTAAAGGAGAGGGTGTGCAATGATATCCTGCTGAAGTCAGACATGCTCCCACACCTGACACACTGATGTCTGCCTCTCCTCCAACCCCCTTGTGCCTGTGGTCTCTGACTCACTGACCCCCAGCCAATGCTAGGGGTCAGACTATCACTGAGCACCACAAACCACCCATCCCAGAAAAAGACAGCTGTCCGATGGACACCTGAACGTCCTCCTCTGGTTGACTCTCCAATGCTGTGGGCTCATTCCTGAACCTGGGCTGGCATTACAAAGCAGCACTACTGCTTGCGCCAGTGGGCCTGCCAAGTTCCTTGCATATTTACCTTCCTTTCTTTCTTTCTTTCTTTCTTTCTTTCTTTCTTTCTTTCTTTCTTTCTTTCTTTCTTTCTTTCTTTCCTTCCTTCCTTCCTTCCTTCCTTTCTTATCGTTAGTCACATTATTTGTGCAGCCTTGGTATTGTGGCAGCCCACACGATGCTCTTGTAATGGCCAATATGGAAGGTAAGACTCTGTGGAAATCTTGGAGTTGTGGTAACCACATTATGGCTGAGGACCCCCTCTCAATTTTCTTGGAATGTCTTGATACCACATGTGACATCTGACACTGTCCTAACTGTCAGACAATGCCTGAATGCACCTAAAAGGACAGACTCACACATATGGGGGCATCTAGCCAGAGCCATAAGTAAAAGAAGCAGTTTCACTCCCAGTCATGTTCAGTGTTAATCTATCAGAAGGACACTTCTCATCATCGTTACATGAGAAAAAGGAAAGGCAATACCAGTGCCACTCAAGTGACCAACACTCCATTTCCAGGTCACCAAATATTGATGCCTTAGTTGAGGTAGGTAGCATCATTGCAGCTAATGCCACCTCTGTCAGATACTACAGTGCTGTTGGTGCTGATTTCAGTACTGGCCAAATTATCTATTATTACACCATCCTTCCAGCTCCTCCACTCCCTGGTGGTAAGCTCTAAGGATGAGTTGATGCTGAATTTGTATTCAATGAAGGTGCCGAAATCTGGGGTTTTGTCACTGGTGAAGCAAGTCCAAAAGTACTTGGTTTCCCTTCAGCACTTCTGCATTTCAATGATGCAGCACTTTTTACAGTAGCACACACTGAGCATGTCCAAGTGGTTGTCAAGCCACATGACCTGCAGCAGCCAATCAATAAGACTGGAGATTGGGAACTCCTTGCACTGTATACATTTCAGTGCCACTTCTATCTCTCACAGAAACATAGAAATATGGAATTTGTCAGTGGATAAGAACCACTTGGCCCACCCAAGGAATCCCAGCTTATGGATCTGTAGACTCAGATGGGCTACTACCTAGATTTATAAAAATGGCCACCCCGCGACTAGCTGCACCAGTCACCAAGTTTTTCAACTTGTCCCTGACTACAGAGACTTCCCCAAAGCTCTGGAAAATGCCAAGGTGGTTCCGATTCACAAAAAGGGAGATGCCAAGAACATTGAGAATTACCGACCCATCACCATCCTATCAGTTCTGAATAAACTGTTGGAGAAAGTCGTAGCCACCCAAGTAACAAAACACCTACAACTACACAACCTACTGTCCCGGGATCAACATGAGTTCAGGAAGGCACACAGTACATAAACTGCCATTATCCAGTTTACAAATGACGGAAAGATGGCCATGGATAAGGGCATGTTAACAGGTGCAGTCTTCATAGATCTCATGATGGCGTTTGACCTTGTGGATCACCCCATTAGAAAAACTTACTACAATGGGTTTCTCACCTACAACTACTTCCTGGATGGCTGACTACTTATCTCAACCACAGCAATATGTCCAAATACATAAAACCAAATTGGAGCACGTCCCCAAAAACAAGGGTGTCCCCCAGGGATCAATATTAGGTCCCTTACTGTTCTCTCTATTCATAAACAAGTTGCCCACCTTAGCTGTCCCATGCTCAGCATTACTATACGCAGATGACATGGTGCTGTATAGCAGTGACAAGGATCTACCAACCATTAACTCAAGCCTGACCGAGGTTTTTGATCGCACACAGTCTTGGCTTTTGGAAAACAGACTGCTGCTGAACTGTAAAAAGATGGTCGCCATGATCCTTAGCTTGGTGCCTAGACTCAAAGCCTGTTCTGGCATGCTAACCATCCCTGGTCCACAAGGAACACCATTCAATGTCGCACAGTCCTTTAAATACCTGGGAATCACCCTGGGCCCATCCCTGGACTTCAACCACCATCTATCCATAATCTGCAAGTCAGTAAATATAAAATTGGGACTCGCATATAAAATTAAACACACCCTCACCACATCTGTTAGACTAGCCATTGCACAGGGTGCCCTCTTTCCAAGCCTTACATATGGTCTCATCTCCTCCATGGAAGCCAGAAAGACGGTCCTTAGCAAATGGAATATATGCTATAACAGTATTTGCCACTTTGTCTTGTCTGCACCCTGGAGTACCCATCACTACCTCCTATATTCCATTCTGGGATGGTTGTCCCAGTCTTCCTATAGCACCTACATGGCAGGCTGAGCAGTTGATAATATTGTAAGATCCGGCACGCCACCTGCACTTGCCAGCATGTTAAGTTGCACCCCACAGGCATACCTGTTGAGGTCTGCCGACAGGCTGCTCTTTGATGTCCCTCAATGTATGACATAGATGGGCAAGCAGGCATTCTCAGTATTTGCACACAAACTTTGGAGACTGAGGGGGAGGCATGCTGCAGGGAGGTGGCAACCCCAGGGGGGGAGAGGCCTAGCAAAGTCTTTTTTACAAGAAGGCAAGTTTGGAAGCAGAGTCTTTCTTCAAGGTTGAGCAAGATGGTGGTGGAGTACAGCAGGCATGTACCTAGGGGCTCCCAGCATTAGCCTGCAGGCCTTGTTTATAGAGAGCTGGATTCTTGCAAGCACAGTGTTGTCAGCTACAGCATAGATGGGCAGCCCATTGTCGATTAGCGATGGGACAGAGGAGGTGATTGCCAATCTAAGGGCCTCTTGTGGTAGGCAGTCCCTATGGCAGTATAACAGTCCAATCCTGACATTGGTGGCAGCAGAAAGGGCATTGATATGGGAATGGAAGGAGAGTGCCAAATCAAAGGTAATGCCCAGATACTTGAAGGAGGAAACCTGCTCAGTGGGGTTTAGTGTGCTAGGCAGCATCACGAGAGGGGCACCACTGGCTTTGCTTTGGCGATGCGAGAAGAGCATAGCTTTAGTCTTTTTTAGGTTCAGGACTAGCCTTCGTGATGTGAGGGATGCGTCTGGGAGGGTCAGACAAGGCACTTTCCAGTCATCTTTCTTCCAAAATGCTCAGGAACCGGCAGCCGCGACTCTTCAAAGGACGTCGATTTTGACTACGATGAACGAAAGGGCAGGAAGTCGCTGAAGTCTTCTGCTGGCTGAAGGTGGATATGGTGAAGAGTCGATGGAGGCTGAAGATTGAATCACAGACCTGATGCTGCAAAATGGTACTTCTTTTGGCACAATACACCGGAAGGATCACTTTCAGGGGCAATTTGCCTGAAGCAGGGGCAAATTGCAACAATCCAGGGCAATTGTTCACTGTCAGGGGCAACTTACTTGGAGCAGGGGCAAATTGCGACAATCCGGGGCAATTGTTCCCTGTCAGGGGCAAATGACCACAATCCTAATGTTATACAATACAGTCTCAGTGCTTCATGCAATAAACACAACAGTTGAGATGCTGGAGGAATAAACAGTTCATAGAAACAGTACAACAGCTGATAATCACTTCATAACAGGTCGTGTGCTTAAGCACCCCTTAGTCGGACCCTTTTCCTCTTGGGGTCTGTCTTCGTTAGGATCTGGTTACCCCTGAACATTTTAAGGGAATTACCCCAGCTATTTAGCCTGGTTACACTAACTGCTCATATGCCTGCTGCCCTCTTCCTTATGGGCAGGGATGCCCTACCTTTACTGGGCCTGGTGCCCCTTTACTACTATGGGCCTGATGCCCTCCTTAAACTGGGCCTGGTGCTCTTTATTACCATGGGCCTAGTACCCTTTAAACGGTGGGCCTGGCACCATCTTAACTCTGGGTTGAGCATTTCCCTTTTTATTCTGTGGCAGGGCCCCTTTAAATCTTGGGCTCAGAGAGCCTGCTGTCACTCTTGGCCGAGGTTGCTGCCCTTAATCCTGCCCCTAATGCATATTCATAAATCTCCTCTCCAATCTGTGCTGCTGGCTAGCAATTTTCTTGAAACAAACAGTCCTCATTCAATATCTCAGGCGGACAGCACATAGCAGCGTGCTGCCACTGACTCACCACACCACCACTGGACCGGGAAGATGAACAGGAGGCAGGAGGTGTTCTGACAGTGGGAGGGAATGAAAAGAGCAGCTGGTGATGCGAGGGAAAACCTGGGGGGACCTCAGATGTCTGACAGCTTTTCAGGCACGATGCGGCTGTTCTCTGCCACTGATGGGGAACTGGAATTACTTAAAAATTAAATAAAATAAATAAACGAGCGGGGCTCACAGCCCAACGGCCACACAGCGAGACTTTCTTTTACTTGTGGTGCCCCGATGGCACCACACATCGAACCGGAGCTTCTCAGGAGTCTTCACTGACTGGAGCCAGAGCAGGCACACAGCATGTCCCTCAGGGAATGGCTTCAGCCACACGGTAAGCCCTTTCCAGGTCCCCCTTAACCTTCTGTATCCTCTTCTCTCCACAGATAGCAGGAACTACTTAGGAAACAGTTAAACTTTTTAAAAACCACACTTCTGGTTCTGGATTGGTTGGGGTGGAATGCTGTGCATGAGCAGGTCAGCACAGCATTCCATCCAAGCCATTGTTCATGTAGCTGCAATGTAATCTATTTTTTGACAAGATTTACAGCACACAAGGCACTTTTTCTATTATTTACAGCATTTTCCCACTTTTAGAGAGGGAATACTTTACTCACAGGACCCTTTTGACTATACCCTGCAGCCCACACCTACAACAGGCACCCTGGGCACCTGTTAACCCTAGACTTTTATTTTTAGTATGGTGCCCCAACTTTGGGCCATTACACACTTAACCCATTTTTGTATCCGAGCTGCCTTTATGTTACTATGTCCAAGGTTAGCTATCATGACCTGACCAATGTTAATGTCTTGTTGTGTTGCATTTCTCCAGCCAAAGGTGTGTTTTATTACCTGTTATTTACTGCTTACACTGTCTGTAACTCCTAACTGTGTTGCACCACCTGCCATGCTCTGTGGAGCTGTGTTTACCTGTAATTGTCACAATGTATTGTATCACCTTTGCTGTCTGTAACTCTCCCAGCTCATGCCTGAAAATAGGCAATACCTTTGTCTAGTGCACCTACCCGGTTAATAAAAACAAAATAAATACATCTGCCCATTTTTGTCCCTGCCTATATTGTCACCACAGACCTTATCTGATCTCCGTCTACTCCTCTCCGCTTTCCTACTAACATTCCTTTCTGCCTAGCCCATGCATGCTTGAAGCCCACTGCTGTTTTTGCCAACACCACCTCTGCTGGAAGACTGTTCCAGACGTCTACCATTCTTTCAGTGAAGAAGTACTTCCTCATGTCCCTCCTAAATTCCCTCCTTCCTGCTTCATTGCATGCCCCTTGTTCTCGTGCACCTTCTCTTCTGAAAAATACTCCACTCCTGTATCTTACTTACCCCCATAAGGTACTTATAGGTCTCTGTTATGTCCCGCTCTCTCCTCTCCTCTCCTCTCCTCTCTATCGCGGGGAAGGAGCTCCATTTATGTGAAAAGAGTGACTTTTTGATCAGAAAATTTTAGACGTTCTCAAAGAACTGTGCAATATCCTTCCAGTTAATGAATTATCCCTACATTTCACTGCAGTTTTAGGCAAGCCGGTCAGTGACATTGTGCTGCAGAGGAGAACATGTGAGCCTGCACTGACAGTTGCAGGCCATGCAGCAGGATCAGGACAAGAATTTACCAGACAGAAAAAGGCGCAGGGGGAATTTTTGAAAAATGTATTTGACAGCTATTTTTTTACTAAATGCTGGTGGTGTACAGGGTAAAGAAATCCTTTTTATTTATTTTTTTTTTTTTTGCGTCCTGCAGCAGGAGCGGGGCAGGGTGAATTTAGTAGACTGGGAAAGGTGCAAGGAAAGTTTTGATACATTTGTTTGACAAGCCCAGTGCACCTGGATTCACACATCTTAATTTGAAATATAAGGATTTACTAAAAACAATAAAAACCAAAATAA
This sequence comes from Neoceratodus forsteri, assembly GCA_016271365.2. Lineage (NCBI taxonomy): Eukaryota > Metazoa > Chordata > Ceratodontiformes > Ceratodontidae > Neoceratodus > Neoceratodus forsteri. The sequence goes on along the minus strand of CM057450.1, from coordinate 675,772,906 downwards.
GACAAGAAAAAAACCAATTTGAACTAAAATTGGCATCAAGGGTGAAGGACAACAAGAAATCCTTTTTTTCTTATATAAATGAAACTAAAGGCAATTCAAAGACTATAGGCCCATTTACCATGCAATCTGGTTGTGTAGCAAATAAACATGAAACAGCAGATATCCAGAATCAATATTTCTCTTCAGTTTTCAATACTACTTCCCATGGTGAAATAAAAGAATTGGATGGTTCCATGCCTGTAGATTTGTAATTCAGCCCAAAGATGTTTTAGATAAACTTGGAAAAATAAATATTAACAAATCCCCTGGCCCAGATGACATTCATCCAAGGGTATTGAAGGAACTCGCAAATGAGATCTATCTACCCCTGACTAATATATTCTAACATTCATTAGATATCGGGGAAGTTCCAAATGATTGGAGGGTCGCAACAGTTGTCCTTATACATAAAAAAGGGCATACGAACAAGCCTGAAAATGTTAGACCCATTAGTCTTACATCACTGATCGGGAAACTCCTAGAACAGTTTGTTAAGGAATTTATTTTGGAACAGATAAATTATAGCGAACTTACTGATCATTTCCAACATGGTTTTACCAAATCAAGATCATGCCTAACCAACCTATTGACCTTTTATAATAAGGTAACTGAAGAAATTGATAAAGGCAACTCGGTGGACTTAGTGTTCATTGATTTTGCAAAAGCATTCGATAAAATTCCGCATTTAGAACTTATCAACGTCCTAAGGGAAGTAAATTTGAACCCAAACATTGTAAATTGGATAATAAAATGGCTTAGAAATAGGAAACAAAGAGTTGTCATAAATGGTGAACTATCAGGATGGGCACATGTGACTAGTGGTGTTCCCCAGGGATCAGTGTTGGGTCCTTGTTTATTTAATATTTATATTTCTTTCCTAAAATCGAACAAAGATAATATTTGGCTGCTAAAGTTTGCAGATGATTGCCATATAGGCTCTATTATCAACAAAAAGGATGAAAGTATTACCCTGCAAAACTTTCTAGATGAAGTCACAAACTGGGCCCATGGGAGAAAATTAACATTAAATAATGACAAATGTAAGGTAATGCATTTGGGAAAACATAACCCACACTTTTCATATAAATTGGCGAATGAAACACTACACCAGACTATTGAAGAAAGGGACCTTGATCTACTCATTACCCCCGATTTAAAATTTAATTTGCATTGTAACAAACAAGTTAAAAAGGCAAACCAGAATTTAAATTGTATATTTAGACATGTGGCAAGTCGGACAGAGGAGGTTTTGTTACCATTGTATAGTGCTCTGGTGAGACCACATCTTAAGTATTGCATACAAGTATGGTCCCCATACATAAAGGATGACATACACAAAATGGAAAGAGTCCAGAGATGATTTAGTAGGGCAATAGTAGGGATGAAAGGGAAAACCTCCGAGGATAGGCTAAAATACTTGAAATTGTATACCTTAAGATACAGAAGGCTAAGGGGAGATCTATGTCTTATTTATGGCCTACTACAAGATTTAACACTTACTGAGGGGATGGGTTTAATAGAATCCAAATTCAGACTTAGTAGTTGCAAACATAATAAACAGTTATTGATCGGAAAATGGAACTCATTAAGGAGAAAAAATTGGTTCGGTGTAAGATCAATCCCAATATGGAATACTCTTCCTACTTTTGTAGTAGAGAGTCCAAATATGGATATATTCAAAAGCAACTTGGATCAAGTGATGTCAGATAAAGACAAATATGTATAATTATAGATAAAGATCAAAAGGCAAGCATTATGGACTCATTGTTCTCTAGCTTGAAATACCTATGAAACCTTCAGTTACAGGGTGCCAACCTGGCTCAACAAGCTACCCTCTGTAGTCCTTTCTGAACCCAGACTAAGTGCTTTTAAATCCAAACTCCGTGCTCACCTTGTTACACTGTGTAAATGTGACTGTGCCCCCTAGACCCTATCTGATGCTCCCCTAGGTTCTTGTCCTCCCCAGGCACCACCACCCCAACTTTTAGATGACCTCAGTCTTGCCCCTCCAGCTGCCTCTCCCAATGCTCAGCCTCAATACACTCGCTTTCCTCCTTCATCCCCCTCAAGCTTCCCCACCATGCCTACTTTATTCCTTGTCTAGTACTTGTTTGACAAAGTCTACATCATAGGACTGCATTCTTGTCTGTTGTTTCACCTTTATAATTTCTTATTGCTCTAATTTGTTTCACCAACTGTAACATTTGTGTACCAACTCACTGTGTTATATTTTCCATTCATTTTGTACATTGTATGTTTCCTTGATGTGGAACCTTTGTAAAAAAGCGCCTGGCGCAAATGTATTTATAATCCTAGTAATGAATAAATAAATAAAATAAATAAATATATTTACTGATGGCTGGTGGTGCGAGGCACAGAAGTCCATTCTTTATTTTTAGATTTTTGCCTGCGAGTCAGAACTACATAAAGTAGGCTTTTGCAGTGAGACACTAGGTCTCTCAGTGAGGTGGGTGATGAGGAGGGTGTGTCAGAGTGGGTGATGGGAAAGTGTGTGTGGGCATCTGATTTTGTGTCATGTTGAAACTATGAGTAAAAGAACTGGAGGAGGGAAGTATGTAGGGGAGGGGAGGAAAGGAGCATGGAAAGATTCCACCATGACAGTTTCATTAAGTATCAGTTCTGCAAGCGGTGGTGATAGAGAAGGAGCCATGACAGGGACTGGAAGTCATAATGGTGGGACAGGAACTACACCTAAGAAGAGGACTAGGGCTGGATGCATGACAGAACTGCCAAAGAAACCATGGTTCATTAGTCCCCAGAAGTCCACTGGTTCCAATCCCACTGCAAACAGCTTTCCCAGCTAGCCATCTGCTGCATATGGTGATGAACCCACCCTGAGCATTCCAGAAGCATGACAGTCTCCTCTCTTCCTCCTTCTAGTGCTTCCAGTTCTCCTACTCTTGATAGAATAGCTCCATGCTGATCTGTAAAGGCAAGCCACCCTCTGTTCGACTGTACAAACAACATGACAACAGCTGACACTACAAGCATCTGTGCATGCTCGTGATCTTGGACAATTGCCAGTCCACCTTGAAGTACTATATGATACCCTCCACACCCAAATCTAGCAGCAGCCAGCCACAGTGCCATCCAGCCAAGAGCTACTGCTTAGTCATCAAGTAAGGAAGGTAGCAGTAAGTCTGGGTCTGGCATGGACTCTACAGTTTGGAAAATGTACAGTTGCTTATGGGAGTACAGGGCATTGCTGGGGCAGGACAAGGTATACCCACCCCACAGTTCTGCAAAAAGCAAGTCAGTAGCACTCCCACCAAAGCAGCTTATAGAGAATGCCAGTGAGGAGGTTATGGAAGTGGAGCTTCAGAGCAGTATCATGACACTGAGGAGGTAGGGTGGAAGATGCACTGGAGGAGGAGTAGTAGAAAGGACAGGGGAAAGCACATGATTCATGTAAGGAGAAAGAGAGGAAGATGGATGAAGAAGCACAAAAAGAAGAGTAGTGAGGGAAGAAGCAGGTGAAGAGGAAGGATATGAGGGAGCAAATGCAGGAGAGAAGGATGGAGAACAAGAGGAGCTTGAAATGTTGATGTTAGTTACACCACCACATCTAGTGGTGATAAAGAGTGAGGAAAAATATTCTCCCTTGCCTGCAGGGTCAGTAAGATAAGTGCACCCAGCAAAATGGGCAATCTTGAGAGTCTGATGTACATCAAAGGCCAGGACATAGTGGCACTCACAGATATTGGTTGAAGAGAAGAAAGTGACAGGGATACCAAGATAGAGGGCTATCACTATTCCCAAGTGATGGGCCCGACAGAAAAGGGATGGGATGGTTTTCTTCATAAGAGAGGGAGTCATTATGGAGAACAAGGAAGGCATCGGGGGAAAACATCTGGGTCAGGTTAGGGGAAAAGAGAGGCAAAAGAATCACCGGTGGGGTGCTACAAGCCCCCAAACAATTCAGTGGAGCATGATGTTTAGCTGGTTGGGGAAATTACTACAGCAGCCAAATAAGATGCAGCTGTGATCCTGGGGTGGGGGGGGCGCTCTACACTCCCAAACTTCACAGAACCAGTGGTAGGCTGTGACCACAACTGGGTAATCTTCTCCCTGGTGACAAGGAACACTACTCGGGCCTTGGTCAGCAGGGCCCAGAACTTCAGAAAGGTTGATTTTGCCAAGATGAGAGATCAGGTTGCTAAGGGTCCAGAGAAGCAGCATCAGGCTAGTAATACAGAGCATATGTAGGGTTTGCTGGAGAAGGTGCTTAAATCAGCTGCAGATGTCTGCATCCCTGTAAGAAATAAGGGGGGAAGGGCCAAGAAGAAGTGGCTGCCCTGGCTCAACAAGGACATGAAGCGACTGATCCTACACAGAAAGAAGGTCTATAACTACTGGAAAGAGACAAATGACCTCCAGGCAAGACAGGAGTACAGAGCAGCTCTGTGGGACTATAAAAGTAAAATGAAGGAAGTCAAAGAGTGCCTGAAAACCAGGATAGCAATAGAAATGGCAGAAAACACCAAACCTTCTCTTGGTATATAAATGAAAAGAGTAAGTTTAGGAGGGGGGGGACTGGGTCCCTGGGGGAAGGAACAAGTAGGTGAGCCAGGGGGATGGCTAAGACGCTGAATGAATACCTCACTTACTGGGAAAGGGAGCATTGTTTAACCAGGAGTAGCACACTAAGCTGACGCTTGTTTCTAGATGTGACCTGGGAGCACAAGGAAGTTAAGTGACTTGCTCATGATCACACAGTATGCACCTAGGCGGCTGTGGGATTCAAACCCAGGTCTCCAGATCTGCAGCTCAGAGCCTTAACCCAATGCACTATACTGCCTCCAATGTAGCTCCTGCTATACCTGTAATGAAGACAGCAGGTAGCAGGCATTATATTTCATGTTTAAAAAATTAAAGCGTCAGCAGAGGTTTAATTGCTGAAAAGTACACTTACATCTAGTTTGGGTTTAAAACTAGCTGTAGGTGTACTTTTAAACATTACCCCCCACCCACTGATGCTATAAAAATATAGAAGTAATGCCGCTCCCAGCTGTCTTCATTACAGCTATAGTGAGAGCTACTGCATGCCACTAAAACCAGGAGCTTTCCTAGAACCCCCTGCCACTTTATTGGGCTTCTCATGGAGCCAACTCTGCTTCTGCATTTGATGAAACTTTGTAAAATAAAAACACAAAGTAAACACAGAAAATTCTGAAAAAGGCTGCATGAGGACCTCGGCTGGCAGAGTAAATTATATTACGGGGCGGCCCTGTACCTCTTACCCTTATAAGTGAAAATCTGGGGGTCACTGTGAATGCTCAGCTGATGTTGGAACATCAGGTAGCAGCAGTAGTCTGCAGTGTTTTTTTTCTAGACACAAACTAGCTCCTAGATAAAACCCTATCTGGTGCACGAGAATCTGGTAGCCATGGTACACACATTTGTTGCCTCTAGACTTGACTGTTGTAATGTTCTATACCTAGGGCTGTCTGGAAAGTTGGTGTGCCAAACACTGTGGCTAGGTTGGTTGCCAGCACAGCATGTTTTGAGAATATTTAACCTACTGTATGTTGCACCATCAGCACTAGCTATCTATTAGGTGATATGCTTGCTAAAGTCTGTTTGTGCCTGCTTGCACACCAACACCACACCCTCCCATTGGGCTCCCTAGGCACCTGGCTCTGCCAAACGCCAACCCTCTGACTAGCTTCATGCTGCTGTGTTTCATGCCTCCCTGAGTGGGGAAAAGAGGAAGGACTCCTCTAGCTACACTAACACTGTAAGGCTGGCAGTGGAAGGGTACAGATCTGGTCACCTTCAGTTCACCGGGGTCCATCGTCTGTCGGGCAGAGGGTTCTTTTTCCTTGTTCATCCTGATCCCATGGATGCAGGTGCATATGGGAGTTCAAAGCATGTGTGCACGCAAGCATGCTGCCGCACCAAACCCCCAGCCTGCATCCATCCCTCCCATGGCACCCTCAACAGCACTGCTGCCTGTAGTCACCCAGGTGGCAATACAGCAATGAGAATGGCGACCTCAGTCCTCTTCTCCCCCCAGCTGGACCCTGACAATTTGAGCTCATTCCCGAACTCAGGTTGTCGGCATCTCAAGCAGTAATGCTACTGCTGCACTGATGGTCTGGGTCTAGGTGGTACACCACTTTTAAGACTGTGTTAACTTACAAGGCCATGCACAAACTAGGCACAGGCTTCCTAAATGCCCCTTATCTCTGGTATGCTCTTGGTCATCTGCTCTGCTCCACTGTGTACAGTATTTCTTTATTCTTCTTGAGGTCTAGACCTAGGCATTCTGGTAATTGAGCTTTCTTTTTTTTTTTTTTTGTATACTTTCTTAATGCTTCTCTCACTGGCACCTCAGACTCTCTCCGGAGGGACACCCGACACGACCTGGTCCCATCCGCCCGAAATCCCCAGCCTTACCTGCCGCTGGGGGAACTTCTCTCTGCTCACACTTGTCCCCCCGGCACCCCCAGATCTAAACCCCTGGGGCGGGACCACCAACTCCTCCTGGTGACCTTTCTGAGATTTAGTTGGTTGACCAGGAAGCGCAGGCAGCAACTGGAGGCAGGCTGGAGGATCCAGCACTAGGTGTGGTGGTCAGCCACTCGACCCGCTTTCACCTACCAAGGACCAGGGCATTTTTCCTCATTTTCTCCCTCCCCCCTATGGCTTGGATGTGCAATGCGTCCAGCGTGCGCTTGCTCGCTCCCAAGCATACACACAGGATCACTGCCACAGCCAATCCCCTGACAGATGGATCCACAGGCTGCTATACCCCCAGTCACCACCGGGAGTCCCCAGAACCCGGGATCGTGGACCCCCTCCCTCCCAGGAGAGCAGTCCTCCAGATGCTCAATCCTGTCCTCCCCTGCTGACCACCAACGATCCAAGCTTGTTCCTGAACCTGGGTCACTGGCGTGGCGCAAGGTGTGCTGTCCAGTGCCTCAACCCTCAGTTCCACCGGGCTGGCACCAATTGAGCTTTCTTGGTGGCTCCTGTTATTTGGAACTCATTACCATCATATCTTAAAAGTTCCTCCATCAGTGTGGGCGTTCATGAAGTGACTGAAATGTTTTTTTTTTAAACTTTATTTATTTAAGAGCCTTTTATGTGTAAAGAAAGAACAATACAAACACATATACTTTGTTTACATGTACAACAACAAGGTATAATAACATTGAACAACATACAGGCTTAAAAATGCATTCCTTTACCAATGACTTGCTCTCCAACCACTGAATATATTAGAATGGACAGTACTCGGTACATATAATTTAATCCATCTGTCATGGGGATCCTCAGGAAAAGGAAAATATATTAGGCGATAGTGATAATTCATGGAACAAAATCTGACTGAAGAGGGGTGATATATAATATCCACCTCCTCCAAATTAATTCAAACTGCTCCTGTGTTTTGTTCAGGGTAGCGGGTTAATCGTTCCATCTTATAAATTCCAGTAATTATATCTTGCCAGAGAGTTACAGTTGGGGGATGACAGGCCAGCCATAGTTTAGTGATGGCTTTCTTTGCTGCTAATAAGATCACCATTAGAAGCTTGACTGTATGAGGGTCTCTAAAGCCCTCTGGTAGCTGGGAGAGAAAAAACAAAGAGGAAGTAAATTGTAATGCAGGGGAAAATATCTCTGTTAAGGTCACTTGTATATCCATGTAGTATGGGATAAGTCTGGGACAGCCCCAAAATATATGGGCATGTGTGGCTGGGAAGTGCCCACATCCCCTCCAGCATGCCGCTCCGCCCTCTCTCATGTATTTAAACTGTATTGCAAGTGTTCGAAAGAACCTAACCATGGATTTCCAAGAAAATTCCATCCAGTTCACAGAGGTAGTTCCTTTACGCATTCTGTTCAGGTGGGCTTCCTACATGCCATCAGTGATAGGTATGTTTAGATCTAGGGCCCATGTTTTTCTAATGGAATCAGTAGAGTCCCCTGCTAATGTATTTATTGCTACATATAAGTATGAGATCATGTGTTCCAGAGGGGCTTTTCCCTCTAGGGCCAGTCTAAGAATATCCAGGATCTGGGGTGTAGTTTTGCTTGCCCATAAATCTCTGAACAAAGATCTAATATAATCTCTTGCCTGGAAATATCTAAATCTATCTCGAGGCGTAATTCCATATTGTGTTATCAGGTCTGTGAAATTAAGAATGGTCCCTTCTTTCACAAACTGATAAATTAAGTGTAGGCCCTGCTTCTCCCATCTGCAGAATCCCAGGTCCAATCTGGCTGGCTAGCTGAAAACTTTCCAAATGTGGGAGAGAATAGAGCAACGGCCTCCAGTGTGCAAATGTTTTAGAGGACAGTAAGATTTGTCTACACTGAAGGGTAGCGTTCATGTATGGGTTTGCTGTATTTTCTAGGATCTGTTGGGGAGGATATGAAAGCAAGATTTTATGGAGGGATGTGAGGTCCTCTTCCTGTTTTTCCAGAGCTTTCCATTTGGCTTCATAACTAGGACGGAGACAATACAGAATAATTCTAATCTGGGCTGCTAAGTGGTAGCTCTGCAATTTTGGAAGGGCTAGTTCCCCCTTTGCATTTTGGGAGCTGTAATATAGTAAAACAAATCCGTGGTCTCTGGGCTCCCCGAATATACTGTGAGATTTTCCTGTTAAGAATTTTGTAATATTCTGCGGACACTAAGATTGGAATCATTTGGGCTAAATATAAAAAGCGGGGCAATAATACCATGCAGACTGAACCAATCCTTTGTAACAGGGATAGTGGGAGTGCCTTCCATCTCTCCATATCTAAGGAAAGTCTAGTTAAGAGTGGGGCATAATTTAGGGCAAACAATTGTTCCTGGGCAGATCCTAATTGAATTCCTAAATATTTTATATGTTGTTGGTTCCATTTAAAGGGAAACTGTGACTTAAGTTTATCTTTAACTTGGTTTAACTTGGTGTATTCAGACAAAGTAGGTGAAGTGCCCATTGAATTGTCTCCCACTCATAGTGGGGTTATCTCCTCAGTCTGTTACCCAATAGAAACTCATCTAACCTTTTTCTGAGGTGTCCAGTGTAGGTGCCTCTATAATATTTTCTGGTAAACTATTCCATATTCTAGCGGTACGTATGTTGTAGAAATTTAAGTGTTTAACAGTATGTACTCTTGGTATTACAATGTGTTTATTATGTGACCTAAGATTTACCTTTTGATGAAGTCTATGTATACCACATTGTTCCATCAGGGTGGAGTCTTTTATAATTTTGTACATAAATAGTAGATCTCCCCTAATTCTTCTAGTCTCCAATGAGAATAGATAAAGTTTCTCCAACTTTTGTCATACTCTGAATTCTTCTCTGTATCCTTTCTATTAAATTGACGTCTTTTTTTAAGATATGGGCACTAAATTGGGGTTCTGTAATCCAGGTGGGGTAATACATATGTCTTGTATAATTTCATAACACATAATTCATCCCTAGAAATAAAGGCTCTCTTTATAGAATGGATAATTCAGTTACATTTCCAGGCAATTATTTTTGAATGGGTGATTGACGATAAGTTTGAGTCTATCTATGTGGCCAGATCTTTTTCACTTATACTACTTTTAAGCGGTTTACTATTAAGGAAGTACTGGAAATTGAGGTTATTTTTCCCCAAAATGTAATACAGAGCATTTTGCTTCATTAAATTTCATATTGATATCCACCCCTATTGTTCAATAGATTCAAGATCTTTACAAAGTAGTTGGTGTCTATGGGATGAGGATACATCCCCACCTATTTTAGTGTCATCCACAAATTTGGAGATGACACTACCAAGCCTCCTTCCCATATCACTTTTACATAAACCAAATAAAACTGGGCCTAATACTGATCCCTGTGGAATTCCGCTAGTGACATTTCCATCATTGGAGAGTACAGAATTAATTCTTACTCTTTATTTATTTATTTATTGATAAATATTGGATAACACCTTTGCTTTCTGTCTGTTAACCAGTTTCTTATCCATCTTACTATGCATTCATTTAGTCCCAGATCATTTAATTTTATAATAAGTTTGTCATGTGGGACTGAATCAAAAGCTTTTCCTAGATCCAGGAAAATTACATCAATTTGGACTCCTCTATCTATTTGACTACTTACAAAATTATAAAATGAAATTTAATTAGTATTACAAGAAAGACCCTTCCTAAAACCATGTTGTGTTTGGTCTTGTAGTCTTAATGCAGCAACTTCATTATCAATTTTATTTTTCATTATTCATTCTTTTTTTTTTTTTTTTTTAGTATATTCTTTTTTCTGCCCTCCTCATGCTCGCAGGCTCCCACTCCTTCAGGCTCTGCAAGTCTCCCAATAGCTCCTCCTGTCCTAACCTGGCCCTCCTCTAACTCCTCGTATCACAGCCAATCCCCAGGATATCCCGGCATATCCCTTTGCCGGGCGAACCCCCCCCTCCTCCGAGGGGGAAGGCACCGGGGGAGAGGGATGACCCCAGAACACTCTTCTTAGGGCCCGGAGATGCTGCCGTGGAGAAGGAGGCCCCGGGAAGGCACTGGAGGCAACTGGGGACAGAGAGCCGTCATCCGGCGGCCAACGAGCGGTATTTCCGTTTTCTGGTGTTCCCCCTTCATGCGATCCCTCTGTTGTGCCCCCAGTCTCCACCGGGAGCCCTGCAGAGTGATCATGTGTCCCTAAACCTCCCCAGGGGAGGAGAACAGTCCTATGGATGCTCAATCCTATCCCTTCCCCTGCCGACCCCCGGCGCCAGAGTCTGTTCCCGAACCCGCGGGTCGCCAGCATGTAATTATTCATTCTAATAATTTACAACAGACTGATGTGAGACTGATGGGCCTATAATTACCAACACTTGATTTGTTGCCCTTTTTGTGGATAGGAACGACTATGGCTCTTCGCCAGTCGAGTGGGACCTCTCCAGTCATACGGGACTTATTAAACAGGATAGTTAATTGCTGTACTACCACATAAGCAAGTTTTTTTTCAGATAATAGGACATATATTATCAGGTCCTGGTGAGGACGATGTTCGTAGTTAACACAACTCTTCACGTACCATTTCAGAGTTCAGATTGATCTCCTCTGAATTGTCAACACAAGGAACAGGCATCACAGAATTATTTGGGTGAAATACTGAGATGAAATAATTATTAAAAATATTGGCGATTTCCTAGTTATTATGCACCGTCGCACCATTAAAAGTTATTGTATTAATACTACTGTTAGTTTGCTTGTTATTATTAACATATGCATAAAAGGCTTTACAGTCTTTTTTGCGAGCCAATTTACTCTCAAGCTTACTTTTCTCCCTTTTAATTAATGATTTAAGCAACATCTGTTGTGACCTATACCTTAATTGGTTAGTTAGGGAGGGATGTAGTTTATACTTTCTGAAGGCTTTATGTTTCCTTATTTGTTTTTTTTATGACCTTAGAGAACCAAAGAGGAATGTTACCTTTACTATTGAACTTTTTATTCCTGGGAATATATTGATCCATTATCTCCTGTATCTTGGTTCTTAATTTATTCCACATTTGGTTAACCTCCAAGTCTTCAAGAGAGGTCCCCCAATCTATGCTACTAAGTGCGTTGACTAATTTAGGCCAGTCAGCTTTTTTATAATCTGGTAGAGCTGTATGTCCTTGGAATTTAGGTTTGGCAAGTTTAAAAGTACATTCAATAGTTTTGTGATCGCTACACCCTAAATGAGTGCAAATCACAACATTACGAATACGTTCTTTACAATTTGTAATTACTAGGTCTAGGATATTCTTGCCTCTAGTAGGAATACCTACAAGCTGTTCGCATCCATGAGAAGACAATGTATCTGCCAAAGCTTGTTCAAATATAGTTAGTCCCTTCATCAAGTCCCAGGATATACCTGGTACATTGAAGTCACCCAGCAATATGGTGTCACCTAAATCGCAAACAGTGTTGATTTCATTAATTAAGGCATAGTTATAACAATTATCACTGTTTGGTGGTTTGTAATAGATACCCATTCTCAATTTTGGCAAATGAGGAAAGAGTAAATTCACCCACAGGGTTTCAGTTAACCGACTGTGATTATTAAATGCTTCCATTTCCTGGCATTGAATATGCTCAGAGATATAACAACATACTCCACCTCCTTTCCTTTCTGTTTTGTTTTTAAAAAATAGCCAATACCCAGGTATGTTGTTGAACTAGTCACTTGTGTCATCCCACCAGGTTTCAGTTACACATACAATATCCACTTCATGTTCCTTCATAAGTATTTTAAGTTCTGCAAGTTTAATTTGGTTAAGACTCCTGGCATTAATACTCCAAATGTTAATATTGGCAGATTTATCAGGTATGCAGTTTTTATTCATCCTGGTACCCTTGTCCCCCCTCAAGGTCAGTTTAAAGATTTACAAATAATGTTCTCAAATGCCCTTCCCAGTTTGTATGCCCCTTGTTTACTTACATGCAAACCATCCCAACAATACAGTGATCTATTGTCGCAAAAAGTTTCCCAGTGGGTTATAGATGAATAGCCTTCCTTAACCATTCATTTACACGTTTAATTTTTCTTTCAGTTTGGTAATTTGCCCTTGGTACAGGTAGTATTTCAGAAAAGTGTATTTCGCATTTAATTTCCTTTAATGTTTCCCCCAGACTAATGAACTCCTTTTTTATATCGTCAATTGTGAACTTTTTGATATCATTGGTGCCAGCATGTATTATGACAAGAGGGTTGGGACCTGAATTGTGGAGGATGTCAGCACACACATTATGGCTATCTTTTAACCCAGCCCCTCTAAATGATGAGCAAGCAATATTGTGTTTATCCTTCCTACACACAATTTTGTCGGAGTATTTTATGATAGAGTCACCAAGTACAAACTATTGCCTATGTGACACATTTGTGGACACAGTATCCATTGGATGGGTGTTATCAGTCAGGGTTGATTCTGATGGGTCATTACATAGATTTTCAAAGTGTTTAGTGTTGGTCTTATATTTGCCTCCCATTCCTATGGTCTTGGGGGGGGGGACACATTTTGTTTTTCATGTGCTTGTGTGGACTGTTCAATGTCTTCAGGATGTTGGCCAGTAGGTGTAATGTTTATAGGTGGGTCACATGGAGCTTCATTCTCGGAATCAAGCTGTTCCTCATTATGTACCCTAGGGTCCCCATCTCCTGTATTTTCACAAGTAATGAGATCAATTAAAGGCTCATACCTATTGCTTAGAAGAACATTATTACCCATGGCCCTACATCTTGCTTTAGATTTAGGACCCACCATCACTTCAGTCCAGTCATCTGTGTCTGAATTATTAGAAGCAGTATCATCTACATCACGCTTTCTTTTTTCAATATGGGTAATCGTGTTTTGTTGGTTAATCACCATTGAGTCAGGAGTTGCATTCAAGACTCTGTTACTATCTGGTATACCCTTACCCTGGGAAGAAATGTGTACTTTAGAAACCAATGCATCCTGTTGCTGTTCAAGTATTGCTAACCTTTTATAAAACACCTCTATATCTTCTCTGAGAACACTATTGTTCACACATTTAGTGCATACATATATTGCACTTTTGGGGAGAGTATCAAACAGTGTGTACATATCACAGGTGGTACATTTTAGGCCTGTCTCCCCATCAAGTGTCATAATTACTTCTTTCAGGTTAGGCTGGTGTGGGCCCATAGAAATTACGTTGGACATATGGGTTGCTTCTAGGCTAATTAAGTCACTCATATTTATCATGAAGGCTACTAAAGCTCCTATGAAACTATACAGTGTAGTATCAATCAATCAATCAAAAATCAATCAATCAAAATTTTATTTGTAAAAGGTGCCTTTCTAGAACCAAGGCGCCTGTACATCACATAATAAAAACAATATTACTAAAAACAATAAAATTATCCAAACCTAATAACATTTAAAAATCATTGTACGCATGTTTAAAAAGATATGTTTTAAGTGCTCCTTAAAGAGTTTGGACAGTCGGGCAGTCTAGTACCTGGCGGGTAGAGAATTCCACAGAAGTCGGAGAGCCATAAAGCTAAGGATCTGGCCCCAGAGGTCTTCAAATGGACCCTGGGAATCTCTAGCAATCCCTCGTCAATGGATCAGAGAGAGTGGGAGGGACAGTAGGGATGAAGGAGATCTTTCAGGTAGCCAGGTCCCTGATCATGTAGGGCCTTATAGGTCAGCAAACCGACCTTGAAGGTGATATGCCAGCATATTGGCAGCCAATGCAGTCTGCGGAGCACAGTCATTATATGACTGGACCTAGAGAAACCAGTCAATAGCCTGGCTGCCGCATTCTGCACTAGATGCAAGCGGCGAATATCAACCCCCGGTAGCCCAAGATAAAGGGAATTGCAGTAGTCAAGACGGGAGGTAACGAAGGCGTGGACCAGTGTAGGAAGATCGTCAGGAGGAACCAGGTGCTTCACCCGGGCGATGTTCCTCAGGTGGTAAAAAGAGGCTTTGACAACTACCGACACCTGTGATTTACAGTAAGTGTTAAACAGCTATCAAATACAACGCGCAGATTCTGCACCTGGTCTGAGGTAGTTAGCTGGACACCCCCGAGCCATAAGCCTGAGGGAGAACCCGCCAACAAGCCTGCCTCCCGGCGACCTGGGCCCACGACTAACACCTCTGTTTTTTCCGGATTCAACCGCAGCCAACTCACATTCATCCAGTCCTGGATTTCAGCAAGACAGTTGTTAAAAACCGAAAAGGCAGCATCTTGGCCAGGTACAAAGGACATGTACAGTTGAGTATCATCTGCATAGCAGTGAAAACTCAAACTGTACCGCCTAATGATCATTCCCAACAGCAGTATGTACACCGCAAACAACATGGGTGCCAAAATGGACCCCTGCGGCACCCCACAGGATAGGGGGAATGATGTCAAGGAAAAAATCCCAGACACCACCCTCTGAGTCCTACCCTCGACGAAGGATCAAAACCAACTGAGGACTGTACCAGACAGCCCACAGATAAACCGCAGGCACTCCAACAGCACACCATGGTCCATGGTGTCAAATGCCGCAGAGAGAGATCAAGAAGGACCAAGATCGAACAGGTCCTTCGATCTCTCGCTATTAGGAGATCATTTAGTACCCGGACCAGAGCTGTCTCAGTACTATGTCTCTTCCTAAATCTGGACTGGAGAGAATCATAGACATCGTGACTGGTTAAATGAACATCCAACTGCGACGCGATCACCTTCTCAATAACCTTTCCCACAAAAAGCAGGTTAGAGACGGGTCTGTAGTTAGCCAGACAGTCCGGGTCCAAGGAGGGCTTCTTAAGAAGGGGCTGAACCATAGCCTCCTTCAGAGGATTTGGAAAAATCCCCCTCTTATTGTGTGGTCAATTGTTTCTGCCCTCCTCCCATCTTTCACTCTTGACACACATGACACGCGCTAAGACGCGCATGTCTCTGTGCGCAGACCCGTGAGGATGCCCCACACACGCTCACCCCGCTCACGTGTTACACAGTTAATATGCAAGCAGACAGAAAGTATCAATAGGTCACTTCCTGTCCTGCAAGTGCAGCAATCCCAAATAGGTGCAATAAAAGAAATAAAATCTACTGCCACCTCATGCAGCGAACTTTCTAACTATAGGAGCATCGCCCTTGCCCCTGCCTCACTAAAAATAAGCACACTGGAGATTTAACACAAAACGAGTGAGTGTGGCGCAAGGGAGCCTCCACAATCCCACAATGCCAGTCTACTGGGAAGTCTGGCTTTCTTGTCTCCATAGCAATGGCCCAGAGACAATCCCTCTCACCAGAGGCTCATGACAAGTCAGAATTTTTATTTTCTTCTATGTTAGCTGTGAAATGCTGCTATACTGGACAGCCCTTAGTGCAGTAGCACATCCAGTATCTCCACAGCTGCTCGCGTATTGCACAGTTTATATGCAAGCATGAGGGCATATAATTTAATTGTAGTATCTCTGTTCTGGATAAATTAATTTTGTATCCTGCTATGTTGCTGAATTCTCCCATTATCTGACAGAGAGGCTCTAGGGCATTCTCCGGGTTCGTCAAGTAAATTAAAAGATCATCAGCATACAGGGCTAAAATATGATGTGCCCTCCCTGCCCAGATCCCTCTGACCATGTTATCTTGTCTGATGGTTTGGGCCAGCAGCTCTAAATAGAGCGCGAATAGGAGGGGTGATAGCAGGCACCCCTGCCTAGTACCCCGCCAGAGATGTATCGAGGTGGACATTGACCCTTTTATCTTAATACATGCAAGAGGATGAGAGTATAGCATGCTAATAATTTTGGAGAAGCCCTTGGAAAATCCCATTTTCCCCAAATCCAACCCCAAGAAGGGCCAGGCTACCCCTGTCAAAGGCCTTCTTGGTGTCCAAGGACATCAGCAAGAAAGGGGCCCCCAACAGGGCAGCACGATGTAAAAGGTGCAATGTTCTTTTTATGTTATCCTGTGATTGCCTGCCTGGGACAAAACCAGTTTGGTCCATATTGATTAGCGAGGGCAGCAGCTGCTCTAGTCTCTTGGCCAATATTGTGGCAAATAGTTTATATTCTAGGTTTAGCACCGAAGTAGGTCGATATGAGGAACAGTTAGTGCTATCTTTGCCTGGCTTGAGAATACTAGAAATATAAGCATATCTCCAGGTATCTGGTAGCCTCTCACCCTCCTGCACTTCCCTACAGGTCTCAAGCAGTGTGGAGGATAGTTGTTCTATAAAGGTTTTTAAAAATTCACCCGTATACCCGTTGGGTCCTGGGCTGTTATTTGTTTTGATGTTGGAAATAGCTTTAGCCAGTTCAGCCGCTGTGATTGGCTGCTCTAAGAGACGCTGCTGCTCCTCCTGCATGAGTGTCGGTAATTGTAGTTTGTTTAGAAATGTCTGGGACTTCCCTTGGACTGTTTCATTTTCAGGCGTATAAAGATTCTGATAAAATTTCTGAAAATGTCTGCTTTATCTGGGAGGGTGTTACAACCAGTCGCCCAGTGACTGGGTCTCTAATTTGTGTTATGGTGGACTGGGCAGTCTTTTGCCTAAGGCGATGTGCAAGCAGCCTAGTGGCCATGGGACCCTCCTCATAATATCTTTGCTTTAGCCTTTACAGTGCTTGTTCTGTTCGAATATCTATAAGTTTTTGTAGTTGTTCTTTAGTGGTCTGCAATAATGGGAGGACTCCAGAATAACCCGCGGCATGGCGGCCCTGCAGGTCCTTTAACTGACAGTGAAGTGATCAAGCAGAGCTGACTGTTGTTTCTTGTAATGAGAGGTATATTTTATGATGTCTCCTCTCAATAGCACTTTAATTATATCCCATAAAATGTTTTCTTGTATCTGGGGAGGAGTTTTTTGGATTATTTGGGGGATTTGTTCTGCTATCAATGTTTTAAAGTCCTTAAGGTGTAAAAGAAAGTTACTGAATCTCCATAAGGTCTCGCGTTGCTCAGCAGGCCACTCCTATTTTAGAGTCAGCTGAGAGTGGTCCGAGAGTGGGGAAAGGGACATATAGCACTCTCTCACCCTATACTGATGTTTCTTCAGAATATGAAAGTAGTCAATTCGAGTATAAACACTGTGAGGTGAGGAGTAGTGTGAATAATCCCTGTGACATGGGTGTAGTGAGCGTCAGACAGCCACCCACTGCATTTCTTTGAAATATGTCTGGGCTGTCTTCTGCACTGGCTTTTTTTTAGGAACTCGGCAACTAGGTGTGTCTAAGTGATTAGAGGTCAGGTTATGATCACCTCCTAGTATCAAAACCCCTTGGTGATGTTCTGTAACCTTCTGGTAAAGAGCCCTGACTGTATTTGCATTCAAGCTAGGAGGAAAATAGAGTGAGGCCAGGGTGAGCAGCTGTCCCTCCAACACTCCTGTGGCTATTGCTAGCCAGCACTCCAGATCAGAGTATGATGCAGTGAGCAGAAATGGGGTAGTCCGGGGTACTAACACCGCTGTTCCCCTACATTTTCCCTTCCCAAATGATGCCACAATTGTAGGGAAGCCAAACCCCGCTATTGTCAAATGTTCTGCCTTGTTTAAACGAGTTTCCTGTAATAAGATGAAACTCGGGTTTTGTCTTTTAAGTGAGGTAAACACCTTATATCGTTTAACTGGACTGTTCAAACCATTCACGTTGTGTGAACTAATAACCAATTGTGGTCTACGACTCATGTTTTATCTGTTACTCTTTTGTAGTTCTGAGAGATGCAACTTGCATCGCTAAGCATATCCACCAGCAAGGTTTTGCTGACCTTGTTTCCCCTTCTCCAGATCCCAGTGTATTCACCTGTGTCCCCAAGGTCTCCCTGAGTCTAACTTCTGCTTTTTGATGTAACTCAGTTGTCCCAAACCATATGGTAGAGCATTGGCAGTTATAATACTGATAAGCCTATTAAAAGTAACACACAAATACATAAACTATGTACAATGAAGTTCCAAGGGAGGAGGGCTTACAAACTTGCCCTCTACAGTTTTGAGGAGGAAATCCTTCAGCGGCCCTCTCCCCAGTGGAAGGTAAAGTGGCAGCAAGTCCTGCTAGGCCTCCATGAGCCCTAAAGAGATACAGGCTCATGAAGATGTAAAAAAAATAATAAACACCCCACCACCATGAGGGCGAAGCAAGCGCCAGATGTCCTGTGCGAGTTAGGCATCCTCAAATTATTTCGAATTCACTCTCCCACTCCTTCTATTGAATCAACTATGATCCACTTGAAATAAACCCAAAACTGAATCTGGAGGCTTATTCAGTAATTTAGATAGTTGAGGATTGATTTGCCACTTTATGGTAGTATAATTGCTTGATTTTAGTCATGAATAAACTGTTCAACTCTTAATAATTTCTTAATAAACTACAACACTATTAACATGTGAAAAGTCAATGTTCCTGTGTAGCAAATCGTGCTAATATGTGTGGTAGACTCAGTTCCTGCGTATATGAAAGTAAACACCAAAACGTGCATTGATCAGGCTGTTCCATAAGCTCCCCTGCTACCTCAAAACAAATGTCCCACACTGTATGGAGGATTTAAGGAAGAGCTTGCTAAGTACCCTCTTGGATCAAGCAGTAAAAGTGCCACCTCGTTAGTTTTCCATCCCCCACACAGTTAGCCGATTGAGTGGAAAAAGCCTACAAGTTAACGAGGAGCAAACAGCCTCTCCACCCCCCTCAGACCCCCACCTAAGGGATAACTTCCCCATTAATGTTCATACAGGTGAGGATCAGAGGAATCAAAAGTAAACCCCACCAGATCTAAGAGGTGTCTCCTCTGGGTTGTTTGTCCACCTGAGCCGGAGTTGTGTTTTTTTTTTCCTCCTAGTAAGGACCTGACATCTTGGAGTGTTTTCAGCGCCGCTTGCTTGGCCTGGTTCCTGCTCCAATGGCTTGTGTTCTGTTTCCACTGTGAGCACGGGGGGTTGGGGCGCTGCTTCTTGGACCATTCCGGGGGAACACCCCTGCCTCTTGCTGACAGTTCCTGCTGTACTTTTTCCGACGATTCGTACAGCGTAGTACCTGAGTCCCAAAAGATCCAAAGCTTGGCTGGATATGGGGTCTAGAATCGCACTCCATGTTCCCTGAGAGCTCAGAGGATCGGTGAGCAGGACGCTCTCCTCTTAGCAGTTTCAATGGGGTAATCATGGTTGAAGAAAAGATGGGAGGCATTATACTTTACTATCTTCTTTGCCCAAGCCATTTTTAGCAAGAATTCTTTATCCTGGTAGTTCGATAGTTTTAAGACCACTGAGCGGGGTCTGGCTGTCGGATCCACAGGTTTAGCTGTAAGCAATCTGTGGGCCCACTCAATTTTAATGTGATAGGTTGGGGAGAGCTCTAACACATCCCGTAACAGGTCTTCCAAAAATTCTTCCATCCGCCTGGTTTCAGAGCCCTCTGGAAGCCCATAGATGCGCATATTTTCTCGTCGTGAGCATGCCTCCAGACTGAGTAGTTTCTCTTGTAGGGTCTCCTGGTGATCCACCAGAAAATCCCACTGCCATGTGCACCTGGTGGATTTGCTCTTCTGTTTCAGCTATGCATTTCTCCGAGGTATCTATTCTTTCCTCCAGTTCCTGCATCCTGCCTTGCAAGGTTTGAAATTCTAGTTTGTTTTCTGCCCTGAAGGCTTTAATTTTGGATAGCAAGGCTTCAAAGCGGGATCTCGAGAGCCTCTCAGTTTCTTGGTCTGTGTCGAAAGGCTGTGAGTGTCTTGGTCTATGACTCCACCTCCATCAGATTGTTTTTTTGTGCTCTTCACTCGGGATCTGCTAGGTCTGGATTCCCTGGACATTTTATAGCTTTTCAGCATGATTTATAATGATTTGCAAGCTGCTCTTGGGTATATTGGTGAGTAGAATAGTAGGAGCTTCAGGGAGACGCAGCCATCAAGGGTGGTGATGTCACTGGAAGTCGACTGAAATGTTTTTTATTTATGAAAGCATTTGGTGCTGAATGAATCTCATTGTCTGGACTCTTACAGTAGCTTCTAGATTAGGTGAATTTATTGATGTCATTTATAATTGAGGAATTGTATTTAAAATTACTTTTTTTATTTGATATTGTTGAAAAGCACCCTGAGCCGTAGGGATCAGGCACTGTAGAAATAAAATTGCCTTGCCTTGCCTGCCATTGCCGGTCACCTTTAATGAACTGTAGGCTCAGAGGTATAGTCACAAGCACCAGTGAAAAGAACAACTATCTGTTGGCAACTTGGTCACACATGCAGTGTCAGTTGAGAATAGGGAGTAGAAACGGACTGGATAGTTTCCAAACAGAGTGAAATGCAAAACATGCCACATTCCTGTACAGCGCACCTAGACAAATGTGTACAGTTGCACAGTAGCTGGTCTCAGCTTCCGTGTAACTTGTAAACGATACGTGAGGATCTGGAATAACACACATACTGTATATTTGAGTTCAGACACTATTTCCAAACTCACTTTGCTCAGTGTGGTTATTTCAAAAGAATCAGAACCAGAATGCAGTTTGGATTTTGGATCAGCAGTCATGGTAACAGGTTCTGGAAAGTTTATTTTATTTTAGTTAGTTAATTATGTATGTATGTATTTATTTTTTATTTATTAAGTTTTTTAATCAAGAAGAAAACATACAGAGATACATAGAAAATCTAATTCACAGATGTGTCATGGGGCGAAGGGACTGAGATAGCAGCTGGCAGTGGTACAAATTAAATACAGAAATGGCAGCAGTTAAATGCAAAGTGCAAATATGATGCATGTAGCAGCACATAAAACAAAAGGATAAACAGTCATGCTAGTGATGCTCAGAGCAAGGAGGTGTAGCACAGTAGTGCCAATTACACAGGCAGGCAAGAGAGAAACAGGAGCGCAATTTCAACTTGACGTTCTGGATAATATTTGCACCTCTAACATCAATTGGGAGGCTCTTCCAAGTAGGAGGGACCCTAAAGCTGAAAGCAGCTTGATCTGCTACATTTAGACAACCGAGAAGCAAAAAGAGTCTGGGTATAATCCAAGTTGATTAGCCGTGTAAGGGACAGATGTCAGTAGGATGCTTGGATACTGAGTGAGCTTGTTGTGCCAGAAGTGCGCTCCCAAAAGCATAGGTTTCATGGTGCATCTGCTGCTTAGGGTGGGCCAATCCAGTTGCATATACTGCACATAGAACAGTGATGAGTATGACATGGGCAGCTCAGTACAAAGTGATATAGGGACTTGTAAAGCTAGTCCAGTGTGGCCAGCTGGGTTTTGCCCGGAGAGCCACACACATCTTCATAGACAATGGAGAGCAACAGCATCGACACAACTATCTATTCTCTGTGAGTTGAGGAGAGACAATCTTTGGTGCAATATAGGGTGCACAGTTTGGGGTACAACACAGAGGATAATTTCTCAATATGGACTGTGTAGTCCATGCTTTGGACCAGAGTCATGCGATAGGCGGGAGCCATCAGGGGAACATATATTTAGAGATGGTGTGACATGCAGGGAAGGCTAGGAGTGGAAGAGCATAGTAAGTTTTTTCTCGTTTAAAATGTATTTGTTGATTGATTGCCTGGTTGATTTCATGACTGGGTGGGTGCACAGGGTCACATGTCCCTTTTATAGGAACTACCATGACAGAAATTAGACATTTACAGAACATTAAAACAACAAAATACAGCAGGCATATAGTCAAAACAGAGTTCCGAAACATTTACAATCAGCTATATTACGCAAATGCTGTTCAAAATGTGCTTGTTTGCCAGGAACCCCAGGAACCGCTGTTGCACTTTTTTGAAGTCCGACTTGAGACTAGTTGAAACTGTAGCTATCAGTTAGGCATGAGATGATTTTTCTTAAGCCATAATGTAACATTACTGATGCCGTCTTGTGATTTGTTACAGTCATTATTTACAAGTAGTAACTGTAGTGTAGAATGGTGTCACCTGCATAAAAGTAAAGTACACAACATAGAGAATACTGGATGGGCAACTCTGCACAACCCGTGTGTTCTGTCACAGTAGGGCTGTGACTCCCTCTGACCTTGAGAGCAAAGCTCTCTAAGTCCATAAGAATCAGAACCCCAAGGTGGCAGAACACACTGGCTGCGCATAAAGTTGCTCATCCTGTATTTTTTATAGTGTATAGTATTATGTGATATGTACCTGTAGTGGTTGTTTTGCTTGCAGGATGAAACCGACTTGTGCAGTCTCTAGAGGTGTCAGAATGCTGTTGTACCACAGAAAGATACAATCACATTCCATGACATTTGAACTGTGGTACAACAGCATTTTGAACGGGAAGAAATTCTGTACAGAACAGTGCTCTACTATACACCGTAATGGAGCATGTCTCCTCATAGCGGCATGTAGACTAGATAGAGAACTGGGCCTGAAATGGATTCTGCAGTACACCTGAATGAAGCTCATTGATAGATCCCACCAAACCACTTGATGACACAAACTGGCCATTGCTTCAGAAGTATGCTTGAGACAACATCTACTGGGGATTTCAATGACAAAAACAAAGTTCCATGGTTCACAGTGCCAAAAGCAGTAATCTTCCAATCTCTTTACACCAACAGCAGAATTAGAAACAAACATATTTATACTGATGCTAATTGCAGAGTGATTATTGGTGTCAAAGAACATATTCCTCATAGTGTTTTAACTTTCCATTGCTTTGTGTTCCTTTTTCCACATTTGAAGCAACTCTGTTCCACACTAGTGCAATAAAAAGGTTGAGAGGTGTGACTGTTAATACTGTTCACAGTTTGTTAGGAAAGCAGAAGGAGAGAGAATTGCATTAGCACTAGTAACAGTTCAGCATGCCCTCTCATTCTTTCTGATGGTGGGCAGACAAGGTGGTAAGTTTGTGTCACAAACTGTCGGACCCTGAAAAAGTTTTTTTTTTTTTTTTTTTTAAACGTTCCGCACCATGGGGGGTACATGAAGGTGGGGCTAGATGCTGTGTGCACTGGGGGGTGGTTTTCTGTGAGGGTGAGATTGGTTGCTATATGTGGGTTGGGGAAGGGGGCTCAGTAAACAAACTACTGTTTTTATGGGGTGAGGATGGAGTGCTTCCCTGGTGGGAAGAAGGAAGTGCTGCTTTGTTAGTAAAGTATAAAATCCTCCTCGAGCTGCGTGCTCAACAGTTCCATGTGCCCAGTGCAGTGAAAGGGTTGCTAGCCCCAAACAGTAACAAAATCCAAAGGCACCCTGCACGTGCTGACTTGAAATGAGGTTCAACAAACCATCTCCCCAGTGCTTCAACCAATGCTAGGACCTAGCATTGGTCGAAGCTCTGGGGAGACGGTTTGTTGGACGCTGTACAGTATATGAGTACTACACCACGATGAGGATTTATGGAAATAAATGAATTTCTGAACACTGTTTTCTTTTTTGAACTTCATTTCAAGTCAACGAGTGCAGGGTGCCTTTGGATTTTGTTAGTAAAGTGCCACTTGGAGAAGTTTCTTTCTTCACAAAGCAGCTATTTTGTGCAGACAAAAGCTGCACAGCGGTCACTTCATTAATAAAGTGCTATTTCATAGAGTTGTTTCCTTGTGAAGTGCCTCAGAGTTACAACCACCTTAACAAGAAATTCACACCTAAATAGCATAGCAGTTGGCCACTCACGTGTATTGCATTTTTTTTTATTACCATGAACCAGTGGTATAGCCAGGAATATTAAACTTGTACTCAAGAATTGATGCCACTGTTGCCCTCCTCCCCTACTATTTCCCTCCCTCCTATAAACACAAACCAAAAGATGGCACACCACACAAACGTAGCCCTCCCCATTTCAGTCAACATGTAGTAAGCCAATGATCCTAATAGATTTATAACATTTTATTTTAGCTAAAACATACACACACACACACGTACTGTATATATGTGTGTGTGTGTGTGTGCGTGCACAACCCCCCACCACACACACATACTACCACATAGAAGCTGGCTGACTTTTAGTTGCACTGATTAGAATACAACGTGATAAGCCTCTGTACCACATCAAGGTAGCCAGCCGCACAGGTCCATTCACACCAGCACTCATGCATACATACTCGATTGGGTCACTCAAACAAACATGGCCTCTAAGTTTAGCACCCACACATCCTGTCACTTCCTCATCCCATGACAACTAATCAGAATTCATTTTACAGGTTTAAAAAAATGTCTGTCCTAGACAATCAATTCGTATTACTGTGAGGCCTTCACATAGACTACACCTGGAAAAATTGTCCCTTCATCCAGATTTATTAAAAGGGCATCTACAATAAATGCACACGCCCATTATTTTAAAACAAAATGCCCTAAAATGGGTAAACTGCACCTGGCAGATTATCCCTTAGTCCAACATTTACTTAAAGG
The DNA here is from genome assembly GCA_016271365.2 of Neoceratodus forsteri. Lineage (NCBI taxonomy): Eukaryota > Metazoa > Chordata > Ceratodontiformes > Ceratodontidae > Neoceratodus > Neoceratodus forsteri. Next base: position 675,748,068 of record CM057450.1, on the reverse strand, counting down.
GGCTCTACAATGAATGTGCTCACCCATTGTAAAACAAATGCATTATTTTAACAGATTCACTCACATGACTTTGAGGAAACTAGATGTAATGAAGTGAAAAGGCTCCAAAGATCTTCATGTAATAACCACATTTACATAATGAAGTGCTGAAATGGTGAATGCAAAACATTCAGAAAATGTAAAAAATGCAGTACTTATGAACTCCCACTTCAATTTAGAATATGGGCTTTTTATTTCCTGGCATCTGATTGGCTAGTACCCCTGCCAAGGGGATACATTAACTTTCAATAGATGTCCAAGAAATAAAAGTACCAGCATATAGTGCCTCTTTACCCACTGACATATCCAAGTGCCCACCCTGCTTCCTAAATGGCTAAAACCACTACTTTGAATTTCAAATCACTGCCATTTTTCCTCTCGCTAAGCAACAGGAAATACCGATTAAGCGCACACAGACACGCTTGCACAACCCTGCCCGCAACTCCAGTGTCCCATCCCCAAAATCTAGCCTGATTTGTAAAAAAAGAAATCATTCCATTCAGGGGGAAAACGGCAAGATAGAAGCCCCATACAGAAAACTGACTGGTGGCAATGCTACGGGAGTGATACGTTCACAGCCCCTATGATCCTCTTCAATAGTTTGCCTCTTGAAATTTGCCTCTGTGTCCCTGCTCCCCAATAGCCTACTTAGTTATTCACCCATCTTATAGATGGGAAAGGCAACAGTACCTGTCGTATTTTGGGGCTCCTCTGGTTCTGTACCTGCGCATTACCCTGACTCTCCTCCACACGCCGCTGCAGCTCTCTCTCTCCTCATGCCGACATGTCTCTCTCACTGCACACACCACCCTGACTCTCTCTCCACATGACGCTCCTCTATGAAATTGGATCTTTCCCCAAAGAAAACTGACCCCCCCCCCCGCAACCCGTCTCTGAGACAGAGCAATTTGCCAGTGCTGGAAGTCGCCATATACAAATACTTGCACCGCTTTAAAAGCTATTTGCCAGTTGTCCCGTGCTTAGCACCACTACTGATTATCCCGCTTGTCGCCGCTGATGTTTCTCTTGCACACAACACCCACATCGTAATACAGGAGTTTAATAGTGAGCTGCATTGTAAAGCAAAAAAAAAAGAAGTAAAAGAATTTAGGGGTCTGCCGCCTTTTTCCCTTCCTGCATATGGTACTTTTGGGTTCATGTCAGCTGGGCATGCCTCAGGTAATGGCTACATCTTCCCAGGCACGGCTCTGTAATAAATAAGCAAAAAAAAAAAAAAACCAGGAAAAACCCAGGCTGCAACCACAAACACACAGGCTGGAACAAAACTTTTAACCTGTTTTTAAGCCGTGTGTGTGGGGGTGGGGGGTGTTACTATGATAACCAACTCCATAGCTCAAATAAAAAAAAAAAAGCATTGTAATATAGGTGGAGAAACTATTTTTTTTACGAAATAAGTGAAACAATAGTTTACGTCTTAACATTAAGATTATTTTTTTTCAATATAATGGCCCATTTTCCAAGCGCAATAATACCCTCCAGGGTGGGAGGTATGGGCAATACCGAACCATTCAGGTGCTATAATACCCTCTGCCTGCAGAGTCAGGCCTCATTAAACCCCTGGGTGGTCTGGTATTGCCCAATACCGCCCACCCTGTCGGTATTATTACTTACATCTGTTAAGTCACGAACACGTCCAATAAGCACATTAAATAGTATCTTTTATAAAGGATATAAAAGGGATTTACTTTAAATGTGATCATCCCTTACAATCCCAAGCCCTTTACCTTTTTTGCATATAAATGTGTAGCAGCTCTATCCAGATTAGTGCTATAACACACAAAGTAACACGGCGAACTACAGCCAAATTAATATGAATAAATATCAACAGTAAGATCAAGGATGAAAAACAAAAGGAAGGGAGGGCCTGTACTATATCATTGGGGCCTGTATAGTAATATCATGATTGCTTGCTAGTATTACCTTTTTCCCAGCCTACTTGCTGTTTTTTACTGCTCATTGCTTTACCCCTGTTTCCTTCATGGGACCAGTTGGCAGTTAAATAAAGTCTTGTTAGTTTTGCAATTTTGGTGTGTGAGCATATTATCAGAAATATCCTTTTAATGTTGCATAAAATTGTGTTTGCAAAGAACTGAAGTGTGGGTACTTGTTGGTCTCATGGTGGTGTCTCATACTCTTTTTTTTTTTTTCCATGGAGTTTTCTCCCTTGGTAGTTGAAGGGACTATATCAGCCCTGTCTCAGTCTCCCCTTCTCTCTAAACCAGCAACCACCTCCCCTGAGACTCACCTGTACCAAGAGTTACCCACAGATTTCATCCAAGTCACCAGTTTGATTCCCTAACTCCAACTATGAAGGTGGGCAGTATGATATTGGCTAGACTAGCACAGGCTGCAAACCCTGAGACCCAGGTTCTAATCCTGCAGTCTACAGCATGTGCACACACACACACACACACACACACACACACACACACACACATATAAACACACCTGGGTGTTAATGAAAGGGACCCTACCCTGATCTGTTGCTGGTTGTTTGCACCCCAATGACCAGAACTGTGAGATTTTAGGGGGGCACAGTGAAAGATGCATCTACCCTCAAGAGAGGGGAGTGAAAGCAAGGATTAGAGGGAACAGAGGTGGGAGCAGGGAGCACTGTTGAAGATGAAGCAACTTAATGAGTGGAAGCCAACATCCAGTCTGGCAGTAAGTTATCTATCACCACTACTGCCTCTGCTCCCCTTCACTCTGTTCCAACTTATAAATACCTGGGACTGTGGCTTGGCACCAACTTTAAATGAAAACCTCACATCGATAACCTGACCAAACAATTGGGCTCAAAGTTTGGTTTGTCTTTATGGATTCTGGGACTGTATCCCCCACAAAACTCAAGTTCACATCATGAGTGCCATGATCATACCTTTGACAGACTATGGGTATTTACTATATGATGGGACCTCCAGATCTGATCTTGCCAAACTCAGTTTTGTGTATAACAGACTTGCTCGATTCTTCCTGGATGCCCCCGAAATATACATCACCGTTCACTATGTAATGAGATTGGTCAGATGAGACTTACTGATCTCATAACAATACAGTTGATTGGCCAGCCTGGTGGCGCTGAGGGTTGAGGCGCTGGACGCCTTACCTCATGCCATCCTGGCGTCCCAGGTTCGGGAACAACCTCAGGTCACCAGGGAGTTGGTATTGGGGAGGGAGCTGGATCGAGCCACCCAAGGCAGCTCTCCTCTCCCGGGGATGCTGCCGCCACCCGTAGTACTGTCGTCATCGGATGGAGGTCTGGTGGTGGCACAAGCAGGAGGGGGCAACATGTAGGGAGGGTGTCTCAAGTGCAATCTGCACATGCCTCCACACACGCGTGTTCACGCTGGGATGGGGGACTGGGAGAAAAACCAGGGAAAACGTATATGGAAAAAAAAAATAATACAGTTGATTCAGTTTATATATAAATGTTTTCATCAAAAGGTACCAGAGTATATATTTTAAACCTTTTGGAAATCAGAAATTTAAGAGAGGAGCATAGACAAGGCTCTGGTTTAGAACACCTGCCAACAAACACTAGATACATGATAGGGCAACAAAAAACTCAAATACCTCAAGGGAATCAACAAAGTCCAAGAGGGTAGTATCTTTCAGAAAAAGAGGTGTGCAAGAACAAGGGGGCACAATTTGAAGCTAGATGGGGGATGGCTCAGAGGTAATGTGAGGAAGTATTTTTTCATGGAGAGGGTTGTGGATGCATGGAACAGCCTTCCTGAGGAGGTTGTGGAGTCAAAAACAGTTGTGGAATTCAAGAATGCATGGGACAGACATAAGGCAATTCTAGGGGGGTGGAGGTTGGAAGAAGTAGGCTGTTAGTTAGGTAGGATCTGCAGCTTATCCATTAGGTAGGGAAATGGGCAGACTGGGTGGGCCAAGTGGTCCTTATCTGCTATCATATTCTATGTTTCTATGCTGGTCCAAGGGCCTGGAATAACTTGTCTGCCAGTTCTAGGCCAATTTCAGCCTACCCACCCTGTTCCTACTTCAGATTCCCACTGCATATACCACAGTGCTGTACAAACAAGGGAAGTTGTGGACTTAATATCACTGACCCATGTCTCATGCAAAAAAATATATTTTGACAAAGATACTAGCCCCCTTAAAAATAAGCCAGTGCTATCCTTGCATTCATTCTCATACAGATTAACTTACTACTACTACTACTACTACTATCCCTCCTCACCCTCCTCTTACTATAAGAGGAGGAGGAGTTGGAATTCGGACTTACCAGAGGTTGGGTAGTGTATCCACTACAGATGCGGGCTTGGTAGCAAGTTGGAGCGAGCGCATGGAGGCTGTCATCCAAAAAATCCTGACACACCTGTTTTCTTCTACTTTTCTCCCCTGCCCCAACCCCACATGATGGGCACACTGACAACTGGCCTTATCGGGTTGCCTGATGATGAGAAGTCACCCATGTGGCCAACAGCATCTCCATAGCGCTACCAGAAACCACTAGAAAAGCAGTGCCACACACCCCAACCCACCCAGGAGAGAGTTTGAGCCCTCCTTGTCAGCCTCTGCTCCTGTTGTCCCAAGCTCAGGGTGTAAACATTAGCTGCCAGAATGCTAAAGCAGTCCCCACCCACACACACAATAGCTTATTTTCAATTGTGCCATCATTTTTCAAGTTCAAAAACAATGTTAAATTTAGCAAGCTTGCAACACGCATTACAGATTCATGGTTAAACTAAAAAAGATGACACTATTCAACGGCTGCATAACCTATTCACTTTGGGGTCGAAGATGGCCACCTCATCCCACCACCCCAAAAATGGGTTGGCATCAGAGAGGGCCATCCTTGACCCCCATGTCAGTACCACAAACCTGAAGGTAAAACTTAGAGTTAAAAGTAAAGTAGTTAATGTGCAGGATCAGATCCAGGGCCTCAATGACGAATTTAGAGTCAGTGATATTGTAGATCTGATATAGGTCCATGAAGAACTGCAGCGCATGTAGTCCCAAATGATGTCTGATGCTGGTATAGAGTGACTGCACATCAGCTGTGAGCCACAAGCAACCAGCATTGAAATGCAACTGTTCCAAGGCCTCCAAGACCACCATGATGTCATGTAGGTGGCAAGGATGTCTAAACACCATTGTTTGAAGGAAACTGTCTATATATTTAGACAGCTTCTCAGTCAGTGAACCTATACTGGAAATGATGGAATGACCAGGCTGCCGAAGAAGATAATTATGAACTTTTGGCAAAGTATAAAACATGAGGACTACTGGGAAGTTCTGAACAGATAAAGAAATTCCTGCTTAGAAATGGCACATTTGTTTAGATAACAATTGAGAAAATCTCCAAGTTTTCTCTTGAAGGTAGGTGTCAGGTCACCATCAAAGAGATGATAATATCTTGTATTAGCTGAGACATCACTTCTTTAACATAATAATCAGTGTTCATGATTACAATCTGTCCTCCATTATCGGTTTGTTTTATGGTAACTTCATCCATGTGGGATAATTCTTCAAGCGCTCTTCTTTCTTCGTGGGTAAGGTTGCCGTAGGATTCAATAAGCTCTTCAGACAAAATTCTGATTACTTTGGATGTAACCAATTTTTCAAAAGTGCTAATAACAGTCAATATTGATCTAGATGGACAGAAAGTAGAAGTGGGACTGAAGCTACTTCTATCCCAGTTCACAGTTATATCTGGATTTTCAAAGTTTTCTAGTGCCCAATCAGGATCCCAGCTGGCTGGTACAGCATCAAGAGTATCTTGCTCCAGTGAGATGCCAACAGTACCAGATGGAGTATCTTTTGGTGATAAATCATCAGACCCGGATGCCTGCAGTGTCCTAATTTGAGTAACAGCAAGACAACCCGTCCTCTGTTATTGTATGAAAAACTTTTTCAAGTGTAGTTTTCTAAATGTTTTTTTCTAAGTCCATAAAGATTGAAAATTTGTCAACATGGGGTTTGGGAACAAATGAAGGTCCACCAGAATAGACAGAAATTTGGGCTGAAGTTAATTGTATATCAGAAATATTTAAGATTTGTCCTCCACCCTCAAGTTGTGTTTTTTTTTGGGGGGGGGGCAGTTGCTCTTTTTTTGTGCATCCTTTGGCCACCCCCTACAGGGCTGTCTGTTTTTTTTTGGTTTTGTCTGTGGACTTGGGGATTACCCCCATACATAGCCCTTCCTCCTACGTTTCCTCAGGGGTCTTCTGTTCTAAAACAAAAAATGCAACTCTATTTTGAACAGTGGATGTCTTTTTTTTTTTTCAGTCCTGGTTTACTGGTCTGTTCCTGCTTCAGAAACTTGATTTTCTATTCCTAGATTTTAATCTACCACATGACTGAGCTGGGAGAAATTCTGTCCCACTGATAAACTTGATTGTTTTTGTAATCATTGGTATCTCTGATGCAATACCCCTGTAGGTTCTCATTGGTCAAGAAGTCACAATGGACAATTGAGTATCTTCAAATTTAAGGGAACTGATCACATTAAACTTAACCTCGGGGAAGTGGGGTAATAGATTGGAGGTGCTGCTGTAGCGAGAAAGCAGACTCATTTTCATGCTTGGCGCACTTTATCCAACTGGACTAAATGACTTGTGGGATTTATCTCCTTACTTATAATCATTCTGCCCAGTTTGTTCTTCCCTGTAATTGGCTATGGTATTTTTGGATGGTTGTACTAGGTCAAATATTTGTGATTTATTATACATTTTGCTAGTTTTCTTAAAATGTTTTCTTTGATCTCTCTTCTTTTTTAGGTGCCCCCTTTGGATCCTCTGGCCTGGATATTCATACTGTGCCCAGCAGGGGTGCAAGTCTAGGCACAGCGCAACTGGGCTGCACCAGGGCATGGACCAGGCGATATTCAAAGGTGCTGCACCATGGCTCAGTACTGTTGAATATGGCACTGAGGGCACACGCGCTGCACACAGCGCAGTGGCACTGCACTGGTGCAAGTGGCAGAACGGGAGCAGGGGGATGCTCCAGCACAAGTGCAGTTGTGCTAGGCGCATCAACCGCGACATTCAGCACTGGGCATGCAAATGAGGCCATTATGCATGCAAGGCACAAATGGGGCCATTTGCGTGTCATTATGGCTCCATTTGCATGCGGTGCCCCGATCCCCGGTGACTTGCGCCTGGCACCCTGTCATGCTGCAGCCGTCAGGGACAGACACCATGGCGGTCCCCGACTCCCGTATGCCTGATCGTGGGCATAAGTAATCATAAACACCCTGGTGGTCCAATGGAACCCCCCAATCGCCTGATCATAGGCATAAGTAATTATAAATTCCCTGGTGGTCCAGTGGAAATCACCCCATCGCCCCATCGTGGGCATATGTAGAATTAAAGTCCCTGGTGGTCCAGTGGAAATTGCCCCATCACCCAATCATGGGCATTAGTAAAATATAATCCCTGGTGGTCCAGGGGAAAGCCCGCCAGTGCCCGATCACGGGCATATGGAATATACTTCCTGGTCATCCAGTGGAAAGTTCCCCATCGCCCGATCACGGGCAGAAACATTGTTAGATACCCTGGTGATCCAGTGGTACCCCCCCACCTGCTCGCTGAAGGTCCCCCCTTCACCCAGCACCCCCCGTCATCGGCGGGTGACAGCACCCCTCACACATGCCGCCCAGCTGCCCACCAGATGACAGCCTACAGTACGGTCTGTATGCCTATTGGTCCACTGTGTGGAACAATGGGCAAGCAGACCATACTGTACTACACAGGACCAATATGTGAATTGAGCCTGTGTAGTACAGCATGGTCTGCATGCCCATTGGTCCATGCAGTGGACCAATGGGTGTACAGACCATACTATACGCTGTCATTCGGTGGGCAGTCAAAAGTGTCACCCGCTGATGATGGGGGTGCTGGTGGCGTGAAGACTCAGCGAGCAGGTGGGGGTACCACTGAACCATCAGGGTATCTAGCAATGTTTCCACCCATGATCGGGCAGTGGGGGACTGTCCACTGGACCACAAGGGAGTATTTTACATATGCCAGCGATCGGGCACTGGAGGGTTTTCCCCTGGACCACCAGGGATCATATTTTACTTATGCTCATGAACGGGTGCTGGAGAGCTTTCCCCTTGACCACCAGGGAGTATTATTACGTATTCCCACGATCGGGCATTGGGGGGGCACACCGCTCCCAGGGCAGGGAGCATGTGGACAGTGTTCTGGGTGGGCTGGTGGCCACCCACCGCCGGTGGCTGCTGTGTTGTGCTCTGCAACATGGCAGCTTGCCTGTGGGTGGCCAGGCTTGTTCCTGGTTTTACCAGGCACATCTTTTCCCCTCCGAGCGGTGCAAGGCAGAGTAGTCCCAGCATATGCTCTGCACATCCCGGGCTGAATATCGGGATGTGCTGCATATGCATGGACACACCCCCCGCACTTGCGCCGCAAACATTACCCGATGCCCGGTTGCATCGGGAGTTCACACTGCTGCAACTTGCCCCTTGCATATCCTGCCGCTGGCGCATTAGTGGGTTGCTGCGACAGACATCCCTGTTGCACCATGTGCAACCCTTTTGAATATCCAGGCCTCTGTGTTTTCCAGCTTCTCATTTTTTCCACAGAATTATTAACTCTACTGTAATAACTGGGGGACATTTTTTCTCGTAGGAGAAGCAGGTTATAATTCACCCTTATAACCTCATGAGTTATAACAGTGAACACGCGCTCAGCCCCACTTGCACTGACTCACTCACAGCGCTCAGCTCTCAGACAAACAGCAATCACAGAACGAATCTGCCCAAACTCCACAGTGACAAAAATACCTCAAAAAGAAACAAATTGGCAGGGGAAGGGGTAGGATTGAGCATCCATAGGACTGCTCTCCTCCCCTGGGGTGGGTTGGGGACGCATGGTCGCTCTGCAGTGGCCCCCGGTGGAGACTGGGAGCACAGCAGAGGGATCGCATTATGGGGAACACCAGAAAAATGGAAACATCGCTCTGGGGACTGGCTGGATGACGGCTGCCAGCCCCAGACACCTCTGAAGACTCCCAGGAAGCCACAGAAAGCCTCAGCAGCACCCGGGACCAAGGAAAAATAGTGTGCTGGTCTTCTCCCCGCCGGTGCCTTCCCCCTCGGAAGAGAGGGACCCACCCAGTATAGAGTTACACTGGGCTATCCCGAGGATGGCTGCAGATCTGTCTGAGGTAAGGTGGCTTGGGGGAGATAGTAGGAGGAGGATGTCTGAGGGTCATGGCAGCCTGATGGAGAGGCAGCTCCAGAGCATGATGGGGGTATAAATAGAATATACAAAAACAAAGAAACAAATTAAAAATATCTACCCTTTAGGACCACTATCGGACATGTTAGGATCACACAGATTCAGCTTCTGCTCTGCCCCGCTCCCATTCTGCCGCACTTCTCACAGAAAATCAGCAGTCAGTCGTCTGCATTTCCTTTACTCAGAGCCAATAAACACTTAAAACACACACAAACCACATCTCCAAAGTCTATATGTAAATAAGCTACAGAGTTACAACTCTGAACAGAGAAATCTGAATCTCGTTTGCATATCACCGTGACAAAGACCACCTGGACTTAAACAAAATCTTTGAAATATAAAGTAAAGATACTTAAAAAGCTAAGCTGTAAAACCTGTTTTCACAAAATTTTAACCCCCCCTCCCCCCAGATAACAATTAAGTATTTTCTGCTATGGTGTAGAATGTTCTAATATAAAAAAAAGCAGACCCAAGATTTAACTGAAAAACAGCCTGTATTTCAATAAATCTAGTTGGAGAAAAAAAATTCCCCAGCAATTACATAAAACAATACATGGGAGGGGGTTGCACATACCCTTGGTGTGGGATGCTTTGATAAACCCCTCAGAGTTTATTTAGCATCCCACACCTCGGGTGTGCACTAAATTCTCATTATGCACTCCCCCATGTATTATTTTACTTTGTGGTGCTTACACACCTACTTTATCCACCTGTACTACCCCCCTTGGTCCACTGCCCGGACCACTGACCCAACCCAGGCTTACCGACCCGAGGTCTGCCCTAGAGTGCTCTCTTGTTCTCCCTGTATTACCTTGTTTTTTTTTTTGTTTTTTTGATGCCCAGCCCAGGGGGTGGTGGGGTGAGGATGAACCTTCCTCAACATTACTGGAGGAGAACATTTTGGCACAGCGAGGTCTGCCCGTAGTCCGGTGGATCCCGGGGGGGGCACTGATCGGTCTTCATCTAGGACCGAGAGGGATCTTTTCCTGTTTTCCCCCACCCAACCCCTAGAGGCACTGGCACGAGGATTAACGTCCAGAGAGTGACGTGCTGATGCACGTCTGCCTCCCAAGAGCCCAACAGCATCTCTCCCTTCCCAAATCCACTGTATGGAGCCACCAGAGCCCTTTGAGAGCCCGTGCTTCCACCAGCTCTCTTCAGGATGTTGGGTACCTCCCAGTACCCCTGGCATCCCTTCCCGAGGAAGGAGAGCATCCACTGGGATGCTCAATCCTCCCTCTCCCCGCCGACCCCCGTTGGCCCGAGTCCATTTCTGAACCCAGGTCGCCGGCGCAGCACGAGGTGTGGCATCCAACGCCTCAACCCTCAGCACCACCGGGCCGGCTCCCATGTATTATTTTATATATTATATTTATTTAATGATTTCTGCATATATTTAGTTGTGTATTTGCCTGCCTAATAGATTGTTGCCCCCTGTTTGTTCTATCAAGTTCTTTTTATTTCTTTTATTTTTTTTCACTTGGTTGCACATGGTAGTTATTGAGAAGTGTTTCTCTCTCCGCATTGATGTGTTATATACCTTTAAACAGCACCCAACATAAGGGAGCCTAAGAGCTTGTGTCACCCCTCCCCCGATGAAGAACCCACAGGGGTCTGAAGCGCTGGGGCTTAGTTCAGCTGTTTTTTATTTGCCTGGTTTGACTTACCAGTAAAGCCACTTTTTGCAAAAGCTGTTACTGTTTTTGGCTTGTGGTTTGCGCACCTTTTTGTGAATTTGTTATCTTGTGGTTTTGGTGAGCATTAGGTCTCCTGAGCACCGGGTGTTTTTTTCCTTTCACTTTGGGTCCTGCTTTTATACAGTATTACATCATATTTACCCAGGTTAGCCCAGCTGAGATGCAGTATCTTGTTTTCAGTAAGGTCTTGCTTTTAGCCAATTTTATACTATATTTACATAGGGCCTGATAAGATGGAATACCTCAGTTTCAGTAAGGTCTGCTTTTACCCATTTGTACAGTATATTAACACAGGAGAGCCCAGCTGAGCTGCAATATTTCATTTTCAATGGGATCCTGCTTTTAGCCATTTCTACAATGTATTTACCCAGGATAGCCCAGCAGAGATGCACTGTCTCATTCTCAGTAAGGGTCCTGCCTTTACTTATTTTGTAATGTATTTCCCCAGAATAGTTGGGGAACACTGATGGAGAGTAGGGGCAGGAGAGTACACAGTGCAATGTGCTGGCGATGTTTTGTTTAAATGTGCAAAAATAAGAAAGCAATGAGTAGACATTGGACAAAATTCAACATTTCTTCATAACTTTATTGTTTTTTTAACCCAAATGTTCAACATGAACTCTCTCATATTCAAATGGTTAGTGCAGCGCTAACCGGGTTAGTGATGCATGTTCAGTCTGGGGCAGTGACAGCAGAACATGTAGTCACTACGCACTGTTACAGTTTAATATTCAGACAGGTAGCACACTCTATTTGGAGTGCGCTAACTGTCGTAATAGTGGCCACACCTGGCTGCATGCTTGGCTGGCTCTGAATATGGGGGGCTATAGTATTTTTATTACCCCACCTTATGATCAAAACAGTGACTGTGAAAACATGTTTTGAAATGTGATGTGAAACATGACACCTGTCATGCTTATCAGGTGGGGTAAGAAATGGGCTATGTGGTATATTTGGGCCCAAAATCTGCAAAAATCACAAAGCTATGCATAAACATTGAAAAAAATTCAATGCTTCTTCATACCTTTATTGTTTTTTGACATTTAGGCCAGGATATTCATACCTGGGCCAATACGTAGCACAATTAGATGTGCCACCCAAATAAATGAGCCAGCGCAAAAAAGATATATTCAAACAAGATGCGCGATCCCAATGGATTGTGTGTCCTGTTTGAATTTTGCAACTTGGGTGACTGGCACAATGGGGGGGGGTGTGGCTGACAATACATTGACGCATCCCCAGGATGGACTGAATACCACCAATGTGGGATGCACCGGCAAATCACAGATGCGCTGTGCCACAAAAGGCAATATTCAGACAGAATATGCCAATGAGACCATTAGGCATGTGTGGAGCAAACGGCCCTCATGCATGCCCATTATGGGCTCATTTGCATGTCCGCATCTTGAAGGATGCACCTGTGCCAGCTACCCCCCAACCCCCTGTCCAGATGCACAAGTGTTATTAAACAGACCCCAGTTTCCATAGTGTAGTGGCCCCCCACCCTGTTCCTCATTCCCCGAACCTCATACTAGTACCTCACATATGCTCCAGTCCCCATTGCACATTATTATACCCCTGAATAGTGCCCGGTCCCTGTTCAAACTACAGTAGCACCCCGCATATGCTCCGATCCCCCTTCAGCACATAATTATGCCCTGAATAGTGCCTGATCCCCATTTGAACTACAATAGCACCCCGTATATGCCCCAATCCCCATTCCCCAATCCCGGTTCATACTATGATTGTACCCTGAATACTTTCCATCATGTGGTGGGCCCCACCCTGGTAGGCAGGACCCCCTTCCTGCACCCCCCACACACCACCCATGCTGATGACTGGCACAGCTCACCATTCATCACCATGGCCAGCCACTGACTGAACAGTCCAGGAATAGTACTGTTCAGAATATGCGCTCAACCAATGAGTGCGTATTCTGAACAGCGATGTTCCCAGACTGTTCAGTCAGCAGCTTGCCATGGTGGTGAGCAGAGGGTTGTGCCAGTCGCGAGCTGCAGGGTGGTGCGGGGCTGGGGTTCTCGCCTACCAGGGTGGAGGCCACTAACTAAGCAAAGTATTTGGGGTACAATCCTAGTATGAACTGTGATAGGGGAATGGGGAACAGGTCATGTACTCGGTGCTATTGTAGTTCGAACGGGGATTGGGTGCTATTCAGGGAATAATTGTGTGCTGAACGGGTCTCAGAGCATATGCACAACACAAGCATGGGGATCGGAGAATGGGGTGAGGGCCACTACACTATGGCAAATGTTGTTGACTATACTGCTTTCAGCACTGAAGATTCTGTCCAAGTATATAGTTGCAGGTAGACAGCTGAGATGCTCAATGACTACCTCTGTCAAAGAGTGCCAGATGGTCTTTTACTGGTCTGTCGGAAGCCCATTAGTCTTTCCTGTATTTTTGACTCCGTTATTCAGAAATTCACTATTTTGAAATCCAATCTCCATGTGTCATTGGTCACTTGTTTTGACCCCAGTCTCATATGGAATCTCACCAGGCAATGGTCACTTTTACAACTGGGGCTTCCACCTTAATATCCCTAACAAGATCCTGATTGGATAACACCAGGTGAAGTACAGATTTCCACTACCAAAACAAAAGGAAACACACATTGCAACTACCCAGTGCTACTCCAGCAAGGATGATTAGATAGGAAATAGCCAAGGTAGACCCCAAATTGATTGCAAACTACTAAATTAATTTATAGGGTGTGACAAACTGCCCTTTGGGCCATACCAGCTTATAGGTCAGTTTGGTCTGCTACACTTCACTTGCTGGCACCACCTGATTATATCAGGAAAATACATTTGTCCTGCTCAGGTACTTGGAAGGTCAAACACAATAATATTTGGTAGAGTGCACTTCGGATGGTGGACTTTAAACAGAGATTGTTCCCTTTGCCAGCAGAAATATTAAAACGACCTTTGCAACAATGAGGCTCAGTCACTGGTTCTATGAAAACAAATTCCTTACTACTAAATACTACTTGGGATATGTACTGCAAACCAAAAACACATATTATACAATGGCTTAAAAAATACTGGATGCTGATTGGCTGGCCGACACCTTTTCCCTATTGTAAAACGTAGCAATACCCCACGGGAAAAGGTGCCAGCCAACCTTACCTGGTGCCCACCAAAATCGTATCCGTCTGACAGCCCACCTCAAAGATAGCTGCCGTCATCTTGCTTAAAAATCACCACAAAACAACCCACATAATTGAAGCGTTCTAAAACATAAAAATGCAAAGCTCCTTCGACTTAATTGACCCTGAAGACTTGGAAGCCATCTTCTCTGACCATAATGAGCCCTCTGACAGCCAAACCTTACCTAATAATGCAGTAAATGAGCTGCATCTTCCGACGTTGGCCCCTGAACATGACAGATGAGAAACTATCACGATGGATCACCAGTAAACGGCGTGCTTCAACAACTGCCAGTGGAGCACTAAAAACAAAGTAGAGTAACACTAAAAACAGTAGGAATAATAAAACCCATAACTGCTTCCACTGGCTTGCCTGTCAAGCCTTTTTTGTTTGTTTTGTAACTCTCGCTCTTTCTGACACTGTCAGTCCGCTCTGTCCCCAGATTCCATAAACCATCACAGATCTTCAGTCTGCTTAATCCTCCTGCTTTACTACTACTCAATACTCAAAGTATTTACAACCCCCCCCTTGCAAAAATTAATAACATCTCCAGCACCGAAGGAAAATGTTACTTCCTCCTGTCCACAGCAGCAAGCTGACATTACCCCACGAACCACAAGATGAATGATTGTCGATGCTCACAACGCACTGTCTCAGTCACTTAAAGAAACAGTTGCAAGTGTCTCTTAAAAAAGGAAAAAATCATTAATGGCAGACTCTTTATTTTTTTTATCACTGCTCTATTTTTCTCACCTTGCAGCCAAAGTCCTGCTGTACATCCAGCCACCGCTCCTACCTTCACCTCCGACCCCGAAGCCGACGAGCCCAGCTGGCATATGCAGCTATGACCATTGAGAGGGGCTCCCCCTTCAGCCCCCGTGCCCAGTGAGGATCCACTACTGGCACACGCCTATTTCAGGCATCGTCGGCTGGTGAAACGAGCGGCCATCAAGCTGCCATGAACCATGCTGCCTTTACCCTTTTTCTCCCAATGGGAGCACGGACGTGCAATGACGTCCGTGCACAACATGCAGACGTCTGCTGTGCTCCCCCCCCTGCTGAGCACCTGCGCCACTGCAGTTCCTCCAGGCAGCCCCAGGGACCACCAGAGCATGGTGTGCACCCACCCCTTTCTCCAGGACTAGGAGAGCTGTCATCAGACGCTCTATCCTAGTCCTCCGCTGCTGACCCCCGATGACCCGGGCTCATTCCCAAACCCGGGTCACCGGTGTGGAGCGAGGTGTGACGTCCAGTGCCTCAACCCTCAGCGCCACCGGGCCGGTAACACAGACTCTTTATTTAAAAAAAACAAAGATCAGTAAAGCATGCATTTTCTACACAGCTAACACAGCCCTTTTTTATCACTATCAGAAAGACCAGCAGTACCATAGAAATTAAGCTAGGCCTAGGTCTGCCTAGCAACAAAGAACTACGTTTTCTGGGGAGCAATAAAATCAGCAAAAATAATTTAAAATACAAAAACAAATTATTTATTTATTTATTTTTGGCCACAAAAAAGGGGGAACATTGTATAATCTCAATATGACACTTCAGAGTGTGGGGTAATGCCAGGATTTACCCACTTCCAGTGTGGTTTACTCACTCGGCCTGTGACCTCATGACCAAACCACACCAGGTGTGGGTAAAGCCAGCATTACCCCACACCCTGTCGTGGTATATTGCTTAACAAATTTACAGGAAAGGAAAAACAAAACAGTTTGAACAAGTAGTGGGCTTAAAGAATAAGTTCATAGTCTAGTCTCACACTAGGATCTATATTTACCTGCCAGCTAACATGAAAGAACATTCCCCTAGACAGCCCTTCCCACACACAGATAAGCTAGCTATCAAGCAGGGCTGTCCCTCTTCTGAGACACTCACCAAGAGTCAGACCTCGGTCCTCTTCAAATGTCCAAGGAAGACAGAGAGCAAGCTGGGGTCCAACTCTTCAATTTATGTGCTCAGGGCTGCGGGCTGAGACCTCTGTCTGTAGTGACAGCGCTCTCAAGTATTCCCCACCCATCATGTAAGTGCATGGTGTGTGTGTGTGTGTGTGATCCTGATCACATCTGCCAGACCAAATTGTCTTTTCCACCTAGTACTTTCTCACATTTGTTTATTACTTTATTACACCCTGCCTGCTTAGGATGCCTTGGTGGGAAAATTTGCACTCTCCCATCTGGCGCTTGTTTTCCTTACGGTTTCCCAGGGTCTGCTGCTGGAACATGTGACCTGGAGTCCATTTTGTATGCCTTATGTCATTCCAATCATAAAGAACTTATACTGAAATAAGTAGAAGATAAAAAATAATACTAACAAAAAGAGATTAAATTAACCTGGTCACAGTCCCATCACATCTCCCCTTCCTGGTAGATGAAGGCATGTCTCTTTTGGGTAACCCCCAAGAGACACTAGTAAGTAAGTAAGTAATCTTTATTTATAAAGCATTTTTCAAGTATCAAAGCGCTGTACAGTACCACAATAAAACCACATAATCAAGTGAATAAATAATTAACATAAATATAACAATTAAAATACAGCAAATGAATAAAAGGATTATAAATCATCACGTTCCTGAAAAAACAGCTAAATGCAGTCAAAGAAAAGCTTGTTGAAACAGACAGGTTTTCAAATTAGTTTTAAAACTTTCGATGGTCAGGCATTCTCTTAACCGATGAGGTAGAGAATTCCACAGGGTAGGTGCCGGATACAAAAAGGCTCAGGCACCAGATGTTTTCAAACACACCCTAGGAATCTCTAGCAATCCCTCATCGGCAGATCAGAGGGGACAGAGTGGGCAGTAGGGAGTCAGAAGATCTTTCAGGTAGTCGGGTCCCTGTCTGTGTAGGGTTACCATTCATGCAGGGGCTTGGAAGTGTCTAAAATATCATGCCATGCACTTAGCACTGCCTAGACAACCCATCTGCATTGGCATTTTGCAAACCAGTTCTGTGCTGGATGATCACGTTGTAGGACTGCAGTACCAAACTCCAGCAAAATTATTTTGTATTTTGCCCACTAATCCTATGGAGCGATGTCAGGGGATTATGATCTGGGACTGCAGTGAACTCCTGCCCGTACAAATATGGCTGCACTATCCCGAGACACTCTCTCAGTTGTGGCATATTCCTCCTCCCTGGGCAGAAGCTTCCAGCTCAGATACACTGTGTAGTGATCCTCCCCATTTGATGTAACCTAGCTCAGGACAGCACCCAGCATATGGTCTGAGGCATCCATGTACGTGATGAACTTGAGGTCATAACTGGGGCTAGTGAGCATAAGCCACCCACATAATGCCTCCTTCAACTTCCAGAACGCAGATTCACAGTCCCCCATTCATAGAACTTTCTCCAAAAGTGTTCTTTTTTGTCAGGTCTGTCAGCGGGTTGCCCACATCACTATAGTGAGGAACAAACCTCATGTAGTGCCCAGCTGTCCCCAGAAATGCCCATACCTGCCTCTTCATTTACAGGGTCTGGACAGATGCATCTACTGCCTACCCGGTGCCCAAGGTAGGACACCTCTGCCATACCTATCTGGGATTTTTCCACCTTTACTGTCAACCCTGCAGCCTTCAGTTGGCAGAACATCCCCCTCACATGATTCTCCCATGTCTGGCTGTAAATGGTTATATCGTCCATGTATGCCAGCGCACATTCACCTACCCCAGAAAGAATGCAATCCACAAGTCACTGGAAGATTGCAGGTGCATTCTTCATCCCAAATGGCATTACTTGGAATTTTAATAAGCCAAATGGGGTGATGAAGACTGAGCTCTCCCTGGCTGCAGGGATTACAGGCAACTGCCAGAAACCCTTTGTTAAGTCTGTCATGGTCAGGTACCAGGCTCTCCCCAGCCATTCAAAGGTCTCATCCGTTCTGGACATGGTTTACGTATCTGACTCCATGCAGCTGTTGAGCCTCCAGTAGTCAAATCAGAACCTTGTGGTACTGCTCTTCATGGGTGTCAGAACCACAGGCGATGTCCGGGGCTAATAGACTCCTGAATTTCCCTGAGAGCCAGCATCTCTCTGAGCTCCTCCTGCGTGGTCTGCTTAACCCCCTCTGGTGCCTTGTATGGGGATTGCCTCAGTGGCACTTGGTTTCCAGTGTCCACATGGTGTTCTAACATCATGGTGTACCCCTGTTTCCTGTGAACACTTCCCCAAATGCTCACAGCCCCCCCCCTTATCTCTTCTGCCTAGGTTGGTGTTAGTTGCTCTCAGATGGTGAGGTTATCCATTGAAGATCCCTCCCCGTGCCTTCCCAAGGAGGTCCACCACTGAATCAGCCTCATTTCCCTCTTCTGGCATGCTGCACAGAGTGAGGGCCATTTCCTCCCTATCATAGTATGGCTTCATTATGTTAATATGATATACCCTCTGCCTGCACCTTCTGTCAGGCAGTTCTACCACATAACTGACCTCACTCACCTTCCTGAATATGGAGAATGGGCCCTCCCATGCTGCCTGCAATTTATCTTGTCAGACTGGGACAAGTACCATCACTCACTGTCTGACTTCGTACTCCTGGGCTCTAACTCCATGGCTGTACCAGGATTTCTGCCACTGTGGTGCAGTGGCTAACTGCTGCTGGACAAGCCCCATGAGCTCCTTAAGCCAGGTCATGAAGTTCATGATGTGCTCCGCAACAGATTGTCCTTGGGAGGCAAGGTCACCCTCCCATTCATCCCTGACTACATCTAGGGGCCCCCTCACCCTGTGACCAAACAGGAGCTCGAAGGGTGAGAATCCTCTGGACTCCTGCTGGACTTACCTGTAAGCAAATAGGAGGGAGGGCAAATATTTGTCCCACTCCCTCTTGTGCTGGTCAGCAAATGACCTGAGCACAGTTTTCAGGGACCCACTGCAACGCTTGACCAGGCCATTAGTGCCAGAGTGGGAGGGTGAGGCACGGAGCTGTTTTACCTTGCACATCTCCCACAGTCTAGTCATTAGTGACAACATGAAATTCATTCCCTGTTCTGTGTCCCAGGGACATGGGTATAAAGATAACACTGGACACAGTAATAGGGTACAACACACCCGCAGTGTGTTTTATTTTATACAAAAGTAGAAAAAAATAAATAAGTAGAAATAAAACAGTTCAAACAGAACAAGAAAATAAAGAATAGCTCAAGGCTATTTCACCTTACTTCAGGTATCTCAAAACAATTCATCAGCTTTCCTGCTGTTAGAGATATATTCTTGTTCAGACACAGGTCCTTCTGCTTACCTTCCTTCAGGTAAGCGAGACTGGCTATGCAGCTAATCTTACTCTTTATGTTTGAGGAGGGCTTATATAGATAGCCCTCCCACTTATGGGAAAGTCCATCCCGTAATATCCAATTAGTTCTAGAATGGTCCCTAAATAGGGAAGCTCCTCATTTATTACATAATGAGGTTTTAGCTCACAGCGTATAAATACAGCCCTCTAGGGGTCACTGTCCCCCTATAGGAAATCCCCTTCCTGAGGTCTTGCTAACAGGTCAGCACCTTATTTTCTATATATGCAAACAGTGCAAACATTTATTGTATTTATACAGGTGCTGTATTGTTATAGTATATGGACACTAGCCCTTTATATCTCTAGGAGATATATGGGATACATATGCAATGGAAGCAAGTGTACTAAATGATTTACCTGCACAAGTGCAGTTTGACCTTGGGTAACCTCACGAGTGGCGTAAACCACAAGTGAGGTGTCCGAAATCAAATTGCTCAAGTGCAGATAAATCATTTATTACACGAATTTTCCATTGCATATTCCATTTATGCACTTCTTTTGTTTTTGCTTTTGTTGGGGGCATTTGGTAATCAAAAAAGTGAATAAAAATTGAATTTTCTGCCATTTTTTGTGGATTATAGAAAATCTAAAAGGAATCTAGAAATGAAACATCACTCATTTTGTAGATATTTTTATGCTGAATAACTTTTTCACTCAAAGTACCATACCATCATTGTTGTTTTTAAGTTATTTGCATTTGTTTGATGAAAAAGTGCACAAAAATTGAATTTTCTGCTGTTTTTTGCTAATTATGAAAAAAACTAAAAAGTATCTATAAATGAAACACCACTCAATTTGTAGATATTTCTGTGCTGAATAAACTTTGTGCTCACAGTAACATGCTATCATTTTTCGATTTAAAGTTATTCACATTTGAATATGGTTAATACTGCTACTGAGGCCAAACATTCTAAATGACATAAGCACTGTATAGATAAATGGCTGATGACATAAGCACTGTATGGATAAACGTCTGATGACATAAGCACTGTATACATAAATTAAATTTATGTACACAGTTAATCAGATATAGAGAATACTGGATGGGCAACTATGCAGAACCAGTGTGTTCTGCCACAGAGGGATTCTGATTTCCTCTGACCTCGAGAGTGAAACTCGAGAGGTCCATGAGAATCAGAATCGAGGTAACACAAAAACACTAGTTGTGCATAGAGTTAACTCATCCTGTATTTCATACGATATAGTACTACGTAGAAAATGTGTTTTGTGAGTTCTTTCGCTTTCAAAATGAAACTGACTCACGCAGTCTCTAGAGATCCTAGAATGATGTTCTACCACAGTAGGGCAGAACAGCATTCCATGACATTGGAACTGTGGTAGAACAGCATTTTGAAAGGGATGGAATTCTATACAGAACAACACTCCACTGTACACTATAAATGGATTTATCACACTTTGTTTATCTCCACCCCATTACATAAAAATATAATACATATATATATATATATATATATATATATATATATATATATATAAAATAAGGCTCCTTTAGAGACCTGCAGTGTTTCTTTATTCTTTAAGTTGTTTAATGTCTTTATTAGGATTGCCTCGAAACAACTGACTCAGTTCATATGAGAGATAATAGGCATTAGCATAGTCACTTTCATTAGAGGGGGATTGACAGTCACTATCATTCGAGGCATGCCAGGGAGAGGGCTCCGAATCTTTAACAGCTGAAGCAGATGGACTCTGTCTCCTCCTTGAAGTAGCACAAGTCACTGGCCCAGGGGAATCAATTTCTGAGGGGTCAGCCTCAATTATAAATTGACCGATAGGCAGCAAGTGGTTACAGTGCATGGTCTTGACAGCTTTGGAGTTATTTTCTGGGCGCACCTTGTACACTGGTAAATCATCCAACTTTCCAACTACTACATGAGGAAGATGGTGCCACCTATCAGCAATTTTGTGCTTGCCATGCAGTCCCAAATTGTGTAACAACACCCGGTCTCAGGGCCGTAGCTCTTGAGCCTTTGCTTTCCTGTCACTCCTCTCTTTGTTGGCAAGATTTCTCTTGGTGGCCATTGTCTGGGACTTTTTATATCCATGGTTCAACTGAGCTTTCAATGCCTGTACATACTGCAGGTAGTTTTTGGCTCGGACCCCATCTGGAGAGACCCCAAAGCAGACATCAACTGGCAGTCGG
This sequence comes from Neoceratodus forsteri, assembly GCA_016271365.2. NCBI lineage: Eukaryota > Metazoa > Chordata > Ceratodontiformes > Ceratodontidae > Neoceratodus > Neoceratodus forsteri. Next base: position 675,726,464 of record CM057450.1, on the reverse strand, counting down.
GCCTCCCTCCCAAGCATGAGACAGTAGGGGGAAAACCCAGTAGCGTAATTTTTGGTGCAATTGTATGCGGGTACCAAGGTGCTAATCTGCTGGCTCCACTAATGCTTGTCTTTTGAATGGAGGGTGCCCAGCAAGTCTAGAAGAGTGTGGTTAAAGTGTTCTGGTTGAGGATCCCCCTGCGGGTGATAGGGAGTGGTTCTTGACTTCCGCACCCCCCACAGAGAGAGCATTTCTTTGATTAGCCTACTTTCAAAGTCTCTGCCTTGGTCAGAGTGGATCCACTGGGGGGCACCATAGTGGATGAAGAATTTTTCCACTAGCACTTTGGTAACAGTAGAGGCCTTTTGATCTTTAGTTGGGAAAGCTTGTGCATACCGTGTGAAATGATCAGAAACCACTAACACATTGCCAATATTCCTCTGGTCGGGTTCTAAGCACAAAAAGTCTATGCAAACCAGTTCCATGGGGGTGCTGGTAGTGATATTGACAAGGGGGGTAGCCCTCTGAGGCAGTGCTTTCCTTTGAAGACAATGACTGCAGGTCCTTTACATGGTGCTCAACATTGGCCCCCATCTTAGGCCAGTAGAATCAAAATCACACAAGGTCGAGAGTCCTGTCAATACGAAGGTGCCCCATGTGATAGCGGAGGGACCTCAGTACCAAGTGTTTAAAGGCCATGGGCAGGACCAATTGCTGCTTGTCTACTTGACCACCATGATCCACTGTCTCACTGTATAACAACTGATTATGCAACTTCAACCTGGGGCCTTCTTTAAACAATAGGGCAGTTCGCAAGTCAGAGGAACGCTATTTAGACACACCTTTCCCAGCACGCAGGGTGTCAAGTTCTTGTTGAATCATAGGATCTTGGGATTGAGCCCACTGAATACTGTCATTGTCAAATTGAGGTAGTGCACTAATATCTAGAGCAGAGAAATGGCAATAGGCAGCCAGTATGCAGGTATCAGGAGAGCCCAAACAATCTACTAGACAGTCAACTGTGTCCGCAGACATCTGTTCATCTCTGTCAAACTTTTAGCACAATGCTTGGATGTCAGGTTCAGACAGCCTGACCCAATCACTTTTGGAAGCTGGCCTTCGTGACAGGGCGTCAGCATCAATATGGTTCAGTCCTGGTCTGTATTCGACAGCATTATCATAGGTTGATAAGGCAGAAAGCCACCGGTTCCCAGTGGTATCCAACTTAGCTGAAGTCTGTACATAGGTTAATGGGTTATTGTCAGACTTCACCAATATCTTTGCCCCATAGAGGCACTCATGAAACTGGTCAATGATGGCCAATTTTAGGGCAAGGAACTCCAGCATGTGCACAGGGTAGTTTCACTCTGATGGGGTCAAACTCCTACTGGCGAAAGCTACTGGTCTCAAACCATCTGCATGGTCTCAATACAGCACAGCTCCTAGGCCCTGCAGACTAGCGTCTATATGCAGCACGTAAGGCTTGGTGAGGTCAGCATAGGCGAGGATGGGGGTGTGGGTGAGCTGGTATATGACTTCGTAGAAGGCTGCTTCACATTCAGGTGTCCAGTGGGGTCCAAAAGGTTCACCTGTTTGGAAATATACTTTCTTGGGTTCTTTGACAGCCCCTTTTTTGTATTTACAGTTGGTAGGGGGGTAACCCTGAGTAAGATTCAGGAACGGTCAAATCACCTTTGAATAGTCTTTGATGAACCTGTGGTAGTAGCCACAGAACCCCAGAAAACATTGCAGTTCTTTCAAGTTATGGGGCTGGTGCCAAGTAGTCAGTGACTCAACTTTCCCTTCTGCAGGTACTATGTGCCCCACATACTTCACGGAGGTTTGGAAAAACTGGCACTTATCAATGGACAGCTTGAGGCCAAAGTCTTCCAATCTGTCTAGTACTTTAAATAGCTGGGTCTCATGCTCCTGTAATGTGTGTCTGAACACAACAACATCATCTAGGTACACTAGACATTCCAGCAGGTTCATATCTCCCACCGCACATTCTATCAGTTGCTGAAAGGTGGCCAGGGCATCCGAAATCCCTTGTGGCATTCTCAGGAATTCGTAGAACCCCAAAGGACAGATGAAGGCTGTTTTTTCATGGTCCTCTGGGGCCATCAGAATCTGGTAATATCCTCTGCGAAGATCCAATACCGAGAATTATTTGCTCCCATTCAAGCAATCCAGGGCATCTTGTATGCAGGGCATGGTGTATTGATCTGGGATGGTCCACCGGTTCAGGGTTCAATAATCAACACACATCCTCACAGACCCATTCTTCTTATGTACAGCCACAATGGGAGAGGCATATGGGCTCCTTGATTCTTGTAAAACACCAGCAGCAAGCATTTCTTGCAGGTGCGTCCTAACATCATCTATGTCCACTGGGGCGAGGCGTCAGGATCTCTCTTGAAATGGCCGATCATCATGCAGACATATGTGATGCTTGGCACCCTGGACACACCCCATGTCCCATTCTTTTAATGAAAACACTTGGTCTCTCTGGGCGAGTTTCTTGCTAATTCTAGCCTTCCATTCAGCTGACAATGGGGAATCACCAAAGTCAAATAAGTCCGGGGTCACTCTCTCCTTCTCACCAGAGTACTTGTTACTGGGTAATACTGCAGTGTCTGCACAGTGTACTGTAGCTACAGTGCACCCTCTGTTCACCTGGACCTCCCGATCTGACACAGTCCGAATCTGAACCGTCACTCATTGTGCATAGGCATGGGCACGGTCAGGCAAGATGCTGGGTTTAACCAATAATCCTTCTGGAAACTTTCCATCGCCTGGTGCATCCAACATTAATATTTTGTTCTTTACATCTTTCTGGAGGTGTACCTCCCCGTAAATGGTACACTGGGCATTAGGTGCCAGTACCAGAGAGTCAGGATCCTTCTTCCACACGATCTCCACAGGTTCTTCCTGGTCTGCTTCATTGGGTTTCCATTGCAAGTCATAGGCCCTTTTGATTAGAGCCGGAATTCTTAGGGCCCGCCAGTCCATTGCCCTTGTTTCTCGTGGCAGAGTTCCGCCAGTCTCCCAAACATATGGGCGTTTGTCCCAATTAACAGGGGAACCCCATCATACAGTCCGGTGGGGGGACACACTAGGCCAGGTGTCTCAACTTGTTCATCTACTCTAGCCACTGAGGTAGGGAAAGATAGCCAGATCTGAATATACCCTGAGTATGGATAAGACTTCTCGTTCAACCCCCACACATATAAGCCTTCCAAGGGTTGAAGGGGCACATCAGGCAGATGCTTTTGATACCAGTCTTGGAACACTATAGTTACTTGAGATCCACTGTCAAGCACGGCCCGGGTGGACACACCATTCACCATCACTGTAGTTTCCATCGAAGGGCCCACCACCTCGGACCACTCAGGTGACACTGATTTGGATGTTGACTTGGCAGCGGCCTTTTATGGATAACTTTTTCGAGCAGCTCCACTTTGCAGCCGGTTATTGTTCCATCGAATCAAGGCTAGTAGCCTAATGATAACCTTTCTCAAGTTCTCCGGTGAGCGACAGGTGAACTGAGTATGCCCATCCTCCCCGCAGTGGTAACAAAAATTGGGTTCTCTAGAGTCTCTGAGTGGTTGCGGGCCATCTCCCGGCTTGGGTACATCAGGGGTACCTCGGAGCCCTTCTTTGACTTGTGACTTGCATTCTTGGTCCTCTGGACTTCCACCAGGGTTAGTGATTTGTGTGGCTCATAGTAGATTCCCCACCAGGGCTCTCAATTCTCATACTTTTTCCAGTAGGTTACCCTCAGTCCGGGTTTCCGAGGAGATGACGTGCACCCCCACTCCACTAGGCGCGGTCTCGCTCTTTAACTCAGGAGGTGCCTGATAGAAGTTAGTATCTCTGGCCGCCTCGGCAGCTTGTTGACTGACTCTCAACTCCATCAATTCTTTAATTAGTTCTCTCATCTGCTGCACCTCAGTCTCGTCACTTCTCTCAGGGGTCTGGCAGGTATGGGCAACCCCAGCATAGGGCTATCATCCCTCTTCATCATTCTCTGCTTCGCGAATCTCTTTCATGAGGTGACAGTACTCAGGAGGGTTAGCTTTCCTATCTTGCAACTTAAGTTTTATCATCATCACAGTAGAGTACCTGGCTGACCTGAGAATATGGTCCAACCTGACCCGATTCAGTTCACTAGCAGGCACCCCTCCTTTTCTGTGAGCCCTCTGCAGAGCCCTCTCAATTCTGGTAACAAACACAGACAACTTCTCATTCTTTCATTGCTTGGTGGATTTGAATTTCCACAGTAAATCGTCCCCTGACTCAGTGCTTCCAAAAACCCCTTCCAATGCAGAGAGGTATTCAGCTGCAGTAGCCTCCGGCCTAGTGGCTCGTAGGAAGCGAATGGCTTCCAGAACAGGGCCTCTCAAACTTTCCATGAGTCTTTTTCTTTTCTCCCCCTCAGAGCACTGCCACTCCTGGACCAGGGGGGTAGCACAGTCCATCTTCCTTTCCAGGTCATCCTCCCCTACGGGCACTGGGACTGTGCCCGAAAAAAGTCTAAGTCTACAGTAAGAGTCCAGGTGCACAAATGGAATTATTATGGGGGGGGACCATGGGGAGACCCTAGGGGAGGCAGGAGACATTGTCAGGGACTGCAATGGCGTGGGTTCTTAAGAAAGGTCTAACACCTTCACTGACTCTTGGGCAGTTCACCCCTCAGAAAATAACAACTTAAGCAGCTTGTCCTTGAACCCCTCTATGCTGGCGGACCCTCCCAGGGTAGCCAGATCACTGTGCAAGTGGATGACCCTCCACCCCTTCTGGGCCCCTTCTGACAGAATAACAGGGGATACTTTCTCTGGATCTATGGGAGAGTTGCAGAAGAATAGAACCACCATGGTCCGGTCAAACAGGTCCGAATCCCTTCATTTCAACCTTCCCCAAACACTTAATGTGCTCCACAGCTTCTACAATAACAGCATTAGTGGTCCCTAATGGGACATCCATTAACAGGAGGGCCTGTCGGGGGTCTACCCCCCTCAGTCTCACTCCACCCTATCATTCGGTGTACTAACAGCTTATGGGGGCGATCTTGAGCTTAGGCATAGCAAGCTCCTCCATTTTGTCACCAGTTCTAAACACAATGGGGTAATTCCCACCTCTGGCCACTAGAGGATGCTAATCCCAGTGGTGCCTCCAAGATGTAACCCCTAGGATGCACTACCCCAAGGGCTACTACCCCTGCCTGCTTGGCTAGTTGCAGGTTAAGGGGCCTGGGTACTGAAATGGGTGCCTCCACCCGGAGGTCAGGGTTGGTAGTGGTCAAGCTAACCTGGGTGCAGCCCTCCGGGACACTGTAACCCCTCCTTTCCCTTCTAGTGGCCAGAACAATATACAATAATCACTTTTGCAATGACGCTTATTCAATATGCAATTCCCCACACTGTCTGCACTTGCCACCAGGGCTGGTTCCTCTGGCTTGACCCTGGAGAACCCCTGTAAAACAAGGTTATGCACAGCAAATAGCAATAGTACAGCACTTTTGACACAAACTGGAACCACAGTCAGGTTAAATGCCAAAAGAGTTAGATCTGATTTATTCAGGGGATTTGAACAAGGAGAGGGCATAATCAGGTTGATTGGCTTTAAGGCTAAATCAATCCGACAGTCATGCATGCACTTCAGAGTCCCTACACAGTCACACACTCTGGGTACCCAGGTGGGAAAAAGGTGGGCTAGCCAGGAATGTTGCTCGGGGTAGGCCGGCATCGCAGCTGGTTGGGGCCCAGTGATGGAAGAAAGCAACATGCACAACACACACAATTTTTAATCCGGAGCCAGAGGGCTCAGTTCGTGAAGGAAAAAAGACAACAAGGCAATCAGATGACAACACTTTTGATTTAGCCGTTGTTGCAGAGAGCTACCCTGATGTTTACTCACGATACCCAATACAGGACACAGGAAGGATGAAATTGAGACTGCAGGTAGATGAGCTGGAGTGCCAGGAGAAGCAGGTCCCACACGAATCACCAAGGCATTGTTCCTATTCAAAGCACTGAGCAGGGGACTGATCCCCAGGAAGGTCTTTCATCGATGGCTTTCTCTGTGTAGCGGGTAGTCTGGCTGGGCCAGTGTGGCAAGGCCCAGGCCAAATGGAGAAGAATACAGTTCAGTCCGTTGGAGCTGGAAGCAGCCTCCAGCAAGCAGAACACAGTTCAGCACATAGTGGGGAATCAAATCACGACCCACTAACAGCACACAGCACATTCACATGTAAGGAAATTCCACTGTACCAGGCAAAGGGCTTTCCGGTCACAATTACAGGGTCTATGCAGAATACAGGAGTTCAGAGGTAGCTGGAGATCCTGACAGGCCGATCACATTCAGCAAATCTTCGGTCTTCTTCAGGTTTTGAGCCTGGTCACAGCTCAGTGGCTTATCTCGCTCTCCAAAGTTGGATTCAGTCCAAATAGACACTGATTTCCCTCTCAGGGACAGCAGGCCGACAGGCAGGCCAAAACTCAGCCCTTTCACAGTTCTCCCGCGTGAATCTATGCAGGAGTGCTGCTCGACTATCTCGAGCTGTTACTCCTTCGCTTCCCAACTCAGAACTGACTGTAGCTGCAATCCACCTGGGCCTTTCCCCAGGATCCAAAAAGGTTTGGTTGGCTGATGTGTCTGTCAGTCAGAATAAGGGCTCCCCTCCAGGTTCATTTGGGCTCCAAAGTTCCAAAACTACAATTCCTACAGAATTTTGCTCCTACAAGACCCCTTGGGACAGGCTTCATTTTAGAGTCCCCAAAGGTACTGATTGGCCCATTCTGGCAGTCCAGGACCAAGATGGTGGTAATAAATGAAACTGTCCATGCTGCAAAGAAAGTAGGTTAGACAAACCACAATATCTTTACCATTCTAACAGATAATCAGCTAACAAGTACATCTTTTAACAGAGCTCCCTCTGCACAAATGGCAATGGCAGAATGAAGCGATTATTTGGCAGCCTGGGTGGGACTCGAGCATAGAAACACTCAGCCCCCTCTCAGATTAATTATAACTGTGATATAGGCAGCTCTTAAAGAGACAATACACAGAGGCTATACAGGCACTCTCTGGCAATAACATTTAAACTGCTAAAACGCAGGAAGGACTCCGGCCTGGCAGTAAGCATTTAGGCAAGCTCAAGGAAGACTTTTCGGGAACCCCCATTTGTAGGTGGATTACATTGTGTTTAGTTTATCTTGCAGTCCTCTCCTTATTCTGGGGGCTGCTATCTCTGTAAAGCATTTCCATACATAAGGACGTTTCTGACCCTTTAAATCATTTGTTTTCTATGTTGTAGCAGAGCGGCAGACTGCTAGACAATCATTATCTAGCCCCTTTGCTTTGAGGCTCTGCATAGCTTTGGTAAGCCCCTTTTTAATTATTTTTATCCTGGGCTATCGCTTTTAAGTTTTGGGATAGCATAGTCCCTTTTATTTTCCAAGCGCTCACTTTTCAGAGCGCACAGATTACTCAGGAAGGGGGGCGGCTGAAAGGGAAAATAAAAGTTTGCCACTCCGTGGAATCCTGCCTGTCTAGCAGCCTGGACTGGCTGCACACATGCCATGGACTCCTCCACGGCTAGCTGGCACAATTCTACAGCATATTTTGTACAAAGCCAACAGCTGGGAGTCCTAATAATACAGGGGCATCAGTAATTATTTACACAGATACCGAGCAGCAGCAAAAATAAAAGATAAAGTTTGCTGCTCGATTCAAACAGTTCCTGCTTTGATGCAGGATTTCTTTGGCATAACATTCTACATAACAACAGAGCGGCAGCAAAATAATTTAAAAAAGGGAGACATAATGCCGCTCTGTTATACTCATATTCCACCTATCAGAGTGGACGTTATTTTGTATTTAACTGCCATTTTAAACATTTCTAAACTTTCCTGCACCATATACATAAAAATGACATAAGCATTTTAGCTTATAAACTGAATTAAGCACTGCAGCACTTTAAATTCCAAGGCCCAATTCTCAAAACCCACAGTAGGACGCAAGTTGCCTGCGCCAAAAATATATGGCGCAAGATGCACTTTGCATCAAAAAATGCAACCCTAAGCTATTCACAAAGGCAACCTGCATCAACTGCAGGCTGCATGCCCCAAATGGGGCTTACACCAGTGCTGCGCCCAGAAATGGGCTGTGACAAGGTACTAGGGGGCATGTGGCAGACACAAGCTGCCACAGCCCCAGAAATGCAATTCTCAGAACTCTCCCAGAGGGAGAATTTATAAGTACCCTTAGACCAGTCAGGGCTGGTTTAAGGGACTTAAGAAATCTCCCTGGGAGATCCTAAGCAACATAGCACTGTGAGTCCCCACACCCAATGTGCCCCACAATGTGTATATATATATATATATATACACATATAAAAAGACTCACCCGATGCCCGTTGTGCCCCACAATGAAAGAAAATAGTAATGACCTCCAACCCAATCCCCGATGTGCCCCACATTGAAAAATAAAATAGTAAAGACTCCCTGCCCGATCCTTGATGCGCCCCACAATGAAAAAACATTAGTAAAGACTTTTCACCCGATGCCCAATGTGTCCCACAATGAAATAAAACAGTAAAGATGCCCCGCCCGATGCCTGATGTGCCCCACAATGAAAAAACAATAGTAAAGACTCCCTGCTTGATGCCTGATGTTCCCCATATTCATAATAGATATATGAGACACACACCCTCCACTGAGAACCCTCATTTCCCTCTCAGTATGACATATAAACATGCTCTCTCATTGGTGGGCCAGTGCCCCCTACTCCAGCAGAGTGATCTCTCTCCCCCATCCCAGACAGAGCCGGGACTAGCAAGCCTCCTCACACTTCCATGGTTGGTCCCCAACTGAACTGTAATGTGCAGACTGTAATGTGCACGCTTCATTAATTAACAATGAGCGCATACACATTACAGTGTGCCACATATTGACAGATCAGTCGGGGACCGGCCGTGAAGGTGTGAGGAGGGCTGTGTTGATCCCTGGCTCTGTCTGGGGACGGGGGGGCACCACCTGCTGGGGTGAGAGATGGGGGGCACTGGACCACTAGCGCCTTAACCACACTAGCTGCTTCTTCAGCTGCTGAGGGAGGGGTTAGCGCAGGCTGCATTACCCCCTCCTCACCCTCAGAAACTTGCTATTTTGCTTGACTGTGGGTAGTGACACACACCAGGGTTTGTCTGTGATCAAAGTCATTCCCCATTATCACATCCACAGGGAGATCAGGTACAGTTCCCACCTCCTGTACCCCACGGCCACCCTCCCAACTCAGGAAGACCCGAGCCATTGGTACATGGACTGCTGGACTCATGACTCCCCATGTCTTGGAAAACTGCCCCGGCAGAATCTGCTCCACCTGGATCAGATCCTGCCTCACCATGGAGATGGAGATGCCACTGTCTCTCAATCCCTGTGTTATAGTCCCATTAATTAGGACAGGGTGCATATGTATGGGAGAGTTAGGTGGCACTGCAGTCTGTGAACTGGCTACAGTTTGCAGGGAACTGCCTTCCCCACACTTATACCCCTTGTTCATATTTTTTGGGCAGTCATACGACAGGTGTCCCACTTTCTAGCAAATGTAATATTTCTTTACCTGTGGCTTGTTGTTGCTCTTAGGACCAGTGGGTTGTATTTTGGGCTCGGGTGCAGGCTGGTTTACTTTAGACTGCCCTCCCTGAGTCCTCTTGAAATTATGTTCTGCCCCCCCCCCCCATTGTGCAGTATGTGTTGTCTGCTGGCCACATACAGATCAGCACTTTCTGCTGCCTCCTCTGCAGAGTTGCATTCTTGGTCTAGCAACCACACACACAGGTCCTCTTCATGTACAGTTTTATTTTGTTCCCTTACAAACAAGTCTTTTATTTGCTCCACAGTTCAAGCTTTATCCCCATCCATCCAGTGTTCTATATAGGTACGTATTTGAACATGCAATTCTGCACAGCTGTCTCCTGGGCCCTTTCTTAATTCTCTGAATTGTTGCTTGTAAACCTCAGAAGTTAGCTCAAAACATTTCAGTAACACCCTCTTGACTTTATTATAGTCCATACAGTCCTGATCATCCATTCTAGCAAATGTATGCAAAGCACAGCCAGTAAGCAGTGGTGTTAGGTGGGTCATCCACCAAGTCCTGTCCAGTTTAAACTGCACGCATACCCTCTCAAATGATTTAAAAACAAATCAAGATCATCCCCCTCCCAGTATTGAGGAAACATTTTAGAATTGTGACTTCTTGACCCCTATGCCATTACTTACAGTTTGCTGCTGTGCTTTCTGGGGCAGTTTCACCATCTCTTTCTTGTGCTGTCATTCCTTCTTTCTCTTTCCTGTTGTTTTTGGGTCTTGTGCTGACATTCCTTCTGTCTTACTTCTTGTATGAGACGCTCATGCTGACACTGCTATTCTCTCTCTCATTGCATCTGGACATCGTCCTGGTGTGCCTTCTCCTTTTCCTCAGCCTTACTCTCTCCCTCTTGGCCTCAAGCCTTACCCAATGCAGTTCTGCCTTTTCAGTGCTAGCTCCATTTTTCATCAGCTCCAGCTGATTTTGAGACTCTGCTGCACCAGTTCTTGGCTCAGGCTTGGGCTGCACCGCTTCACCAGTTCATAGCTCAAGGTCCAAATCTGGCTTAGCCTCTGTGACCTCAATCTCGCTACTCTGGCAATCTTCCTCAGTGAATGCCTGCTCCTCATGCATTTGGTCACACTCCTCAGTGACTGACTGCCTTTCCTGCATTTGGTTCTGTTCTGCCAGGGCTTCTACAAGTTCATTTTTTGTCAGGCCCTCATAGACAATCCCTCTGTCTTTGCACAGCTCACGGAGCTGAGGCACATTAAATCTGCAGTATGTTGAGCTCATACTTGCTAACTACACTGTACTAAGCTGTGTTTCTGGAAATAAAAAGAACAGTAGTAAATTGTGTAATCTTTTTGTATATCCTGTTTTGTGACTGTTAAGGTAACTTTTCTACTGGCAATCTCTGTTTCTCTGTGTGCCAGGTAAGGCTTTTACCTTTCTCTCAGAGTTCCTAGTTCCACCAGGAAAGCACACACTGCCAACAAAGTCTGGCTTTAAATTTGTGTGCTAATCCATACCACTCACCACCAGTTTGTGACAAACTACCCTTTAGGCCGTATCAGCTTATATGGCAGTTTGGTCTGCTACACTTCACTTGCTGCCACCACCTGATTATATCAGAAATACCTTTGTGCTACTCAGGTACTTGGAAGGTCAAACACAATAATATTTGGCAGAGTGCACTTCGGATGGCGGACTTTAAGCAGAGATTATTCCTTTCGCCAGCAGAAATTTTAAAATGACCTTTGCAATAATGAGGTTCGGTCACTGGTTCTATGAAAACAGATTCTTTACTACTAAATACTACACTGGATAAGTACAGCAAACCAAAAAGATATACACATTTACAGGAAAGTAAAAATAAAACAGTTTAAACAAATAGTGGACTTAAAGAATAAATTCACAGTCCAGTCTCACACTAGGATCTATATTTACCTGCCAGCATACTTGAAAAAATGTAACCCTGGACTGCTCTTCTCTCACACAAATAAGCTAGCTATGAAGCAGGGTTGTTCCTCTTCTGGGACACTCACCAAGAGTCAGACCCAGGTCCTTTTCAAAGATCGAAGGAAGTCAGAGAGTGAGTTGGGGTCCAACTCTACAATTTACATGCTCAGGGCTGTGGGATGAGACCTCTGTCTGTAGTGACAGTGCTCTCCAGTATTCCCCATCCATGTGAGAGTGTGTGTGAGTGTGTGACAGATCACATCTGCCAGGCTAAATTGTCTTTTCCACCTAGTACTTTCTCACATTTGTTTATTACTCTATTATGTCCTGCCTGCTCAGGATGCCTTAATGGGAAAATTCACTCTCCCATCTGGCACTTGTTTTTCCTTAAAGTTTCCCAGGGTCTGCTGCTTGGACGTATGACCTGAAGACCATTTTGTATGTCCTATGTTGTTCCAAGCAGATAGAACTTATATGAGAATAAATAGAAACGAAAAAGTAATTACACTGACAAAAAGAGATTAAATTAACCTGGTCACATTCCGGTCACATTGGGTACTCTCAAGGGAAAACATTACTTACTCCCTGAGATCCACAAACCAGGAAAACACCTCAGCATTTTGCAGATGCACTTCCATTTTGACAAGCGCCAGTGTTTCCTGCACAGTATTCCCACAATATACTGCTACATTGGTGATGGTGCAAAGGCACAATGATTCAAAAATTTCAATACATTCAAATATATACAGAGCTGCATAACTTAAAAACTTATGTACTGCCATCCCCTTGTGGTCATGCTCACTTAGTGTACAAGAAAGCAGTCCTGTGTGACATCTATAAATCTCTGCCCATCTGGTTCCTAGCCACCTAGATTCCCCAATCTGCTGTATGTCTGGAAGGATGAAGTCTCCCAGTAACACTATTCCTCCCAATCTATCTGATTTGAATATCTCCCTCTCTAATGCTTAATCGGTTTCCACCAAGTGATCAAGTGGCCTGTATATTATTACCCCATCCTGTGCTTCCTTCCCCATCCTTCCATCGCCTGAAGTCACAGTGACTCTACCCTTTTCTCTTCCTCGATTGCTGCATTTTCTATCACCCTAATATCTTCCCTCATGTTCATTGACACCTCCCCCTTCCTATTTTCCCTGTCCTTAAATCTGTACCCTGGAATATTTAAGTCCCAACAATTATTCAGATTAGACTACTATATTGTCTCAGTAATGGCCATGATGTTTATTTTCTCTGCAACAATCACTGCCTGCACTTCATCTAGCTTATTGACCAGACTTGTGACATTGTGTACAACTCTTCTCATCTATTCTCCCTTCATCTTCCAGGAATCCTTCCTTTTGTCACAACTGCTTTATTCCTTGCCATTCCACTTTTCTATCCCTTTTCCCCCAGTAATCCCTACCAAACTACTTGGAGGAGAGGGGGCACCTAGGATCCCACAATGAATACGCTCTGTTCTCTGTGTCCTACTGCAGCCCTCCCCTTCATCTAGTTTAGATTCTTACTAATGAATACATCTAACTCCTGTCAACAAACATGAGTTCCCTCACCACTCAGGTGTAGATGGTCCTTTCCAAACATTATTTATTTATTAATTATTTATTCTTTGGTACTGGGTAAGGCCCACTAGGTACAAGTGCCTGTTTTCAGGAGTGACCAAGGAGCACTGGGGTGGTTAAGTAACTTGCTCAGGGTCACACAGTATGCAAGTGGAGGTTATGAGAATCAAACCCAGGCCTGCTGGATGTACCAAGCTCATTCACCGCTCACTACTCTTTTTTTTTATCACATCTTTCTTTGTCCACCTTACTGTGGTGATTACCTGCGGGGGCCTTCAGCCACCAACCCTGCCCACCGGGAGAGCACCAGGCTCACTCACATGATGGGGGATCCAGTATGGCCATCACCAGTCCACTGGAGGGCTTCCCCATACCCTGCCCAGTTGGGCCGGCCCCGGTCTCCCCAGTGCAATTCCACGAGAGTCCTCCCAGCAAGGCGGGTGTGGCCATCAAGCTGCATGGTCGCACCCAGCCATTTTCCACCTAATTGTGCCCACTGGAGCATGGATGTGCAATGACATCCAGGCACAGCATGCCGACATCTGCTGTGCTCCTCCCCCAGCTGTACACCAGCATGTAATGCCCCTGGGCATCCCCAGGAGCCGCTACAGCTCAGTGGCTATCCCCAGCCCTCTCCAGGATCAGGAGAGCAGTCTACGGATGCACAATCCTGATCCTCCCCTGCTGACCCACTGATGACCTGAATCTGTTCCCTAACCCAGGTCACCGTGTGGAGCAAGGTGTGCCGTCCAGCGCCTCAACCCTCAGTGCCACCAGGCCAGCAACAGCTCACTTCTCTAACCTCTAGGCTATACTGCCAGCCCCACCCTGTCATCATCCCAGATGGAACCTTAACCCCCCACAAACCTGAACCCCTCCCCTCTACACCAACCCTTTAGCCACATGTTAAACTTCAGAATCTTGCCTTTCTACTCCACACTGCATGGGGCACCAGCAGTATCTCTGAGAAGGCTACCATATCTGTATCTTGAAACATCAAGGTTTACACACACAACCCAATAAAAGGGATGCCACACATCAAGGATAAAAGTAAAAAATTAATATTTATTAATCCAGCTAGTAAAAAGTCCTGCCTGACATCTTTCGGATTGCTCCTGATCCTTTATCAAAGGCTAAGGACAAGACAAAACCAGAACACTTAAATATCATAAAACAGAACATGTGATACATGACATCATATCAATTAATTAGTGGCACTGAAAAATACCACAATCAATTTAAAAGCTGAGATCCAAAGAAATAGGAGGGCCATAGTATCTCTAGTGAGAGTGCAATACAAAGAATCAGTGCAGCCCCCCCTCAAAAAAAGCCATACAAAATACATAATCACAGATACAAATATATTCATAGAATATACATAGTATTGTAATTATGGAAATAATTACTATTGCAATATATAGTATATATTCATGTTCTAAGTGTATATAGCAAAATATTCATCATACTAACAATCCAAATAGCCAAGAAGGAAAAATAATATATGCATATATACATATAATTAGAAGCACTAAAAATATAGGTACATAGTTCCAGGGAGACAGGCCATACAAAGATCAATTGTCTATAAATTCATATTTTTCTCCTTTTATTCAAGTATGGTTTGATGTCTAGACTAGTATTCAAGCCTGGCTATTTATTAGCCACTAGGGTAAGGATCCAGAAATGTTCCCATTGCAACAAAAAATTATCATAGTCGCCACCCCTCGGGTTATGGCTAATTTTGCCTATAGCCATAAATGAGGGGGCTTTAGATGCAGTAGCATTGTATCTTAATAAATTTCTGGACTTTAATAGACCTTCTACAGAACTTCTTCTTAAAATGTTAGAAAAGGTGTTGAAATTTAACAGTTTTCTTTTTGACAGAGAAATGTATGTTCAAGTTAAAGGTATCGCGATGGGGGAGACATGTGCAGCCACCATTACAAACCTGTATGTTGGCCAGTGGGAAGAGGATGTAGTCTTTAATGACACAAGAAATGTTTTTTTTTTGCACAAAATATGCTTTTGGAAGAGATACATTGATGATGTGGTTGCATTGTGGAAGGGGGATAGTATGGAATTTACTGAATTTGTGAACTTCTTTTATTCAACCAATCCACACTTAAGATTTACATTCCAAGCTAGCAGTGACAGTATTAACTACTTGGATCTTACACTTAAAATAACACCAGAGGGCAATGTTTGCACTGACCTGTATAGAAAACCAATGGATGGCAACACTTTGTTACTAGCATCTAGTTGCCGTCCACCACATGTTACATGTAACACCCCCAAGGGGCAGTTTGCAAGAATTAAATGCAACTGTACCACCAAAGAGTGTTATGTAGTAGGAGTTGGAGATTTGTCAGCTAGACTTATGCAGCGGGGATATAGTGCAGGCAAGGGACAATAAGCAAAAGAGGAACTAGACCAGATATCTAGAAAAACCCTTTTAAGTGACAAAACAGAACTTAGTGAGCAGCCTAATAGGTTTAATATAGTCACTATTTTCTCAGCCCAGGCATACATGCTAGAAAATATTTTGAAGACACATTGGCATGTTTTATCTGCAGACACAAGTCTTAAAGATATCAGTATTGAAGCACCCCGTATGTGCTATAGAAGGGTGGCTAACTTAAGAGACAGATTAACACATAGTCATTTTCAACACCGGAATCCCACTACCTGGCTTCAACCTAGTGTTGGATGCTTCCAATATAGAAACTGCATTTTTTGCATGTCAGTACAGACTGGGAAAACATTTGGGAGTGTTAATGAAAGGAAGAGTTATGGCATTAGACAATGTATCACGTGTTGCACTGAGGGGGTGATATACCTTGCTACTTGCTCCTGCAATGCCTTCTATGTAGGCAAGATGAAAAGATCTTTTAAAAAATATTTGGGGGAACATCATAGAGCCATTGAACAAAAAGATTACAGATATGCTACAGCAGCACACATTTTATTTATTGAAATGTTTCACCAGGAGGGCACACTGAGCAACAAGTTGCACATCTCACGGTGTGACCTGGGGGAAGGGGGTTACATAGGGTTGTGAAGGATGGTCAGTTATACAATAGTATGTAGGTAGTACAAACAGTACAACAATGTAAGATTATGCAACAGTTGGAACACAAGGTAAAGTACAATAAACAGTAGTGGAACTTGGGTAAATTACAATACATATCCAAAAATGTACAAAAGAACCTAAAAACATACAAAACAGTAATAAAGTGACAGAACCATTTATAGTGCATGAGTGTATCGGGAGCAGGCTCGAGGTAGTACACAAGTGCTGTTTGAGTAAAAAGGATGGGATAGGGTGTGTTCACGGATGACCCAGAAAGGCAGGTGGAGAAGAGAGGAGAGAGAAGAGAGGAGAGGCAAGAAGTGAAAATGAGGAGAGGGGTAGCCATTTCCTGATTACCCCTACCAGATGTTGAGAACCCTGCCCGGGGGGGGATCAGGGTAGGAAGGCAGAAACTGGGGATAGGTATTAAGTAGGGTTAAAGCAGGAACAGCTGAGGGAGAGGTAATTGTGTAGGGCAAAGGTAAAGGAGTAGCTGGAGGAGTGTCATATTTCAGAGGGGAGTGAATTCCAGATTTTAGGAAAGCAATAGGCAAAACCAGTCTGACCGATGAGGGTGGAGCAGTGAGGGACCGTCAAGTTGTGGGCATCATTTGATCTGAGAGAGTGGGTGGGGGGAGGTGGAGTGGAAAGAGAAGATGAGAGATAATTGGGGAGCACTCTGAACCAGAATCTGGAGGTTAGTTTGGCACAGTGTGAGGTGCGTCTGTGAGACAGTGGAAGGAAGGTAAGAGAGTGATAATGATCACAGTGGTGGGAGCCGGAAGGGGAGTTGACAGCAAAGCAACAGGAGTTAGAGTGTCTAACTTGGTCAGGGAAGATTTGGGAGCAGCACCATAGACTACATCACAGTAGTCAAAGATGGGGAGTATCATCTTCTGGACAATTTCGCACCTCACAGTCAGTGGGATGCAACTACGATTCCTGTACAGAGCAGCAAACTTAGTGCATAGTTTCTTCAGGATAGCATCGATATGCACAGAGAAGCTGAGGTGCTGGTCCAGCCAAACCCCCAGATATCTAAATGAAGAGGTGTCCTCCAGGATGGTCCTAGCAAGGGTGTGGAAAGTGGGTAGGGCCGGGAGCCTAGAGAGTCTGCCTGGTGCCAAAGATCATTAAGACTGTCTTCTTGGCATTTAGAAAAAGCTGGTGAGAAGCAAACAAGAGCTGAACTTGGTTAAAGTCATGCTGTAAGATGGTTTCCACAGCAGCAGATTTTTTTGCTGGAACTGTATAAAACAGTATCATCAGTGTACATGTGGATACATAA
Source organism: Neoceratodus forsteri (assembly GCA_016271365.2). NCBI lineage: Eukaryota > Metazoa > Chordata > Ceratodontiformes > Ceratodontidae > Neoceratodus > Neoceratodus forsteri. The sequence continues at coordinate 675,709,000 of CM057450.1, read as the reverse complement.
TGACAGCTGAGGATCCTGGGTCCCATAGTTTTAAATTTATGGCTATAGACAAAGTTAGCCATAACCCGAGGGGTGGCGACTATGATAATTTGTTGTTTCAATGGGAACATTTCTGGATCCTTACCCTAGTGGCTAATAAATAACCAGGCTTGAATACTAGTCTAGACATCAAACCATACTTGAATAAAAGGAGAAAAAGATGAATTTATAGACAATTGATCTCTGTATGGCCTGTCTCCCTGGAACTGTGTACCTATATTTTTAGTGCTTCTAATTATATGTGTATATATACATATATTATGTTCCCTTCTTTGCTATTTGGATTGTTAGTATGATGAATATTTTGCTATATACACTTAGAACATGAATATATACTATATATTGCAATAGTAATTCTTTCCATAATTACGATACTTTGTATATTCTAAGAATATATTTGTATCTGTGATTATGTATTTTGTATGTCTTTTTTTGGGGGGGGGGGCTGCACTGATTCTTTGTATTGCACTCCCACTAGAGATAATATGGCCCTTCTATTTCTTTGGATCTCAAATTTTAAATTGATTGTGGTATTTTTCAGTGTCACTAATTAATTGATTTGATGTCATGTATCACATGCTCTGTTTTATGATATTTAAGTGTTCTGGTTTTGTCTTGTCCTTAGCCTTTGATAAAGGATCAGGAGCGATCTGAAACGTGTCAGGCATGACCTTCTACTAGCTGGATTAATAAATGTAAATTTTTTACTTTTATTCTTGATGTGTGGCATCCCTTTAATGGTGTTGTGTGTGCCCAAACCTTGATGTTTCACATGCTGTGTTGTTTGGAGCACCATGTCCTAGAGCGCACTCCTTTTGCTGCACATATCTGCATCTTTCAGCTTACTACTTAGCTCTCTGAACCCTTCTAGTCTGGTATATAATGCAGTGTGCCAGATCATTGGTTCCTAGATGAATCATAATGTCTGGGTTCCTACCTCTACCCAAGTAAAACTCTTCAGTCATCAAAGGACTATCACAGATACCACCCCTTGGAGGCATATGATGGATCCTTCACCTGGTGATGAGAAATTGACCAGCCTCCCCCATCCCTCCCACTACAAAATATCCAATATCTTTTACCCTCTTACCACTCTTTCTGTTCTTGATCATCACCTGCATGCATGGCTAATCTCTCTCTCCCCTGGATAGAGTCTCTTCCCTGGGAGTACTGACTACACCACTTACATTATGGTTATTGTCACATGCCTCCACTTCCAGAGTGTTGTAGTGTTTCTGAATGATGACTCCCAGAAATACTATCCTGCTCAAACCAACCCCCCTTCTTACTATAGATCATCCCCCAGCACATACCCCTGGGTTAATGGAACAGTAGCTCTCCAAGTCCTGTATGCCTGCTCCATCCTCAAGTGTTGAGCATCAGCTCTGAGGTAAACAACCTCTGCCACAAGGATCTCCAGCCTCCTACACACCTGGTATCTTCCTCATCTCCAAAAACACCCTCTGGAAATTGACCATGCATGCCACATCTCCTACAGCAGGTTGCCACCCCTTCTTCCTACCTGCCTGAGCATGATAACCATAACTGCTGACTCCACACACGTGTGATGCCACTGCATCACTCACTAGCTGAGAAAGGTGCACACTGATGCAAGGCCACTCCACAGAGACAACTTATTACTCCTTGCACAACACACTCACTTCCCAAAGAGGAACTTGAGCAGCGTAAATAAGTGCCCTCCTTTCAAAAGGAAGCATGTATCTGAGACAAACACCAGAACCCCGCCTTGCCAATTGATATCAGATGTCCCAGGCTTGGGGTGTGAACCCAGGTTGTCTGAATGGCAAGTGATAGTGCTGCTGCTGCACTACCCAGTCTGCTTAACTGCAGAATCTACTGACCGGATATGCAAATATTTCGAGATTTGTTTCCTGCCCCACCCCTCTCTTTTCATGGCACTCTTCAGTTAAGTTCCTATGGGACACGATCTCATGGCACTTTTTGAGTGGTACAGTTACTAGCTCATGTAACCCCTCTGTCACCCAGGATTACAAGAATCCCACTTAGATCTAGTGGCAGGCAGGGAAAGGCAGCTTGTGAGACACCAGTTAAATGGGTTTCACACTGTCTCACTCTGTCCTCAGTCTCAGCTGAGCTGGAGGGATGACATCATATAGAATTCTCGCAGCAGCATAAACCACATTGGAATGCTGCAGCAAGGGGTTAGCTTAGAACGTAGGGGATTTTTAGTCAGTCTGTAGTAGTCTTCAGCTAGGCTGAGAGAGTGAAGGAGGTGTGCTGCAGGTGGCAGCCCCTCAGAGCTTAGCTCTGCTATAGAGCTACCCAGAGGAAGAGGGTGTGTGTTCTCATCCTAGATAGAGACACAGAAGAAACCTGACATAGTGGTAGAGACCGCTCCCTGGCTTGTTCCAGTGCCCCATCCCTGGAGGGATGGGGAGAAGAGACCAGCGATTTTAGAGGCAATCCCCTGGCACTGCTGAAGGAGGAAAAGCTACCTGATGATTTGTAGAGCAAGTACTGAGGTACCAAGATGTGTTTTTCTTTGCCAGAAGCCCTGAAGCACCTGCAAACCAGCTGATGAGTCTGCTCTGTTATAGAGCCCATGTGTTCACTGAGACAGTGTGTAAATTATCTGCTACTGTGGGGGCAGGGAAGGACAGCCAAGTACAGTACTTGAAGCTTGTGTATGACTTAAAAATGCTTCTAAACAGTGGGGGTCTACAGGGATGGACATAGCCACTTGAAGAACATTACAAGTCAGGACACCAGTTCATGAAGAGTAGAGTGTTAAATGGGATATACATTTTGAGATAGCATTCTGCAACCAGAGAGGTTCACAAGAAAGGTGTTGATTCCAAATGAATGGCCGGGTATGGATTTGGGAGCGAGAGATGGGAGTCCCCCCATCTGGAGTAACCAGATTTACCTCCACAGGTTCACTTTGGACACCTATAACTTTCTTCCAGGCACTTGGCCAATGTTCGCAGAAAGTACCCAGACGTGGGATTGAGGATGATGTTTTCCCTTATGGAGCTAGGAAGTGCTCCTGGGTGGTACAGAGAGCCACCAATAAATATCCATGCCATATGGAGAAATGTCTCAGTGCTGGTCGAGGTGCCACACCCGGGAATTCAAGAGAAGAGTACTAGTTCGGGTAAGAGCCCAGTGTGTTCAGAACCTGAGGGTTACAGTGTTGCAAAGATGTATTCTAGTCTCCGTTAATCTGCATTACCAGGGAGTGTAGCCCTAGTGGGGTCCAGCTATGCTTTATTATCCTGTTGTTGTTGTGAATAAAAGCCACACTCTAGAATCCCACTTCTGGTTTGGACATTTCAGTTAATTGTTTCCTGTGTCCAGATTACTTGGGTGCCCCTGTGCAGAAGTTTCAAACCTAGCCAAAATGCCAAGCAACAGTTTTCTCCCCGAACCCAGGCAGCCAGGTAGTGGGTTACAAAATGGAGGCACCGCACCACGCTAATAAAAAAATAACATCAACCCGACCCTTGGCTGGTTACACTCATAACTCATTACCACTCGTGACTTGTTTAAAATCTATACTAGTTTCACCCTTCAACCCATAGGAAACTCCACCAGTTCCTGTTGAACTACTGTAGTTCTATAAAACATCCTGTCTCCAAAGCCTTCAATTGGTTCCAACTCTTTTGCTATCTAGGTAAATAACACTCAGGACTGTGTATGTTGAGATTTGAAATCCCTCAACAGACAACTACAGAGAGCCCAACTGACATCACAGTGTCAGCGCATAGCATGATTTCAATTAATTACTACACACACACACATACTTCTGAATATTGTGAGCCAGAAAATGAGCACCTCTAACCAGTCATGCTAATAACTAAGCACAAACCTGATTGTACATGGCCAATTATTATTATTATCATGTTTTTAATTCTTTGGTAACCAGGTAAGGCCCACTAAACCCAGATCCTGTTTTTAGGGGCAACCCGAGAGCACTGGGGAGATTATGAGACTTGTTCGGGGTCACACAGTAGGCAAGTGGAGGGTGTGGGAATCAAACCCAGATCTGCCAGCTGTACCAAACTCACTTACAGTTTGTTACTCTATCCTGTAGACTTTGCTACTCTTCAGTTTATAATGTAAAAAAATTATGCAGTACCATCATAAAGCTGCAAATTCTTACTTACCTTCTGCAACAAGTGTGTGAGGATACCCATGCATAAACATAAAACACCATTGTATTGTAGCAGACATTCTGGGAACTTTTAGCACAGACACAGTGTAAAGTTCCATTGCCACTGCAGTTAGGTGGCAAAACATCAAGAAAGCCTCAAGGCTGAGTCACTGATTACAGTAGCAACCTGGTATTATTGAACTCTCTCTAGTGTTCACATGAAAGTGATGCTGTTTTATTAAGCAATTTCTAAAATAATGTACACACGGTTCATTTCTTGGTCAGAATGTGTTCTCTGCTGACTATATTGTTTACTTAACCTAAATGAAGGGAAATCAGCACTTTATTGCCTCAGGGAGACTTTGAGGCGAGAGCTTTATTTGTTACCAATAGGGAAGGGACAGTGGAGTGTCATCATCTCGCGTTATTAGCAGCGTGATCGCTGGGAGTGAGGAGAGCCATGTTTAAACATGCTGGCTGCACTGGGGGTTTACATACTTTTTATGAGCATTCAAGTAAAAAGACATCTAATTTAATATGGTGCCTAGAGGAGGGATCTATGAGGTGAAGCCCTGATCTGTGCAACGGTCGGAGCTTCACGTCTGCTGGTAGTTCTCCTTTAAAAAGGCAGTTTGTTCAGTGCTTGGTACAAGAGCCATCTCCAATAGGACAATCAACAGTGGGGCGGTTGTAGAATTTAAGAGGATAGCAGTTTTTTCAAGGGGTAGCACTGTCTCCAGGCAAATGTAAAATGCTCTTCAGGCTAGAATAGGTACTATTTGCTGACCTAGCTGGATGGAGAGTGCACTTTACTGCTTAGCTGGATCCACTAGTAGATCAACAGTTTTTTTAAGAATGTTTAAATAAAGTTGGAAAATAATCACACAATGTTTGTGCTTGGTAGGACATTTTAAATATACAGTAGTCTCCTCCCTCCCCAAGGCAAAGGAGGCAGTTTAGCCTAGTGGCTAGAGTGCAGGGCTGTGAATGTGGACACCTGTGTTAAAATCCCACAACTGCCACTTACGTGACCCTAAACATGTCTTCCTTGGATTAACCTCTTTGTCATCTCAATCTTATTTTTCTTAGAAAAAGGGGTTAGCAAAATACTCATTCCTGAATGTTTGATGGAATTCTTTTTTTTCTTACAAAGGTGTTTCTTCCTCAGTCAGTCAGCCCTGCTCACCCTCCAGCCAACTAACTCTCCCTGCCTGGGATTCACCTGTGGCATGTTCTTGTACAAACTGCCCCCATGACAGGACCAAGAGGGGGAGGTCAGTCCTCCCCACCACCCAGAGCACACATCCAGATTCCTGCAGGGAGTCCCGAGGTGATGATGCAGGCCACATCACAACCCCAGCACCATCTGCTGGCTTTTTCCATTTTTTCCCTAGACCTGGTGGCATGCAAGGAGTGCCTGTGTGTGTGTATGTGGAGGCACACACACAACACTCATCCAGCCATCTGTCCCCCAGTGTATTGCACCCACTCACTGCCTTGCCACCATGCCTCCACGTAGTGGCAGTCTAGGACTGCTGTGGCAGAGACCTCTCTCCCTGGGAGCGAAGAGCAGTCCTCGGGACCCTTAATAATCTTCTTCTTTTCTAACCAGCCCCTAGGACCCGAGTTCACTTCCAAATTCAGGTCAACAGCATGGTGCAAGGTGTGGTGTGCAGCACCTCAACCCTCAGCACCAGCCAGCCCAAGGTTGATGGTATTCTAATGTTACACATTTATGTGCCAGCATCACATTCCTAAAAAAAAAAGACCCAGTACCAACCTTTCCACACAGCTACTGTATTAATTTGCTATATTAATTTACACAATTAGAATTTTAACTTTTAAAAATTTGCCATTTTTCCTCATTTACCGAAACCATTGTCTTTCACATACCCCTCCTCCAAACCTTAAAACTCTCATGTTTTTTGTAAAATAATATCCCTAACCAAATGTATGTTGTTCTTTTTTTTTTGTCCAAGTTCCTCAGTACCGTTACTCCTGGTCTCTCCCCATGGCTGTTTCACTCACACTTAATGTCACAATTGCAATCCATTTCACACCCACCAGCATCATTTTTTTGTTTACTCCTTCCCAGGACCCCCTGGTGCGCCACTCCTTCAGGCTCCACACACTCATCCCTCTCTGCCCACCAGACTCAACCTCTGCTGCTGTCACTACCTCCGAGCTCCCGAGATCCTCCGACATCCCTCGTGGTCCAGTTTATCCTTGCCATGGGTCCCCTCCTGCCACCAGGGTGGAAGCACCTCATATGCTGGGGTGTTGGTTGGGGCAGTAGGGACCATGCACTGGGCAGTCAGGTGACATGGGGGGACGTGCAAGGGGTCATCGTCCAGCACTGCCAGGTATGGGCATTTTCCTTTTATGCTCTTCCTTCACCCACCATGTCATGGCTGCATGTTCACAGTGTACTGGGAAGGACGCACAGCAGCACATGGTCACACACACCGCCAAGTGCTCCTCTGCGCCCATACTGACACTCTGAAGCCTTAGGCTCGTTCTCGAGATATAATAAACTATCAAGAATGAGTTTGCCAGACAGCATTAAATCTGAGATAAGAGATGAATCTGGCAGTGAGGAGCTTAGGGGTTCTTGCCTGGAAAGCATTGAAAAGTTAGCTGAGAGGAGACCTTTTTTTTTTTTTTCAACAGAAACAACTGAACCATCAGGACGTAGCTCAGACTCTGATAGTTCTAATTTTAAAACTTTATCATATTAGTGTGACTTGTGGTTCAAGAAAAAAATATTTGGCATGATATTAATAGTCTGGGGGGTGGATATTCAAACTGCGCCATTCTGAGGCGCAAGCCCTTGCGCTGCACAAAATAGTTGTGCAGGGGTGTGGCCGTGGGCGATATTCAAAGGAGTTGCGCTATTGAGCAACTCCTTTGATATCACCCCAACCACAACCACTGTACGCATGGACAGAAGGAACTTGCGCCACCGCAAGTTGTCAGGTGGAGCATTCAACTTGCGGTGGGCGCATGGTGCCATTCATGTCATGAAATCCACGATATTCAAAAGGTGACATGCAAATGGGGCCATAATTCATGCAAGGCGCAAGGGGGGCCATTTGCATCTGATTAGGGCCCCATTTGCATGCCATTAGCATTTAGGTGCACCGATCCCTGAGGACTTGCGCCTGGCGCCCTGCCAGGCAGCAGCCGTCGGGGACCACCCCCTGCAGCCCGATCGCGGGCAGCAGTGTGGCTCCCCCCCTCCTCCCGTACATATCCCTGGTGGTCCAGTGGACCGAAATGCCCGATCGCGGGCGGTATGTGTGATAAATCCCACCCCCTCCGTACATATCCCTGGTGGTCCAGTGGACCGAAATGCCCGATCGCGGCGGTATGTTGATAAATCCACCCCCTCACGTACATATCCCTGGTGGTCAGTGGACGAAATGCCCGATTGCAGGCGGTATATGTAATAAACCCCGAACATAGCCCTGGTGGCTAGTGTCCCCACCCACACCACCCACGAAGCCCCCACCACCACTCCCTCCCGGCGGGCGGGCGGCAGCATCCACCCGCCTGCCACCCTCCGACTGACTGCCCTGTAGGGCTGCCGTCCATTGGTGCAGAGGAAGAGCCAATGGGTGTGCAGGCCCATACCATGACAGTCAGATTTGTGAATGAACATCATTCACAAATTTGAACTATCATGCTATGACTATCTACGCCCAGTAACTCTCCCTGACCAGGGCTATGTTCGGGGTTATTATACATACCGCCTGCGATCGGGTATTTCGGTCCACTGGACCACCAGGATATGTAATGGGAGGGGGTGGGAATTATTACATATACCGCTCGCATGATTTGGCATTTCGTCCACTGGACCATAACGATGTACGGGAGGCTGGTGAATTATTACACATACCGCCTACGATCGGGCATTTCGTCCACTGGACCACCAGGATATGTGCAGGGGCTACTGATGCCCGCGACTCGGGCTGGTGGGGAGTACTATGCCCATAATCGGGCTGCGGGGGAGCACAGGGACAGGTTGGGGCCAGCCACAGGTGGCAGCTGCTGTGTTGCACCCTGCAATACAGCAGCTCACCTGTGGGTGGCCCTCGACTAGCCTTTTTTGGCTCAAAGTCCTGCAGGCGCAGGTTGGAGTTGCTGCCAGACAACTCTGCACAGCCTGGCTGAATATCGGGCTGTGCAGTTTATGCATGGTTCCTCCCTCCAGTTCAGCATGCATTCATTTGCATTGCACTGTTGCTCAGCATGTTTTCTGTGGCGCAACTGCCTCCTGCTGAGTCCTCCGCAGAATGGAGCAGAGAAGTTTGGACTTGCGCAGGGCGCAATCGCTTAATGTGCATGGCGCAACCCTTTTGAATATCTGGCCCCGGAAGTCTATCTAAAAAAGTGAAAATGTGCCAAGAGGTTTGAGAATTGTTAAAAGACCCTCAGTGGGAACTGATAAATTGCAACATAGAACTGAATGGGAAGAAACATTACAAGAATGCTCAACCAAGCCAGATAAGACCTTAATTAAGGAAGATAAAGGTAATTAAATTGAAGTACAGAAGAAAACGAAAAAACTCTAACAAGAACTCAAAGCCTTAAAAAGTGATCCAGAATTTAACAAATGAGAAAATGAATGTAATGAGGTCCTGGAGAAAAAGGAGGCTGAGGTTACTCAGAGAAAAAAGAATAAAAGGGATAGAGATGAACGAGAGTACTTAACTGGCCAGATTTTCATCTGGGACAGAAGAGGGAGCTTGTGAAGTGGAGGAAGAACAAATAATCTAATTTATTTATTTATTTTGATTGTAGATTTAACACCTTTGAGCCAGAAGGCTCTTTTACAAAGGTTCCATGTCGAGTGGACAAGAGACAAAATTTACAAGACAGGTTGCATAACATTCAAAACAGGTTCCATAACATTCAAGGATAACAAGAGGTTGCATGCTGAATAGGTAGCGATCGAATAGGCTGTTTACAGTGTCAGCAGTATTACTATAGGATAGGGTGCATTTTGACATAGTGAGCTGGTATCAGTATAAGCCTGGGAAGGGAGTCATACAAATGTATGCTATGGGCATGGTAGGAGCAGCCTTGAGGTGACTTAGTCACAGAATGAGGAGGGGGATGTAAGGAAAGGTCAGAAGGTAGGGGCAACCACCATAGGGTTTTGTCAGAGAGGGGGGTGGAGAGAAGGGAGTGAGAGGAAGGAAGGGGAGGTAGGCGGGGGGGTGAGTTAGTTATGAAGGTGATTGGCCATGGGTATTTGCAAGCTGCAGTCACAGAGGGACATTTGGGCCAAGAGGGTTTTCAGTTCTCTTTTAAAGGGTGCAATTTTTATGTACACCCAGGTGCTTGCAGGGAGTTCATTAAACCAGGTGGGCCCACAGTAGGAGAGTGAGCACTGTGCGAGACAGGTTCTTTGAAGGGGACTTGGAGCACACCCTTAGTCGAGCTCCTAGTGACTTTTGTTGAGTTAGTGCACTGGAACAGAGTGGTGGTGGAGGAGGGGGTGATTCCAAGGAAGGCTTTTTTGCCTATTAGGCAAGCCTGATATTTAGCCCTTAGGTGTAAGGGGAGCCAACCAGTGGAGGAGTAGCGGGTGAAGATATGGGTTTGGTGATTTGCCCCCAGGACCAGGCGGCAAGTCTTGTTCATTAGTACTTTAACCCTTTTTAAGGCAGTGTCAGAGGTAGCACTGTAAATGATGAGTGCATAGTCAACGAACGACAGGATGGAGCTTCTGGTGACCAGGTTAAGAGCTTCAGGGGTCATGGCTTGCCTATGCCTATAGAGGATTCCTAGCATAATATTAGCTGTTTTGACAACATAATCAATATGGTGTACAAAGGCGAGGGTGTCTTCAATATGCACCCTGAGATATTTAAAGAAGGAGTCTTGTTCAATGCCATTCTCTTTTAGAGCAGCATATTTGCAGGACAGGCATTGGGGAAGGAGTTAATGAAGAGGCCAAAGAGAAATAGCCCTAAAATCAAGCCTTGGGGAACCCCGAGGGTTACCTTTTTGAGATCTGAGATTAGACTCCCATCCTGACACATTCTGTCCTGTGTGAAAAGTAGCTGTTTAGCCAGGAGGTGGTATCTACTGACAGTCCCAAGGTCCTCAGGTGTCTGAGCAGGATTCGTTGGTTAATGGTGTCAAAGGCTTTTGTGAGGCTGATAAATATAAACCTCACTGTTTTTCCAGAATCAAGGGCTTCATAGATGTGAGTGGTGAAGTTGATTAATGCTGTGATGGCGCTGTGGCCTGTATGAAACCTGTGCTGTTGTGGGCAGACCAGATTATACTTATTTAAGTATTCGGTGAGCTGGTCAGAGATTGCCCTTTCTAGCGCTTTAGAGAGCGGTGGTAGTATTGAGATTGGCCGGTAGTTACCCAGGTTAGTTCTGTCCCCATTTTTATACACCGGGATGACCAGGGCAGTCTTCCACCTATCTGGGAAGATTCCAGTGCTCAGGGAGATGTTGAAAAGTATTGTCAGGGGAGAGGCAAGTTCGTCCAATGCTAGTGCTAATAACTTCATGTCTAAGGAGTCACTCCCGACCCTGGTTTTGTTTAATAATAGATCTCAATCAAATGGAAGATCAGCACAAAGGCAGAAACAAAAACCCAAGCATCAAAGCAATGAGTTTCATTTGTACAGAATGTTAATATAGGCCGAAGTAATTCAATTATATAGATTACAGAGGCAGAGGAAGCAGACAGTGGAAATCAAGAGGCTGGCAACCATTTTTTTTTAGACAAAGACAAAAAACAAACAAAAAAAACCCCAAAACAAACAACAACAAAAAAATACAACCAAACAAGACAAGAAAAGTGAAAAGAGGAAGAAGGGGTAAAAAAGAGCAACACGCAATGCAACCAAAATTAAGCAGAAGAAAGCTGTAATTTGTCAGCACATGCGCTCACAGAAGATCAATTACATGCACTAAAAGAAGGTTTCAGTTTTGTTCCATCTCTTCTTGTGGACAACTTTAACGTCAAGGTGGAACTATTCAAAATATTCAAGAAGTTAAATTTAAAAAGCTTTTATTGTTCATTAAAAATTAATACTCAGCCTCAAAATATGGGCACTGAATTAACAGAAAGAGAAGAACTGACCTGTTTAACTGATGCCATAGAAGAACAAGAGCATGTAGAAAATGAGATCTTTAATACCTTCGAATTGGAAAATAAAAATGAGCATTCACAGAAGATATTTTCCTTCACTGGAGAGATCCACTAATATAAGTATTATTTCTAACAGTACTAAAATGAGTGAACTTCCTGTCACAACAAATGTGCCTACTGAGAGTGATGAAGGTGAAGATCAAATTAACTATAACAGAACACAGTTTACACCGAAATCACAATTTTGACCGACTGCTAAAGATGCTGCTATACTAACATACCAAAAAGCAGTTAAACGAGAGGGTAATGCCTTGTGTAATAACAATTTGCAATTAATAAGACGTCATTTATCTTAAAGAGAGAGGTTGATAGTGGTGAAGCTTCAGGAAATGCATGACATAATCATTCAGAACTCAGATAAAGTAGCCGGCCCGGTGGTGCTGAGGACTGAGGTGCTGGACACCACATCTTGTGCAGTGCCAGTGACCCAGGTTTGGGAACAACCTCGGGTCATCGGGGTGCCAGCAAGGGGGAGAGGGTGGAGCAGTATCGAGCCTAGTGGCTGTCCTCTCCAGGGGTGGGAGATAGCCCTCCCATAGTCCGGCCATCACCAGGTGGAGGTCCAGTGGCAGCACAGGTGAATGGTAGGCTGGGGCATTCCGTAGTGCGTGATGTGGGTGTGCCTCTTCATGTGCACACTCACGTCAGGGATGCATAGATAATAGGGGGAAACCCAGGAGAAAAACCTACAAAATGTAAACGTAAAAAAAAAAGAACTCAGACAAAGTGGGTAATGTGGTACTATTAAACAGAGGTGATTACTTAAATGAAATGCAGAGACTGTTGGGAGATAATGAAACTTACAAAAAATTGGGAACTGATCCAAACAGACAATTCTGTTTAGAACTGTACAACTTCATAGATAATGCAGCACGTTGAGGCACGATTAGTGTTAAAGAAGCAGTCTTTACAAAGAATCAGCATCCCAAAACAGCAAAATTATATTATCTCTCTAAATTACACATGCATGGTTTTCATTCAAGAATTCAACAAAAGTCTAGTGCTTTTTGATCTATGCTTAAGGTGCCCACACTTGAACATGGTGTAAGTATTGTTTATGAACTATTGTGGTATTATCTCTCTGCTGTATATTGATTTGCACTTTTATACCTGCTATCATTGTATGCTGATAGTATAATATAAGTGTAAAGCTATGCAATGTATATCTTGTAAATAAATAGTTCTTCTTTTTATTCTTTTTTGTAACCCAACTTTTGTATATATTATACGTCTCTTGTAATCTGACTCTTCCTGAATCCAGTGTAAATGCTCTGTACTTGTATTGTTGTCTTACCTGGGTCAACCCTGAAAAAGGGACTGTAATTGTCTCAGTAGTCCTACCCAGTTACCAAAATTCAAGTAAATAAATAAATAAATAAAATGCCAAGACTGAGTAAGATACTGGTGCCCGCACCTTAAGAAAGACAACAACCTGCTGGAGACAGTCCAGAGGAGGGCAACCAAGATGAGTGCAGGTCAGCAGGGTAAAATATGTGAATTGGATTTTGGGAATTAAGTATTGTTTTCAATGTTATTACGAATGCATTTTATAAAAACATAGTGCACTGGTTTAGTTTTATAGATAATGCACTGCTGATATGGGATGGCACAGATCGAGAAGCATTAGACTCTGTCAAATTCTTGAATGAAAACATCTTGAACCTTAATTTTACGTTTAAAATTCAAAAAGACTGCATCAGGTTCTCCTGAACTTAGAACAGTTCTAAGTTCAGAAGAAACCTGATGCAATCTTTTTGAACTCAACTCACAGAGTAATAATAAGGCACAAGTGGAGAATCTGTTTCAACTGAGTGAAGCTTCTTACACTAGAGGGCACAGTATAAAATTGTTAGGGGTGCAGGGTCTGGGGAAATGGGAGGAAGTTCTTTTTCACTGAGGGAGTGGTAAATAACTGGAATAAATTGTTAGAGGAGGTGGTGGGGGTGGATACAACCAAGCAGTTCAAGCATGCTTGGGACAGACATATGGGTATATTGGCAATGGGAGGAACAGGTTTGAGAGTAACCCCCCCCCAGTTGATGGATTCTGCTTGGGGGTTTTCATGGGCAGACTCAGTGGGCCAAATGGGCCTTATCTGCTGGCTACATCTATGAATCTTAAACAGAGGATACAGAAAGAAAACAGCAGGGAATGCAATACCGCATGCTTCAAGTGCACACCCTCCTAGTCTGATTACCAGCATCCCTTATGGACTGTACTTTTACATTCATTTGAGACATAAGTGGGGCACGGTAGAGAGGAGTGGGGAGGGGGGCCAGGGACAGGAGCACAAGCAGTGGACCCTGCAATACAAGCAGACTAGATAAACCAAATGACTTTCTTCTGCTGGCTTCTTTGTATGTTCATATGACTGCTCCAGAGAATCAAAATCTGAACAGCAAGCAGAGGCATATACTGACAGGCTCTTATTGTGTGGATATAAGAAACAGTCTTTAGCTGAATCTCATTTGAACGGGAAAAATCTGAACAGAGATGTCTTATTAACTCCAAAAAGAGACATAATGAAGAACTACAGAGACTGACTTTTGTTTTGGAATACAAGAACGTGGCACCAAAAGTCAAAAATATATTACTGAAACATTGGCCAATACTACAAAACTCAGAAATATCAGAGGAGTTTAGACAAGAACCCTGAATTACATATGGTTAAACAAAGAATCTTAAAGAGATTCACAAAGATTAGCTCCAGCCACTGAGTAAACAGTGACTTACTGCCACAGGAGTCTGAATATGAAAAGATTTCCCAAAGGAATGCAGCTTATAAAAGTTATGTCCTCCGTAAAACTGTAGAAACCGGGTCCCATGGACTTCCCAGTTTGTTGTCTGCTGCCCAGCTCTGCCCCCTCACTCACCAGCATGATGACGAGATGCCAGTGAGAGCATGGGGGCAATCCCCATTATATTCAATGGGTCGCAGCTTTTCGATCGATTTTTAATAACATGATGGCCACTTGCTAATGAAACATGAGGCTGGTCAACCACAAGGCCCTTGGTAGTCAACCAGTGCCCAGCTTCATAGCAAATGGCCATCATTAAAATCGATTAGCTGCTGCCCATTGAATATATGATATCCCCGCACTTTCACTGGCATCTCGTCATCATGCTAGTGAGCGTTGGGTGGAGCTAGGCAGCAGACAAAAAAAACGTGAAGTCCATGGGACCCGGTTTCTACAATTTTACAGAAGACACATCTTTTTAAACGCTGCATTCTTTTGGGAAATCTTTACATATCAGACTCCTGTGGCAGTAAGTAACTGTTTACTCAGTGGCAAGGGCAATACAGGATATACTGGTGTATCTCTTTAAAGATTTACTATCTCCAAGCCATTTTAATCTGCAAATGGCTCATAATAAAGGCATCAGTTGGCTTCTGCTAAAACTGTGGGAATTTATAGACATGGGAACTGTAATTGTAAATTTTTGGTACAAGGTAAAATCTTTGTGTGACATAGACAGCCAGCTCTGAGTGCTGTATCATTTTTTATTTCTTAAAAATAACAGAAATGTGGTATTGAATGTGTCTGCTGGAAATGCCAGTGCACTTGGAGTGACCTCTCTCACTCACACCTGGCTACAGGGCCGAGATCCAAAAACAGTGCAAGAGGCTGCTGAACTCTCGGACCACTATGCCAAGAGCAGACCTGCTCTGAGAGTGAATGGGGTGAGTGTGGCAGCATAGAAAGGGAAAAGCGCACCTTCAGGGCAGCTAAAACCCTCACTGCCTCCACACGAAACCAGTTAGCCCCAGGTTTCAATGAAAAGATTTATCTGAAATAAGAAATGCTTGTTGGCTATGTAAGGAAACTGGGCATATTGCTAGACAGTGCCCCAAAAAGGCGAGCTGTAATGCACAACAGGGTGCTAGAAAAGAAGTGGGTTGTTTGTGTGTCCCTTGGAGCATGCCAGTGAACATGAGGGAACACATGCACCCAGTCATAGTAAATGGTATACAGACGCAGGGGTTAAGGGACACAGGGGCATCCCTGACATTGGTAAAGGGGGATCTGGTACAGCCTGGTCAGCTTATACCCAGTAGATATGTACAAGGGTTTACTGGTGAAGATAAAACATTGCCACTTGCTAGTGTTCTCCTTGACTGGGGTGAAACAGGAGAACTGTGCAGCAGGTGGCTGTAGACAACACATTAGCAGTGGATGTGATCCTGGGTAACAATCTCCAGCAGGGGGTGGTATGTGCAGTTACCCGTAGCCAAGCGGCAAGGGAAAATAGTAGTTCCCTGAGCCCCCCCCCAAAAGCCATTGGGGAAGATACTGAGAGGCTGGTTCTGCAGTCTGTGTCTCCAGAGGGGAGACTGATAAAAAGAGGGTAGAAATTTCACCAGTAGCAAGTAACCACCCAGCTACAGAGGGTTACTCCGAAGAGGGAGGGGTGACCCCTTGTCAGGGGGTTGGAATTGACAGTGATCCTGACAGCCCTGACGCTAGTGCTAGGGACCCTAGTTTAGCGACTGAATGGGACTTGTCCCATGCCTTGGGAAGGTGTGAGGGGTTCGCAACTGCTCAGAGAAGTGACCCTAGTTTAGAGAAGCTGAGGACTTGGGCAGACTCGAATGGAGAACAGGGAGGTGATGGAAGGCATAGGGTTTATTGGGAAAATGGACTTATGCATATACCGGCAGTACAGACAGAGGGAGGGACACTAGGCAGGCAGCTTGTCGTTCCCCAGGGATATCGTGAGCAGTTGCTTAAGGTTGCCCATGATATTACCTTGTCTGGTCATCTGGGAATCATGCGCACAATGCAGCGGTTGGCCCAGAATTTCTACTGGCCTAACTTCACCTAGCAGGTGAAGGAGTATTGCAGGTCTTGTCACCAGTGCCAAGAAACAGGGAAGGCGGGCAAGAAAACCCAAGCCACCCTAATTCCATTGCCCGTAGTAGTGGAACCATTCCAGAGGGTGGGAATGGATATTGTGGGGCCTTTAAATACCCCCAGCTCCTCAGGGAAGAGATTCATCCTGACTGTGGTGGATTATGCCACCTGGTACCCAGAGGCAGTCGCCCTATCCTCGCTGAGGATGGACAAATTGACAGATGCCTCATTTGGGATTTTCTCCTGTGTTGGGTTTCCGCAGGAGGTAATCACCAATTGAGGGGGTTCCTTCATGTCGGATCTAATGAAATGTCTATGGAAGAAGTGTGGGGTGGTGCAGAGATGCACGACACCATATCACCCACAAGCCAATGGACTTGTGGAAAGATTCAAAGGTACCCTGAATGCAATGCTCCAGGCATTTGCTGAACAGCATGGGAGGGACTGGGAGAAATACCTTCCCCACCTGTTTTTTGCATACAGGAAGGTGCCCCAAAAGTCAACAGGATTTTCCCCCTTCGAACTCTTACATGGACGCCGGGTACGTGCACCCCTAGACTTGATCCAGGAGGACTGGGAAGGCAAGCACGCCACCCAGGGAACTCCCATTGTAGATTATGTCCTTAGGTTTAGGGAAAGGCTGAAGGAGCTTATGGGGACAGCCCAGAGCAACCTGGCAGTGCTCAACAGAAACAAAAAGTATGGTACGACCACAGAGCCAGAGCTCGCTCATACATGGTGGGTCAGGAAGTCACGGTCCTTATTCCGGTCCGGAAAGACAAGCTGCAGGCTGAGTGGGCAGGACCGTACAAAGTGGTTAGGAAGGTAAATGATGTGAACTACATTGTGGAGTTACCTGACCAAAGACAGACAGAAAGGATGTACCATGTCATCATGATGAAGCCATATGCCAATAGGGCTGACATGGTGTTTGCGGTGTGTAGTCATGGGAAGGGGAAGGACGAAGGAGACCCCCTACTGGACTTGCTGGAAGAGAGTAAACGGGAGTCCTCTGTGGAGGCAGTAAAATTGTCCCCCCAGCTGAACCCGGACCAGATCCAGAAAGTGAGGGAGGTTTTAGCAGACTTTTCCCCCCTTGTTTAGCACCACGCCTGGACTAACCCCCTTAGCAACACACGATGTGGAGACAGGGACACAGACGCTCATACGGTGGACAGCATATTGGGTGTCAGAGGCTGTCCAAAAGGACATTAGGAGGGAAGTGGAGGAGATGCTGGATTTAAGGGTAATCCAGAGATCCCACAGCCCCTGGGCCTCACCCATAGTCCTTGTGCCTAAGCCAGATGGCTCAACACATTTCTGTGTGGACTATCGTGGACTGAATTCAGTCACAAAGTCTGATGCCCACCCGATGCCCCGGATGGATGAACTCCTGGACAAGTTGGGAGGGGAGACCTACCTTACGACTATTGACCTGACCAAGGGGTATTGGCAGGTAGAACTGACAGACAGAGCTAGGGAGAGGTCAGCTTTCATCACTCCAATAGGCTTATTTGAGTTCAAAGTAATGCCTTTCGGAATAAAGAATGCTCCGGCCACTTTCCAAAGGTTGGAGAACCAGGTGTTGAATGGTGCTGAGGAGTGCGCCGTAGTGTACCTGGATGACATTACCATCTTTAGTACCAGCTGGGAGGAACACCTTTCATACCTTAGGGAAGTACTGGGCAGGATACAGAGGGCTGGGCTCACTGTCAAAGCCGAAAAGTGTCAGGTGGCCATGGGAGAGATGGCATACCTCGGACATGTGGTAGGCTGGGGACAGCTCTGTCCTAACCAAATAAAGATAGAGGTTATCCAGGCATGACCCAGACCAGAAACCCAGAAGCAGGTCAGGAGCTTTCTAAGGACAGCATGGTACTACAGAAAGTTTGTACCTAATTACAGTGCCCTGGCTGCACCCTTATCTGACCTGACAAAGAAAAGGATGCCCAAGAAAATTACCTGGGACCCAGCCTGTGAGGAAGCCTTTTCCAAACTGAAGGAAGCACTGTGCAGTGCTCCTGTTTTGACAAGTCCTGACTATAGCAAAACTTCTATAGTTCAGACGGATGCCTCAGACGTGGGTATTGGGGCAGTACTGAGTCAGACTTCCAGCCAGGGAACAGATCACCCAGTAGCATACCTGAGTCAGAAGCTGCTTCCCAGGGAGCAAGCGTACTTCACGGTGGAAAAGGAGTGTCTTGCCATAGTGTGGGCCATAAAGAAATTAGAGCCATACTTGTATGGGCAGCATTTTGTGGTGCCAACTGACCACAACCCCCTGGTTTGGCTGACGCAGATGGGGAAGAACAATGGGAGACTGCTAAGATGGAGCCTTGCTTTACAACGGTATGATCTAAAAATTGTACATAGGGCTGGAGCGAATAATAAAAACTCAGAAGGGCTGTCTAGGGTCTATGATGAGTGAACTGATTTGGGAAGCTCATCCCATGCAGGGGATGAGCCCCCAAATTCAGTCTAGGTGGGGAGGAATTGTGACATAGCCAGCTCTGAGTGCTGTATCATTTTTTATTTCTTAAAAATAACTGAAATGTGGTATTAAATGTGTCTGCTGGAAATGCCAGTGCACTTGGTGTGACCTCCCTCACACACACACACACACACACACCCAGATCTCAGTATGTGAGATGACCACACACACAGGAACTTAGATAAAAAAAATTCTAACACCTGCAAGGTCAAGATAATTGCAGGGCTAAAAGGTACCTAAAATCAGGGACATCCTTTTTAGCTAGTTCTATTATCAGTAGCCGAGTTGGCAGGAAAGAACATGTCCATTTTACAACGTTTACAGGAAAGGAAAGCAGGGTATGACATTTCTATGTGAAATTAAAAAGGCTTTGATATCTGTGGAGATCAGGAAGACCCCTTTTTCATCAAAGAGGTGTAATTTGAGAATTGATGTTATGCTGAGAAAAACAGGATCTTACTGCCTTATAAGGATCCTGTTTCCTGTTGAGATTTATTTTTAGTAATAATATCCTGATAGGGAGGAAGTACAGTGACCTCATCCAGGGGGCTGTAGAAAGCAGCTTTTAAAAACTATGATTCTGGTTTCATAGACTTTCTTCTTTACCTGACTTTGAGGCAGCAACATCAAGGCTTTAGAAGATAAGTATTTTGTGTGGATAAGAAATATAGTTGCACTTTTACACCTTTTTGTTTAATGACCTGTATGTTTTTTTGTGATAAGAGTTCTGTATATTACTGTTTACTATTTTGCCTTTTGTTTAGTAAAGATATTTTAAAAACAGAAACTGCCTGGTGTGCCTTGAAACATTTATTTGGTTTTAAGTGAAGTTAGATGGTTTTAAAGCTGACACGGTGCATGAGTTTATGGGTGTACCAAACTGGGAAACAGTTTAAGAGTTTCTCTGGGTCTTGTATAGAGTTCTAATAGAGTTCATTTTGTAATACCTGGTTAGGTGCCCGTAGGCAAAGATATCTGGCCCTCCGAAGACAGAATTATCTGAGCCTGACAATTGGATATGCTAACAAGAGGTTAACAAGTTTGAATCCCTCCAGAACTTGGGACTAAGGTGACTCGAATCCACAAAACAGACAAGAGGGCTACCTTTTTCTGTTCACTGTTCACAAGACTACGCTCAGAGGTTGGCACTTTGGGATTAGAGGGCTGACCTGCTGAGTGAATCTGTGACACTTTGAACATCCTATTTCCAAAGAATCTTACAAGATTAGACAGTTTCTGTCCTGTGTATCTACTTTTGTGATTCATACATTGGTATGTACCTGTAACAAAATCTGTGTGAGCAGAACAGCAAAGGGAGGCAAAAGAAAAAACGTCTACAGAAAATGTGTACAAGACATAAGGGTGGAAAAATAGATACACTGGTAGGCAGGCACTTTAATGAAATTCATGACAAAAATCCTGAATATTTAAAATTTACATTTTGGAACAGGTGCCAATACAAAATCAAGGTAGTGATTGAGAAAAGGAACTTTTACAAAAAGAAGTTGAATGGATTTTCCAATTGAAGAGTCTGATCTCCATAGGACTTGATGATGAACTTGCTTAAAAGTATTTCTATAGACAGGAAAATATACAGAATTCTGGTTGGACAACCATGCACAACCAGCCTGTGCAACCACCGAGAGGTTCCAATTACAAGCAGACCTCGAGAGCGAAGCTCGAGAGGCCCATTGTAATCTGAACCTTGTGGTGACAGCACAGGTTGGTTGCACATGGTTTTGACCAACCAGTATTTTTTTATAGTGCAGAGAGATAAAAAAATAAAGGTTGTTTGTCAACTGCTTAAACTATTGTGTCCCATTCTCATCCATTCTGCCATTGTCATGTCCCATTTTCAGCCATTCTTCCATTGTGAATTACAAGTGACAGCTAATACAGAGAAACAGCGTTTTTCTTTAAAAAAATATTAGGTTAATGTCCATAAAAAAGATTAATTTTGCAAACTGTTGAGAAAAAAAAGCAAACTAGTGTAACCCCCTTGTTCCCAGGGGTTACTAGAATCCCATTTAGAATCAGTGGCAGGCAGGGAAAGGCAGCTTGTGAGATGCCAGTTAAATGGATTTCACACTGTCACACTCTGTTTTCAGTCTCAGCTGAGCTGGAGTGATGATGTCACCTTAGAATTCTCATAGCAGCATAAGCCACAATGGAATGCTAGCTGCAGGGGTTAGCAGTAGAATGTTGGGAGAGAGTCAGTAGTAGTCTGTGTGGAGAGTCTGAAGAGGGAGGAGTGCTGCAGAAGGCAGCTCCTCAGACTTAGCTCTGAAAGAGAGCTACCTCAGGAGAAGGGGTAGTGTGTTCTCACCCTAGAGAAGAACACAGAAGACCAGTGAAGTAAGTGGTAGAGGCCATTTCTAGAGGGTTTTCCAGTGCCCCATCCCCAGAGGGATGGGGGGGGGGTTCCAGGATTCAAGGGCAATCCCCTGGTCCAGCCTGGAGAGTGGTGAAGCTGCCTAGATTAGTTTGTTCTGTGAGTACCTGAGATTTTTTTGTGGAAAAAGCCCTGGGGCACCTGCATTCCTGTGGTGAGTGTTTCTCTGACAAAGGGACTCTGTCACCAAGACTGTGTTTCTGTTAAAAGTGTCTGCCTACTATGGGGTCCAAGGGAGACTAGCCAAGTACAGAACTTTTAAGACTGGGTTTTGAGTAAAAGTGTCTGCCTACTGTGGGGTCCGAGGGAAACTTGCCAAGTACAGAACTTTTAGTTCATGTCTGATTTAAAAGCATATGCAAACGTGGGGGTCTAGAGTAAAGACATAGCCATATACAGAACTTTTAATTTCATGACACCTTTGAGGTGTGAGAAATAGAATGTTAAATGTGCAATACTTTTCAAGAGAGCATCTACAAGAGTGTTTCAGAGAAAGGTGTTGTAACCAGATGAATTGCCGAGTATAAATATTGGAAGCAAAAGGTGGGAGACCCCCCATCTGCAGTAACCATGTTTACCTCTCCGGGTTCAGTTTGGACACCTTTGTTTTCTCTCAGAGCATTTGGTCAGTGCCTGAAGAAAATACCCAGACATGGGATTTGGGATTTTGGATTTTCTGTGAGCCAGAGAGTGCTCAGAGGTGGTAGGGAGCCTCCAAGTATTCCTCATGATATATGAGAAAGTGTCCTAGTACTGGCCGGGGTGCCAAATCAAGGGAAAGAAGGGAAGTGTACCAGTTTGGGCCGTGTGTGCCCAGATCCATTCAGAACCTGAGGGTTCACTGTGTGTGTGCTCTGTACCTCAGTAATCTGCATCACCAGTGGAAGTAGTCCTGTGGGGGTCCATCTTTGCTTTGTTTATTCTCTGTGTTATGTGAATAAAAGCCACGCTCTAGAATCCCAACCTGGTTTGGACAGTACAGTTATTGCTTCCAGTGTCTGGATTTACTTGGGTGCCCCTGACCAGAAGTACAAACCTAGCATAATGCTGAGCAAACATTTTCTCCCAGGGACTCAGGTTGACGGCGATGCTAAATGGTCCCCCCAGGTGTGAACCAGGAAGTTGCCACACTTGGTTTTCCTGTCTAAGGATGGCAGGCTACGAAGTAGAAGTATGGGTCAATAGAACTGTTTCGAAGTGACAACCCCCACCTCTCTCAGTGGCGCATTGGTTTGAGAGGAGCAGCCCTGCTAGTTGAACAAGGGGGGGCCGGTGGGGGGAGGTTATACTAGCAAAGGTCCACATTATCGTGTTCGGCTTTCTGGTATCTGTTGGAAGCGTAATGAGGGTTTTTTTTCAGTGCTTCTTTCATTAGAGATGGTCGCATGGACATGTTTTCACCTGTGTAGTATGCTATTGTACCACAGAAGGGTACAGCCGCATTCCATGACCTTTCTTTTCCACTGAGTTCTTTTTTGTTATGTCTTTAATAAGATTTTGTAGGTATATACTGCTGAAGTTCACTAAATTAGCTGAACCCATGCTCTAGTATACAGCTGGATAGCAACATGCTGGTGCTGTACCTACATTGTCACTAACACTTAACCAACTTTTTTACCTAATGAATTTTTATAGTGTATTTAATTCACAGTGTTTTGCAATATTTATTATATAGTTTGTAGAAGGCACTTGGTGAGATGTGATGGTATTTAAATAGATATAGGTAAGATAAGATGCCAAAAATTTAAAATATTAATTAATTAGGCACTGTCTAATGACATCACATATGTTCATTGTTGATGGGTATTTAATCAGTCCTATAATGTGTGTTCATTGGTGGTTCCTTTCCAGGCCGTCCTAGAGGTCTACTCCTTCAGGCTTCACACACTTTTCCCCTCTGCCCACCAGACTCAACCACTGCTACTATCACCTACTTCCAGGTTCCTTGAGATCCTCTGACATCCCTCGTGATCCAGCTTATTCTTGCTGGGGGGGTTCCCTTGCTGCCACCAGGGAGGAAGCACCTCATACAGTAGAGTATCAGTTGGGGGGATAGGGATCATGCACTGGGCAGTCAGGAGACATGGGGAGACTTGCAGTGGGTCGTCATCCAGCTCTGCCAGGTCAAGCCATTTTCCTTTTCCTCCCTTCCCTCCGCCCCCCAATGTCATGGCTGCATGTTCACAGCATTTTGGGAAGGAAACATTGCAGTTCATGGTCACCCATGCCGCCAAATGCTCCTCTACCAGCTCACCACCTGGAGTTGCTTGAGGAGTGGTGCAGCCATACCCTCCCTCCCAGGTGGAAAGCATCTGTATAGACACTAGTCACCCTCACCACTGGTCTCTGCTCCAGCTGCCCAGGGTGTTGGTCATGAAGCAGGGTCACCAGCATGCCGAGTGGGTGCCTTACTTCGTGGTGCCATGGAGCACCAGTACATAAAAAAAAAAAATCATAGTCAACGTCCCCCAAAATCAAAAACACTGATAAAACAGAAAGCTCCCAAAAACAAAACAGTAAACTGCCAACTTTTAATTTACTGTATGCTCATTCACACACTTTTTGCTGCTTGTTCACTCACACACTATCAACCAACAGCCAACACTCAGCTCATCTCTGGGTCTGTCAGCATGGGACAGCTAAACTCCATCTTCACCCAAGTCACCAAGGTTACAGTCCAGTGAGTGCCAGTCCCCAGGAATCCTACTGCAACAGATAGTTGGTTAAGGAAGTACCTGCATATGACACAGCACCCTGTACTGTACATCCACTAGTGAAAGGACTATTTTACAATTATGTTTTTTTTAAATCTTATAAAATATTTTTTAAATGTTGTTTTTTAATTTTAATTTTTTTTTTCAGTTATTTTTTGTTGCACTACGGCCAGGTCGGGGATGTACCCCCTATCAGCTCAGGTCTCCTTGAACCCCCCCTCCACCCCAGCACTTCCCTACCAGCTGCTCATTCTGGTAGGAAAGTGACTGATCCTTGCATAGGGGATCCCCAGGAGGGAGAGACAAACATCATCCTTTTGACTCTAGCTGAGAGTTACACCGTAGGGCCCTTTCAAGGGAGGCAGCCCATGGAACCCAGTTTCATGTTGCTGCCTGTTCAGGAGGGTTTTTCCTTCAAAAATATGTTTGCATGAGACCCTGGATGTGCAGTGACATCAGAGGTATGTCACGCATGTTCTTGTTTGTGAACATGCCAACGCACAGGAGCTGTCAGATGCACTGACTCCTAGACACCACCAAGAATCGGACTGTTGCTGACCACCTCACCCAACCCACCACAGAGGAGGACAGCAGTCTTTCAGATGCTCCTCCTCCTCCTCCTCCTCCCTTGCCAACCCTTATGATGCTCCGGGTTTGTTCCTGAACCCAGGTCATTGGTACCACAAGCCATATCACCACGCTTGTGCCAGTAGGCTGACTCTTTTTATTATTTTCTTAACAATCCAACCCATTTTCTAAGTAAGCAATAAGACACTCCAAGATTGGTGGTGTTGAAGTATACCCAAGCTTCTAGGGGCTGTAAGGCCTTCCCTATGCCACTTCCACTTCGCTTTCTGCTCTAGTTGTCCCCGACTGGATTCTACCCTCACATCTTGGTATACCCAATGCTGCACTTTTCACCCTCTTGCCACCCTTCCTACATTCCTTCTCTCCCCCCACCCTCTTCCCTCTCCCTATGACTCTGGCACTTCTTATCTGTTGCCTATTTTCTCTGACAAATGCCGCTGGCTGCCTTGTTACAATGCTATCCTTGAACTGTATTAATCTGTACTCTGTTTGCAATGTCCACATTGTTGTAATGCCTGTCTTGATGTTCCCCATAATTTGTATTTCTCTGACGCGGAACCTTTGTAAAAGATCCATGGCTCAAAGGTATTTGTAATCCTAGACTTGATAAATAAATAAATTGACAAATAAAACTGGGCAGGTGGGCATGCCACAACACTACCCACCCTGTCATGTCTTATTGCTTACACTGTGCTCTTTGAATCTTCATGCATGCTTCAAAAATGGCAGCAATTTCCTGTCCCCCTCCTCTCCTGGATTGTAAAGCACTTTAGGATACAGATGGTATGAAATATACTACATTCAGTAAAACCAAACTCCACTCCTATAGTGTAATTTTCATTTTAACCCATTCTGTCCTGATGGCCATTTTGTCTCAGGTTAAGCAATGGATGGTTCAGAAATAATGAGCTGATGTCAAAACAAGACTTTCAGAATTACTGATGGATGGATGTATACATACATTACTTTTGTGGGGAAAGGAATTTTTATGTAACTTTTTACCTTTGTAATTCTGCCACAGCATTTACTAAACATATTGGATATTAGACCTTTTGCCACGTTTGCTCCCAGACAAATACTTGTTGATTCTAAGGAAGACTGCAGGACTCACAGAAGACACCACAATCTAATTATTTACAGAAGCCCTGGTGGTTGCCATATGAGCTGCTTGAATGTGTGATTAAAACATGCTGTTCACTTCCACCACTCAAGGACTCTGCAGAAAAATGTAGAAATGATGGCTAACTGATTACTGATTTTAAAATATTTGCACTGGAATAGCTTCCCTTATGCACAGCACTTTGTTTTCAAGAATGCCCTGGTAGTTAGGACAGCAGCAGGTGACACATCTGATGTATTCTATATACTTTGTTGACCACAAGTCATACAGCTAAATAAGAAAACCTGTAATGTTACGGGAGTTCATATCAGATGGTACTAGATACAGGGGGAAGGAGAGCACAAATACAATCAAACTGTTGATGACCAATCTTCTTACATATACCCCAGCTCCATCACCTCGACCAATCAGAGCTGAGGGTTAAAAAATGAAGGCTATAGTGAATGACTATGAGAAAGGGTGGAAAGGGGTTCTACTAAATGCAAGGAGCATGGCTGATACATTTGAGGAATTTCAACATCTTTTAGACTCCCAGGATATTCAGATTGCGTTAATAACAGAAACTTCGGTAGTAAAAGTAGTCAAAATTTATCCATACAGGATATGAAGACAACTTCAAACACCATTAGGGCCACAATGGCCATCTTTACAAGGTGCACCTGTTTTGATGTCAAATACAAAAATTCAACAATTAAAGACAAACAGTAAAATCTACACATTTAACAATATAAGAAATTACTTAATACAAAAGACAAACAAATTTTGTATCATATCACAAATCATCATTAAAATAAAACAAATCATCTATTACATACACAGCGAAAACATATTTCTTGCTTCATAGCTGAATTAAATTTGGCTATAGTCATATCCTGAGTTTTCAGTGTCAGTGGAAGTTCACTCCAGGTAATGGCAGCTCTATACTGAAAGGTCAAGGTTACAAATCTGTTTTTATTTTTAGGGACTATCAAATCTCTCACCTTTTTTTTACATAAATTAAACTGGTGAGTAGAACTAATAAGCCTCTCTACTAGGCCGGTGGGATAGCCAGTCTTATGGATTTTAAAAACTAAGTTTGTCCAAATTTGTTGTCTCCTAATCTCTAAAGAAGCCCCATTTAACTTTGTATACATAGAACAATGATGGGTATCAAATTTACATCTCAATACAAACCTTGCTAACCTATTGTAACGTGTCAAGCTTGTGTAACAATGTTTTATTTGCACTAGAATAAACATGACTTCCATAATCAATCAATGGTATTATTAACTGATTCGCTATGACCAGCCTGTCCTTAGTACCCAGACAATTTACTATTCTTCTAAGTGCACCTATCCTGGAATGAACTTTTTTATTAGCATGTTTAAATGTTGTTCAAAAGAAAACTTTTGGTCAACAAGCACCCCCAAGCACTTATAGACCGAAACCTGGGTCAAACAGTTACCATTTACAGTATTTATTTGTAATTTTCCATCTTGTGAACCTTTCCTAATAGTATTTGGACCAATTAACATTGTTTGGCTCTTCTTTGTATTTAGGGCCAGACCTGAGGAGGCAAACCAGGCCTGCAGTACATTAAAATCTGTCTGCAATTTTGCTTCCACCTCCCCCAAATCTACTCCCTCAGAGATCAAAACAGTATCATCAGCATAGAGTCTAATGTGGGTAGATTTTATTTGATTAGGAAGTTGATTTATATAATTGATGAATAACAAGGGTCCTAATATGGACCCCTATGGGACGTCACGAGTTACTGGGAGAAACCTAGAACCAGCTTCCTCCACCATCAGCATAACCATTTGGGATCGATTTTCTAAGTAACATCGAAACCAGTTTAGTGGTTCGGCTGCTAAGCCTATTTGTTTCAACCTCTGTAACAATATCACATGCTCTACCAAGTCTAATGCCTTTGATAAGTTGATGAACACTGCACCCACAGATCTTGACTCACCAAGCGGTGTTGCTACTAAGTCAATAAAATCCGTGAGTGCGTTGGTCATCGACATGCCCCTTCTGAAACCTGACTGAAATGTATTTAACTTATTATATTTTTCCAAATAATCCATAAGTTGACTATGAATCAACCTTTCCAACAGCTTGGAAAGAACAGATAATAAAGCAATTGGCCTATAATTTGTTTGCCCAAAATCTAAACCCCCTTTATGTATAGGCACTATTTTAGCCTGTTTCCAGGATCTAGGAAAAATTCCTTCGATCTAACTCTTGTTAAAGAGATCAGTTAAAGGTTGGGCCACCTCGTAGATGGAATCTTTCAAAAATCTTGTTTCCACGTCATCGAGACCTTTAGCCTTATTTGTTTGTAATGTATTTATTTCTTTTATCACTTCCTTCCTAGCTATTTGTTTGAACCTAAATGTTGAAGCATTGTTTTGGTCTGTTTGAATATCTTTAACTTCTAGCCCACAAGATCCCATTTTATTTGACCTACTAGGAATATCTAAGTCAGGAAGTTCAGTGAAGTATTTATTTAAAATGTTTGCAGCACTATCTGGGTTTTGCAAAACTCCTTTTTCAGTAACCTTTATACTTTTTGAGTTTACTTGTGATTTAACAAGAGATTTCATTAAGGCCCAATATTTCTTTGGATCATTTGTTCCATTAATTTTATGTTTATAATAAAGTGCTTTTGTTTTCTTTACCTTCTGAGTAATTTTATTTCGTATCCTTTTAAAGTGGTCCCAAACAGCTTGATCTAAGGTTTTGTTAGCTTTTTTCCATAGTTGCTTTTTATATATTATCATTTTTTTAACGCATCGTTCATCCATGGTAAATGACATTGTTTCTTTGTCTTCTTTTTATAGGGAGCACACGTTACAAACTTCTAAAAACATTTTTGTAAATTCCTCTATTGCCAAATCAAAAATCCTGAATAAGAGAAATCCTATACCACTTTTGTTGTGACATATGAAATTGAAAAAGTTGTTGTTATATTTTTTATAACATCTCCTTACTGAGAAGTTCGCTCTTGAAGGATGAACTTTAAATTGTTTAATGGTGATGGAACAAGATACGACATTATGATCTCCCATATTTGGGGGACAAACCTTTGTTTCTAAAACTGCAATGTCAGTGGACAAAAAGATAAGATCTAATATATTTCCAGGGCTATCTATTTTACCTTTCCTGGTCAGGGTAGTGACTATTTGAATCAGAATTAAAATCTGAAATGATACCTTTAACTTCTGACCTCTCCTTTCCCCACAAGCAGCATTAAAATCACTCATTAATACTGTATTTTTATCTTTAACATGAAACCCTATGGTGTCAGCCAACTTCTCGAAATGGCTTGGTTTAACCTTGATGGGAGAAAGACAATTTATGGGATAAGAACATCAAAGGGTATAACATATTCTCTAAATCCAGAGATGTTGCTAGCCTTGCTTGTAGAGCAGAAAGCAGCTAACTAAAAGAAAATACAAAAAGAAGCTACATTTCCTTATTAATTTAACACTTATATCTCAGCAGGAGTCAGTGTCTGTTGAGATTAAGTAGACAGATACTTTATTAGAAGTAGAAGGGGTCTTATTTAGGGTTAAAAAGAAAGAAAAGAAAGAAAGTCAGTGTGTGTTCTGTGCTGGGAAGGGTACTGTATCAGCTGACTTTGCTAAACCAGTAGGAGGTGAGAGAGCTTAATTGGGGGTGTGGCTTAGACACTATAAAAGCAGGTGACTCAAATTACAACTTCCTGTTGCTAGCCTTTTTTCTTACAAATTGACCTCCATCCCACCCACCCTAAGCCAGTTCTACTTTTATAGCCACTGGATTTGACTGTCAACAGGAACTTCCTGTTTGGCAGTAGGAAGGGAAGGATCATAGAGAAACATTGGTTTTGTCAACCCTAAAGGAAAAAAGTAGCTCACTCTCCCCCCCTAGCTGCTGGTGGTCTGACATTGAGCAAGGAAGAAGGAGGCTACTGAAGAAGATAGGAAGTTGCTGTCCCAGAACAGGAAGAGTGAGAGTTGTAAGGAGAGGAGAAAGTAAGAATACAGAGAAACAGTAGAGGGGGACACAAAATAAGACATGATAGGAGTGGTGCAGTGCAATGGCTGTGGGGCGGCAGTGTTCTGGGAGACATTCTGGAGGCTGTGATGCTGCCCTATTTGCAGGCACCTCTCTGGTCTGAGAGAGGAGGTTGCCTGTCTCCAGGCTGACCTGGCTAGGATTCGTGAAACCTTCCCCCACCCAGGGACCACCAGGGCCAATGTCACTACCTCAGAGGTTGCCAAGAAAGAGGAGAGGCTGGACCAGGGTGGGCTCAGGGAAGGAGAGGGTGGTGGAACAGAGTTGCATCCCTGCAGCTGTACCTCTCCACAATTCATTCACTCTTCTGGAGGATAGTGGTTCCTCTATGGAGGCACCTGTAGTGGAAACCAAGGAGGATGCTGGGAACCTTCACAAAGGAGACCCACAGGATGGTGGCATGGGACACCACAGGGGAAGGAAACAACTCCTGGTGGGGGACTCAATCATTGGGGAGGAAGGGGAGAGGGAGGTAAGGTGCCTTCCTGGTGCCATGGCTTGGAGGGACAGGAAGCGAATACTCCGGATCATGGGAGGAGCTGCACGAGGGAGGGAGCTGGATGTCATTGTCCACCTAGGGACAAATGACCTGGCTAGGAATGGGATCACAGCAGTGCAAGAGGAGTTTGTAGAGTTGGGGAGGGGCCTTAAACAAGTAGCGCATACGGTAACCTTCTCGGAGGTGCTGCCTGTCTATGGCAAGGGTGATGCTAGGGCACTCCTCTCCAAGGAATTCAATGAGTGGTTGAAAAACTGGTGTGGAGCTCAGGGTTTTGGCTTCATTGGGGACTGGGGAGCCACCTGGAGGGATGCAGACCTATACTGGTGCGATGGTCTGCATCTGTCCGGGGGGGGAACCAGGATCCTAGGTGAGAGGTTTAAATGCTTCATTGGCAAGCATTTAAAATAGCCAAGGGGGGGAGGCACTGAAAAGGAGCAGGGAAATCCCAGCCTCCCCCCACAAAACATGATAATTAGTGAGGTAAACACCAAGGTAAAGAAGTTATTAGGGATCAGAACAGAGGTAAAAGTAAAAAAAGACAAAGGCAGTAAGGACAGGAATGGGGCTAAAAGGGGTAAGGCTATCAAAAAGTGGAGGGTGATGAGTACCAATGCCTGTAGTCTGTGTAACAAGCTCCCTGAACTAGTGGCCTTGATGGAAGAGGGTTGCCTGGATATTGTGGCAGTCACAGAAACATGGTACACAGAGAACCATGACTGGGATGTCAACATACCAGGATACACAATCTACAGGAGGGACAGGGAGGGTAAAGAGGAGGAGGAGGAGTAGCTCTCTATGTAAAGGAAGGGATCAAAGCAACAGAACTAAAGAGTAAACAGGGAGCAGATGAGGCACTCTGGGTCACCCTGGAGACAGGAAATGGTACCACAGTCCTCATGGGGGTTGTATACAGACCCCCATCTCAGTTGTAGGGAATGGACAAGGAAATGATAGAAGGCTTCCTTAGAATGGCAGAAAACGGGGAGATATTGTGGATGGGGGACCTGAATATGCCAGATGTTAATGGGAACACCTTTGCTGCAGGCACATCCAAGAGCAGGGTCATTCTTGATGCTCTACAGGGGGCATGCCTCAGACAGCTAGTATTGGAACCCACTCGGGAGGGAGCAATCTTAGACCTGGTACTCTCAAATGGGGACGGAGAAAGAATCTCAGATTTAGAAGTGGGTAGCCATCTGGGAACAAGCGACCACCAAACAGTGTGGTTCACAATAAACACAGCCATACAATCAAGCCATACAAAAGCAAGAGTATTGGACTTTAGGAGGGCCGACTTTGGGGAAAATGAGAGAGTGCCTCAGAAAAGCACTAGCAAACAGGCAAGAAGGAGGGGTGGAGGAACAATGGGGAGTAATCAAAACAGCCATCACAGAGGCAACAAGCCTTTTGTAAAGCAAATCAACAAAACACAATGAAGGAAAAAACCGCTATGGTTCTCAAAAGAGGTGGCAGGGAAGGTTAAGGAGAAAAGGATAGCATTCAGGAAATATAAGGAAACACAGAAGGAGCAAGACAGAGAACTTTATCAGTTAAAGCAGAAAGAGGCTGGGAAGGCAGTCAGACTAGCAAAGGCCCAAACCGAGGAAAGGATAGACAATTCTGTTAAGAAGGGGGATAAGACCTTTTATAGGTACATTAGGGAGGAAAGAAAGACCAAAGGAGGGATACTGAGTCTTAATAAAGGGGAAGGAATGTGGGTAGAGGGTGACAGTGAAAAAGCAGGGATGCTGAATGATTATTTCTGCTCAGTATTCACTAAGGAAGAGGAGGGGGAGGTACCTAAACCAAACAAGAGAAACACTCTGAAGACGGGGGGTCGATACCAGTCCATTTACAGAAGAAAGGGTTCTGAAAGAACTAATAAAATTGAAGGTGGACAAAGCAATGGGGCCTGATGGGATTCACCCAAGAATTCTAAAAGAACTAAGGGTAGAACTAGTGACACCGCTGACTGCTCTTTTTAACAAATCATGGGAGGATGGGGTGGTACCTGAGGACTGAAGGAGGGCAAATGTGATTCCTCATCACAAAAGTGGGAGCAGGACAGAGGCAGGAAACTACAGACCAGTTAGTTTGACCTCAGTGGTAGGGAAAATGATGGAATCACTTCTGAAGGAAAGAATTGTTGAGTACCTAGAGGCCAGTGGGGCACATGACCCGAGGCAGCATGGATTCATGATGGGAAGGTCGTGTCAGATTAATCTAATAGATTTCTTTTACTAGGTGACCAAAGTAGTAGACCAGGGAGGGGTTGTGGACATGGCCTACCTAGATTTTAGCAAGGCATTTGATACAGTCCCACACAAAAGATTAATGCACAAGTTAGCCAGCCTTGGAGTGGGTCCCAAGGTGGTAGCCTGGATAAAAAATTGGCTAGACAACAGGACGCAAAGGGTAGTAGTAAATGGAGTACACAGTGAAGAAAGGAGGGTTACTAGTGGGGTACCACAGGGTTCAGTACTGGGACCGGTCCTTTTTAATGTCTTTATAAGTGACATTGTAGAGGAACTGGAAGGAAATGTCTCTTTGCAGATGATACAAAGATCTGCAACAGGGTTGATACACAAGATGGAGTGGAAAGGATGAGAAGGGACTTGGCAATGTTGGAGGAATGGTCAAATGTATGGCAGTTCAGATTCAATGCAAAGAAGTGCAAGGTGATGCACATGGGAAACAAAAACCCAGGGGAAGAGTACACAATGGGGGGTGAGATACTGACAACAGTAAAAATGGAAAGGGACCTGGGGGTAATTATATCAGATGACCTAAAGGTGGGCAAGCAATGTGAGAAGGCAGTAAGGAAGGCTGGGGGGATACTGGGATGCATAGGAAGAGGCATCAATAGTAGAAAACAGGAAGTTGCTATCCCTCTTTACAGACAGTTGGTAAGACTCCATCTGGAGTACTGTGTGCAGTTCTGGAGACCCGATCTCTGCAAAGACATAGACAGAGTTAAGGCTGTCCAGAAGAGGGCAACCAAAATGGTGCAGGGTCTGCACCAGAAGACATACAAAGAAAGACTAAAGGAGCTTAATATGTATACCCTTGAGGAAAGAAGGGAGAGAGGGGACATAATAGAAACTTTCAAGTACCTCAAGGGAATCAACAAAGTCCAAGAGGGTAGCATCTTTCAGAAAAAGAGATGTGCAAGAACAAGGGGCACAATTTGAAGATAGAGGGGGGATGGCTCAGAGGTAATGTGAGGAAGTATTTTTTCACAGAGAGGGTTGTGGATGCATGGAACAGCCTCCCTGAGGAGGTCATGGAGTCAAGAACAGTGGGGGAATTCAAGAATGCATGGGACAGACATAAGGCAGTCCTAGTGGGGGGTAGGAAGAAGTAAGCTGTTGGTTAACTAGGATATGCAGCTTATCTGTTAGGTAGGAAAATGAGCAGACTAAGTGGGCCAAGCGGTCCTTATCTACCGTCAAATTCTATGTTTCTATAAGACAGATGGATGGATTGCCATATACATAGATGAGTTAATAAAATGTGAAGAGATTTTAGTGGAACAGGCTAACTTGAAAGTGTTATGGGTGAAATTACTACCTCAGGCAGCAACTAAAATTAAACTAGGTTTACTTTATAGGCCCTTCTCAATTTCACCTGAAGATGACATACTGTTATTAAACCATATAACAAATTTAGATCCAGCAGAAAGAAATATACTGATGGGAGACTTTAATCTGGTTGGAATAGATTGGCAGGAGTTAAAAGGTACCACAAAAATGGAAAAAAGCTATCTAGAAGTTTTTGAACAGATTGGATTGGATTGGAACAAAAGGTGCTGGAAGAAACTAGAGGAAAAAATACCCTAGATATTATACTAACAAATATGGGGGACACAGTAGGGGAGGTAGTGGTGGATAGTCCACTTGGGAATAGTGATCATCAAACTGTAGTCTTCAGAATAAGACAGGAGCAGAGTATTGCAAAAAAAAGGTACAACACGCAAACTTAACTTTGGCAGGGCTGATTTTACATCTATTAAAGCCAACATGCTTAAACGGGAGTGGAAAACTGACTTTGAAAACAAACCAGTTGATGAAATGTGGGAGCTTGTGATAGAAAAAATAAGGAAAGAGGCATATAATTATATACCAAGTAAAACGAAGTACAGAAACAATAAAAGTACCCCAGGGTGGTTTAATTCTGATATAAAGAGACTGATAAGGAAAAAGAATAAAATATATAAAGTAATCAAAGGCAATCAAGAAGGCAAGTTAGTCTACAGAGACGTGGTTAAAAACATTAAAAATGAAATAAAAAAGGCAAAGTCATGTTATGAGATATTGTTGGCCTCTAAAGTAAGAGACTATTACAAATACTTTTATACATGTATCAATAACAAAAAAAGGTCAGAATAACATAGGTCCTTATATAAACAAAGAGGGAAACACAGCCAACAGCAAGGAAATGGCAGATATTCAAAATGCTTATTTCTGCTCAGTTTTCAATACAAACGTTGCAGATAATAAAAGGGGCAACATCAAATCGATTCCTGAGCAAATAGAAATAAACCAAAAGGGGGTACTTGACAGACTACAGAAAGTAAACATAAATAAATCACCAGGGCCAGATAATATACATCCCAGGGTAATCAAAGAGCTTTCAGAGTATATAGCCCCACCGCTTACTTATATATTTCAGAAATCATTGGCTCGAGGGGAGGTAGTACAGGGGTGGAGAGAAGCTACAGTTCTGCCCTTATTGAAAAAAGACCCCAAAACTAAGCCTGAAAATTTTAGACCAGTGAGTTTAACATCAGTGATGGGTAAAATTCTGGAGGGCATATTAAAGGATCACATATTAACACACCTGGAAACACACAACCTAACAGACCCGGTACAGCATGGAGTCACAAAAAACAGGTCATGTCAAACAAACATGCTGTTTTTTTTTATGAAAAAGCAAGTAAAGCCTTGGATGAAGGAAACACGGTTGATACAGTATTTTTGAATTTCTCCACAGCTTTCGATAAATTCCCCCATAATGAACTTTTAAACACTCTAAGAGAAATACAATTAGACACAAACATAATGAACTGGATTGAGGCATGGCTGGGAGACAGAAGGCAGACAGTGATAATAAATGGGGTGTTATCAGACTGGGCACAGGTAACGAGTGGGGTCCCCCCCGGGCTCAATACTTTGACCCTGTCTCTTTAATATGTATGTAACATGCTTTAAAAATGATCTCCCTGATATGTGGTTAACAAAGTTTGCAGATGATTGCAGGATTGGGGCTATTGTAAACAACAAACATCATGGTAATAATTTGCAAAAGGCATTGGGAAATATTTACAGCTGGACAATCAAATACAAATTGGAGCTCAATGTGGGAAAATGTACAGTCATGCATATGGGAAAGCATAATATTAAACTAAGCTATAATATGGGTAAACATAACTTATCAGAAACAACAGAGGAAAGAGGTTTGGGGGTCAGGATTAGTAATGATGTGCAATTTAGCTCACACTGTAATATCATAGTAAGAAAAGCTAACCAAACCCTAAACTGTATCCTGAGAAACAGAGGGAGCAGAGACAGCAAGGTGTCGATTCCACTGTATCAGTCTCTGGTTAGACCACAACTAGAGTGTTGCGCACAGATATGGTCACCATACAAAAAAGGGGACATACAAAAATTAGAAAGCATACAGAGAAAGGCCACAAGATCAATATCTGAACTAAATGAGGCCACATATACAGAGAGATTAAACAGATTGAGCCTTTATACCCTGCACTACAGAAGAATTGGGGAACATGTGTATGCTGTACAGAGCCTTACATGATAAATCATTATGGGAAGATCTTGGGCTAAACTTAAAATACTACATGTATGAGCATAGAAGGCATCCGCTCCAACTAGCTATGGGGAAATGGAAACTATTAAAGAGAAAACACTGGTTTAGTCAGAGAATGGTACCCTTGTGGAACAGCCTCCCAATAGAGGTGGTGTCGAGTGAGACAATGGATACGTTTAAAATGAGGTTGGATAGTTACTATCCAAACAAATATGCACCGATTTAACCTGAAGTGGCAAGCAAAAAAAGGACAAAAGTCTATACAGTTTGTATAAACCTATGTAACCTCCACTGGAACTTACAGCCAGCAGTCTTCCCCCAGGGCATGCCCCTCCGGGGGTTGGTGGGGTTGCCCAACTCCTGTCGTGGTCTGGATTCAGTTTGGGCTAGAGTGCCCAGCTAGTCGGGTGTGGGGCCTGGGAGTGCTCAGCGCCACCATCCTGCCAGTTTTCCAGTTTTCTAGTGCCTTGGGACATATGGTACATAATGACATCAGGACACACACCCCACACTCCCGTACAATGTACACTGACGTCTGTCACATTCCCCTTAATGTTCAGGCCCAGGCCGCTTTCCCCTAGCCTCCACCAGCTGCAAAGTACCAGGCTCTGCCCACCTCCCCCCCCCCAGAGAAGGAAAGCAGTTCTATGGACACTCAGACCTCTTCCCCTCCAGTCAGCCCTCCAATGTAATGTCCCAAGTTTGCTTCTGAACCTGAGTTGTCGACGTTGCAAGTGGTAGTTCTACCACCGTGCCAGCAGACTGGCCACAGTGACTGATCTTGTAATTGTTAAGTCTTCCTTAATTTCAGGCTGGCACTGATTTAATTAACAACTCCACTGTGATACTGGTTATACTAACTCTGTATACCCTACTCTATATAGCTAAACAATGAACTCTCTCCCAATATGCATTCATAGTCTACTCTCCCACAGGGTATTCAAAGGAGTACAGAGAAACTACTGAATGGGCTTGTCTGCTTGCTCTTGCACATCACAGTATTTAGCTACACATCTTGCACCTGTACACCTTGCTTAGCCTCATTGGTGTATTCCAGGCCTGGGCCATATACTCGTACATTTGTGCATTTTGTACATCTGTGTTCAGCCTAGTAATGTCTCCCATCATTGGGATGGAAACTTTATTCTTGTATACATTATTGTATTATATATACTCTATATTATTCCGCTCTGATGGGAACTTTATTGTACGTATGTTTTATATATTATATATTCTTTGCAAAAATATTCTGTTAATGCACCAGTTAGGGTAACTTAATGCCACAAAAGTAGGGAAATGTGGTGCTAGGGTTTCCAACCCTGACTCACCACCACATCTCCAAGCAGCAAAAGTAAAAAAAAAACATCAGGGTTTTGCATCTCAGGAGTCCTGGTGAATCAGTGGTGGGGTCTTCCTTGAGGTCTTAACACTAATACTAACCTTTCCCTCCAGTCTGTAGCCTCCAGTCTGAAGCACAAGGTACAGCTCCAAGCCAGTGCCTCATTCCGATACACTGTTCAAAGGTAGAGAAGTTTGTCTTGCCACGTGTTGTTGTACCTTTCTTCACACAGGGCCTAAAGGAGATCATGTGTGATGTTGTTTGCTCAGGGAAAGAGGTGGGCATTAGGGTTGAGAACCCCAAGGAAGACCCCAACACTCATCTTCTAATGGGAGATTTATTTCACTTCTGTCACTGTATTCTACTCTCTAGTGTTTTGCTCTGTTGACTGTAATGTGTCTTGTTCTCATGGAAGCTTCATTATGTATCTGTTACTGTATTACACTCTGTATTGTTTTGCTCTGTAGAGTGCAATGTGTTTTACTCTGATGGGAGGTTTATTTTGTTTCTATTACTGTATTATACTCAGTATTATTTCGCTCTTTAGACTATGTTTTGTTCTGATGGGAGCTTTATTGTGTATATATTACTGTATTGTACTCTGTATTGTTTTGTTCTGTAGACTGTAATGTGTTTTGCTCTAATGAGAGATTTATTTTGTATCTATTACTACATTATACTCTGTAATGTTTTGATCTCTGTAGATTGTAATACGTTTGATCCTGTTTATACTGCTTGCCTGGTACCCAGGCTCCTATTGTCACTTCACTTGTAATTATTTCATGACCCCTGTGACTCTCCCGGGTCATACCTGTAAATAGGTATTCACTTGCTTAGTGTACTCTACCCGGTAAACAAAAACAAATAAAATAAAAATAACTAAACAAATTAATTAATCAATTCCTGAGTTTTCCTGCCACCACTTCATGGGTTCCCAATATTACTGTACAAGTCCTTTTTATTTATTTTGAAGAAGATGTTACATATGTTTGTGGCACCGAGTATGTTCTTTTATTTTCTCATTTATTAAAAGCTCCAGGACAGGCACCTGTTAGTCTAGGTGTTTAACTAGGGAAGCCAAGCTGGATGTGTTAGAGGTTCAGCAGGTTCAACACTTGCCTCTGAGGCTGGAAGATCGGAAAGTTTTGGGTTCCAGCACTACACCCGGAAGTTGGGGTAAAGCTCAATACTGACACTGTAGTGCAGCACGAGGGGCTGCTGCACTCCTGTGATGTCATCTCTTAGATGAAATGTTAAGCTGAGGTTCCATCTGCCTGTTCTGGTGGTTGTTCAGGTGAACATGTGAATATTAAGGTCAAATCCCACAGCACTTCTTAAAAAGAGTACGGGGATTTTATTAGGAAAAAGTATACAACCTTCACAACACACATATCACAGAAACCAAATCCAAACAAAAGAGGAAAAAGAAAAAGAGAATGCCACTACTGGAAACCACTGACTCTACTACCCACAAGAAATTAAATAAGCAAAAGAAAAAAGACATCCTAGGGACATACCTCTCAACCTCCTGCCTCCTGAATCAGGGACAAGGCTTAAAAAATCAGGGACAAAGACCCAAAATCAGGGACACATCTTAAAAATTGGTACTATTCACTCAGAATGTTGATAGAATAAGGGAATTATTGTTAAGATGCATTTTCTGAAGAAGAACAAGTCTGTAACTTTAATGTTTGACATTATTTTGTGATTTTAATCACCACTGTTCTGTCACAAAAAACATAAATTTAACGCAGGACAGAGGAAAATTTTTAGGCAAAATCAGGGACGTCCCTGAAAATCAGGGACAGTTGAGAGGTATGCCTAGGGATGCCATGGCATATTCCACCACCAGTCTGCTAGAACAGGAGCCAAAACCTTCTGTGTTTCCTTAGTGTAAATAAGGGTCAATTCCCAATTTTCCTGCTGAAAAATACCAGTTACATGAATATACTTTTGTTGCAAAGTAAACTGGCAGAGAACCTGCCAAATCACCCATTTCAGTACAGCCAGAATAAGGTGGAGAATGCCAGCATGAAAACTTGACCAGGCCCCAGAAACAGTACCATAAATCAAGAGATCATATGACATGCCAGACAAAGCCCATTGTTTAGCAAGTTCATGCCAAAAGTCCTGAATGTATGGGCAAGCAAAAAAACAAGTGGTCCATTGTTTCAAACTGCTGGTAGCACTGCTCCCTTAAACAGTATCAATCTTGAATAGCCTTATGAAAATGGTTATTGCGTACATAACATAGAAACATAGACTTTGATGGCAGATAAGGACCGCTTGGCCCATCTAGTCTGCCCATTTCCCTACCTACAGGATAGGCCGCAGATCCTAGTTAACCAACAGCCTATTTCTTCCTACCTCCCACAAGAATTGCCTTATGTCTGTCCCATGCATTCTCGAATTCTCCCACAGTTTTAGACCCCACAACCTCCTCAGGAAGGCTGTTCCATGCATCCACTACCCTCTCTGTGAAATAATACTTCCTCACATTGCCCCTGAACCGCCTCCTTCTATCTTTAAATTGTGTCCCCTTGTTCTTGCAAGTCTCTTTTTCTGAAAGATGCTACCCTCTTGGACTTTGTTGATTCCACTGAGGTACTTAAAAGTTTCTATCATGTCCCCCCTCTCCCTTCTTTCCTCAAGGGTATACATATTAAGCTCCTTTAGTCTTTCCTCATATGGCTTCTCTTGCAGACCCTGCATCATTTTAGTTGCCCTCCTCTGGACTACCTCTATCCTGTCTATGTCCTTGCGGAGATGGGGTCTCCAGAACTGGACACAGTACTCCAGATGGGGTCTCACCAACTGTCTGTACAGAGGGATAACAACTTCCTGTTTTCTGCTGCTGATGCCTCTCCCTATACATCCCAGTATACCCCCAGCCCTCCCTACTGCCTTCTCACATTGCTTGCTAACCTTAAGGTCATCTGATATGATTACCCCCAGGTCCCTTTCCTTTTTTGTTGTTATTACCTCCCACCCATTGTGTATTCTTCCCCTGGGTTCTTGTTTCCCAGGTGCATTATTTTGCACTTCTTTGCATTGAATCCTAGCTGCCATACTTCTGACCATTCCTCCAACCTTGCCAAGTCCCTTCTCATCCTTTCCATGCCTCCTTGTGTATCAACCCTGTTGCAGATCTTTGTGTCATCTGCAAAGGCATCCTCCCTTCCAGTCCCTCTGCAATGTCACTGATGAAGACATTAAAAGGACTGGACCCAATACTGAACCTCAGCTGTCCACTAGTAACCCCTCTTTCTACAGAGTGGACTCCATTTACAATTACCTTCTGTGTCCTGTTGTGCAGCCAATGTTTTACCCAGGCTACCACCCTGGGACCCACTCCCCAGGCTGGTTAATTTAACTATTAATCTTTGTGTGGGACTGTGTCAAATGCCTTGCTAAAAGTCTAGGTGAGCCAACCATCACAACCCCTCCCTGGTCTACTACTTTGGTCACCCA
Organism: Neoceratodus forsteri; assembly: GCA_016271365.2. NCBI lineage: Eukaryota > Metazoa > Chordata > Ceratodontiformes > Ceratodontidae > Neoceratodus > Neoceratodus forsteri. Next base: position 675,668,307 of record CM057450.1, on the reverse strand, counting down.
GTCAAAGAAATCTATTAGATTCGTCTGACATGACCTTCCCACTGTGAACCCATGCTGCCTTGGGTCCTGTGCTCCACTGGCCTCTAGGTACTCAACTATTCTTTCCTTCAGAAGAGACTCTATCACCTTCCCTACCACAGAGGTCAGACTGATAGGTCTGTAGTTTCCTGCCTTTGTCTTGGTCCCACTTTTGTGAAGGGGAATCACATCCGCCTTCCTCCAGTCCTCGGGTACCACACCATCCTCCCATGATTTATTAAAAAGAGTAGCCAGTGGTTTCACTAGTTCCTCCCTTAATTCTTTTAGAATTCTGGGGTGAATTCCATTAGGACCCATTGCTTTGTCCACCTTCAGTTTTAGGAGTTCTTGCAGAACCCTTTCTTCTGTGAAAGGACTGGGATCGACCCCCCTATCAAGAGTGCTTCTGTTAATTGGATTAGGCACTTCCCCCTCCTCTTTTGTGAATACTGAGCAGAAATATTCATTCAGTATCCCTGCTTTTTCACTGTCCCCCTCTGCCCACCCACCGTTCATTCTATTCAGCCTCATTATCCCTTCCTTTGTCTTTCTACGCTTGCTGATGTACCTATAAAAGGTTTTATCCCCCTTCCTAACTGAGTTGACTATCTTTTCCTCAGTTTGGGCCTTTGCTATTCTGACTTCCCTCTCTGCTTCCTTCTGCCTTAACTGGTACAGCTCTCTGTCCTGCTCCTTCTGTGTTTCCTTATACTTCCGAATGCTATCTTTTCTTCCTGCTTTCACAGCCACCTCTTTTGAGAACCATAGTGGCTTTTTCTTTCATTTTGATTTGTTTATTTGCTTCACACAAAGGCTTGTTGCCTCTGTGATGGCAGTTTTGATGATTCCCATTGTTGCTCCACACCTCCTTCTAGCCTGTTTGCTAGTGCTTTTCTGAGGCACTCTCCCATCTTGCCAAAGTCAGCCCTCCTAAAGTCCAGTACCCTCACTTTTGTATGGCTTGACTCTGTAGCTGAGTTTAACGTGAACCACACTGTTTGATGGTCACTTGTCCCCAGATGGCAACCCACTTCTAGATCTGAGATCCTCTCACTGCCCCCCGTTTGAGAGTATGAGGTCTAAGATTGCTCCCTCACGAATGGGTTCCGAAACTAGCTGTCTAAGGCCTGCCACCTGTAGGGCATCAAGAATGGCCCTGCTCTTGGATGTGGCTGCAGCAAATGGGCTCCAGTTAAAATCTGGCATATTCAGGTCTCCCATCAACAGTATCTCCCCTTTCTCTGCCATTCTAAGAATGCCTTCTATCATATCCTTGTCCATTCCCTCCCCCTGACATGGGGGTCTGTACACAACCCCTGTGCGGATTGTGGTGCTCTTTCCAGTCTCCAAGGTGACCAACAGTGCCTCCTCTCCTCCCTGCTTACTCTTTTGTTCAGTTGCTTTTATCCCTTCCTTTACATAGAGAGCTACTCCTCCCCCTCTTCTCCCCTGCCTGTCTCTCCTGTAGGTTATGTACCCTGGTATGTTGACATCCCAGTCATGGTTCTCTGTGTACTATGTTTCTGTGATTGCTACGATATCCAGGCATCCCTCTTCCATCAAGGCCACCAGCTCAGGGAGCTTGTTGCCCAGACTACGGGCACTGGTACTCATTACTCTCCATTTCCTGATGGCCTTACTCCCTTTTGCCCCATCCCTGTCCTTCTTGCCTTTGTCACTTTCTCCATTTACCCCTGCCCTTCTCCCTATCGACACCTCTATGTTGGTGTTTGCTGCACTTACTACCATGATTATTTGGGGGCTAGGATTTCCCTGCTCCTTTCCAGTGCCTCCCCTTGGCTGGTTTAAAAGCTTGCCAATGAAGCATTTAAACCTATCACCTAGGTTCCTGGTTCCCTCCCGGACAGATGCAGCCCATCATGCCAGTATAGGCTTGCATCACTCCAAGTGGACCCCAGTCCCCAATGAAGCCAAATCCTGAGCTCCACACCAGTTTTTCAACCACTGATTGAATCCCATGATGCGGAACACCTAGCCTCTCCTATGCCATAGATGGGCAGCACCTCCGAGAAGGTTACCGGTGTGCTACTTGACTAAGGCCCTCCCCAATTCCACAAACTCTTCCTGCACTTCTCTAATCCCTTTCTTAGCCAGGTCATTTGTCCCTAGGTGGACAATGACATCCAACTCCCTCCCCTGTGCAGCTGCTCCGGCAATCCTGAGGATTCGCTCCCTGTCCCTTCAAGCCATGGCACCAGGCAGGCACCTTACCTCCCTCTCCCCTTCCTTCCCCAGTTCTACCTTCCTAACAATGGAGTCCCCCACCAGGAGTTGTTTCCTCCCCTGCAGGGTCCCCTGCCACCCTCCTGTGGGTCTCTTTGTGGAGGTTCCCAGCATCCTCCTTGGTCTCCACTGTGGGTGCCTCCCACAGAGGAACCACACTTTGCCAGAATGGCACAGGAATTGTGGAGAGGCACAACTGGAGGGATGCACTCGTTCCACCACCCTCCCTGAGCCCACTGTGGTCCAACCGCCTCCTTTCTTGGCAACCTCTGAGGCAACGGCAGTGGCACTGGTGGTCCCGGATGGAAGAAGAGGTCCCACAAATCCTGGCCAACTCAGCCTGGAGATGAGCAACCTCCTCCTCAGCCCAGAGAGGTACCTGCAGATGGGACAACACCGCATCCTCCAGAACATCTCCGGAAGACTGCTGCTCACAGCCACTGCACTGCACCACTTCAATCATGTCTTATTTCTGGCCCCTTAACTGTTTGCAATCCTTACTCTTTCCTCTGTTTTTTTTCTCTCTCTCCTTACTTTCTGCCTGTGTGCCCTTTAAGCTCCTGATTGTCCTGTTCTGAGACAAGAAGAATATCCTATATTTCTCAGTAGACCACTTACTTGGTCAGAGGCAGACCTCCAGCAGCTAGAGGGGAACGGAGAGCTACTCTTGCCCTTCTAGGATGGTGGGTCTTTGGTGGTTCTGTGATCACTCACTTCCTGCTCCCAAACAGGAAGTTCCTGTTGTCAGTCAAATTCTGTGCCTATAAAAGTAGAACTAGCTTTGGGTGGGAAGGAGGGCAATATTGTCCCAGCAGAGAGTCCAGTCACACAGCAGTCCTTTCTCCTGGTATCTTCTGCCAAGCTATTAGCAGAATCTTTCTAAGGCAGTCTTTAAATGTAGCTTCCTTCTCGCTAAGCCACTCCCCTACTTACTAGATCTTTCTACAAGTAATTTAAACCTCACAGCTATTAAGTCCTTTCAATTACCTGAGATTTACACCTAGATAACTGTTCAGCTACCCATTCAGTTCAGTTAACCCAGACAAACACACACTTTTTTTTGTTTTGTTTGTTAGTTTTTTTTACCCTAAATTAAAGGTCCAAGTACAAAAGTTCTTCTTCTTTAGTCCCAGCAGAGAAGTCCAGTCACATAGCAGTCCTGTCTCCTGGTGTCTTCTGCCAAGCTATTAGCAGAATCTTTCTAAGGCAGTCTTTAAATGTAGCTTCCTTCTAGCTAAGCCACTCCCCCTACTTACTAGATCTTTCTACAAGTAATTTAAACCTCACAGCTATTAAGTCCCTTCAATCACCTGAGATTTACACCTAAATAACTGTTCAGATACCCATTCAGTTCAGTTAACCCAAACACACACTTTTTTTGTTTTGTTTGTTAGTTTTTTTACCCTAAATTAAAGGTCCAAGTACAAAAGTTCTTCTTCTTTAGTCCCAGCAGAGAAGTCCAGTCACACAGCAGTCCTTTCTCCTGGTGTCTTCTGCCAAGCTACCAAGCTAAGTCTATCATGGCAGCACAGCCACAAAGTGTCCCACATTTTAGCAGGAATTCTAGGATTGGTAAGTTGGTGCAGTAACCACCATTCCTGAAATCCCTGGTGGACAAACAAAACAAGGACCAGAGAAGAACTGAGTACCCAGTATGGCCATATACAATTCTTTTCTGGTGGAGTGTAAGATATCCTGAACACAGAGATGCCACAGTCTGAACTTTTTAAAATGGTCAATCAAAGATGCTGCTTATCAATAGGAATGTTACAAAAAAATCACTGTTCCCGACTGCCACTTCTGAAAAAAATATTGTCCCCTTTCCATAAAAAATGGAACCCAAGACCTTTCATAACCTAAAAGAACAGGCAATATGTTGTGATACAAAACATTGTAAAGAAAAAAATGACAAAATTTAACATAGCAAGACCACCATCTCTGATCGATTGATAAGTAACAGAACATTTGATAGGGTTCAATTGACTGCCCCAGAGTAAGCGAAAGAAAACAGAATCCATTCTGGTCTGTAATTTCTAGAGAAGGGTAAATATAAAACCCACATACAAAAATACATGGAGAATAAAAGTTTTCAACATATACTCTCATTTTTTTTCTTTGTCATAGGCCACGCTTTCCATTTATAAACTTTAGCTTCCGCTATGGAAAGCTTGTCAGACCAATTATGAAATGCCAGATTCTGTAGCCCAAATTTAACACCAAGGATTGTAATAGGATCCGGTAGTACCCAAATACCAGCAATAGAGATAGGGAGCCCTCCCACATCCCTTTTCAGTGCTGTCCCCACATATTTATGAGAATTTAAAGTGGAAACAGAAATACTGAAAAAAGTCTGGAATATAGACATAGTTTGGACACCAGATTGGTTTCAGCAACCAGCAGGCAAACACCATTGGCATATGCCAAAACACAAGGAAAAATGAGATTACCTGGGCCAGAAACGTGAACAATAGTAGGATCTTGTTCCAAACAGTGGAGTAGCGAATTAAGGTAAAAAACATACCAAAGAGGGCTGAGCAGGCATCCCTGTCTCACACCCCAACAAATCCCGACAGAAGCCACAGAGTGGCTGTTAAGTACAGGTCTGACTGTAACCTTCTTATATAACTGTCTAATCCAGTCAATGAACACAGGAGGAATACCATACTTTTCCAAAATTAAAAAGAGGAAATGGTGTGGTATGGAATCAAACACTTTGGCTTGATCCAAACTTAACACATACTCCTGAGATGTGGGACAGTCATACAGTTCACATAATAAAACAGGTTATCCAGAATAGATCTGAAAGGAACAGCGCATGTTTGCATAGACAAAATTAGAATTCGAGCTCCCTCTGCCAGTCGTTACCCCAGGATTTTATTAAGTATTTTCCAGTCAACATTGATCAAACTAATTGGCCTCCAACTAGTAAGAAGCTCCTTATCCCGTCTTATACAAGTAGAGCAGGAGACTTTCAGACAACTCATACAGAATAGCAACATCTCCCTGTAAGATCCCATTAAAAACTATTACCAGAGAGTCAATTAAGTGATTTAACATTTTCTTGTACAATTCCCCAGGTAAACCATCGGGGCCTGGAGCTGTACCCTCTTTAGTGACATAACAGCAACACTGATCTCCTGCTTTGAAATAGGAAGTATTAAAAATCCACAGTCCCTTTTGGGAGGGTTGGGAGAAGCAGATCACTAAATAAGACCTCTGACGGGGCAGGGACAGGTGGAGAGGAACCAAACAAGGATGTAGTATATGTATGAACTATGCGAGACATTTCAAAATTATCGGATGTCAGAAATCCAAATTCATTTTGCAACTGGCCATAGATCTCTGTTCAGCCTGCTGGGTACACCCATCATATGGGTTAATCTGTTGTGCCATACCTTGTGTGCCAAATTTCTGTTTAGCAACAGTGAGGTCACCCTATCATACTGAAAGGATGACATTTTCTGTTTAAGAGTAGAAATTTGTTCTGTAAAATTACAATGAGTGTCAGAAGATAATGAAAGTAAATACTGAAGTGGCTGTCTTAAATCTTAATAATGCAAATATCTCTGATTGAAAGCTTTCTGAGCCTGAAAATGAAAAAAGTGATTTAAAATCTCATTTGGTATCCATCCAACAGAGCAGAGGATCGTCATATAATTCAAAGACAGATTTTCTAGCTTCTCACAGTTCAATAAACGATGCCCAAATATCATAGATGTAGAAACATAGACTTTGATAGCAAAGAAGGACCACTTGGCCCACCCAGTCTGCCCATTTCCCTACCTATTGGATAAGCTGCAGATTCTAGTTATCCAACAGCCTACTTCTTCCTACCCCCCACCAGAATTGCCTTACTTCTGTCCCATGCATTCTTGAATTCCCCCACTGTTTTGGCTCCATGACCTCCTCCCGAAGGCCGTTCCATCGTTCACTACCTTCTCTGTGAAAAATACTTCCTCACATTGCCCTGAGCCACCCCCATCTTCAAATTGTACCCCTTGTTCTTGCATATCTCTTTTTCTGAAAGATGCTACCCTCCTGGACTTTGTTGATTCCTTGAGGTACTTGAAAGTTTCTGTCATGTCCCCCACTCCCTCCTTTCCTTGAGGGTGTACATATTAAGCTCTTTTATCCGCTCTTCATATGGTTTCTGGTGCAGACCCTGCATCATTATGTCGTTGCTGAGATGGGGTCTCCAGAACTGCACACAGTACTCCAGATGGGGTCTCACCAACTGTCTATACAGAGGGACAACTTCCTGTTTTCTACTGGTGATGCCTCTTCCTATACATCCCAGTATCCCCCAGCCCTCCTTGCTGCCTTCCCACATTGCTTGCTTACCTTTAGGTCATCTGATATGACTACCCCAGGTCCCCTTCCATTTTTGTTGTTGTTAGTACACCCCCCATTGTATACTCTTCCCCTGGGTTTTTGTTTCCCAGGTACATTACTTTGCACTTCTTTGCATTGAATCTAAACTGCCATACTTTTGACCATTCCTCCAGCCTTGCCAAGTCCCTTCTCATCCTTTCCACCCCCCTTGTGCATCAACCCTGTTGCAGATCTTTGTGTCGTCTATAAAGAGACATACTTTTCCTTCCAGTCCCACCACAATGTCACTTATAAAGACATTAAAAAGGACTGGACCCAGTACTGAACCCTGCGGTACCCCACTAGTAACCCCTCTTTCTTCAGAGTGGACTCCATTTACAATTACTTTCTGTGTCCTGTTGTTCAGCCAATGTTTTACCCAAGCCCCCACCCTGGGACCCACTCCCAGGCTGGTTAATTTGTTTATTAATCTTTTGTGAGGGACTGTGTCAAATGCCTTGCTAACGTCTAGGTGGACCATGTCCACAGTCCCTCCCTGGTCTACTAGTTTGGTCACCCAGCCAAAGAAATCTATTAGATTTGTCTGACATGCCCTTCCCACTGTGAATCCCTGTTGCCTTTGGTCCTGTGCCCTGCTGGCCTCTAGGTACTCAACAATTCTTTCTTTCAGAAGTGATTCCATAATTTTCCCTACCATTGAGTTCAAACTAACAGGTCTGTAGTTTCCTGCCTCTGCTTTGCTCCCACGTTTGTGAAGGATAATCACATCCGCCCTCCTCCAGTCCTTAGGTTCCACACCATCCTCCCATGATTTGTTAAAAAGGGTAGTCAGTGGTGTCACTAGTTCTCCCCGTAGTTCTTTTAGAATTCTGGGGTGAATCTCCTCTGGACCCATTGCTTTGTCCACCTTTAGTTTTAAGAGTTCTTTCAGAAACCTTTCTTCTGTGAATGGACTGGTATCAACCCCCCTATCCAGAGTGCTTCTATTGATTGGATTAGGTACCTCTCCCTCCTCTTCTTTTGTGAATACTGAGCAGAAGTATTCATTCAATATCCCTGCTTTTTAACTGTCACCCTCTGCCCACCCACCGTCCCCTTTATTAAACCTCACTGTCCCTCCCTTGGTCTTTCTTCGCTCCCTAATGTACCTATAAAAGGTTTTATCCCCTTTCTTAACTGATTTGGCTATCTTTTCCTCAGTTTGGGCTTTTGCTATTCTGACTTCCTTCTCCACTTCCTTCTGCTTTAACTGGTACAGTTTTCTGTCCTGCTCCTTCTGTGTTTCCTTATGCTGAATCCTGAATGCTAACCTTTTCTCCCTAACCTTTCCCACCACCTCTTTTGAGAACCATAGTGGTTTTTTCCTTCATTTTGATTTGTTTATTTGCTTCACCCAAAGGCTTGTTGCCTCTGTGATGGCAGTTTTGATGTTTCCCCATTGTTCCTCCACCCCTCTTTCTTGCCCGTTTGCTAGTGCTTTACTGAGACACTCTCCCATTTTGACAAAGTCAGCCCTCCTAAAGTCCAGTACCCTCACTTTTGTATGGCTTGACTCTACAGCTGTGTTCATCATGAACCACACTGTTTGGTGGTCACTTGTTCCCAGATAGCTACCCACTTCTAAATTTGAGATCCTCTCTCCATCCCTGTTTGAGAGTACCAGTTCTAACATTGCTCCCTCCCAAGTGGGTTCCAACACTTGCTGTCTGAGGCATGCCCCCTGTAGGGCATCGAGAATGACCCTGCTCTTGGATGTGGCTGCAACAAATGTGTTTCAGTTAACATCTGGCATATTCATGTCTTCCATCAACAATATCTCCCCTTTTTCTGCCATCCTAAGGAAGGCTTCTATCATTTCCTTGTACATTTCCTCCCCCTGAGACGGGGGTCTGTATACAACACCCATGTGGATCGTGGTGCCATTTCCTATCTCCAGGGTGACCCACAGTGCCTCTTCTCCTCCCTGTTTACCCTTTAGTTCCATTGTTTTGATCCCTTCCCTTATGTAGAGTGTCTTCCAACAGGGAGAAATTCATCTCTAAATATGGCGTGTCCTGGGTTTATTAGGGGCAACTCCAGTTCCAATAACAATAAGACTGTGGTCAGTGGTTTTAACAGGAAGAGAAGCATGACAGACACATGGCAACCATTCAGAAAGAAAAAATAAGTAAATCCTAGAGGACAGTACTCCTTTCTGCAAAGTATGGCTTGGAGGGCAAGACCTACAGTCTGCACTATCCTTAAGCCTAGCCATTTTATATAACGTATTAATAAAATTAGAGTCACTGTAAAGCTTATCAATCACCCCGGTCTTATTAGACAGAGAAAGGATACAGTTAAACCCCTCCCAAAAAAAAAAACAACAGCCCTGGCCATACACAGGTAAGGTTGAATTAACTAAAACATTTCTACACAGGAGGATTTCATTTGGGGAGCATAAACATTCAGAAACCAGAAATCTTGATCAGCATAAGTAACATCCTACATTAAGATCCTACCCAAGACCAAATCAAGTAACCTAGTTATGGTAACATTGGGAATGTTAAATAAGATACCTATACTGGAACAAGGGTCCTCCCCCAGGGACCAAAAGGATGGCCCTCCAAACCATTCTTTCGAAGATCTGTTTACCTCCCTAACCACATGCAGTCTGGTGTCCTCCAAAAACTATATCCCATGTCAAAGATCTCTAAGAATAGAGAAAGTAATCCGTTTATCATTTTTAATACTGTTAACATTCTAGTAGGCAAAGGAGATGTTAAATGACATGTCCAGTTAGACAGATGAGCAATCACTTATCCGTTTTAGCTGATCTTTTCATCCCAGTAAATGCTCTTCTCTTCTAGAGAGGAAGGACAGTAGACTAAACTATGATACTACCAATTGCTACAGCTGCTCATGGGACAGGGGTACTGGCTGGCACCATATGTGGGCATATATCTGTGTGAGCATGTACACCTCTCAGCTGGCATCTAGTGGAGCTAGGAGAAACATAGACATGAAAAAAAACTGTGCAAGCATTATGAAGCTACCACTCTTGGGCCTGTTAACTTGACTGTCTGCTGTCTTCCTACACTTTACTTTAAGCTGACTTTTTATCTCCTGCCATGCCTCGACCCCCATCACCTCAGACCAGGCCAAGCTCTGTCTCCTGATGTCTCCAACACTTATCTGCATGGTTTCCAACTCCACAGACTTGTCCCCCCATGATGGGATCCAGCTGAGCTGAATCCAACCTCCTGCCTCCTCCAGAGCATGGAGGATGGAGTTCCCAAGGTTCTGCTGCAGTACATGGTGGTTGGGTTCAGGATCCAAGCACACTCAGGCTCCTCTTTCTTTAAAACAGGTTTGTCTTTTTCACAGTTGTTTTCTTGTCCCCGATACTCTGCATGCTAAGAGATCCATGGGGATGCACACAGATCAAGTTTAACATGGACCATGGCCAATGCCACCTCTCACTTATGTTGATGTTGCACTACAACCCATGGTCACTCAGGTGGCAGTGTCGTAGTGGCCACAGCTACCCTCCCTCCCTGGAAGAAGGGCCTTCACAAACAGTAGTCCTACCACTCTGCAATGGGCCAGCTTGCCTTTCCACACTTGATGGCCCTACAGGGAGTGCCCCTATTCACAGTGAATGCACCCTGGCCACAGAGAGGAACATGCTCCATGAACCCCACTGGAAGACAGGTAAGTGATGGAGAAGAAATGCATGGGGCTGGAAGGTGGCTAAGTGGAGGCTGGCAGCACCAGAGAAGGAGGATGAAGAAAGCATATAAAAAAAATGAGGGTAGTCAATTAGAATGTAGACAAAAGCTTACTGTATTGTTAACTGTGTAACATGCCCCCCCAAGTTGGGTGGTCACAAGTTTTCGCTGGGTCAATTCCCCTGTTAAAGTGATATTGCTGGTGTATAAGGAGTCCATAACATCTTCCCAGTGGGAGTGGCGGAGGCTGTGGATAATATATTCAAAAGGGTTGGGGTCTTGGCTGGTGATGTATGTGATGAACAGCATCTAGGAAACTGTACCAAAATATGGAAATCAAAAGGCCCAACAGCCAAAGGCCCACTCCTGCTCTCTTTAAAGGTACTGGTACAGTTTAGAGGTTCTCCATTAGATTAAGTGATCAGGGAGGATCTCCCTAACTTATGGCCCACCATCATTTTGAGCACATGGGTAGTTCAGAAGTTGGAATCAGTCTCCTGCTCCCATGGCTCGGTATGAGTACCAATGTATCATGAAGTCAGCAAAGAGGCTGGATTCACCAAAAGTTCCCCGTTTGTAGGGACCAAGTATTAGGATGAATGTATAGCCTGCCAGATGCATTGGGGAGGAGGAGTCCCTTGCCTGAACCCAGTGAAAAAGCATCACCAGTTGAATTATGGTTTGAACCATATGCAGAATCTATTGAAAGACATTGTGGGCAGGATTCATGAAACTCGAGAAATACCCGCAGCTGCGGGTAAACCTCGGCGCAAGTGGGTTGCGACTTGCGGATCCACAGGTTACCCGCAGTGGTGGGTATTCACAAAGATGGAGCTGGATTACGACCGGCTTCACGATCTACAGATGCTTGTGGGTGGTGTCACCAGAGAGATGGCCGCAGCAGCAGGAAGGTGCTACGGCTGGTGGGAGCAGCCGTAACACCCTCCGCAACTGCTGTGGCTGTGAATCGCAACCGCCGCAGCTGCGGGCGATTACAGTCTGCAACAGCAGCTGCGGAGTGGGACTTAGGTTCTGGGCGCTTCGTGAATCCAGCCCTGTATCTTTCAAAGCTCTGTGATTGCACTCCATTGCATAAAGTACAGTGACCATTGCTACCTGCCCGCAAATATTGCAGTTGCTGCTTGAACCTGATCTAAGTGGTGTCCTCTTTCTTGCTTGTTCCCAGCACAACCTCACAGGCAAAATTAGTGCCTACAGAACAGCATATTTATAGCTGTAAACATTTATAAAGCATTTCTTTATTTTGTTCCATAGAAGGGAATAATAGAATTTGCAACATGTGAATATCTCTTATAGAGCCAAGAGGTCTTCACATGCTGCAGATAAATGCCATATTTTTTCTGATATCCACTTGGGGCAATTTCAACAGTGACAACAGCAAAGGAAGAACTGTAAAAGAAAATGTAACAGCGTAATAATCTGTTATCATAAAAAGCGTTTTACTCCTGTTGTACTGCAGAGGTACATTTTTAACGCGTACTCATTCACTACCTCTAAATTCTCACCCTAGTCACAATTTAAACTGATAAAATACCACCATCAGCTTAATTAATCTGTTGACAGTTTACTTGAATAATGACAGTGACAACTTATCGATCATTCTGCCACCGATTTTCTGATGACTATTGCCTCGCTTTGCTCCTCTTGCTGAGCTGCTCATTCCTAGCAGACTGAAATGGCCCAAATTGAGGCCAGATCTATACAAAGCATTGTCCTCCAGGACACATCCAGATGTAACCGCCCTCAACCCCTTTTGTCTAGGGGTCCTGATGGTGATCTGGGGGAGCTACAAAGCAGAAACCTTCCAGGCATAGACCATGGCTAAGTAAAGAAAACAAGGCTTTACCTCACCAGCAGATCTCATTTAGTATAGTGCAAACTGTTTTCTCACTAAATAGGCTGTGGCTTACCAGCAGCTGCACCTTCAGGCTGGGCCATGGTGGCTGGAGGCGGGACTTTTCTTAAGAGGAGGAATATAGTTAGTTCATTTAAATAATCCCAGCACACATGAAGTAAAAGAGCAAATAAAGAAATGTAGTTCTGTTTCTATTTAAAATTAATAAATACATGAATTGAGCGCACAACTCCATGGAGCCGAAAGACAGACAGGCCAGATGGCCTACATAAGAGGCACAAACAGTACCAGGCTGATAAAGATGCTAAAAACAGGCCTAAACACTAGACCAGGTACAGACTCCATGCAGAAAACCTGAGCTCAAAATCCTTAGAAGGCACAATGCATGACCTAAGCCAGTACTTGGGGAGTGCCTTACTCCCCACCCCGAAGTAACCTACACTGGGAATGAGGCCTTAAACACACACCACGGTCACCCTGAAAACCTTGCCAGAGAACCAACCAAGTTGTAACCCTCTTCCAACAGGGACAAGGTGCTGGGATAAACTACAGCATGTGCGACACGGCTCCCTCCTTACACTTACTCTTTCCTTGCATTTCTTTTGTGAGCCTAACAGGGGACCTGCCCCAGACACAGGCATGGCAGACCCGATAAACAGAGATCCCAAAATACAATCCACCCAAACTTACCCCAGCAACATGCCACACCAGGAATGACCACCTTAAAGCTGCCGCCTACAAGGGGCCCTGTCGTAGCCCTGCAACTGCCACAATAGCCCCACTGCCATACCTTTTACAAGGGCACAGGACTCCCGAACCCAGATGTTGATGGGCTTACCTCCAGGCTACTGTCACCCAGCCGCTGTTCTTACAAGGGCCCTGGTTCCCAAAAGTCGCCATACTCCTACCACCCTCCCTATCAGACTTGAATACACGTAGCCATCAACGCTAACACCAGCTGGAACCTCCCAGGCCGGAGGTTTGAAGCCACAGCTCAACTTGCCCTATCCACAGCCTGCCAGCTCCACTGTTCCTCCCAGAAAAACCCTTTTTAAACCCGGGAAGAACAGCAACACCCCCAGGGGGCTGAACATTGAAATGCTCATTAAAGGGAACCTAACCAAAAGGGAGAATAAGGTATAATTACCGTAATTACCTCCATGAGCCTTACTTTGCTTTGTTATTTGTTGTCTCTCAACTACTGCCGCTGTGTATTGCCATATGTAACAACTGTAACCTTTCACTATGTATTACCTGCTCTTGTTATGGTTTTCTTATTCTGATGTTTCTACTCTGTGCTGCCTTACGTGGCCCAGGTCGTGCCTAAAAATGGGCCCTGAGATCAGTGCACCTACCAGGTTGACAAAGTCATAAATAAATAAATAAAATAATAAGCCAACCCAGAGAGGGGTGGCTTACACAGAAATGAGCCATTATGAGCTCAATTTGTCTTTCTTTGTAAAACTTTTGAAATAAATAATTAATAAAAAGTCTTCAACTTATAAACAACCATGACCAGAGGCTACGATTGCTATTGGGTGGGTGATCTAGCGGATAGTGACAGGTGGAGAAGGGGGCCAGAAACATTTCAGTTACAGTTCAGGTATGTGAGAGGGTTGGTTTAAATGAGAAAGTTGTAAGTGCTCATTTTAAAGGGAATCCTTAGTTTCAGTGACACTGCGCGAGGCAAGTGAGTGATTGCAAACTATCAGATGCTGTTTAAAATGTGCTAAAACGTGCTGTGCCTCCAAAAACCTGAGAAATATTTAATAAAGTCTAAATGGGATATTCGACATGTCCTTTGGCTGATCAAGAGTATCCTTTTGAGACACCTTTGTGTTACAGAACTGCTCAGTCAGCTTCAGTTCACAGTTATCCAACACAAAGCTGTCTCGAACTGACACTCTTGATTACCCAAAATATATCTCAAACATTCCGTTTACCTATAGATCAATTTGATAATCACAATTAGGCACTTCAGGGTGTGTGTCGCTGGGACAAAGTCACTTCTTGGTTGGTTGAAGGCATTTGGCCTGTGGCCAAGTGCCTCGTAACACACCCGAGGCATGACATTATCCCAGCATGACACACACCTGGGTATGCCTTATAGCTACATATACTGTACTGGGACGTATCTCTGGATATCAATGTATATCTAAATAATTACAATCCTCATTTGTTTTAGAAGACGTAACTTGCAAAAAGTAGCATTTATGCCATTTGCAGAAATGGCTGTCCCAGGTTCGTTAATCCTGTGGCCAGCCCAGAATGATGCAGTTGTTGCTCTCCAGGTGGTGGTGGGACTGTTGTGTATATCACAGCAGTTCCTTCTGCTGACATTTCATGAGCTGCTTTGGTGTTGGGTCTCAGCTGAGGACGAGGTGCTGCAGTACAGCAAGAGAAGCATGGGAGGGGGCAAGTGGTAAGGAGGCGGCAGAAAGGCAGTTGGGACATAAAATGAATAATTACAATGCCCACAGTAAAAAATTACATTTGGAACAAGAGAAAGTGAAATATAGAAACTATAAACAGATCGGTGTCTAAGTATTATGTTTTTTATACATTTTTTGCTTGAGGTCTCAGTAGCTCTGCAAGTGGGATTTTCTGACATGTCAAATTCTATTGAACATGGCACATAATATAGCAGCTCCCACTCTTCTGCGGTGCATGCTGCTCCAGCAACAGCTAACTTAGCTGCGTGCACAGTAAAGAGTACTGTTTATCTAGAAAGGCAATGCATTCCAGTTCACTTGTTTTCCGCCCACCGAGAAACAAACCTTACTTACCCGGCCAGCATAGTCTTAAAGTCTATCATGTTGGTGTCATAAACTCAAGGCCAGCTATACTGAAGTGTCCCTTTGGTTTTAGACACTGTAAAAGTTGTTGATGAGAGGCTTTTTTTTTTGCAAACAAAATAAAACAGTGACCCAGCTGATTACAGTCTTCATCTGACATGTCATCCTTTTCACTCCTTATTCATACCAGCTTTGAGAAAATAAACAAAACCATTTTTTTTTTCAATAAATGAGTATCATATTTGCCTCTCCCTATATTAGTGTTGTCTAGGGCCTTGATGACGATAGACAAACTTTAGTTAAATTTCCATTTTGCCACCTATATTTCAGTTTGTGTCTCCTCTGGCAACCTACAAGCTGAGCAATTGAAGCAAAAGAAATGTTTTAATAAGAAGTGACATTTTAGCTAGCTGGAACTTGGTTTGCAACAGGTAGATTTTTGACTGGTGGTCAAAGCGGCTACCTGAAAATATCATTAACATTGAGCATTGCGGACTGCCTCAGTGGCCCACCATCAATGCATCACGCACTGATCAGGCAACCACAGTTTAGGAGCTGACTGAGGTTGTCAAATTAGGAGGCGGGCAAGGGGAGGATTGAGGGAGAAGTGAGAGAGAGAAAGAGAAAAAAAATCCCAGGCCCTGACTGGATGACAGCTGCCAGCACACTCGAGGCTCTGTGCCTCGCAGCTCACCACCCTCCTTTAGACTCCCTGCTGTGGAGGGCAAGCTGTGGGGAAAAGAAGGCAGCAGTGAGTTACTGGTTGATGGAGCTGGGTGTTTGCTGGTTACAGCCCGCGGGAAGCTGTAAGACTAGAGGGAAAAGAAAGAGGATGAAAAACCTAGAGCACTGCTCTAAATTCCCTGCCCTTTACCTCCTGAGGTGTTACCCTTACTACCTAATGGTGCAGATAGCTCTGTCAAGTGACCAGTATATACATGGGGTATATTAAGACCAATTTTTATTATTATTACTTTTAGATCAGAACTTGCTGAGGAAAAAAGAAGAAATAATTGTGATGGTACTGTACATAAATGGACTGATATTTCATGTATTTAAATGTCCATGTTTTGTGTTTGTTCACCTTGCTGAAATGTTGTATCTTTTTGCAAATGATTTTAAATGCACAGAGCACTTCTCACTCTTGGTAACGGGTATACATTATGGGCTGTGATACTGATCTCCTAAGTAGACATCCTGTGTTGAGATTTGAAAAATGCATTTCATTGATGTATTGAACACAGCCCGCTGACCTCAGATGAAGCATCCAGATATTGGTGCGAATGTTAGATTGCATGATGGCATCTGTATGCTATTGTATGTCTGTACCAAGCTTTTAAGCTAAATCTTGCACTTTATGACATAAAAGAGGCACAGGAAACAAAGATGCAGTGAAGTGATTGATTCATGCCAAAGTTGAGGGAGAATGCTATTTCTCTTCTCTGTACTGCTGAACATTTATTTTTTTAATTTTATTTATTTAAGTCTCGGATTACATATACCTTTGAGCTAAGAGCTCTTTTACAAAGGTTCTACATCAGTCGAAAGGACAACAGATTAAACAGGACAGTAAAGTATGGTACAATAAAGTGTAAATAGGAGGAACAAAATCATAATGGACACAAACTCATAATGGACAGTCAACGTAAAACAACAGAGACACATTATGCTAATCAGTTTCAGGCACAGGAAAATGCATACAGTACATTGATACTGGCCAGCAGGTTTTGTCAAGACAAACAGGGCACAGGGTGTAGAAAGAGATGTGGGAGGGTGGGCTGAGAAGAATAAGAGAGGGGGGTGAGAGTGGAGAACATGAGGAGAGGTGGGGCAAGGGTAGGGGGAGGAAGGGTGGGGGTAGGAGGGATGCAGGGGTGGAAGGGTAGGAGGCAAGAGTGCTAAGTTACTATGAAAGAGGTTGAGTGCTAAGATTGAGGTTTGGGAACACATGGTTAAGGAAGACAGTCACCAGTGCTAGCTGTACAGAGCAGTGATCGAAGCTTGGATTTGAATGGGCCCAGCTTAGTTTCAGAGGAGATGTCACTGTTGAAAGCATTCATCCAGAGGGGGGGCCCTGCAGGCGAACGATCATTGCCCCCGGGTGGTTTGGTGATGAGGGACCTGTAGGAGCTGAGATTCAGAACCTCGGGTGCGGCGTGGATTACAAGGGGGGTTTAGAAGACCTTGTACTCCAGGTGGCAAGAGGCCTAAGGTTATTTTCTTAGCCATCACACACATTTGGTATTTGATGCAATTTTTAAGCTGTAGCCAACCGGTTAGGGCATAGAGGTCACACGTGTGGGTGAGATGGTAGGCTCCTGAGATGAGACAACATGCCTTGTTAAGAGTAGTGGAGATATGCCGGAGGGCAGTATCAGTCACTGAGCCATAGATGATCAGTCCATAATCAATTATAGAAATAACAGAGCTCTGAACAGCTATCCTTAAGGCTTCAGGGGTCAGAGATCGCCTGTGTTTGTAGAGTAGACCAATATGAATATTTACAGCTTTAGCAACGTTATCTATATGCACCCCATATGATAGGTTGCTGTCTATGGTGACTCCAAGATACTTAAAGAATTGTACCTCTTCGAGGGCAGTACCAAGGCAGTTAGTGATAGTCAGAGGATGTTGCCTGTGCTTGTTATGGGAGCTGCTGAAGAGCATAAGCTTAGTTTTTTTATAGTTTAGTTTCAACTTGTGATGACTAAACTATTTCTCTACCGAGGCAAACACGAGCTGTAGCTGGTTCTCAAGGGGTATAGGCTCCGGGTGAGTTGTGTAAATTACAGCATCATCTGCGAAGAGTAGGATTTGTTCAGGGCAGGAGCTTGGGAGACTGTTTAGAAAGAAACTAAACAGGAGTGGGGCCAGGATGGACCCTTGAGGAACCCCAGAGTAAACAGGTCTTAAGTCAGAGAGGACATCAACAATTTTGACTTTTTGAGTGCGGTTGTCCAGGTAACTTTTAAACCAGGCAGTGGTGTCAGAGGAGAGCCCTACATTAAGTAGTTGTTCCAGTAGTAGACGTTGATGAGCCATGTAGAATGCTTTTTGTCAAGTCAATGGAGGCAGTGCCAACTAATTGACCATGGTCCAGGAGCTGTGTACAGAACCGGTGAATTCTATAAAGGCTGAGGTGGTGCTATGCCCTTTTCTGAACCCATGTTGTTGGGCGCATTAGATCTTATGTTTGTCGAGATATTCAGTAAGCTGGTCAGCTACAATGCGTTCAAGAGCCTTAGAGAGAGGTGGTAATATGGAGATAGGCAGGTAGTTCACATGAAGAGTCATGTCTCCACTTTTGTAGACCGGGGTAACCGTGGCTGATTTCTATTTATTGGGGAACTATGCAAGTCTGAGTGAGAGGTTAAAGATCCTGGTTAAAGGTGCTAACACTTCCTCAAGGGTGAGGCACAGCAGTTTGAGTTCAAGGGAGTCCCCACTGTGTCTAGATTTACCAATTGCTTTACGGATGCATTTTCGAGCTTCATGCAATGAGACTTCTTTGAAGTAGAATGGCAGGTGACTGATCATTGGGGGAGAGCTTAAATGATTGGCTGGGGTGACATCTGCATCAAAAAAGTCAGGTGGAAGAACACTGATAAAGTCCGTGAATGTGTTATTAAAGATATTGGCAATAGTTAGGGAGTCCAGAGTTGTAGTCCCATCAACATCAAGTAAAGTGGGTGATGTTTTCGGGTTTTTCCCTGTAACCTCTGATATTATTCCAGAAAGCTTAACCATTGCCCCACGTGTCAGTAAGCACTCCCTTGAAGTATTTATTTTTTCTCAAGGTGGATGGACCTTGTGCAATCATTCCATGCTCTTTTGTATTTCTGAATGTCCAATTGCATGACGGTGGCTCAAGCCCGACGCCAGAGGTGGTCCCTAGATTTATACGAGCTAATAAGTCTGCAGAGAGCCAGGGGTTGCAAGGGCCTTTGATTTTCCACTTTGTTAGGGGTGCATGGGAGTCGCAGGCAGCATTAAAGGTGTTGATGAAATAATCAAGTGCCGTGTTGACATCCTTCGCACTGTTGATGGGAGTCCAATCTTGCACTCTAAGGAGGATTTGAGGGGTTCAAGATGACCCCATGCTAGTACCCTGCTGGTGATTGTCTTTGATGGAGATTTGCAGAATTTGTTTGTCCACACGTAGATGACAGGAGAATGGTCACTGAGCATGTCCGGGAAGACTGTAGGGTTAGTAATGCAATCAGGATGACTTGATTTCTTAGAGCAAGGTATTGTATACCTTGGAGTGAGCCACTCCGTAGATGCTGATCTGAAATATTCTGGTGACACTTGGGTTTAGAAAAAAAAAACATAAAGTGCAATACAAGAACAGCTTTAAATTTTCGAGAAGGATGTCAGACATGAACTCAGGGAGTAGTGAATGGACAAATGTACAGATTCCAAGTTTGTATACTGTACCTCATTATTTCAGCAAACTGACCAAAACCCAATTTTAGAACAGAGTGTTCTATGTCCATATGATATTTGTGTAGCCTTTTATGATTTGAAGAAAACTGCAATGAAAGCAAGGCAGAAAACCTGTCTCGAGGCTTCAGTTACAGTAAATCAGTTCCCAGGAGTACCTGGCACATTATGATAAAATAAAATGTCAAAAATTAAGCAAGTCTGCACAGGATACAAAAGACTGTGCTGGCACCAATGTATTTGATTGGAAAAAACAAACCAATGAGATGAGAGTGGAAACCAGTCAAACACCACACCCCATTCTGAGGAATATAGATTGGACCCCCTTTGACTGTTCAATAGGCCCTAGCAACTTGGAACCAGAAGAAACTGAACCACATGAGACTACTTCTTTAGGGGCTACTCCTCCTGGAATAGAGTTCATCCCCCAGAGGAGTTCAAGGAAACCAAAAATTTGATTCCAGCAACCACAAACCCAACAAAGAAGAGGAGGACAAGGCAAGGGCGGCAGAAGAGGAAGAGGCAGAGGTGGCAAAGAAGGACAATGGTATCAAAAGAGACTAGGGAATCACTGTTAACAGTGATCCACATCTCAGGTTACAACCTGATTGATGCTGAAGCTGCAGTAGTGTCAAAGGGTCCTTCATTTGTCCCCAGTCACACCACCACAGAAAGTGTCATTTTTGTAGACATTCAGAAGATTGCCAGAAATGTAAATCTGAAATTAATTCACGTACGAGACTCTAACTTTTCTAATCCAGAATTGTCTCAGAAAGAATAAGGCAGGCTAAAACCATTATATTAAGGAAATCCTCTAGCTTTTGCCCAACGCTCTGTCCCTCTGTAGAGACTTTCTTAAATTGTTGTGTGAAGGATTTGTCATGTGTGCTGTTAATAACCAAGCTGTACACAGGCTGAAGGTGAGATGGCAACTAGTTTATTTGCAGGGAGTTCCTCTAGGTAGTTCTTTCCAGAGGCCATACAGTAAACCAGATAGGCTGGCTTATCTACAGCACTGCCTATCACCACATCTCCCCTTTCAGGATAGAAACACCTTTTTACAGAAGTTCAAGCAGTCTTATACTAACAACTTTCAATTATACTTTAACTTTTTAATCTATGTTTAAGCTTTTCTGTTATTGTTTCCATTGGCTATCAAGAAAAGTCAGAGTAGACTGCCTGGACACTTCCGGCTCAGTGGGAGGACTATTCTGCCTCTGGGACACTTGCCACAAAATTATTTTAACACATTCAGTCCTTTTTATTTACAAGTCCAGTCTTTGAGGTTGGGCTGACACCCGTATTGACCAGGTCATGATACTGTATCTTATGGCTGCTTGTTCCTGCAACTGGTCTGTCTTTCAAATGCCTCTGCTGTGGTTTCAGTAATGTTACAGGATTTTCTAGTGGTACCAGTTGTACCCCTTCTGTTGTATCATCTGTTGGAGCCCCTTGAGAAGGTGACAGTCCATCTTCGATCCCTGTCCTTCACCCTTTCAGAGTGAAGGTAAACAAAGTGGCACCTGTTGCATCTCAACAGTTCCTGCAGAATCTGCAGAATATAGGAATGGGGTGACAGCTGATCTGTGACCTGTGCTGAAATCTTCATTGTCTGGAATCCAGGCTCATTCTCCAGGCTGAAGCTGCAGCAAAGTATGAGCTCTGTGTCTTAAGTTGTAAGATTGTTTGCATTTGAAACTTGAAAACTGCTCATGGCCTTGGATTGTTCCTTGGTCTAGAAGTGTTGGATTTTTTTTTATTTTATTCATTTGCTAACCAGGTAAGGACACTGGACCATAGGCCCTTTTTCAGTTCTGACTCAGGAAAACAAGGCAATACATTACAAACACAATCTATACCCAAAATAATTTATGCAAAATATTTACATGCAGCTTTGAGCAATAAATATTGTTTTAATTTTTCCTTAAAACTTGAAATAGAGGTGGCCTGATGAACTGCTGAAGGTAAGGCATTCCAATAAAAAGGAGTGGCTATTGAAAAAGCATGTGACCCAATCTTAAGTTTAGATAGAACAGTATCAAGCACAGTACCATTAGAACGTAAGCTCGGAAGAACAGTGCAACACTTAATCAAATCATTTAATGGAAACAAGGACTTGAAGAAGATACATTTAAATATAACACAACCAAAGAAATACTCAGTTCTGGAACCTGGAGACAACCAGCCCAATTGTTGATATAAGTCACAATGATGTGACCGAACTGGTACAGATAAAACAAACCGACAAACATTATTGTGAAACATTTAAAGCATCTAGTTCTTTAGTTTCCAAATTAAAATATAAACTAGAGACATAATCAAAATGTGGTAATAATGTACCCATTACAATTTATGAACCTCAAATGAGAAACAAGATCTAAATTTGAATAATAAACCCAGTTTTCGAATAATGGTATTAGTAACTGAATGTATTTGTAAAGAAAAAGTCAACTCTGGGTCCAGTAAAATCCCCAAATACTTAAATTGATAAACTTGCTCAATCAAACTGCCCTGTAAATCTCACAAAGATAAATTAGGGTTATCTCTAAGCATGGAGGGCATGCCAAACACCACTGATTTAGTTTTCTTGTGAATTAAGTACCACAGAATTATTTGAAAACCAATGGCAAACATCCAGAAAATCATTTTCCAAGGCTTCTGATAATCCAACTAAAGACTTTGATTGAAAAAAAAGAATCAAGTCATCTGCCTAAAGAATAGCTTCACAATGATTATGAAACTGGGGAAGCTAATTAACAAAAAGTGAAAACAACAAAGGGCCAAAATGGACCCTTGGGGAACACCACATTGAATTTGAGAAATATTTGAAGCAACAGACCCAATATTAACAAACTGGGACTGGTTAGATAAATAATTCCCAACCCAGGAAGCAGAAGTCTCAGAAAACCCCAAGTCAATCAATTTAGAGCAGACAAGATCATGCTCTATCAAGTCAAATGCCTTGGTCAGGTCCACAAACACTGTCCCAGTCATCAAACCTTTCTCAGAACCTCTAAGGTCAGCGTCTGTGAACCTGACCAAGGCAGTCCCAGTTCCATGACATTTACGGAACCCCTGTTGCTGTGAAATAAGTAAACCATAGGTATTAAGATAATCATTGATCGGGTTATCCACTATCTCTTCTAACAATTTGCTCAAGGGCTTCAAAATACAAATAGGGAGATAGTCATCAAGTGAGGCAGCAAGTTTTTTTGGGGGTATGGGTACCAACCAAGCCAGTTTCCAATCAGAGGGAAACTGGCAGAAAACTAAAGAAAGATTAAAAAGACAACAAACTGATTCAACCACAAAAGGAATTGCCAATTTAAGTAGGCAGCCATCTAACATAGAAACATAGAATTTGATGGCAGATAAGGACCGCTTGGCCCACCCAGTCTGCCCATTTCCCTACCTAATGGATAAGCTGCAGATCCTAGTTAATCAGCAGCCTACTTCTTTCTACCCCCACCCCCTAGAAATGCCTTATGACTGTCCCATGCATGCTTGAATTCAACCACTGTTTTTGACTCCACAACCTCCTCCAGAAGGCCGTTCCATGCATCCACAACCCTCTCTGTGAAAAAATACTTCCTTAGATTACCTCTGAGCCTCCCCATCTTCAAATTGTGCCCCCTTGTTCTTGCACACCTCTTTTTTTGAAAGATGCTACCCTCTTGGACTTTGTTGATTCCGTTGAGGTACTTGAAAGTTTCTATCATGTCCCCCCTCTCCCTACTTTCCTCGAGGCTATACATATTAAGCTCCTTTAGTCTCTCTTCATATGTCTTCTGGTGCAGACCCTGCACCATTTTAGTTGCCCTCCTCTGGACAGCTTCCATCTTGTCTATGTCCTTGCAGAGATTGGGTCTCCAGAACCTCCAGATGGGGTCTCACCAGCTGTCTGTACAGAGGGATAACAACTTTTGTTTTCTACTGGTGATGCCTCTCCTATGCATCCCAGTATCCCCCCAGCCCTCCTTACTGCCCTCTCACATTGCTTGCCCACCTTTAAGTCATCTGATATGACTACCCCCAGGTCCCTTTCCATTTTTGTTGTTGTTAGTATCTCACCCCCCATTGTGTACTCTTCCTCTGGGTTTTTGTTTCCCAAGTTGCATTACCTTGCACTTCTTAGCATTGAATCTAAGCTGCCATACATTTGACCATTCCTCTAACCTTGCCATGTCCCTTCTCATCCTTTCCACCCCACCTTGAGCATCAACTCTGTTGCAGATCTTTGTGTCATCTGCAATGAGACATGCTTTTCCTTCCAGTCCCTCTGCAATGTCGCTTATAAAGACATTGAAGAGGACCGGTCCTAATACTAAACCCTTTGGTACCCCACTAGTAACCCCCCTTTCTTCAGAGTGGACTCCATTTACTATTACCCTCTGTGTCCTATTCTCTAGCCAATTCTTTACCCAGGCTATCATCTTGGGACCCACTCCTAGGCTGGCTAACTTGTATATTAATCTTTTGTGTGGGACTGAGTCAAATGCCTTGCTAAAGTCTAGGTAGGCCATGTCCACAGCCCCTCCCTGATCTACTACTTTGGTCACCCAGTCAAAGAAATCTATTAGATTTGTCTGGCATGACCTTCCCACTGTGAATCCATGCTGCCTTGGGTCCTGTGCCCTCTGGCCTCTAGGTACTCGACAATTCTTTCCTTCAGAAGTGATTCCATCATTTTCCCCATCACTGAGGTTAAACTAACAGGTCTGTAGTTTCCTGCTTCTGCCCTGCTCCCACTTTTGTGAAGGGTAATCACATCTGCCCTCCTCCAGTCCTGAGATACCACCCCATCCTCCCATGATTTGTTAAAGAGGGTAGTCAGTGGTGTCACTAGTTCTACCCTTAGTTCTTTTAGAATTCTGGGATGAATCCCATCAGGCCCCCATTGCTTTGTCCACCTTCAGTTTTAAGAGTTCTTTCAGAACCCTTTCTTCTGTAAATGGGCTGGTATCAACTTCTGTATCCAGAGTGTTTCTATTGTTTGTTTTAGGTACCTCCCCCTCTTCATTTGTAAATACTGAGCAAAAATATTTGTTTAGTATCTCTGCCTTTTCACCGTCACCCTCTGCCCACCCCTCTCCCCTTTATTAAGCCTCACTATCTCTCCCTTAGTCTTCCTTTGCTCCCTGATGTACCTAAAAAAGCTTTTATCCCCCTTCTTAACTGAGTTGGCTATCTTTTCCTCGGTTCGGGCCTTTGCTGTTCTGACTGCCTTCCCAGATTCCTTTTGCTTTAACTGATACAATTATCTGTCTTGCTCCTTCAGTGATTCCTTGTACTTTCTGAATGCTTTCTTTTTCTCTTGAACCTTCACTGCCACCTCCTTTGAGAACCATAGTGGTTTCTTACATCGTTTTGTTTTGTTTATTTGCTTCACACAAAGGCTTGTTACCTCTGTGATGGCAGTTTTTATTATTCCCCATTGTTCTTTCACCCCTCCTTCCTGCCCATTTGCTAGTGCATTCCTTAGGCACTCACCCATTTTGGCAAAGTTAGCCCTCCTGAAGTCCAGTACTTTTGCTTTTGTATGGCTTGACTCTATTGCTGTGTTTATTGTGAACCATACTGTTTGATGGTCGCTAGTTCCCAGATGGCTACCCACTTCTACATCTGTGATCCTCTCTCCATCTCCATTTGAGAGAACCAGGTCTAAGATTGCTCCTTCTCGAGTGCATTCCAATACTAGTTGTCTAAGGCATGTGCCCTGTAGAGCATCTAGAATAACCCCACTCTTAGAAGTGGCTGCTGCAAATGCACTCCAGTTAACATCTGGCATATTCACATCACCCATTAGCAATATCTCCCCCTTTATCTGCCATTCTAAGTATACTTTCTATCATTTCCTTGTCCATTTCCTCCCCCTGAGGGGGGAGGGTCTGTATACAACCCCTGTGCGGATTGTGGTGCCATTGCCTGCCTCCAAATTGACCCACAGTGCTTCTTCTCCTCCCTGTTTACCCTTTTGTTCTGTTGCTTCGATTCCTTCCCTTATGTAGAGAGCTACTCCTCCTTCTCTTTTACCCTCCCTGTCCCTCCTGTAGATAGTATATCCTGGTATGTTTACATCCCAGTCATGGTTCTGTGTGTACCATGTTTCTGTGACTGCCACGATATCCAGATGTTCCTCCTCCATCAAGGCCACTAATTCAGAAAGCTTGTTACCCAAACTATGGGCATTGGTACTCATTGCTCTCCATTTTTTGATGGCTTTACCTTCTGTAGCAGCATGCCCATTGACCTTTCTACCTTGGTCTTTTTCTCATTTAGTACCCTGTTTTGTAGGGGGAGGCTGGGATTTTCCTGCTGCTTATCAGTGCCTCCCCCCTTGACTAGTTTAAAAGCTTGCCAATGAAGCATTTAAACCGATTGCCCAAAAGACTTGTTCCCTTCCTGGACAGATGCAGACCATCCTGCCAGTATAGGCTGGTGTCCCTCCAGGTGGAACCCCAGTCCCCAATGAAGCCAAACCCCTGTGCTCCACACCATTTTTCAACCATTCATTAAACTGCATGGTGCAAAGTACCCTCGCCTCACCCATGCCACCTGACAGGCAACATCTCTGAGAAAGGATACTGTATGCTTTCTTGTCTTAGGCCCCTCCCAAACTCTACAAAGTCCTTCTGCACTGCTCTAATCTCATGATGAGCCAAGTCATTTGTCCCTAGGTGGACAATGACGTCCAGCTCAGACTCCCGTGCAACTGTTCTCATGATCTTAAGGATGCGCTTCCTGTCCCTCCAAGCCATGGCACCAGGCAGGCACCTTACTTCAGTTTTCCCTGCTCCCCCCAGTTCTATCCCCCTAATAATTGAGTCCCCCACCAGGAACTGCTTCCTCTCCCTGTGGTGCCCTCTGCCTCCTTCCTGAGGGCCTCCCTTGTGACAGTTGTCTGCAACCTCCTTAGTCTCCTCTGCGGGTGCATCTATAGGGGAACTACGCTCCCCCAGAATGGTGTGTGGATTGTGGAGTGGAACAACTGACTGGGTGTGCCTCTGTTCCACCACCCTTACCCTCCCTGAGCCCACTGTGGTCCAACTGCTAACCCAACTCCACAGTTATTAAATCTATCTGGCATAGAACATAATAGTCAGAACACATCTTTCTCCATAACCCTTTTAAAATTAAACAAAGGCCTCTCAACACCAGAAGCAACAGATTGAGTACTCAAACTATCCTTAGATAACCCATTTCCACATAGACTAGCCAAATCAGTAAATTTCCTATTAAAAAGTTAACAGTATTTCTTAGAGGCAGTAATTGTGCTGCACTGTGAAAGGCTATATTGGACCAAATTAGCGCTGACAACATATTTTTATTACATTTACGAGTGTGTTTGCTGAGCCCTGTACCACGTTGTGAAAACAGGAAGAGCAGCTGTAGTTCCAGGACAGCACTAGGAACTACAACTCATTGGGGGGATTTTAATTCTCATTTTCACACACTGTATGCACTCTCATTGAACTAGCTCACCACACATGAGTAACAATATACCATTTTTAAGTTTATTTTAGTTAAAAAACAGTTTCGGGCTATTGCGTGACCCAGGAAAAGCACATATCTGGTCACTGCTGTGTTTATCTTCAGCCCGTGGTGAGCAGGGCGAGCGCACGCATTTGCGCATGAAGACTCACGCAAAGATGCGTGCTTGGTGATGAGGCAGAACATATTACCCTGATATGAATGCTATGGAACATCAGGTACTGTCGAATACTATTATTATATCCAATCCAGCTTGCAATATGGAACAAAACACTAAACCACAACTTGTGACCTTAGTAACTCCCCATATTCCTGTTTTGTCTTCCATTCTAACGTTGGATGGTGATACTGGTATTAAATGTTTGGAATGCTCCATGTACCTGTTAGTCCAAGATGTGGCAAATTATGACCCCTTATTTGTGTGTGCTAAATGCACACCAAATAAACAAATGCAAGAAGAAATGGCATCCTTCTCAGCAAGGCTACCTTGTATTGAAAGCAGTCAGGTTGATATGCACCGACGCTTTAGTGCACTACACAACCCTGAACAAGAAACAGAGACTGCTTCCAAAGCAGCCCCTCCTACTAGAACTAAACATTCAGCATCTATCGATGGATTTAAAACAAACATTATGTCCTGCTCCCCCTGAACCAATTAATAAATTAGCAAATAATAAAATTGGACCAGACACTAGAAAACGGTGTAGAGATGCAGATGATATGGATGATAGCTCTGAATGGACCCTAGTCGAAGGCTCAAGAGCACATAAAAAAGGTCAGAGGGCAGACCGATTTGGTATTATCACTCAAAATTCATTTGCAGCACTATCCACTCTCATGGACAATGATTTAATTAGTAATGATGTTGATGTACATCATACATCAATGTCTAGAGATTTTGATACTCCTGTAGATGATTTAATTGATTTTATTACAGTGCCTTCTAGTCAAATTACTTTGAACCAACCTGAGGATCCCCCAATCCAGTGTACAATACAAAATAGGGAGGAAGAGCATTGCCCTGTCTCATTTAAAACAACCCCCTCCCCCAAACCTACCGGATTTGTCTAAGGATACCACTGGTACTATAACCCCCACAGTTTCACCTCGACAAGTTTTTGTACTGGGGGACTCTATCATAAAACTCCTCGACAGGGCCATTTGTAACCCTGATAAAGTAAATCGAACTTGCTCTAGTTTCAGGGGTGCTAGGCTCACAAACATCACAGAATTGGTTTCTGATGTTCTTGATGGAGCTGATAAAAATCCTCTGGTAATAATCCATGCAGGGACTAACGACGTAAATTGCACTAGCCCCTTACAGGTAAAGAAAGACTTTGTAGCCCTAAATAATCTATTGGTAGACAAAGGCTGTACTGTGTGTTTTTTGGAGATCCTCCCAGTACCAAGAGCATCAGATGAGATTACTTACAAAATCAAAAAAACAAATGAATGGTTAAGGAAGTGGTGTCTTAAACAAGACATCCCTTGTGTTACCCACTGGGAAACATTTTGTGACAGAGAATCATTATTCTGCTGGGATGGTCTGCATTTGAGTAGAAGGGGAGTGCACTGTTAGGGAAAAGCATAGTGTTAACAATAAATAACTGTTTAAACTAAGCCACTTGGGGGAGATTGGACATGCTTCTAAATCTCTTAACAATAATACAATATACGAAACCAGAAGGGCTTGTAATATAACTCTATTTAATGCTAGATCCCTAGACACCATGAATATGCTAGAACTAGAAGCTCAATGCTCACTCTTAGATCTGAGCATTATTGCAGTCACTGAAACATGGTGGGATTCATCTTCAGCATGGAGCAGGGAAATCCCCAATTTCAAACTTTATTATAAAAATAGGAAGGATAGGGATGGTGGGGGAGTATGTCTATACATTAGAAAAGATATTCCATCACATGAGATTATACTGGAAACGCATACAGATTCTCTTTGGATTTCTGTCCAGTTTAAAGGACAACCTAAGCTTACTGTAGGAGTATGCTACAGAACACCCTCAGCTGACCTACAGTATACTTCTGAATTAATTAAATTAATCTCAGATATAGTCTATAAAGGGGAGGATCTCATTATGGAAGATTTTAACATGCCGGGTATTGACTGGGATACATATACAGCAAAAAGTGAACAAAAGAAATTATTTTTGTCCCTTGTCATAGATCATGGTTTGGAACAACTAGTACTCCAACCAACTAGAGGAACTAACATTTTGGATTTAATTATTACAAATGTTGAAACTAAATTCTCTGATATAACTATTGGAGCCCCAATAGGTAGTAGAGATCATAACTCGATAAAATTCAGTACTTATACTAGAACCCTCAGGCCATCACATAATACTATATACAAAGGCCCAGCTATTCAAAAGGGTTGCGCCATGCACAATAGGGCTGCTCCAGCGCAAGTCCGAAAATGCACCATTCTGCAATATTCAGCAGAAGGCAGATGCGCCCCCCAAATCACGCTGACCAAGAGCGCAATGATAATGAATGCATGGGCAACTGAAGGGGGAGGAACCATGCATAAATGGCGCAGTGTGATATTCAACAACATGTGCCATATGCAATAGGAGAGCAAGTGGAAGTTGCGCGATAGCGGAAATGAGCCAAAATAAAAAGGAACAAGGGAGAGGCGCAGGTCCGCTACAGGGAAGCCAGAGGTGGGAGCGAGCTGGCAGCAAAAACAAAGAGGGCAGCAGTGGCTGACCTCTAGGCAGATACACAGGGCAGGACAGACACACAGGGCAGGACAGGGAAAGGGCACCCTGAACCCACAGGCACAAGGAAGGTGTGGGGAGCCACAGCCAAAGACAGTGCAGAAGGGGGAAGTGCCACACAGCACTGAGGCCACCACAGGAAGGTGTTCCCGGTGCAGGGGAAGTAGTAGCAAGGACAGCGGGGGGAACACAGAAACAGCTGCCGGGGGGGAGGACACAAGCCAGGGACATGGCTAGTGCCACCATCCAGATGGAGGCAGTAATGAGATGGGTGAGAAGGCAGGCAGCAGGGGGGGCGCAGCTGTGGAAGGGCCCATCGGCTGTATGCCCCCAACAGGCAGTACTGAGCCTGCACCAGCTTTGAGCTGTACACCGATACCGAGATCGTGGGCTGGTACCACCTGAATTGGGCAATTCTGAGGTGGCTCTGTGAGCTGTGCAGTGATGTGATGCAGGCACCCACACGACGGAGCCATGCTCTGTCAGTGGAGACTAAAGTGACAGCTTGCATGTGCCTGCTCACCACGGGTACCTTCCAGAGGCCAACAGGGGACACCACAGGCATAACCCAGTCAGTCGTGTCACACCACCTCACCCAATTCCTCAGCGAACTGCTGCCACATGCTGCGGAGTACATCCATTTCCCCAGCACACCGGCGGAGCGCACAGCAAACATACAGGAGTTCCACAGGGTAGCACGTATGCCTGGCATGCTAGGGGCAATAGACTGCACCCATGTGGCCATCCGCACACCACCTGGCCCCAAGGGGGCCACATATATCAATCGGAAGGGCTATGCAAGCATCAACTGCCAGGTGGTGTGCGATGCCAGGGGGTGCATAATCAATGTCTGTGCCACGCACCCTGTGGGAGCACATGATGCCTTCATCTGGCACCAGTCAGCACTGTGCCACAGATTCGAGAGTGGGGACATCCCTACTGGCCACTTAGTGGGTGAGTATGCAAACCACATGGAAAAACATAGAGCTTGGGAGGGGCGTGGTCAGAGGTGACATGGGTATTGGCCTACATGGCCCAAGGCAGGGCGACGCTGATCACCAAACTAACCTCCACCCTCTACACACTGGTGACAGTGGATGCCCACTCCATCCCTGGCTGCTCACACCATACCGGTGGCCCGCGAACCCATCGCAGCAACGCTACAATGAGGCACATGCCACCACACGCAATGTCATTGAGCGGGTTTTCGGGATGCTGAAGGCACGTTTCCATTGCCTGAACACCTCCGGCGGTGCCCTACAGTACAGCCCCTCACTTCCTGGCCTGTTGCATCCTGCACAACATGGCCAACGACTGTGGGATAGCCATACAGGTCAAAGAGGGGGACAGCGATGGGGACGATGAGGATGCCGGTGACAATGGTGATGGGCAGCCCCCCCTTGGGCGATGGGACCCCGACTGCTCCGGCTGGCACAGCTGCACCGGGACACCATCACAGAGGAGCACTTCAGCCAACCCAGGTAAGTCATCGGGCCATGTGCAACCACCAGTAACAAAGGCACAACCCAAAAACATGCATGGACACACAACAGGGGTGCATGCTATCAAGGGAAGTGACCGAGCATGGAACCGCACACACCGCCAGGGATGGGCGAGGTCTAACATGGCACGTGGTCATAGACACACACACACACACACACACACACACATCTCACAAGACATGCACAAAGGGTAGGAGGCACACCGACCCAGACCGCCACCCCTAGCCACACACATGTCCACAGACCACCACGCCCACTGCCTGTCATTGTGCGTGTGTCAGACGCTGGGAACCATTGCATAGTGGCTTACAGTGCAATGCAGGCATCATCATGCACACGCCACAGCGGACAGCAGCCGGGAGGGTGTGCAGATGGAACGTGTGTGTGCGTGCAGGGCCGGGTACCCCACCCGTGCATTGTCCACTGAACGATACAATGCACACAGGGCAGCATCAGACAGTAGCCATACTGGGAGACCGGTCAGTCACGTGCCACAGTGCCACGGCCACCACGGATGCATGGGCAGCCCCGCTGAGACCCTCCAGCAGTGACAGGCTGATCACTGGCCTCATGGGGTGGCACCGATGGTCCCCCAGGGGTTCCATGCTCACGCAGGGGTCTGCAGCACACCGAACATGCCTGCGCCAGGTATGCTCGGGATGCCCACAGCTGAACCCGGTGTCGACAAGGATGGTGTCGCACGATGCCGGGAATGGGGGGTTGACATTGCATTGCGCGGTGTCTGCGACGCATGGGCAAATAATTGTGTGCCCATTGTGGCAATGAAAGCTGTGAATGCCTGTGTCTGCCTGTCAATGGCAGTGGTCACATCCTCCCGCAACCAGTCCATCCCTGCCAGGAGCAGAGCGGGGTGTCTGCTGTGCCGCTCCTCTGCCTGGCACAGAGCTGCACTCAGTGCATCCACCGCCGTCACAAGCCACATCTGCCGATTGACTGATGCTTGCAGTATGTGGGTGTGCTCATCTAAGAGGCCATCTGCCTGATCGGCATGTTGTCCCTCAGGGTGTTCGCAGCCCTGATGCTCATCACCCCTTGAGGGTGGGCGCTGCACACGAGGGCCAGGCCTGGGCATGTCCACAGGTGGTGCACTGACGCCGCCCCCTGACACTGTACTCCCATGGCCATTGGCCGCCTGCTGATACTGCCCATCCGGCTGCCGCTCTCCAGGGCTCAATGGTGCCGCCGCAGTGGCCGCTACAGTCCCACTGCCCTGGACACACACCAGTGCTTCCCTACTGGTGCAGACAGGCACAGGCTGGGACTGTGATGTCACACAGGCCTCCACGGTGGCACCACCCACAGCCATGGCCGTGATGTCACCTGCTGTGTGGCCATCCTATGGCCCACACGTCTCACTGCCCATGACGTTTGCTCCATTATCATCAGTGACGGATCTGGCATCAGCCCGAGTCTCAGCATGCTGGCATCCATGGATGCTGGCACACTGGGACACAGGCAGGGCCTCCTCCGCACCTGCTCCACCAACATCAGTCCAGGCATCCAGGCGGGCCCACTGTTGCCCCGACCCCCATATGCCTGTGGAGGTGGATAGTCCCTCCTCCATCTCCATGATACCGGCCTCAGTGGAGAAGCCCACCACCGCTGACCCATGTAGATGCGCAGGAGCTGTAAGGGAAAAACAGTAGCATTACTGCATGTGACCTACCCTGTTCCGCCCCCAATAGACAGACCATGACCTACCATGCAGTGACTGGCTACCACCCGTCTGGAATCCACCACCCAGAACACCTTCAATGGCGCAATGCTGCATGCTGCCAGCAACCCGCTCTTCCTGTGGGGTCAGGCATTGCACCTCCAGCTGTCCCCCACCAGTCGCAGACCATGCTGCCCTGATGACAGCCACCTTCTCTTTAATTCTCCGCCTGTTCATGCCCATCTTCTTTTTGCACTCCTGCATGGAGCGCTGGTGGCTGCCATGCAGGTTGACAGCACGTGCCACCTCCTCCCATGCAGCAGCACGGGCCTGTGGTGTTCCCTGGCAACCGCTGAGCAGCGGCGCCTGGTCGAGGTAGGCCTCAAACAGGGCATCTGTCTCTGCCTTTGTGAAGTTTGGCCTCCTCTTCCTCCCACGTCTCTGTTCCTCATCCTCCACCTCACACTCAGTCATGATTCATCCTGTGAGAATGACAGGTGTTACCTGTGACTGTGCAGTCCCATGCATGTCCCAAACACCACAGTCCACACTCCCAAACGGCATGCAACTCACCGCAATAGACTGTAGTAACCGACTATGGCCAGTGCAGCCCAATGTCGCATTTTTATTGCGCAACCCATGCAAATGAGGCGAGGCGCATTTTTAAGTGGATGCAAATGCAGTGACTGCGCCATTGAATGACTGATTAGATGATTTGCATATGCCGGCTGAATATCGCGCTGTTGCGCTTTGCGCAATTGTGTTGAACGTGCGCTGAGCCAAGGGCACAGTTCTGTGACACGCGCAGTACACACCTAACTGCGCATGCCCGGGTTGATGACGCAGGTGCCTGCCATGCTGCTGACGTCCTGTGCATGGGAGGCAATGCAGGGCATGGCCACCATTGTGCCAGTGGTGCTACAGCACTGTTCACATACATGGCGCTGTGGCACTGAGGCGTTGTAGGCACACTGGGGCAACAGCGCTGTAGGCTGTTACAGGAGGTGGCACACAGGCACCCAATCGCGCTACATGCATTGGGTTCCAATCTCGCTGTGGCTGTCCGTGCGCCAGAGACCCTTGACCCTGTGCCTGACCTTTGGCCCCTAGGCGCCATGCGTCAGGCATGGGTGCACCACTATCCCGCTGTTCGGTGACAGTGCGATAGGGAATGGCAGTTCTGTACTGCGCAGCATCTGCACGTGGCAGAACCACGCTGCCGAGCGCCATTTTGATTCAACCACACAGCAGAGATGGCGCAGAGGCATGCAGTCATTTGAAGCCAGGTTGAGCTAGCCAATCTGGTGGCAATAATTGAGCCTCATGCTGGGGCTTTGTATGGAGAGGCACCCCTGGACAGTGCGAGGAGTGCGGCCTGGCAGGAGGTGGCCGATGCCCTGGAGGAGGCCACCGGTATGGGGTGCACAGCGGAGCAGTGCTGCCATCGTTACGGGGATCTGAGGTGCAGGGACCCGGATCTGCTTGCCCACCCGCGGGCACGTACTAGGAGGGGCATGGTGCCATGGCCAGGTAGGCAACATCCATACACTATTATCGCCCATACTGGTATCACAGTTGCATGTGTCCGGCACATGGGGGCCATCCGGTGTTGGCCGTGGTGGTGGTATCGGTGTGGGGTGGATGGGTATGGCTGTGTGGGATTGCACACACATGGGGATGGGGGACTTTACACCGGATTGTACTGATGTTCCTCTCTCCATGTTTGCACCTTAGGGCTCAAGAACACCGCAGAACTGGGACCGGAGGTGCCGCCTGGAGGAGCAGCGGGCCAGGAGGGATGATGATGGTCAGCGGCGCGTGGCCCAGCCTGATGATGGTGAGTGCCTTACATCCATGATTACTATTGCATGCTGTATAACTGGGCGGGCAACGGGGCATGCCCATCATCCATTGACACCACTGCCATGCACGCAACTTGTTACAGTCAGCACTGTCCAGTGGCACTGCATGTCTGGGAAATCATCAATGGTGGTCCATGCGTGCATCGGGCACATGGCTGTGGCACTGCCTTCACACCACATAATCAAGTCACTGTATGGCCATGGTGGTGCTGTGCAGGACATGGATGGTGGATGTGTGCAGTGGTCCACATGGCTATGGCTGCCTGGGTGGGCAAGTCTTGTGGACACGGTCACTGTGGGTGGTCGCACACCATCACAAGGGCGTGGCACATGGCTGTAAGCCATGCACAATGGGTTGGCTGCAGGGGGCTGGACAGTCACACTTATTGACTCTGCTCCCTCGTCCTAGGTGGAAGGCTACTCCAGAAGATTCAGAGGGGTATATGTGAGCTGCTCCAGGTGGCAAGGGAGACTTTGGAGCTGCTTCATAGAATCCACCGCCACGGGGTGAGGAGGAGGAGGAGGAGCAGCAGACGTCGGCACCATGATGAGGAGGACCGGGGCACACGTTGATGTCCCCATGCCCCGACTACCACCCTCCCCCCTTTGACCCACCCTCACACCCCTTCTTCCTTCTCCCATATGTTCACCCCTGCCCCTGACCTGCCCCCACCTGTTATGTGGCCCTTCCCCCTCCGTAAATATTTGTAAATAGCTTTTTGTTACATCTTTTAAATATATGCATTTTGTTATGACAACTGTGGTGGTCTCTAATTTGCAGTGGGCTACAGGTGCTCAGCTGCAGTGGTGTGCATGGCGTCAGGGGGTGGTGCATGCATGGGCGCGTGTGTGTGTGTGTGTGCAGAGGTGATCCGCCTATGGTGTGGGCAGGGGGATCAGTCACTGTCTGTGGTTTGTGTGTTGTACTCTGTGCACTGGATGCCTGTGTGCAGTGGTCCATGGGGCCTGCACCGTGTGCATGGCTCCCCTGTCAGACCATCCATGGCCTGTGCAGCTGACACCCTTGCATGTCTGTGATATGCACGGTCTACTGGCGTGTCAGTGGTGGCTGTCCATGCTGGATAACAACTGTACCCGGCACAATGCCAGGTTGCCTTCCATCACCAGTATGGTACACTTCTGCCTCTGGTGGCACTGTGGCCTCCGCTGTTGTTGTCCCTCCTCCATGCTGCCGCTTGTGTCTGTTGCAGGGAATCTGCTCCAGTGTCTGTCACCTGTGCTCTGGCGGCATGCTGGTGGCATACAGCTTCATGATGGTTGGCACACCTGTGCAATGTAGGGGTGCTGGCTGTGTGCACACGTCAGCCGAGGCCACACGCCAGTGGCTTGTTTGACCCGCTACTGTGTCCCTGTGTTGGTGTGCCCTTGGGTATGGGTGGGTGTTTGTCCATGCACTGTGTTGCATCCTGTGTGGTGCATGCTTCCATGCTACACTGTGCGTGTCTGTGCTGGCTGTTGTGGCCAGTGCTGGTATGGGATGTGTCCTTGGGAGGGAGTGCAGGGTGATGTACTGCTGGAGGTGAGGTCCAGGGCATGCCCTGTCGCATGTGGGGTACCTCGCATGCTGACGCATGGTCGGTCTCTCAGCTATACCTCGGGGGGGGGACGTGCAGGGCGGCACTGTGTATGCATCTGTTGCATCGCTGTCTGCTGCCGCCCACTGCAGGGTGCTCATGGTGGGGCTGTCTTGCATGGCTCCATGGTGCACAGGGTTGCATTGTCACAGTGGGGGTGGTGGCATGCATGGGGTGTCCTGCACTGTTGGGCACTACTCCTGGGCAGGGTGTATGGGGATCATGGGGCAGGGTGTGCTCTGCATTCGTGGGATGGTGTGGCATGGGGTGGTCAGCCCTCCTTGTGTGCTGGTCACAACTTGCCAGGGGGTGTGCTGGGGCACCATGGCCCGGCTGTGGGTTGGTTGCTGGTATCCATGGGCTGGTGGTTATTCCAGCTCTCCCCCGGTTGTGCAGTGCATGGGGTGTGGGGGACGATGTCTGTTCTGCTGTGTGCTCCTCTGCCCATCTGTGGCATGGGTGCTGGGCCCCTGCATCCCTGGTTGTGCTGTTGCATTGCTGCCCTGCTGCAGGGGGCATCCCTGGTTGCACTATGGTGCATCTGAACTGCTCGCTGAGCATCCCTTGTTGTGCTATGGCACATCAGATATGCTCAGCTTCACATCCCTAGTTGCGCTATGGCGCAGGTGGTGTGATATTCAGTCATTGGACGTAGGCGCATCTTGGCCTGTGCAGTTTTTGAATATCGCGCTTCTTGCGCATGGGCGCAGTGGACTTGCGCTTGTTCCTGCTGTTACACACTTTTTGGGCGCAGTTTGAATAACTGGACCAAAGACTATAATAAATCTAATTTCACACAAATTAACTCACAAATAAGTAGTCTTAATTGGGAAGATTTGTTTAATAATATACCTATTAAATCTGCCTATGCACTATTTCTAAGTATTATTCACCAATTAGAAGAATGTTATGTTACATACAAAGCTAAATATAACAAGAAAGGCAATATTACCCTGGTTGATAAAATCCATAAATAAACAGATTAAAGGAAAGAACGTCTTTTTAGAAAACTTAAAAAATCTACTAACCCTACAATAAGATATAATTATAAACTAGCCATATCAACATTAAAGAAATCCATCAAGTTGGCAAAATGCAAATTCGAATATAAACTGGCTCATTCTAAACCTAATTACAAATCCCTTTTTTCTTATATCAGTGGTAAAAAAAATAATTCAAGGACAATAGGTCCACTACAGGTAAAGGGTAACCCACTTAAATCAGACCAGGAAACAGCGAACCTCTTTAATAAATATTTCTGTTCGGTCTTTGATAACACCGTCCTTAATGCAACCACACAAATAAAGAACTCTTCCTTTTTACCGATAAATATTTTGGAAACTCTAAGTGCCCTATCGTCTCTTAAACAATCTACAAGTCCTGGACCTGACAATATTCATTCAAGGATCCTGACTGAGACATCATCTACATTGGTCCTCCCACTTACCTTACTTTTTAATAAATCACATCTAGAAAATGAAGTCCCAGATGACTGGAGACATGCTATTGTGACACCAATTCACAAAAAGGGTAATAAGGCAAATGTCGAGAACTACCGCCCAATTAGTTTGACTTCCATCATTGGGAAAGTATTAGAACACATAATCAAATCTAGAATTGATGAGGAAATCCGGTTACTTTCTATACAGGATAGTTCTCAACATGGATTCAAGCCTGGATATTCATGTACTACTGACTTGGTCTCCTTCTATAATAAAATAAGTAATAATCTTGACACAAATATTCCATCAGATGTTATCTTACTTGAGTTTAGTAAAGCATTTGATAAAGTGTCTCATACGCTTCTCATAAATAAACTTCATAATCTTGGTTTTTCATCTTACTTAGTTAATTGGATATCTTGCTGGTTGTCTAATAGATCACAGAGAGTTAGAATTAACAGTGTATTGTCTAACCCTGGAAAAGTGACAAGTGGTATACCTCAGGGATCAGTTTGGGACCCTATCTTGTTTAATATATTCATATCAGATATGAATATTAATTTGGATAATTATATTTCAAAATTTGCAGACGATACTAAACTTGGGGGTAGAGTGGACTCATTAGCTAATACGAAATCATTACAAAATGATTTGGATCACGTTGAACAATGGGCTAATGCTAATCTGATGACCTTTAATCATAATAAATGTACCATACTATACTTTGGGAAAAATAATTTGAGATATAATTATTTCCTGACCAATACTTGTCTTAAATCAGTATCAAGTGAAAGGGACTTGGGTATTTTGATAGACAATAAACTATCAACAAATACTCATTGTAACAAAATTGCAATTTGGTGAATGGTACATTCACATTTCAGGACTGTGTAGTACAGTACAGTCTGCATGCCCATTGGCCCACACAGTGGACCAATAGGCGTACAGCTGTACTGTACGCTGTCAGTCGGCAGGTGGCCAGGCGGCTTGCAGGCAGAGAGCTGCCACCCGCCACTGACCGGGGGTGCAGGGTGGCGGGCTCAGTGGGCGGTGGGAGGGGGTACCACTGGACCACCACGGTTATTCTCTTTAATATGCCCACGATCGGGCAGGGATGGGGTCTGCTGGACCACCGGGGTTATTTTGTAAGTATGCCCACGATCGGGCAGGGGATAGGGTCCATTGGACCACCAGGGATTAAGTTACATCATGCCCGCAATCAGGCGATGGGGCAGGGTCCACTGGACCACAAGGGATTCTTTGTTACATGCCTGCGATCGGGCGATGGGGTGGGGTCCACTGGACCACCAGGGTTATTTTATACTTATGCCCACGATCGGGCGATGGGGTAGGGTTCACTGGACCACCAGGGTTATTTTATACTTATGCCCATGATCGGGCAATGGGATAGGGTTCACTGGACCACCAGGGATTAATTTACATCATGCCCATGATTGGGCAGGGGATAGGGTCCACTGGCCACCAGGGTTATTTTCCATATATGCCCGCGATCGGGCAATGGGGCATGGTGCCTGCTGAGGGGCAGTGGGGTGTCGGTCCCCAATGGCTGCAGCCTGGCAGGGTGCCAGGTGCAAGTCGCCAGGGGATCAGCACACCGCATGCAAATGGGGCCATAATGACATGCAAATGGCTCCATTTGTGCCTTGCATGCATAATGGCCTCATTTGCATGCCCAGCACTGAATATCGCGGTTGATGCACCTAGCGCACCCGCACTTGCGCTGGCACATTCCCCTGCTCCCAACCTGCCACTTGTGCTGGCGCAGTGCCACTGCACCGTGCACAGTGCAGGCGCCCCCAGTGCCATATTCAACGGTGCTGAGCCATGGCGTAGCATCGTTGAATATCACCTGGACTATGCCCTGGCTCAATCCAGTTGCGCTGCACCCAGGCTTGCACCCCTGCTCGGTGCAGTCTGAATATCTAGCCCCTGGAGATTAGCCTGCTTCCACTTCTTGAATTGCTCTTACAGCAATAAGCTGTGCCAGATCCAACTAAACATTATGCATAAAGCCTATATAACCCATGCCAGGCTACGTGCTACGCACAGTTCGGAAATCTGACCTATGCCCCAAATGTGGAGTGGTGGTA
Source organism: Neoceratodus forsteri (assembly GCA_016271365.2). Taxonomy (NCBI): domain Eukaryota; kingdom Metazoa; phylum Chordata; order Ceratodontiformes; family Ceratodontidae; genus Neoceratodus; species Neoceratodus forsteri. Next base: position 675,628,476 of record CM057450.1, on the reverse strand, counting down.
GGAGATTTTATTCACTTAGCTCTGACCTGCCCCAGGGTTGCCCCTTTCTGGTACTCCATGCATAGTATAAGGAGCCAGGTCTGTGGTTACTCCCCTTTGAAGTCTCCTTTGGAGCTACTATTGGGTGCGGACCCCGTCCACCCCAACCAGGAGACAAATAACCCTCTCTGGTCTTTGGCACTCATCAATGCCAGGAGGACTTTGGCACAAGTGTGGATGTCGCCCTTCCCTCCCACAGTAGCCAGATGGGTCAACAATCTGACATGATGCATGAGCCTAGAAGGAGCACAGATGAATTTGATGCGCTGATCTAACATGTTCCTAGAGGTCTGACAACTATTGATATTTGCTGTAGAGTCTGGGATCATTCCACAGTGAAGGAGCCCAGGGTGGCTGAGGTCATAATTGGGTATTGCTACCTAACTCTCTTAACTTATGTCTGCCCTGGCACTTAGCCTAATTGCAGCTACTCCTCGCTGAGTGTCATTATTGATCATGTGTTCTGCCTATCCAACTAGCTTGACTGCTTATTTGACATAATTAGCTTTATAACTACTCATAACTGCTAAACTGATTATTGATGACCGACCTTATGTCATATTCTGTATGTATGTCTGATACTTGTACACCTTTAAGCCAATAAACTATTTAAAAAAAAAAGAAGAAGAAGAAGAAGCTTCCCATAAAAGCCAGTGACGCCCCCGTTTACTGATGTCTGAGACTGAAGTCGAGATGAGAAACATTGTAAAATCACTGTGGTCTGAAGGTGATGTTATTAATGGCAGACTCTTGATTGCTGTAGCAAGTAGCATTATAAAGGGGAAAAAAACAGAATTACTGCTAGAAAATGGTGGTAGACTGTCCTTTTCCAAGCAGTGGTCATGGCTGTTCCTCAACAGAATGGGGTTCAGTAAAAGGAAAGGCATGAAGGCTGCCAGGAAAATCCCCCGTTGATTTTGAGTCCTTGAAAAAAGGTTTTTATGTAGAATTGCCACTGTTGCTCATCAGGAACTCATCCCCCTTGAGCTCATTTTAAACTGTGATGAAACAAGTGTGAACCTATCGCCTTGCTCAGAATGGACCATGGACTCTATGGGGAAGAAGCAAGTGGAGATGGCAGCTTTGGGCAATAAACACCAGATCACAGTAGTTCTCTGTTGCACTCTATCTGGGCACTACCTACCCCCTCAGGTAATGTACCCTGGCAAAACAGAATAGTGCCACCCTTCCTATAAATTTCCATCTGATTGGCATCATGCCAATACACAAGGGCAGCTTGCAAGAGGAGCCAGGAAATTACAGGCTGATAAGCCTGATGTCGGTGGTGGGCAAGGTAATGGAGGGCATCTTAAAAGAGATGCTGGAGGGGTTTCTGAGGGCACGGGGCCACCTAGATGATCAACAGCATGGCTTTGTTAAGGGCAGATCATGTCAGACCAACCTGGTGGAGTTCTATGATTGGGTGACGAGGGCACTGGATCTGGGCAGGCCAGTGGATGTTCTCTTTCTGGACTTCAGCAGGGCATTTGACTTGGTGCCACATTCCAACTGTTGGAGAAGCTGGGGAGGTGGGGTGGAGGTATAGATGGTCAGAGGGATAGGAAACTGGCTAACAGGTCATTTTCAAAGGGTAATGTTTCAGGGCGAGGTCTTGTCCCCCAGGGGAGTTATTAGCAGGGTCCCACAGGGATCGGTGCTGGGCCCACTCCTGTTCAACATTTTTATCTCTGACATTAGAAGGGGTATCAGGAGTGAGATGAGCCTATTTGCCGACAACTTAAAGCTGGGGGTGGTGGTGGAAGGGGAGGAAGGGGGGCTGGCCCTCCAGAGGGACCTAGAGACTCTGGAGGGGTGGTCACGCACCTGGAAGTTGAAGTTCAATACTGGGAAGTGCAGGGTCCTGCAGCTGGGGGCCAGAAATCCAGCTCATGTATATACCTTGGGTGGTGAGATACTGCAGGTCTTGACAGAGGAGAAGGACCTTGGGGTGGTGGTGGATGCCAAAATGAACAACTCAGAGCAGTGTAAGAGGGCTGTGGCCCAGGCGAATAAAATGCCTGGGTGCATAGTCAGGGGGATTACCTCAAGGAGCCAGGAGGTACTCCTTCCACTGTTCAATGGCCTGGTTAGACCGCACCTTAAGTATTGTATGCAGTTGTGGTATCCTTACTTAAAGAGGGACATTGCTCTCCTAGACAGGGTCCAGAGGTGGGTGACCAAGATGATACAGGGTCTATGGGGACATACCTTATGGGGAGAGACTTGGGGAGCTTGATCTGTACTCTCTGGAGGAGAGAAGGGACAGAGGGGACATGATCGATGTCTTTAAATATCTCAAGGGGATAAACAGGGTAAGCCGGGAAGGGGTGCTTCAGCTGAGGGAAGAGGGGACCACCAGGGGACACTCTATGAGGCTGGTTGGGGGAAGACTAAGGGAGGAGACAAGGAGACGCTATTTCACTCAGAGGGTGGTGGACCCCTGGAATGCGCTGCCCGTGGATCTGGTGGTGGTTGAAACTGTGGAGGGGTTCAAGAAAAGGTGGGACAGGCATAGGAGGAAGCTGCATCTCAGTACCCTCCCGGGGGATGGGAGTGAGGGACCCTGTGAGGTGGGAAGGGGGGGCCATGGCAGTGCCCTGTATGGGCACTGATCACTGAGCAGACTCAATAGACCAGAAGACCTATTCTGCTGGCTTCTTAGCATGTTACACATACCGAAAACCACTTGGCAAACACACAAACAACAGTTGATTACACTGAATTGGTTATTGTTCCATATGTGCAAACCATAAAAAAAAACTTCAGCTGCCAAGTGTACAGAGGACCCTCTTAATACTCGATCTGTTCAGGGGGCACACCACAAAAGAGTTCATTGAGACATTTGACAAGCACAACGTTGTTTTGGTTTTTGTGGCAGCTTCTCGCACAGATCTCCTACAACCTCTAGACATTGCTGTTAATAAAATTTTTCAAGAAGAATTGAAGCTGCATTTTACAGAATGGTATGCGAATGAGGTGGCTGCTAAAATTACACAATGTGATCCTGCTAGCAAGATTAACATTGATCTTTGCACAACAACTCTGAAAAACCTGCACGCTCAGTGGATGGTGAGCTGCTTTACCAAACTGTCAATGGCGATTGTGAAGAGAGTCGGACCAGCCAGACTGCGTAGCGTAAAAGGCTACGGGAATTGCACACTGCCTTCCGCTGAAAACGTAGGTGCAGACTTAATCAATAAATGTAAGCTTTCATCAGGGGGCTGTGCCCCCCCGCACCCCCTCCCCCTTCGAGCTCTGTCCATCCTTACATCCTTCACATAACAAATTAATGTCATCTTTCATCCCCAAAAGTAAAATGTAATATCTATGCAACACATCATGTGGCCACGCAATGTGATGTATGATCTGTGTCAGTTACGCAGTAAGCGAGTTATGCAGTAAGCGTAGCTCCTCGGCTGGTCCTACTCTCTTCACAATCACCCTGTCAGTTAGCTCAGAGGACTGCAAGAGGGGTTTTGAGCAGGCTGGCATCCTACAGTCACATTCAGAGTACCTCAGTGGTAAGTCTTTTTCAATCACACCTTGCCAAAACCTGAACTAACACCGTAGTGATTATGACTGTTTTTAATTTTTTTCAGACGATGCAGGAGCTGAATGAAGCAGCAAACCACAAGCCGCAAAACCGAAAAGAGCTCCGTAGCTGAAACTGATGCCAGAATCGGAGACAATAATTTTTTTTTCATGTTCTTCACTGTATACTTCAATAAAGTTTGACTTACCACTTGTCTTGTTTTTTGATGTGTTTCACCATTGTAACATTGTAGAGATTCACCATTTATGTGAAAAAAGTTTTGCTGGTAACCAGGAAGTAAAACGCACTGACCATGTGAGCCCGATCATCAAATCCCATCAATGAGTTTAGTCCTTACCCCTGTAGGTAGCTGCAAGTAAGGAGCAGAATGAAAAAGTCAGAACATAAATAAACTTTAATGATTCTGAGCTTGGAGCACTTTAAACCCTCCAGTGTACCACTATGTGACAAGGTAAGAGGGGTACTTTGACTGTGGGCTTGAGTAGTGGTGGCTGACTTATTGTACCATGCTGTGTCGTCCCGAGTCACCGCGTATCGTGTGTGTTGCTATTCTGCTGTTTCTCTAATTTCTGTACATTTCTACAGTGATGTGCTTGCTTGAGGGTTATAAAGTTATTAAACTGGGGGAGCAGGTAAATGGAATACCAAATGAAAATAAAAATAATGAAACATATGCTGCCATTGGCTAGTAAACTTCGCTGTTAAAATAATTTCACTGAACAAAACTCACCAGCAAAGATAGTGAAATTATTTTTACAGCAAAGCTTTCTAGTTCTACAGTAGTCTACAACTGTAAGGAATTTCTGATTTTTCAGGTCGAAGAGATCTGTAGCAACTTTTTGCCATGGTCTGTCCAGAAATTTAGATGGACTCCATTGTTCTACTGGATTCTGCAGAGTTTGGTAAAGACTTCACACTTTTATAAGGGTTGTTAGTTGTGTACCAAGCCCCGGCCACCACACAGTCTTCTGTGCTCTCCTGCGACATTTTTCTATGCCCTTGTGTCCTTCATGGAGTAGTTTCAGGGTAGCGCCCTATAGAGATTGAGGAATGACAATTCTGCTTTCCTTTATAAGTAAACCATCTTGAACTGTCAAGGTGTATCATTAATGTCAGAATGGTTTGATAGTATCCGGACCTTGAACTCTTGGTGGCCAACCATGTTGGCAAAATTTCATGACTTGTTGACATTCATGATCGTTCTGTAGTTGTTGTCTGATTTGCTCAAGATTGCTGTCTGATGCTGGAAGGGTGTCTCGTATTTGAGCAAGATAGATATTTGTTTCTTCCGTGACGTTTGCATCTTCTTCTGTAAGTTGTCCTTTGAGAGGCATTCTTGACAGGGCATTAGCAGTAACAAAGACTTGCCTGGAACATGAACAATGGTGTAGGCATATCTCATCAACCACATGCAGGAACCTCTGTATCCTTGGAAGAAGGTCATCTAAGCTTCAGGTGCCCAACAGACTCACCAGAGGTTTGTGATCTGTCTCTAGAATGAGGTGTGCTCCCACAAGGTAAGAACTAAAGCATTCACTTGCCCACACTAGGGTGAGCGTCTCTTTTTCAATTTGTGTATAGCACTGTTCTGTTCATGTTATTATTCCTGAGGCATACCCAACAGGTTTCCAGTGGTTTCACACTTTTGCATCAGGACCCCTCCTAGTCCCGAAGGATGATGCATCTGCTGCTACTTTTGTTTCTTTGTTGGGACTGAAAAAGGCTAAGGTATGGCAGTGCCATGTATTCTGCTTTGAAAGCTGGAAACTATTGCTCTTGAGCTGAATCCCAAACCCACTGATTTGCCCATGACAAATATTCCTGTAGGGCTTTTGTTTTCTCTGCTAAGGCAGGTATGAACTTCCCCAGTTGGTTGATCATTCCCAAGAAACCTCAAACCTTGGAGACATCTGTGGGACATGTCATTCTCTGTATGGCTTCCAATTTCTCTGGGATACACTGTACACCTTTGTCTGATATGTGTCACAGGAACTGAACTCTGGTTTTCCCAAACTCACATTTCATGGCATTCAGTGTGAGCCCTGCATGCTGGACCTTTCTTTTGGCTGCATAGACTCTTTAATCGTGCTCCTCTCTGGTGCAACTGAAGACAAGAATATCGTCCATGTGGCACACAATTCCTTCCAAATCTTCCAGGATTCAACACATTCTGCTTTGGAAGTGCTCATGGCCAGACGAGATGCCAAACAGCAATCTTCAAAAGCAACAGCGTCCAAAGGGCATATTGAAGGTGGTCAGTTTCTCTGATGCCTTTGACAGATGTACCTGCCAAAATGCTGCACTGGCATCAAGCTTGGTGAAGAGAAGTGCTTCTCCCAACATCCGCAGTGTCTACACCACTGAGGGAAGGATAAATTTCTCCCATCTGACCAACTCGTTCAGCTTCTTAGGTCAACATAGATTTTTACAGCGTCATCTAGCTTTCAGACCACTACCAGTCTGGCACAGCAATCTGTCGGTCCCTTAATCTTGGTGATCACACCCAGATTCTCCATTCTGGAAAGTTCCTCTTTGATCTTGGACATCAGCAGAACTGTGATCCTTTTGGGTGCTGTCAGTGAAAATGGTATGGCTCCTGGTGTAAGCTGAATATGGTACTCTTTTTTGAGTTCTCCTAGGCCATTGAATAATCTTGGGAACTCCTCACTCCACTTGCTTTGTTCCACACTATTGAGTCTGGCAAGAAGATGAAGTTTCTCGATTGCTTGTGTAAGCTGACTTTCCCAGGACCTGGACCCAAACGAATACAGCAGCCTAACAATAACCTCATTAGTCGACCAGTGCCCATGTTTCATTACCAAACAGCCATTATAACATAAAAAAATGATCGTAAAGGTGCCCCCCATAGACTATAATGTAGCGCATCCCCACACTCTCCCTCCGATCATGTCATAAAGTTGGCTGAGCGTGGGGCAGCGCAAGGGTGGATCTTAGATCCGGGAAGTGCCTGTGCCCCAGTGGGGGGGATTTTATGAGTGATCATACTGCAATACTACTGCATATTTTATGGGCAATTATAAATCAAAAGTATTTTCTGGAGGTACGGCACTGAACTACATGGTGCACATCTACATCTATTTAGCTTGGTGAGTCTCTTTAACATGCAACCCAGATATGTGTTATTGTTTGAGGTAACGTATGCGTAATCTGGGGGAGGTACAATTGTGGGTTTAGAGTTATTGCAATATTAGCTGCCTCAATCTGTGTGCCAACAAGTTGATTATGGTGTTAGAATGTTTATGATGTTTTGCAAATTTTCTACTGTTTGCATCTGTACTGTAAATCTAGAACCTCCTGGCACAGGTAAGGTAGGAATTTATTTCTTAAAGATAATTTTTGAGGTTTAGTAGTGTAGGGAGCGGTCCCTTTATGGTCCAAAATATTTTCGGACGCACTTGCATGTGGTCCAAGGAGTGCGCATACACGGACTGCAGGTGGGGAGTGTTTGTGTTGGGCCCTCTGCCATCATTCCCAGAAGGGAATGATTCCTTGAGTAGGAGGAGAGTGTTAGCCCCCTCTCATTTGAGAGGGGCTTCCAGCTTGTCTTAGAAAACCCTTTCCCTTTTCCCCTGGAGCTTAGGTTTTCTTTTTGTACTGGGGGGGGAGTAATTTCTGCTAGCCACCACTTGGTGGCAGCAGACGGTGGTTAGACTGGATGGTATTTAAGGGAGGAACAGGAAGTTTCTGCGTCTATGGAGGGAGATAGAGAGACCGGTGGTACTGTTAGGGCAGTAAGTGGGGAGAGGGCCGCCCTCCCTCAGGCAGGGTCAGCAGCATGTGCGGCAATGTGCCAGGTCCCGGGGTGTGCATCTGCAGGGAGGTTATTGTTAGGCTTCTGCATTCGTTTGGCTCCAGGCCCTGGGAAAGTTCAGTAGGGGAAGTAGGCAGTGTAGGAGCAGCATGGTAGGGGATCCTGGGGTCGGTTTAGGCCCTTGTTTGGAGGTATAGTGTTCCTGGGTCATTAGGACTGCAGTAGATTGTGGCAGAGCTGCTGCAGTTCAGTGTGACAGGGCAGCCCAGGGATACTGGTGAGGGGGCTGGGGGGAACCTGTACCCGTTGGGCCTGTTTGGAGAGACAGGCCTCAAGGCTGCCGGATTTGCCGAGTGGGCCACAAAGTGCCCTGGAAGTCTCCCCTTGAGCTGGATTGCACTTATTGGGCAACAGGTTGTGGGCAAAAAAGCTATGTTGCTGTTTAAGCAATTGGAGCCACACTATAGGTATATGGCGGATGGAATAAGAGGGAGGCAGAGCACTTTTGGGACCAGGTGGGCCAGTGTGGAGGCCTTGGGGCTTAGAGCAAGTACAGTAAAAGGTTGGGCTGCAGGTTTAGTGGGCTGCAGGGACTTGAAGCACCCCAGTGTGAAATGACCAGTTTAGAGGTGGCTTGGGGGAAGCTCATTATTTCCCCACAGGGACAGTGCTCTGGTGAGAAAAGTTATGGGAGCACTGCAGTCCGAGTAATGTAAGCAGCCTCAAATGGTAGTGAAGCATTAGTCAGGTACTTACCAGTGCCAGAGAAAATGTAGGAGCTTCATGTTCCTGACTCGAAAGGTTTTCTGCCCTGGTGGAAAATCTCTGCCATGAAGTCTGTTGTTTAAAATCTTGCTCTGCCTATAAATACTGCTTTGACAAATACTCCATTCTTAGAGATGTAAAAAAGTTAACCCCATGGAGCTGTTGTATGTTTTCAAGTAATGACGCCCCAGTGCTCGTAAACATTTGGAGAGCTCAGGAAAAATAAAATTTAAATTGTTTGGGAGAAAGTTCTGATTCCAGTGGGTTTATTTTTAACGGTGATTGAAAAGGGTCCCAATGAAATTAGATGTTTTAAGGGTCAGCAGTCTCTGCAACTTTTCTTTTAGCAGGGATCAAGGTTATTAGAAACATAGAATTTGACAGAATTTGACGGCAGATAAGGACCGCTTGGCCCACCTAGTCTGCCCATTTTCCTACCTAACAGATAAGCTGCAGATCTTAATTAATCAACAGCCTACTTCCTCCTACCCCCACTAGGACTGCCTTATGTCTGTCCCATGCATTCTTGAATTCCCCCACTGTTCTTGACTCCACGACCTCCTCAGGAAGGCTGTTCCATGAAGAAGAAGAATCTGCACCTTCCAGCTGCCGGTGGGGTTATGGGTGGCCTTGCTGATGAAATTTGGGGTGGTCACCTGCTGGATCCCCGAGGACACTGAGTATCTGTTGTAATGCCTCAAGAAAAGGAAAGAAGATGTCTTGAGGTAGACAGTATTTTTTCCCAGCTGAGTTGTGTATGCTCTGGGAGTTTGGGTTGAGATTTCTATTGCTGCAGGCCCCCTCTCTTGGAAAATTGGTAACCCCTAGACAGTTCGGGGAGGGGGTGGCTGCACTTGTCTGCCTAGCAATGGTGTATGGAGGTTCTTCACAATATAAATATCCTCCTGACTTGTATTTTTCCTTTAGTTACAGTGGCAGCGAACACTCTGCACACATCCAGGGTGTATCTTCCTGGCCCCATCAGGACTTTACTTGTGTTCTGCAAAGGTATGCCGTGTTTGCCTCATAGGTCCCTGTAAAGGTTTTCTGGCGTGGTTATGATGTCTGCACCCGTGTCTATCTTGAACTCTGTTGGCTTCTTATTGATAAGAACTATCATTTTCTAGCTACTTTAGATCCCTTTGGCCTGAACAGATCCCCAAAACACCTGCTCTGTGTCGTACTCTGGCACTTCTTGAACTTCATGCACTGTTGCTTTTGACTGATGTAACTCTTGTAATGGTCTCTCCAGTGGCAAGCATGGCAGGTGGCATCATTTCTGGACACTGAGCTATTGGATGTGACGGTTTGTTCCCGCACCTCCCACGTGGCATCTGCATGCCCTTTCTCTTGTGGCGTGTCGATCTGCTCTGCTGATCCAAAGTCACTTTTGGAGCTGCATTGGATTTCCTCAGAATGGAAAAATGCCTGCCCTGCATGGCGTCCACGTGTCAGGTGCTTTGTTCTGTGCCTCAGCCTGCTCCTGGACAGAGGTCTGACCGTTGTTCTCATACAGCCTCGCTGTCAGGCCATTGTGACTGCCTTCTCTAAAGTGAGGTTGTTGTCAAACTGCATGCATTCAGCTAATTTGTCTCTGAGTCGCATAACAATCCATTCCTGGATTAGTTCCTCTTGTAGGTCTCCATAGTTACAGTGCTCAGGTAGGGCATACGATGCTGTAATGAAGTCTTCAATGGGTTCCCCTGCTTCCTGCCTACATATATTAAATTTGGCCATTTCATAGATAATATTTCTGTGGCCTGTGAACTATGCATTTAATTTTTCCCAGACCACTTTATAGTTTTTCATTTCTGCATCCGGTAACATCCCCCGAAGATACCATCTACTTTGTCCCCCCATGTAGTATATCAGGGTGTTCACCTGATTCTCTGCTGCTGACACTGCTAGGCCACTGGCTACAAGAAACAAAGCAGAGGGTGCACAAGGCAATAAGGAAGCCTCAAACAAATACAGAACTAAAAGAACACCGAGTAGTTTAAGATCATCATTAGAGTTATGTTGAACACCTAAAAAAACAGTGGGTGATTTTATTCCGCTTAATACACTGTTTGAGCAGTTTAATTAAGGTTACCCGACCCTTTCTAGCCTTTGAGAAAGGGTCGATAATAGACCAGAAACGTGTTAGCCACTGTATTAATGGAATAAAATCCTTCTTTAAATCTTTTTTTCGGTGTTCAGCATAATATGTGGTGGTGAGTGCCCAAACTATGGTGTTTTGTGGCTATAAGAAACCTTTCGAAGAGTCTGAACCATTTTGGAAAGTCATCTGCGTTGGCAAAATCAAAAGTTTCAGGTGGCAGAATCTGATAAGTCACCGTTGTCACCATTGCTTAGTCACAAAACTGCATTGAATAAGTCTTTTTAAGCTGTATTGTACACTTAAGCAAAATTGGCGACTGTCTCTTTAAATTATTCAGGTCTCCAAACACTTTTGTTTTGCAAGCTTTCTTTAGTGGAGCTGTTTCACTTTCTCTTTACTCTCTGTGAGAGAAGTTACTTTACTTTTGTTTTCTTTTAAAACAGCCTGCTGTCTTTTCTACACCTCCAACTTCCAGCTGACTACTGGGAAGGTGGAAGTAAGAGCCCAAGGTGGATTTACTGCACTCTCCCCTGGTAGTAACAAAGAACAGTAATACAACAGCCTTACCAGCTGGCTAGGCTTCAGTTTTGCTCCTGCCTTTTTCCTTTCCTCTGGTGCTGCTTCTGCTGTTGTGCTGCTTTGGTCCTAGTGTCAGGCTTGTGATCTGGCTCTTGTTGGCCTCTCTGTCGATGGCTCGGCTTTCACTCTGGACCACTGTCTACCCACACAAATGGATTCTAGCGCCAGCCCGGTGGTGCTGAGGGCTGAGGTGCTGGACATCTTACCTCGCGCAATGCCAGCGACCCGGGTTCAGGAACAACCACGGTCACCAGGGAGCCGGCATGGGGAGGGCGGAGCAGGACTGAGCTGCCTAACAGTGGCTCTCCTCTCCCAAGGAGGGGGGTCACCCTCCCACAGTCCCGCCGCCTCCAGGTAGAGGTCTGGTGGCGGCGTAGGCGGGTACAGGTGACTGGTAGGGTGGGACATCCCACAGTGCGTGACATGCGTGTGCCTCCACACATGTGTACTCATGCCAAGGACGTGAGAGTGGGCAAAAAATGGGGAAAAAACAGATAAACACATAATCGAAAAAAAATAAATAAATGGACTCTGGCTGGCTTTATTTTCCTTTACAAAAGTAATAAAAACATGCTATAGTATATGGTTAGGGCTTATTCTAGATGAAAAACAGTGGCTTTCCAAATGTTGTTGTAGGACAGTTCAAAGGTCAAAAAAGTTGTTGTACTATCGTTCTGACATCAGATCGATAGTACAACAACTTTTCAGCCTTGAGCTGCTATATGATTGGCTAAAAACAGAGCTGATCAAAAAATGCGCTCTAAAATGGCAGCGGTGTCTAACGATCAGTCGGTAATGGCATTCAGTCAGATAGTTGGGACATGGACTGCCATACTCGGCTCCGTGTTCCCAAACTATCAGTTTGACAGTTTTTTGGTTTTATTTCTTTTGCCGAGAGCAGGACCACAGGAAGCAGTGAAGCACCAATATCTTCGGTGTCGGAACTGGATGGCGACTGCAGCATGGACTGGGAGGGAGTGACCGAGCAAGTGAGCGGGACAATATTGACAAGGTATGAACCTTGTCAAAAGTCAAACCTCCTACAGTTTGGGGAACCATATACTATATGAAATAGTATATGGTTGCTTAAACACAACAAGGCATTGTTGCCATCTCGGGGAAGTGATTCCGTCACATGGACCTCTCAAGCTTTCTCGAGGTCTGTGTGATGTCATTACATCCCCTCGATGGTAACATAGCCTTGTTGTGTTTGAGCAACCATACACTATTGTATATACAGTATATAGTATCTGGTCTGGCCTTATTATGAATAAAAATCAGTAGGTGCTGTAAACTTGTTGTGCATATTCTAAAACTTATTGTGCACGTTCTAAAAGTTGTGCACATTCCAAAAGTTATTGTGCATGTTCTCTAATTAATATTCAACAGCACCGCACTGCTCGCCAGCTGATTGGAGGAAACACAGCAGTTTGAAAACCAGAAACATGGCGGCACCGATACCAATCGATTCAACGAGATGGTTTGGACATGGACTGCCATAGTCAGCTCCATGTTTCCAAACCATGAAAATCTGAAAATGTTTTCTTCTTTTTTAAAATCAAGTGCTAGCGTGAATATTTGCAAGGTCATGTGTGAGACACGTCTGCACCGACAGACATAGCAGCAGACTGAGCTGCCGACAGAAACCAGGAACGTGACCACAAGATATGAAACCTTGTGAAAGGACATACCTTCACAAATGTAACTTTGTGTGCATCTCTGGGAATCATATACTATAAAAAAAGTAGTATATGGCATACACAAACAAGATGTAGAAGCATCTGGTTGTGATGACATCGACCCTGAGAGCGTCCTTATGATGTCATCTCAACCCCTCGATGGAAACACAGCCTTGTTGTGTGTGGTTGCCCATACACTATTCCTTATGTAACACGCTCCTGCAGATGCCTACTGACTCCCCAAAAACAGACTACTCAATGGAGGACTTAGAATTACAGATGAGGGCTGATTATGTTCACTTCTGACACCGATATCGTATGTGCTGTTGATAACCATGCTGCACACAGGCTGAAGGCAAGATGGCAACTACTTTATTTACAGGACGCTCCTCCCAGAGGTCATACAGTAAACTAGATAGGCTGGCTTAGATACAGCACTACCCATCACCATAGGATTTAAACTGACTTTTTCGGAATCCACTTGAGAGGGGTTTTTTGTAACATTTCGCATGTAGAAAGGGAAGTGCTGAGGAGTCTGCAAAATCACCCTGTATCACTATAAAGCCAGCAGGAAAGGGGAGGAGTATAATGATCCAAGACACTGCTAGATATATGTGGCAGGTAACAAAGCACAGCTTGATGACAGGACATTTTACAGGCTGTTAACCTTTGATCCAACAAGTCAAATCAAGAAGAAAACTGACTTTTACCTTCTTTCTCTGTTACAGGAAAGCATCAATTCAGACTCTGAATTAGACATTCTGCAATAAAACCTGTTATATACTGTCACCTAAAATTCATAAAGATAGAATAAATCCTCCTGACATGTGCAAGTGGGCGATTTTATGTCAGCCAAACAGAGCGAAGACTCAGGGACAGGTTGACTGAACATCTGAAGGCAGCACAGGTGGCCAATACGGATTGTAACATGGGAATTAATAGATGTGAAAATAGAACATAATCATTGGTCCAAACACAACATGTGACGGCAAACTAGTGGGGATTAATTCCCTAGTAATGCTCGCTAGTGTAGTACCTGTGACAGCCAGATTAAAAGCCCTAATGTTCAGAATGTAAAAGCAAAAATTGATCCCTACTGACCCATCCCACGGAAATCTGAGTATCAAAGCATACCATATCTGAGCAAACTGTAATGAATGACTTCACAACAACCTCCTTCCTTTGTGGCATCATGGGCATTACTCGCCGGGTCGACAAAGAATACAGTGAAAATCTTTCAGCCGGCATGACCGCCAAGCGGACAGCACAAAAGCCATCTCCTTTCATGATGTTGATGCTGGAAAAGCAGCAGAGAGACAATAGTGCTGTGTGTGCTGATCCTGAACACAGTTCAAAGAAACAGTCCACTGTGCCTGCTGTGAAATCCTCCACTGTCCGCGCGTAGGATACAGGCGCCCGCCACAGCACTGGTCTAAAGGAGATTTTCTCATGTTTAAATGTTGAATGCAGAGCAGTGTGTTACAAGAAATGTCCTGTGCAGAGTATTGTTAGCATCAGATACCACTTTGCTGTTTGTAAAAGATGTTAATCGCCGTAGCATTAGAAAAAGAGAATCAGTATGCAAATTAGTCCTTCTCCTATCCCAGAATTCATAGGAAACAGTATAAATTACAAGTTTTTCGAGCATGTGAAACCTTGTTTGTGCACGTTTGAGATGTTTAAAATTGATACACAAACATTTATATAGTTGCCCTAAAAGACAACATATTGTAATAATTTAAAAAAATAAACATCACCATATGAACAAATATGATTTAAATCAAATTATCTTCTTCCTCATTCTTTTCAAAGAATATATGTATTTCAATAAAATGTATGTATGTAAAAACAAAATATATAAATTTCTGTCTATTTGATAATATGACACAATGCTTGCCATGTTACAAGCGCATTAAGCCACTCGTAAGTAGACTTCTGCTAGGGAATTAATGCATGGTTGGGTGACTGGGGCACTCGGCCTCCCCCCCCCCCAACCATGCGTTAAATTCCCTAGTAGAAGCCTCCTTTCAAGTGGTTTAATGCTTACATATGTGATAGCAAATCACATCAGTCGGAGTGGGAACAGGCAGGAATATTTCCATACAGCAGAAAGGATTGAACACATGTGAAAAAACATCTGCTGGGGAGAATCTTTGACAATCTACTAACAGAAAAAGACCACAATATTGGATTTTTCATCTAAGAGCTTTGTAATTTCCAGGGCTTAACTGTAAATTTGGAGAAGCACCAAAACGGGCATTGGGACATTTGTATGCATTCCAGATCCCAGAGTGACAATAAATCGTAGAACACAATGCACTGATATTTGAAATTTGTTACACTGTTAGGCAATGAAATCTGTACAGTTCCTTCACACTGTCTCGATATTCTAATTTTTATTCAAATGTTGCACTAAGTATTAGCCATGTTATTGTTTTGTACTATCATGAGCCTCACAGGACCTCCTTGAAAATTAGCTTTTTCAATGGAGTTTTCCTGGAAATGAATCTGAACTTGATATGAACTGATGTACAGCGTAATGCCTAATCTAAAAATTTCTAAGTGTTGTAAATCTTGTGACACTTCCATGGAATTTGGACCCCAAAGCACAATTTAAGTTTTGGGGATTGTCCATCTATAGTAAAGGGTATCAGCTATTTAGCTCTATTAAGCTGCAATATATACATGGGCTATATTAAGACTAGTTTTTATTATTATTACTTTTAGAGCAGAACCTACTGTATGAGGCTGACGCTGGAAGAAATTCAGATGGTACATGAATGGACTGATATTTTGTATATAGAAATGTCCATATTTTGTGTTTGATCAGTGTGCTGAGATTTTGTATCTCTTTGCAAGTGATTTTAAATGCACAGAGCACCTTTCACTGGTGGTAACGAGTATACATTACGGGCAGGATCTTGGCGTTATCCTGGATGACAGATTGACACTGGAAACTCAGATGTCATCTGTGGTCCAAAGTGTTTTTTACCACTTAAGGAACATCGCCAGGATTAAACCCCTAGTTCTGCTGCAGGACCTGTTGTCACTTCTACATGCCTTTGTTACATCCAGGCTTGATTACTTCAATATTCTTTACTTTGGGGTCACTGGAGGGAGTCTCCACCGGCTGCAGCTGGTGCAGAACGCAGCAGCTAGGTTGCTGATGGGCCTGTCTAGGTCTAGTCATGTGACCCTGGTTCTGCGAGCTCTGCACTGGTTGCCTGTCAGGTGGAGGATCATCTTCAAAGTGGTCTTGCTTACCTATAAGGCCCTATAAGGATTGGCCCCAGCTATCTGGCTGATCTCCTGACACCTGCCACCTCAGTCCACTCCCTCTGCTCCTTGACCAGGGGCTTCCTCACTGTTCCAAGGGCCAGATTAAAAACGTCCGGCAACCATGCCTTTGATGTCACTGCACTGGCCCTTTGGAACTTTTCCCAGTCTCCAGTAGGGAGGCCCCGATGGTCAAGATGTTTAAAAAGGGTCTAAAGTCGTATTTATTCTGTTTGACCTTCCCTAATGAATTTGATTGACCAGAGATAGTTTAATTTCAGATATTATATTATTATATTTACTGCTTTAATATTTATTGCATGCTGTATGTGTTTATGTATTTATTTGTATCACCCTACCTGTTTTTATGTAAGGCGTCCAGAGCCTCAGGGATTGGGCGACATATAAATAAACGTGCCTTACCTTGCCATGATACCAACCAACAAAGTCTTAAGTAGACTTTCTGTGATGAAATTTGAAAAATGTATTTAATTGAGTATTGAACACTGCTTGTTGACCTCTGACAATGAACCCAGATTTTGGTGTGAAACATTAGGTTGTTTGTCAGCATCTGTATGCTGTTGTATGTCTGTACCCAGCTTTTAAGCTGAATCTTGCACTTTATGAAATAAAAGAGACACAGAAAACAAGCATGCAGTGAAGTGACTGATTCATGCCAAACTTGAGGGAGAATGCTGTCTTTTTCTTCTCTGTATCTGTGACCTAGTTGCATCGCTTGAAGCTGGTGCAGAATGCGGCAGCCCGACTGGTGGCTGGGACCTCCCAGTTCAAGCATATCATGCTGGTTCTCCATGTTCTGCACTGGGTGCTGGTGCAGTGATGCATCAGCTTCAATGTGTACTTGTTAACTTACAAGGCCCTGCATGGTCTGGGTTCGGGCTACGTAAAAGACCTCCTTATCCATACGCTCCTCACTACCACCTTCGGTCAATGGATGCAGGCCTCTTATCTGTTCCTCGAGCTTGTTTAAAATCTTCTGGCGATAGGGTATTTAGGGTGACTGCCGTGATCTCCTGGAATGCCCTTCCCTCGGAGATAAGAGGTGTTGCGTCCCTAGCCTTGTTCAAGTCACGCCTGAAGACACATTTGTTTAAAATGTGCTTTGGAGGCTGGCCCGTCAGTGCAGTGGTTGGATTTCCACTTGCGACGCCAGCGACCCGGGTTCGGGAACAGACCTGAGTCATCAGAGGGCCAGCTGAGGGGAGAAGGATCGAGCGTCCCATGGACTGCTCTCCTTCTCCGGAGGGAGGGTGTGGTGTGTCGCCGGTGCATGGGGGACATGGTGGAGGCCGGGGGCACCACAGCAACCGGCGCCAACAAGGGTCTGAGGGGACGGGATGGACGCTGGTGTCATTGCACATTCCCACACCCTGCTTACAGGGGGAAAAAAAAAAGAAGTCTGACCACTGCCTCAGTGAAGTCTGCCCCCTCCCCCGGCTGCAATCGGATCCCCAGACCAACTCCCGCCCTATCCTGTCATTCATAGTACCTTGGGCTGGGTGCCGTGATCCCGCCCTGGGGTCCCAGGAGAGTGGCTAATGTGGGGATACCGCAGCCGAGGGGTCCGTGACCGGGTGGCTGGTCCACCAGGGCACCAAAAAAAAAATGTGCTTTGGACTTGTGCTGCTGTTTGAACTTTACAGATTGCATTTTTTTAATTTTTAATTTATTATTTTATTGCTATTGTTCTAGTGTATTGTTTAATTGTGAGATCCAAAGAGCCCTTTGGAATGAGCACCATATAAATAAAAATCGCCTTGCCTTGTATTCCTGAACATCTATGAGAGCCCGGCACTGCAAACCTTAGAGCCGGCAACTCCCTAACTACCGAGTTCTTTAGATACATTATGGAAAAAAGGAAGACGAGGGAAATTATTAGGCTGACAGGGGGGAAAGGTAATAGAGGAGGATGAGTAGCAGGCAGCTGTTCTTAACAACAGTTTTGCTCAGTGTTCACAGTGAGGGATAGTAGGCCTTTGCCTGACAGCACCATATATTCTGCTGCAAGAGGGATGCCAGAAATGGGGCAGGTGGTGATTACAAGAGAAAGGATCAGAAAACAGCTCGCAACCATGAAAACAGATAAGGCTCCCGGATCAGATGGGATGCCAGAAATGGGGCAGGTGGTAATTACAAGAGACAGGATTAGAAAACAGCTCGCAACCGTGAAAACAGATAAGGATCCAGGATCAGATGGGATGCACCTGAGGGTGTTCAGGGAACTGACATCGGAGCTAGCGGAACTCCTGGTTGGACTATTCAGTAGCTTGCTACAGTTGATATGGAAAGATTTGCAGGTAGCAGATGTAGTTCCACTCCACAAGGGCACCCTCCAACTGGATTTCAGCAAAGTATGCTGCTGGATTTCTAACAACAAGCTATTAATTAACTCAAAAAAGATGAAATCCTTAGTATTTGGGAGTAATCACACTCTAAAAGACAGACCAGGATTGAGTATCACCACTCTGAATGGAGAACCCATCGAGCAAGTACAGATCTTCATGTATATATTTTTATTCATTTATTCATTACAAATCGAGTTTACAACCTTTGAGTCAGAGACTCATTTACAAAGGCACCTCGTCGCGGGGGGGCAGACATCAAGACAGTTATTACAGTGCAGATTAAAACAGAGGAAAACATTACAGGTGCAGTAAAAAGAATATTTAACATAGATACACTTAGGTTACATAATGTAGTAGTTTGTATGTTACTTAGATTACATGATGTTGCAAAATTGTGAGTTACACTCATGGATATAGAAGGTCCTCAGAGAGGACATCGGGTTACATCCCTGTTTACATGGGTACATCTTGACTCCACCCTGTCTTTCTTCTACCATGTTGAGTCTGTGGTCAAATACATCCACCAACCACTAGGCTTACTCTACAGAAACAGGTCAAACCTCACCACTGAGGTAAAAAAAACTACTAGTCTCCAGCCTCATCATTTCCATCATCGACTATGGGTTAGTAATCAGCTCAGCTGCTAACAGCATTGTCATCATCAGAATTTGTGTGAAATTCAGCTGCACCTGTAGATTTGTACTTAACAGGAAACAGGACTCTCACGGATGTGATCTGTACACCTCCACTAAATGGCACCCTTTCCACCTTCGCACCATCTGCAACTCTGCTCTGCTCATCCCAAGGGCCCTGCCTGGTCAAATGCCTCGTGGGATCTGCAACCTACTAACCAAGACCCAGCAACTACTATAGCACAAGGTCTATAGGCTATGGTAAATGGCAGTGCCTGCCCTGGTAGTGAGATAGTACTCTTTTGCCTACACAGTGGCCAAAGCCTGGAACTCACTCCCACCTATGGTAGCCACAGCCTCACTCTTCCATTTCTATCGCAGCTAGCAAACCATTTCTCCCAGTATCTCAAATGCAAGGGCTCATTGTGTTAATCCCAGACTTCGATTACTCTGGAAACCCAGTCCCTCCTGTAGCACCACCCTTAGTTTGTTATTACATAGTTGGACCCACTGCTCATTCTGTATTGATGGACCCAGTTCTGCTACCCATGCTTAGTTAATGAAAATCTCATCTCTGGTATTATGGCTCTGGTTTTATGTATTTGTCTTTCCTATGAATAATGTTGTGTATCATGTCTTGTGATGTATTTATTGACTTGGACACCTTTGAAAAGGGCTCTTGAGCTCAAAGGTCTTCCAAACACAAATAAATAAAAAATAAATAAATATATAAGGGAGGAGACAATGAGCAACCAGGAAACTACAGACCTGTTAGTCTTACCTCCACAGCAAGTAAAGTAATGGGGATTAGTCAGAGAGGACCTAGTGGAATACCTGGAAAGAAATTGGCTCCAGGATAGTACATGTAGCATGGGTTCATTGCAGGGAGGTCTTGTCAAGACCAACCTGATAGTGTTCTTTGACTGGGTAACTAGGACAGTGGATAAGGTACAAGCAGTGGATTTACTCTAATTTCAGGAAGGCATTTGACTCTGCCACACAGAAGGCTACTGAAGATGTTAGAGGACCTGGGTAAATCAAAGGATCTAGTTAAATAGGTGGGAGGCTGGCTAGGTGGGAGACAGCAGAGGGTGGTGGTAAACGGGGTCAAGTCTAGGAAAAGGAAGGTCATGAGCAGGGTGCCACATGCTTTATTCCTAGGGCCAGTCCTTTTCAACATGTTCATCAGTGACAAAGGAGAAGGAATACAGGGCAAGATGTGTCTCTTCACAGATGACACTAAGCTCTGTGGCAGGGTAGACAGCAAGAAAGGGAAGGAAGGGAATAGGGAGCTGCAGAGGGACCTCCAAAGGCTAGAGATGTGGCCAAAGTCTGGCAGTTGTAAATCACTGCCAAGAAGTGCAAAGTGATGCGCACACAAGAGCCCCAGGATGGAATATTGGATGAGGAGGGTTTCAGTCGGACTACCTCTGATGAAAGGGACCTGAATCATCATAAACAACTCCTTAAAAAAAAATCTAGCTAGTGTAACAAGGACAATGGCAAGGCAGCCAAATTGTTGGGGTTATTGGGAGTGGCTTCGACAGTAGGAGGGATGAGGTGATACGACCTCTCTATAGATCACTGGTGAGGCCACATCTGCAATATTCTACCCAGTTCTGGAATCCCCATCTAAGAAAAGACAAAGACAGGTTAGAGTCGGTGCAACATAGGGTAACTAAAATTATTCAGGGCCAACTGGGCAGGTCCTATGAGGACTGGCTTAAGGCTCTGAACATGTACTCACTAGAGACCAGAAGGGAGAGCCACATAATGGAGACCTTCAAGTTCCTGAAATGCATTAACAAGGTAGAGTGTGAGGAAACATTCAGCAGAAATGGTGAATCAAGAACATGGGAACATGAGTGGAAGCTGGCGGGGTGGGGGTGGATTCAGGAGGAACGAGACAAAGTTTTATTTTAAAGAGTGAGTGGTTGAGACATGGAACAGCCTAAAATCAGAGGTGGTCGGTGCTAGAACCATTAATAGTTTCAAACACAAGTAAAAGGCTAGTTACACAGGCAGAAGCAATAGTGCCGAGATGGGGGGGTGAGAGCAATCACCCTGACTAGACAACAGGTCTTGGGGTAGGATATGGTAAAACAGGACAGACTGTATGGACAAAAGTATTTTTCTGCCAGCATTTTCTGAGGAAACAATTGGAGTGGGGACTCCCATGTCTTGTCTTCTTGCCCAGGGAACCCTCAGGACCACGAGGGCAGGTAGCTGAGGGACAGGCCTCAGTCTTTCATCCTCTTCGGGCAGTGTTGTGCAATGCCAGGTTGATGGTGAACATGACTGCTATAATTGCAGAGCTTGTTGCATCTGTTGACCTGGCATGCATCACAGAGACCTGGCTAGGGGACACTTTGGGCTGTGTGTTAGAGGTGTCTGTCCTGGTCAGGTTTACTGTGGTTCACTGCCCAAGGAAGAAACACAGGGGTGGGCGGGTGGCCATTTGTGTTATGTTGGAGCTGGGCCTGGTGGTTCACCCAGTGAGGACACCAGTTCTTTTGAGTGCGTGGTATTGTGAGGGGGTCCTGGAGTGGAGTTCAGGATTCTCCTGTTCTACCGGCCACTGGGGTGGGACCAGAGTTTCTTGCAGGAGATGGCCTTTGTCACCAAAAGCATGTTGGAGTCACCGAGGTGGCTCATTCTTGGCAACTTCAACACCTGGGTGGGTGATGAGGTGGTATCTGGGGCCAGAGACTTCCTGTTAAATATGGAGGCCCTGGGCCTCTCCCTGATGACCACAGCCGGGACCCACCACTCTGGCCACATGCCTGATCTGGTGTTCTCCCTGGGGCTCGAAACTGACACCATTGAGATTGTTCCAGTTGTTTGGTCAGATCATTACACAGTCAAGTTCAGCTTCAGAACCCCCTAAATGTCCCTTCCCCTGTGGAAATGGTTCAGTTCCGCTGTTTGAAAGGTTTACAACCAGAGGAACTGATGGCGGAACTGAACCTTTTCATCTGTGCTTGAGGCTTGCGCCGACAGCCTGGAGATTGCTGTGGTGGCCTACAACAGGGCTGTCGAGTCTCTGGACTGCCTGGTACCAATCCATGTATGCACCCTGGTTTCTCATCTCAGTTTGCCATGGTATTATGTGGAGCTGAGAATGTTGAAAACTAGGAGGCGGAGGTTGGAGAGGCGTTGGAGGAAGACCAGGTCTGTGGAGGACAGGCTAGTTCTGATTACTCATTACAATAAGTATCAGAATACAATCATCCAGAAAAATCAGCTTTTATGTCTGGGATGATTGCAGCTGGAAAGAATCGACCAGCTCAGCTCTTTCAGGTTATAGACAGGCTATTACATCCTGCCTGTCTGGAACCTGTTAGAGCAGTTTCAGCTCACAAGTGTGAGGAGTTCGCTCAGTTCTTCTCAGACAGTGTCCTCTGTGTGGGCTGGGATTTCTCCTAGCGGAATACCAGTCTTCAACATTGATGGCCTTTGGGTGCACGGACAAACTTGGTCACCTTAGGGAGAGTTCCAGCTGGTGATGACAGTGGAGGTATGTGGGGTGATCTCTGGGTTAGTCCAACATTCTGCAACCTTGACCCATGCCCACCGCTACTATTGGTTGGCAGTGTCAAGGTTCTGGGTCTGGTTTTCCCCAAGATTGTTGGGAGTTCCTTGTTGGTCGGGGGGGTTTCCGGAGTCTCTCAAACAGGCTCTGGTTAAGCCCCTACTGAAAAAAACATCATTGGACCCCGATGTCTTGGTGAATTAATGGCCTATCTTGAACCTCCAATTTTTGGGGAAGGTTCTTGAGAAGGTGGTTGCAGAACAGCTCAAGGGTCACCTCATGGACTTCCAAATTTACAAACCTTTCCAGTCCAGATTTAGAGTCTTGCACAGCATGGAGTCCGCATTGGTTAGGGTGTTAAATTACCTGCTCAGGGAAAGGGATAGAGGAGAGTGAACCATTCTCGTTCTCCTCGATCTCTCTTCAGTGTTTGACACTGTGGACCATGGGGTGTTGTTGGACAGGCTGAGGGAGTATGTAGGACTCACGGGCAAAGTCATCAGCTGGTTCGAGTCCTTTCTCCAGGGTAGGTCAGAGGGTGGTACTGGGGAGTTATTCTTCAGTCCCTACTGACCTACCCTGTGGAGTTCCCCAAGGTTCTGTCCTCTCCCCCATGTTGTTCGTAGTGTACGTGCTGCCCCTGGGCGAGATAATAAGGCGGTATGAGCTGAGTTTTCATTGCTATGCCGATGACACTCAGCCTAACCTGTCCTTTCCACCCAGAAGATCGGATGTGGTCAAAGTACTAAATGAATGCTTGGCCGAGATCTGGGCGTGGATGTCGTCGAACTGTCTGGGGCTTAACCTGGGGAAGACTGAGATGCTGGTGGTTGAGCTGTGTCAAAGTGGAGGAGTGGGGGCCCCCTGGTGATAGGTTGGGGCTTTTTTTTTTTTAACTGTATTTTATCTCCTTCTCTTGACATCAGAGCCCTGCTCTGTTGGGAGTCGCTAAGGGTATTACCCCCGCTGCTGCCTACCTGGAACCCCAGTGAACCCCCATGGAGTCGTGGCTATGTCCCCCAGGCGAGTACGAGGTGGGGCCTGTACACCTTGATCAATCAGCTTTCATCGGGTCCCCTTGGCAGTCAGGCAGGCAGCAGTCATTAGGGCCTATACCCAGCGCTCCTTCCCCTCGGCGCTGCAGTGTGTTTTTTCCTTATTCCAAGGGAGTGGCTACACCCAGATGTCAAGGCGTCCCCACCGACGTCCTCACTCCCGACCCTCTCTGTGTGCTCGTGTGCTTGTTGTGCCTCTGGCTTCCGCCAGAGGCCAGACAAGTGCCGAGTCTACACCCTCCACCCTCCCGGGAGAGGAGAGCTGTCCTAAGGATGCTCAATCCTCTCCCTCCCCTGCTGACCCTCAATGGCCTGGGCTCGTTCCCTAACCCAGGTCGTCAGCATGGTGTGAGGTGTGGCATCCAGCGCCTCAACCCTCAGCGCCACCGGGTCGGCAGGTTGGGGCTTTTTATTGGCCCCACCAAACTGGAGGCCTCCGTAAAGGTAAAGAATTTGGGCACTGTTTCTCATAATGAGCTAACACTTGATACTCAGGTGTCAGCCATTCGTCTGAACCGGGTTTTATCATCTCCGGACCATCTCCTGAATTAAGTCCCCTATCCCCGACAACCTGGCCATGCTGGTACATGCATTAGTCACCTCAAGGCTTGATTACTGTAATGCACTCTACCTCAGGGTCAGAGGAGGTGTGATACGGCACCTGCAGCTTTTGTAGAACGCTGCAGCCTGGTGGTTGACTGGATACCCGCGGTTCAGTCACATTACACCGGTGCTTCGTGAACTGTATTGGCTGCCAGTGCACTGGCACATGACATCACCTTTAAAGTAGGTCTTTTTTTTTTTTTTGAAACTTTCTTTATTTAATGTAATTTGTTGGACCGAGGCCCATACGACATACACAGACAACAAACATATGACAATCATACAAGTTGATTCATATCTATTGCAATCACTGGCAGACAAGGTCTTAAAGCAAAGCAGTTGTACAATATGCAAAGTAAATCTATGTCATGACATGTTAAAATATCTAGAATACTCATCTAGATGCATCTCATAATATCTTCATCATGCATTCCCAACCCGCATCCCATAGAATGCTCCTCACATGATAAGGAGACTCACTAGGGTGAGGGGGGGAGTGGTGAACGGAGCGCAGGCGCCCGTCAAAGTGTATACCACAAGACCCACTGTTTTGTGAGTTTCTACTTTGTTAAGCCCTAATCTGGGCCTACTCTTGCCCAGACTCAGGGAACTAACTCAGGCCTTTCCACTGCCATGTAAAAAACCCATCGCCTCCATAATATCTCAAAGGACGAAAATCTCTTATTAAGCTTGGCTGTTATTGATTCCATTCTATACACGTCTATCATACATTCCTGCCACAAGTTCAGAGTGATCCTCTTAGGGGATAACCAATTACTGGTGATTACTTTTTGAGCCACAAGAAAAGCGATTTTCAGAAACTTAATTGTCAGAGGGTCTCGAAGTTTCCTAGGCAGGTCCAAGAAAAAATAACACAGGGGAGACATCTCCAATTCGGGGTCTATGATTTCTTTTAAAGCCTGCTGAAGGCTTTGTTTGAAGGGGGTGCAGCTCAGAGCATTCCCATAATAAATGAGCTAAAGATGCAGGTGTATACCCGGAGTTCCTCCAGCACATCGCGGAGACAGAAGTATGGAATCTGGTCTGAATAGCTGGGGATTGAAAGTAACGAGCTAGAATCTTCCATGAAAACTCTCGCCAGCTCCCTGATGAAACACCCCAGTGAACTCTTCTTTGAGTCCAAACCCAGAAATCCTCTGGGATCAGCACTCCCAGATCCTTCTCCCAAGCTTTTTTAATGTGTGCAGAGGAATCGCCCTTCCAGGATAGAAGTGCCTGATATAGCTTGGAAACCATATGAGACCTAATCGGGTCCCTTTCTATTGCCTTTTTGAGTAAGTCGGGTCCCTTTCTATTGCCTTTTTGAGTAAGTATGCAATTTGTGGAGGCGAAGAGCTACCCAGCTTAAACTGTACTACCAAATTGCTTATATAATTTCTTATTTGAAAATATCTGAATCTATCTTTCCAGCTGATTCCATATTTTTCAACCAGCAAATCAAAAGATATGATCGTGTTTCCATCTAAGAAATTCCAAATCAAGTGTAAACCCCTCTCCTCCCATCTCTTAAAACCACCATCCCATTTGTTAGGTAGGAAAGAGTTCAGGTGCAGGACTGAGATCAACAAACAACTCCAGCTTTTAGCATCTTTATCCCCTAAGACCCCGTGACACACCCCCACAGTGACGGCTGTATAGGGGTTCTCCTCCTGATTTACATTTGTTCTCCCTCTTTGCATTAATAGCATATCATTCATATTTTTAAATGGGGCGATCTCCCCTAGTTGCAAATCTTTCCACTTGGCAGAGTACGCTTGGTCCAACCAGTAGAAGGCAGTACGCAACTGAGCTGCACAGTAATATAGTTTAAAATTTGGTAATGCTAGACCTCCCTCCGTTTTTGGGATCTGGAGTACAGAGAGTCGGATCCTAGGTTTGTTTGGGCCCCAAATGAAGCGTGATACTGTCCCGCTCAAGGAGTGAGAAAATGTCTCCGGGACTGAGACAGGAAGAGTCTGAGCCAGATATAAGAATTGAGGAAGTATTATCATTTTTATCCCTTCCACTTTTTGAATCATAGGTATAGCAACAGGCGCCCATCTGTCTAATTCTAACTTAATTTTCCTCAACAATGGGACAAAATTAAGGGGATACAACTGGTCTGCCTGATCACTCAGATATACCCCTAAGTGTTTGATCCGGGAGGTGTCCCATCTAAAAGGGAACATCCTTCGGATCAGCACCGAGGGATCGTAGTGTGACTTTAGAACCTCCGTTTTAGTCATATTGATTTTATAGCCAGCTAGAAGACTAAACTCTGATAATCTCGCCCATAAGGGTTCTAATGTAGATTCGAGGTCCCTAAGGTAAACCAGTAAGTCATCAGCGTATAGCGCCAATTTATGTGTTCCCCCTCCCAGGTCCCATCCCTTCACTAATTCATCTTTCCTCAGGGCTTGGGCCAAAGGCTCCAAGTATAACACAAAAAGCAAGGGGGAGAGATGGCAACCCTGTCTCGTCCCCCAATGCAGGTCTATTGGAGGGGAGACTCTTCCATTAATTTTTATATATGCTTTCGGTTTGGTATATATGTTCTGTATAACTCGGGTGAATGACTCAGAAAACCCAAAGGCCCCAAGAGCCAACTCCAGGAAATTTCCATGCCACCCGGTCAAAGGCCTTCTCCGCATCCAGACTATGAATCAGGCTGGGAGCCCCCGACCGAGTGGCATGGTATAGAATCTGTAGCGACCTTTTAATATTGTCATGGGTTGCCTGCCAGGGATAAACCCAGCCTGATCCCTCCAGATCAATTTAGGTAAAACCACTTCCAGGCGTCTTGCCAATATTGAGGTAAATAACTTATAATTGATATTTAAGACTGAAATAGGGCGAAAGGCACTACAGTGTGTAGTATCATTCCCAGGTTTAGGGACACTTGAAATGACCGCATAGTTCCATGATTCCAGGATTGATTCCCCCGAATGCACTACCCTACATGTCTCCAACAGGGGCTCCTTGATTTCTTGAATAAAATTTAAAGAACTCAGGAGTGTATCCGTCTGGACCAGGAGATTTTTGTTTTCAATCTTTTAATGCAAAGGATAGTTCTGAGGTGGATATGGGGGAGTCAAGAGCCTCTCTTATTTCCCTTGTTAAAGTCGGCAAATTTAAGTTGGTCAAATAGGTGTTAATTTGCCCTTCATCTGGGTTTTGCTCTGAGGTATATAGCCTCGTGCAGAAATCCCTAAATCCATTTAGAATTTTTTCCGGAGTTTTTAATAATTGGCCTGAGATGGGGTCTCTAATTCGAGTGATCATAGATTTAGCGGTGTGTTGTCTTAAACGATGTGCTAAAAGGCGAGACGCTCTGGGGCCTGTTTCAAAATACTTTTGTCTCAGGCACTGCAGGGCCTGTTCTGTCTTAATATCTATTAGCCTCTGGATTCTCTGCTTGACCACCTGGATGTCCTGAGATACAGAGAAGTCCCCCTCTGCTAATCTCCCTTGTAACTTCAATAGCTAACTCTGAAGCTCTGCCATCTGCTGATTTTGTTGTTTTCTAAAATGTGCAGCAAACTTAATACAATCCCCTCTGAATATAGCCTTCACTGTGTCCCAAAATATACTACTCGGCACCTGAGGAGTCCTATTGTCCTGCTGGATTTGTATTAACCTCTTTTTGGCCATATCTGTGAACTCTTTTAAATTTAAAAAGTAATTATTAAATTTCCAGAGAGAATGACCCTTTTTCACTTTCCAGTTCAGTCGCAGCACCACCTGAGAGTGATCGGAGAGTACAGAGGGAATGTGTTTACATTCAACAGCCTGATCTTGATGTTCTCCGGAGATCAATATGTAATCTATTCTAGCAAAGGAGCCATGTGGGTGAGAGTAATGTGTATACTCTCTTTTGTTCTTATAAAGCGCTCTCCAGGAATCCATCAAAAAAGTACCCCTCAAATGCTCTTTAATAAATCGACTAGCCGTGCTCAAACGAAACACTTTAACATTAGATGTGTCCTTCTGATCCCACACTTGATTTAGATCACCTCCTATTATTAGCAAGCCTCTTTGTTGCTCGGTTATCTTTTGCAATAGGAGGCGCAACGTTTCTTTAGTGGAGCCCGGAGGAGCATAGAGAGAAGCTAGCATGACTGGGGTACCCTCTAATTTCCCATTGACAATAACCAATCGCCTCTCTGGATCCGCATAACTAGCTAGCTTTTGGAACTGTACCCCGCTGGGAATCAATACTGCGACCCCTCTTCTTTTCCCTTTCCCGTATGATGCAGCTATTACCTGCTCGAACCCGAGTTTCCCTAACTTCTGATGTTCAGATTTATTTAAGTGGGTTTCCTGTAGTAACACGATTG
Source organism: Neoceratodus forsteri (assembly GCA_016271365.2). NCBI lineage: Eukaryota > Metazoa > Chordata > Ceratodontiformes > Ceratodontidae > Neoceratodus > Neoceratodus forsteri. The sequence continues at coordinate 675,600,187 of CM057450.1, read as the reverse complement.
AGGGCTTTTGTCTTTTAATCATAGGCAAGACTTTGTATCTTTTCACAGGGTTGTTTAGCCCATTAACATTGTGAGAAAGAATTCTCAAGCTGATGTTATCAACCATCTAATAACCAGGTATAGAATTCCTTCTGTTGGTAAACCTGCCCTCCGCTTCCCCTCTCCACTACGTAACATTCCTCACCCCCATCCCCCAGGCACTGTGATATATTCCACTTATTGACATGTTGTACCACTATAAAATGCCAGTGATAGAGTCTAAATACAGTCAGAACCTTGCACATGACATAGACAAAAACAACATAAACATTATCTTTCCCAGGTGCAGCCGCCAACTGGGAAGTCCTCCACTGTGGGTCATAACTATTTACAGAAGTGCTCCCAAGGCTGGAGAACAGTATTTTCTGCTCTCTATCGGTCCGAGTTGACTCAACCCGGGTAGGAGGTAAAGGTGCCCCAAATGGAGTACGTTCCCCCTGGACCTTGAGTTCCAAAGGTCCTAGCCCAATGTCTGGGCAAAATATCACCTGCAGCATACCCAGCATCGTCGAGGGTTCCCCCAGCATCAAGGCCCCTGCCCGGACAAGCTCGAGTAAGTGCCCGGTGCCAGTAAGTTCCTCCCCCCCCCTCACCTCCCTATTAAGACTCAGAACTGTGGTCCCAATTTCCTTCTGGTATTAAGACTTCTGCAGATATTGTGCCCTCCATCCCGAATCAATTCTAGATTAATGTCATCTCAGAACTGCTGCTCAAACACCTCTAAGCTTTGCCCCCCTCTCGCTAATTGGACCAACGGGGGGTATAGGGTACCCAAGTTAGATCTCTAGCCAGATAGCTAGCAACTCTGTCCCCTAAGGTGTCTCTGAATATATCTACCCCTCTATCCTTTCTTAATGGCTAGGGTGAGTCCTCTAAATCTGGGACATACCACCCTTAGCACCACTCACTACTCAGGAGTGTATAACCCTCCCCCATTAGTTTCAGATCTGGAGTACCTTTACTGATCTGAGAGATAGCGAGGGGATGTTGGCTGTCCCCTCCAATCTATTTTTGCTAGAAGTCTCCGTGGGACCCGTGGAACCTCCTCCTCCTGATCCACAATGCCCAACAACACCTCCCATTCCCCTATAATTGGGAGAGAGATCACTATGATATGATGCTCCCAGGCGACCCCCTGAGCTTAACTTGTATGATACCAACAGGTCTGTTTACACAGATAGAGCTGCCTGGGGAAGCATCCATCCCACTATTCCCCCCTCCACTCCAGGCAGTTTAAACTGCTCATAAACTCCCTTCTTCGGATTACCTTGCGTTCTCCCCTTCATTTGTGGAGAAACTGCATTCTGTTTGTGGGCTTTACATTATGATCACTTGCCTTGTAAAGCCCCCAAACAGATCCGGTTCCTCAGCAGTTACCAGCCGTCTTATTCCCCCCTCCCCATATCCTTAGCTTATTATTAACCAAGGCCTTCCTCTCATGTCCAATTAAAATATTCAAGATGTCCCATCAAATCAGAAAACTAATGTCAAACATGTTAGGGCCCCTATCCATTCACAGCGATGAGGCCCGGTAAAACAGAGACATCGCAGATATTTTCCAAACTTCCATTTTCCACTTTCAGGTATTTTCTAAACTCTCCGTTAACTGTCCCTCTGGGGGTTGGGGATGTGAAAGTCTATGTAATGCTTCTTTAATCTCCTGGATTGTAGTTGCTGTTGTACGCCCTCCTGGTCGATTGGAATGCCGAGGCTTAATCGATTGCCATGGAAGCTGATAGGTAGGTTGGTGTATTTTACGAAGTGAGACCTCAGCAATCTCATGTCCTTTGTCCTTCAGTGCCCGAAGAGCCTCCTCAGAAGATTGGTATAGTTCTGTGCCCGAGCCCCACCACACTCGCAGGCAAGAGGGGTAGGGAGTTTTTTTATATTTAATGCTTTAAGTTTGTGCAATATCAGAGAGTAGGCCATACGCTGTTGCAGAATCGAGGGGGGGGGGGTAATCCTGATCGAAAGAGAGACGTACGCCATTATATTCTACTTTTCTCTGTTTCCAGGCTGTTCGTAAGATCTGTTCTTCTCTCTGAACCTTGCAAATTTCGCACGATTGACCGAGGCTCATGCTCGGTGAGGTTGGTTTGGGTACCAATGCTCTGTGTGCTCTTTCAATTCTGAAATGGAAGGACGGTGGGAGGTCTAAAACATGTTGCAGTAAATCCTCCAAAAATTCGTGCATCTCCCCGACCTCTGATGCTTCTGGCAACCCATGAATTCTTAAATTATCTCTGCGGGAGTGAGCCTCGAGATCTGTACATTTAGCAGCCATCTGTTCTTGTTGGGTTATTATAAATTCCATCGCTCAAGAGATTTGAATAAGATCATCTTCTGCAGTTGAAACGCGCTCTTCCGTGGCAGTCACTCTTTTCTCTAGCCCCTTTAAATCGGAGTGCAGTTTAACAAATTTCTGCTTTGTTTCCAAGCTAAATTGTTTGATTTCAGACAAAAGAGTTTCAAACCTGGAGCGAGAAAGTGTGTCTAGCTCCGTTTCAGTATCCCCTCCCGCCATGCTTAAAGGCGACTCTCTGCCACTGTTTACTGAGCTAGCTGGGCTCAGTCCTCCACCATCCATCTTCTTTTTCCAGTTGTTGGAGCGGGATCTTTTCCTGGCTGAGTTTCCACTGGTATTCCTTTGCATTTCTCACCAAATTGAATCAAATAAATTGTGTAGAAACAATTAGATTGATCTGAGAGGAGGGGAGCCACTCAACTAAGCTGCCATACCGCTGATGACGTCACTGGAAGTCTAAAGTAGGTCTTTTGACCTATAGGGCCCTTCATGGGTTGGGTCGGGGCTATCCAAAGGAGCTCCTGCATCCCATCTCACTCTCTCAGGTTGGCTGGAAAGGGCCTCCTGGAGGTCCCCAGGGCAAGACTAAAACCAGGCTTTTGAAGTAGCAGCCCTGGTCCTCTGGAATTCTCTACCGTGGTACCTCCAGGAGGCACCCTCTGTTGAGATTTTCAAGAAACGGTTGAAGACATTCTTGTTTAAGCAGGCCTATAGGACCTGATATAGCTATTGATTTAGTTAGTGGATTATCAAACAGTTCAGAAATAAGTCTGTTTTTAGATTTTTAGTGGGTTCATGGAAATTGTTATCGGTTTATATTGACTGTTCTGTGACTTGTGTGTTTGTATTTTTATTGTAAGGGGACCCTGAGTCTATGGGGAAGAGCGCCCCATACAAATAAACTCTATTACTACTACTATATTTCTGCCCCATGTGAGTTAGCAGTCTACCTTGTCCATATCTTGTGTATACAGCACTATTTATTTTTTACCAGAAGCTTGTCATTAGCTACACTTTCAGAGGCCTTACTGAAGTCCAAATAGACTTCGTCCATGGCCCAGGCCCCAGTCCAGTTCACTGGTCACCCTCTCAAAGAAGGTGATTAGGCTGGTCTTGGCATGACCTGGCACTCATAAAGTCATGCTGAGAGTGGGCATAAATTTTGGTCTCAATCACATATTCCATTATTCCGTCCTTGATAGTGGCCTCTAAGACTTTTATTTAATTGTAATTTGTGACCCAGAAAGGCACACTGAGTTGTGACAGCTCATTTCCTGGTGTGTCCAGGGGGTGTATATGAACCTGTTTTATTGGGGGAATTGTGCATTCTGATGGGGCTCTGAATTCCGCATCGGAACTGTTGTTTGGGGAGCAGTGTTGGGCGTGAGCTCCCTGGACTGGATTCGACATTGGATCATTTTGTTCACTGTGGAATCGTTTTCGGTATCTCACTGGATTATTTCCTGACTTCCTGTGGAAACTTGGAGAGCTTTGCCATTTTTTCTGATCAAGGCTTGTTGCCCTGTTGAATTATCTGGAGCTGTTGTACCCCTGGGCTTTGGGGGGCCACTTGTTGTGCTTAGCTTGTGCTCCACATGGGGGTCAGAGGCAGGGTTTGCTGGAGGGACGACCTTGGATCTGGTACCCCTAAGCTCTCTGGGGATTCAGCTGGTGGGCTGTTTCTAAGGAGAACTGAGGTGTTGGGTCATTGGCAGCGTCAAAGGAGGGGTGGCTATCCCGGAGTACTGAAGGTGTAATTTGCTATTTATTCCTGGAATCAGAGCTGGAGATCCTAAAGTTTCGAACTTGGACTGGAGAATCTGGACGAGTGCACAGCTTGGTTTGACCTTCCCTTTTACTTGATCTCACTATTTTGGGCTGGATTTTTTACTGGTTTATGGGCAGTGAGACAGCCCAGTGACTACTTGAACCTTAGACAGTGAGAATGTCTTAAAAAAATTTATTACATGTTCACATCATTTATTGACTGTTCCCCTGACCTTTGTGAGAGATAGTGTCTGGGGGTAAAAGTCTAATCATTTTCTACTTTTATCTTTTTGAGAGGTGGGAGCTCCCTAGAGGAGATAAATTATTGAACTGGGACAGTTTCATTATTGGCTGCTATCTGGAAACCTTTCACATCTTGCTTATATACCTGATTCCTTATTGTTGGGATTGGGAAGTTTGGTTGAGCGTGGCTGTTGTGTGTGTTATTGTTGTGTTTGTGGTGTGGTGTGGAAGTTTGTTTGTTTTTTATGTTATTTGATTGGGTGTTTGTGAGTTGTGGTGAAAATGTGATGGGTAGGTATATCGACGGTCAGGCATTATTCCTCCTCCAGGCTGAGGAACCTCTGCCCTTTCTGTTGTCCCTCCCTGTCACTGGAGGTGTACAGATGGTGTAGGGCATTGGGGATAGCTAGGAGGTTAAGGGAGGGGCTCGGCCTGTTGGAGGAATGGAGAAGAGTGGACAGATTGGGATTGTGGGGACAAGGAGATGCCCTGGGGTGAAGTGGGTCCAGGAAAGGGGTTCTTCCTGTCTGGTTCCCATACCCAAGGGCTCTGCCTGTGGCAGGCAGGAAACTTGGTCTTCCTTGGCTACTCATCCAACTCGGGCAGTGTTATGTAATGCCAGATCCATTAAAAACAAGACTGCTATAGTTGCAGATCTTGTTAATTCAACTGACCTGGCTTGGATCCCCGAGACCTGGCTGGATGAAAATGCTGGTCCTATTCTGGCTGCAGCAGTTCCAACTGGGTACTCGGTGATACACCGTCCGAGGATGGATTGTAGGGGCGGGGGAGTGGCCATTTGTTTTAAATCAGAACTGAACCTGAAGGAAGTTCCAGAGGGAGCCACCAATTCTTTTGAATGTATCGTAGGTGAGGGTGTGGTGTGTAGGATTCTTCCCGTCTACCGTCCACCAGGAGACGGGAATGTTTTCCTGTGGGAAGTCGCTGACTTCATTGTCGACCTGACATTGGGATCCCACAGATGGTTGATCCTGGGGGATTTTAATGCCTGGGTCGACGATGAACTCTCACAGTTTGGACAGGACTTCCTCCAGCTAAAGAGTTCACTGGGCCTCACACAGGTTATTTCCTCCTCAACTCACATTGGTGGTCATTCATTGGACTTGGTGTTTCTCCTGGGGATGGAGATATCTGATTTGTTGGTGGAACCAGTCGGGTGGTCTGACCATCATACCATCAGGTTCAGTTTTGAGGGCCCCCCTAGGAGACCTGCCACTATGGAGATGGTCCAATACCGCACTTTGAGGGGGTGTCGCTCCTGATGGCCTGATGGCGGTGTTGGACCTATCGGGTATGCTGAGTGAATGCTTGGATCCAGAGGACCTCATACTAGCCTATAATAAGGCAGTGACAGAGGCCCTGGATTCCACTGGTCCTGTTCGTGTTCGCCCCTCACTCTTCACCCCAGGTCTCCCTGGTTTGATGAGACCTTGAGGGAGTTAAGGAGAGTTGGCCAAAGGTTAGAGAGGCAGTGGTGGAGGTCAGACCTGGTGTATGACAGGCTTAGTTTGATGGACCATTATTCGGTCTATCAATCAACAATTTCCCATAAGAAGACAGAATTCCTATCCAGGGAAATAGCTGCTGCGCGGAATCGACCAGCTCAGCTTTTCTGGACCGCAGACAGACTGTGTAATCCACTCTGTCTTCAGCCCAAATGCTTTTTCACAAGAGTGGTGTGAGGAGATTACTCAATTCTTACTTGAATAAAGGTTGCCACAATCAGGTCCGATATCTGCTTGACCCTCTCTCAAGGGAGTAGCAGTGGTCGGCAGGAGATGTCGGACACCCAGTTTGTGTGGTGCGACTTTGTCCGGCCTACAATCAGTGAAATTGTGATGGCTATCCAGTCATTATGGCCTACCAACTGTAGTTTGGACCTGGGCCCCACGCGCCTTTTGGTTGGTTGTGTGGATGTCATCGGCCCAGTCCTTGCTGAGATTGTCTGGTAGTGCTTGGAGAGGGGGATCTTTCCAGATCCCCTTAAGGAGGCTGTGGTTCGGCCCCTTCTTAAGAAGTCCTCCTTGGACCCCGACTGTCTAGCAAACTACAGACCTGTCTCTAACCTACCCTTCATGGGTAAAGTTATTGAAAAGGTGGTGGCATTACAGCTGGATGACCATTTGACAAGTCACAATATTTATGATTCTCTCCAGTCCGGTTTTTAGGAAGAGACAGTACTGAGACAGCCCTTGTTCGGGTACTAAATTACCTCCTAACAGCGAGAGATTGAAAGACTCATTCCATCTTGGTCCTTCTTGATCTCTCTGCGGCATTTGACACTGTGGACCACAGTGTGCTGTCGGATCGCCTGCGGTTTGTCTGTGGATTTTCAGGATTTGTCCTCAGATGGTTTCGATCTTTCCGCATGGGTAGGACTCAGAGGGTGGTGTCTGTTTTTTTTCCTCAGCTCCATTCTCTGTATCCTGTGAAATCATGAGGATCCATTTGGTGCCCATGTTGTTTGTGGTGAATATGTTGCCATTGGGAGCGATTATTAGACAGTACGACTTGAGTTTTCACTGCTATGTATATGATACTCAGCTGTACATGTCTTTTGTGCCTGATCAGGTTGATGCTGTCTCAGTGCTAAACAGCTGTCTATCCGAAATCCAGGACTGGATGAATGTGAGCTGGCTGCAGTTGAATTCCCAAAAAAACTGCGGTGTTGGTTGTGGACCAAGGTCATCATGAGGCAGGTGTGTTGGCAGGTTCTCCTTCGGGTCTATGGCTCAGAGGTGTCTAGCTAACTACCTCAGACCGGTTGCGGAACCTGGGCGTTATGTTTGATGACTGCCTGACCCTGAAACTGCAGGTATTGGCAGTTGTTAAAACCTTTTTTTACCAACTGAGGAATATCGCCCGGGTTAAATACCTGGTTCCTCCCGATGATCTTCCAATGCTGGTTCACGCTTTCGTTACCTCCCGCCTTGACTACTGCAATGCCTTTACCTAGGGCTACCGGGGGTTGATATCCGCCGCTTGAAGCTGGTGCAGAACGCGGCAGCCCAGGCTTTTGACTGGTACTTCTAGAACCAGTCATATAATGCCTGTGCTCCATGGACTGCACAGGCTGCCGATACAGTGGTGAATCACCTTCAAGGGTACTTTATTAAGCTACAAAGCCCTATACAATCAGAGGCCAGGTTACCTAAAAGATCTCCTTTGTCCCTACTGTCCCATCCACCCTCTTCAATCCACCGATGTGGGATTGCTAGAGATTCCCAGGGTTCGTTTACAAACATCTGGGGCAAGGGCATTTAGTTTTGTGTCCCCTACCCTGTGGAATTCTCTACCTCATTGGTTACGAAATTGCCTGAACGTCCAGAGTTTTAAGATTGCTTTAAAGACATATCTTTTTAGTTTGCCATTTCCTAACTACTAAAGCTGCTATTGTATTTTTAGTCTTATTTTTATTTAGATATTTATATAATATGTTTTTACTGTACAAGGCGCCTTCTATAAATAAAGATGATTTGATTTGATTTGATTTGATTGCTAGAGTGGGATGTTGGCCATGATGCTTGGAGAACTTCAATTTTAAGTTACACCTTCGTAATTATTTGTTGGATGTGACTAAATGTTCTTGTATTTAATGTTTTGTGTATTTTTGCATTATTGTTTATTGGTTTTTCACACTGTCATATTTATTGTGCGTTGTGGCTCAAGTCAAGCCTAAAAATGGACCTTGGTCAAGTACTTCTACCTGTTGAACAAATTTAAATAAAAAAAAACTCCACTATTTTTCTTTGATAAATACCATGGTATCTTTAACTTCCACTTGGATAGTGACCAGAGATGGACTTAGGGGGTCATGAGCCTGTTGCTACCATGCTCCCCCTACACTTTTGCCAGTACCAGGTTTCCTGCCTAAAAACAGAAGCAGCTTCTTTCGCAACCAAGACTGTGTTCTCCAGTCAGAGCATTGAGTGCTCACTGAGAGGTGGGTCTTAACCCGCAGGGATAGCTTTCATGCCTACATAATCAGTGTGTTACCTAGCAGTCCTGGGTGAGTGGTCTCAGCGTTAGTGAACCAGGAGTCTTGAGGAGAGTCACTAGAGAGGAGGCATCAGGAGATTTTGCCCAGCTTTCACCCTGCAAACTATAAGCGTACCTCAGTCTGCTATTGCCTGTTATATATGTTGTACTGCTGTTAGTTAGGTTTCTGCATTGGGCCCCAGTTGTATTCCTCCCATCTGCTGTGTTTATTCTGTTTCTATGTGAGTTTAAAGAGGAAATAAATTCTTGATGGCACTCTGCCTCCCGCCTATGCCGCCATTACTGTATTTCCGGAGTCTATTGCATTGTGTTCTGCCTCCATCCCTCACCCTCCTAGATATCTGAGTCCAGTCCGCTTTACCCCAGTGGTTTAAATTGGGCCTCCTGCCTATATGGGTGAAGCCCACATCCTGGCCCTAATGGAAAGGCGCATGCCTGTTGCTACGTGGGGGAAGAGCTCCTCTCCCACATCCTATAAAATGCATCAGGCTCCGCCGCTCTGTTTAGAGCGAGTTGCACTCACTGCTGTGCTGCTGCTGGTCTGTGGCTGCCTCCTTCCTTGTTCATCTTTGTGCCTGGGCCTCCTGCCCCCCCGGTCTGTTCTTTTTGTTTCCTCATTGTGTGTTTGTTTTCCTCCTTCCCTCCCCGTGTGCTCCGTCCTTCATCCTCTCTTTTTTTGGGTTTTCATCAGCTCGCTCCTGCTGCACCATGCCCTGTGCTCTGCTGCCACTCGTTCTAACCCTGCTCCCCTTGTTGTTCACTTTACGACTGCCTACTTACTTGCTCTATTCACTCCTCTACCTCTCTCCTGTCTTCTCCGGGCAGCTGCTGCTCCAGCACCAATTAGTTTGCCACCTCCGTAGGTCACCTCCTGCAGTCTGCTTCCCCTGTTACTAGCGCCTCAGACTTGCTCTTACTCGTTCGCTACTAATCAGCGATTCATTCGGCTGGACTGCCACCATTACTGTGCTGCTTCCCACCCCTTCCATTCAGATCTGTAGGGTGAGGAGGGGCCCTGGATTGCTCCACTTTGGTGCCTGCTTCACCTCCTGCTGCCGCCTGGAGCCTACATTGTCCTTCCCTCCTGCTCTTTGGCCGATTTTGCTGCTCCCCCTTCTCGCTCTGTCTGGACACACAAACTATTCCGCATTGAACTCAGCTGATGGAACCATTCCTTCTCACTTGTTCTATGGGGTCCAATATCTGTAGATGAATATTGTTGAATAAGACAGTGCTCCACCTTCTGACCCTTTGCTCTGATTTTTGATGGCTAGTGCTATGATTTTACTGCTGAGAGGTCGAGAGGTTTGCCCATACCTTACGGAGACATTGACATTTTCGCGGCGCCATCTAGGGCGCCCTTAAGCTGGGACTTGAGGAGTTTGTCCTGCTCTTCCCCACTTTGGCCTCCTAACTTGTGCTACTGCAGCTGCCTTCCTGTTGCCGCTTGCCTGGACATTAGGGTGCCATGGCTCAGCCCTATTTCCTTCAGTCCCCTTCCTGCCTGCAATTCTTTCCACCCCTTTGGACTGGCTGCACCTTTTCCCTTATGGACCTCATCAGATCCAGCCTCCGCATCCCTTCTTCAGCTTGGACGGTCTTTCAGCATGGTTACTGCTGCCCCACAGGACTCCTCTGTAATGGCCATGGTGTTCACTTTCGTATTGCTCACTCCGGCTTTGGTAGCCGCTCAGACTTGGCAATCCTTCCTACCACTACAGTGCTACTACGATTGCAGACCTACGTGTACGTCCAGCTGTCACTGCACCATTTACTGAACTACGTACAGGCCACTCTTGCTACGCTGTCTTGCTTGCTTACCTTCTCCACCTTGGCTTCAGCCTCTGGGATGTCTGGTGCTCTGGACGGCCTTCCGTGGTGGCATTCCCTGGTCCTGCTAGCCTTCATAGAGGCTGTCTTGGCTGTTCCCCATCCCTTCCACCAGGCCTATGTGGGGCCCGGCTGTTCTCACTGGCCATGCGGGGGCCTAGCCTGTGCCCGCCTCGACCATCATCGGGGCCTGGAGGTTTGACTCTTTCTACCCTACACCTGCCTTGCCCAGCATTGGGGCCTAGAGGTTCGATTTTTACTCTACATCTGCCTCACCCAGCTTTGGGGCCTGGAGGTTCAAAACTTTCTACGCTGCACCTGCCTCATCCAGCTCGGGCGTGGGGGTGCTGTTCCTTACCATAGTTGCTTCGCCGGGTGATTGGAAGATTTCAGAGCTTTCTGGCCTACTGTCCATTTACTGCTTTGCCCACTGAGGATCAGGGGTTCCTTTGCTCTACTTTTTCAGCTACCCAACTTGCCTCTGGCTTACTCACCTCGCGTTCAGTGACTTATACTCCATCACCTCGTCTATTGAAACTCGGACCTTCGCTTCCAGTTTGCCTGTGCCTTCCACTGGATTTCTGATGACCTCTGTCACTGTTTATCCTGGACTTTGACTTCGGTCTGGGACTTTACTCAGGATCCGTTACCATCTTCGCTGGACATTCACCATCATTTCTGGATTCCTTGTTCTTTCCCCCTTCGGATCTTCTTCTTTGGGTTTCGGACTAGCCAATTATATATTGCTCATTAAGATTATTCTCATTTAGTATGCCCAGAAGGACAGGCAGGTTAGTAGCCATGGGTCCTCAGAGGTTCACCCCCAAGGGGGGGTTTCCTCTCCTGTGTGCTGTTGGCCCCATCTCTGGAGTTGGAGGAGGTAATCGTACCTGCAAACTTTATTTCATTTTGGGGTCTCATCCTATTCGATGAAGCATCCTTCCTAAGGTGGGATACAGAGAAAGGCCAAAACATCAAGTCTTTACAAGTTACTCATTAGTCAAAGCACCAGGCACTATACACATATTATCCAGCTCATATGTACTACAATCGCTGACTTGCTCATGTTTATGCTGAAGTATCTAAGCACTAATCATTTCATACAACTTATACCTTGCAGGCATTGTCCCACCTACTGGACTGGCCTATGTATCCAAGCGCAACTTACATCATTCAGCTCTACTGTACGCGGCACAAGCACTGAGCTATGAACCACATATAACTGTTTTATTTAGGCCTCCTCCTATTGGGTGAAGTCCACATCCCCCAAGTACTTAATATTAGGCTTCCTCCCTATCTGGGTGAAGCCTGCACCACCCCGATTATTTAATTTAGGCCTCCCCTATCTGGGTGCAGCTTGTATCCAACCATGGTTTAATTTGAAGCTTCTTCCATATCTGTGTGAAGCCTGTATCCCCCCCTTCAGTTGTTTAATTTAGACCTCTCCCTATCTGTGCGAAGCTTGCACCCCTCAAATTGTTAATTTCAAGTTCTCTCTATCAGGTGGATGCCCCACATCATCCCAAATTTATTTAATTTAGGCTTCCTCCCCTCCTGGGTGAACCATCTCCCCTTCCCACTAAATTACCTTCCTCCATTCCAGGGTAGAGCTAACTCTCCCACATCTTAACTGACAAAGTTACAGCATGGCAACTGCTTGCTATCCCTCTGATAGGATGCTTCTAACTCTGCCACTCCTTCCCCTCCTGTTTTCCCTTGCCTCCCTCCTCCACTACTGCTTATCCTTGCCTTCCCCTCTCCTTCTCTTGTCCCCTTCCCACTCCCATACCTTGCCTACCTTCTGCTTTCCCACACTATCCCATTCACCTTGGGATCCAGGGTGCAGTCTCCTCCCCTCTCCTTGGCTTCACCTTGAAGCCCTCAGGTGCCTCCTTCCCTCATCCCCTCTTATGCTCCCCACGCACCCTCCAACCCCATCCTCTCCCCTTGAAAGACTCATAGGCTCCCTTAAGCTCTTTGTCTGCTTGTTGCTTACTGTAGCAGGAAATGTTGAGCTCAATCCCATCCTTGCTCAGTCATTTCCTTCTCATCTCCCTAATGGACTGTGACTCATGTCAACATCCAAAGCCTCCCCCCCAAGACTGACCAGTTGCAACCATTCATGGTTAATCTCAAGCCTAATGTTCTGGTGATCTCAGAGTCTTGACTCACCCCTGACATCCCAGATACCACTGTTGCCATCCACGGGTATAGGTACACAACCATTTGGTAGGATTTCACTAAGAGAGGTGGTGGAGTTGCAGTCTGTCTCTTCTCTTTCATCCAGTTCAAGCCTATGTTCTCCTTCACCTCCCCTTCTGCCTTTGAGTTCCTTCTCCTCCTCCTCCTCCTCCTCAAGCTCTCCCTCCCCTTCTCTGTCCCTATAATAATAGCTGGTGCCTTCTGCTGTCCTGGCTTCTCCTCACTTTCAGTCACTGTGCTCCTCACCACTATTTCTTCCCATGCTTCCTCTGGTGAGCTTCTCATCATCAGTGATTTTAACCTCAATTATCTGTCACCCTCTCTAAATAAACTGTGGCAAAACATTAAGTCCCTCCAACTTACCTAACTGATTACTGACCCAGCCCGGCACAATCACAGATCCCTCAATCATTCTCTCCTGGACTGAGTTTTCTTCTTCTACCCCCACTGTATCGTGGCTACTGGTACCCTCCCTGGCACCCTCAGTTACCACCATCTGGTCTACTATGTGTGCAAGATTCATCATCCCAAAGTCCCCCTAAATTCATTCAGATCTGGTCCCTCAGGTTGCTAAACTTGTCCTCTCTCCACGCCATCCTGGTGGCTACCAACTGGTCTCCTATCCCTACAGCCAGCAACATAAATACTGCCCTCCATTACTTCAACTCCAAATTCATATCTATCTTAGATCTCCATTCCCCACTCAGAAAAGCCTGGGTCCAAGGTTTCCACTTCCTGTGGATCTCAGTAGAGTTGTTAACCTGCTTCCGTACATGTGACCTTGCCTGGCGGACCCACAAGTCTTCTGGCTCCCCTCCCAACCTAATCAATTGTCAGAGTCTTCATAATGCCTGTACCAGAGCTACTAGGCTTGCCACATCTGAATACTTTACATCCACAGTCCAGAACAGCCTTAATCACCCCTTCCAAGTTCTGGAAGGTCATCCATGCCCTCTCCCCCATCCAGTCCCCTCCCCTCGCCCTCAAATTGGGGGGACACGCCTATTTCTGACCCCTCTTCTGTCACTTTAGTTTTAAACTTGCTCATCTCTTGTGCTTGCACTCTATGCCACTCCTCCCTCCTCCTTTCACCCCGTGCTACCTCTTCACCTTTTCTCCCACCACTCCAAATGCATCCCTTAAGGCCCTCTTGGCTCTAAACCCCTGAGCCCCGATGGTCTTTACCCCAAACTCCTGCACCACTCCACTCATGCCATTGCTTACTTATCGCCTCCCTTCTCAACCTCTCCTTCTCCTTAGCCTTTGTCTCATACTTGGTAACAGGCTACACTCATCCCCCTTCTCAAAGGGGGAAATTCCACCTCTTCTGTAAACAACCACCCTACCTTCCTGCTTCCCACTCTGGTTAAGCATCAAGAACCTCTGATGAAGTGCCTGGAGGAGGGCCATTATACAATAGGTCAGTGGCAGCCATGTCCACCTTTGTAGCCACCTAGTAAGGAGTACGCTTTTATATGATGTCCTGCGATTTGCTGTGCTTAGTGTTTTGCTCCTTTTTGTAAGCTGAAATAAAAAGAAGAATTTCACTTTCAAAAGAAATGCTGCTACAGTGTAACTAATGAAATCCCACGAGGGGGAGGTGAGTGCTGTTCCTTCACCTTTAAGCTTTAAAAATATCTTGTGCTATCCCAGTTTTCCCACTTCCTTGATTCATCCTTCTTCTTCAACCCTTACCAGTCTGGCTTCTGGAAGTCCTACCTCCACCTCCTTCCTCTGACTTACTGAATTCATTCTGTCTGGCATGGATCAAGGCCTGGTCACCTCTGCAGTTTTTGTCGACTTGGCCGAAACCTTCAAAACTGTTGCTAACCCTCTCCTCCTGGACAAGTTCAAGGCTGTGTGAATCTCTGACTCCTCAGTCAACTGATTCCTCTCCTAACTTGAGGGCAGGTCTCAGGTTGTCCAGATTGGAAAATCCATTTCCTCCCCCACTCCCTATCAGCCCCCAGGGGTCCATCCTTATCCCAATACTCTTCTTCATTTTTCTGAATGACTTCCCTACTGCCTGCACCTCTGTGTCCATCCATATATACGCAGATGGCATGGTATTCTTTGCCTCCTGCTCCTCCACCTCCGACCTCATGGCCAGGCTCCAACTGGACTTTACTAACATCCAATACTGGTTCCTGGCAAATCAACTGTCCCTCAAAGCCAAGAAAATGGTCTATATAACCTTTGGCACTAGGCAGAGGCTCGCTAGGCTCATCCCTCTCGCCTCCTTCCATACATTTGATGGTGCAGCAATTGAGGATGTCCCCTCATTCAAGTACCTCTGGGTCTGTTATGATGAAACCTCAATATCTCAGCACATGTGAATGCCATCCACAAGAAGCTGCACCCCGTACTTGGTGCGCTTTACAAGAATAAAGGGAGTATCCTGTTTCCTGCTCATTGAGCGATCATCTCAAAGATGATACTCCTCATCTTCGACTATGGTGACATAGTACACAGTGCTTCTCCCAAGTCCACCCTGGCCAGACTGGATACCCTCTTTCACTCCTTTTGCCACTTTGCCCTGGACTGCTTTCCCCACACCCACCACTCCTCCCTCTCTTTCCCATCCTTTGAGGCAAGACGGCTTAGCCATTGTGCCTCCGTCATCTCTAAATACTGACTTGGCTCCCTTCCTACCTTGATTCCCTGCTCACTACACCACCACCACTTCTCGCCCCGTTTGCAACTCTGGCTATCGCTTCTCTTGCACTTCTCTCAAGGAAATCCACTGCTGGTCAAACTGCTTTCTCCTTCCGATTACCTAGCCTATTGAGTTCTCTCCCCCTTATCATCCTCCCTGCTTCTTCCTGCCATTCACTCTCCTCTCTCCTCTGTAACTTCACAAATCACTCCTGCAGTTGCCCCTGATACTGGTCCCAGGGTTGCTTCCTATCACCCTCTCACCCCTGCTCCCCCTTTATTCTGCACCTACACTAAGTAGTGACCTCCTCTACCCTCCACAATCAATAACATTTGTTCTCTCCCTGAACTGAGTACTGGCTCTGCACTCTGCGAATGTTATCCTCCAGCATTTTATTGTATTGTAATTGCAAATGTTGTTACTCCCCAGCACTTATTGTATTGTTATGTCTTTTATTTACACACTACTCTTGTCTGGTCTTTGCACAATTGTTATTTATGGTGCTGTTTACCTAATATAATATTATTGTTCTTAATGTATCTCACTGTCCTCCCTTCCCCCTCTCCCAGGACACAGCGGGAAATGAGCTATTAACAGCTCAGTATCTCTTTCTTTGTAAAACTTTTGAAATAAATAAAAATTAATGTCTCGTCCAAAGGACAGCACCACCACAGCCACAACAGTGCAGCACCCCCCTCATACTACACTACAGTGTCAGTTCTGCATATTACCCCCAACTCCCTGATGTAGGGCTGGAATCCATGTCCATCTGCTCATCTGATCCCAGAGGGAAGCGTGTTACCTATTGAGCAACTGCCATTGGTAGTGACACCGATATTCAGTCACTGACTGACAAGACCTTGCCCACAATTTATGTCAGGTGGACTGGCCTAAAATGTCCCGGGTCTGACCTTGCTCCTCTTTCAAGATGGGGACTACTTTAACCATTTTGCAGTCCTCTGGCACCACAGCTGTCTGGACAGACTCCTGAAAGATTATTGTAAGTGGCACTGGCAATTTTTCTTTTAACTTTATTATGATCCTTGGGTGTATCCCATCTGCCCCTTGGGATTTACAGTGACTGACTTGACAGCTTACAGGGCAAGTGTGATGTTCAATGGCTGCATTGCAGCTACCATTGACATTATGGGCCCTGCAAACGTGCCCCCTCTTCTCATGAGGACCCTTTGCTGAACACTGAAGCAAAGTATTCATTAAGCATCTCAGTCATCACCTCAAGCTCTCTTGATTCCTCTACCCCACCCCTGTTTCTAAGGGCCCAGTCTCCTCCCTCACCTTCCTCCTTTCATTTATGTACTGGCACACAAAATTAGTTAGTTGCCGTATTGGTCCTTGTAAGAACAGATCCAGAAATAAATGGTTTGATACCTTTTATTGGACCAACATAAATGTAACAAAAGAAAGCAGTGCTTATCTTTCAGACCAACCAAGTCCTTCCTCAGAAGCTTATGCCAGTTGTTCAGAAAATCACATTCTATTAACACCCAGATCATGCATAAAAAAAGCCAGAAAGAATTCTTATTGGTTTAAAATATCTTTTTAAAGCAATAACAGAGGTTTAAATGCAAGAAACCAGTTTAAATCAGCTGGCTGCTGTGAAGCACTCCAAGGTCAAATATCAATAGAAGCAGATAAGAGTAATCCTTCGAGAGGCCAGACAATTTCACTAACTTACACTATGAGTAAGTGATTGTGTTATTGAATACACTCTTAATTAAACACAAGGGGCCAGATTCTAGAAGGGTTACACCTGGCGTAACAGCAGTTGCACCAAGTAGCATGGCGCATGTAGCAACTTACAGCAGCAGTTGTGACATGCGTGATTCTACAAAGTGGCCTGTGACATGTCGCAGGTCACTTGCGCCGAACAGCAGTCATGTCGCATAAACCTCCTGCTACATGGCGCTAGGGGGTTTATGGCAGCAGTTGTGCCCCATTCTAGAAAGTCAGCCACAAAGTCCCCACGTTGGGATTCTACAAGAACCCCCGGAGGAGAACCCGACAGCATAAGTTACACCAGCATTTAGCTGGTATAACTTACGGACGCCACCGGGGGTCCTGTAGACCCGTCGGCTGTCCAGCGATCAGTGCACGGTTTCCCACCCCCCCATGGCCAGCAAACCCCAGCGTGGCCCCACAGGGCTACCCCTACCCCCAGCCCCTGAAACACCCACTGGCAGAAGCCCTGCAGGGTCGCGCTGCCATCCCCCCACCCGTGCCCCGAATCGCGAGTTGCTGGCCACATATGCGGCAAAAAGCCTGCCCTGGTAGTCTAGTGCCCCCCAACTGTATAATAATATGTAACAGCCCTGTATCCCTGGTAGTCTAGCAGCCCCCCGAACTGTATCATAATAATAAATAAGTGCCCCATATCCCTGGTAGTCTAGAGGCCCCCCCAAACTGTTTCATAATAATAAATAAGTGCCCGTGATCCCTGGAGTCTAGTGGCCCCCAAACTGTATCATAATAATAAATAAGTGCTCTGTATCCCTGGTAGTCTAGCAGCCCCCGAACTGCATCATAATAATAAATAATTGCCCCATATCCCTGGTGGTCTAGTAGCCGCCCCCCACCCAGCCATGCCAGCCCACCCAGCACCCCCACCCATCCCCAGCTGGCGACTGGCACAGCCACCTCTCACCACCACGGCCAGCCGCCGACTGAGTCCAGTATCGGGCGTACTGAAAAAATATTAATATCTAGTGCATCTTTACAGTACATGATGCTACAGGGCACTTATTTGTTAATATGACCAATTAGTATCTACGAGCTCTGGTATATGCCGCATTTGTGGCTGGCAACTAGGGGTCGGGGCACGGGTGAGGGTTGACCGCGCCTTATGACATGCTCACCAGGTGTGCCTGCAGTTCAGCATACCTGGCCGCATGTCGTAAGTCACAGGACATAGCTGCGATGACCCTGCCCCTACTAGAACAGGGCGCAGGGTCAATGTCGCAGGTGCAGGTGGCGCAAGTTGCGTTTGGCGGCAACTTGCACCACTCTTCTAGAATCAGGGCCAAGATCTTTAGATTTAATGCCAACTTAAGTACATGTTAAAAATCTGATAGTATTCCATGTTAAAAACTATAAAGTAGAAATGTTCTATCTATCGCAATAGGTGGGTATAAAGAAAAGTTTCCCTAGAGTGAACAAACTGTTTCACACATTAATACAGTATTAAACCTATCTGGAGACAATTTATCAACTATATACTCAACCAGATAATATATGCTATAAATATCAAAACCTTCAGTGCTGTAACAAGATTTTTTTACTGAAATAACAATTGTCAGAATTAGAGACCAATAAAAAAACAAACCTACCAAGGACCCCCTAGTAAATGAGATTATGCATCCTAATATGTTTAGTGTTCAATAATGTGTCAGTATATAATCAATCTACTTCATGTATAGTAACAGTCTTAGGAATCTGAATCAAAAACTAAAGGAATTAATTTATTTTATTTATTTAGTTTTTGTTGACCGGGTAAGTGCACTAGACTAGACAGATTCTGCCTATTTTCAGGCATGATCCAGGGCAGGAGGATACAGATTAATGCCAACTGACCTTGAACCAGATTAAGCTGTTGGTGGTACTTTTTTACTGAATGTTGGGGGGGGGGGGGGATTTGCCAGGGCACCGGGGAAATTCCCCTACTGGACTGTAGGGGGACCTGTCGTCCGTTTGCAGTATGGCCACTTGGGCTGGAACGCTGGAGGGTGCAGATGTGCTTGAGGAGGGAGAGCAGGCCTCCTCTCCCTTCTTGTATATGCCAGAGGCTGAGAAAGAATTTGGATGTGGTACAATTGGGACAGGAATCTGATGAGGACATCGCTGATGTCTATATTTCAACAGAGGATTTGAGTAATCCTTTATTTGTGGAGAAGGTAAAGGATTTAGTTTGTAATTTGGAAGACAAACAACAGGAAATCTTGAATTTAGTATGTTTGGAAGATGAGAGACATAAACTTGAGAGTGAGCGCATTTGCAGCGCGACTTACTATGCTTATTTCTGCAGTTTCTCCCCTCATCTCGGAGACCCGGCCTGTCAAGCGTTTGGATGACGTGGAAGGATCAAACGCCCTGATAGGGCCAGGTGAGTCTGTTCC
Organism: Neoceratodus forsteri; assembly: GCA_016271365.2. Classification (NCBI taxonomy): domain Eukaryota; kingdom Metazoa; phylum Chordata; order Ceratodontiformes; family Ceratodontidae; genus Neoceratodus; species Neoceratodus forsteri. The sequence goes on along the minus strand of CM057450.1, from coordinate 675,580,995 downwards.
GAGTTGTTTGGCTGACGATTTTTCACAGGCTGGCAGTTCTAACACTGACTGTGGTGTGTGCCAAAAGCCTGAAGTTCTTACTCTTACTGATGATGTGCAAATTTCAAAGGCGGCTGACTTTGCAGTCGAACAGAGCTTGCGTCTCGACCCGCTTGACACAGCGGCTCTTGACAGTGCTGCTCCTGTAATTACACTCTCTATGACTGCTGGATTTGTTTTCAAACAGCCACAGGTTGTGGGGACTACACAGAACGTGGTTTATCAAACCCGAGAGAATTTTCAAGAGGGGCTTACCAGCTTTACTTTTAAAGGAGCTGGTTCTCAGCAAGGGAGGATGGATGATGTTAAAGATAAAAGGGCTGTTCTAACCCTTGCAAATAGAAAGCTCGCTGACTCGTGTGATCGCAAATTCTCTCACTGTAAGTATTACCTGAGCAACCACTCCCGTCGTCACGGGGCAAAAACCACACCACTGGGTTTTGTCTTAACGTCGCTTTATTTGATCAAACACACATGCATGTGGGACTTCTACAATGGAGAAGTTCTCCGATTACAATTTACAGCAGCTTTTTATAAGCTAGATTTTGCACTTCTTATCTTGAAAAATACCAACATTTCAGTATAAGCCAATCATAAGACAGCATAACAAGTTTTCAGCAATGTAACAGAAAAAGAAAAACAAGTTTATGTATGAGGTACTTTCCACTACTTATTCCATTTCTTTCCAACACTGCTTGATACACATGCCGGTCAAGCTGACCTGAAGAGACAATGAGTTTCACTCACACCATAACAACGTGAGCTTGCCTTCAATGCCACTATGTGCTGTTATTTTTATATTTTGCCCAGGCATGCTCTTATCTTTATATTTTGTCCAAGCCCATTATTTAGGCTGGTACAACCAGTTCTGCTCAGTTTATCTATTTTTCTGTTTTTACAAATGTACCTCAAGTAACCTTGTACAAATTCTATAACCCTAAAAAAGAAAACATGAACTCAGAAATTTCTACTACATTCATTATGACTTTGTTACAGCATGGCTTTCAAAGCAAGCATAGCTTCAAGGCATTTAATAGCAAATATAGCTTTAGGATATATAAAAATTCCCTCACACTCTCCCCCCTTTTGATACTATGTATCAACTAACCGATCCCTTTTTACTTTTTCTCACTTTATATTTTGGTCACAATCTGGCTCGTTTTGTAATGGAAACACCCCCTCCAGTTTAATGGGGTCCTTTTGTTTGGGTTGTAGCAAGGGGGCAGGTGGGTGGCATCCCGTGACACCATTGTGTTGCACAGGCATCGTATGATAAGTTTGATTAGGACAGTCAGTAGCCAGAGTGCCAATATGACCACTTACAAGTACTGTCACCCAATGGAGAAGAGTAGCACCCCAGTCACCAACTACGCTTGTAAGCCATGACCACGGGTCCCGTATTTATGTGTAGCAAGCTTAGAAAAAAATGCAAGGCTGGAATTTGTGCATATCTCGGCCACGGCCTCATTTTATGCTTTCAGCTATTTTTTTTTTTTCATTGTATAGAATTTTACAATTAACCCTTTTAAAGTCTTACACGCACACATTTTAAGTGACATAGTGGCATTTTCCACTTGCAGCCTTTTGCTACTAGATATACTAATTTACATGTTGGCATCATTTAGTCATTTACTAACCATTTTTACCTTTTACTAGCCCTTTAGCAATTTACACTAGCCATTTTACACCTTTTTATTTCCTCAGTTTTATGGTTAGCCAACTACACATTGTTGATAAAAGTTTGGTCACTGATTACTAAAACCTTGGCCACTGACCACTGTTAATAATTTCCACCCTGAAGATAGGAAGTCCCTGAGGGACTCGAACATTCACAAAAATTGAACATAAATGTAAAGATATTAGTTAATAACTGAAGGTTAAAAAAACTAAACATTTCTACTTTTAGACTGTTAGACTAGGTGAATAGGTATATGATTTAAAACTGGTTGCCAGCATACAGATAGTCAAGGCATTTAAAAACATCCTGTTCTGGAGTTGGTACAGGGTGGTTACAGACGGAACACAAATCGTGAGTTTGTAAAACATAATACAGAATTGAGGGATATCAACACCACAATTGAAATATGTGAAAAAATGCTAACATGTGACACCACATATAACACAATATAACATAACAATTTTGTTGATGAAAAGAGTTCATGGAATTCACTTTGAGAGTAATAAGGTAGATGCTACCTTGTGTTGAGGTGTGGCACACCCTGGGAACTTGATTGAAGAATCTGTTGATAATGTCTCTTGACAGATAAGTCCTTATAAAACATAACAGTCCATGAAATGAACAGTTCATAAGTTCATATAAGTATCCACAGGTTGATGTAGTTACAGTACAGATGAAATGTCATTTGCAGAATGGTGGTAACCCCACAAGGCATATGGGGCAATGCAGACAGTAATTTAAAACAAAACACCAGCATAGTAGAAAAGTCAGTGTTCATTTTGCTGGCTGGCTGATTAGTAGACACACTGGCCAGGGATGCATTGAGTCCTTTTAATGGAGTAGTCACACACACACACTGGCATGGCATTTGTTTTGTCGTAGTTGATTACACCCCGGCATAAAGATTAACAGTCCATAAAAAGGTAACAATTGACAATAAACCATTAAGAACACAGTCCATAACCGGGCAATAGGGTTGTAGAAAGTACCAGCCATGTTTGGAACAAGCGGCAGTGAAGAAAATGGATGTATTGCTTGAAGGTCAATTGAAGCAGAATCTTCTCGCTGGAGTTAGGGGAGTGCCCTTCCCAGACTTAACTTCATAGTAAGCAGAAACAATAAGCTTGATTGCAGAGTCTGAACTGACTGGACCTTCTTCAGTTGATTTAAAGTTCGACAAATAGGTGTAATTCGCTGAAAACATTACACTTGCAGAGGTTACTGCTGTTGAGCGTGGAGATCTTATGTGTGCCACACCGTAGAAACCTGCAAACTTACAAAGTGTTTTAGACACTGAGTTAAAAACACATAAATAACAATCTTTTAAACCATTTACTTCTTGTTTTGTAAAGAGTGGTGTGACAGAGCCTAAATTCTGGCAATTAGAAAAATAAAAATAAAAATGGGACATTAACACGCACACCTGGGGGTGCAGGCCGAGTTCAATTATACCATTTGACCATCTGTAAATCATGACAATGTTATGGTTACCTCCTGCTTTTAAATCACAGAAGCAGTTATGACAGTGATGAACATTATTTCCTGTCTGTTGCAAGCAGGCCTGACTGAGACCTGAGTTATAAAATCTTGTAATGTTACAATACATGGATACATAGATACATAGACAGTGTCGGCAGATAAGGGCCTATGGCCCACCATCTGCCCATTTGAGCTTGTAAGTTCAGTTTGTTTTCCTAGAAGTCTGTTTCCTTACCCCTGACCTCTAGAATTCCTTTATGTCTATCCCATGCATTCTAAATCCTGGATTGTTTCAGCCCCACCACTTCCCTCTGGCAGGGTGTTCCACTTGTCCACCACCGCTCTGTGAAGAAATTCTTTCTCATGTTTCCTCTGAATCGTCCTCCCTCCAACTTCATCCCATGCCCTCTAGTCCTGGAACATCTTTTTCGCTTAAAAATAGTGTTTTCCTGCACTCTGTTTCTCCCTGTAAGATACTTGTATGTCTCTTATCACATCCCCTCTCTTCCTCAGTAAAGACTGAGCAGAAATACCTGTTCAATATGTCAGCTTTACAGTTGTCATCCTCCACGCGACTCCCATCCTCCCCCTTTCAGTCTCACTATCCCTCCCTTTGTCTTTCTTTTTTCACTTATGTACCTGTAAAAGGTTTTGTCCCCTTTAACCACTGATTTTGCAATGTGTTCTTCTGTCTGAGCTTTGGCTTCCTTACTGACTTCCCTGACTCCTTTGTTTCTCCTGGTACTTCTCCTATCCCTTCTGCCTGTGTCTTTTTGTATTCGTGAATGCTATCTTTTGGCTTTCACTTTCTTTGCTACCTCTTTGGAAAACCATAATGGTCTCCTCTTCCTTTTCCTCTTGCTAACCTGCTTAATGCAGTTACAGCTTCAAACATATTGTTCATAACAATATGCCTTTTACACAATGCAATTAGTGGGACAAATACATATGTTGTTGGCCTATGCCAATTTAATAACAGTGCCTATTGCACCTGTGACAAGTGAAAAGATCTACCTTCTTTACCTGTATAGTGAAATACTCCAAAGTACTGAGTGGGGTAAGGCTTGAAGCATAGGTTTGAGTACAATCTAAATTGTACATATTATAATTGTTAAAATTGAAAATTACAAAACCTGCATAGAGTGCACTTATTTTTCAGGGTACCTGTGAGCAATAAGACAAACAGAGCATTAATTTTACTTTTGGTTTTGCTTTGGAACATTTTGAGGGTGTGGTCAGCAATGCTGGTCCAAGTATTTAGGTTTGGTTATGAGCATTAAAAACGCTATACATGTGGAGCACTTTCCTGAATACATACATGCATGATACAGTATAGCATGATGTATATCAAAACATTATAACATAAACATGAAACATAAGCATGTTTGTAATAGAACAATTTCAGTATTGAGCATAATGCATAAAATACATTTTAAACAACACATATAGACTGTAAACTTAGCTTAGAGTCCAGAAATGTTAGAGTACTGTGAATTTACTGGTTGAAAAAAAATGCATTCATTAATTGCTGTAAGGCAATGACAAAAGTTGTTTTGCATTTGTTTTAACAGGATAAGAAAGCTGAAAAGACAATCAAAAGAATGAATATGTGGACATACATACACAACTTCACCCTCAAGCGTAACTGATTACTTGCTGAGGGCAGAAACCCTGTACCAATAATAGGTGTGAGATTTAACTGTTTGCACTAGAAAAAACAGAAGGGCTTGAGCTGGGTTATGCTATTAAAATACCTTGGGTCTTTTTAAAACCTGTAAATAAGAAACAATTATTGGCAAATATACATTTTCTTTATTTACCCTTTGGGGAACAGTGATGTACCTTAACCTTTGTGGGTACTACACTGGAAGGGATAGAGGAAGGTAGCTTACCCCTCCCCCAAGCTCCTACTGGTGGAAGAGACAGCTCGAAGTGAAAGAGACAGCTTGAATACTGTAGCAATAAAAAGGTTAGCTGTGGATGGTGACATGATCACCACCTACTACACTGTAAATTATAACAAGATAATATTACAATTAGTTTAGTAAGTTTCATACCTTACTATAAAGATGGGGAACTTCTTTTTCTCTAGAAGAAAGAGAAGAAACACAGACAAACAACAAAAACAAACACACACCAGTTTAAAAATAAAACAAGATTATTTCCATAGGATAAAAGAAGCCAAGCGTCCCTGGGTTCCCTTATCCTAAGCATGACAAAATGTCAGCTGAGTTTATAAAAAATCCAGATTGATGGTAATACCGTACGTACGTATCTCTTAGAATGCATTTCAAAAAGACAAAAAAATGATTACACCATGGTCACACATAAAAACAAAAGCCATTGTTTTTAACTGTAGATGGTAAACTCTCAAAAACAGCTGTAATAGTCCTTTTTTCAAAAGCGTACTATATATATATAATAAAAATATGGGGAGATGATGAATAATTCTCCCCTTCCAGCTGGAGTATTGCCTGTGTTGGCTGCAAGTCAGAAGCAGTGAGACGAGAAGAAAAGTTTGTTCCTCTTCACTTAGAATACTAGTTTTGCAATAAAAGTCAAATTACATGGTTCACTCTTGGTGTGCTTTCATGAAAACATACATTTTGTGTGAAAGGTTGTGCTTTAGGTATGGAATACATCAAGTTTGAACCGTAGTAACATAAAATGTTGAAACACAAGAAGGTCAAATAACGTGCAAAGGTCACAGTGTGCATGCAAGGGTCGTCTCAAACCCAGTTATTTTATTTTTTTTTTAGTGTCCTTGAACACTACTGATATTAAATATCTTTAAAGCATAGAATAAAACTACTGGCCAAGACAGTACACACACATACACATACACAAAAGAAATACTTAACACAAAATAAGACTGACATTGTTTCACCAATTTGCGAGGTAATGCCCATAGTTTCATTAGAAAACTGTACGTGTTTTAGATATCTGTGCTGCCTCCCCCTGTCTCGTAACACTGACAATTTTTAAATCAACACATTTATACACATCGCCATGCCAAATCTTTCCAGAACAAAACACTTTTTAAACACATTTTAACTCCTTTAAAACGCAGCACAACATATCATCTGTAAGTGAACACATCTTGTATAACATGGTTACACCTTTTGGCGCATAGCCAAAATATGGCACCTTGCCATTTTGCAAAAAATTTCTGGTTATAACTAGAAGTATGATAAAGCCATTTATAGCTGTTAACACATTACATTTTCACCTAGCAGTGGCTTGGCACATTGCTTGCAAACTACAAATCTTTCTGCACATTGCAATCTATATGACGTCATAACTCTTCACCATCAACACTACCTGCTCCAATCCAACAACTACAAACAAAAGTTCTTCACTGACCCTATCTAGGCAGCACAAATGTTCCATTAAAAATAAAGCCAATTAAAACAGTCAGCTATGAGGCAAAGAAGCTTCTTCTTTCTTTTTTTACTGTAACATGTTGTGCACTGAAGGCAGTCAATCCTATCTGCAACCTTGACAACAGAACATAATTACAGAACACAGATATAAGCTAGAAAATATGCACGAGAAGACGGAGCATTACCTTGTTTAGTATATGTATTACAGAAATAACACAGACAGACATAAAAACTTTTGAATAAAAAATTCAGACTTACCGGTGCCAAGGTATTTTTCTTCTTCTTTCCGATACACTAGTCTGAGTAAGAAAACTGACTGCAGGACCTTCATGATAATTTCCAAACACTGCAGCTATTAACCCTTTCAAAGGTTTCTTTTGGCCATTTTAGTAACCTGCCAAACCAAGTCTTTTCAGAGCTCTGGTTTGCAGTTTAAAACAAACAAATCTCTAACAGTACTAGGTTGAGATCCATCTGGTAGAGGTCCCCAGTACTTGGGTTTGGGATCAAATGTTTTAGCCTCTATAGGAGGCAAGGGAACTTGAAATTGATCCAGAAAAACTTGAAACTACACAGATAGGCAACATGGGGGGGGGAGGATTTTCAAATCATCCCGTCTGTAGTCACCTACTGTGCGTACATTCACAGTAGTTTATTTTTCTTTCTCTAGATGTTGCTTATCTAACTTTACTTAATCAGCAGCTGTTTTTCTCCTACAAGCAGCCTGAACTGTGAAAGCCATCATTGGCTCTAACAGTATATACTTGCAGCAAGCACAAATTACAAGTACAAAGGGCAGTGCAGTAGTCCTTGTAATTTGTTTGGTCAAACTTGTCAAACATACATTTTGCCGGTCCAGATAATACTAACTCTGGACCCAGCTATTTATTTTTTCCCTTGTTTCCCATATTATTTAGGCCTGTCCTTTATAGTGCACACTCGCTCCAAGGTATTCTTGTACTTACAGTGATGATGAGTGTCGCCAGCCCCTAGGCGTCACATCCTGATGGGGTTCCACAAAAATGTCCTTCTTTTGTCCAAGGAAACAACCGATCATGAGGTGACACGGACCAAGAACTCATCCTGCCGACTACGCCAAAACTGTGATCGCAAATTCTCTCACTGTAAGTATTACCCGAGTAACCACCTGTCGGCCACGGGCAAAACCACACCACTGGGTTTTGTCTTAACGTCGCTTTATTTGATCAAACACACATGCATGTGGACTTCTACAACGGAGAAGTTCTCCGATTACAATTTACAGCAGCTTTTATAAGCTAGATTTTGCACTTCTTATCTTGAAAATACCAATATTTCAGTATAAGCCAATCATAAGACAGCATAACAAGTTTTCAGCAATGTAACAGAAAAAGAAAAACAAGTTTATGTCAAGGTACTTTTCCACTACTTATTCCATTTCTTTCCCAACACTGCTTGATACATATGCCTGGGTCAAGCTGACCTGAGAGAGACAATGAGTTTCACTCACACCATAGCAACGTACAGCTTGCCTTCAATGCCACTACGTGCTGTTATTTTAATATTTTGCCCAGGCATGCTCTTATCTTTATATTTTGTCCAAGCCCATTATTTAGGCTGGTACAACCAGTTCTGCTCAGTTTTATCTATTTTTCTGTTTTTACAAATGTACCTCAAGTAACCTTGGTACAAATTCTATAACCCTTAAAAAAAGAAAACATGAACTCAAATTTCTACTACATTCATTATGACTTTGTTACAGCATGGCTTTCAAAGCAAGCATAGCTTCAAGGCATTTAATAGCAAATATAGCTTTAGGATATATAAAAATTCCCTCACACTCGTCAGACATATCTCCAGTCACAGCACCATCTACTATGCAGGCGGTAATTACATCTCCCTGTGACCCATGGACTCCTCAGAAGGCTTTGACTGGAGCAGGTTGGCAACAATCTACTGGGGGTATTTGGGTCCCTGACCCTATTTGGGATTCCCACTTTCCTATCTCACAGGCTTCCCCAGAGTAGAAACCACATGAACCTGAGCAGCCTGGACAAGGTAGCACTCCACAGGTAGAGACGGCAGCAAATGCTGCACCCACTTCATTGGATTCCCCAGCAGGCCTTCCTGGGGTGGCTGATGCTACAGGACTTCCCAAGAATTTCCCACCCTTAGAGACTCATAAGACACAAGATGGGGGTTCTCATCCACTGCAGGATACTTCTAGGCATGCTGACTCTGATCACAACCCTTTATTATCTGACCTTTTTTCTAAAGTTAAAAAAGAAGCAGCACCTCACAGGAATGCTATGCATATTCGATATAAAGTGGGGTTGAAAGACAGACCAGATAGGTATCATGTGGGGAAAACTCTTTTAAAGGATTCTTTACATTTTACTCCAAGGGAGGTTTATGTTTTTATCAATATTTCGGGGGAGGATAATTTTGATGTTAGTTTTCATACAACATATGCATTGGATTTGTTTTGGGAGAGGTATGGGCACGTTAAATTCTCTCCTACATGGACTCCCTTTGTGGTGATCCCGCTGACTAAACCCGTTGTGAAATATGTTACTGTCATGTTTAGGAACGAGGAAGTACATGTAGAGGATATTACTTATTGGATATCTCAGAAATGTAATGTGTTGGGGGAACCAGAAGCCATACTTGATAGTGAACTTTTTTGGACGGGAGGTTGGGAGTATAAGGTTAAGCTCTGACAGAACGAGACTGGTATTGAGCACATCCCTAATTCCTTTTTGTTAAGCAGGGACAGAGGGGGGGGTGTTTTTATGCAGGTCAGCCATGGGCATGCCACAAATGTGGCTCTCGGACTCATCTCTCGAGTTCATGTGATAGGCCCAGATGCAATAATTGTGGGGAGATTGGTCACATCACGATGCAATGCGCAAATCACAAGGTGTGATCTCTGCGAGGAGTATGGTCACATCTTTGGGGACTGCCCGTGGGCAGCATGGAATAAGGCATCCTGTATTAGCCCGGAGTTACCTATACAGCAAGCGCAGGACACGGCCAGTGCTGATTCTGCTGCTACGATGGCTCCCCCTCAGAATCCTCCCCCTCCCTCTTCCCCTGAGCCTAAGCTGGTAGATCTCACCTTACTTACAGAAGAGATTCCAGCACAACCTGGTCTACTGAGCACTGAAGTGGGTCTGTCTTTGTTCCTGGGTCTTTACGCCCAGTGTGTTATTCAGACCCAGTTGGTGAGGACGATGGGAAGCATGCCTTGCCTGCCCAAGATCCTTTGCCTCTTAGAAGGTCTTCCAGGTTTATGAAGACCGTGCCTCCTGATCCCCCCAACGCCCACTCCCCTGATCTCTCCTAAACCACCCCTCCCCTGGTGGAAACTAAAAATTCTTATTCTGCTTTATTCACATCCTGGGGTGATTCTGAAATGGAGGTGGGGGATTCTGACTCTCAGAAATCCCTTATGGAACAGGGGACTTGTTCTGTGGAGCAAGGGGCATATAAGGAAAAGAAAAAGAAAAAAAGGAAAAAAAATAGTTAATCATTTATGTTTGGGTCTTTTTTTATTTTTCATGAATGACTTTCGGTATTTTAGGATCTGTCAATGTTCATAGTTTGTTGAATTCCGTTAAAAGACAAGCTGTATTTCAGTACCTTCCTGATGCTAAATTGGATGTTAGTTATTTCAGGAGACCTGAATGTATACTGAAGAACTTATTTGGATGTTCAAGAAAGGGTTTGGGGCCCTTCATGTTGGTCATTCGGACTGGAGGCTGCTGATGGGGTGGGAATACTGTTTCATTCTTATTCGTTTATTTTACGTAAACTGATAGATTTGATTCCGGGGAGGGTTTTAATTTTGGATGGCCTTTGGAAAGGTATTGGTTGCCGTTTTATTAGTGTTTACAACTCACAGGTTAAAGCAGAGAAGGTTTGCCATATGAAGCCTATCCAGCCTTTTCTGGTCACAAATTATAACGTTTTTCTCTGTGTGGATTTTAATTGCAGTATTGTGAAGGATAAAAAACGGAAAAAGGAAGAGGGTAAGAAAGTTTATTGTGATTCCAATGCTTTGGCACAAATGGTTGACACAGCCGGCTTAATTGATTGTCTTATAATTTCATTTTTATTGAGCTTTTAGCATACATAGTCGACATATCAGACTGTTTACAGTATCCAGATTTTACATATGATTATGGAATCAATTCCAGAAAGCATTTATACAGTAGGTTTATAACTTTATGACAGAGGTCTCTATTACACTAGCTTTAATAATTTAGATAAAAAAGAGAAAAGGATCAAAATACTCCATGCTCATTATGAGACATCTATCTATGGCAATTGATACTGAATAGAGAAGATCACCTGATCTCCAGCTTAAAATGAGATTTCATATTAATTAGTGACACATTCTATGCTCTTACATGTGAAGAATTGTCCTATTTCCCATTAATCACTCCACTTAAGGGGAAGGAATGGTAGAGGGGTACAGAGGGAGGATAGTTTGTGAGGGTCATTGCAGCGTCTCAACCCAGTTTTTACAAGAGGGGAAAGGAGAAAGTGGGGAGAGGGATTTTTTATACTGGTAAAGTAGAATTAGTGAGGGGGTAGTGGGTGGGTAATCAGATATGAGGGTCTAGAAAGGATCCTACGTGGCTATAGTTATTTTAAGATCTTCTTTCCCCCAGTAGTGGGGCTCAGGGGACAAAGGAGTCATCTTGCAGCATGTAATATAACTGCCATCGGGACCACCTGGAATTAAATTGATCTCCTTGATCATTTAGGTTATAAGTTATCCGCTCCATGTAGTATATCTGTTTAGTTATCTGCCACCAGTCTTGAATAGTTGGGATTTTTGTGGTTAACCATACCTTTGTAATGGCCTTCTTGGCCACCATAAGGAGAAGGTGGAGGAGGTATCTAATGGAGGGTTTTCTTAGTTCTCTCGGGATTAATAGTAAAAGATATATTTCTCCAGTTAATTGAAATTGTGGACCAAAGAGTTCTCACAGGTTAGCCTGGAGAGCTATTATAAAGGGTTGAAGTATAGGGCAGCCCCACATAATATGTGTATGGGTCGCTCTGACCTCTCCGCACCGATGCCAGCAGGCTGCTGAACCAGAATGGGCATAATGACTGGTGATTATAGGGGTTCTAAAATATCTAATAAGGTTTTTCCATGTGCATTCACGCCACTGATGGGAGCTGGTTACCTTAGAGTCATACTGGCATGCTTTCTGCCATTCCTCGGGAGTAATGGGGTGTTCTAACTCCTCTTGCCATTGGAGTCTGATATTATCAGTAATGGTTAGCTGTTGAGCTTTTTGGGAGTGGTAATATGCTGAAAGTAGGTGTCCTTGCTCGTGGGAGTTATTCAGTCGGATTTGAAGGCTGATCGGGGGGGGGTACCTGTGCGGGCGTTCGAGCCAAGACAGGCAGGGAATTGTAATAATGGTGAAGCTGTAAAAATCTATAGACGTCCCTGAGAGGTAAACTGCATTGGGTTTGAAGGCAGAAGGGGATAGGGAGAAGTACCAGGAGAAGCAAAGGGAGGCAGGGAGGTCAGTAAGGGAAGCCAAAGCTCAGACAGAAGAACACATTGCAAAATCAGTGGGTAGGGGGGACAAAACCTTTTACAGGTACATAAGTGAAAAAAGAAAGGCAAAGGGAGGGATAGTGAGACTGAAGGGGGAGGATGGGGGCTGTGTGGAGGATGACAACAGTAAAGCTGACATATTGAACAGGTAATAGGTTTAAATGCTTCATTGGCAAGCTTTTAAACTAGCCAAGAGGGGAGGCACTGGAAAGGAGCAGGGAAATCCTAGCCCCCCCCAAATAATCATGGTAGTAAGTGCGGCAAACACCAACATAGAGGTGTCAATAGGGAGAAGGGCAGGGGTAAATGGAGAAAGTGACAAAGGCAAGAAGGACAGGGATGGGGCAAAAGGGAGTAAGGCCATCAGGAAATGGAGGGTGAGTACCAATGCCCGTAGTCTGGGCAACAAGCTCCCTGAGCTGGTGGCCTTGATGGAAGAGGGATGCCTGGATATTGTAACAGTCACAGAAACATGGTACACAGAGAACCATGACTGGGATGTTAACATACCAGGGTACATAACCTACAGGAGAGACAGGCAGGGGAGAAGAGGGGGAGGAGTAGCTCTCTATGTAAAGGAAGGGATAAAAGCAACTGAACAAAAGAGTAAACAGGGAGGGAGGAGAGGAGGCACTGTGGGTCACCTTGGAGACTGGAAAGGGCACCACAATCCGCACAGGGGTTGTGTACAGACCCCCATGTCAGGGGGAAGGAATGGACAAGGATATGATAGAAGGCATTCTTAGAATGGCAGTGAAAGGAGATACTGTTGATGGGAGACCTGAATATGCCAGATGTTAATTGGAGCACATTGCTGCAGCCACATCCAAGAGCAGGGCCATTCTTGATGCCCTACAGGTGGCAGGCATTAGACAGCTAGTTTCAGAACCCACTCGTGAGGGAGCAATCTTAGACCTCATACTCTCAAATGGGGGCAGTGAGAGGATCTCAGATCTAGAAGTGGGTTGCCATCTGGGGACAAGTGACCATCAAACAGTGTGGTTCACGTTAAACTCAGCTACAGAGTCAAGCCATACAAAAGTGAGGGTACTGGACTTTAGGAGGGCTGACTTTGGCAAGATGGGAGAGTGCCTCAGAAAAGCACTAGCAAACAGGCTAGAAGGAGGTGTGGAGCAACAATGGGGAATCATCAAAACTGCCATCACAGAGGCAACAAGCCTTTGTGTGAAGCAAATAAACAAATCAAAATGAAAGAAAAAGCCACTATGGTTCTCAAAAGAGGTGGCTGTGAAAGTCAGGAAGAAAAAGATAGCATTCCGGAAGTATAAGGAAACACAGAAGGAGCAGGACAGAGAGCTGTACCAGTTAAGGCAGAAGGAAGCAGGGAGGAAGTCAGAATAGCAAAGGCCCAAACTGGGGAAAAGATAGCCAACTCACTTAAGAATGGGGATAAAACCTTTTATAGGTACATCAGCGAGCGTAGAAAGATAAAGGGAGGGATAGTGAGGCTGAATAGAATGAACGGTGGGTGGGCAGAGGGGGACAGTGAAAAAGCAGGGATACTGAACGAATATTTTCTGCTCAGTATTCACAAAAGAGGAGGGGGAAGTGCCTAATCCAATTAACAGAAGCACTCTTGATAAAGGTCGATCCCAGTCCTTTCACAGAAGGAAGGGTTCTGCAAGAACTCCTAAAACTGAAGGTGGACAAAGCAATGGGTCCTGATGGAATTCACCCCAGAATTCTAAAAGAATTAAGGAGGAACTAGTGAAACCACTGGCTACTCTTTTTAATAAATCATGGGAGGATGGTGTGGTACCCGAGGACTGGAGGAAGGCGGATGTGATTCCCTTCACAAAGTGGGACCAAGACAGAGGCAGAAAACTACAGACCTGTCAGTCTGACCTCTGTGGTAGGGAAAGTGATGGAGTCACTTCTGAAGGAAAGAATAGTTGAGTACCTAGAGGCCAGTGGAGCACAGGACCCAAGGCAGCATGTGTTCACAGCGGGAAGGTCATGTCAGACGAATCTAATAGATTTCTTTGCCTGGGTGACCAAAGTAGTAGACCAGGGAGGGGCTGTGGACATGGCCTACCTAGACTTTAGCAAGGCATTTGACACAGTCCCACACAAACGATTAATAGTCAAATTAACCAGCCTGGGAGTGGGTCCCAGGGTGGTAACCTGAGTAAAACATTGGCTGCACAACAGGACACAGAAGGTAATTGTAAATGGAGTCCACTCTGAAGAAAGAGGGGTTACTAGTGGGGTACCGCAGGGTTCAGTATTGGGTCCAGTCCTTTTTAATGTCTTCATCAGTGACATTGCAGAGAGACTGGAAGGAAAAGTATGCCTTTTTGCAGATGACACAAAGATCTGCAACAGGGTTGATACACAAGGAGGCGTGGAAAGGATGAAAAGGGACTTGGCAAGGTTGGAGGAATGGTCAGAAGTATGGCAGCTAGGATTCAATGCAAAGAAGTGCAAAATAATGCACCTGGAAACAAGAACCCAGGGAAGAATACACAATGGGTGGGGAGGTAGTAACAACAACAAAAAGAAAGGGACCTGGGGTAATCATATCAGATGACCTTAAGGTTAGCAAGCAATGTGAAGAGGCAGTAGGGAGGGCTGGGGGTATACTGGGATGTATAGGAGAGGCATCAACAGCAGAAAACAGGAAGTTGTTATCCCTCTGTACAGACAGTTGGTGAGACCCCATCTGAGTACTGTGTCCAGTTCTGGAGACCTCATCTCGCAAGGACATAGACAGGATAGAGGTAGTCAGAGAAGGGCAACTAAAATGGTGCAGGGTCTGCAAGAGAAGCCATATGAGGAGAGACTAAAGGAGCTTAATGTATACCCTTGAGGAAAGAAGGGAGGGGGGACATGATAGAAACTTTTAAGTACCTCAGTGGAATCAACAAAGTCCAAGAGGGTAGCATCTTTCAGAAAAGAGACTTGCAAGAACAAGGGGACACAATTTAAAGATAGAAGGAGGGCGGTTCAGGGCAATGTGAGGAAGTATTATTTCACAGAGGGGTAGTGGATGCATGGAACAGCCTTCCTGAGGAGGTATGGGGTCTAAAACTGTGGGAGAATTCAAGAATGCACGGACAGACATAAGGCAATTCTTGTGGGGGGTAGGAAGAAATAGGCTGTTGGTTAACTAGGATCTGCGGCCTATCCTGTAGGTAGGGAAATGGGCAGACTAGATGGGCCAAGCGGTCCTTATCTGCCATCAAAGTCTATGTCTATGTTTCTAGGTATTTCTGCTCAGTCTTTACTGAGGAAGAGGAGGGTAATGGGTCTGAAGGGAGTACAAGGGGTGAGAATGGTGCAGAAATGGACACAAGTCCCTTTACACTAGAAAGGGTCCTGAAGGAACTGGAAGTAATAAGAGTTGATAAAGCAATGGGGCCAGATGGGGTGCACCTCAGGGTCCTTAAAGAACTAAGAGAGGTGGTGGCTGAACCTCTGGCTATCCTGTTTGCCGATCACTGGAAACAGGGAGGTATCCAAAGACTGGAGGATAGCAGATGTAGTCCCTTATACAAAAGTGGGAACAAAGAGGAAGCAGGGAACTACAGACCAGTCAGCCTCACCCTCAGTAGTGGGGAAAGATCATGGAAGCACTACTGAAGGAGAGATTGGTGGAACATCTGGTTGTCAATGGACTACAGGACCCAAGGCAGCATGGTTTCACCAGGGGAGGTCATGTCAGACCAACTTCATTGAATTTTTGACTGGGTGACTAGGAGGTGGATCAGGGAGGGCAGTGGACATGGCCTATCTGGACTTCAGCAAGGCCTTTGACACTGTGCCACATAGAAGACTATTACACAAACTGGGGAATATGGGTGTGGGCAGGACAGTAGTGTGGTGGGTAGGTAACTGGCTGGGCGGCAGGACACAGAGGGTGGTGGTAAATGGCTGTCACTCCACAGAGGGAAGAGTGACCAGTGGGGTACCACAGGGATCAGTGCTGGGACCGGTCCTATTCAACATCTTCATCTGTGACATTGCGCAGGACCTAGAAGGCAGAATTTCACTGTTCGCTGCTGACACAAAGCTCTGTAACAGAGTAGACACACCAGAGGGTGTAGACAGAATGAGAAGGACCTGCAGAAACTTGAAGAATGGTCAGGGTTTGGCAGTTGAAATTCAATGCAAAGAAGTGCAAGATAATGCATATGAGGGCACAATATCAGTTGGGGGTGAGGATATAGCATGCACCAAGCAGGAAAGGGATCTTGGGGTTATCATCCCTGATGACCTCAAGGTAGGAAACTAGTGTGACAAGGCAGCAGGTAAAGCAAATAGGATGCTGGGATGCATAGGCAGGGCATCACCAGCAGGAAAAGGAGGTCATAATTCCACTATACAAGACACTAGTGAGGCCCCACCTGGAGTACAGTGTACAGTTCTGGAGACCTTACCAGCGTAAGGACATAGACAAGGTAGAGAAGGTTCAGAGGAGGGCAACAAAGATGGTGCATGGGTTGCATCACAAGTCCTATGAGGACATGTTGAAGGAACTGAACATGTACTCCCTGGAGGAGAGGAGGGAGAGAGGGGATATCATGGAGACATACAAGTATCTTACAGGGAGGAACAGGGTGCAGGAATACACTATTTTTAAGCGAAAAAGATGTTCCAGGACTAGAGGGCATGGGATGAAGTTGGAGGGAG
The DNA here is from genome assembly GCA_016271365.2 of Neoceratodus forsteri. Classification (NCBI taxonomy): domain Eukaryota; kingdom Metazoa; phylum Chordata; order Ceratodontiformes; family Ceratodontidae; genus Neoceratodus; species Neoceratodus forsteri. Next base: position 675,564,200 of record CM057450.1, on the reverse strand, counting down.
ACGATTCAGAGGAAACGTGAGGAAGAATTTCTTCACAGAACGGGTGGTGGACAAGCGGAACACCCTGCCAGAGGAAGTGGTGGGGGCTGAAACAATCAGGGATTTAAGAATGCATGAGATAGACATAAAGGAATTCTGGAGGTCAGGGGTAACGGGCAACAGACTTCTAGGAGAACATAAACTGAACTTACAAGCTCAAATGGGCAGACTGGGTGGGCCATAGGCCCTTATCTGCCGACACCGTCTATGTATCTATGAATTTCAATAAAGGACTGTACATTTCCCTGAGTTATGACCTGTGAGAGACATAGTAAGCCTAGTCTTTCCCACACTAAGAACCCATGATCCATTCTGTTAGGAATGAACTGGTCTAGGCTTGCTATGGGGCATATAAGGGGTATAAAAGGCTCTAGATGTTGTGAGCTCCTTATAATTCTCCAAGCATTTAGTGAATTATCCATGGGTTCTTGAGGTTGGGAGGAGGAGGAGATTCATTGTGTTGCCCATATATTTTCCTGAAATAGTCCGTTACCAATAAGAGACAATTCAATTTCTGCCCAGGGTGGGCTAGCTATGCCGTTCTGCCTCGCCATCAGGTGTGTAAGCAGAGTTGCATTATGATAAAGCCGGAGGTCGGGAAGTGAAAGACCCCCTTCCGATCTTGGGGGAGTGAGCACCTTAAGGTGAACTCTAGGTCTCTGCCCTGCCCAAATGACTCTTGAAATGGAGAGATTCCATATCTGGAATGTTTTGTCCGTAAGGGGAATGGGGACGTTCTGGAATAAATAAAGGGCCCTGGGGAGGACTACCACTCTAACTAGCTCTATTCTTCTGGAGAGGCTTAGTGGCAGTGTGTTCCATGTGGCCAAGTCAGTTTTAAGTTGAGAGGTGAAAGGGGCATAGTTGTGTTTAAAGTAGTCTGCTGGAGATTGGGATAATTGGACACCTAGGTATTTCAATTTAGTCAGGGTCCAGTTGCAGGGAAACAGGTTTTGTACGTTGGAGGATGGGGAGTAGTGGAATGTGAGGATCTCAGTCTTGGTAAGGTTAAGTTTGTATCCAGATACCTGTCCAAACTCGTCCAAAAGCTGCCTTATTGTTGGGAGTGATTTTTCCGGGTTCTGGAGGTAAAGTAGCACGTCATCTGCATACAATGCAACTCAGTGCTCCATGCTTCCCAGAGTGACTCCAGTGAGATTCTGTGAGTCCCGAATATACTGTGCGAGGGGTTCAATGAATAACGCGAATAAGAGTGGGGAGAGGGGACAGCCTTGCCTGGTCCCTCTGCCCAGCAAGAAATACCTAGAGTGGTGTCCATCTATCTTTACACAAGCCTGGGGGGTCGCATATATATTTTGTATGACCCTAATTAGGGTTTGTGGGATCCCAATTTTGTGGCGAACCTGATACAGGAATGGCCAAGCCACCCTATCGAACGCCTTTTCAGCGTCAAGACTGATTAAGACTGAGGGGGTATTAGTAGAGTACATCTTATGAGTCAAATGGAGGGTGCACTTAATATTATCAGTGGTGGATCGGGTTCTCACAAAGCCAGTTTGATCCCTATCTATAAGTTAGGAGAGAAAAGAATCTAGGCGGTGGGCCAGGACAGACATAAATAGTTTGTAGTCATTATTTAGGACTGAGATTGGTCTATAGGAGCTACAGAGTTTGTTTTTTTTTCCTGGTTTAGGGATAACTGAGATGGTCTCATACGACCATGAGGGTGGGGGCAAGTCTCCCTCCAGGATAGAATTAAATAGCCTCAAAAGTTTATGGTATACCTGGGATCTAGTTGCCCTGTAGAACTCTATTCCATACCCATCTGGTCCAGGGGTCTTAAGGGTTTTCGCTCTGGCTAAGGCAGTGGTCAGCTCAATGTCTGTAATCGGAGTGGTCAGGGTTTCCCTCTGGGGGTCCGAGAGTTTAGGCATGGTAATAGGATGGAGATAATGACCTATTTGCTGGATAGTAGGGGTTTGTTCTGGAGTACATAAAGTGGAGTAATAGGAAGTGAATGCCTCCGTTATGTCGTGCAACTTATTTAACAGTTGGCCATGTGAAGGGTGTCTGATAGTAGTTATAACTGAGGACTTCTTTTGTTTTCGGATCTGATAGGCTAATAACCTTGTTGCTCTAGGCCCTACTTCGTAGTATCTTTGTCTTAAGAAGGTTAAGGCGATCTTTGTTGTAAGGCTAAGCGATCAAGGTCTGACTTGATTTGTTGTAACTGAGAGAAAACTGAAGTATCCCCTTGTTTGTGAGCCATTTGTAAAAAGTGTAATGTGTCTTCTAATTTGGTCTCTGCTCCCTTCTTTGTTTGTTTAGTTCCGCTGTGTGCTGAATTATATGTCCATGGAGGACAGATTTCACTGTGTCCCAGTGTATTGCAGGGGTTGATTCTTCTGGGGGGTTATTTCCTACAATTTCCATAATTTTGTCTAGAAGGTATTCTTGAAATTGCTTGGACCAGAGATAGTAAGGGTTGAGTTTCCATCAGGTATTTCTGGGTTGTAATCCCATGTTCCAGGTGGTAACTAAGGGGGCATGATCGGAAAGGGCTATGTCACCCATCCGTGCATCTTGTAATGTGCCTAAGTTCTCAATTTGGGTATAGGTTTGGTCTATGCATGAATAAGTACAGTGTACTGAGGAATAGTGGGAATAGTTTCATGCTTGAGGATGTGCATAGCGCCAAACATCGCACCAGCCCACTTCCTGTGTAAATCTCTTGAACAGTTTTTGGTTAGCTGTTTGCCTTGGGGGACGTGGATTGGAGGAGTCCAAGATAGTGTCTGGAAGGAGGTTAAAATCTCCTGCCAACAGGAGGATCCATCTGGTCATTTGAACTATTTTATCCAGGAGTGTTTTCAGTTGAGAGGCAGGGAGACCTGGGGGAAAGTACGCATTCACCAGGGTAACTTGCCTAGTACCAACTGTGCCCTGTACAATAATAAGTCTACCCTCAGGGTCGGCCCAACACAGTTCCGGATTAAAGGGGGTGTGTGGGGGTATTATAATTGCCACTCCTTTACATCTGCCTCTACCACTAGAGGAGTAAAAAACCTCACCACGACTTAGCCGTGCCAACTTGGCATGTTCTGTAGAATTTAGGTGGGTTTCTTGTAGGTAGATCAAATCAGATCTACTTTTCCTCAAGTATGCTAGGACTCTGGATCTCTTGACTGGGGAGGTTAAGCCATTTATGTTATGGGATAGGAGTTTCAAGTGCGGAGAGGTCATGAGCTGAACTGGGGTGAGACGCTGTCAAGGGGTTTCCCCTCCTGCCCCAGAACAAGCAGATCATCTTGGGGGGGCCTCTGTCAGAAGTTTTCTAGATCCCATTACATAGTGATAGTCGACTAGATTATTAGAACAACAGCACATCTGATATTCATACAATCCTTTCACAACAGATACTTCAAGTAAGAAGTCAACTTGTAACAGAGAATCAACATTTACTAATACTGAAAACCTAACTTGTAACAGGTTCCAACATGCGGCCAACTGGGCCACTACGGCGGCACAACAGAAATTAGTGCTTCCATGGAGCAGGGTCATTTCTAGACCCTGAAGAGAGAAATCTCCTTCCGAGGAGGAGTCTTCCCTTTGGAAGGGGTCCTCCAGACATCTATAGTATCTAAATAGGATACCGGGCGAAAAAATAAAAAAGGGGAAAAATACAAGACACCATATGGAAAGGCAGTGATCGACCTTTGAGAGGATGTAGTAGGTAAAGGGTAGCCTTAAGCAAGGGGTCCACGCTAGAGCTACCAGCTAGGAGGAAAAGGGCAGGTACCACCTGTATCCCCTAGTTCCCCAGTCCCACTTAGCAAGTAAGGGGAGAGCATGGGCCCTCCTCTGTCATTATCTTGCATAGGTAGGTCCAATCATTCCACTCTAACAGGGAGTGAAGAGGAATTAACTTATGTAGTTAAATGGCACCTCATCAGCACGAGCGTGGTGGCTCCCATGGGGGGGTGGGTAGAGGTGTCAGAAAATCAGCCCCCCTATGCAACCCAAACCCAGTCACACTGACCCTCATGGCTCAACCAATTTCGGGGCACCTGTGATGTGTAGACAGCACACATTAACCAACACCCACCTCCACAGCATGTCATTATCCATTATCATCAGGGATTATACAGCACACAGTGATGCTCCTAGTCAAGAGGTCAGGTCAATTATTGAAGGGCAGTGCGCCAATCGCCCAGCCCCACCCCCAATCGATCACTTAACTCGCATCTCGGTAGATGACTGTAATAACATACTTAACTATGAGAAGTAATCAGCATTGTCTGTTCATATTAAAATTGGGATGGAAATATGCAGCTCAACTGATAAAGGGCAGGAACCCTGTGCGCTGCAGCGTGCCCGGGTCTGAATTCATCCCTCCCTGCCCCCCCCCTAGGCTGGCTTCAAAGTGACCCAGAGAAAGAGAAAATAAAAAACGAACATATGGGAAACAGAGGTGTCTCTCTGTCCCCAACACTCTCTTACGGGAGCGAGCACACGCCCACCCACCCGTTTCCCAAACAGAGCTAGTAATTTGAAGCAGTAGGGCTTAGGCCATGGCAGGTCCCGTACACTCCCTTCCCGAAATATGGGAATATGCTCAGCAACAAGGAGCTCACCTCATCTCATATGGGCAAAGCCATTACCCTGATCAATGTCACTCTCACTGCTCGTCTGTCCTAGGCCTGGTGAGCATGTGCATCACAGCGCATTGCACCAAGCCCACCACCGAGGGACAAGCCAAGCCATCAGAAAGCATCGATACTGTGCCCCACATCCCCCCCCCCCCGGGGGAAGCAAGCCCCCACCAACGGTGTCCAGGTCCAGACATCACTGCGAGATCAAAGACCTAGGTGGAGGGGAAGGAGAGCAGGGAACACCAGGGAGGGGGAAAAAATGCACTCGGGATGCACACCATTCGCTCCCAAGGCAGTTTCAGGGGAGCAATGGGAAGGTGAGGGCCGACCACCAGCCACATATGACTAGCAGGGAACTTCAGCCACACAAGGCCCCACAGACCCCCAGAACTGTAATTTAAATGGTTATACCAGTGCGGGTTGTGCCCACAGGAATCCCCGAGTTTAACCTTAATTGATTAATTAAACAGTGGTATATTTATACTAACAGTGTCTGTTTCAGAGAAAATACTTGCTGTTCCAGACAGCCGGCTTTAGCCTCGGGGGGGGGGGGAGCGTCCGAGAACTCCAAACGATCAGGGACAGGGGCGGATTGTCGTGCCTTCAGAGCACTCATAATGTCCAGTATTGCCTCTGCTCCTTGACGGCACCTTGAATCGCGCTGGCCACCACTCCACATCTTCTGGGAGAGTCTTGCTGCAATCGAGGGGGCAGCTGTGTCAGCTCTGGATCTCTGCTGGGGGATGTCTATCTTCCTAGATTTCAAAGCCACCATTGCTGCAGTCGCTGAATCGAAAGTGAGGGTACCATCCTTGAAGTAAATTGTCATCTTCGCTGGATATGGCGTCCTGAATCGAATGCCTGCATTTTTGAGTACTTTCATGATGGGGATGTAGGCCCTCTGTCTTAACATAGCCTCCAGGGCAAAATCATTTTCAAAATACAACCGCTGATTGTTGAGGAGTACCACCCCCTTCTTCCACGCCGCATGTAACACACTGTCTTTCTCCTGAAAACGTAGGAATTTGGCTAAAATCACTCTTGGCCGTGCTCCAGGGGCTGGTCTTGGGCCTAGGGTACGATGAACACGCTCGAACTCCAGGGTGTAGTGAGGTGGGAGGGTAAGCACTTCACAGAGGGTGTTCTGCAGGAATTGGTTGATATCCGAGCCCTCGACTCCTTCAGGTATGCCAGCAATCCAGATGTTATTGCGGCGATTCCTGCTCTCTGCATTTTCGGCCCTGTCTTGGAACTGTTTTAAGCTGTTATGTAGCTGCATGATAGCTCTCTCAGTGCAATCCACCCTGCCATCCGTTTCAGTGACCTGTGTCTCAGTGGTTTCTTGCCACTTCTCCAGTTTAGTAATGTCGGTGCTAAAGCCTAAGATAGTAGACCGCATTTCTTTATGAAAATCCCGAAGCTCGGCGAGCATCTGTGCCATTTGTCACTGAAGAGTGTCTGCTGGGACGTGGTTACATGTAGTCACGCTACGGCGTGAGGCTGATGAGGCACGGGAGCCCTCGCTTTCTGAGCCACCCTCTGACAATCCTTCTTCATCCGGCGTTGCAATCGCTTTAATTTTTGTTTGGTCCCTTGCTCGTGGCATTTTGTGTCCTCCATATGTTTTGGATAGCTTCATTTTTATTTAAGAAGCTGAAATTTGGAGGCTTCAATGTCGATCACAGAGGGAGCTCCTAATCTACAATGTGCCAGGGAGCATGACATCACCAGAAGTCTTAACTGATTGTCATAGCTATTATATAAGAGGCCCAAAATTTACTTATATGTGGAATGCATACACGTCCACGATTGATTATATGTTCATTTCCCCAAATCTACCTAAAGGGGCACTGACCAGTACTCCTGTAGAATTTTCAGATCACCTACTATAGACACTATCTTTGGACCAGGTGGTTGGCAACTCCACCAAGAATGGTAGGTGGAAACTCAATACCTTGGTTTTGGCTGATCTGGCAGTTCTTCAGGATATTGGGGCTCTGTTGACAGCCAGATTATCTGTGGAGTTTTTATATTCGGATAAAGGAGAATGTTGGACTGATATGAAACAGGATATCAAGGTTTGGTTCATGAAATATGGCAAATCACTTGACAATAATAATTTTCTGAAATATCTAACTGTCAGACGGCAGTTGCAAAGATTGTGTACTTTGGCCAATATTTCCACGAAGGATTATTCATCACAGATTACTGCCATTAAGAATGATATGAAAATGTACCAATATGATAGAGCTAAGATAATTCAGGCAATGCTGTACAATGGCACTCAAAAGACTCCCATGGGGGAAACCTTTGAAGCATGTAAAGCAATCAAGGAATGTATGAATATGGATTTCTTGATTTCCCCAGAAAGGAGGAGGGTTAGTTCACCAAAGGGGTTGGAAGAATTAATTAAGCGGCATTATGAAACACTTCGGCCACATACTTCCATTCAGGAGAGTGACATTTTGACATTTCTACAGTCAGTGCTGGTCCCTGATTTTCCAGCTGAGATAATTAAATTACAGGCCCCTATCACTAAATCGGAAATAGTGCATGCTATACAGACTCTGACAAATAATACTTCGCCCGGTTTGGATGGCATCCCTCACTTATTTTATAAAACCTTTAGTCACCAGATTGCAGCTGGCTTAGAAACTGTGTATGCACACTTTTTTTAATTCTGATACGATTCCTCCTTCTTTTTCTGAGGGATTATTAATTTACCTCTATAAAAAGGAAGATAAAGCTAATATTAACAATTGGAGGCCTATTGAGTTGTTAAATACAGATTATAAAATTCTTGCACATATTTTAAATGACCGTTTAAAGGGATATGCTTCACTTGTGATTTCTCCTCAGCAGTACTGTGGGTTCCCGGATCAGAGAATTCAGCATGCTTTGATGATTCTTCGAGATGTGATGGAACATTGCAGATTATTAGGACTGTCGGGGTGTGTGGCTGCGGCTGACCAAGAAAAAGCTTTTGATAGAGTCTATCATCCTTATTTGTTTTTGGTTCTGGAAGCATATAAAATACCTTTAGTATGCTCAAACAATTGAAACTGTTATATTCTACTTTTTCTGTGAGGCTTCTTCTTAAAGGGCTGGTTGGTAATGGCTTTGATGTTCATTTAGGGGTTTCGCAGGGATGCCCTTTAAGCTCTCTTTTATATGTTTTCTCACTAGATCCTTTGCTTAGATCCATCATGGCGCAGCCTAAATGGAAGAGTTTGTCAGGATTAAGAATCCCACAGTCTTTATGCATCCAGGTGTATGCAGATGACATTTGTGGGTTTTTCTTACATAAAGAGCAAATCTTTTTGTTTTTGCAGGATCTTCATAGATACCAGCTCGTCTCTAATGCCAAACTTAATGTGAATAAAAGTAAGAGGCTTTTTATAGGACCGGGTGTTTCTGCTCCTGGTTTAGTGGCGGGAATTGACATGTCTCATGAACCAATAGAGGTTTGTGGTATTGTTTTTGGGTCTCACAATCTTCCTGACGAAAACTGGGAGAAATCACTTCATAAGGCAGAGTTAAAGATTCACAGATGGAAACAGTGGAAGCTTTCTAAATTTAAAAGGATAGCGTTTCTAAAACAATTCATACTTCCACTTTTACAATATGTGGCTATGATTTACCACTTACCAGTACATTACGAGACTAGACTTTATAGTCTTTTTTTTCAGATGTTGTGGGGTAATAAACTAAATCCGATTAAGAGATATTACACATATTTGGGGATCAAGGAAGGAGGTCTTGGCATGATAGATCCTGTGTTTTTTTTTTTTGCATGTGTTATTTTTTAAGCAGACTGCTCTTACTGTGAATGTGACTGTTCATAATTCTTGGACAAGGCAGTCCTTAGATAAATATCTTCGGGTGTGGACTAATTTGGCACCTAAACTGCATCCACACATTCATATTCCCCCTTATTTTAAAGCAACTGCACAGAAGTTATATAAATGGGGGGTGACGAAGGCTGCTATTCTGACTAATGTCAATAAAAAACTGTATCAGGACATTATGTCTAGAATATATCCATTGGAACCTTGTTTTAAAAACTGTCCCACAGCTGATAATAATCTAATCCTCAGACAGCTTACACATCCCAGGATTCCCCATAAAATGTGGGAGAATCTATTGCTTACAGCCTATGGTAGATTGAATTTGAGAGGGAATGCTAAACACAAAGTCTTAGAGGAAAGAAACTGCCCGTATATGGAGTGTATAGCTTTGACTGAAACTATGAAACATTTTCTTTTGGAGTGCTCATATGTTACAGCATTGTGGAATTTTTTAGCTGCCAAATGGAATATGGGTTGGCTTCGGAGTTTGACCTATGACATTCTGGTTTTAGGGAAATACGGCAGAAGGTTGGGGCATTACCATCCTGATACACTACTGCTTTTTTTCTGCTGCATTAGATTTTACTTGTGGCTAGCACATTGCTAATGGGTGTTACATCAACAGAGAATGTCATATGAATGCCTTAGTCTTTTGGTTTCAAATGAACTAGGAAAAGTTTATATTAGGGATCGATCTTTATATTCTTCACAACAGGTGTTGAACTGGTGGAAGGGTTTACTTATTTTATTAAATATAAGTAAGGGGTGTGGGGTAGTCACTAGTCTTGTTTGTCACTGCAATTTTACAACTTGTAATTTCTAAGTGATCTCAGTTTTTCACACGATGTCCAGATTGTATTGCTGTTTGTGACTGTGTTTTCTGTATATGTGCTTTTCAATAAAATTTCCCCTACTCTTTTCAGGAATTGCCATGGAATCTTTAACATCCATCTGAACTACCACCAGAACAGGCAGATGGGACCTCAGTTTAACGTCTCATCTGAAAGACGGCACCTCAGGAATGCAGCACACCCCTCATGCTGTACTACAGTGTCAGTATTGGGATTTAACCCAAGTGCCTGGTGTGGGGATGGAACCCACAGCCTTCTGATCTCCAGGCTTCAGAGGCGAGTGTGCTACCTGCTGAGCTACTGACACTGCTCCCTCCCCACACATACAGGGTAACATATAGGATAATGTATGGTCTTTGGTTAATAACCACGCTGTAAACACTTCAAGAGGTTGCCATGACATCATTGTAAACCTTGAGAGTGTAGCTCGAGAGATTTACAGATGTCATGGCAACCTCAAGAAGTGTTTTCAACATGGTTGTTAACCAAAAACTGTGACATAGACAGCCAGTTCTGAGTGTTTTATTATATTGTTTTAATATAAAATGTATTAATGTCTCTGCTGAAAATTCAAATGCTCTAGGAATGACCTCTCTCATATCCCCTTCCCAGATTTTAGCTGACAGATGCAGGCCAAGAGAACTGCTGACAGCATACACACTCATTTTTTTAGAGACAATGTGTTACTGGAAGACTTTTATTAAGGATCCTGTTTCTATGAGCTAATTATAGAGTTGTTAAGTTAATTTTGTTAAGAGAGAAATCATAAACTAGGTTTATGACATTTAAATAAGGGAAGCTAGGATGTTACATAGAGGTGTAAGGTTGTAAATGACCCTATGAAGCCTGTGTGAAGAGGGTACAGCATGAGATCAAAAGAGGTGTCATTGAAACTTGAGTTATGATAAGGTTGCAGAATTAATACATCCTGTATAGCTGTATAGTATAGATTACTAAAATTACATCCTGTGGTTGTATAAAAATATATTTTTGTTAGATATTTGACCAGAGGAGGGGCTGGATGACTTCACCAAAAAGGGATTGGCCAATACTGCTTGAAAAGATTATTCTCTTTCACTATAGATGCATTTTATATCTGACACTGACTAAGGAAACATCTGAGCACTGAAAACAGGTATTTAGAAAGCAAGACAAAATCTAAATATAGTTGTAGGAATTGCACTGTTTTAAACCTTGTTTTATTTAAAGATCTGTATGTCTTGTGTTATAAGAGTTCTGTATTGTATGTTTGACATATTATTATATATTTTAGTAAAAACTCTAATTTTAGAGCAAACCTGGTCTGTCTTTGAATTGCTTTCTTTTGCTAAGAAATATTTATGGTTCAGCAGACATATAGCTTGTATGGTGGTACCAAACTGGAAACAGAAGCATTTTAAATCTGAGGTCTTTATTAAGTTTTAAGGGTTCATCTCTGAATACCTGGTTAGGTGCCCGTAGGCAAAGATATCTGGCCCCCCCGAAGACAGATATATCTGAGCCTGTGCACTGGGTATGCTAGTAAGTGGTTACAGTTTGAATCCCTCCAGAACTGAGACCAAAGGTTGATCCGAACTCACAAAAACAGACAAGAGGGTTACCTTGTCTGTTACACTGTTCACAAGACTGTGCTCAGAGGTTGGCACTTTGGGAGTAGACGGCCTGACCTGCTGAGTGAATTTGTGACAAAAACCATACATTATATTTTATAGTGTATGGGCAACCAAGATTGTGTAATTGTGGATTGAATTACTTTACTGAATTACTCTATAGAACATTGATTGTTGTGAGCATTCTGTTTTGTTATACCATTGATATGACATACTTAAGAAGGGTTAACAACAGGGTGATGTCATAATGATGGCATAAAAAGGTTGTAATCTGCTTGATTTCAGTTAATAATAAGGGCTCCCCATACATTATATAGAGAATAATGGCTAAGTAGGGGGTTATAACGAGAATTTTACACACATCCTGAGGTGTGGGATGCCACATAAACCCCAACAGCGAAGCTCAAAGTTTATTAGGCATCACACCAGAGATGTAAAGTCAGTTTTACACACCTACCCAGCCTTTATTTTATATAATTGCTAGGTCGCGTTTTTTCGCCACAGCAATTATATAAAATAAAACTGCATTCCTGTTCATCCGCAGTCCCATCTAGCTTACCTGCGGTCCGCGGCTGGTGAGACATTTCATTTATTATTTTTTTTTAATCTGTAAGGCCCCTTTGAACTCAACAACTGGGGATCCAGGGTTACAATCATTTTTGTTTATTTAAAAAAGTTTACTTACCGCCGAGAGCGGGTTTGGTGGTCGGGGTAGCTGAGGCAGTGTTCCGCGGGAAGAGGACCAGCTAGCACATGCACGGAGTGAGGGAAACCGGGCACGTGTTGCCGTTATAACCAGCTGGTTATAACAGCAAAATTACAACCGGTTTCCCCATGGGAAAAAACCTGACCCAGTAATTACAAAACAATACGGATGGGCACCTTTCAGTTGTTAATTTGTCCAACCATATACTGTCTAATGGAGAATTACGTGTCTTTCTAAGGGCCTCACTTTCTGCCCTACAAAACCACTGGACAGAATACAGTTTTGTGGTGAACTGGAGGAATACTTCCATAGACTGAGACTTTATTATTTCACGGCAGAGAAGAAATCACTGACAGTATCAATTCAATGGATAAGAGAAAGAAATCATCTGATTTTACCCCAAAAGTGGGCATAATGTGAAACTGGACAACTATATTCATTGCTTTTGCCAGAGAGTTGGAGTAGTACACCCAGAATTTACAAAAAACATATTTTGTGCAGAGTGTTTTGATTTGTGTGTGAAGTCCTAGTGTGTCCTTCCCCCTGCCTGCTATTAGGATTTTTTTCTAAATTAGCCTGCTAGCTTTACTGTAGTTTTATGACCCCTGGAGATCTCCATCTCAGCCTGATTTATTGCTTTTCTTGTTCCTACAATGCATCCTGTTTCATGTGGCAGTGCTGTAGCGGAGACCATTGATGAAATTAAAAGTTTTAAAATCAAAGCACTTACTCCTGCTAGCTGGACCTGACACACACAGAAAACAAAAATATTGAATTAGAGCTATTTGGTAGCTGTTTTCCTACAGAAAACCCACTCAGCTCTCAGGTATCTGCTAAACTGTAAATGTAGCCATTTGTGCTCACTGGATAAGAAATGTTACACCGCTCTACTGTTGTTAACTGATTCTAAAGCAGTTCTTGCTGCTGAGTCTATGGTCTCTGCTACATCACTGCCACATGAGACATGATGCATTGTAGGAACAAGAAAAGCAATAAACCTGGCTGAGATGATGATCCCCAGGGGTTGTAAAACTACCATAAAACTAGCAGGCTAACTTAGGAAAAACTCCTAATAGCAGACAGAAGGAAGGACACACTAGGACTTCACACACAAATCAAAACACTCTGCACAATGTATGTTTTTTGCAAATTCTGGGTGTACTACTCCTTTAATCAGATCCTTAATAGGCAAAAATAGGCCTATTATAACCTCTCTCCATTGGAACGGAGGGCTATACAATCACTGAAATCGAATCGCAACATTGTCATAAAAAAAGTTGATAAAGGTTCTGCAGTGGTGATCTTGAACCAAGAGGACTATATTAATGAAGCCAATAGACGGCTAAATGACCATACCTACTACAGAGAACTGGAGAGTGATCCCACTGCACAATATATAAGGGAACTATGGGACTTAATTGGATAATTTCCAAACCATGTCCAAGATAGAATTACCTCATCCCTGTTGAACCAAAGCCAGGGACATTCTACATGCTGCCTAAAATCCATAAACCTGGCAATCTGAGGAGATCCATAGTATCTGGCAATGTTACCCTGACTGAGGGGATCTCAGGATTTGTAGAAACCATTTTATTTATTTATTTTATTTATTAGCTTTTGGTAACCAGATAAGTGCATTATGCATTAGTCCTGTCCATTTTCAAGCACGACCCAGGAAGGTACAGTAACAATCAATGACAATCAACAAGAACACATACAAAACAGTTGTCAGTACAGGCCTTCAGATAGCCAGGTGAATAAATTCATACACAAAACTGAACAAATACAAAATAGTCAGAAAGAATACTAATAGTGGCCAACTCAGAGAGAGTCACAGTGTAAGAACAAGCAGTGACCATCCACACAGGGATGGAAAAATAGTTCATTTGATACTGTAAAACAATATAGTTCAGTTAGGGAAACACAGAGGATCTGGGAAGGGAAGGCCGGAAGCAGAGTGCATGGGGGTTAGGTACATACACATGAGTCAAGTGCTTAGAGGTGGGAAAAAAGTGCAGATTTAAAGGCAGGGTGCGATGAGGAGCCCTTTAAGGTGTCCGGTAAAGTGTTCCAGAATTTAGGGGTGAAATGGGAGAAAGCTTTTTCCTCCATTTTGGTTGAGCAGTGGGGGACAGAGAACAGGTGTGAGTTAGAGGACCTCAGAGTATGGGCCTGAATCACAGGGGTGAGCATGGCCCCAATGCAAACAGGGCTGGGGGATCTGTTCATGGAGTCAATAAAACAACCCAGAGAGAAGGAGCGCTGGGCTTTAGGGGATAGCCAGTTCAATGTGGAGTACAGTATGCAATGGAGGGTAAGGCGAGGAACAGAGAGTGCAAATCTGCAGATGTTATTATATGTGGTGTCCCAGTGGTGGAGGATACCTACACTGGTATGAAAGAGAATGGGGAGAGCATACAGAAGTCTAGGAAGCAATACACCCCGCGCTACAGAGATTCTGGCAGTGGGAGTTAGGGAATGACGCACATGGTAGAAAGCTCCTAATTTGATGTTAACTGACCTACAAACCTCATTTATGTGCGAAGAGAAATCAAGGACAGTATCAAGAGTCACACCTAGGTATTTGAAGGAGGTAGTAGACTTGATTACCGATCCATCACAGCTAACCATGCGGAGCTTGGTAGCCTCAGTAGAGACTTTCGTAGTGTTCCCAAAAAGCATGGCCTGGGTCTTAGGTAGGTTGAGTAGGAGTGAGTTGGAGGAGAGCCAGAGTTGAATCTGTTGGAATGCAAAAGAGAGGTGGGAGTTAATGTCCGGGACAGAACGAGAGGCAACGTAGAGTACTAGGTCATCAGCATACATGACGGATCGACAGTGGGGAAAGGATGAGGGAGTGTCATTGATGAAGATGAAAAAGAGTAGAGGTCCCAGAATGGAGCCTTGAGGTATGCCACAGGAGATAGTAGCAGGGGATGAGAGAACTTTGCCAAAGGAGATGGAGTGGGATCAATTAGTGAGACAGCTACTGAACCATGAAAGAGTGGGTCGAGAGGTGCCTAAAGAATGTAGTTTATGCAGGAGCAGAGGATGGTTTACCAGGTCAAATGCTTTGGTGAAATCTATGAACACGGCACCAGTGAGTAAACCATTGTCCATGTTGGACTTGACCTCGCTGGTGAGTAAAGTGAGGGCAGTGGTGGTGCTATGTCCTGCCCTGAAACCATGTTGAGCAGGTGACTGAAGATTAAAGTTCAATAGATGAGATGAGACCTGCAATGGATAAGTTTCTCTAAGATCTTACTGAGGGTTGGTAGTAAGGCTATGGGCCGATAATTAGTAAGGACTTTAGGGTCATCTTTTTTGAAGACAGGAATAACCCTGGCAGCCTTCCAGGCTGCAGGCACTGTTGAGGTACAGATGGACAGACTGAACAGCCTAGTGATTGGGGTGGCGAGGAGATGAGCCCCAATTCGAAGTATCCGGGGTTCGATTCCATCAGGACCGGGGCTCCCACGTGGTGGAATGGACTGAAGTAACCTGAGAATGTCCATCCGAGCAGTACAAGAGAGGACAAGTGCCAGAGGAGCTGAAGAGGGGGAGATGGGGCCTTGAGATGCCTGAGGGGAGATTTTAGGAGATTCAGTAAAAAGGGAGTTAAAAGCATTGGCTATAGTACGGGGGTTGTTGCACAGAGTATCATTAATTAGCATCTCGTTTGGGGCCAAAGGTTTGGTGTTCCCCAAGATTTCATTGATCTGGCTCCAATGCTTCTTGGTGTCAGAGGCCGAGAACTGAAGGAGTTTTCAGTAATAGCTACTCTTGGTAGCCTGAATCTCCTTCTTGCAGGAATTACGTAGCGTCCGGTAGGCAGCAAAGTCAGTCTGAACAGAGGATGTTTTCCATTTGGTCCACAGTCTATCACGTTCCTTGAGTAGTTGCAGGAGAGGCCACTTCAGCCATTTGGATGTCTTCCCTCTAACCCTGCGCGTAGAGACTGGGATATGTTTAGCCTGTAGGGCTAGCAGAGTGGCATTGAAGTAATCAGTAGCCAAGTTGATGTCATTGGTATGAAACAGTGGGGACCAGTCGGCATGTTTTAGATCATGAAGGAATGCAGTGGTGTCCAGATCGGAAAAGTTAGCAAAGGACAGTACTTTAGGAGGAGGTGTGACAGAGGAGGGGCCCCTAATACAGTAGACAGGGAAGTGGTCACTGATAGTGTCCGGTAGAACCCCGGTCGGGGAGTAGCAGTCCTTGCGATTGGTAAGGATCCAATCAATCAGAGAGCGACTGAGGTTGTTCTCTGGTTATAGAAAGAGACAGTTTCATCCAGGGCACTACACACTTCCTGCGTAAACTTTCTGGTTATAAGGACTTACCACCTAATTCCATTTTAGTCATGATGGATGCAACCTCCCTCTACACTAATATTCTGCTCATGGATGGCATTTCAACCTGCCTTAAATACCTGCATGAGAAAGGACTAGTCCAAAACATCAACCCAGAAGTGGTAGGGAAACTTGTTGAATTCATTCTGACACATAACAACTTCGGCCTCAATAGTAAACATTATGTTCAAACTATGGGAACAGCAATGGGCACCGGACGGCTCCACAATATGCCAATCTCTTTATGGTGAATTTGGAGGAGGGCATTTTAAGGCACTGTACACACAAACCACTCGCTTATTTCCATTACACTGATGATTTGTTTCTAATTTGGACAGAGGGCATGGACACACTTAAGGAGTTTCATCAGGAACTTAACAACCTCCACCCATCCATAAAGCTTACCCTGGAATATTCTGCCACCAGTGTTAATTTTCTGGACACCACAGTCACCCTCAAGGATGGAACCTTACATACACATACTTATAGGGAACCTACAGACAGACAGAGATACTTGCATAGAAATAGTAAGCACCTGAGCCACACAAAAAAAGTCTGTAATGTACAGTCAAGTGCTTCGATATCACCATATCTGTTAGAGCAAGGAAGACAGAGATACACATTTGGCTACAGTATATTGAAAAAAAACCTTTATTGAGCAGGGACACTCTTCCAGAGAATTTGACAGAGCAGTAGAATGTACAACACATGTACCAAGGGAACTAGTTCAGTATAAAGAAAGGACCACTACCAACAGAATACACTTATTAGTCACATATCATCCTGACCTTGAACTTCTAAATAAGATTATTAAGGACCTCTACTCAATGTTTAGTGAGGATGAGATCCTAAATTGTATTTTTCAAGAACTACCACTGCTATCTTTTAAACAACCACCTAATTTAGCCAACCTGATTGTTAGAGGTAAACTTGCACCAGAACAGAATACCATAGCACTAAATGGTTCACGACCCTGCAATCACCCCAGATGTAGGACTTGTGAGCACATTTCCATTTCGGATTGTGTAGTTACTGTACTTCACAAAACAGACAGTTCTGTACTTCACAAAACAGACAATTCAGGATACAGGGGAATTATATATGTGCATCACGGAATGCTATTTATTCCATTCAATGCAAGAGATGACCACAAACAGGGTATATGGGAGAGACAGAGCAACCTCTCCACACTAGAATGAACTTGCACAAACATACCATTAATATGAAGACTGAAAAGCCAGTGGGACTCACTTCTCTCAGACTGATCACTCCATCTCAGACATGTCAGTAATGGTCTTAAAAGGACATTTCAAAATTATACTACAGAGGCGGGCTTTTGAGGTCAGGCTTATTTTATTTCTAAGTATGGTAGAAGATGGCATGAACATTGATTTGGGTTTAATGACACATTACCCTACTTGAATTTACACAGACTTTAAGTACAAAGGATGGACATATAATGGGACTGCAGTGTTGTATGGTTATAGGGTCCCCTTTAACTGGTTACCAATATGCAGGGCCACTGGAAAATTGTACTCACAATTTTTTTTTGCTGAATCCGCAATTTTCACCATTCTCTGCAAAAACTGACATGTTCCACAATTTCTTGCAATTTTTGAGTTTTTACATTGAACTGTGTAAAAAGTATTAACATTTTTATTATAATACTTTCAAATATATTGACAATTATGCATGCATACTTGGGTTTGGCCGAAACAGTGCAGTGCAAGGTAGGGCAAGGGTTTCACGTGACACTGCTTTCTTTTGAATTCTTGTCTTGTTTGGTTTCAAAATCCACTGGCCAAGCATAAGTAGACTTAAACACTTAACATGTGTTTGTGTTGAAGTAGTCTATCAGAAAAATGTTTGTTGCCACAGAGACTGAAACGAAAGATGGGAGAAAAGGTGCAAATTATCCCATTCACCTAAATAGGGTGCTAACTACAGTATGAAGCCTTTCTGCAAGTGATAGGACAGGTTTTTATTTGTGAGCATACTTTCATTCAGACTAATTTTGATTCAAACAGCTGAGGATTTTTGGATGGCCTTGTTGATTTTAAATTTGAATAAGCTAGTTGCTAACAGTGGTCTCGCTCTTAGCAATCTACCACCTAGATGCTCACATGCAAAGACTACAATAAAAACCTGACTATAGCCTAAAAACAAGCTTATAAAACACACAAAATGTATCTGAACATTTATCTTTAACTAAACAAAATCATTACAGCCAGAGTAAAACACTAGCCCCGCATTGGTTAGCCTGGTCAGAACTTACCCAACACTCCCCCTCTTATCCTACTATTTTGCACTTAGTGTCCTCACCTGACACCTGTATCCCCTGGCTCACCTAACCATTCAGGCCTGCCCCTCCTATCTTTCCTCCCCCCACTGCATCCCTCTCCACCTCAACTTCTTCCCTTCCTTCCTGATCACAAAACACTGATGGGGCCTCATGGGTTGAATTATTCTCCCCCCCCCCAAAACCTAACTTTTGCTGCTGCACTCCCTCTGCTCACGCACTCCCGGATACCCTGTGCCCAGCCTACCTCTCCCACTCTATTGTTCATACACAGCTACCTCACACTTACTATGTAATTAAGTAACTGGCATACATTGTCCAATGCTTTCTCAATGCTATTTTGTCATAATTTGTATAGGTTTGTTATTTCTAAAATTGCTACTTAACAGAATCGTTATGTTTTGTGTACTGTTTGTATATTTCCTCTGATGTGGAACCTATGTAATGAGTTTGTTCTCAAAGGTGTTAATCCGAGATCATAATAAAAAAAAGGCAAATTACAGGGTACTCTGACTGCTGTATGATGCAGTAAAAATATATTGGTTCATTTTTATATTTTTTGGTAACCGGGTAAGGCCCACTAGTCACAAGTGCCTGTTTTTAGGGGCAACCCGGGAGCACTGAGGAGGTTAAGTGACTTGCTCAGAGTCACACAGTATGCAAGTGGAGGTTGTGGGAATCAAACCCAGGTCTGCTAGATGTCCCCAGCTCATTCACAGTTTGTTACTTTAACCTCTGGTCTATACTGCCAGCCCCAATAACCTCCAGATTTAATGTTTAAATATGTGATTTTAAAAATACTGAACGGTACCTACAGTGCAAATTATGAACATTAAACACTTTAACAACATTTTACAAAAACTCAATTATTCATCACTCTGTCTGCTTATTTTTTCTTATACCAAAGTGGGTGAATAGATGGCAGAGCACTGTAAACAGCTGTTGATTTTTCTACATCCAGAAACAAAAAAAATGCATTTCTTCTGGATTTATTTCATATTGATTTGCTGTGGCTCACTTTATAGCATCTATTTAGCACTGTATGAGACAGATGTTTTTAAATTTTGGAAGATAGGCAACACTTACAATAGCTTATCAGTTTAGCATTCATTTTAGGAATATAAACTTTTCTTTATGTTTTAAACATATTCAAGTGGCAGCATATTCATTTAGCAGTTTATACAGGCTAATACATGCTGCAGAAAACATTAAAAGATTTATTGTGAAGCATTCAGGGTCTATAGTAGAACTCCCACAATTTCCCCGCAATTTTTGCAAAAAGCTCTGCAATTTTGGGTAACTTTTTCTGCAATTTTCCAGTGGCCCTGACAATATGTTGGTTTCTCACCATAAACTATTTGTTGGGGGTATGGGGATAGCGTGTTGGTTTGGGGGTGGGTGGCAGGGTTGGGGTTGGGGTTTTATGAGGTAAAGCTGGCTTATATTCAGGTACATGACATTATGATGTCACAGTGTGTTAGGACTCTTGGTTCACATACATAGTGAATTTATACTTCCTTCCAACTAGTTACAGTATCTATATTATGACGTTACTGTGTGTGTGTGTGTGTGTGTGTATGTGTTTAATTCCTTTAGTTTTTGATTCAGATTCCTAAGACTGTTACTGTACATATAGTAAATTGATTATATACTGACACATTATTGAACACTAAACATATTAGGATGCTTTTTTGTTTGTTTGTTGTTTATTGATCAGTCATTGACCATTTCATAAAATTCACAATATACAATATACAATATAAATCTAAAAATACATATAAAATGAACTTTCAAAAGAAATAATACAAGGTGCAACATTTGACATATCAACAAATATATTAACAGTACATAAAGAATCATACACTCCAAACTTCATACAGTAATGACCTAAAATTAGACAGGCAATTACCTCACATTATACGACAGGTTTCTGTTCTCAGCCAATCACAGAACAGAATACCTGTCAGTTATACCCTCACAAACTGCAAACCAAACCCCCTACAGTCGTTTATTTATTAAAACACCGCCCACAGTCGTTTAATGAAACAAAAACCCCACCCACAGTCGTTTAATGAAACATTAACCCCACCCACAGTCATTTAATGAAACATTAACCCCACCCACAGTCGTTTAATGAAACATTAACCCCACCCACAGTCGTTTAATGAAACATTAACCCCACCCACAGTGGTTTAATGAAACATTAACCCCACCCACAGTCGTTTAATGAAACATTAACCCCACCCACAGTCGTTTAATGAAACATTAACCCCATGCACAGTCCCCTTAACCTGCCCCTCATCCCCTTCCTCTGGCTCGTCATGGAGCCCTGCCTGAAGAGCCAGAGAATGAGCGGGGACGCGATGCTCCTTGCAACTGGCGATGACTTGTTTACACCCGACCACTCTGCTCAACGTGGCAGGGCTCGAAGGGGAAACCCTTGAACCCGCCTCTGCCACCATCACCAGCTTCTGTGAGCTGCTCCCTAAAAACATTTTGAGTCCACCATTGGAAAACCTCAGTGCACCGTGTTCACACACTGCAGCAGCGTGACCCGAGAGAAAACTCATTTGTGAACGACTTACACATTTTTCACAGCCGGCAAGGACTTCTTTACACCCAACCGCTCTATCCAAGGTGGCACAGCTCGAACAGGAAACCCTTAAACTCGCCTCTGCCGCCATCACCAGCTCCTGTGAGTTACTCCCTATCCCCAGCAACATCGCCTAACAAACATTCAGTGTATCTCACGCTAGTGAATTCCACAGCGTATCTCGCAGTGGAGCAGTCCCTGCTCTTCCTAGTGCAACCCTCGCTGTTTTTCACACCACAGTGGTCTCCAGTCCCCTTCTCGGGCTCTGAATACTCGGCAACAGCGAATTCGCTGGTTTTATTTACACATTTATCTGTTACTGATCATTTTTAACCAACTCCAACTTGGATAATAGTAATAACTTTCAGTGAGTTGGAGTATACCCGGAATAACCATCTTCTGTGGTGATTAAACGCCTCGGCTTCGCCTCGGCATTTAATCATCCACAGAAGCCAGTTATTCCTTTGTATACTCCAACTCACTGAAAGTTATCACTTAAATACATCACAATAATTTACAGTCAGCAATATAGTACACAAAAGGAGTATGTTAGCAGCAACCCAAATTATTAGCATTTTAGTGTGCATGCAGGATATATAATCTCATTTACTAGGGGGTCCTTGATAGGTTTATTTTTTTATTGGCTCTAATTCTGACAATTGTTATTTCAAGTAAAAAGATCTTGCTACAGCACTAAAGGTTTTAATGTTTATGACATATATTATCTGGTTGAGTATATAGTTGCTAAAGTGTCTCCAGATAATGTTAATACTGTATGAATGTGTGAAACAGTTTTTTCGCTCTAGGGAAACTTTTCTTTATACCAACCTAATGCCATAGACAGAAAATTTCTACTTTTTGTTATTAACATGGAATACTATCACATTTTTAACATGTACTTAAGTGGGTATTAAATCTAAAGATCTTGCATTTAATTAAGGGTCTATTCAGTAGCACAATCACGCATTCATAATGTAAGTTAGTGAAACTGCCTGGCCTCTCGAAGGATTCCTCTATATGCCTCTGTTGAAATTTGACCTTGGAGTGCTTCACAGCAGCCAGCTGACTTAAACTGGTTTCTTGCATTTAAACCTCTGTTATGGTTTAAAAAAGGTATTTTAAACCAATGAGAATTCTTTCTGTATTTTTATGTATGATCCGTGTGTTAATAGAATGTGATTTTCTGAACAACTGGCATAAACTTCCGAGGAAAGACTTGGTTGGTCCAAAAGCATAAGCACTGTTTTCTTTTGTTACATCTATGTTGGTCCAGTAAAAAGGTATCAAACCATTTGTTTCTGGATTTATGTACTGGAGAAGGCTTTGGTGTTGCTTGCAGCTCTTAATGCTATCCTGACTTCCAGTCCTTCCTTGACTTCTTAATTTTAGTTTTTCCATCCCTACTTCCCTGTACTACTTTCTGACCCAGATGTTAACAGTCTCTTTCCACCAGTCATAGGCATTCATTTCATTCAGAATAATTTGCCTTAGGTCTTTATTAAGCCGGAAGGGGGCACACGTTTTGGCCCTTTTCCCTTATTGCTTACAGGAATGCAGATCTCTTCAGCAGGCTTTGCTTACAGGAATGCAAACCTCTTCAGCAGCCTTTGTTTACAGAAATGCAGAGCTCTTCAGCAGGCTTGAGTACCTTCTTCAACAAACCCCACATATGCTCTACATTTCTATCCTCATGAAGCCACTCAAGACCCTTGGACAGTAGACCCTACATCATGGCAAAGTCTGTCTTTCTATAGGTTTTGGTCCTGGTGATTAAGGCTGGGCTACTTTTCCCAGTCTCCAGGGAGAAGATTTACCCCGTTGTTTTCACTGCCTCCAATCAGTTCTTTAACTTTCATTTCATTTCATTTTTTTCATTTTTATTTTGTTAATCGGGTAAGGGCACTGGAATAAGTCCATTTTCAGGCCCCATCTGAGCAAAAGAAAACACAGAAATACAGACAAAAATACAATACATTCGGTACATTACGAGCTTGCAAACAAGTACAAACATTACCTTCCAACAAGAACCTGGAAATTACTTTATCACCACAGCTGAGAACAAGGTCAAGGGTGGCCTCAAACCAAGTACCCTGTTGGACATGCTGCTCTAGGAAGCAATCCTTGAAAGTGGAAAGAAATTCAGTCTCTGCCCTGCTGTTAGCCCTCTCAAGATGCCAGTCTATGCCTGGGAGATTGAAATCTACAGGATAACCACTTCATTTGAGTTGATAGCTATCATGGACACACAGAAACATAGACTGTTGGCAGAAAAAGACCCAAAGTCTGGAAGATCCAGTCCTCACCTCCATTCTGAATCTTGTCACCCTCTACCAGTCTCCTCCTGTGTCCTCTAGTCACTGTGTCCTCATTCCTCATAAACAAGTCCTTACAATCCACCCTGTTGACTCATTTCATTTTATTTTTTAATACTTGTAAGCACAATGAGCATGTCTGCCCATTTTCATATGCGACAAGTGTACAAAAAATATCAAACGTTACAAAAGACATCATACAATAAATACATCACAAATAGACAAATAAATAAAAATAAACAACAATATGGAGCCTATAGTATAGAACAAATACTTTCATCAGAGTTAATGTGCCATTTTAGAAAATGTTTTTGAATTGGTGTAGAGTAGAACAATTGACAATGTTAGAAGGAAGTGCATTAAACAGTAATGGAGCTTTGTATAATAGTGACCCTTGACTGAATTTTTTTTAAATAGTGGGACAGAAAAGGTAAGCCTGCTCTGGGATCAGGTCCCACAACTATTCAAAGCACTTGAGAATAAGGCATAAATAGATGAAGGTAACAGTCCCAGAGTACCCTTAAAAAGAAAGAGCCCAGATTTTAATCATACTTTGTTTTGGAAAGACAAGCAACCTGACAATTTCAAAAGTTCACATAGATGAGTACGATATGCTGACCCCGTCATAAATCTCAGAACTGAATTATAAGTAACCCTACACTTATGTAGAATTTTATTAGTAGTAGCAGCATAGACAATTAAATCATAATCTACTAAACTCAACAAAAAACTATGGCCCAGATATTCAAAAGAGTTGAGCCATGCGCAATAGGGTTGCGCCTGCGCAAGTCCAAAATGCGCCATTCTGCGATATTCAGCAGGAGGCAGTTGCGCCCCCGAAATCATGCTGAGCAACAGTGCAATGATAATGAAGGCATGTGCAACCGAAGGGGGAGGAACCATGCATAAACTGCACAGCCCTATATTCAGGCCAGGCATGCAGAGTTATGCAGGAGCAACCCCTAGCTGCGCCAGCACAAAGTTGACCTGAACAAAAAAGGAACAAGTCGAGGGCCACCCACAGTGGAGCTGCCGCATTGCAGGGTGCAACACAGCAGCTGCCACCTGTGGGTGGCCTCGACATTCCGCCGCCTGAATATCCCATGCCCGATCGTGGGCATAACTGTCCCCCTAAGTAGCCCGATCGTCGGGCATAACTTAACCTGCCCCAGTAGCCCGATCGTAGGCATAGCAACCGCCCCGAGTAGCCCGATCACGGGCATATCTTAACCCGAGTAGCCCGATCGCGGGCATAGCGTAATCCCGCCCCCATTAGCCCGGTTGTTGGGACAGATTCCCCAAAGCCCAATATCTTGGTGGTCAGTGGACCAAGCGAGCCCGATCGCGGGTGGCATTCCTCACCCCCAAGTATGAAATCCCTGGTGATCTAGTGGACCCCCACCCACCCGCCACTGGGCCCCCACCCTGCTCCCCGTCAGCTGGCGGGCGGCAGCACCACCCGCCTGCCACCCGCCGCCCGACGACTGACAGCTCAGTATGGCTGCCGCCCATTGGTTCAGGCATGAGCCAATGGGCGTGCAACTCACTCCCCGCTGATCGGTCAGATATGTCGAATGAATTCATTCATATCAGGACCTGACTAATGCGGTATAGACTACCGCCCACTGGCTCATGCATCGAACCAATGACTAGCCATACCAGCTTATCGGCGCAGGCGGGCAGGATACTGCTGCCTCCCGTGACAGTTGGCGGGCGGGGTGGCAGGGCTCAGTGGTGGGTGAGTGGGGGTCACTAGATCACCAGGGATTTCATACCGAGGGGCTGAGGAATGCCACCAGCGATCGGTCTCCATTCGGTCCACTGGACCACCAGGGATATTGGGCTTGGGGGGAACGGATGCCCGCGATCAGGCTAATGGGGAAGGGTTACGTTATGCCCGGCAATCAGGCTACTCTCGGGGTGGGTTAGCTATGCCCACGATCGGGCTACTGGGGGCGGGTTGCTACGCTCATGATCGGCTACCGAGGGGGATACTGTTATGCCCGCGATCGGGCTACTGGGGGATACTGTTATGTCCACGATTGGGCTAATGGGGGAATACTGTTATGCCCGCGATTGGGCTAATGGGGAATACTGTTATGCGCGATCGGCTAATCGTGATCCACTGGACCACCAGGGATAGGAGACATTCATCGTCCCTTATGGGATGTCCCACGATCAGGCTGCAGGGGGCGTCGGTCCCCGATGGCTGCTGCCTGGCAGGGTGCCAGGCGCAAGTCGTCGGGGATCGGTGCACCTGCATGCTAATGGCATGCAAATGGGGCCATAATCAGATGCAAATTGCCCCACGTGCGCCTTGCATAAATTATGGCCCAATTTGCATGTCACCCTTTGAATATCACAGGTGCTGTGCATGGCGCAATGGAATTTACGCCACCGCTTCTCAATGCTCCATTCTGACCACTTGCGCTGGCGCAGTTCCACTGCACCATGCACAGTGGGGGTGGCCAGGGGGCGATATTCAAAGCAGTTGCGCCATAGCACAACCTCCATTGAATATCGCCCTGGCCACACCCCTGCGCAACTATTTTGAGCGGCGCTGAGGCTTGCACCACAAAATGGCGCAGTTTGAATATCTGGGCCTATGTGTTAAAAGTGTATGTGATTCATTTGTGAGAAATGGTCTAACCCTATAATGGGTTGCTCCTTGCAAGAACATGTATGTCTCAGTCATGTCCCACCTTCTCTCCTGGCCCTCAGTGTATACATGTTGAGGTCAACCAACCATTCGTCATATAACCTGCCTTGCTGCTCCATGATCATTGCAGACTTCCTTTGCATGTTCTCTATGCGGTGCCCATATTTCTTGAGGTATAGACTCCAGAACTGTGTGCCATTTTTCAGGTGCAGCTTTACAAGGGACCTGTACAGGGTCCACATCATCTCCTTCCTCCTACTATCAAACCCCTTCTTATACATTCCAGCATGATGCTTGACTTCCTACATGCTTTGTTGCACTGAACATTGGACCTGAGTTGAGTCTGTCACTAATGATAGCTCCCAGGTCTCTCTCGTCAGTTATTTGTTCCACCACCAGTTTCACCCACCGTCCACTCCAGTAGTCCATTTTAGGGTTCTTCCTAACAATGTGTATCACTTTGCACTTTTTTGCATTGGGCATTAGTTGCCATAATCTGGACCACTTTTCCAAATTTCAGATCTCTTTTCGTTTATTTAACCCCCTCCTCAGTATCTACTCTGCCACAGATCGTAATGTGATTAGCAAGGAGACATACCTTATTTAAAAAAAAAATCATTGTGGCCTCATTCATCAACAATGGATAGTTACAACCCATCGGAAGATTTTCTGTCTATTTTGTGTGCAGAAGGTACCACAATTACATGTTGTAATTGTTCTATGTACTCTTTGATAGGGGGTGAAACACATGAGAGCCCTTATGTATGCACAACATGTTCGAAAATAGGTGAATTATTGATTGAGGTACAAACCCTCAGAGAAAAACAGCAAGAGACAGAAAAAATAATGTTCAAACAAATAAATGCTACACCAAGGCAAGGCAAATTTTATTTATCTGGCACCCAATCCTTGAGGTTCTGGGCACCTTACAACAGAATAGGGTCAGTACAACACAACATACAGTTAAAATAATTAAATACATAAAATATATGTCAGCATGTCAAAATTAAGTTTATCAGTTCATCCTGGTTAAACAACCTCACCAGGAAATGCCAGATGAAAAAGATAAGCCTTTAGCCCTCGTTTAAACTGCTCAACCATAGGGGCCTCCCTGACAATAGCTGGCAAAGTGTTCCACAGGGTCGGCATGGTGACACTGAAAGCATGGTCGCCGGATGTTTTCAGCCTGACCCTGGGAATGTCAAGGAGGCCCCGGGTCGAGGAATGGAGGGAACATGTTGAGGAGACAGGTGTTAGGAGATCAGCCAGGTAACCAGGGGCCCAGCCTGTATAGGGCCTTACAGGTGAGCAAGCCCACCTTGAAGAGTATCCTCCACCTAACATGCAGCCAGTGCAGAGCCCACAAGACTGGGGTCACATGACTGGACCTTGGCAGTCCCACCAGCAACCTCACAACAGCATTCTGCACTGGCTACCACTACCAAAAGAAAAAGGGAAATTGGATAAGGTAGGGAGTCAATACAGAATGATAATCCATGCAAATCAGATGTTACCAGTAATTCAAATGG
Organism: Neoceratodus forsteri; assembly: GCA_016271365.2. NCBI lineage: Eukaryota > Metazoa > Chordata > Ceratodontiformes > Ceratodontidae > Neoceratodus > Neoceratodus forsteri. The sequence goes on along the minus strand of CM057450.1, from coordinate 675,536,792 downwards.
AGATACAGAAAATTGGTCCCTAGTGACAAAAACACACAAAAAAAATAGTAGGGCTCTAGGAAATTACAAAATTGTTCTAACAAACAGGTATGCTCCACTGACTACTAAAACTGAAGGGAAGATAGGTGACAAAACCACTGAAGTTGATACCAACACAGAATCACCCTCTGGATTCTATTAAGGAACTGTAAAAAAAAAAAGGTATAAGAGAGAACAAAAATCAGGAAACAACTGTTAGGATGGAGATATCTACAGCGAGAAAGAAGGTCCTTGTATTAGGAGACTCTATATTAAGAAGAGTGGACAAAATAGTATGTGGAAAGGACAAGTTAAACAGAGTGGTAAGTTGCCTGGTTCAAAGATCAGCATCAGAACTATGCTCCCTAAACTGATAAATGTTAAATCTTTCTATCATACAATAGCTGTACATATTTGTACAAATGACAGAGGCAGGCAACATGAAAAGATATCATGGACGAGATCACAGAGCTGGGAAATGTACATAAAAAGTAAAGTGTGCAGTTATCTCAGGCATTTTGCCCTTGTTAAAATGCCACCATGAAAAAAACAATACCATGCAGCGTATTAACTTAAGAGTACAATACAGATGTAACAAAGATGGCATACAGTTTACAGATTCCTGGAGTGCTTTTTACCAAAAGAAACACCTGTACTCCAAGGATGAGCGTCATTTAAATCATGAAGGGACTACACTACTTGCAAACATGCTTAATGAAGCATTACCCAATGAACATTTAAACTATTTGGGAAGGGTGGGGGGGGTGAAACTTGCCTGCAGACTGGGACAGAAGCAAATAAACTTGGCAAGATGAATAAAAGGAAGGCTAGGAGGCCTCAAAAGGTGAAATGCTACTTAAGCAATGCTAAAAGTTTAAGTAACAAATTAGAAGAACTCCAAATACTGTTGGGATCTAAGGATAAAATTGACATAGCACTCACAACAGAAACATGGTGGCACAAGGAAGACAACTGGAATAAAGAGATAGCGGGTTATACTTTGTATCATGGTGATAGAAAAGGCAGAAAAGAGGGAGGTGTTGCTATATATATAGCAACTAGAATGTCATCTCAAGATATAACTATTAAGATTAAAGAAACCAACTGTGAGTCAGAAACTCTATGGATAAAAAAATACAAGTGCTACAGGTAAAACAGCCATAATGGGATTGTGTTATAGACCCCAAAATGCTGCCAGGGAGTTAAAAGAGGCTATAAATCACCAAACTGAAAAAGCACGTGAGATGGGTGAACTGATGTTCATGGGGGACTTAAATTACAGAGATACTGACTGAAATATAAATATGGCACTTACTATCCATGGTAAGGAGTTTTTAGGACTCATAGAACAACTGAACTTGACCCAACATGTAAAATCACCAAGGGGGGGGGGATATTCTAGATATATTACTAACATCACTTAATATAACTGTAATAACTGGCTTGTGCTTTTCCCTAAGAAGGAGCAGGTTATAATTCCCCGTTATATCCGCGGGTTATAACAGCGAGCATGTGCCACCTGCTCCTTCTCCTGCCTTGCGCTGCACTTGAGCGCAAACTTCCCTGTCAGACTTTACCTAACGAATACCTCTCAAAGCTCCATAGTGAATGTAAAGCGAACGGCATTAAAACTGGATTGTTCTCATTTAAAAAACATTTCTGAATACCGTACCCAAACTTGGATTCACAAACATGATCCCCCATGTCACCAACCTAATTAGAATATCACCAAGGCAACCAAAACAGAACAACTCAAAGAATGCATGATGTCTTAAGCCTAATTAGAATATCACCAAGGCAACCACTAGGAAAAAGGAAAAGAACACCACCAAGACACCTCGAAGAAAACCACTCAAATAACTAAAACCTGGACTATAAAAACAAACTTTCCCAGCACAAAATTATCAATTGCCTAAAGGTACAATAACTTTAACTCCAGCTACTCAAAAACAAGTTTGACAGTTCAACCACGTTTTTCTCTTGCCGTTTTGCTGTTCTTGCTTTTTACCAATTTGATTATTATTTCAATCTCACTAGCTGAATTCTGTATAGTTTACAAGTTAAAGTTCTGTTCCATAAAAACCTTCTTGCAACTCTGTGTTACATATACAGTATTTTTTACTGTTTCTAGTGAAAAAACATAAGCCAGCAATTACATATAACAGTGCATGGGGGTGAGTGCATAAACAAGAAATTAATGCCCACCCTTGGTGTGTGGGATGCTTTTATAAACCCCTTGGGGTTTCTGTAACATCCCACACTTTGGATGGGCATTAATTTCTCATTATGCACTCACCCCTATGCATTATTGTATATATTATAAACTGCAAAGTTGTACCCCTCTTCGGCTCAAGTGATCACAATAGCATTTCCTTTTCCTTTAAAGAAAAATATGCCATCATGAAAAGGTGCAGAGCGGGCTATGCATTTGCATCACCTAACAAAGAGGGTATCAAGTTTGACCTAATAGGGATTAACTAGAATGTCGAACTTCAGAATTAAGATGTCAACAGTATGTGGCATACCATTAAACATCACATAACTAATATCTGTGATAGCAATATTAAGAAAATTAAAAAGTATAACAGTCAGGATATTAAGCTAAAATGGCTTAATGGAAAAATAAAGAGATTAATGATAAGGAAACGCAAACTATATAAGGTATATACTCAAAATAAAGCAGAACAAATGTGGGAAGCATATAACACAGGGCAAAGAAAATGTAAATCTGCTACCAAACAGGCCAAAAGAAAGTCTGAACTGAACTTAGCCACTAACAGCACTAGAAATAATTTAAAGGAATTTCACAGTTACATAAACTAAATGCGTAATTCAGACAACAAACTTTGTGCAATTACAACAGATAACATAGTTGTCAAGGACCCATGCAAAGTAGCTGAAGTTTTTAATGAGCATTTTGCATGTTTTCTCAGTAGCTAAAGAATACAGGGATTATCTACCTGAAAATCATAACCATGTAATAAACATATCTGAGGAAGAGACAATAAATACAATTCTACAGTTAAAAAATAGTTTTTCTGCAGGTTTGGATAACTCTCTCCATGATTATTGAAATTGTTGATACTATACGTACCAAAACCACTTATACTATTATATGAGCAGTCAACAGAGAAAAGTGAGATCCCAACAGATTGGAAGTCTACATTGGTCATACTGGTCCACAAAAAATGGAATACAATGGACTATACTAATTATAGACCAGTAAGTTTAACATCTGTCCCTGGGAAAGTCCTGGAATCACTAATAAAAGACAAGATAATGGAATACTTTTATAAACAAAATCTGATGGATCGTGATCAGCATGGTTTCATATCAAAAAGATCTTGTGTGACAAATCTATTACATCTATATGAAAAGATTATATCAGCTTTAGATAAGGGGTTAACAGCGGACATCAACTACCTAGATTACTCAAAGGCATTTGATACTGTGCCACACGATTAATTAATTAACACTTTAGTGCAATTATAGATAGTTTATAAAATCACAAGATGGATTCAGGAATGGCTAAGAGACAGGACACAGTGTGTCTGTATAAATGGGGTTCTCTCAGCATCCAAGAGTGTGACAAGCGGTGTGTCCCAGGGATCTGTGCTGGGGCCCGTACTCTTTTAGATGCTTATGTCCAACATGTGTAATGGAATAACAAACTAGAGTAGTAAATATGCAGACAATACCAAACTGGCAGGTGTGGTGGATACTGGAGAGGTTAGAATGGGTATGCAGAATGATTTAGACAAAATACATTGACGGGTGATAGAGAGATGAAATTTAATACTGCCAAGTGCTGTGTAATGCACTTAGGAAATCAGCGTAATTATCACCCTATGAAATTGGGGAGACTGTTATAAGAGAAGTCCATGAAGAAGGGGACTTATGTGTGTTAATAAATAATAGGCTATCCTCAACGTCACACTGTAATGCACAAGTGGCTAAAGTTAAAAAGTTATTATGGACAAAAAAGAAACATTTCAGAAGTAGAAGTGAGGATGTCATAATGCCTTTGTATAGGGGCCTTGTTAGGCCAATTTTGGATAATCGGAGCCAGGTGCAGTGTCCTGTAAATAAGGGAGATATCATCAAACTTGAGAGGGTACAAAAACAGGCCAGTAGATTAGCATACAACATCAAACAACTAACACATGAAGAATGACTCAAAAAATTGAACCTGATGTCCTTGGAAATAAGAGGATTTAGAGGTGATATTTTACTGTGCTATGATATCATGTAAGATACATACTTAATTAATGAGTTAGGACTGGAATTTAAAAATGATGGTAAAGGAACTCTAGGCCATCCATTATAACTAAGGCTCCAAAAGTTCTGGACAAATATAAGAAAAGCATTTTACACACAGTGCATAGTAAATTCTTGGAACAAAGTCCCTCTAGAGATTGTAATTAGTAAGAATAAAAATTATTTAAAAGAAAATCAGACACCTGCCTCCTAGACGGAAATAAGGTACCTTCTTATGGATAATGGAAAGAAGAAAATATAGGCTAACCACCTCCTTTCTCCTAGACACCTTAGTATGCACCTTAGTATTTTAAATTCCCTCTCCTATACTGCAAATGAAGAGCCCAAGACCTTAATCCCCGTGGTACCACTCATGACTCCCTGGAGCTCGGAGTGTGCCCCCTTGATGACCACCCTCTTTGTTCTGTCCCCTCAATGACTTCCCCATCCACCTAATCAATTTGTTCCCTACTCCCATGTCAACTGGCTATTTTATTAGCCTTCTATGTGGAAGGAACTTGAAGGTGTTGCTAATGTCGAGGTGCAACACATGCACTGTTTGGCCCCTGTCCACCAACTTTGTGAGTCAGTAAAAAAGCCAATCAGGTTAGTTTGGCACGATCTCCCTGCTACAAACCTATGCTGCCTCTTCTCCTGCAACCCATTTGCTTTCAAGAATTCCCATTATTTTCTCCTTAACCTGGTTTCCAGCAGCTTGCCTACAATCAAGGTTAGACTGACTGGTTTGTAACTTTTTAGGTCAACCCTGTCCCTGCTCTTATGAAGCATTTATTTATTTATTGAAATGTTTCACCAGGACGGCACACTGAGTAAGAAGTTGTTCTTTTCCCAGTGTGACCTGGGAGGTAGGGAACAATGGGATAGAATACAGAGACATTTTACAATGTTTAAATACAATTTGCTTATTTGCATACAATGAGAGCAGGAAGGAATACAGGTGGATCACACTGGCTAACAATGCAACATTTAACGATAGTACATATGAAGACACATTGCAACTAGGTGACAGTTGGTAACACTGGAACACATATAATAACTTGGCAACAGTATGTAGTACTAGATGGTAAGGTGACACAATAGTAATTGGTAGCCATTAGTGTAACATATATATTCAAGATTTACAGTGATAGGAGCAGGAGAGGTTCCAAGTCTATGGATTTATAAGTCCGTACTTGTAGGGTTTCATGTGGGGATTTAGGACTGTGAACTTTTCTGACCAGGAAAACCAGGTTGTGGTCACTGAGAGCATCCAGAAGGATGCCAGAGTCGATGATTCTATGGGGGTGGGAAATTAGGGCCCAATCAAGTAGGGAGTGGTTTGGGGTCTTGTGATTAGGGCAGGTGAGTTCTGTAATTAGTTGTGTGAGGTTGAGGGCACTGATAGCATTTCGTGTAGTAGATGTTGTTGGGGACAGCCAATTTAAACTGAGGTCACCAAGGATGTAAAGCTCACCAGACTGAGAGAGGGAAGTTAGGAGGTCATGGGAGACAGCGGGCTGGACATTTGGACGACAATAGATACTGGCTGCAAAGATAGGGAGTGAGAAGAGGAGGGATACATTGATGGCTAAGGCATCACGGGTTGCTGGGTTGGAGGAGGAGAAGACTGGGAAGTAGTGGAGGGAGGTGCAGATATACATGGCCACTCCACCACCACTGCCTGTTCTGTCTAGTCTTAGGATGGAGTAACCAGGGATGGAGACCGACCAAGTGGTCAGAAATCGAGCTCTTTGGCCATGTTTCTGTTATAATTAGAATGTTTGGTCTCAGGGCAGCATCCATGGCTTGCAGGAGGACTATTTTTTTGAAGTAGGCTATGAATGTTTAACTGTAGTATCTTGAAACCCTTTATGAAGGCTGTTGAGGTAGGGGTAAGGGCAGCGGCAGTGGGGGAGATTGCAGGGGTTAAATAAGTAGCAGGACCAGGGTTGAGGTGAATGTCCCCCGAGGCAAGTAATAGTAGTGCTAGGACGAGGAAGTGTAGCTTCATGAATTTTGAGTGATGGGGCTTGGAGGCCGAGTGAGTTATGTAGAAGGGAGTAGTATAGTGAGGAAGCAGGAGGTGGAGAACAGCAAAGAAATTTGGTAAAGTTAGTAAGGATGCATGTGGAATGATGAGGGAATGAGACCAGAATACGTTGGGGGGGCAGGAGTAATAGCACGAATATATATTGGGGCCTGGAGACAGGGGGTTTGGATGCATTTGGAGGTGTAGGGCCCTGGGCTGGCAAAAGCAGGAGGAGGATGTAGGGAGAGGGTAAGAAATAAGGTTAGGGGGAGGAGATAGAAGGGAGAAGGATTTGAGTGGAGAGGAAACATCTGTAGAGTCAAGGGGCTGCGGGGGGGCGGACTTTGGTAGGTAGTAGACTACAACAAGGGGTGTAGCTAAACAGAGTTGCTTTACTACTGAGGGGAAGGGGCGCAATGCTTAAAATAAAGCTCCCTCAGGTATCCAGCTGAATAGCCTGTAGTAGGGAAGTAGAACGTGAGGGATGCTTGCTTAAGCATACACCCCCTAGTGGAGGAGCTCTATATCCTGCTAATGGGGAAGCAGGTACTTAGTATTGTGTCTGAAGGGAGGGGCTAATAGTGGAGTTTATTCTAATGGAGAGGTAAAGAAATCCTGGTATTGTGGATGTAGGTATTACCCCTTTAAGTGCTTAGCTGTAGCTCTTAGGTACTTCCCCTTTAACTCATTTAGGCCTAGAGATGCCTGTAGGTGGCGTCTGAAAGCATAACCACTCAGGCCAATAACGCCTGTAGAAGTACTCAGCTGACTTACACTCAGGCCTGGAAATGTCTGAGGAAGTCAGCAGTTTTTACCTAAATATTAAACAAACCAAATTGCTTAGAATTGATTGCATAGCACTGTTAGAAAGGTAATTCCGTACTGAACAATTTTGCTCCTGATACTTTGTGTCTATCATGTATACTTTAGGAGTTATTTGCATTTGTTTAAGGTAAGGTATGCATGGCTGACATCTGTCTCTCAAGCCTCACCTAAGCACCTTGAATAAATCTGAAAAAAAAAACACAGTTGTTTGGTATTTCAGCTAGTATAAAATAAAAACTAAATGGAATACAATTGATTGCATAGCACAGTTAGAAAGGTAATTTTGTGCTGAACAATTTTGCCACTGACACTTTGTGTCTACCACATATACTTTGGAAGTTATTCATATTTGTTTACGGTATGGTGTGCATGGCTGACATTTGTCTCTCAAGCCTCACTTAAGCATCTTGAAAAAATCTGAAAAAAAACACAGTTGTTTGGTATTTCAGCTAGTACAAAATAAAAACCAAATTGATTACAATTGATTGCATAGCACCACTGGAAAGGTAATGTTGTGCTGAACAACTTTGCCACTCGTACTTTCTGAGTAGCTTTTACGGTTCAAGAGGTATTCACATTTGTTTGTGGCATACTGATTATGGCTTGCTTTTGCTTAGAAATGCCCAGGATGCAGTGCTAAGAGTATACAGGGCACAAGTGGTGGAAGTCTCAAAGAGCTCTTGTGGTGTGAATAAGTTAAGAGGGAAAGTAAAGTGTAACCAAGTAGGAGGTGGGTGTGTCTCTCAGCTCTGGTAGTGTATTTAATAAAGGAAGGGAGGGGGTGCACTGAAAAATAACTAAGAAGCCAGTTCAGGTTAGTCAAATGCTAAAAACAGTGCAGTAAAAGATTGATCAGATTCAACAACAGATACAGTTCAGGCTGAAATTCAAGTCAGTCTGTGCAGCCCTGAGGACTGAGCAGCTCACAGGAAAAACAAGCTAGTTGCAGATATGCACTTTACAGCTCACAGAACTGTGCAACTGAACGAACTGTGAGGCAAAAAGATCAGGACTTCACTACACAGCTGCTAAAAGAAAAAAGTAAGGTCAGTGTTTCTCTGCAGTCTTATGCCCTAGTCCAACAATTTCAGCACTGGCTGCAGTGTTGGGCAGGAAACAAATATCAGCGCTCCGGGGCCGTCTGACACCATTCAGGTTCCACAGCGATGTGTGCCAGGTATTCAATTAGAAAGGGAAGAAAGCTCCAAAATTCCCTTGCCCTTGTCCTGGGTCAGGGACCAGCTATTACCTTGTGAGCCAAAGAGGAGAGTAGGCAGCAGGCGCCTTCTCGCGCTGTCCTGGGCAGGTGGGTTGCTTGTAGAGGGGACCGAGTCCGCGGTACCAGCCCGGTGGGCTACGATCAGCCTTGCGAGCCAAGGAGGACAGCAGGCAGCAGTCGCCTTCTCGCACTGTCCTGGGCAGGCGGGTTGCTTGTGGAGGGGACCGTGTCCACGGTACCAGCCCGGTGGGCTCCAATCAGCAGCTAGGCAGTGTTATAGATCTCTTTTTAAATGATCACCACATTAGTAACCATTAAGGCTGCTGGAACCACCCATTTCTCCAGGGAACAATGAAATAGAGTTGTTAATGGCCCTATCAGTGTCTGCCCCACCTCCTTCAGCATTCTAGAATGTAACCCATCAGAACCATTCACTTTGTCGACCTCTGCCAGGGTTTTGAGGCCCCTGAGCACCCTTTCTTTTGAGACTGGTTATAACTCTAGCTCTTTCACACCTTTTCTTTAACCTGCACTTTGCACTGTGGTAGTGCCCCCATCCCTCTCGATAAACACCAAACAAAAGAAAACATTCGGTACATAGGGTACATGCAATAGCCTAACTCAGAATGTGCCATTTATCTTCATGAATAATGGAGCATTACCATTACTCATAAGTTGTTTCCAAAATGTATACACTGAAGGTTTTCCTTCTCCATTACCCCCTGCTGCTATTCTCAGCTCTGTCTCTGCTGTACTTTTTCTTACCATAACGCTAATCTCAGATTTTTCAGATAATCCTTCCTGCTGGCTTTGCTCTGTTCCCCTTATATTTGTGACAAGAAAAAGGAGAAAGCACTCCCAAAGAGTATTTCGAGTGAGATTTATTGAAAGTCAAATTCGAGGAATGAGCTCAAACTTGCCAACTGGCAGCCCCAGCACTTCAGCCCCTAAGGTCTTTCTCGGGGGGTTGGGGGCATGGCTAGACGGTGTTATAGATCTCTTTTTAAATTATCGCATTTAAAACACGTTTTAATACATACTGTACATACATACATACACCAATAGTGCTCATGTTAAATAACGTGATTCAAAGATAAAACAATAAATATAAACAACTGAAAAGCGTCTGCAAGTGAAGGATCACATTGCTTGTGTATCTTTTTGTTACAGTTTTAGCTTTGTAATAACATACATCGTTCATGATCACATACGTGTAAGCAAGCAAAAGACAATGAAAGTGTATTTTGTAAAAGCCCACTGATACCTATTAAAATGCTTAGTGGGATCCCCCTCCGTTTCCACCCTGTCAGCTGCAGTGATTGCAAACGAGAAGGAGTGCCAGATCCACCTACTTCAGGCTAGTGCCTGGTAATTCACATTGGAGGTTAGGTGGTCGGTTACAAATGGAAAAGTGGAGGGTGGAAACGAGTTGGGGGTGGGAAATTTAAAGAGCAAAAAGCAAGGTAATGGGCTAAAGCATGGGACTAATCAGAAAAATAACAAGCATCAAAATCCATGTCCAAAATAAGAATGCAAATATACATGTTGATACCACAAAAATCTGATGTCCCATGTAACAGGATAACTGATAATCAGATAGTAACTGATGCAGTATAAAAATAAATGAATACATCTAAACACTTAAGGAAGGACAAGTGCTGACTAGGAGAAAAAGCACTAAGATTCCATTACGTCATAAACGTGAATTTCATTTTATGTAAAATAGAGCTCAAATCAAACTCAAAGTCCCAAACAAGAGCAACCCAAGTTAAACAGGTAGTTGGGGGGAGAATAGCAAAGACTTAGCCATGCTTTGCTTCGCAGCGTCACATTCCAGTCCAGCTAATCACATCTACATTGAGAGTTCACTGGTGCTAACTGGCTGTGGCTATAAAAAGAAAAGAAAGAAACAGTAACCAATAAATATTAAACAGGAAATGTGCATATCAGCAACTTCGCATCCTAATATAAATGCAGCAAAAAGACCCAGATATAGTCCATACCTCCCAATCTATTTGTATTTAAGTTTTACAGTGTATAATGGTAGACATGGTTTCAAATGGAGGAGATAGGGTACACACACACACCAAGTCAGATACATTTTTCATATGTCATTTAAAAAGCAAGAGTGGGGGGGGGCGGAAGGAGCTACACATACAGATTTAGCTATAATTCATTTTAAATAAGGTAAATAATCGATTTCTTCATTGATGCCGTATGGACTCAGGGCATTAAGGGTAGAGATCCCTCGACTTTCTTTCTGCAAAAGGGATATTTAGTCAGTCTCCACCCATAAAAGGTGACGGTGGTGCATGTTCCAAAGCAGTACATTTCAAACCTTCTGGATTTAAATTGCGTGCTACTCCAAGGTGTGCCTCAGCAGTATTGGCATAGTTTTTTGTTACAAATTGCATGGATGTGCTCCTGAATTCTGGTTTTTAGTAGCCTGGTTGTTCTAGTAGAGTGATAAGCAGTGTGTGGAGACGCACCTGGATTTGCAGTGCCTGGCTAGAAATTGTAATCAGCAATCAAAAAAGGTAGCTGGCACCTGCCAACAGTTACAGCCACCACTCAAGCATGTAAAACGAGCATCTTGTCTCCCTTGCCAGTACACTGTGTAGAAACAAGCATTTGTCAATGCCGAATGTTTGCTTGCTGGCATTGGCATTGGTAGTGCAGGAGTTAGAGAGATGCATAATAGGAATGGCAGTGAAGTACTGAAATGACGCCAACCCCACCCCCCACCCTGCAGAGACTGACAGGTGTTGGGGTGTGCCTTTGAGTCATCAGCCATAACACTCACACCATTTTACCTCCCTACCCTGCAGAACACTGACAAGTGTCGAGGTGCCTTGGGGTCTTCGAACGCTCACCCCATTCCATAAGGAAATATGCTGAGATGGGTGCAGTATGGAGAATGGGGTGAACTTAAGGGCTGAAGACTCCAAGGCACACCGATGCCCGTCACTGGCTGCGGTGGGGGTGGGGTGAATGGTGAGCATTACAGCCAACACCCGTAAGTCACACCCCCCTGACACCTGTCAGTCTCTACAGGTGTGGGGTGTTACGGTTTGAAACCCTAATGCCATGGGCGTTTGTTGGTATTTTCACTCCAAATTTTCAGCACGGGCTTTTTGTGACCCTGCCTCATGAAAAGTGGCAGTATCAGTCTGTTAGCCGAAAAGTGATTTTGCACAGTGACTGTGCCATTTGGTGCCACAGATGCGAAAACACATTTTGAGTAGGATGCGAAAAATGACAACTGTACTGTTCATGAGGAGGTGTAAAAAATGGCAATGTTGAAAATCTGGAGTGAAAATATGAAAAACTGGTGAAGTCATGAGCATGCATAGAAACTGCGCAACACACGCCCATAACCCAATTATTTTGGGGATTTTTTTAACCACATTTTCAACATAGGCATTTTGGGACCTCCCCTCATGAACAGCGACACTGTGATTTTGTTTCTTTGTCTCAAAAGTTGACTTCCCACAGTGACAGTACCATTGTGCGCCACAGATGTGAAAACACATTTCAAACATGATGTGAAAAATGACAGTGGTACTGTTCATAAGGAGGTGTGAAAAAGTGGCAATGTTGAAAATCTGGAGTGAAAATATTAAACATTGTCAAAGTTACGAGCATGCATGGAAACTGTGCAATGCATGCTCGTAATGCAGTAATTTTTTGTAATATTTTCATCAGATTTGTAACATGGGTTTTTTGGGACCCCACCTCATGAACAGTGGCACTGTCATTTCATTAATCATCCTGAAATGTGATTCCACGCAGCGACCTTGAAATCACCTTTCTGGACCGAGTAATGAGATGACAGTGCATGTGTTCATGAGGTGGGGTCCCAAGAACCCCATGTTGAAAATCTGGCACCAAAATTACAAAAAATGGCTGAGATATCCACCTAAGTTGAAACCCCCACCAATGCCTGCCATTATAAAACTTATCACATTTTGTTCAGTTCCCGGTGAGCTTTTGAAGAGTTCAGGCGTGTTCCTGCTCCACAGAAGATCATGGCCAGCCCTCCAGAGGAAGTATGGGGTGAGGGTATTTGGGAGGTAGGGTGCACAGAGGGTGGGTGCGGTTGGGGAGGCGCGGCAGGACGACGCAGGACCTTTCCCCCCGCACAGGTAAAAAGAAACCAGATTTCAGACTGTTTTCTTTATTTACAGGAAAAAAATGATTTCGGGCACACTGGGGTGGGCCCCAGTGTGCCACGAATTTGGGGAAGGGATTGATGATGCCAACGAGGACTGGGCAGTCCTGCTGGCAAAGAAAGTGTTGGGGGAACATGATGCCAGCAGGGATTGAGTCTCCTGTCGTCCAAACAAATTGAACTGGGGGGAACATGAAAACATGGGGATTAGGCACCCTCAATGTCAGCTTTGTAGGGATTGTGTGATGGGTGGCTGGAGCCGCCATACTTGTTGGAATGTTTCACCAGGAAAGGCACGTAGCAGAGCCTTCTCATATGACATGCCAATGAGGAAATTGCAGCTCATTGGAACAGCAGATTTCTTTCAACTCCATGGCTCTCTCTGAAACTGCTGTCATCACCAGCATGCTCGCTAATTGGCGGCTGAGGGACACACCCACTAAAGCATTCCCTGCATTCTCCACAACAGTGACATGCCTCTGAATGTGCTACTACCGCAAGATGTTGCTTAAAGCAGAAGCAAGAAGACACATGAAAGGAGTAACTATCCTTCCTGTAGCTCATGGTGTTTATCTTCATTGAAAAAGTGCCAGGGGGCATGAAAAACATCAGCAGACATTTTGTGTTCTAGCTCAAGAGGAGGGGGAAGGAGTCTGAAGTCTGTATGCTGGCTGCTATGCACGATTTTGCACTTTAATGAAGATAAGCACCATAAACTACATGAAGGCTGGTTGCTCCTTTTTTCTGCACAGTGTACTGGCAAGGCAGACAATTTATTTATTTAAAATTTGGTAACCGGGAAAGGCACACTGAGCCAAGGCTCATTTCCAGGTGTGACCCAGGGATAATAGCTACATGACATTCATACAGGTGAGAAATACAATTGTGTATACAGGCAACTGGGTAAATACATTAATAATTAGGCTACTACATAGTACAAAACATTGGCTAACTAGCTAAGAAAGTTAATACAAAATAATGCAAATTGGGTGGACAGCTAGGTAAGCATAGTTACCTAGGAGTGAGGAGAAAAAGTAGCATGGGGAGAGAGAGAGAAAGTGTGGAGGGGAGACTATGAATGAGGCTCGTCGGGAAATGTGTGGGGAGCAGATTGGGAGCTGTACGAGGGGTGGCAGTGGTGAGGGAGAGGGTTTTTGGACAGGTGCATGGGGTGGGGAGATAGTTATAAATAGACATTTGAAAGCTGGGAGGGATTGGAAATCCCAGAGGGAAGCAGGCAGTTGTTTCCAGAGATGTGGGAGGTAGTAAGAGAAAGCAGAGATTCTAGCCAAAGATCACCTGTGAGGGATGGAGAAGGAGCAAGGGTGCCAGGATCTTTGGGGGTAGGCAGGGATGGGAGCAGATGAGAGGAGTGAGAAGAGGTGTGGGGGAGAAGGTTGAGACAATATTTTGCTGTGTGAGAGAGAGAGAGAATGAATGTGCCGCCTGTGGGGGAGGGCTGCAGAATTTAGTGAGGAGAGAAGGGTACATTGATGGGTACACAGAGGGGAGTTTGTGGCTGATATGCAGAAAGAGTTGAGAAGGGTGTCAAATTTGGAGAGGGAGGTGGCAGGGGCTGATGCATAGATGATATCCCCATAGTCAAAGATAGGGAGGATAGTTTTTGGGACTAGGTCACGACAGACATGTAAAGGGACAGCCTGTTTGTTGCAATAAAGCACACCTAGCTTAGGGCGCAACTTTGAGCAAAGGTAGTCACTGTAGGTGGAGAAATTGAGGTGCTGGTCTAGCCATAGACTAAGGTATTTGTACGAGGTGATGGTGTTGAACGTAGAGGTATCCTAGATGGTGAACATTGGTGAGGAGGGGAGCTGTACACTATGGAGACTGATTTTTTTTGTGTTCAGTTTTAGGGAGTTGTCTTTGAACCAAGTTATCATGTGGCTGAAGTCAGACTGAAGGGGAAGCTGTATTGAGTCGGTAGTGGGGCCAGACGTGTAGCGGATGGTGTCATCCACATAGAGGTGAATGTTTGATTGGGAACAGGTTAGGGGAGGTTGTTTATAAATATAGAAAAGAGGATGGGGCCGAGGATGGATCCCTGGGGGACACCAGATAGGATGGGGGGGGGATGTAGAGTTGCCTATGATGACAGATTGATATCAGTTGCAGAGGTAGGATTTGAACCAGAGGACAGTGGAGGAGGCGAGGCTGGCTGAGTGCAGTTTCTGGAGGAGAAGTGGATGGGAAACAGAATCAAAAGCCTTGGCTAGGTTGATGAGTATAGCAGATGTGAGGTGGCCTTTGTCCATTGCCATGTGGATAGAGTCTGTGACGCAGAGGAGGGAGGAAGTAGTGTAGTGATTTTCCCTGAAACCTGACTAGTGTTCAGAGAAAAAATTTGTTGAGGTGAGGAACTCAGTCAGTCTTGAGAGGACTATGGTTTTCTTGGAGTTTAGCCAAGGGGGAGTGTAGGGAAATGGGGCAATAATTTCCAGGGAATGAGGGTCACCCCCTTGTGAACTGTGGGTGTTGTGTTTGGTGGCTGAAATAAGCACCTTAAACACACAAGGGTCTTGGTAGTAAGAAAATCACGCCACACTGAAATTGAGGCCTTCTCTTTTACTTCCATTCAGCAGCATATACTAGAGGAGACTGGCCTCAAACACAGGCACAATTACAGGAAGTGTACATTCTCTTAAAGCTGTACTGTCTCTAACTTTTCTTAAAGCTATACTATACATAACAATCCCTCCTGACTTAGCTAGGGAATACTTAAATCAATAATTTAGAAGTAATATGAAACTATTAAAGTTATTGCTGCAATGTCTCTTTTAGTCAGTCTATGTCATTAGGCTATATCTCTACAAGTCCATTCTTTTTGGTAGATGTTTTATACGTCCTGACTGACGCAGTAGGACTCGATGCTGTTGCACTGGAATCTGATTAGCATCAGCTACATCTTGTCTCACATGCTGTAGTTCCACTATCTCTTCCTGTTCTTGTTCTGGAACAAATAATGCTGGATAACTACCCCGACTCTGGGTATTCCTTTTTTGTTCTGTCTCAGTTCTAGTACATAATTAGTCCGCATGTTTTTTTCACTCTCCTCTGGTTAGTCAGTCAGTTGAATGCTATAGACAACATTCCAAACTTTTTTTCCACCACGTCTTCTATCTATCCATCTCTTCAAGCCTGCATACATCCTGACCAACACAACATCATTGGGTTTGAAGGATCTGGTCTTAGGAAACATTTCAATTATTGACTTACAGCCTAGGGGGTGAAGAAGATCCAATTGCTTTAGAATCTGATGTCCAAACAACAATTCCACAGAGGATATTCCCGTGACACAATGCAGTGTTGTTCGATACATCGCAAGAAAGTCCAAAAAGCTATCTGTATTGCCGTTGGTGTAGTAGGATTAGCTTTTTCCCTACTCTTTTTTAAAGTCTGAACCAGGTGTTCCGCTTCACCATTTGAACCTGGGTGGTAGGGAGGTAAGAAAATATGTTAGATACCATGTTGCTGGCAAAATGCTTGGAATTCAGCAGACATGAACTGTGGTCCATTATCTGAGACAATCACTTGCAGGAAACCATTGGTAGTAAAGATAGATTTCAATACTTTGATGGTACTCTCAGTAGTTGTCGAAGACATTTGATGAATTTCTGGCCATTTACTATAAGCATCAGTCAAGAGTAACCACATGGAATTTAAATAGGGTCCTGTGAAATCAATATGCAACCTTTGCCAGGGTTTTTCAGGTCATTCCCAGTGATGAACTGGAGCGCTTGCTGGATTTCCCATCGATACAGCACAACATTCACATCTTTGCATAACCTGGTATATGTCTCTGTCAATGAAAGGCCACCATACATGAAGTCTGGCCAGAGATTTCATTTTAGCAATGCCTGGATGGCCCGCATGCAAAAAGAGTCAACACATTTGAGTGAGAATACTGGGGCACTATGACACGCAATCTCCATAGAAGACACTGCTCAGCAATGGACAACTGCTGTCTCTTTGTATAGTAGGGTTGTAATGCAGCCGAACAAGTAGTGCCTTGTGGCCAACCCTCAAGCGTATACTGATACACTTGTTTCAAAATTAAATCTTGACTAGTCGCTTTTGCAATGTCCTTGGCTAGTGCTGGAAGCTGATCTAACTGTTGTAGCTCCATTGCACACACAACAGTAGAGTCCTTCATATCTTTGAATTTCGCTGGAAAACTATCTGGCCCCACCTAGCATACTAATGGCTCCTCTTTCAGTCTCATATCGAGCTCCATTTCTCTGGATATTGATAACCTTGACAAGGCATCCGCATTTCCATGCTGGTCCATTGGTTGGTATGTAACCTCGAAATTATAGGCAGACAAAATGAATGCCCATCGTTGAAGTTTGCTAGTGGCTGTCTCTGGAATTCCTTTTTCTGGACTGAAAATTGTCACTAGTGGCTTGTGATCTGTCTTCAGGTGAAACTTGCAACCTAGCAAGTATTGGCAACATTTCTGGACTACGAACACAATCGCTAATGCCTCTCTCTGAATCTCGGCATAATTCATTTCAGCTGCAGTGAGTTTGCGTGAAGCATGGGCTATCGGCTTCTCCAATCCTTCTGGATCTGTATGGAAAAGGACAGCTCCTGTATCCACAGGACTAGCATCACAGGCCAATGTGATAGGTAAGTTAGGGTCATAATGAGTTAAATTATTCACAACAATTAGAGAGAGCCTGATGGCTCGAACTGCCTTACTGTGGCCCTTGGTCCACTTCCATGGAGTACCCTTATGTAACAGTTCATTTAGGATAGCACATTTAGTGGCTAAGCCAGGTATGAAACGGTCATAGTAGCGCACCATACCCAAGAATGAGCACAACTCTGAAATGTTCTACAGTTCAGGCATGTGCAGAATGGCTTCCACCTTTTCATCATTCAGACAAATTCCGTCTTTGTCAACAGTGTGACCTAAGTACGTGACACTTGGTTGACAAAATTGGCATTTTTCTCTCCTAAGTCTGAATCCACTCTGTTGCAATCTCTCTAAAGTCTTTCGTAAGTTAAGTGTATGTTCTGCTTCTGTCTTGCCCGTGACAATGATGTCATCCAAATAACAAGCAACACCTGGTATATCACCAACCGTTTGCTCAATCACTTTTTGAAAAATAGCAGGTGCGGAACTAAGACCAAAACATAACATAACCATTTGTACTTGTACAGTCCTTGGTGTTTATTAATCACTACCAATTTTTGAGAGTCTGTATCCAACTCCACTTGAAAGTAAGCATCAGTGAGGTCCAAGTTAGAGAACCCCACACCACCATTCAGTCTAAGATAAAGTTCCTCTGGTAAGGGTAATGGAACTACATCTATGCTAAGTACTGGATTAAGTGTCACCTTAAAATCTCCACATATTCGAACCTTACCACTTGGTTTAGATACCACCACAATTGGAGTGGCCCAATCTGAACTTGAAACCTTTTCCAGCACACCCGCTTTTTCCAGTCTGTGCAATTCTGCCCCAAAGACTGGTTAAAGGCAAAAGGGAGTTTCTGTGGTTTACAAAACTTAGGAACTGCATTAGGCTTTGTAACTAGCTTGGCTTTAGCTGTTGTGCAACATCCCAGGCCTTTCCACAACTCTGGATACATGTGTAAAATCTCCCCAAGCTTGTGGGGATTACTGCTTTGTGGTACCTGGACAGCAGCAAGTAGGCCAAAACCTGCTGGATCAACATGAATGTTTAGAAGAACCTGAGCATCTCTGCCCAAAATGTTGACACCCTTTTTTGAAACCAGAAAAGTTAAAGGTGTACCAGTCTTGGGAGAATCTGTCCTGCATACCAATGTGGTAAACAGGCCCAGTGGCTGAATTGGTTACCCTTTCAATGCATGCAGCAACTTATTACAAGGAGACAATGGTGGCTTATCCAGATCAGACCATGTTTGATGGTTAATAAAAGTAACTAGAGAAGCAGAGTCTGCCATTAAATGCAACTGATGCCTTAACTGTGGCAATTGAAGTAACACATAGAAAGGAGGAACATCTTTAGTCTGCATTTATGGTGCAATAGAAACCACCACACTGTCTGAGCTCCCTGAACTGACTACCACAGTTCTCCTGCTCCTGCAAACCTTAGCAATATGTCCTTGATGTTTACATGCATAACACTGAACTTCTCTGAATTTACACTGGTCCCTGCTATGCTGAGATGACCCACATAATGCACATTTTTACTGGCCATGCAGTTTGAGTGGAGGGTTGAATTTTTCTTTGAAAACAGTGGCTTGGACTTAGGTTTGAGCTGTTTCGATTTGGGGTTTGCTGCAGCTACTTGTACCTCATTTTTAGTGTCCATCTTAGCATGTGCTTCATTTTCTGCAGCCTCATACATTTGTGCCAACTGTAAAAGTTCCTTAGTAGACTTCTTGACACTTGCAGAAAGTAATTGCTGAATACGATGTTCATTATTCAACCCCATAACAAACTTATCAGCTAGATTAGATTCAAGATGCTCCCTGCTCCATTCACACATGAGAGCTATACCAAATATGATTGTAATGGCTGATCTGGTTTCTGGCGGTAACTGTAAAATTGATAATGTTCAGCCCTTGGAAAAGCTGTTAAACTGTATTGTGCATTCAATTTAGCCTTTAGCTCTTGATATGACAAATCCTCCAGCTGGTCCAGTGCACGCAGACTGCATAAAAGTTTGAGGGTTTCACTCCCCAAGAAAGTACAAAAAGCAGCTTGAATAAGTTTATCCTGTTGCTCATCATTAGCAGCTTGTATGGCAGGATTAAGTAATAACCACTGATCAAACTATCAGGACCATGTATCCCAGTCCGTTCCTGTAAAAATTTCAAAGCTGTCTGAAGTTGCCACGCTATTGTACAGTTCCAAATTGCTTGCTTGCCTCCAATGCAGAAATTCACAAAATGGTGTAATTCAGTAAGCTGGAGCCATGAAAATGTTCACCATCCATCATCGCCAGTTTGTTGTGTTTAGTGGTTGAAATAAATACCTTAAACATACAAGGGTCTTGGTAGTAAGAAAACCACACCACACTGAAATCTAGGCCTTCTCTTTTACTTCCATTCAAATCAAATCAAATCTTTATTTATCCAGGCGATCATCATTGAGCAAGCTCATTTACAAGATGGACCTGCTGTTGTCAAAGACAGTTATACATACATAGATTGAATATACAAAATACAAAATGTGCAAAGAGATACAAACAAATTTATAGAAAAGTGGTAGGCGTAAGGTATACATTCCAAGCGTACTCGTAAGAACATATATGTATCACACAACATTATTGTGGTATGTACAACCTCCATGTATACAGACGTTGAGGTGGTATATTTAGTCGCTCTTAGTCAAGCCTCCATCGAAAGGTACAATTCTTTGCATTTCAGCCCTCAGTGACCATTTAACATACTTGGGTGAGGGTCCTAGGCTGCATAAGGGCCCCTAATGAAGTCTGTATCTTCCGCTTAAACGGCGAGAGGAGAGTAATATGGGAGAAAGTGGTGCCATGGGTGCCGAGGGCCAATATGGCAGCTGACTAGTGGACTTAGTTAAAATAGGGAAGGGAGGAACTAGGTTCATTGCTGAATGTAGTAAGGATAAGGAGTGAACCGTCAGTAGGACTACTAGGAACTATGGAAACGCTTACAGATTTTGGTGAATGTTTTGTCATAAATGATCCTAAATAGGGCAAAACTGACAATACAGCTGAGTCTCAACGATCTTTGTACTCTGTTCCAGAGCGTGGGCAAAGTGTGGCTTATGGCAGCCCTGCCAAAATGGGTACTGATCATGGGGATTTTCAGAGAAATTAGCGAGTTCAGCATTCAGCAGAATTCATCAGCACATACAAGAGGAGACTGGCTTCAAACACAGACACACTTACAGGAAGTGTACATTCTCTTAAAGGTGTACTGTCTCTAACATTTCTTAAAGCTATACTACACATAACAGTGGGCATTTGTGTGGAAGATTTGGAGACCCTTTTGGGGAAGGGGTTGGGAGGGTGGGAGATGGGACCAGGGTTAAAATTTGACATCTCCTGAGATCAGCAGGAGAAGGAGGAGAAAAGAGTACAGAATTGATTCTTGGAAGGAAACAGCAGGGAGAGGGGGTATGGGGCTCGGGGGGGGACGTGGAGAGAAGGAGGGATAATTGTTTAGTTAGGGGGCTGGGAGAAGGCCTGGATGGATGGGATGGTTGGTGGTGCTCATTTTACATGCTTGAATAGTGACTATACTGTAACTGTTGGCAGGTGCTGGCTACCTTTTCCGAAACCTGGTTGTTCTTCCCACATATTGCATACCACAAGGGCACCATACTATGTATACCACAAATATACTTCTACATGTTATGAATTGTTATATTTTAACATTTGTATCATACTGTAAAGGATGGATGTAAATATTGCCTTCAGAGGTATACTTGCATACGTTACAAAAAACACATTTCTGAAATCCCTGTGGTTGTGGGGGTAACCAGGAAAACCCCAACTGCTGTTGGGTTGTTCTTACAAAATGGCTGTAGGTCAGAAGGTCACCCAAGCTTTTTCCTTTTCTAAAGGTGACTCTATGTTTGACACCTAAACATTGGCCTAGAGTGGGATCTGTTTGTAAGATCAGCCAAAATTTGTAGATTGAACACCCTATCTGTCCAGCCACAGGGCTGAAATTCAGTACTATAGTGCAGGGTGAGTTCCCAAACTCCTCCCCCTTTTTAGGAACTAGTAAGGCTTCTCTATGTTTTTGACTTTAGGCATTGCTTGCTCCAGTATAATGGGTATATAACATCTTTTAAGGAGCCGTTTTGTCAGTTCTCCAGCTTGTTTTTCAAACGTGTGCTCATCTGTACAATTCCTCTTTATCCCCATATATTGGGAATAAAGTATGGAGTTTATCAATTTTTCATGGTGAGTGCTCCCATTGTGCAAAATTGTATTTGCTGCTGTTTTCTTTTTAAAGCCAGTTGTAGAGATCACTTGGCCTGGGATACCCTGTAGTGTAACATCCAAGAAATTAATGGATTCTGAATCCGCTGCAGAGGTAAAACTTAGATTGAAATTATTGTTATTCAGATATTGTAAAAATTCCTGGGTTTCCTCCATGGTACCATCCCAGACACAAATGATGTCATCAATATAATGTAAGTGCAAGTGGGTCCCAAGGTAATCATTTTTCATTTCAGTTCTGGTGGAGCTTGCCAGTTTTCAGAAATTCATAAACAAGAAAGTGGGTGGTCTCTCTAGTCCCAAGAAATGCTTTTTCTTTATTTTGTGGTTCAGCATGTGCAAATTGGGACCGTAGCCGTAAATCCCTATAGAACTGTTGTAAGTCAGCTTCCATCTGGAATCCATTTATCTCTTTCGAAACTGAGAAAGACAAACCTAAAGATAACACTTGTTGTTCTCCCATTGTAAGAGGCCTTTTGCTCAAGTTAAATATTATTGTTTGTATCGGTTCCCTCTGTATGGCCTTCTTTATCCCCTTGCTCTTGCTCCTCCATCTATACCTTCTGTTTTTATGCTTGGTCCCGCTCTGATCCTTAGCTTGTATCTCACTGATGGACCTTGTTCCAGGTCTTGCGTTCCTGTCTTTGTTTGTACTGGCCCTGTGTCTTTTTGACTCCTCCTCCAATCTAATAAAGTTTGTCTTGCTTTATCTGTTTTGTGTGCATTTCTAGTATAGCTGTCTGAGCTATCTGAACCAGAATCTTGCTGGGAAATCCTTTTGTTGTATTCTTTATATGTGTGAACCCTGTTGTTTCCATAATCTGCAGTGCCTCTTCGAAATGTTCTCATTGTTGTTTCCTTGATGGTCTTCTCACGTTCGGCTAACTTGTTTTAGTGTCCTCCAATTATAATTATAAATGAATACATGATGAAAATATGTTTATCTTTAATAGTCCCCCAGAAGAAGCCAATCCTGCGAAACACTGGGGCTAATTAATTTAAAAGAAAATAAACAATTTTGATTATTAAGACTACAATTGGTGTCAATGGTATTTCTGGGGACTAGAGCGGCCCCCCACTTTCTTGTTTATCAATATAACATAGCCAAAGGATGACCTTGTTATGGAAGGGGTTCTGAGCTACATTATAAATATAGATCTTCTCCCAATATCCCATGTACATGCTCACATAGGAGGGGGTCAAATGATGCCCCCATTGCTGTCCCGCATTCCTGTAGGTAGAACTGCTTATCAAACGTAAAGTAGTTTCTATTCAAGGAAAATTCTAAACCTTCCAATATGAACCTGGATTGGACCTGTTCAGCATGTTCCCTCTAACTGAGGAAAAATTCTACGGCCTCTAAACCTCTGTTGTGGGCTGATGCGCATGCCCAGAGTCATGTTTTTACTTTTTAACGTTATAATGCTTGTTTTGAGACAAGACCTATGTTACCACAATCAGTTAACAGCATAGTATCTGGAACTGTATTTATCTTATATCCCTTTAAAAATGACAGATTTGTTCATGCACAAGTCTACTGTAGTTCAATGCAATATTACCATTGTCAATGCGCGGGAGCATTGAGCGGCGGCAAATAATTTTGGGCCAAGTTTAATTTATTAGTTCCCAAAAATCTCACTGTAAGTTTTATTTCATGTCTATTATGGAGCATATTAGCTACAAAGGGGCAGAGATTTGTTAACAGGCAGCATTGCTAAAGGGACACTAAAAATCACACCAGAAGCTGACAGTGTCCCTTCAATAGTAACGTATTTTTTTTCACTTATTGTTTATCCACACCTTGCATCCCCACGATCCCCTCTCCTTCCGTGCTCAAGGAGTGACATCCTCCACATCAACCTCGGCCATCTGGGTCTGCCCCTAGAGTGCCTCACTGCCATCGGGACCCAACTTGACAGCTCGGATTACCCCCTGGGCGGAGCGAGGAGGGGCATCCCCACACTACCTCCCCTCTTGTCCTCTGCAGTGAGCATGCACAGCAGGATCTGCCCTTTGGTTGGCCTGATGCCAGGAATGGCTCCAGAGAACTTAATCTAGGGGGCCGGAGGCATTTTCCTCCAAGCTTGAACTCTCCCCCTGTAACCCAACCCCCTGAGATGCTGGCGCAGAGAGTCGACATGCAGATGCATGCTCGCTGTCAAGCGCCTAATGACGTCCCCCCTCCCCAGCTCCAAGATACAAAGCTGCCGTGCCCCTCAAGAGTCAGTGCATCCACCGGCTCCCATAGGATGTTGGGCGCTAGACAGCACCCCTGGCATCCCACCCTGAGGGAGGAGAGCATCCGTGGGGACACTCCATCCTCCCTCCCCCTGCCGACTCAGGTCCGTTCCCGAACCTGGGTCACCAACATAGCACGAGGTGTGGTTTCCAGCGCCTCAACCCTCAGCACCACCGGGCCAGCTAATATTGAATTATTGAATGTCTGTAACATGCATGCTACTTTTATAAATGTTAGGAAGAAAAAAAAAACATAGAATGCCATGGATTAGTGCTAACATTTTGAAGTTTATACAAATAAGGGACTGTATATGGAAAACAGCTGGGAAAACTAACTGGGACAATAATTGGAATGCTTTTAAATGTCTTACAAAAAATGTCAGCAAATGATAAAAACTGTAAAGGAACAATACTATAAATCTAAATTTTAATCTGTAAACAACCCTATTGATTTTTGAAAGTTGATTGAAGGTGGTACAGACAGCACAAAGGGTCCAACACTCAAATGTGGGGCTGGTCCCAATAAACATTTTGGTTTACTTACTGTTTACTGTACTGTACAGTAGATTATAGCAAATTAATTGTTCTCAGTTGTAGGCTGACATTTTTTTTTTACTACAAATCACAGAATCCCCAGCAGCTGACATCAGACCAGTAAGCAGCAGTGGGAGATTCAAAAGCCTGCAGTACATGTTAGAGCTTTTATAATCTCTGATTAGATGTTTCCTGGGTCTGCTTTTCTCCAGGGGCTAAGTATAGTTGTCTGTGACTGTACATAGTGGGACCAACAAACAAAGGATAAGAGGTTATATAAAGTCTTAACATGAATTGTAAGCTATTGAATCTCCCACTGCTGCTGCCTGCTGTTCTGTTGTCAGCTGCAGTGTATTCTGGGATTTGTAGTAAAAGAAAATGTCAGCCTACAATTAAGCAAAATTAGTCTGATACAGTCTACTATACTACATTAAACAGTAAGTAAACCAAAATGCTTTTGCACACAACGTGTGCATTGGAACCATCGGCACACTTGAGTGTGGGCCCTTGGTGCCAACCGTTTCCCTTTAAGTAACTGGAATCCCCAGTAACCACTAGATCAATAGGCTCTTTAAGTTTGGATAGTAAAGTGATGACAAACTCAAAAGAAATGGCCCCATATGTTAAATTCATTTTTTTCTAATTTACCACAGCTAGTACCCAATCAAGCTTGTGCTGACGACACTATGGAAAAAAAAAACAGGGATCAACAAACCACTGTTTTGATTCAAAAGGATCCCCATAAAGGATGTTAGGAAGCAATTAAAAACTTTTAATGTAGATAAAGTTGGTGGAATGAATGGATTAGAAGCCAGATTGGTCAGTGAGGCTGCTGAAGCAATTGTCTATCCATTGACTAAACTTATGAAACAAAGTTTATGTAGCAGTATCTTTCCAAAAATGTGGAAGTTGACAAGACAATTCCCAATCCACAAAGAAGGAGATACTAGTTTGGTAAACAAGTAAAGGTCAGTTGCCTTATTATCTTTGATTTCAAAGAAGCTGGGAAAAGAAATGCATAAGCAGTTCTACACATATTTGTCAAATTATGATTTGCTCTCTGCTCAGCTGTCTGGCTTTAGACTATTCCATTCCACCACAGCAACCCTGCTTGACTTCATTAACTCTGTCTCCCTAAGTCTTGAGAACAAACTATATATGGAAGTGGTGCTTGTGGATTTGAGGAAAGGCTTTTGCCACTGGGGACCATCTGTTATTGACTCAAAAACTGGAACGTGTCACAGTAAATCCTATTACTTTGCAGCAGTTTTGTTCCTATTTGGAGGGCCAAACTCAAATGGTCAGCATTAACGATGTCCACCTAAATGTAATGTGAGTACAAAGAGACGTGCCACGACGGTCCAGTTTAGCACCTCTGCTGTTCATTCTTTTCATGTGCAGTATGCCAAAATAAATTAATTTTTCAAATTGTAAAATGTATGTTAATACCACAGTAATTCTGACATTAGCTAGTAACCTCTCCGAGGTTTAACAAAAACTTTCAAAAAGATGTCAGGGGCCAAATATTCAAAGGTTTGTCCATGCCAAAGTTTTCACTGCCCAGCTGATTGCACTTGCACAAAGCTCATAGCATGCAACATTCAAAGGCATGGAGCAAGTGCAAACACCACTGACTATGGGGCGCAAGTGCAGGTGCGCAAGGCACAACCTAGAGTACAGCACAAAGACTTACCAGCACTGAATGTAGCTTGTTTCTCACTACAGACCACCACAGCAGCCCAGTGTCCAAGGGTAGGACACAGGGAACCCTGAAGTGGAGCATGTGACTGCACACAGAATGGCAGATGTGGAACCATGCATAGTTTGGAGTGCCACCAGACACCTGTAGGACCACTAGGGTAGAGCCTGTGATAGAGGACAGGGATGGATGTACTCCAGTGGGATGTAGCAGATAGGCAGGGAGGGCACCCCAGCAAGCCAAAGTACACTGGTACCACAGGACAACAATGGAGGCAGGACACAACAGCATCAGAATAAATAAATAATTTAATACTGTTGGTAGGTGCACAACCCGATAGAACTGCTGCATTTTGCTGTACACTCTGCTGTTGTCCTGGGGAATATGATGAACTCACCAGCATGTGGCAGCAGGGCATCTAGAAACTGGGCCAGCAGGTGTGAAGTGGTGGACTGCAAGACACTGATGGTATCCTCCACCAGTGTCTGGAATGACCCTATGGCCAGAAAGCACATGGCAGCTGTCACCGTCAGCTCAAATGACATGGCATGGCTATGCTGGGTGGCACTTGGAAGCTGCTTATGCAGGAGCTCACACAGCTGCCTGAGCATGGCTCTGTTGAGGTGGTACTGACCAACAAGATGGTCATCTGTGAGACTGTAATAGGTGAACTGTGGCAGGTACTCTTTGTATGTTTTACAAACTGCGTTCGGTAGGAAAGTTAGGATTTGAACCAGTTTGTCACTTGGGAGGTGCCACTGAGAGGCTTCATGGGAAACATGATTTTGGTGAGGGGGTAAATGCTGCCTCATGGCTTCATGAGAAACTGGCAGTCTGGTGATTTGGGAGGTATAAAACAGTATTTTTAAATGCTCATGTGCCAAATAATATAAACAAATAAAGCACAAGATTTAACTGCTGCCACAAGGCTGTTTTTGCTTTTTTATACTGATATCTTTGTTTATTTCTGTAGCACGCCTTCCTGTCTCATCAGCCTCACTGCTACAACTTTAGTTATACTAAACACTGACTGCCTCCAACCTCTGTGGCTGTTGTGGCTAAACATGTCTTTTGGTTCCATAACTGAAGATGCCCTTTTGGATCCACATCTACTCCCGCACTTTGCCAGCAGCCCCAATCTTCACCTCCCTGCTGGCCCATGACAAATGCCACCCGGCTGCAATACCTCTATTCTTATCCGCCTTCCACCTCTCCTCTCTCTGTCCCCCAACCTACCTCCCCTTTTCTCCCATCCACTTAGTCTCCCTGATTTCACCCCCCCTCCTTTCCCTTTCCCTTCCCCAAAGTTTCACCTTATTGTTCTTTTTTCATCTACAAGATTATGTGTTTTTTTTTTTGTTTTTTTTTTATTTTATAAACTGTTATCTTTGCTTATGATTGTCTCAGTTGTACCAATGACGTGCAACCTTTGTAAAAGAGCCTCGGCTCAAAGGTATTTGTAATCCTAGAACAAATAAATAAATAAAATAAAAAATAAAAATAGATTATTGAAGGGCCATGTCCAATGTCAGTTTTACAGATTTTTTTTTTACAGTGTAGAGTGCCCACAAGGACATTTTTGATGCAGCAGCACTGCTCTTTAGTAGTGTTCCCTATACTGCACACAGTGGTTCAGTTCCACCCAACACCATGCAATTAGCTTCACCGCCCCCCCCATACCAAATTCACTTTTATAGTCCCACTCCATATCACCGTTTTATTTTTATTCTCTGATGGGCCAGGTAGGATGCTGGATCTGTCAAATAGTTGGGGGGGAGAGCGAAAATGTGTTTTTTTCCCTGATGGTCCATGTCATGCTTGAGAACAGTTAAGTAGTTTGGGGGCCGGAGACAGGTTTGTTTTTACACACTGACAGGCCAGGTTGGGCTTGGGATTGTTCAGGTTGCTGGGGGGAAGGGAACAGTTGTTTATTCCCTGACAGCCCAGGTTTGGCCCTGGACTCATCAAGTAATTGGGTGGAAGAGGAGGGCCACATTTTTTAATTCTCTAAGAGATTGTGTTGTTCACTGGACATGTTAGGTAGTTGGGGGAAGGGGACCTTTTTTCCTTTTATTCCCTGATGAGGTGGGTTGGGCACTGGACCAGTCAGATAGTTTGCAGCAGAGAGACAGATTTTTTTATTTCTTCATGAGCCAGGTTTTGCACCAGGGGTTCTGCTGTGCAGCATACTGAGTCGCAGCATGCATGGCACTGTGATCCCTATGTGCATGTTGGGATTCTTTGGGAAGAATGCAGAGAGAAGATTCAGCATCAAGAGAAGGAAACAGTGAAAGAGGAAGAGTCAGGCGATGGAGCTGGGATCACTGGCACTTGGGGTTAGAGCCTCGGAAAACTGTGCCATTAGCCCCCTTCAGTCCAGTCTCCCGTGCTAGCGCACTGTGGACTGGAGGAGGAGGGGATGCCTTAACACAGCCAGCAGCAGTGTGCCTGCAGCTCCAAGTCTTCTGTGCGGTGTTTGAGTCTCTAACTATGACCTGAGTGGATTGGCATACGGACAGCAGTGTTTCCTGATTATTCCTCCTTCTGTTCACCGCTTTGCTACTGCTACTCCTTATCTCCATTAGGCTTACTACATTGGTTAGGTTGGGCAGAGGACCCATCGGGTAGTTGGAGGAAGGGGAACTGAATTTTTTATTCCCTGATCAGTGAGGCTGGGCACTGGCCTGTTAGGTTGTTGGCCAGATTTCATTTTTTTATTCACTGACAGGCTGGGTCAAACACCACAGGTTGTTGGGGGAAGGGGGGCAGTTTTTAAATTATCCAGGGTTTTATTTAACTCTAAAAATTGATAAGCGTTTTGCTCATAAAAGTGCTAAAACATTGTAAATATGCATAGCACTTGCCTCATTGTGTTTAACAAACATAACACTTCCAGAAAACCTATAGAAATACTTTCTGTACGTTAGTATTGTCCCAGGAAAAAAACTGCTAATCAATTATTTAAAACCCTGTTATCGAATGGGCCTGGTTGGGCAGTGAATCTGCCAGGCAGTTTGGGGGAGGGGGCAGATTTTTTGTATTCCTTGATGGGCCACATTAAGCACTGGATCTGTCAGGCTGTTGATGGGAGAGGGACATGTTTTTTATTTGCAGACAGACTAGGTTGCATATCACACCCATCAGGAAGTTTGGGACACAGGGACTTTTTTTTTAATTCCCTGATGGGCCAGATTGGGTATCGGACCAGACAGGCAGTTGAGGGGCAGGAGAGCACCAGATTTATTTTTTATTACTCCTTAATGGGTCAGGTTGGGACCTGAATCTGTCAGATTGTTGGGGGAGAGGTGAGATTTATTTTATTCCTTGATGGGTTTGGTTGAGCACTGGCCCCGTCAGGTCTCCGGTGGGCTGAGCTGGTCACCAGGATTCTATTCTATTCTACATTCTCTGTGTTACTAGTATGGCGCTCCTATGCCTTCTAAAACAATTTGGGACACTGTGTGTATGAAATTCATTATACAAAACCAAATGGTGCCACAGCTCTACAATTCTTTGTCCTTTTACACTGCAATAGCTTAGTAGCACAAAAAACAGTTTCAAAAATTATTTTTTTTTGCCAGAAAAAAAAAATAATGTTAGCTTTCCATTCACAAAGCTGTGCAGACTGAGAGTTTATTAGAACGCCCCCTTTGAGCTCATTAATTGACATTCTTGTCATAACAGTGAGGGACTTGGCTAAACAACCTGAGGACTTCTTCAGTATATAATTTACTGTAGGTCGTCTACATGTTCACATGAGATTCTCCACTTGTTAACCAGACTCTCTTGCACAGTTCTCTCCTTGCAGTCAGTAGAATGTTAGCAAAGCATTACAAATGGTTGCAAGGAGCAATAACAAGGCACATCCTCACTCACTCATTGACAGCCACTAAAAAAACTCATGTCTCAGCCCCCCAATGCATTTTAACGGGACAGCTGCCAAAAACATCCTGACTTTGGTCCTAGTAGGAAATGGTCTGCTATGCAGAACATCCCTAATAAGTAGCTATGTGGCTATGAGGTTTTTTTTACACACCCTCGGTGTGTAATGACTTCATAAACTTGGGATGTGTACAAAAACTCATAACACACAGATACCTATACATTATTCTCTAAATAATTACTGGTGATGCTATTTATTGACTGGAGTGACACCACTTTCTGATGCCATAATAACCGTGTTCCATCCATAATAATCGGGTTCCATCCATGACAACCAACTAGTTATTACAGTGTGGTATCAACCAGACAATAAGCAGCAGCATTGTGAAATTGAGAGCAGTCGTCATTCCTCCACCCCTACACACAATCCATCATCACTCAGTAACTGTTTACAAGTCATTTTAGCTTAATATCACGTCTCCAAAGTGATACTTAAAACTGGAGTTTTTCGGGTTTTTTTAACAAATAGGAACTGCAATCAAGCAGTGAGACTGAAAACCATCAGCCAAAAGCCGTGAACCAACAATTATATAAACTATGGGGTGCTGCACATTATTCATGTTTTTACACACCCTTGGTGTAATACCATTACAAACCACTAGTGCTTCGCTGGTGTTACACACCACGGGTATGTAAAAAAAAATCATAATGTACAACACCATATACATTATTCTCTGTGTAGCGTACAACTCCCTGTACATTATTCTCCAGGATTATTCTATACATATACTGTAATATATTGTCTGTGTTGTAAATATTGTGTGAATTATTTAAGTAAAATTAAGCTATGGCCTTTCAAAGCCAATCTTGGTGTCTGGTCCAGTTCTTCTTCCATAATGGGAGGCAGGTGAGGGTGGCAAACTGGGGACTTCCATGGCTAAAGGACCCTCCATAGGTAGGGGGAAGTTGATTTTGTAATGGGCCTCCAGCTGCCACCCAGACACCTGGCACATAGGTGATGGTGATGTTGAGTGTATGGGGGTAGCGGTGGTATGGAGAATAGAAGATGGTGGAAGACAGGCTGAAGAGAGCTGTGATTGAATTGTCAGGGGGGAAAGCCAGAGGCCTACCCCAGGGGCTGGTGAGTGAAGGTTAATAAAACCTTTCCTCGCATCGCTCTGTCCTCTTCTGACCTGGGCCAACTTACATTACTCTTTGGTCAGCTGCCTTTTTTCCCCACCCACCCTAGGAGATTTGCATGGGCTGCAGCATATATGAAATGTTATAGTACATTGTTAGTCTTTAATGATTGTAAACCTGTTTTGCAAACTTGCCATGCACAACTAGTCTGCAAATACAGGATGGTGAGTAGGGTTACTTTGGAGATGTTCTTACAGCAAAATAGGTACCTCTGAAACCTGCTGGCCTTAAGCTGTATGGTGAAAGGCTGTGAACTGGATTGTTAAAATCCAAACAGCATGTTTCTGTATCAAAATAAAAAAAAAAATTGCCATACCATACCAAAGGCTGGACAGGCAGGGGCAAAGGGAGGTGGATCCCCACTCTCCCAGAGGAGGGTGGAGTGCAGAGGCTACGTCCCTCCCGAGTTGGCTTCCTTGCGTTAGGGAGACTATCACTTGGGTTTTTTGTCCCTGAGATACTCTGCTTTGGCTAGTCCTTATTACTGATGCTTGAATATGATCTGAAAAAAACTGGATACCTCAAAATCCAATCATTTTCTTGGATTTTGGATTGGCACATTTGGTACTTTCTGATCAGAGATCCAATCTGAATCGATCTCTGAATGGACTGTGCAAAATCTGACTGATCTGAACTGATCTGAATTTCTGCAATCTTTAAAAAAACTATCCTGGTGTCTAGTGGCACTCCGTCTCATTACCCAGATGCAAAGGATCTGAGCCATGCTGCGTTCCTTCTTTAGTCCTCAGCCCTGTTGACATGTCTGTATGGGTCATACTTGGATGACTCTATGTTTTCATACATTTGTAAATGGTACCCTGTTACAGTATGTCTCCTGGCCTCAATTGCTGTGCCTGTGGGGCTGGAAGGAAGGATGTCCAGGCGGTATGCCAGCTGTGGCAAGATTCGGGCACTTGGGGGTGGGGGAGCGAGAGTTGCTGAGCATCTCCCCTCCTCTCAAGTGCAATATCTCATCAGTCGTGGAATCCCTGGGGGCTGTGGCTGCATGGCAGGGTGATGCTGCGCGGTGTTGGTGGTTGTGAAGCAACACTGCTAGCGCTGTTGATTTGTGTGCTTCCTGGCCCCATTTGGAAGTTCGTGGAGGATAGGTGAGCAAGGAGGAAGCGTGCCCGAGTGGGATTGCAGGCAAAAGCTCCAGGTAGCAAATGTAAGCCCCCTTTTGGATGGGGGGGGTTACATTTACTTCACAGGGATGTGGGGGGGGCACTGGATGCCAGGGACTTCACAAGAGTTATATTATTTATGGGTTGGTGAGGGAAGCGGCACTTCTTTTTTGGTCCAAAATGTGCCACATAGAGCAAATGTTCAGATCTTTCCAACTAGCCGACACAATCTAGTTGAATCGAAGTTATCAATATCTGAGCATCTCTAAATCTGATAGATGGTTGACTGAAAAGTAAAGGTATTTTGTAAGTGATAACACATGGCAGGGTCTGCAATTGTGCTCATACGAGTATGCACTATTGGGGTATGTTAAGAGGCACGAGGCAAAGATGCGTGCCTTAAACAGACTGAGATGTGTGTATGTTAGACATGACTGCACACCCTGAAGTGTGTTATCCCACTTATAAAATGGACACAACAGTTAACTTACATTAGAGGAGTAACATTATCCCACTTATAAAATGGACACAACAGTTAACTTACATTAGAGGAGTAACATTATCCCACTTATAAAATCAACACAACAGTTACTATACATTAAAGGAGTAACAAACACATTACAATGGAGCAGGTGTGTGGTTGTTGGGGAATAATGCAAGGTCATGTAATGTGTTTGCACCAATGGCAGAGTAGGAGTTTTCTTACTCATTTTATAAATATACATTGGCCAGGATTCTTGAAGATTCTGAACTGGGCCCGCTAAATGTTTGTTTCAGGAGCAAATTAGTGGCTGGAGCAAACCATAGGTATACTGGAACATAATGCAGCACATTGCAGGTGCTAAAGATATGTTCCAATACACCAGCCAGACTGCATTTCCAAATGTGCCCCAAATCCCCAGCCCCCTACTGGACACAGAAGGTATGAGGCCAATATGGTGCTATAGTATTTGGATGGAGCAATTGGGCTGTTAGGGCCCACAAATGGCAACTGGACCTCTGGAGCGATCTGCCATATTGGTACACGCATATGCAAATAACCCCATAGCATAAGTGAGGTGATATAGGGTAATTTGTATCTCATTAGGGCCTCATTACAGGCCAGGAGCAAACTGAGTTTGCGATCCCCCACAGCACCAGTAGGTGCTGTCTACAACCCCATCCCTGGTTTTCAGTGGTCCCCTGACTCCCCCCCCAATTGCCCACCTGGTGAATGTTTTAAAATCCCTGGTGGTCCTGCTGTGTTGTCCCCACCCGCCCGATTGCCCATCAATGTTATGAATTAAATACTCTGGTGGTCCAGTGGCCCTCAAGCTGCCCCCAGTCACCCAACTGTATTCTGTTGTAAATGCACTGGTGGTCCAGCATTTACCCCTAATTGTCACCCATCTGTCTTATGACTTAAATGCCCTGGTGTTCCAATGATTCCCTTTGTCACCCCAATCTCCCACCAATATACTATTGTAAATGCCCTGCTGGTGCAGTGGTTTCCCCCACCCTAGATCACTCAACAGTTTCATGATTTAAATAACTCAGTGATCCAGTGGTCCCCAACTGTCTGTGTGCCTTGTGATTTAAATGCCCTGGTAGTACAGTGGCCTGACTGCCCCCATCACCTGTCCATTTACCTTTCTAAATGCCCTTGTGGTCCAGCAGCTCCCCCTGCCCTCCACGCACATCTATAAACCCCCTACCCTATCCCACCCACTTGGTCCCCTCTTTCTCACCTTCCTGGCCCCCCACTCACCAGTGCAGTCTCCCCTTCATAATCCCCACCAACTTCAAAGGGTATAATCCTTCTGCTCACCACCTCAGCTAGCCACCATCTGAATGACAGGGTGCAATCCCATGCCTACTGTAGAAACAGTTGTTTCTACAGTAGGGTTGCAGTCACACCCTGTCATTCAGATGACAGCTAGCCAAAGTGGTGAGCTGAGGGGTTGGGCTAGTCTCCACTGCAGGCGGCTATGAGGAGTTGACCAGAGAGTCAGGTGCCGGGTGGGGCCTGGAGGGCGGGATGGGTTGGGGTTCTACAGATGTACAGGTATGGGAGCAGGAAACCACTGCATCACCAGGGCATTTACAATATTAAACAGATGGATGAACGGGGAGTGGAAGGACCACTGGATCACTAGGGCATTTAAATCATGAAATGAATGGGTGATTGGGACACGGAAGCACTGGACCACCTAGGCATTTAAATCATGGAAAGGAGGGGTGACGGGGGAAACTGCTGGACCACCAGGGCATTTACTATGGTAAATGGATGGGTGATCATGGTGAGGGGGCCACAGCAGCAGCTGTTGGCTCAATGGCCATAGGACCTGGTTTGGGGAGACGGGAAATAGTGAAGCACTAACCGTTACTGCTTCTCCAAACCTACCAGTATACAGTACTGGTTGCACACATATACAAGGCAGCCAGCTGCTTTGTATAGTCACACTGCCATGGTTAAGAGCCACTCCCAAATGGGTTAGAGATTCACTGACCATGCCATTTAATATGGCATTTTCTACCGCTACCTCACTTTGCAGGCGCTAAGCAATGTTAGCAAGTCGCCAACACATTCAGTGGCCCTTAATTAGCTTTGAATATCCTGGCCATAAATTATTGCCTATGTTGTAAATATTGTGTAAATTAATTTGCATAAAAGTTTCCTCCACCCTTTCAAATCCAGTCATCCAGTTTTTCTCAGCTACAGGAGGCAGGTGGGGATGACTAACCGGGAGCCTGATCAAAACATTCAAACACCTTAAGGGCATTAACAAGGTGAGAGTCTAACATGTTTCAATATAAGAAAAATAGCAGGACAAGAGGACACAGCATGAGATTAGAGGGAGGTCGATTAAGGGGTAATGTGAGGAAGTTATTTTTCACAGATAGGGTGGTGGATGCATGCATACCTCCCAACTGTCCCTGATTTTTAGTGATGTCCCTGATTTTGCCTTAAAATGTTCTCTGTCCCTCCTAAAAATTGTGTTTCTGTGACCAAACGGTGGGGGTTATAAGCACAAAAGAATGTCAAACATTAAAGTTACAAATTTGTTCTTCCTTAGAAAATGCATTTTACACTAAGCCCCTTATTCTAGCAGCTTCTTGAGTGGATATCACCAATTGTGAAGATGTGTCCCTGATTTTGGCTCTTTGTCCCTGATTGTTTTAAGCCTTGTCCCTGATTTATGAGGCAGGAGGTTGAGAGGTATGGATGCATGGAATGGCCTACCTCAGGAAGTGGTGGATATGAATACAGTGCAGGGCTTGAAACAGGCACGGGATAGGCATCAGGGAGCAATAGCAAGGAGTATGAATAAATAGACTATTGACAGAGTAAAGGCCTATGACACATTTATAAGGTACAATAAAATGGGCAGACTGGATGGGCCTTGTGGTCCCTATTTGCCGTCATATTCTATGTTTCTATGTAACCCTCTGCAACCCAAGTTGAGTAGAAAATACCTTGCTGACACCAGCAGGGAGTGCTATTTCTTGCCTGAGGCACGTATGGGTAGGGCTCACACAGGGTTTACAGTAATACTGAATCCTGCAATTGCTTTTTCCTGAGTTGGTCACTAAACCTGTTTTTTTTTTTATAGTTTTTGTTTTCACAAGAAGTGGAGAAAAGGGAGATGACTCCAACCAAGGGAAGGGGGGCTAGTAATTAGCGAATCTAATGTAAACTGTACTTCTCAAGTGTATGTTTCCTTTCCTGGTAATGTAAGATGCCTGTCTGCCCACTGTAAAACCACAGTGTCTCATCCTAATGTATGTAAACTAAGAAGCCCCAAGCAGGGAGCACCTCCTCGCGTTGTTGTCTTTCAAAGTCTTTCTTACCTCAGCACTTGGTTAGGGAGAGTGGGAGGCGTCTGACATCACTTTTTCTGCCCTTGATTGGACTCCTAGCTGTCAATCAAAGTACTTCCTCTTCGCAAAAGCTCTGCCAAAGTTGAGAAGTAAAAGAGTAAGGAATAAGTGCACGGTAACAGAAAGCTCTGAGCTGAGTGAGGCAGGGTGTTTCCTGCTTTAATTTTGGTGGCCATTTTGCCCCTTTTGCCTTCTTTTTCTAACTTGCAGCTCTCGGAGTGTGTGTCAGGGTGTGATGCCTACTTGTTAGGTTGATGTGAGTTGGTCGGGTTGCAGCAGGCCGTTTCCGACGGGGCGCCTCCATCGCTGCGTGGCGGGCGAGCGAGCGGCACGACTGCAGGTGACTGCAGGATGAGTGTGACTCCCTGTGGTGCCGGGAGCTCCTGTAGCGCTCTGGCTGCCACCGGCTCTTGTATTTCGCTCGGGGTCCCCGCGGGCGCGCCGCTGGCAGCCGCAGTTGCCGCCGGAGGGGCTGCTAACACCGAGCTGGTGCCGTGCCAAGGGATCTCGTTCACCATCCAGATCGGGCTGACCAGAGAGTTTGTGCTGCTACCCTATTCCTCTGACCTGGCTCACGTCAAACAGCTGGCTTGCTCCATTGTGGACCAGAAGGTAAGGACGCCTGGTGGGTTACACTGGTAGCCAAGAAACGTCCAGTCTGAAGCACAACCTTCATTCGCCTTGTTTCATTGTTGTTTAAGATGCTACTTTGTTCTGTTTTGAGAAAGTGGCTGTAGACTACTTTTAGTTTACAAATAAAATGAAAGATCCATTTGCACATCAGTTAAGACTGAAGGTCAAGCAATGCATAATAATGATGGACAACATGGTACTGTTAAGAATATACAAATAAGCCCCGGGTTCCACCACTCATGAAAGGAATGTGATGGTGTCACTCTGTCAAACCCAAGAGCTACAGGAATAAACCGGGCAGGCAGGCGTTAACACAGCCCAGTAAAATGATTAGTGTGCTTTCTTGGAAGTTAGGATCTTGTCTTGGATCGGTAAGCAGGAGATTATTTTTTCTCCTGTTCAAGCTGGGGAATAGTACCGATCACAGGGGCTCTGCTCTGACTTCGGGATTGGTTTAGGGAAAATACTGGTTCATATTTTTTTATTGCCTTCTTCTTTTAATTTCGAGTTAGGAAATGGATTGAAGGTGGAGTTGGCCTAGGTGTAGGTTTCTCTTATACGGTGTCAGTCACTTTTCTAAGGCATACATATCATTTTCCCTAAGAATTATTTATGCTTGTAAAGTTTCAAGGACAAGTTGTCCTTAATTATTTTCAGGAAAATATCTGGTTCAAGACAGTTTCTCCTTTTCATTCAGTGAACAGACCGTCAGGATAGCTAAATAGGAAGTTGACCCTCAAATCCATGGATGTTGCTTGGCCAGTGTCTTTTGTACAGTATTTATTAAAAGTGCAGAGTTCCCCTCCCTGTGCAGCTCTCTTAATAACCTGAACTGAACTAGCTCAGGCCTGTTGCAGAAATATTATTAAAAGAGCATTATATGTGGAAACTTGATGAGAGAAACGGTTAAATAATTATTAAATTGTTCGTAATTACATTGTGGGGGATGTGCCCTGCCTAGTCATGTTTACTATTACAGATTTATTTTTTTATGATAATGATCTTGCATCGTAAGGACTGCACCTTTGAGGCCGCAAATGGTTGTTATAATTCCGTGTTTAACCCTTGTACAGCCAGTATTTCTGAATGCTGCTCCAGGGCTTGGATGTAAGAAGGTATGGGCCATGTACACTGCTGTGTACAATTTGATTTGGAGGGGGCATCTCCAGCAGTGCTGTCTGTAGCCTGATGCATTGTTTTTGTTTCCTTCTTGTCAGTACAGACTAGTGTTGTCCACAGAGATTGTTTTTGCTTCTGTTCATGTGACCCTGTCAGCAGCAGCTAGGACCTTGGGGATGGCAGTGATACATTATTACAGATTTTGGGAAGGGAGTTTTAAACTGCCTCTACTGACAATAAGGAAGGTTTTGTGCCCATTCAGGGAACTAAATAAGGGAATTGTTTACAAGTGGGGACAGTGCTCAGGGGTGTGATAGTGTATGAGTTTGAACTGTAATTCTTTATTATGACTACTTTCATAGGAGGAAGTATAGCGCAGTGGTCTAAGGCTCTGAGCTGCCAATCTGGTGACATCCAGCAGACCAGACCTGGGTTTGAATCCCACAGCTTCCACTTGCATACTGTGTGACCCTGAGCAAGTCACTTAACCTCCTTGTGCTCCCAGGTCGCTTCTGTAAAAAAGCTTTCAGCTTAGTGTGCTATACCTGGTTAAACATTCCTGCTTCAGCTAGGGTAACAGAAGCCGACTGAATTGTAATGGAACTGGACTTCAAATGTTTGTCACCCCTTATTGTTAGTAGTTTAGGTTTTGATAGTTCCCATGACCCAGGGCAGATCTCCCTTTATGATGCACATTTGTGACCAAAGGGGTGTGTGTGTATTTGCATGTCTTCTGTGGCCACCTTATCCGGCTTAGGGTGTGAGTGGGTCTGGTTATTTTCCTTTTGGTCTGAGGCCCTGTACACACCTAATGGGATGAGAAGCTTAAACCTTTTTAAAGATGCTAAACATGGTTTCCATCCTAATTGTTTTCATGTTATACTGTGTTTAAAACCTGCAGTAGTATTTGTTAGCAAAAAATGTAATCATTTAGTTTTTTAGCAGAAGTGTATTTCTACCATTCTTGGATTCATCCTTAGTGTAGTTTTAATTTTCTGAGGTATTTTCAGAACCACTTTTATAGTTAATTTTGTAATAATAATTCATGTCCTTAAAGATGGCCACCACTCGGAATTTTTAAAAAATCACTTTGTTTGTACCAGTTTTTAATGAACCTGCTAAATTCGTGATGTGGATGTATTAGTATGGTGTTATCATATGTTTCTGATGGTAAACTGCTGCTTTAATGTGGCTTCCTACCTTGAAATGGTTTAAACATGGTTGCCAGTGTGGATACTTCTCTGTAGTGTGATGGCTTCTTAATCCCGTCAACAATCTGTTTTCTGGTTCATGCTGGCCATATTTTAGCAACAAATATGTTTTTCAGTCCAGTGTAGAGATAGTGTGACTCCATTTTAATTATGTCTGAACTCAGACGCTGTATAGTGAGGACATGCAAGCATGGTAAGGTTAACACTGTTCTAACGATGGTCTTGAAAATCAACTACCAGTGTGTGCAGGACTGGATTATTGTTTGTTACTGCAGCTTCTGTTACTGTGCTTTTGGAATTATTTTCAGTTCTAATAATGATGTCTGCCTTCCAAAACCAGATGTAGTTAAATCATTTTCTATGAATTATTTAATCTTGTATTAGGGGAGCTAGTTTACCCCCCCCCCCCACACACACACAAAACAGGCTGTGCAGGGAGGGATTTGGTAGATGCATGAAGGTGTGTTGGTGAGGCCAGAGGTAAACATGGGAGGAGTGCCTTCAGCCACCCTAGAAGTGTAGTTATTACAGGGACTTGGTAAAAACTGAATAGCCAGAACTAGACCAGACCAGATTGGTAAAATCCCGGTGGACTGGATGTAAGTTGTATGAATTTTGCCAGTCCGGCTTTTAGTACTGATCTAGTTTGCTTCTGGAGAAATCCAGTTTTCTCCAAGTCTCAGGCATGAGTGAAAACTGGACTGCTGGACCAGATTGGATCAGCACAGACATCATGCTGCCAGAAGACTGTGGGAGGTACACAATAATTGATCAAGGTAGGACATGAATATACACTTTTACAGCCCTTCTCCTGCACAAAATGCAATATTTGGATGGGACGGGAGGGGGGGCATATGCCCCCTTGATTCTATGGGCATGACCGTTCTGTGGACAACACTGGTAAAAGCCAGACTGGCAAATGTCTCAAAAGTTGTGCCTGGTCTGGTTTAAGCAGTCTGACAGGCTGGTCCAGATTTTACCAATCTAGTTTGGTACTGGCTGTCCAGTTTTCACTCATACCAGTTATTACTGCACACCACACATCCTGGAGTGTAAAATTCCACTTTATAATTGTCCTACAAACCCCTTGAAGTGTATTAAACATATATATTCTTTGTATTTAAAACAATTCAAAGTAATGTTTCATCAGCTCAGGTTAAGCAGAACGTCTGCAAGAAGTCATACAAACTTAGGAAAGAAAGAATAGCACTGGTCCATTGAGTTCCTCTCACCCACCACCAAGTCTGTGGGAATACCCTGTCACCCCCTTATGCTTCAAGGTGCTACATCTAGTGTGAGCTTGAAGGTAGAAACTGTTGTCGACTGACCCCACTTGTTTTGGAAGCCTGTTCCAAGGGTTCACCACACATTATTCTGTGAAATAGTTCTTCCTGCTGTTTCTCTTGAGTCTTTCTCACATCTTTTTTTTTTTTGCCATATGTTACAGTGTGGCCTGCTATACGGTAGACTCATTTTTACATGTTGCATCTGACAATAAGTGAAACTGTTATAACTAGATAAACGTTTGTCTGTGGAGGAATGCCCCCTTTTATTTTCTGATCTTCTCCGTTCCCCATTCCCCAGTCAAGAATGTCCCACCCCTCTTGAGTTCTCCTTCATCCTACCTATTTCCACTGCTCTCTTCCTGTTATTGTCTTCAGTATACCACTTATTTATTCCTATGTCTACATACGCTCCCTGTTGAATTGTTATCTTGCTCGCTTACCCAGCTGTATTTTCTGTGAATAGTTCGATTTATTTATTTATTTGAATTTTGGTAACCGGGTAAAACTACTGAGACAATTACAGTCTCTTTTTCAGGGCCGACCCAGGAGAGACGACAAAACAAAATACAAAGCAATTACAGCAGTTAAGGAGGAACATGATGACACATATCAATTAACAGATCTAAGGACATAAAAAGAAATATGCTATGTCACATAATATTAGGCAAAAAAGAAGAAAATAATTATTTACACATTTGTGTATATATGATACGTGACTATGTACAAGTGATGGCACCATCAGCAGACACCGAATGCTAACAGGTACAGTAGGTGGGGGAGGAGTCAGATATCGGATATATAAGCTTAGGCAGAGAGAAAGGGAGATGAGGGGGACTAGGGGATTGAAAAAACAGAAAAATGGGGTATATGATTATCCGAGGCACCAAGACGTGTTCAGCCTGCAACACTGGGGTGATCAGGCATCAGTGGAAGCAAGTGCATTTTGCCGAGGTGGTAAAAAGGTGAGTAGATTGGACTGGAACAAAGGAAGTGAGGTGCAGGATAGGATGGGGGCAGGGAGTTCCAGTCAGCTACTGCCGCAAAGGAGAAGGACTTGCGTGCGACAGCAAGCCGCAGATTAGGTCTTAGGAGAAGAGGGAGGAAGGCTGATCTGAGAGCTCGAGGAGCTTGTCTTCGGCAGATAATCTCAGTAAGGCATGTGAGGGTAAATTTGGGGACAAGCTTGTGCATTACTGTAAGTTCATGCCTTGTTGTCGCCTACTTTTCCAACTGTCATGTAATTTCTCCTGTATGGCCAGCCCAGTGGCACGGAGGGTTGAGGCAGCGATGCCTTACCTCCTGCCACGCCGGCGACCCGTGTTTGGAGTGTGAGCAGGTCATTGGGGGTCGGCCGGGGAGGGAGAGGACAAGCGTCCGGAGTGCTCTCCTCTCCTGGGGAGGGGTGGGAATGGAGTCCGCTGATTGACTGGCCCCTAGTGGTGGCTGGTGGCCAGTGCAATGGACCCACACAAGGGGGTGGAGCTGAGCAAGACACCTGGTGTGCTGCGTATCGAAGTGTGCGTGGCACAGCCATTGGTGTCTTTGCACGCCTTGGCTCCACGCTCAGGGGCGGGACAAAAACTGGAGGAAAAAAGAAGTCAACTGGCGGGATGAAGCCAGTCTCCCCTCTGCACCGAGCCAGCTGGTGCCTCAATTGGCGAGATGCGATGGCCGGCATGTCGCCTAGTGGTGGGTGATGGGGTGGGGCTTATGGAAGGGGGCCAGTCTGTGGGAGATAAATAAATAAAAAAAAATAAATATATTTTTCCTGTATGTACTCATTGTGCCATTTCCATGGCCTGGGTCATGTCTGAAAACGGTCCTTTTGGATCAGAGTACTTACCCGGGAATCAAAGACATAAATATATATTGTTCTGTCTGTGTTATCAACAAATTCAGTGCAGAAGTATGACCCGGTCTCTGCCTCCCTGAAAGAGGTGCGTTTCATGTTCAGCACTGATTGTGCTACACATTTCAGCAGTTTTGTTCTTGCTTTACCATTAGCAACCTACAGCTAGGAGCTGTGTTTGACCCTTTCATTAGACTTCTGTGATTTCCTGAAAACGGTAGCACCAATCTGTTAGTGGCCGGGGTGGGGGCGGGGACAATGGTGTTGGCTTCATATCAGCTGATCAGTTGTACCCTACTGTACTCATTCTTATTGCCCCCACCTTTCCGTCAGTAGTGGTTAACTCCTGCTAGCATTGTGCTGATGTGGGCCATAATACAGTGACCCATCAAGATGTATAAAAGTACCCCAAAATTAAACGCACAGAACAACTTTTATAGAGTATCATCATCGCATGAGAAGGTAGAAAATGTGTGGGGGTTGAGGGCGTGGTCGCTGCATGTTCTGGCAAGACCCATCTGCTCTTCATAACCTGGGAGGAAACGGTGAAGTTCTATTAAACAACACACGGAATGCAATGAAACAGGAGATGACAGTGTGCTGGCTTGAACAGCCAGTGTCACTAGATTGGCTTGCACTGAGAAGCTGTACTGTCCTAACAGGTATAGAAAATAGTAATTAACACTGCAGGTTCCCCCAGTCTTGGTCAACCAAGGGAAAAGCCTGGTTGGCATTACATTTTTGAGCTTCGAGAGCCATGGGGCCCTGTCTTTAAACTAAACCCACCTTTTTTCATTATAATAAATGGCAGCGGTGAATAAATTACCAGAGCTCACTCCAGAGCCAGGGGAGGAGTCTCGGTGCTCCACCCCCGAAAATAATTGCAGTACTGCAAAACAGAAACCAAGACGGTGGGCACACCCTATGTGTTGTTCAGCAGGTGCCTACATATTGTGAAAGGAAGTAGAGGGATGAGCTGATGGGGCAGGTGGCGTGGGGGGGGGGGTCGAGTGATGCCAGAAGAAGCAGTGACTCTCCCATCAGCCTCCAAATATTTTTCTGCTGTTATGCTAGCATGACACTTCATGTTTATGTGCAAGCCCACATATAAAGGTATACCCATGGAACCTTTTATGCATGAGAAATTAGATTTAACAAGGAAACACTTCTTCCCGCATGTGTTTACAATTGTTTTGTCTTCCTTTACTTTCTACCATTTCCAGGAGCAAATGCAGGAGATATTTAAGGGGTCAGCAGTTTTGTTAAAGGGGGGTAGTACTTTCCCCACACAAATATAACATGATTCCTGTCTGGAATTGAGCATGTTGCTCAGTATGCCTTCCAGGTAAATCTCGTAAATAAATAAATAAATAAAACAGATTTAGGCTAAACACAGCTACAGTTTGCTGACCTGCGAGGTCAGCAGGTGCTACTCGGCTACATGGCTTGATCCGCTAGTTCGCTCATCAGTCACAACACGATGAGTTTGTCTCAGTATTTCAGAGTGCAGTTTATTACTGTACTGCACAGGATATTTATTGTTTGTATGGCATACTTCTTCTTGTATGCGTGGTGTACTTATTGTTTGCACGGTGTACTTAATGTTTGCGCAGCATACATTTTTCATTTGTGCTTATTTCACCCCTGCTTATGAAGCAGGGCGTGGGTGTGGACTTGATAAACATAGAGTGCCTTCTGACCTTACATTAATACCCCCCTCCCCCCACTTTGGAATGCCCACTTGAATGTTCTTGATATGATGCGGTGAGGCACTTAAGTACCTGGCTCCCACATACAGCTACAGAGCATCAACAACTAAGTGTGACCACCAAGGGACAGAAATTAACTTTTTCTTATTACTGGCACCATTGTGCAGGTATAGCACAAAGTTACGTGCACCTAAGTCAGGTTGTCTGCACTGCTTATTAAAATGGGGAAAAAATGAAATGAAACCAAAGAGAAATTAAACACGTGCAACACATCTGCTCTCCTATTTATTAGTCTCACTGCTCCCGCCTCGTTCCTCATCTTTTCTTAAAGAGCTAGTGTATGGTCTCAAATATATATATTCATATATTTTTTTTAATGATAAATTATGATAAGCTATTGATTTCTAAACAGTGAGTATGTCTTATGCACATGGTTACAAAAATGTGAAGTTCCAAGTTCAGTTGATATAGTCAATTTCCCAAACAGGTACTTCTTTAACTTTCTGTAAAGTAAAGACTTTTTGATTTTAAATTCAGGTTCCATTTTTCAAAAGCGGACATCCTCAGCATGATTTAGAATATGTTTATATGTACAGTTCTTATGCCTGTTATAAGCAAAAATAGTTTCTTGTCAAGTCCTTTGTGTGCAGCAGTGCTCAGCTTTGCTTCGCTGTTCTCTCACCCAAAGAACTCATGGATGCGCTGCGCAGTTCTGGCACACAAAGGACTTGAGAAGAAACTCTTGACTGTAAGAGACATGCTGGCCCGATGGCGCAGAGGGCAGAGGCACTGGATGCCTTACCTCGCATCATGCTGGCGACCCAGGTTCAGGAACGGACTTGGGTCATCGGAAAGCCAGCATGGGGGGGCTGAGGGCGGGAGCAGGATCAAACAGCTGAAAGGCAACTCTCCTCTCCTCCCAGGAGGCTGTTGCCCCCCCCACCCTGTAGTTCCGCTGCCATCAGGTGGCGGTCCGATGGTCAGCGTAGGCGGGAGGGGGTGGCAAGTAGTGGGAGCGG
The DNA here is from genome assembly GCA_016271365.2 of Neoceratodus forsteri. NCBI lineage: Eukaryota > Metazoa > Chordata > Ceratodontiformes > Ceratodontidae > Neoceratodus > Neoceratodus forsteri. The sequence continues at coordinate 675,491,968 of CM057450.1, read as the reverse complement.
CGTCCCGGTGCTGCACCATGCGCATGCCTTTGGGACAGGGGCTGTGAAAAAATGGAGAAAAAATCAGGGGCATAAAAACTTATATTAAAAAAAAAAAAAAAAAAGAAAACTATAAAACAAGAACTCTGCATATAAATATATAGTAGTCCACTGTTGCTTTTTATAGACAAGGTATTTTTTTCTTTTCCCTTTAGCTAATTGGAAGATTTTCTTCTTGACGGTACTAGGTGAGATGTGTGGAACAGCACTCTACTTGAAGGCTGACATACCTAGTTCTGAGCCTCTTCCTACCACAGCATTGTGACCTCACTGCCTGTGACATCATAGTTGCTCTAGAAAAGCCACTCCAGACCTGCCAGATTGGTCACTTGTGATATCACAATGAGTGAGGTCACAGTGCTCCTGAAGTATGAAGTGGTCTAACATGAGAAATGTCAGCTGCCAGGTAAAAGAATGTTGCACTTAGCAAACCTAATAATATCATAGTCAACTTTCTAATCAGCAAAAGGAAAAAGGAAAAAAAATACTTCAGAAGTAAACTTTAAGAAATGATTTAATTTAAAAAAAATAATATAAATACAACATTTAATGAGACTTACCATCCTCAGCATTTGCACCTGATATATCAGTGCCTTACCTCTGGGAAATGATGTAGATGTACAGATTACCAAAAATATTCCAGTAGTTTAAATGTAGTAGCTCTCGTAAATTTACTCCCACCGGGTCACTTACTTCCGGTCTGAAAAGAGCTCCCAAGCTCCAGCCAATTATAGCGTAATCCTAAGGAGAGCACAGGGGCAGCGCTCCATTGTAGTCTATGAGGCAGCTTTCACATCAGTTTTATATACTGTAATGGTAATTTGGTGATTAATCAAGCATACCGATGGACTTGTTAGTCGAACCTGGTGTGATAGTCGAACAGTGCCCTTGATTAATCACAAAGTGCCATTACAGTATAAATGATAGCTACCCCAACTGTAATGGAACACGTCCCGCGATTTCTCAGGATACACATCATAACAACTAGCGATGGATGTGGAGTGTGGGCAGCTCTTCGAACCGGGAAATACGAGTGACCCGGTGGGAGTAAATTTACATGGCCTGCTACATTTAAACTACTGGAATATTTTTGGTAATCTGTGCATCGGCATCATTTCCCAGAGGTAAGGCACCGGTATAGCAGGTACAAATCTCACTAAGTTTTAACTTGGTGGATCTCTTTTTAAGTACCTAGAAGCAGTGGCGTTGGTGGACTATGGACCAGCGTAAAACTAGTGTTCTGTAACATAGGATACGCTACTCTAGTTACACTACTTAGGGTTAATTGTTATGGTCGTAATGTTTTACGGTTGTAATGTTTTCTGTTAGTTTGTTACTGTTGGGGGCTCCACCCCCACACTCCTCCTTTTTTTTTTTTTAACAGTTGGGGGAGGCGAAGCCACCAACCCAAATAAATTGATTGTATTAAAAAAAAAAAAAAAAAAATACACAACTAGATCGACTAACCCTGAGTAACATAACTACTGTATCGTACTGGCTATGGTAGTTATGCTGGTTTATAAAAAGTGGTAACACCAGCAGACAAAAAGCTCTTCCAGGACTGCACTGGGATGAAGTACAAGGGAGCATTCAGTGGCGTTGAAAGGGTGAAGATTCAAGGGTACAGCAAGATGAAGTACTTCAGAGAACAACAATTTACATTTGGAACAGACTGCTAGAACATGGGATCAGCCGATTTATTAACGACTATCAAATTGAGACTTGACAAGTACTTTAAAGAAAATGGTGGGTCGTCCGAAACACGTCGGGTACTGGGACTGTAGCAGCTGAAATCGGTTGAGTTCTGAGCTGGTGAGTACTGCTGATTTGTTTATTTACAGTAAAAATTTACAGGATGAGTTATTTGAGATTTCTGCTTGTAAGTCTTGCCGATGGCAGTGCAAGCCAGCCTGAGGATGGAGACATTGGCAACTACCGGCACAGGCTGCAGCCCCGTGTGGTGGGCTGGGGAGTCTTCTCCCTTGAGCAGTTGCACACTTTGCACTGTATTGTGCAAGGCTGCCATGGGCTGCGCTTACGTCGGGGCAGTGGGTGGAGGAAGGATTTTTTGGGAAAACAGTTGGGGTAGGTAAAAGCCTACTTTCCTTTAGCATGATGACCACCAGCGTGCTCAGACTTCACTCCATGAAGCCCTCCACCCAGTTGGGACCTTGGTACTTGGGTGAGAGCGGAGGAGGGTGGTGCCCCTCCTGGGACCTCACTGCGAAGGAAATGATGCAGGGTATTGGCAGTAGAAAAAGGTTGGTGGCTGTGGGACTGGGGGTTGCTTTTCCAGAGAGGGCCCCGATATAGAAGCAGAGGAGAAAAAAACCTACGGGGAGATGTGACAGGAATACCTTTTTGAGCTGTAGATGGAGGAACTTGATTGCTGGCCTTCTTTCCCCTCTAAATAGTATGTTAAGCAAATGCAGGGAATTCTCTCCTCTAAAATGCACCACACACAGGCATTGCAGCTCCTATGACAACTGGACCGGTTAGACTAGTTTTTGTTTGTTGGTAGTTGGTAGGTCTCCAATTTATGTGACTAGAGAACCAGTTGGACGTTCTCTCTCTTTCTCTCTTTTTAATTTTTTAACTGTTGGTGTCTTAATTGCCCAGGTCCAGGTTCCATATCAAGAACTGCAGTCTCACCCTGTCCCTTACACCCAGTACAACCCAACCCAGTTCAGAGTGCCTGCGATTAGTCATCATATACTCTGCAAGTGAAACTACCAGAATTCCTCTCACAGAGCTGCAGATGTCTTCATAATCTACCTGTGTGAGGAGGTCCTGGCATTTGCTAGTCCAACCAAGACTTTGATTTACTGCTGAAGGAGGAAATCTGAGGCCAGGTATGCAAAAGTTAGTGTGGGCGCTAACAGGTTTTTGCTCATACTGTCTGGGTTTGTGCCCATTTTGGAGTGGGGTCTATATTAAGAGACCGCTGTAGCACAGGTTAAACCTGTTAGAGCTCAGACGCTAACATAACACTGTGCCCATGCAGATGAGAGGTCCCCTCCTGCATACGGGCACAGTGGCAATTTCAGAGGTTTGCGTAGGTGGTAAATGGCACCCAAAGTGTCACTGTTCACTGCCTCCAAAAACCTTGACTTGATTGGGTGTGAAGCCTGCACCCTCACTCCCCTGATAGTAGGACAGCTGTACTGCAGCCGCCTGTCCCGTGTCCATCAGTCAGCTCCCTGGTGTCCAGTGGCACCCTCCACCCCATCACCTGACCAGCATGGTCAACACTAATCTCTGGTGTTTAGTGGCACCCTTGCCCTGTACCCATCCCAGTTCTGAGTAACTGTGCCTTGGTATCTAGTGGCACCACCACCCCTTTGATCACCTGTCCCAGTTCTGATGATCACAGCCCTGGTGTCTAGTGGTACTCGCCCCAGCCACTGATTGCCTGTCCCAGTTCTTTAGTAACTGTTCCCTGGTGTCTAGTGCCCTGTCCACCCTCTGATCGCCTGTCCTGGTTCTGATCATCACTGCCCTGGTATTTAACTGCACCCCTAATCTCCGATCTCCTGGCCCGTGTAACCTATAATATCCTTAGTGTCTGGTGGTACCCCCACCCCCTCCTAAATGCTGGCAACAAATGGACTGGTGAACATTGGCAGTTCAGTGGTCCCCTCCACCCTGTCCATATCCAGAACACCACCACTCCAAGCCTCCCAAAACAGAAAGCCAAGGATGCACCTTGCATCCTGATACGGCAACTGGCACAGTCCTCCTTACACCTCCTTGGTCAGCTGCCATATGAGCTGACAGTGAGAATGTGTACAGTAAACTGTTTACTGTATGGACACTCACTGTTGGTCCATATGGCAGCTGGCTGAGGAGGTGAGAGATGGGCTGTGCCGGTAGCCATTTTGGGACGCAGTGCACATCCCCAGCTGGCTGGTTGGAGTGGGGGTTGGATGGGTGGTGTTCTGGGTGCATTCGTGGAGGGCTACTGGACCAGCAGTGTTCACTGGTCCATTTGTCACTGGCATTCAGGGGGTTGGGGCAGGGGTACTACTGGATGCCAGGGATATTATAGGTTACACAGACCGGGAGGATATTATAGGTTATACAGACCAGGAAATCAGGGGTGTGGGTGGTGGGTGCCTCTAAACACCACGGCAGAGATTCTCTGAACTGGTCTGGCAGATGGGAGGGTGGAGGGTGCCACTGGACAACAGGGCACAGTTGCTCAGGCTCGAGATTTTGTGATTGGAAAGTGGGGGTTGCCGCTAGACCCCAGGGCAGTGTTACTCAGAACCGGAATGGGAGATTGGAGAGCAGGGAGTGCCCCTAAACACCAGGGAACACATGGCAATATACAGAGCGGATGTTCGGGGGTTGGGGTACCACTAGACACCAGGGATATATGGCATTATACTGGATGGGTGTTCGGGGGGGTGCTACTAGACAATGGGGAACACATGGCAATATAATGGATGGATGTTTAGGGGTGGAGGGGTGCTACTAGACACCATGCGTGACGTGGCAGGTGCCCATAGACTAGGCACAAAAGGGCTGCCACTTCCCATGCAAATGAACCTACAGTGGGCATGCAACTGGACCCTTGGCGCCTTGCATGCCCAGTGGGCTCATCTGCAAGGTGCAGCTGAATATCGGGCCATGGCTCCCCGGTGCTATCCTGTGCCGGAGCGCAATTCTTTGTTTGCTTGATATGGCCCAGGTCCACGTTGGGACAGTGCAGACTGACTTAGTGCTGTGCCAACGCGGGACAATATTCAGTTAGCGCCAGTCCAACTGAATATTGCAGCGTCTGGGTTGGGTGGAAGCGCAGCAGAAGTCTTTGAACCCCGCTGGCATCCAGTTTTGAAAATGTGACCCCATGAGTTTGTAAAACAACTAATTCCTTCCTGTTGCAGCACTTTATTATATGGGACTGCACTTCGATTTGATTGTACATACGCTGTTGTTTTCATGAGTGTTAATAATGGACTGACCAAAATGTTATATCCAGATCTAAAGCTATGACATCATTGTTGATACCAGACTGGACAGAATTACACCCTGATCTATAACTAGGAAACTGTAAAATGTATATGGAAAATCTTAGCTCCTGATTGGCTGAGGTAAGCATGCATTCATACAGTTATCTTAGCCTAATGCCTGTTTACCCCCCCAACCCCCGCGGAGTTAGATACTACATAAATCCTGAGAGTGAAGAATCTAACACCGAGGGGGTGTGTAAACTTGGAGTTTACACATACCACCCCATATTTTATTTGATATAATTGCTGGGTTTCCCTTTATCGACACAGCAGTTATATAAAATATTGGTTTTGTTTTCAGCTGGTGGCAACATTTGTCCTCTCTGGCTTTTTTAAATGTTTTCTTTTACCCCATAGAGTGAAATTAGGTATTTTTTTTTTTTTTTTTGACTTTACAAATAACTTATGGCTGATTTCCACTGGTGGCTGATTTCTCTGGTAGAACTGAAGGCAAGCGGTGGGTGGTTGGGAAGGGACGAACTGCTGGGGCGCATGCGCAGAGTGAGGGTAACCGTGTGCGTGTTTGCTGTAATAAACACTCCTTTATTATGGCAAATTACACCATAGGTTCCCTACAAGAAAAAGGGGAACCCAGTTATTATAAAAATATATCAGTGGGATTTGGGAAAGTCGCATACAGAATTCATGACCCACTTTACTCATCTTTCACTGCCATCACAAACATGTCTGCCATCTTTACTCACTGAAAACCTTCATTCAGTAAGGCCTTACAAAAATGAAACTCCAGTAAATTCTAAAAATAATTAAATAAACAATTAAACATTCTTTCTACTCATGATTCCCTTCATACACTAATGAACAAATTAAAAAAAAAATGAAGTACCAGTCATAGTTTAAATTCCTGGTGTTTCTTTTGTGACCATGAAAAATCCCCCTCTTACCCTTACCAGAGCAAACCCTGCTAGTTACTCTGCAACAGATACAATTGAGACCGTGGCTCCATATAAGGCATTCTGTTGTGTTTAAGAGGGTGAACATTCTGCCAGAGGAATTCTGCAGAAGTTTGAATTCCTGTATGCTAGGGGAAGGAGGACCGCTCATCGGGGGTGGGGGGTGCAGAAGCCTGGAATATGCCTGGCTTCTAGCGGTAAACTAGAGGAAAGGCACCTGGAACTGCCACAGAATGAGCCGGAGGGGGCTGACGGTAATGCATGAAACGCACGTGTGAGGGTCACACATCGTGGCGTCATTGCCCCCGTGCCCCTTGGTATAAGGAAAAACTGAAACAAATCTTCAGCGGCAGGATGGTGCATGGACCCTTGCAGGCTCTCCATCCAACTAGCCAGGCTCACTGGTCCAACTACTGCATTCGGTTCCCAGTGGTGGAATGGGGGAGCCTGCAAGGAGGGACAAGCCCTGGGGGTACTGGCTGGCGGTAAGTTGGAGTGATGGGGTTGGAGGGTCCAGGTAGATGGGAGATCGTCCGAGGCATGGGAGAAAAAAATTAACTTAAAAAAAATGAAAAATAAACATTTCCACCTGTTGAGTGTATGGAAAGACTGATGATTGACTGTCGGGGAAGGACTGCTTTTTACTAGTTTATTTATTTTATTTATTTAGTTTTTGTTAACCGGGTAAGTGCACTAGCCAGCAAGTGACTGTTTTCAGGCACGACCCGGGAGGTAAAATTACAGAACATAACGATACAGTAAGGATAACGAAAATACATGATGCACAGAAATACAGGAAGATACATATGGCAGGATACAATGCACGACAAAGGAAAATACAAGGCAAAATACATTTCAAGGACATTTTCCATTGAGCACATACAAAGTGCATTGAAGGACCTAGGAAAGGGAGAGGATAGGTGTAGGGGTAAGCCAGAAACAAGATGGAAAATGACAAAGGGGAAGGTGAGGGGTGAGGAAAGGATAGAGGGAAGGATAGAGGGCAAGGGGCCAAAACGGGGGGCTAAAGAAATGGCTTAAGAATATAAGGACAGAGAGGCGGTGGCAGGAATAGGGAGGTAGGAGGGAGAGAGGAGGGATGGCCCGGAGAGGGGAGGGAGGGGAGTGATGGTTAAAGAAAGCTGGCAACACGGCGGCAGCGCGCATACAGGTTCCAACCTGCGGTCGAAATGTTGAGCCAAAGACGGCAAGTCGGAGAAAGGGTGACAGGTTGGCTGCAAAGACGGCAACAGCGGCAAAAGGTAGCAGAATGCGGCTGGGCTGGTGGAACCGATAGACGGCAGGGCAAGGGTGATGATGCCGGTAAGAGGAGGAGAGAAGCGAAAGAGTTACGGCAGTAGCGGAAAAGGTAACAACGCCAAGCCGAGCCAGTGGAACCGAGAGACGGCAGGGCAGGGAAGAAGAGGTCGGTAGGAGGAGGTAAGTTTACGGCAAGTGGAGGTAATAGGGAACAATGCTAAGCTGGGAGGGTGGGACGAGCGAATGGGCAGGGGTGACTCAGGAGGAGGTAAAGGCGAGGCAAGCAAGCAGAGAAAGGAAGGGGAGGCAGAGGGGAGGGGGAAAAGGAGAGGCAGGAGATGTGGTGGGGGAGAGGAGCAGGGGAGTTGAGTGAAGGAAGGCTGAGAGGTGAGGGGAGAAGAGAACAGGGATCAAGGGGAAGCCAAGTGGTGGCCGGAAGTAAACAACAACTTGTAAATGGCAAAAGCTAATATTTGGCATACAGTCAAACAGATTCAAGCAGCAATTATAGTAAAACACCACATAAAACAACCATTGGGAAAGGCACAAGTGCTAGCAATAAGGAAGTGGGGAAAACAGGTTAAGAGCAAGGGGATCAGGTAGGATCAAAGCAAACACATTTGTCCAAAGCAGTAAGAAAAGTCTTGAGTTTGCCCTTAAAAGTTGCATGAGTAGGGACATCCTTTAGTTCCTGAGGCAGCAGGTTCTACAGGTGAGGAGCAGCATAATGGAAGGAGCCCATGCCCTTTTTGTCCGACAGAGGGATGGATAATAAGGTCTGATCTGCAGATCTAAGGTTCAGTGGGAATAGCTGGTCTCAGGAGTTCTGATAGGATAGCAGGTTTGGATGTCCTTATGACGGTATCTGATAGATTGTACAGGTAGTATTGTCTGGTAGAGGAGGGAGAGAGCCAGCCAAGGTCTTGATATAGTTGGCAGTGATGCTGCAGTCGAGGTGCTTTGGTTGCATACCTGCATACATTATTGAAAGTAGTGTCCTACAGATGCAGTGCAGATTTATTGGCCAAAGACAGAATGGGACAACCATGGATGAGTTGGCAACAGTATACCTCTAGCTACTGCCAGTTTAGCAGCAGGGGTAAGGAGGTAGTTGGTTCTGTAAGCACCCCTAACTTGCAATTGACTGACTTGCAAGTATCCTGGATGTGTGTTTTAGGTCCAAGGTTTGGTCGAGGTGGATGCCCAGGTAACGGAAAGAAGTGACAGGTTCTAGTGGGTTCCCATCAATGTCAGGAACAGAGATAGTCGAAGGACATGATCTGAGCATGTGAGTGGAGCCAAATAGCATGACTTTGGTTTTGTTTGTGTTTAAAACAAGGCGTTGAGAGTTCAGCCAGTGTTGTACCGAGTGAAAATCAGCAGTGAGGGCAGCATTCAGTTCCAGAACGTTGTCAGAGTGAGCATAAACGACCAGGTCATCCGCATACAGCAGTGAGTGACCAGTGGTTACCATCTCTGGGAGATTATTTACGAATAATGAAAATAGAAGAGGGCCAAGTATGGACCCCTGAGGGACACCAATGTTGTTGACAGCACTGTCTGAAATCGCTGAATTAAACTTCACAGCCTGGGTTCTGTTGGTGAGGTAGCTTTTAAACCAGGTAGTTGCTGGAAGGGAGAAGCCCAAGGTACTTGAGGGTAGAGGAGTAGTAATGTATGATCAACCAGGTCAAAGCTTTTGTTGTTAATGAAGACTTTCGGCCTGTTAACTTCCTCTATCCATGTTTGTGACAATGTCAGAAGAGATTTTACAAGTGCAGTCATGGTGCTGTGATGCTTTCTAAAGCCATGTTGGGCTGGACTGGAGCAGATTGAAGTTCTCAATGTATTCTGTGATTTGTGTTGATACTATTTTTCCAGGATTTTGTTCAGGACAGACAAAATAGCAATAGGCGGTAGTTAGATGTGTAATTTTGCTACCTTTCTTAAATACTGGAATGATTCTGGCTGCTTTCAGACTTCAGGGACAACGCCATTGAGAGAGAGAGGTGAATATTCTTGCTAGGGGGCCAGAGATGTAGTGAGAAGCCATTTTTAGTAGCCTGGTTCCAAGCCATGGGCCAGTGCTGGTGTTGTCAGAGGGCTCTGAGCAGCTTGAGAACTTGATGCCTAGACACTGCCCTGAAGTAGAAGGGGTTAGGTAGGTTAGATGGTTAGCCAGGTGCTGAGAAGTTAGGTTGTGAGTAGAGATTGTGATTGAAGGAAGCTGTGAGGCAGATAAGTCCCAAAACTGTTGATTAAATGCATTAGCAATTGTGGTAGAGTCCATTGCAGTGTACGCCAAGTGTAGAACCATATCAGAGGGAGTGACATCTTAGCAGATCCTAAGAAGGACTCAATGTGACCCCAAACTTACGAGGGTCATGGGAGGAATTAACCAGCAGGTTTGGCAGTATTTACTTTGGGCCGCCTGATGCACCTTGCAGTCATTTCTGTATTGCTATACAGAATGAGATCAGGCTAAGTCCAGTCTGTTTGTATTCCTCCACTGCTTGTCTCTGACTTTTAACTTGTGCAGAAGGTCTTTTTCAGCCATCTAGAGTGCTGGCCTCTAACTCTCCTTTGGCTTTGGGAGGTGCTTCTTTGAACATTACCAAACTTGGTTAGAAATGAGTTGAGGCAGTATCGACATTGGTAGTGGTGAAAATGTCAGTCCAGTCAATACAGGAGATATCAATAGGAAGGCTTGTTTATCCAGGGCAGCATAGTTCGTAAAGTGATCAGTCGTGGTGAGGAGGAGGTGGTGGACAGGAGCGCCAGTGACAGAGTGTAGGGAATGATCAGTAATTGAATCAGCCAGCACTGAAGCACTTGAGACATGGTCGGTCTATTAGTGAGGATCCAGTCAAGAAGTGACCCTGAGTGAGTCGTGGCTCTGGTACAGTCTGTAATAATTTGATGGAGATTGTACTTCTGGATCAGAGATGCAAGAATATTGTGCTGTGGACCCAGCCAGTTAAGGTTCAGGTCCCCAAACAGAGTGCCTCATTTGATTTTGTATTCTGAGACATACTGTAGTAGGTTCTGAAGACCACTCAGCCCACTGGTTGGTGGGTTGTATACACATACGATGTGCAGCAGTTTCAACCCAGTGCCAGGGTAGCATGCAGCATTTCACAAGGTATGGGGAATCAGGGCAGGTAGGATGTTGAGGGACAGATGATTTTCATAAATAATGTAACCCCCTTAGACCCAGCACGGTCTACTCCGTAGAATATTATACCCAGGTATAAGACACGACATCAGGAAGGTAAGGCTTCAGCCAAGTTTCTGAGAGGCATAATATGTCAGGGCAATCAGTTTAGTCCAGGTTTCAGCCTCAGCCAGGTGATTCGTGAGGCTTCAATATTCATATGGGCTATCACCAGTCCTTGTGCCAGCCATTGTGGGGTAAGTGCAAACTTTAGGGCCAGGGTTGGTTCAATATCTCCAGCTAGCATAAGGAGCTGGCCACAGGTGAATAAGTAGTTTAGCAGAAAGAATGCCTAGCGGGCATTCTTCAAAATGGTTGTTGGATAGATAGCCCTTAGAGACAAGTACATTAAGAGTTGCTTTCAATTCAAAATGTTTGATACCTGGTGGTTAAGTCAAAAGCTAAAAGAAATAATCAACAGCTGAGGTCCATGTCATAGAGTGTGTTAGAATTCCTGAAAGGATGAACTCTGCCTGTACATATGCAGGATGTGAAATCCTTTTTTGTCTGTATCACGTCTTTTGTCATTCAAAGAGGTCTTGAAAAGCCACTACAGATCATGGGTCAGGTCAGACGAAAATGTGGATTCAAGCAAGGCCAAGTGTCACTGAATTTGTCAGACTTCCTTGCTTCACTTATGTTTTGCTTGGGACACCTTCCAACAAGTTGATTTTAAAATGATTTTAAAATGAAAAATGCAGATACCTGGTAATGTTGCTTTGTAGAAATCCAGTCCAGGAGACTTTCAAGGATGTAGTGAGCAAGAATGGTGTAGTTACTCCAACCAGAAAACCATGTAAATCCACAAAAACTAAGCTACAGACACAGACAAACACAGGCAGTTACGTTAAACAAAACAAAATACCTGTGTTTAAAAAAAAAAAAAAAAAATTTAATTAATTATTTTTCTGTTTATCCATCATATAAACACAGTAATACACCACAGGGTGTTGAATGGGCTAGATAAATGCCCTTCCAGGGCTGTAAGGCCATCCACCTGTGGCATCGGGCCTCACTGGGCCCCTGGGTGGATGTTATCTTAGCTTAACCTATAGCTTGTCATGTCATACTTCTTGCTGATGATTTGCTGTGCATCAGTCATACAGGACATCAGGGCTTGGGTTTAAAATTGCCCTGATGTCCGTGCATACCCCCTCTCATGTCATGGCGCGGTGGGGGAATGCTGTTTCTGATAAAATGTTTAAAGACCCATGTACTAAACAGTGAGTAGTGACCAGGGAACATTTTACTTAGTATAGAGTGTTAAAAAGCTACACCATTTTGATCAGCTTCTATAAAACATCGTGTATGTGTAGCAGTTGCTTTGGATGCATCTTATATCACCAACTGTTTCACTAGGAAACAGCACAGTAAGCTGGGAATGGCTTGTTTCCATGTACATCCCAGGGAAGGGGAAAAGGATCACAACAAAATATACATGTAAATACAGCAAGGTAAGCAGAGGTAGAAAAGGCAATCAAATACCGGGTAGCAGTAGCGGAGCCAGGTTTGGGATCATGTGGGAGCCAGGGAGGGCCATTCAGTCAATGACAGGCTCCACAATGGGCACTAAACAGTGAATAAAGATGGTGGCAGGGTGCCACTACTCACACTGGGGCAGCCAGGAGGGGCGACCGCCCCCCAGCCCCCTCTCTGGCTCCGCCACTGCCGGGTAGAGTAAATACAGTAAAAAACATACGTAATTGTGGGCAGTGCAATTTGTGCAAACAGAGATGCATTTTAAAGATACAAGGTGCATATTCTGCTTGGCAGAAATAGAATTGGCATCCACACGCAGTAAGAATGTATAATAGTTCATGGGCATGGGCAGACGTAGAAACAAAGATGTTGATGGCAGGAAAAGGCCAAATGACCCATCACGTCTGCCTGCCTGCAGCGGCACTCAGCCTAATTCTGGACTGGTAGTATTGGCCCTGACTGTCTTTCGGTACACTCTTCCTAATCCACTAATCCCATTCCTTCGACTGTTTTACCTTCCTCCCTTCTCTGGTGTGTACCATTTCTCTGTGTCTCTCCCACTTGTGTTTGAAGCCAGCGGCATACTTTGCATCAGCCACTTCTTCTGGTAACACATCCCACTTGTGTACCACCCTTCTGTACAGGAGAACTTCCTTACATCCTTCCTCCACTAGTTTCCATCCATGGCCTCTTGTTACCTCGCCCTCACTTTGTGTGAACAAGGTACTGATATCCACCTTATTAATACCTGTTTGGGGTTCTTAAAGATCTGTGTCATGTACTCTCACCCTCCTGACTCCTAGTGTGTACATTTTGAGTCTTTCTAGCTTCTCATTCATAGTCCCTTGCTGCCCCTGAATCGTATTCGTGGACCTCCTCTTAACAGCTTTCAGGACGTCCATGCCTTTCCTCAGGTACAGGCTCCAGAACTGTGCACAGTAATCCAGGTAAGGTCTTGCCAAAGATCTGTACAGGGGCAGAGTCACTTCTTCCTTTTGCTAGCAAACCCCGTCCCTATGCACCCCAGAATGCTGTTTGCTTTCCATGCAGCCTTCTGGCATTGAACAATGGACATCTGGCTATCACTGCTGATACAGTAGACTCCCGATTATCCGAACCGCCTGGGGGACATCAGAAATTTTTAAATGATAGGGAGTCCGGATAATTGCGAATCCGCATTGAAATAAATAGAAATCATATCAACATGCAAAATGGTTTATTTGTTATTTAAAAACATTGATTCAACAATACACTACATCAGTAATGCTACATCAGTGTTACTTTTGGGCAGAAAAGTCAGTAATCTGCTTTTGCTTTAAGCTGTCAGATTTCTTCTTACTGGCATGGCTTTGCATCAGCTCGACTGGACTGTTGTCTGTCTTTGCCTCTATGTATTGGAGGCATTTCTCCGAAATGAAGCGTCATCTCTGAGTGGGTATCAGTAGTGGAGGGGGATCCTTCTTCTGCGTCTCAAGAGTTTTTGTCGGCTTTTATCTCAGTCTGGCTCCTCAGCATGTCCATGATAGAATCCTCCACGAGGTGCTTGTGACCCTGGTTATCATTGTCACAGGACACCCAAGCCTCCATGTCATCTACTCTGAAATTTCAGTTTCGCCAGGCAGGGCTGCAGCCGTGACTTGGAGCTCTGAATCACTAACGTGGCAGAAAGGTCAAAAGGAATGTCAGCGTCACTGTTTTCAGTGTTCATGTTGGGTGGGAATATGATTTTGGAGTTGGCCCAAACTTTCTCGATTGTCTCCCTGCTGACATCTTTCCGGGCATCAGCTGCTATGGCAACCACGTCCTTCAGTATGAATTTTTTGATAACGTCACTTAGTGTAACATGCTCATTTTCTTTCCCAAGAACAGACTGAAAGAGTTTCTTGCGGTAAGCGAGAACCCAGTAGGAGGCTGGCTACCGAGCAGACACGATAGACCATGATGCTTATTCTGCTGGCTTTTAGTATGTTAGTATGTAATTGCACTTCAGGATCTTCAGTATACCCTGATCACAGGGCTGGAGCTTGGATGTCTTTATTATTGGGTGGCAGAAAAAAACATTTTATGTGTTTTATTTATTTATTTTTTTAAACTGGATGGATTTCAGGGTGAGCAGGAGAGTTATCAAAGAGCAGAACAGCATGAATTGGAAGTCCCTGTGCACACAGGTGCTGTTTAACTTGAAGGACAAACTGCTTCATAAACCATTTTTTAAACAAAAATAAGTCCATCCATACATTGTGCTGTGCCGCGTACTGAACTGGGAGAATGGACATGTTTACGTGTTTGAAACATTGGGGTTCTCTGGATTTCCTGATGAAAAGTGGGGGCAGTTTACGGGTGCTTGTGGCATTTGTACACCCCAAGATAGTGAGTCTTTCTTTTATTTTTTTAAACCCTTGCACGTCCTTTTCATCACCATGCACCAGGGTTTTATCAGGCACACATCTGCAGTATGAATCCGCCTCACCTGTGTTGTACACTTGCTCAGCAGTGAGACGGTCTGTTTCGGTGAGTTCCCTGAGTTTGGAAATATTTTAAGGCCAACCTCCAGAACAATATTAACTCCCCATCCAAATTATGGAAGGTGTTTCACTTCCTTTTTGATTCCCCAGCCCAGTCTGCTCCCCCAATCCTCATGGTTGACAGTTCACCAGTCTTTAACCCTGCCTCTGATGCTGCTCACTTCAGTGAGTTTTCACTACTTGTGCTTACTCTCACCCGTCAACCCCCCCCACTGGCTTTTCATTTCTTCTCTTACTGCCCAGGAAATCCCACTTGTTCTTTCCTCTTTCAACCTGTCCAAATCTAGCCCGGATGGCCTGGACTCTGAACCTCTCTATCTCTCAGTTCCAACCATTGCCTCCCACCTTACTCACCTCCTCAATCTTTCCTTCACTATCTGTGATGTCCCTTTGTCCTGGAGGATTGCCAGAGTTTTCCACCACCACAAAGGGGGGTGATCCCTCTACCTCTGGCAACTTCCGTCCTGTCTCTCTTCTCTCCTCTCTTGCAGAGTTGTAAGAGAAACTGGTCTGTTCTAGGTTTGCTGAATTCTTCCATTCCCCCTTCCAGTCTGGTTTTTGGAAGCACCACCCCACTGTCTCCTCCCTGCTTCAGGTCACTGACTCCATCCTCTCTGGTATGGTTCCGTGGCACATCATAGCTGCCATTTTCTCTGATCTGGCTAAAGCCTTTGATTTGGTGGCCCATCTGCTCTGCCTGTTGACTAATATTTTCCTACCTTTCAGGCAGTCAGCAGTCTGTACAGGTAGGAGGTGTCCTGTGCCCTCCACTCACACTCCAGACTGGGGTCCCTCAGGGCTTCATCCTGAGTCCCATCATCTTTTCCAATTTCCTTAACAACTCACACATTCACAAGTAAACAGGTGACACAGTTCTCTACACCTCCGACCCTTGACTGCGGCTGTGGAAGTCTCACTACAGCAGGACTTTCAAAATTCCCTGTGCTGGTTCTAGCCCTGTGCCGGTTCCAGTCCAATTGTCTCTTGGTAAACTCCAAAAAAAACAGTGTCTATGACCTTTGGAACCAGTCAGAAAATGACCAGGCTTGCCCTCTCCCTTCCTTCTCCACCCTGGATGATTCCCCCTTGGAGTGGTTCACTCCTTTAGGTATCTCAATATGTGACTTGATAGTAGAATTGATTTGTTTGCCCACATCCAAGCTCTGCTCCAGGCTTGATGCCCTGCATCATAACAAAGACTGTTTGTCTCCGCAGGTCTGCCGGGTGCTGTCTACTGTAATGAGGTTCCCAGTCTTCGACTGTGTGGATGTGGGTCTGTGGTACTGCCCCCCATTCCCCTGCCAGACTGGACACCATCTGTAACGTTTCTGTTGTTTTGCTACCAACTTCCCTCTCCATAGTCACCACTACTTTCTCTACTTCTCCCTCTCCATCCTGCCCTTCTTTCGCCATTCCCACTGTGCCTTCTTCATCTCCATATACTGGTTTGGGTCACTGCTCTTTGATTTGGCCTCACTCATCTCACTCATTCCAACTGCCTCATGTTCCCTCTGCTCCAGAGATCCTTGCACCACCACCCCCTTTGCTGGGCAGTCAGTGTTTTCCTACTCCTCCCTCTCCATCCAGCCATTCCCACTGTGCCTCCTTCATCTCCATATACTGGTTTAGGTTGCTGCTCTCTTGCTTAGTCTCACTCAGCTCACTCATTCCAACTGCCTCATATTCTCTCTCCTCCAGGGATCCTTCCACTTTCTCTCCCCCACCCCCACTACTTTGCTGGGTAGTCAGTGTTTTCCTATCACCTTTCCTTCCTCTGGAACCTGCTCCCTTACCCTCTACATCTCTCACTCTCCCCCACCACCCTCAGACACCATCTTAAATTCCTGCCCCTCCTGTCAGTGCTCTTTCTGAATTTCCCTTGGTGTCTGCCCCCCCCCCCCCAAGCTACGATCCCCCATCTGGAGTCAGCTTATGTCCCAACTACTTCTGCACTGACTTTTCAACCAGTTATTAACAGCTTCACTGGGCTGTGGTGATGCTCATAGCCTCAACCTCTGCCATCCAGTCAGTGTCAGTGGCTCAGTAGGTAGCACACTCTCCTCTGAGGCTGGGAGATCAGTAGGCTGTGAGTTCAGTTCCCACATCTGGCACTTGGGTTAATATTCCAGTACTGACACTGCAGCGCAGCATGAGAGGGGTGCTGCACTTCTGAGGTGCCGTCTTTCAGATGAGACGTTAAACCGAGGTCCCATCTGCCTGTTCTGGTGGTGGTTCAGGTGGATGTTAAAGATCCCATGGCACTTCTCGAAAAGAGCAGGGGAATTTCCCCGGTGCAATGGCTAAATTTCCTCCATTCAACGAAAAATACCACCAACAGCTTAATCTGGTTCAAGGTCAGTTGGCATTCATCTGTATCCCCCTCCCCCGGGTCGTGCCTGAAAATAGGCAGAATTTGTCTAGTGCACTTACCCGGTCAACAAAAACTAAATAAATAAATAAATCCATTATTGATACTGTAACTTGCACTTGTTCCATGTTATACTGTTCACTGTTGCCACTTTATTTTCTGGAATGCTTCCATACTGCTGTGTGTGATTTATTGTATTCCTCTTTTCCCGGGTTGAATCTGGAAATGAACCTTGGCTCAATGTGCCTTCTCCCTGGTTACTTTTAGCTAGTCATATTGTTAAACTCTGGTTTGGTTTAACAAGATTATTATCTCTGAGGGTAAACTGTCTCATAATCTGATGACTCTCTTTGGGTGAAAAAATACTTTCTTCTGTCAGCCTTGGCTTAGTGTGTCCTTCCCGGTTACAAATTTTTAAATAAAAATAAATAAATTTATCAAGTCATATTTTAAACTGTGGTTTTACAGATTATTACAGATTATCTCTGGTAAAGTATTTCATAATCTGATGACTCTTTGAATGAAAAAGCACTTTCTTTTGTCTGCCTTGGAAGTACTTCTTTTAATCTGTAACAGCTGCCCTCTTGTTCCATTGTGGTCTGGTTTGAAATCCAGGACTGATTTATTCATGAGGAGTGAATCCTGTGTTAGGTCAAACAGTAGTAGTAGCAGTAGTAGTAGTAAAGCACCTTGTATTTGTCCCACTGCAAGGGGCATAAGATTTAGAACAGCTAACTGGTCACTGTAGGAATGATTTGATAACCCTTTGAATATTGACTTTTTTTTTTTTTTTTTTTTACCTCTTCTAACTTAAGATGTATCGCCCTGCTCGTATGGTGGTCAGAACTGTGTTCCATAATCTAACAAAGGGAGTTTGTATGTGGTGTATAGGGGTCCCAGTATTTGAGGACTTCTGCTTTTAATTGAGTTTTTGATAAACTAACAAGACCCTGTTTGCTTTTGCTGCAACTACTGTGCACTGAGGGCTGTTATTAAACTCCTGTGTAACTATAGTCTTCAAATCTCAATCAGTCTCTCTCTCTCTCTCTTGTTCTTTCTCTCTTGTTTTTAATTACAGTATTTTTTCCCCTTTCAGCGCTTAACCTACCCCCATCGAACCAGCCTTGCACCCAGCTGCATCACCCACCTTCTCCTGGACGTACTGCTCTCATATTCCTCCCTTGCTTACGCCCTCAGGGTGGGGCCACCAGGGGGAACCCTGTTCCATGGCGGAGTTAGCGTGCAGAGTCAGACGAGAGCCTCCGTTAGTGGCGCAGGGCCTGTGATGCTGGGCAGGTGGCATCCTGCAGTGGTCCGGGGATTTTTCAGTTTTCTTCCCTGGACTCCCTGACATCAGTGCAGCGTTCATGCATGTGTGCTGCATGCTGATGTCTTCCCACCAAGCACAGGCTCCCTGCCTGCACTGCCCCCTGTGGTCACTCTGCTGGTGCTGTGCGACAAAGACCCTCCCCTACCCGAGATGGAGAGCGTCCCCACGGAACACTCAACCAACTTCCCCTGGCTGACCCTCTGACGTCCCAGGCTCATTCCCAAATCCAGGCTGTCAACGCCGCAAATGGTTGCACTACTGTTGTGCTGAGGTGGCCAGCCCTCCAACTCTCTCTCAGTGGATTGCTTTGATCTTATATACTTGCCGGGAGTGTGTATAATTTTTGTTTTGTTTACCTATGGATATTACTGCACACTTCTCAAAATTAAATTCCTCGCCCAAGTTTTTTGCCCAAGACCTACTTTGTTCAAGCCTGATTTGAAGGACGTTACATTCCTCTACAACTGTACAGCTTCCTTCCAATTTAGTATCGTCTGCATATTTTTCACAAAGTCCCATAATATGTCTATCCAGATCAGTGATGAATATACGTTAAACGGTGTAAGTTCGAGGACTGATCCATGTAGTACCACTCAAGACTTTACTACTTGATGCCAAATCCTCATTTACTGTTGCTTGCTGGGTTCTGTTTTCAAGCACTTCTTATCCCTTGTGTTAGTAGTCTGGGGAATTTCAGAGTATTAAGTTTTGTTATTATATCCCAGTGTGTTACTTTATCAAAAGCTCTTTTGAAAGGCCGGCCTGCCGACACAGCGGTCGGATTTCCGCTTGCAACGCTGGTGACCCAGGTTAGGAATGGACCAGAGTCCTCGGGCCAGCTGGGGAGAAGGATGGGCGTCCCTTGGATGGCTCTCCTTCTCCGGGGAGGTGGGGTAGTGTCCAGCGCGACTGAGGACTCCTGGCAGAGGCTGGGAGACACTCGCGCTTCCTGGCGCCATGCGGGAGGCGGCACGCTACGCCATTGCAAGTCCCTGACGCCAAAACATAGGAAAAAAGGGAAGGCGGGTGGAGGCCACTGTCTCAGTGAAGCCCTGCTCAGGGCTTCAATCAGCTATCATCGCCGCTCCCCGACCAGTCACAGTTTCGCCGGTGCGGTTGGTGACCGTGGCGCAGCCCACCACTCCGGGGGGTAAACTGGGGGCCAGGATCAACGGCAATGGATGATGTGGAGTCCCGGGGGCCGTGACTAGGGCTGAAGACTGACAGTGACCCTGCCGAAGAAAATGGAGAATTAAAAAAAAAAAAAAAAAAAAGCTCTTTTGAAATCGAGTACAATTACGTCCACTGGGATACCTTTGTTACATGCAGAACTAATGTGTTCATAAAAACATAAGGTTTGTAAACCTTTGTAGGCCTGTTTCTTACAAAGCCATGTTGTGTGTGATCTTTAATTTCTGCTCTGTCCATATTGGTGGCTGTGCTCTGTAATATTTTCCTGGTGATCGATAGTAAGCTAAATTTGTCTGTAATTTTCTGTTTCCAATTGTTTCCTTTTTTGGAAATGGGGACTACGTGTGCCATTTTCTAGTCGCTTTGGATTTTGTTGTCTTGTATGGATTTGTTAAAAATAATTTGATGGAGAACTATGATGGGATTCATCAGTGTGTAATGAAGGCTAAATTATTAAAGTGCCAAGGGCAATATGCATGCAGAAAAGTCCATGAATACTAATGCTGACTCTCTTCAGTGTGTAAAATGGGTTGGCCCGTGATTCTTTGCTGACAGAATTTAACTCCATTAAAACTAAACTAAAAAATTCTCAGGAAATCAACCAGATAGAAAAGTTAGTACGTACACTGGAGGCAGATAGTGATCTAATTAAATTAGTAAATGATGATAATTCAGCACAGAATGGAAACAAAAGTTAGAAAAGAACAGGAGATGACCTAGATAAGTCCTCGAATGAGGAGTGGTGTATTGTTAGGCCACAAAAGAAGCATACGAGTAATCTTAGGGCAGAAAGCTATAAGCCCCCTCCCAAATCCCTGTCAGGAATAGCTTTAGGGTATTAGATCATAAATTACTCTGTAATAGGGAACAAACTGGTCAAATGTTCCACAAACTACAGTAATCCCAGCAGACCTAAAACTGTCTTGGGTGACTCGATTATCAAACATACTATGGGTTGAGAACGGGGGCGAGGTCATTGGCCAAACAGCATCACCTGACCGTGGATTAAATTCACAATTTAATCCACAGTTGGGGTGAGCTGCCTGGCCAGCAAGATCCCTGAGCAGAACAGAACTTTTTTATCTGTTGCAGAATTGAGCACTGACAGGCAACCATTAAAACATGCATCTAAGCGAGAGAGATCCACAGTGGTAATCTGTCTGGGGGCTGTCTGTCAGTTCTGTTACCAATTCTTCTGTTCTTAGCTAATGTCCTTTGAGTCAGTAGTGGCAGCTGTACCCCCCTTGGCACATGGACCCCAGAAATTTCACTGTTTTGGGCATACTTCCAGTCCTACATGCTGTACTAGAAAACAACATACTATCCACTGTATTAATCACAAATTATCCAGTTTATGTAAGAGAGATTGCATAGAATTCATCGATACATGCAGGACATAAAATAAGCAGGTTCGCATAGCAATTTGCTACCCCTAAAAATAACCGTTTAGTGAAACTCTCCTCAAATGTGTCTGGTTGCTTATTGAAATGATACTGATTAGCAAAGACTGATAATCAGGTTTCCAAAACTGATTTATGCCTTGTAGATACATGGGAGGTCTTTATAGGGGATAAACAGTTGTATTATAAAGGTGGGCTTCATCTAAGCAGGCTTGGGGCAGATAAACTAAGTAGCATCATTGTGTCAAAAATGGACTCCATTCATTTAAACTGATGCAGTGGGGGGGACGGGTGCCTTATTTGCCACCAGTATTTACCAAGCAAACAGTAACAAAAAACAATTGTACCCCAATCCCAGAAGACAAGAAATATGAGAACTGTGAACTGAATGGTATTTTATTCAATGCAAGGAGCCTTAACAACAGAATGAAAAACCTGGGAATTCTTATTGCAGAAAAATAGCTTTGATACAGTTCTCATCACTGAGACCTGGTGAACGCAAACTGATACCTGGTGTAAAAACGTTCAGGGTTACAGTTTGCTATGTCTAGATCAAGTACATAAAAAAGGAGGAGGCATATCTATTTATATTTCAGAGGAACTATCATTCACAGATATTACTCCAGCAATAAGCATCCCACTGCCACAACGGCGTCCTTTTGGGTTCAGAGTTATTAACAAAAAGTCTGCGGAAATAATATCTGGCCTTTACTACAGACCACCAGACACAAATGAATCCACTGATAAAGAAATAGATAAAGAATTTGAAATGGCCACTGAATAGGATAAAGTCCTGATCACTGGTGATTTTAATTATCCCACTATGAACTGGGATGACAGTACTGCCAGAGGTGCCACCAAATGGAAGTTTTCTGATCTTTGCACTGAGCTAGTAGTAAAATACCCTACATAAAGAGAAAATGCATTAGATTTAGTCATAAAATGTGAAGCCTGTATGGTCTCTAAATGTGTGGTAGAGGAACCTATTGACAGCAGTGACCGTAACTCTATATATTTTTACCATCAGAACAACAGTATCCAGGACAACTGGAATCACTGAAATATATCTATATCACACCAAAAACTCCAAAACATTTCCTTAGAGAACTGGTGAAGGTAAACTGGGAGAAAGAATTGCATTCCCTGTCAGAAGAGACATGGAACAAAATTAGATTATATATCTTTTTTATTTTTTTAACTTGCTATGCTTTATACGTCCAGTGCCCCCCTTCAGCATCCACGCTTCCATGAGCAGACCCCAATGTCCTCCACCTCAGTGCCTTGTGGATTACATCCCAGAGTGGAGCCCCTGGGGCCACAGCCCTTTTTAACTCCGGGGGTGCCAGGTAACGGATGCGGTTGGGACCCAAGGCTGCCATGGGCGGGAGGCGTCACTTGTGCATCGGAGGACTTTTCTTTTTATGTTATTGCCTGCAGGGTGGGGGTTAAACGGACGCCGTAATGTACCCACGTCATGCGTCCGCCCCGCCTCCCCAGTGGAAGCGCTAGCTGGTGCTCTAAAAGCCAGTGTATCCCTGGTCACCCAGGAGCACTGAACCAGAGTTACAGTACCCCCCCTCAGGAGTGGAGAGTGTGCAATGACCACTCACTCCACCCTTGCCCCGGCCAGCCCTCGAGCGTTGCGAGTTCATTCCCGAACCTGGGGTGCCTGTGATGCAACAGTAAATCTTTCCATTGTGCCGGCAGGCAGGCCCCAGATTTATATATCTTAAGCATATGTGACTGTAGTATTGAAATGAAAAAGAAATGTAAAAATAAGGGACTAAAACCAATATGGTACAATAAAACAGAAAGGCGATAAAGAAAAAGACCAAACCATATGAAGTTAAGGACGAGAGTTGATTGGGATAAAGTTGCACCTCATCAATGCAAAAATACAGTCAAAAAAGCAAAACAACTTGCAGAATTGGTTTTTGCAAAAAATGCCAAGAAACAAAATTAAAAAAAAACAGTTGTTTAGTCATTGTGAAAATACAGTTGTTCCTATCAGTAAGAACGGTGTATGTTTAACAACCCATACCAGATTGTTGATTAACTCAATAACTTTTTGTTCACTGTTTACCGAACAACAAAAATGAACTACACCAACCAGGATGGAAAATGAGTAACCAATTAATGTAATGGAAAGTTAAATACTGTCAAAACTAAAGAATTTAAATACTGTAGCTCACCAGGCCCAGACAAAATGTAATCCAGAATGTGGAAACTTATGTCAAAAAGCATTACAAAATGTCTGTCAGTATTATTGAACAAATTCATTGCAATAGGGAAAGTACCAGCAGATTGGAAAAAAGCTGTCATTCCCATCTTTAAGAAAGGATGCAAAAGTGAGACAAAACAATTACTGTCCAATAAATGTAACTTCAGTACCTGGAAAAACATAAGAATCCATTATTGTGGAGAGGATCAAGGAGCATCTTAGCAGTTCTGACAGAACTGACTATGACAAACATGGATTTACAAAGGACATGTTTTGCTTTTATGAGAATGTAAGCAATGCCCTGGGATTTCTGCAGAGCCCTGACAGTGTGCCACAGTTGGAAATAACAGAATGGTTAATTTGGGTTATGGCAGGGTTGTTTGAGACCCTGTCCCATTTGTTATGCAGAGAGAGTTAAAAGCAAGGGTCTGTTCTGCCTCTTGTCTGTCTCTTGCCTGTCTGAGTGCACACATTTTTCTTGTGGCACCTAGGAATTGGCCACTTCGATGGTCTCACAATTTCTGCCTGCTATCTCCCTTCCTTCATGTGCTATTTCTGTTCTTTCTTTCTCTCCTTACTTTTCTGTGGTTAAAAAATATGTGACTGTTTATGTGAAACTGGGATCTCTTGGTTTGCAAATATATATAATGATATTGTTGAAATGACTGCAGAGAGCTATTTGGGTTTATTAGGAAAGATAACCTGGAACTCAGGAGGTTGACCTTGAGATACATTTTGACCTCCACAAGCTTGTTTACAGAACTGTCAACAGGAAACCAACTGTGGGATAAGTAAGCATTAAGCCATGACGAATGGAGACTACTTTTACTGGGGAATTAATGCATGTTTTTGGAGAGGGGGGGTTCGACCGAGTGCCTACAACCACCCAATCATGCATCAGTTCCCCAGTAGAAGCCTCTTTCCGAGTGGCTTAATGCACGTGTAACATGACAGTGTGACATTACATTTGAGGTTCTGTTGCTGAAGAAAATACACAGAAGCAGTGTTTCATATATGCAGCGCTTTACTACGTACAACAGATATCAACGATACAGCGTTGGTGATTTCAGCTCTGCTTTTAACATTCAGTTATGTAGTTATGTAGTTATATTTACAGAACACTGATTTGTTTAGTTGCAGGGCACAAATACAAAATTCAGTATCTTTTTTACCTTTGTTGTAGTGAATTTTCTTCTATTCCATGCTGAAAAGACGACTATGTTCACTGTCTTCCACAGCATATGTCTCATGGCTTGCAGGGAATTTTTTCTCATCTCACTTTGAGTAACTACAACGGAAGTTATGCATGACACTACAGATGACGAATTTAACATTTTTACACGTCAATTATACAGAAACTATTACTATAGACTTTTATCATGTAAGGATGTTTGGTTTATTATTTGAGTTCTTTGTAGATATCATTTTTATTAATTGGTGCTGTGATTCCCATGCTCATTCCATGCTGCTTTGTAACATGAGAATAATGAAACGCATGTAATAATGCAAAACAATTGGAGAAAACAGAACAGCTGTCTACTACTATGCCTATTAGTCGCTTTTACTAGGATCATCACTGACCGTTGGGTGGGCTGGATATTCAAAAAGCATTTTTTGTATTATTTGGTGATGTACGTGGTGCTTTCATTGTGGTCATACTTGTTTTACCCCTACACCTATCTAGCGCTTTTACCGTGGTTAGAAATGGTATAACTGTTTGTAGCGGGGATTATATTACTATTTGGAGTGGGTATTACCAGTGATTAATGCTGTCTCCAACTTTGGTCAGCTGTTCTATTTTGTCCAATCATTTTGCATTATCACATGTGTTTCCTTATTGTCCCATTACAAAAGGTATTATTTTGTTGCACCTGTTCAGACTAGATGTGCCCTTTAGGCTGGCCTCAGGAAAAAAAAATTGACAAAGTTTTGATACATTTTGTGAAAAACAGGAGATATAACTTACAAAAACAGGATGCAGAGTTTGAACTGCCAGGCAGAAACATCTTATAATCAGATTACTGCTTTTCCGGGGAGGGGACTTGATATGTATTGCCTATATGAAGAGCTACCCTGTATATATTTTTTTTCTGATTTATGATTATTGATAAAAATAACTTGTTACTTGCAAATTGTATAACTTCTCCTGCTCTGTCTATGCTTCCTGACCTATGCCACTATGACAGTTCGTGTTAGCAGTGGGATTTATGCCATGCATACTCTATGCCACGATTTTTTTGCTTGGGTACTAAACCTGGTACCAGGGAAGGGAGGCATAGAAGAAAGATATGGATCTTGCAGCAGTAACCCTAGGGGTGGTTATCAGAAAAATGCCAGCCAAACTAGAAGCAGAAACAAAAGCCCAAACTGAGACTGTACACCTGGCACCAGTGATGAAAGAAGCAGCAGCACAGGCTGGGACTGGACCTGAAAGCATGTCTGCTTTCTTCAAGTGGTGGGCTATACAACAAAGAGAGATGAGAAATAGAAAAAGAGATTCAACATGTGGAGGCACAGAGAAGAGATGCAGCATTTAGAGGTGCAGAGAAGAGACGCAGTGACAGGAGCAGTGATGGCTGGATGCCTTGCATGCTGTCTAAGAAGGAGGATCTGGTACAGGTCCAGAAGATCAACAAAACACAAATAACTTACAAGACATTAAACTTACAAAGCTGTGTCCCTTGGATGATATCGAAGCATACCTGACTGCTTTTGAAAGGGTCACCAGAGCTTACAGTGGCCAAAACAGCAATGGGCAATCGGGCAGGTACCTTATCTGACGGGTAACACTCAACTTGCATACAGTAGTATGGACACTGCACAAGTAAAAAAAAAAAAAAAAAAAGGCATTGTGAAAGAGAAATCCTTAAGTTGTGACATCTGAAGAGAGACCTACAGGCAGGGATTCCAGTCCCTGAAGTACCACTCGGTCGACTCCTCCAGAAGCCTTCACCGAACTCAGAGTCCCTCATTAAATGGCTCCAACCAAAGGGCAAAACAGTCCCACAGATTATCAACATATTTGCAGTGGAGCAGTTCCTCAGCATCCTTCCTATAGACGTGCAGTTTTTGGTAACTAACACCAACCAAAAAGTGGGGGAAAAGGCAGTTTCTGTGGCTGAGGATAATCAGATGGCAAAACAAACACTGCAGTAGTGAAGTAACAGCCAAGGAATGGTAAGACATTCTTTTTCCCGATTTAACTCCAGATCAGAGAAGAACTCTGATTGGGGTAACAAATTTACACTAAGAGACTTTATTGGCTGTAACTGTAATAAGCCAGGTCATATTGCAAGAAATGTAAAATGATGTAAAAATAAGGAGGGTAACACTGGCGTAAATTTGGTCTTAGCAGATTGGGGATGAGTATTTAACAGATGCCAAGAGGGGGAGTTAAGACTGTGAGGGGACTTATAGATTCAGGAATCAGATAGACCATGGTGCATGTTGAAGTTCTGGGAAAAAAATGTGCAGAAGGACCAGATACTGGGGTCATCTGCAACAATGGGGACACTCGGTACCATCCCACCACCTTGTTGACGCTGAACATTAGAGGAAAACTCTCATAATGCTAACCCTCCTACTGTCGGCTGTGGTCCTGATTAGCTTTTCCCACAGTAAACATTTGTTTACTTATTTTATTTTTATTTTGTAAACCTCGATGTTAAACATGGCGAGCGCTTATCTCCATTTCAAGTAATGGTGTGGCACTGCACCATTCATCCCAATACATTTTGTATTGGGGCAAGCGGTGTGGTGCCGCACCAGTACCTGAAATGGAACGGCGCAGCATCCACCATGTTTGGTGATTGGGGAGTTTGCAAAATTAAAATAAAGTAAGTAAACTGTAAAAAATTTTTTTTTTTTTTTACTGTGGGGAAAAGCTTAATTGGGGGCTACAACTTTCCGGGGTGTGAGGGTTAGCATTATGAGTGTTTTCCTTTAATGGGGTATTGCACCAAATAAAAGTGGGGGTAGTACCAAATGTACCTATACATGGAATTATTGGAAAGTACTTTCCAGGATTTACTGAGTTAATCACAGAGAGAGTAAACTATGCTGTTTCAGCAGCTGTGTCAACACAAGCATAAGCAAAGAAAATCTCAGATGTTGGGGACTCTTTCCCTTCTGGTGACTTTGATTCTGACTTTTTTGAGCCCAACTCCAAGACCTGAAAGTCCAGGAAAGAAAGAAGATGCCTGAAAAACAAACAATGGCAACCAACGACTGATGGACATAAGGGGATGATCTATGAAAATGCTGAAACTAAACTGATAACTGGTTGTGGTTTTGTTTCTGAGTAAACTAACAATGTTTCTCTTCAAGATTATTTTAAGCAGCTGGGAGTGAAACAAAAATAGGGTGAACCAATGGTTAAAAATGTGATGGGCTACTGTACAGAGTTTGCGTTAATCCTCAGACACAGGAATAGATAGAACACTTGTTCATACAAATGAAGTGTAGAACTAAGCTGTTACAGATAGCACATTGTAGCACATGATGGTCCTATGACTGGTTGCTCTGGGAGGGACCGCACCTGTGCCAGATTGTTGTACAGATTTTACTGGCCAGGGATTCCTGAGGATATAGCTGTCTATTGCAGCTATTGTGCTGAATGTCAGAAAGTAGTCCCAGTGACTAAAAAAACAAGGTGCACCTGGTGCCCTTACCCTTGATAGATGTGCCTTTTGGGAGAATTGCAATGGATGTAATTGGCCCCTTAGACAAAAGTAAAAAGGATAGTTGATTCATTTTGGTAGTCTACAGCTATGCTACTTGATACCCAGAGAAATAGATACATAGACTTTGACGGCAGATAAGGACCGCTTGGCCCATTAAGTCTGCCCATTTCCCTACCTACAGGATAGGCTGCAGATCCTAGTTAACCAACAGCATATTTCTTCCTACCCCGCACAAGAATTGCCTTATGTCTGTCCCACGCATTCTTGAATTCTCCCACAGTTTTAGACCCCACAACCTCTTCAGGAAGGCTGTTCCATGCATCCACCACCCTCTCTGTGAAAAAATACTTCCTCACATTGTCCCTGCACCGTCCCCCCTCTATTTTCAAATTGTGTCTTCTTGTTCTTGCACATCTCTTTTTCTGAAAGATGCTACCCTCTTGGACTTTGTTGATTCCACTAAGGTACTTAAAAGTTTCTATCATGTCCTCCCTCTCCCTCCTTTCTTCAAGGGTATACATATTAAGCTCCTTCAGTCTCTCCTCGTATGGCTTCTCTTGCAGACCCTGAACCATTTTAGTTGCCCTCTTCTGGACTGCTTCCATCCTGTCTATGTCCTTGCGGAGATGGGGTCTCCAGAACTGGATGCGGTACTCCAGATGGGGTCTCACCAACTGTCTGTACAGAGGGATAACAGCTTCCTGTTTTCTGCTGGTGATGCCTCTCCCTATGCATGCCAGTATCCCCCCATCCCTCCCTGCTGCCTTCTCACATTGCTTGCTAACCTTAAGGTCACCGGATATGATTATCCCCAGGTTCCTTTCCATTTTTGTTGTTACTACCTCCCCCCGCATTGTGTAATCTTCCCCTGGGTTTTTGTTTCCCAGGTGCATTATTTTGCAGTTCCAATGCGCTCTGTCACAGCCCCAAAAGTGGCAGCAGAGCTTGCCAACATTTTCAATATGGTGGCCATACCTGAAGAGATTATTTCTGATCAGGGTAGTAATTTTGGTGCTGCATTGCTGAAGGAGCTGTACCGACTACTAGGTATCACTGCCATAGGAACCTCCCCTTTATCACCCTTGACAGGTGGTCTTGGTGAGCATTTTTAATCAAACCCTAAAATACATGTTAAGAAGGTTTGTGAAAGTCGAAGGGAAAGACTGAGACCAGTACTTACCTTACCTGCTTTTTGCTTACAGGGAGGTGCCACAAGTAGGTCTAGGTGCAGTCCTGAGTCAGAGTATAGATGTGAAGGAGCATCCCATTCTGTATATCAGTAGAAAACTGCATGACGGAGAGGAAATAAAATACTCCACCATTGGAAAAAGATTGCCTTGCTGCGAAATGGGCAGTGGAGTCCCTTAAGTTTTATCTGCTAGGAACTCACTTTGTACTTACAACAGATAATGGTCCTCAGTGTTGTCTATCTCTGGGAAACATCTGTAAGTGGCAGCAAAAATCATGCCCTTTGTCTCCCATAATGACTTCAGTCAGCAGCAAAAGACTTCCCATTTGCCCTGGAAACTCCTGTGGTCGTCGCCACTGTGTCTCTGTATTACCTGCCAGCCAATTGAGATGGGGCTTACTAAACAAATATTATGGGTACACAATACTTAATTTGGTGTTATGTTACATATTTTCCACCAAGAAATGGTTTACGTTTTTTTTTTTTTTTCTGCAAAAACACCTTTTTTTTTTGGTATTTCTGCTTATATAAAAAATGAACCAATTGATTGATTAGAACTTGCTGCATAGTACCATTATAAATGTAATTTTGTGCTGAACAAATTTGCCACTCATACTCTGTATGTGTCATGTATACTTTAGGAGTTGTTCACATTTGTTTATGGTATGGTGTATGGTTAACATTTGTCCCTCAAGCCTCACCAAAGATCCCTGAATAAAACAGAAAAAAAAACATGTTTTATATTAGAAAATTGCTTTTTAGTACAGAATTACTGTTGTACCTGCTTTTGATGTATGGATACAAAATTTGGTGTTGATATGCTACATGTCTCCCCCCCCCCCCCCAAAAAAAAAATGTATTACATTGCATTTGTTATTGAAAAAAGTCTTTTTTTTTTTTTTTTTTGCTATTTCGGCTGGTATGGGAAAAAAGGCATTACTTGTTAATTCATTGCTTAGCACCGTTAGAAAGGTAATTTTGTGCTGAACAACTTTGCCACTTGTACTTTGTGTATAGCACTTAACAGTTCATGAGGCATTTACATTTGTGGTATGGTGATTATGGCTTAATTTTGCTTATAAAACCGGAAGGAAAAATCCAAAATGCGAAGGAAAAATCCTGTTTTCTGGCTGGTTTTTACCTGTATATCAAATCCGTTTGATGCACAGGTAAAAACAAGATCAAAAAAGCAGAACCGCATTGCAGATAAATCACTGTGCCATTAGAACACGCGCATTCAAAAATGCCACCATTTTTTCCTTGCTAACACTGCTGACACAGAACTCTAAGAAAGACTGGCTGCTGATTTTGGACTGACAGAATGACCCACATATCCCTCACACTGCTGCTTTATGGTGAGCAGTTTTTTTTTTTATCCTTTCCTATCATCCGTTTTTTTTTTTTTTTAATACTGAGAAACAAGCTGCAACACAACTTTATCTGCCCCCCACTTGCTTCAAAAGCAAGTGAAACAGTTTTAAAAAAAGGGTTGTCACAGAAATATTATTTTTCTGCTGTTGTGAAAACAAAATGCCACACACCTGAGTTGCACACCTCCTGCTATGTTCCTCATTAAAGATGCCAGATCAACTGAAAAAGGAAAAATGATTATATGAATGTGCCGGCCCTTTTTACCAATGGCACAGTGCTCACGCTCTCCCCTGCCACCATGTTTTCTTACGGGATTGTCCTTCTAACCACAGTCACTGTCTTACAGGTTATACTCCATTTCTTTGTTTATTTTGTATTTACAGTCCAAGGTGAAGGTTCCAGGGCTGAGCTCAATGTTTCAAGCTCCCGCCGTCTCGTTTGTACTGAACTTCCCTCACACGAACCCCCACACTACAGGCAATGACACGCTAAATAAGCCGGTAATTTTTCCCCCTTTGGTTTGAGTACACTGTTTTTAACTGCTGCCTTTCTTGCCACCGCCTTCTTAAATCGCATTAGGGTGTCATTGCCTGTAGTGTGGGAGTTCATGGGAGAGAAGTTTAGTGCAAATGAGACAAGAGAACATTGAGCTCTGCCAGGCCAAAGGGGAAAAATTACCAGTATTCTCTATTGATCTCTCCCCATTCCCATGACAACAAGCTTCAGCTATAGTACCCACCACAAGATAGAATACTTAATGGCAAAAGATAAATACAGGTGCAGGAACTATTTTATAATAAAAAACATTAAAGATTTTAATATTTTCCTTATATAAATATAATTTTTTTATTTTTTAAATGCATGCAAAAAAGAGATGCCCATTTTATAAGCGCAATAAGACACTCCGGGGTGTGGGTGTGGGGGTGTGCCTGGAACATATATTACTGCACTTACAGGGTCTGAAGGCACTCTGCATGCAGCCTCATGCCTCACAATGCCCCTTGGCGTATGGTAATATCTGTTCTATGCACATCCCATCATAACTTCTTGCTTACTTAGAAAGGGCCAAGATGCAGTGTTAAGAGTATACAGAGCACAAAGGGTGGAACTGTCAGAGAGCGCTATGGCATGAATAAGTTCATGAAATTGATTTAAAAAAAAAAGAATCATACGGGGTACCTGGTGCTACAGCCATCTATATTCAAGGTGATGTGCAAATTTGGAAAAAAGAATGTTGATGCTGATTTTCTGTCAAGATATGGTTCAGGAACTGAGGATTCAGAAGGTTGAAAAAAATGTATGTGCTTATTTATTTATTTGTTATTTATTAAATTTTGTTGACCAGGTGAGCCCACTGGGCCCCGGAGGTCCCTTTGAGCTTACTGTGCGTACTTAGCTGTAAAAGGTGTTTTATAAAAAAAAAAAAAAAAGGATACTGCATATGCAAAGAACTGTAAATGTTATAAGACAATGTCAAAAGAAAAATTAAAGAAGGTTTTGGAAACTTTTTTAGGGGGGCAGGGGTGACAGGTTCCCTCCTAAAGAGGGGTGTGTGACAGGCTTGAATAAGACGCTGTCCCATTTGTTATACAGAGACAGTTAAAAGCAAGGATCTATTTTGTCCTGTCCTATTCAGCCTCTTGTTTGTTTCTTGCCTGTCTGATTGCATGATGACATTTTTCTTGTAGCACCTAGGAATTTGCTACTCCGATGGTCCCACAATTTCCCTGTTTTGTTCCTTGCATCTCTGTGGTTAAATGATATGTGGATCTTTATGTGAAACTGGGATCCCTTGGTTTGCAAATGTATATAACTATATTATTGAAATGATTGCACAAAGCTATTTGGGTTTATTAGAAAAGGTAGAACTTGGGGAGGGGGAGGGGGAAGGGGAGTTGACCTTAAGATGCATTTTGACCTACTGGCTTGTTATAGAATTTTCAACAACAGGAAGTCGGCTCTGGGTAAAAGGATATTTTTTTTGTACCTGTTAAGACTAGATGTGCTCTTCAGGCTGGGTTCTGGAAGAAAAATGACCAAAGTTTTGATACATTTTGTGAAAATCGGGAGATGTAGCTTACAACAACAGGATGCAGAGTTTGAACATCCAGGCAAAAAACATCTTTTATAATCAGATGAATGCTTTTTCGGGGGGACTTGGAGGATTTTTGTTTGTACTTCCTTTATGAAGAGCTATCCTGTACAATTTTATTTTATTCTGTTTTATTGTTATTGATGATGATAAAATGCTACTTGCAAATGTTATGACTTCTCCTGGTCTGCCTATGCTTCCTGACCTACACCACTGTGACAGAGGTGTCAATATATGCATTACAAAACGAGTTGGAATCTGGGTTCACAATTGGATGCAAGCAGCATCTATAAAAGGACATCTGTCACAACAGGGTAGTAATACTAGTGGTGTACCGCAGGCCGCAGGGCTCTGTCCTGGGCCCCATCATTTTTTCCCTTATGTACTGCAGATATGAACACTGAAGTGCTCAACTGAACCTCTACATATGCTGATGACAGCAAACTGGGGGGGAACCATGTGGAAACTGGTAACAAATAAGCACTCTTCAGAGAGATCTAGGTAAAATAACAATGTGGCCATATAGATGGGGTATGTCTTTCAACCATAAAAAATGTTGTGTGATCAGCCAGCCTGGTGGCGCAGAGGTCTGAGGCATCATGCCTTATCTTGCGTCACGCCGGCTATCCGGGTTTGGGAATGCCCTCGGGTCATCAGGAAGCCTGGACATGGGGGAAGGAAGTAGGATTGAGCAGCTTACCGTCCGCTCTCCTCTCCATGGGAGGATGCCGCCACCTCCCCCCGTAGTTCCACTGCCACCGGGTGGAGGTCCGATGGTGGAGGCAGGCAGGGAGTCTGTCTCGAACTGCGGTATGCACATATGTGTCGTGGAAGACAGCCTTCTTGGTGGCTATAACATCAGCCAGAAGGATGGGAGAGCTCCAGGCGCTTTCCATCGAGTCTTCTTATCTGGTCTTCCACAGGGACAAGGCTATCCTGTGCCCCCACCCGAAATTCCTTCCGAAGGTGTTGTTGGAGTGTCACCTTAACCAGGTGTTTACTCTGCCGGTGGTCTACCCCAATCGCACCTCGGAGGCCAAATATAGGCTGCATACTTTGGACCCTAGACGAGCGCTCTCTTATTATATGGAGCGATTGGCTGAAGTTCAGGGAGAGGTTTGTTAGCTGTTTGTCACCTGCGCTGAAGTTGCACCTGGCAGACCTGCAGCCAAGCGGACGACAGGCAGGTGGGTCACCTCCTGCATAGATCTCTGCTATAGGTTGGCGGGCATTGAGCCTCCCAAAGAGATAAGAGCTCATTCTACCCGCCATACTGCTGCTTCCAGGGACGTCCCTATCCAGGAAATCTGCAGGGCTGCTACCTGGAAGTCAGCACACACCTTCATTACCCATTGCCACATCGACCTAGAGTCACGCCGGGATGCTGGTTTTGGGACCTCGGTTCTCCAGTCCTTATTCCCTAAGTAGGGGGTGCGCGCCTTGCCTCCTCTTCCCGGAGAACTGCTAGAGTCTGCCAGTAAGTGTGGATTGAACAACATATCCATCCCTAGAAATATAGGTTACTCACTCTAACAGGAGTTCTAGGAGTAGTATATGTTGTTCATCCACACAACCCACCCTACCTCCCCGGCTTTGACGCGCAACCTGGCTTCCAGCGGGCTAGATCTGGCGTCATGGGGCGGAGTCGAGAGTTTTACCACCCGGATGGGTGGGAGGAGCCAGCTTGAAGATCTTCCGGCAACATTTAAAGCGGCAAGGAACCTGCCAATAAGTGTGGATGAACAACATATACCACTCCTAGAACTCCTGTTACAGGTGAGTAACCTGTATTTACTACCACTGAGTCATCACTGGGCTTGCTCACAGAAATAAAGCTAAGCCAAGAAATTCATAATTTAGAGTAAATTGCAGTCTGTCTGCAACATTCTTTCATTCTGGTCCTGTTTCCTATATTAAAATTATTGGGAGGAGGGTGCTCCTCATGCAGTACTTATTATCATCGAATGTGTTCGTAGGCATAGCCTGAAAAACAGGAATATTTGGGAATACGCGAGGTAAAAATGAAGATTTTACAAGTAAGGATTATGGAGAATTAATCTGCGTTGTGGGTGGGGTTGGGGTTGGGTACGAGGCCGCAGGTCGAAAGCTTCCAACTACCCAGGTGTGGATTAATTTCCCAGTTGACTCATGCTCTGGAGTGGGTTAATTAACTTATGACATGGCTCTCACTCTTGCAGATGACTCACTGTCGTGGACCTGTAGTCAGTGACTGCGCCCGGTAGCTGGTGACCTGCTGCAGGGCAGTAACACTGTTGCAGTGTCCGGCTCCATCCCTCGGGAGGCATTCATTGCCTCTCCTCAGATTGCTTCAGCCCTGTCTGCAGCACACAGCGCTCTCTGTGCACAGCAACGCTGTCAGCTGACACACTGCAGCGGTCTCCCTGACTCTCCCCGGACCCGACACCGATGTAAATCCTAAGTACTTTGCTTACATTGCACAGCACAGAAACATTTAAACACTAGTGTGGAGGATTTATTACGGAAGGTGAATCGGAACCACGCTCCCGATACCCGTGTCCCTCCCCCTTCACACAGTGCTTGTTTGGACAGCAAACATCTGTCCATTAGGGCCCATGCGGTTCTCCCTCAGTCTCCTAGCTGTCCAGGCACAGCGGTGCATTGCTTCAGTGAATGCGAACGATCTGCGGCAAGGTGAATGCGGGTTGGGTGCCGTTATCACTCATTCATGCTCACCCTGCCACTGTGGACACTGTTGACAGCTGTGGACACTGTTGTTAAACATCCACTCTCCCGATAGCCAGAATACAGTGCTTGCTCTGGACAGCAACCATGGATTAATTCTGGCAGGCATGGATTTTTGGGGAATTAATCCATGATCAGCTGAGCTGTCTTAACCAATCAGGAGCGAGTGTTTTCCCTAACCATGTTATAAAGCTCGATTAGACCACTTTGGGAATACTTTATTATACCCAAACCTACACCTTATGTTATGTATAATCATTTTATCTGTTTCATACTTTATACCCCAATGAATTCCCACCATTGTCAGCCGTATGGAAGCTAGGGTGGATCCTCCTTACCATGTGTGTGGAGCTCCACCTTATTTAATTCATGCACAAATGTATCAGGTAGAAAACTCCGAACTATATACTGGACCTCTTCCAACTCAGAACTAGGTGGCCTAGTCTAAGGTCCTTTGCAGGTATCACCTTTGAACGACCGGCTGTTAAATGCAGTTTGGGTAGAAATATACTGCCCTTTGACAGCCTGTACCAGTCAGTTGCCATTATCTCCCACATTCCTGTGTGCCTGGTACTTTGAGAAGGAGCTATCTAGAACAAAAGGAATGTTATCAATGCATGGCCTTCCCTTGTCTATGTGCTAGATTATGTCACTATACCACACATTATCTAATGATCTGTATGCACTACTGCGAACATTCCATGTAAGTTATGTAATATTTTCCATGGACTACACACAGTCTGTCGACAGTTCTGTACCCTGCACTTTTATGCACAGTGGTTTTCTGTAAAGAGTGTAATCAGTGCAACTTGTATAAGCAACATTATGCAACTCCTTTTTGAATCGTCCAAAGGAATTATAAGGTCACTTTTAAAAATGAACTGTAGCATAGTGGTTCTTCCTTTGTATTGCTTAATGAATAAACATATTGATTGAAGTGCATGGCCTTCACTACTTAATTTCCATGTGTAGGAACCAAAAATCAGAAAAATGTTAAATACATTTTTTTTTTTATAATTCTGTTCTATGAACTAGGTTATTTATAAGGAGTTCTCAATAAAAAAACTAGATGAATGCCTATAAAAAAATTATTGAAAGGGACATATGGGCTACTCTCTGTTTTTGACTTCGAAGTTTTCAGTCCATTAGGGAATATGGATTACCAACTTTAGGTAGGAGAAGGGATGGAGGTTGCCAGACTTGAACCATTCAACAGTTTGAGAAGTTGCTGGTTTCACCTGAGCGAATCTCAGGTTTGCTAAGAGAGTAGTTCGTATGGACCTTACCCTGTAATTTTACTGATAGTATTGGAGATTGTTGTTCATCAGTGTGATAAACTGTAAACGAAACTGTAACGTCATGACTGACACCATGCTTTCAGTAAAAAAAGTTACATTCCCAGCTCTAACTGTTCCAGAGTAAGCCTGTTCTAAAGCTAGTATCTTTAAAAAGGGTTGTGTGCCGGCCCGGTGGCACAGAGGGCTGAGATGCTGGTGTCTTACCTCGCACCATGCCGGTGACCCGGGTTCGAGAACGGACTCTGGGCACTGGGGGTCGGCAGGGGGAGGAGAGGAGAGGGTTGAGCATCTGGAGGACTGCTCTCCTCTCCTGGGGAGTGCTAGGGAGCATTCCTCGCTCTTTAGCGATCCCTGGTGGAGACTGGGAGCACTACAGATGCAGCGCCACATTGGGGAAGCCAGGAAAAACCACGGAAAATGGCGCCCTGATCAACCGGCTGACAGCCATCTAGACCTTCGCATCTATGGAGCCCTTGGACAGCCGAGGCCAACATCAGCAGCACCCAGGGCCAAGAAAGGTAAGCCAGAAGGCACTTTCTCCCCGGAAGGAGAGAACCTGTCCGTCGAAGGGATACGTCTGGGTTACCCTGGGCCAGCTGCATTGTGAGGCTGGGAGTGGCATGAGGAGGTTCAATGGGGATGCGGGGGCTCCTAAACAGAGCTTGAAGGAGTGGGACTGTCGGGCACAGAGGTGATAAATAAATAATGTAAAAAAAAAAAAGGGCCTGTCTTTGTAACTGTTTGGACCAGCATTATTGTTTCAGTACAGTTTCTGTGCATCAATTAATGCACTTCAGATCTGGTGCCAAACTATTAAATGGAGCTGGAGAGCACTTGTTATAACATGGGTTGGGGAAAATGAGCAATGCCATTGGTGGAGTCACTCGGTGTGTCCGTGGATTAAGTTGGCATTAATCCACAGTTTTGCAGAGGGTGTCGTGTGCTGTACCACCGGCTGTCGTTAACTGTAGGCATCTGTGAAAGGAAAGGGCAGCCATCTGCAGTTCCCACTGAGCGTTCAGGACACAGTGTACAGTTTGTGGATACAAGTGTACCACAAGCTGTCAACTTGCTGGGAGAGATCGTGACAGGCAGAGAGAGAGAGAGAGAGCAAGTGCCGCAAACCCTGTTGTGTGACTCTCTCTGTCAGAGGTGTGTCAGTGAGTGGGAGTTACTGCTCATGCAGCATAAGTAAGCCCATTGTCTTGGTTACCACTGAGTACTTAAAATAAATAATCCCAGTGCCTGAAATGCACAACCCATGTCCCCCACAGCCAGCAAAGAAGCGACAAGGGACAGAGAAGGCAAAAGAGACAGAGTGAAAGCCCCCCTCGAGCCTGTCCTTCATTCCCTTCACCTTCCACGCATGAATCCTCTCCCCAGAGCTGCACGCAGCTATAGAAGAAAGTTACTGAAGAACAGACCGATCCCTCAACTGAGCAGCAAGGTGTGTCCATCTGTCGCCACGTTGATCTCCTTGTAAGGCACCAGGACTGCCGAGGAGTAACAGTTGATCTTACTTTGAGTTGGAGCTCTTGCAACAGGCAATAACTATAAGGACTAAGTTGCCAGGTGCGAGGACCCCACGGAAAACTTATAGCTAGTAGTCTACAGCAGGGCTCGCCCCAGTGTCTGCCAGTGGTATAAAAGGGGCAGTCTCCAGACCCACCTCCGTTCTTTTCCTGTCACCAACCTGTTTGCATTGGCTCATCTGACGCATTCTGCTAGAGTCGACTGCCGTTGCGCATTTACCATGTTTATTTTCTTTTTTTCGCCAAAATAGTGAATTTTGCACGTCTTCGTCACTGACATCCTCACTCGAGCGGCAAAAGTCCAAGTGCGTGTGCAGCTGTCAAGCCTAGGAGAAAACTACTTACTACTGTCTTTAGAGTAGATTGACATTATACAATAAGAAATATCTTTACATCACTAACTATATCACAATATCCCAGGTGAAACAGTGCTGTTTTACTTATCTGAATGAGCAGTGTAAACCTGCTAAGAGTGCCCAAGTACCTTAATCAGAATATTTGTTGGGTGGGG
Organism: Neoceratodus forsteri; assembly: GCA_016271365.2. NCBI lineage: Eukaryota > Metazoa > Chordata > Ceratodontiformes > Ceratodontidae > Neoceratodus > Neoceratodus forsteri. The sequence goes on along the minus strand of CM057450.1, from coordinate 675,453,616 downwards.
GGTTGGTTAGTTGGCCTAAAAGAAGAAAAAAAATGCCTTAAAGAGCTTCCCCTCCCACAGGTGGCCAGGACTAGTCCCTTTGGTATTGTTTTTATTTTTTTTGTGTGCTTAGTATAATTCATATATAGAATAATGGATGGGAAAGTGTGCTTAACGAGAATTTAATGGTTGCCTGAGGTGTGGGATGCTACATAAACCCCGAGGGCGAAGCCCAAGGGGTTTATTAAAGCATCCCACACTGAGGGCAATCATTGAATTTGAGTTACAAGCACACTTCCTATCTTTTAATTTTTATAATTGTTGGTCAGCAATTTTCTTCCTACGTGAATTAGCCTGTGGACAGACATACACACACACACACACACACACACACACACACACACACACACACACACACACACAGTGTTTCTGAGAGCCATTTATTTTTTTTGTAGAGCTGCTTTTTTGGTTTTTCCTTGCATTTTAGTTTTTAGGTTTCAGATTGCGATTGTGATCACTTACCTGAGTGAGTGAGGCACATTGGAGCCGTTCCTGCTGACTGTAGTGCAGTGGAGGTTCCAAACGGCAGGATCAACCACATAGAGTTTTCGTTGGGGTTCTTTTTTTATATTTGGAGAATTGAAGGGCAAACTGTTTAAAAAAAACAAACAAAAAAACAAACAAACGAGTACTCTCGGTCTAGCAGCTCCTCGCTACAGAAGCGAGGAGCCGCCATGTTCTTCAAATTCTTTAGCCTGCCCTGTTGGCGATGAACAGCCAATTAGGGTGCGGCTTTCTTTGAGTGACTTAATGTATGCTACTCATTATAACCCGCGGGTTATAACGGGAAATTATAACTCTGTCAGACAGTGATAAAGATGCTGACCAATTATTATGTTGTGTTTATTCTTGTTAATTAAGATCCACACAGTACATTGTATATTGTAATAAAGATGCTTTGTTAAAGAATAATTATAGTGCTTTCTGGTCTTCAGTTCCTATTTAAGGCAGTCACAATATGAAGTATAAACAGGTCCACCGACATGCTCCTTCTTTAGACACAGCACGGAGAGGTGATGTACTTAGTAGCATTTTCCAACACACGTTTGTTTTAATGACTAGTAATTGACATATTCTGGCTTATTTATCCCAGAGGTGGGGGGGGGGGGAGATGAGCAAGGGGGCAGAACTCTGCACTTTAGGCATGTTTAGACTACCTCCCAGACCCCAGGGGCAAGTTTCTTGGAGTGACAGTGTCAATGGCTGAACAACCATAGTTCTTATTCCCTGGGAAGGGAGGTAATGAAAAGTCAATGTTTTGGTCTTGGTTGCACTGAGCTTGTAGCCCAAGACTTTACCGAACTGTTCAAGGAGTTGAAAGACTGCTGGTAGTGCCCACAGTTATTATTTTTTTTTTTTTTTAATTCTCCCAGGTTTTCTCACCCGCCCGGGACTCCAGCAGACATGCACGCTGGGTACCAGCTCAGCCCCTTCAACCCCACCCCTGGCAGTCACCTGCTGCCCCCTCCGCTTCCCATCACACCTCCACTCGATGGGAACGGAACTACGCTGGGGCAAGCAGCCCCCCCCCCCCGGGAGTGCAGAGCTGCCTTTCCGCTGCTCAATCCTGCTCCTTCACTCCCTCCCCCAATGCTGGCTTCCCAATGACCCGAGGTCATTCCCGAACCCGGGTCACTAGTGTAACATGAGTTAAGGCATCCAGCGCCTCAGCCCTCAGCGTCACCAGGCCCCTCCCACTCTGGGTTTTTAAGATGAAGTAGCACATTGTCAGCATAAGGCGACATGGTGCTCTTTTCTTTCTACCTGGACCCCTTCAAAACTAAGGGATTTCTGTATGGCTTGTGCCAGTGGTTCAGGATAGATTGTGAACAAAAGTGGAGGCATAGGGCAACTCTGCTAAGTTCACCTTTTGGAGGCAAAATTCCTGTTAATGATGTCCGTTAACTTTCACTGAAGCCTCAGAGGAGCCAAAAATCCGCTGGAGAAGCTGGATAAAGGGGACTAGGAAACCTAGCCGCCCCAATACTGAGTAGAAGAATGGCCAAGAGACCAGTCAGAAGCCTTCTCAGCATCAAACTTTAAAGCACTGAGGGGGAGGGAGATCATTGCATTTGATGGACAGCATGAAGGGTATGCCATATGCTGTCCACTGTTGTGTGGGATCAGACAAACTCAGTTAGATCCGAGTCTATAAGAGCTGGTAGGAATTTGTAAAACCTCCTGGCATGAGCCGACGTGAAGTATTTGTAATTGTCATTCAGTACCAAAATTGGTTGGTTCGCTATGCAGTGCGGTGGTTTTTTGTCTGGTTTCAGTAATATGGAGACGATTACATTTTTTTTTTGTTTATTTATTTATGACTTTGATAACCGGGTGAGTGCACTTATCCTAAGGACCGTTCTCAGGCACGACCCGGGCCATACACATGGCGCAGGGTGACAGTGGAGTACAAGGTAACAGTAATACACATGAAACAATTTGATACAAGCAACAGTAATAGACACAATATACAGGTTTGATGCATAGGTCCATTTGAGAACAGTGAATACAAGGTTTCAATATCAGACATGAGAAGACTTGGTACAAACAAACAAATCGTAGGCACAGTGTACAATGAGACTGCATCGTCCAGTGAGCAAGTAATACACAGAATACTCAGTAAAAAATGTATATACAATACGTACAGGCAAGGAAGTCAAATATTACTGTGAAAAATGCAATATAACAGTTGTAGGCAAGAGAGTTGACTAGTGTGGGTAAATGGGTAACCCCTGGGCTGGGGGGTTGACTAGTGTGGGTTGGTGTGAGACCCCCTGGGAGCATCGACAGGATGAGATTTCCAGGAACCAGACTTTAAGGTTGGACTTGAAACTGGAGTATGCGTCAATGGAACGGAGTTTAGCTGGTAGTTTGTTCCACTGCAAGGGGGCAGCTACAGACCAAGCTCTGCTACCCATGTTGGTGGATACCCTAGGAACAGCTAGAGGGGGAGTACCATTTGAGTGGAGGTTGCGGAGGAGTGTTCAGGTTTTCAGAAGGGCAGTTAGGGGGATTCTGGAGCCGTGTGAATGACATTGTCCACCATGCAGCAGAGGGCTAGGTCAAAGCGACCTTGCAGCGGTAGCCATCCAAGGGTATTATAGGGGGTACAGTGGTGGGTGGAGAACTGGGCCAATAAAGCAAAGCGGCAGGTGCTGTTGTAGGCAGCAGAGAGTTTAGCCATAGCAGTAGCTGAGATCCTGGCATAAATAGGGGAGCAGTAGTCAAGAACAGGGAGAAGATTACCCTGGACAATGGCTAGTCTAGCTTCAGGGGTAAGGTATTGCCTGAATCTATAGGCTGCACCTAACTTTTATTGGAAACTTCTGACAAGGGAATTTGCATGCTCAGTGAAAGTGAGGGAGGGGTCGAGCATTCCTCTTAAGTATTTGTAGGTGTTGACGTCCTCCAGGGCTGTACCATCTTGGGTGAGAATGCGTAAGGGGGCGTGGCTTTTAGTTTTGGCCAGGAAGCGCTTAGATCCAAACAGCATGGATTTAGTTTTTTTTGGTATTTACTAAGAGGAGATTTTTTGAGAACCAGCTGTGGGCTGCAGCATAGTTGTGTGAAAGAACTGAGGAAATTGCGGCCGTGGATTTGTCACTGTGGAAGAGGACAAGGTCATCAGCATACAGGAGAGAGTTACAGTTGAGGCAGTCGAAGAGAAGTGCATTAACGAATAAGGAGAAAAGGAGGGGGCCCATGATTGAGCCTTGAGGACCCCCCCCACAGAGACAGGCAGGGTGGGGGAGCAGGTTTGACAAATACACACGAATTGTGAGTGATCAGTAAGGTAGCTAGTGAACCAGCTTGTGACTTTCGGAGAACAACCAAGGAGGCTAAGCTTGGAGGTAAGGAGAGAGCATGGTTAACCATGTCAAAAGCCTTTGAGAAGTTGATGAAGACAGCCCCGGTGGCTTTACCATTATCCATGTTAGAGAGGATGTGGTCGGTCAGTAGACCAAGGGCAGTGGCGGTGGAATGATTCTTGCGAAAGCCATGCTGTTGGTTGCATAAGAGGGTGTATTTGCTTATGTACTCAGTGAGCTGATTGTGGACTGCTCTCTCGAGTAGTTTACTGAGATGAGGGAGGATGGATATTGGATGGTGATTGTCGAAGGATTTGTGGTCACCGGATTTAAGAATGGGGATAACCTTAGCTATCTTCCATGGGTCAGGCATGGAGGAGGTGGAAAGGGCCAGGTTAAAGATCATGTGCAATGTTTTTTACATATTTTTAATAAAAGCTTAAAAGGGTGCTGTTCAAGTCCTTGTGTCATGATTAGTGTTTCCTGAAAATTTCACGCTGTTTGATTTTTATGGTTTTCTTTAAATCAGCATTTGTTAACTTGCTCTGTAGTGGCTAAAAATAGTGGAGTTATTTCTGTCCTCTCAGTCAAACTTAGAGTGCAGTGACATCATTTTGGAGTAGCTTGCTGTTTTAGATTCCTGATCAGTGCAGCACTCTGTAGAATGTATGGTCTGCTGAGCTCTCCAGGTTTCGTACAAATCCAGTCACTGGTTTGTGTTTAGATAGATCAGCTTAAAATATATAATTCTCTTTCTTTACAAAGCTGTTCATTTTAGTTTCAATGCTGAATTGAAGTAGTGGAAATCTTTTTCTGTGAGAAATCACCATGTCTGTATCACAGCTCTGTTCTTTCTAATCAAACCTCAATTTTTTTTCTAACTATGTAACACGGGGCTGTTTAATGAATATAAATCTAAATTTTGTTCATTCACAGAAAGTTTGTTTTTGATGTAGCCTTCATAAATATAATCATGCAAGAACATTTTTTTTTCATGTCAGATTAACAAACAGGTGCTTGTCACATTCTGTTACAGTATTTCAAGCACATGTTCTGTCAGAACTCACAACTTTCAGTTCTTTGGTGGTTTCTGTGTGAAAATACATCATGTATGTTTATAGCTAAAAACACGATGTGGCTTCCCGATGTACCATGTCTCTGCCCCACAGTTGAGGTGGCTGCAGTCTACTGCCACCAGTCCACTGCCCCACAAGCCCCCTGCTGTCTGCTCCACTTTCAGAGCTGCTGCACCCTGCTGCCCGCTGTCTTCTCCCACACAGTCAGGGATTGTGCACCCTGCTGCCTCCATCCCTTGCCTAAAGTATCAGGACTACTGCACCTTCCCACCCTGCTGGCCTCTCTCCCCCACCCTCACAGTTAGGGATGCTGCACCTGTTGCTCCATTCCTGTCTCCACAGTCAGGGCTGCTGTGCTGTGCTAAGCCCTAGAGTGCCAGGTTTCCTGCCTCCACAGCTGGGGCTGCTACACCACGTTGCCCTAAAACCAGAGGTGGGGCTTTTGCTGTACCCTGCTACCCACTTCCATTGCCCCAAATGGTTAAGGCTGCTGCACCACATGTACCCCATCTCACAGTCAGGGCTGCTGTACCCTGATGCTCCATGTGTCCTGCCCCACAGTTGAGGCTTTTGCACCATGCTGTCTTCTATCCCCTGTCACCACTGACAGGGCTGCTGCACCCTACTCCTTTCTACACAGTTGGGGTTGCTGTGGTCTGCTGTACCCTAAAGCCCCATGCATCTGCAGTTAGGGCTGCTGCACCATGATGCCACATGCCACAAGATTCAGGGCATTTGCTGCACCCTGTTGCATGCCTCCACAGTTGAGGCAGTTGCACCCTGCTGTCTCCCTGCCACCAGAGTCAGATCCTTTGCTACACCCTGCAGGGTGCAGCAACCCCAGCTGTTTGGGAAGGGTGCAGCACAAGAGTAAGGGCATTTGCTGCACCCTGTCCCCTGCCTGTGGAGGCAAGGGGCTCTGTGGTGCAGCAGGGCACAATGGTGGCAGGGGACAAAGGACAGCATGGGGCAGAAGCCCTGACTGTGGGGCAGGACGTAGGTGGGCATCAGATTACAGCAGCCCTGACACTGGCACAGGGTGCATGCACATTGTGCAGCAGCCCAGATCATTTGGGGTGACGGAAGTGCATAGCAGGGTTCAGCAGCCCCAACTGTGAAGGCAGCATTAGACTCTAGGGTGTAGCACAGCACAGCAGCCCTGACTGTGGAGATAGGAACAGGGGGCAACAGGGTGCCGTGGCCCTGACTGTGGGTGTGGGGACAGAGGGCAGCAGGGTGCAGCAGCCCTGAATGTTCAGGCAGGAGATGAGGGTGGCAACAGGATACAGCATCCCAAACTGTGGGACAGGGTGCAGCAGTCATGCCTGTTTGGGACAAGGGATGTGGGGAGCAGGGTGTAGCGAAAGATTTGACTCTGGTGGCAGGGGGGACAGCGGGGTGCAACTGCCTCAACTGTGGAGGCATGCAACAGGGTGCAGCAAATGCCCTGACTCTTGTGGCAAGTGGCAGCATGGTGCAGCAGCCCTATTTGCAGAGGCATGGGGCTCTAGAGCACAGCAGGTCATAGCAACCCCAACTGTGTAGAAAGGAGCAGGTGCAGCAGCCCTATCTCTGGTGACAGGGATAGAGAACAGCATGTGCAGAAGCCTGACTGTGGTGCAGAACACAGGGGCATCAGGGTACAGCAGCCCTGACTGTGAGATGGGGTACACATGGTGCAGCAGCCTGACCATTTGGGGCAATGGAAGTGATAGCAGGGTGTAATAAAAGCCCCACCTCTGGTGGCTAGGGCAGCATGGTACAGCAGTCCCAGCTGTGGAGGCAGGGAACCTGGCACTCTAGGGCTTAGCACAGCACAGCATAGCACAGCACAATAGTCCTGACTGTGAGATAGGAACAAGGGGCAACAGGTTCAGCTTCCCTAACTGTGAGGGTGGGGGGAGAGAGCAGGGGGGAGAGCAGCAGGATGGCAACCCCAATTGTTTGGGCAGGGGGAGGCAGGGTACAGAAGCCCTGATTCTTTAGGCAGGGGATGGAAGGAGCAGGGTGCATAATCCTTGACTGTGTGGGAGAAGATGGTGGAAAGCAGGATGCAGCAGCTTCAAATGTGGAGCAGAAGAAAGGGACAGGGACAGGTGGCAGTAGGCTGCAGCTGCCTCAACTTTGAGGCAGGGACATGGTGCATCAGGATGCCACGTAGTGTTTCTAGTTACACCTAACAATGTATTTTCACACAGAAACCACCAAAGAACTGAAATTTGTGAGTTCTGACAGGTGCCTGTCACACTCTGCTACAGTATTTCAAGCACATGTACTGTTTGTCAATCTGACATGAAAAGAAAGTTTTCTTACATGAAATCTATTTATGGAGGCTACATCAAAGACAAACTGTTGCTGTGAATGAACTAAATTTAGATTTATTTTTATATATTTAATAGCTGTGTTATATAGTTAGGACAATCTGAGTTTTGATTAGAAAGAACTGAGAGCTGTGATATAGACAAGCTAATTTATCAGAGAAAGATTTCCACTACTTCAGTTCAGCCTTGAAATTAAAATGATCAGCTTTTTGTGAGAAGATAATGTTATATTTTAAACCAATCTATCTAAACACAAGCCAGATACAGTTTGTAAGAAACTTGGAGAGCTCAGCAAACCATTAACTCTACAAACTGCTGCTCTGATTGGATATCTGAAACAGCAAGCTACTCCAAAATGATGTCATTGCACTCTAAGTTTGACTGAGAGGACAGAAATAACTCCACTGTTTTCAGCTACTGTAGAGCAAGTTAACAAATGCTGATTTAAAGAAAACCACAAAACCAAATGGCATGAAATTCTCAGGAAACACTAACCATGACATAAGAACTTAAATGTCAGCATTTCAAGCTTTTATAAAAAAATATGTAAAAACTGTTGCATATGATCTTTAAAGATGAAGGTGAGTGGCTTGGCAATCGCCGAAGAGATCAGCTTAAGAAAGACTGGAGATAGGCCATCAGATCCGGAGGAGCCGTGGTTAGGTAGATGTTTGAGTTAGTAGCTTCACTCTATCGTGTATGGAGAGGGCTTTAAAATAGAATGGGGGTATTTGCAGGTGAGTGGCAGAGCTAGAGGAGGATGGCAGTGTGTCGGATATTAAGGCCGGGCTTTGAGGTTGGGCAGTTGGCAGCTTATTCAGGTACATGGATAAGTTGGTGAACTTACAGTTGAAGACACTGACCACATTGTGAGGGTCGGTCAGCAGCCCATCCTGGGAGTTGATGTGGTGCAGCGTAGCTGGAGTGGGGGTTTAGGAGGGAGCTGATTGAGTCCCAGAATTTTCTAGGGTCTCCAAGGTTGGCCTTTTGCAGGTTGCGGAAGTGGGTCAGTTTCAAAAATTTGGCCTGTTGTTTACATTTGTTCCTCATGTGCCTGTAAGCATCCCAGAGGGCAGGAGAGGGGGTTGCTTTGAAAGTAGACCAGGCGTGGTCTATGGCCTTCATAAGGGTTAGGAGGTCTTTAGAGACCTATCGCGAGCACCCGCCTCTGACCATCTGGTAGTGACAGGGAAAAAGCGGTCCTCGATTGTTAGTAGAGTCTAGGTAAATGTGGAAACTGCCATGGCTACATTGGAAAAGGAAAAAAGTGTGGACCAGTCCAAGGACTGGGCCTCCTCGAGGAGATTTGTGGAGACTGGGCAGCTGAAATTTCTTACAGATAGGTATTTGGGTGGTGGGGGGCGCTTTAATTTGGAAGACCACAGGAGATAGGTTGGTGAATGATCACTTACAGAGTCAGCCATGGTGCCAGCTTGTAATGCTTGGTTCTCCCTGTTTATGAGGATCCAGTCTAGTAGAGTCTGGGTGACTGAGCGTGGATTAAGTCTGATGGGAAGAGTGATCACCTGCACCAAGTTGTGCTGCTTTAACAGGGATACATAGTCAGGCTGGTGGCAGCTCAGCCAGTTTAGATTAAAGTCGCAGAGAAGGATAGATTCCCTATGGGGAGTTAAAGAGCTCAGGCCTTGGAGGAGGCTGGTGAGTCCGATGGTTCTGTTTGCGGGGGAGGGGGGTTGTAGCAGCAGCCAATATAGAGTTTCTTGCAGGATCCCAGGGTCAATTCGGAGAGTAGCCATTCACTAGGTGAGGAAGGGTTGGAGTGTAGGACAATGCTAGCTGAGAGGGGTTCTCTTAGGAGCAGGGCCACACCGCCACCTTTTTTCCTGCCTGGCCTGTCAAGGCGTAGGTAAGAGTAGCCAGGTATTTTGAAGGTGTTTTTGGTGTGGTGTGGCTTTAGCCATGTTTCAGTGAGCCCTAGAATATGGGGCTTGTGTAGCTCAATCCAAGCCTCAAGGTCAGTGAATTTAGATGGAAGGATGCAGACATTGATATGTGCGATTTTAAGACCAGGGGCATTTGTCCAGATGCTGGAGGTGGGGATGATATGGGAAGTTGTTGGGCCAGGGTTGCATTCAGTGTCCCTAGCAAGTGAGAGTAGTGATAGTAGGAGAATGTGTGGGCAGGAGGGAATAGAAGGAGACCAGGAGAGGTTAACCAGGTAGTGGCCAAGGAGGCGGCGTTCTCCTTTAGTGAGTAGGATGAGAGAGATGTACCCCAGGGTGGACTTATCCCTAGTGGGGAGTGAAGAGGGTTGAGACAGGGGGAGAATGAGAGGAAGGAGAGGCACTGTTGATCGCAGGCCAGCACTGTTGCACCGAAGTCTGTCAATACCAGCGCAGTAGTTAGGGAGATGGCACATAATATAGGTAGTGCCAGGTTCATCTTTCCAAGGGAGAGTGGGGACAATAGAAAGTAGTAGGAGTGAATTAGCGTGGTTTGCCTTATGAAGGGGGAGAGGAGGGAGTGGTGAGGCAAGGGGCAGTTAGAGATGTAGTTCTCTGGGGCAGGAACACACTCTAGAAGGTGTTTTGTAGCTTTAAATTTGTGTATGACAAGATCAATCAATCACTTTATTTAACCAGGTATGAACACCATTGAGCAAGCTCATTTTCAAGGTGGTACTGGGCATTAATACAATACAGTACACTTCATAAGATTACAATTACAGTGGACAATGGTGCCAAAAAAAAAAAAAAAAGAAAAAAATTTGTGAAGGTGCCAGTCAATATGGGCCTATACATACCGGTCAACATAATTAACATGCAAAGGTACATAATGTTAAGCTTTACTGAAATGAGAAGCGACAACAATCCCATATAGTCTCCACTATGTAAGAGCTCAGACCTAAATGAAAAGATGGCCAATGGGAGAAAGGTGCACAGAAGGGGGAGTGGTTTAGGTGTAATTAACAAGTCGTGGGGGTGGGGAGGAGGGCGAAAAATAATAATCAGCTTCCATTGGTACCAAAATCCAAAAGTCAGGGCTAGTACCTTGCAGTATAGAGGATTTCTGAAAAACTGTTTAGGTTCCAGAAATTGAGGGGTCCGTGGCCTGGTCAAGGCACGTCCTTTTGATGTGCATTTACAGTTCTGCTCCATGGTGCTGGTTCACAGAAGTAAGGTACTCAATAAGTTGAGTAATTAAACCAAGTCGAGTGAGAAAACAGTTACAGCATGATAACTGTTAAACAGCCTGTCATTTGTGCCAATATTGCTTTTCAAAGGCCTTTGAAAAACTGCAAGGTATTGGTGCAAAAGAGCAGGATGTTTTAACAGTTGCTGCTGCTGTAGCGTTTGTTGTTTTTTGCCACATAAAACTTAGTTTCATTGCGTGCAACATGTTGTGAGTACTTTACTTCTGCTAACCAGCACCATGGAATCGAACTCTTGGTGCATGTTTTCGGTCTTTTGAGATGTGATGGCACTGGTGGACACTCCTGGGCTACTTGTGTGCTGGACTTAATGGTGGCATATGACCAGGAAGGTGGTGGGGTACCTCCCTGTAGCACCTCATTCATTGTGTGGAGCAGAAGATCCATTGTCTGCACCTTAGTGGCTTTAAAAAATTCAGCCCCATAACCATCTGTTCCTGGGGCTTGCATAGTTTTGGAGTCCCTGATTATTGTCTCTAGCATGTTATACGTGATGGTTGTGAACAGCTGTTCACTCTGGGCTTGCATTTGCTTTTGGAGGGCTAAAGGTGCAAGAAAAGTGTCTGTCTCTCCCTGGTCTACAGGTGCTCAGGTGTATAAGAAAGTGTCCGATAATAAGTTTGGAAGGTATTGGCAGTGTCATATAGTTCTGTGTGTCGGACTCCAGCTGTGGGGTGTGGCAGGGTGGGGTTAGTGGACAACCAGCATTGCTTTCTTAGCTGGCATGCCAGCAAGTGAGAGGCCCAGGTGCCTACTTCATAGTATTTTTGCCTTTTTGCCTCAGAAAAGGTGAGAGAAATCTCAGTCTGCTGTAGGTAGAGGGCACCCAACTACACCTTCACCCTGGACATCTGAGGAGCCTCCAAAGTGACCCCCTGCTGATCTGCCATTTGTAGAAAATAGGAGAGTGTGCCTCAAATACTGCTGATGCTCTACTCTTTTTTTCTTTATTTTTTTTGTGTGGACATGTATTATATTATGTGTCCTGTAAGGACCATTTTCACTGTGTCCCATGTGATAGCTTGGGACAGTGGTGATGTGGCATTATCTTGAACTATTTCTTCAATTTTATCTTGAAGAATGGAGCAGAACTTTTGGATTTCACATAATATGTATTGAGCCGCCACTTAGTGTCTCAGTAGCTCTGTACAGGAGCATTGTGTAAATGGACTATATCTCCCATTTCTAGGGACATGGATATGTTGTTCATCCACACTGTCTGGCAGGTATCCTTGCCGCTTTAAATCTTGCCGGAAGGACTTCAAGCTGGCTCCTCCCACCCACCCGGGTGGTAAGACTCTCGGCTCCGCCCCATGACGCCAGATCTTCCTTACCGCTTGGAAGCTCAGGTTCCCTCCTTAACGCTCTGCATATAAGACTGGTTCCTAATTCTTCGAAAGTTCGAAATCAAAAAGTTTTTGTAAAAAGACTTCGGTCTTCTTTCCCTCGCGGCTGCGATGGACAAATCGACTCCCGGTTTCTGGAGGTGCCCTTGCGGGCAGAAGATGTCTAGGACGGATCCGCACTCCACGTGCGTCTACTGCTTGGGCCTTGAGCACAACCCGCAGGCCTGCGACTTGTGCTCTTCCTTTTTGGCCTACGTCCTTGAAGACCGTGCTGCCCGATTACAACTGGGGCGCACCGAGAAAAGAATTCCACCGTTAAATCTAAAGAGGCCCGGTTGGCGGTGTCCGCGGGCGGCGGTCGGGCGGATCAGCTCGAGCAGATGATCGCCTCGAAGAGGAGGCGGCGGGCCGCTTCTACCTCCTGCGGCATTTGTCCGGTTTCTCGTGCCTCGTATCGGCTCTTTAAGGAGCGAGCTTTGTCTGACCCTCGACGAAAGGTGAGGGTCCAACTTCTTCTGGACCTTTTTCAGGTCCAAAAGAGCAAAAGTAAGTCTCTCCGTCGGCTCTTGGGAAGTGGAAAGATCCCCTCCCTTCTTGTCGACGGTCGACCCTCAGCTTCGCCACTGGCTTCACGGTGTCCCCGTCAGGCCAGTTGATCGAGACTCCGCCGACACGGTCGAGATTTTCTCGACCGTAGGACTGGTTGTCGCTGAGAAGCTGAGAATCCTCTCCCGGTTCCCCTGGTGGGAGTTGAGGATCCGTCGGCTCATCCTTGCCTCGGTTCCGGAGCCTTCTCGTGGAATCGTCCGGGCCGAGGGGGTGCCGATTCCCGACACTTCCTCGCCGTCCTCGCCTAGCCGGACTCGGTCTCTGGACATCCTCTCGTCCAGCCGATCCGCCAATATAGGGCGGTCTCAGCACCAAGGCAAGCTGTGCCGCCGCCTTCCTCTTCCTCAGACGAGGGAGGCTTCGGCGCAAGTTGCGTCGGAGGTATGAGGAACTCATGTGGCAACAGCTCCTTTTGACCGGGAATAAGCCGACCCAGTCGTCTTCCCCGGCCATTAAGTGGCTGTCACCGGAGCGGCCGAAACAACCCCTCATTGTAGCCGAGGAGCCTGTTCCCAGGCCGGTTGTTCGGCCAATTCCAGCTGCCCCACCGATTCTGGTGGAACCTCCGCCTCTACAGCCGTTAGTTGGGGCTCCGACCAAAAATTCTCGGTCGGCTATGGGTTTGCCCCATAGACTGTCTGTCACCCTCACTCCCGATAAACCTCGGCAGGTGGAGGGTGGCTCAGGCCCGAGGCAGCTCTTTGAGGACTCTTCCGAGTCCGAGGATGATTCCTCCCTTTTCTCCAAGCGCATGGACTTGGAGTCCTCAGGAGGACAGTCAGTGGACGATAGCCCTTCGTCCTTCCTAGGGTTGCTTCGGCTCATCTCGGAGTCCACCGGGATGAAGCTCGAACCCTGCTTCTAAATGGGCCAGGTATCCTCACGGAGATTCTGGACCGAGGGATTCTCCCACGGAGGCTCTTCCGTGGCCGAGGCCATAGTGGGTCCGCCTTGAGCTTTGGCAGCGCCTGCTTCCTGCCCTGCGCCTTCGCCAGAATGGCCAGGAAGTATGCGGTCCCTACCGTTCTCTGTCCGGTTTTGAACACCCTCTGCTGAGGGGTTGGTTACCGACAGCGTTTTCGGCGTGCCGAACGCCAGGATGTGGACAAACCTCCCGACAAGGAATCCAAGAAATTGGATTATGCCGGGCTAAAAGTCTATGCTGCGCCCTCTCCGGCTTTCGCCAGGCCAGTTCGCCGTCCTCATGGCACATTTTTCTCATGCCCTGTTGGGCTCCTGGATGAGGTCGCCCTCATCTTCCCCGCGGATCTGCAGACTACGGTCAGGCAGGTGCGGGACCAGAGGCAGGGCAGTGGCCAAACAGCAGCTCCAGACTGCTTTAGACATCGGGACTCATGTGCCAGGTCGGTGGCGGCCGCAGGGCTATGCGTCGTCGGGCTTGGCTGAGGATATCCACCTTTACCTCGGATACCCAGCACAAGTTGGCGGATGTTCCTCTTTGGGGACTGACCTCTTCGCCCTGGGGTGGAAGATCACCTGCAGAGGATCGAGAAGTCCAATGCTACCTTGGACTCGGTCTCTTCCGCTCAGGACAAAGGCCGCAAGCCACAGCCTAAGCCCTTTCATCCTTCTGCACCCGCGGCGCGCCCGGCCCAGCAACGTCAAGGCCAGCAGGCTCGAGCTTGGCATCCCAAACCCAAGCCGTCGGCTTCCTCCAACAGGAAGCAGGGAGGAAAAGGCCCAGGAGGTCCCTCCTCCAAGCCTGCCCAGTGACGGGCTGAGGGGTGTCGCCCCCATCCCCGTCACCTTAGCCCTGGTTCCCCCCGTGGGGGGACGGCTCCGACACTTCCTTTCCGCCTGATCCGCTGTTACCACGGACAGGTGGGTGCTGGAGGTGGTGGGAAAAGGCCTGCCTCTAGAATTCGAGCAGGCCCCGCCCTTCAGAGCCGTCGCACCTCAGGGGGCCTCGGGGTCTGCAGCCTCACTGGTGGCTCGCCGAGCCGACATCGCTCTCCTCCTCCAAAAGGAGGTGATCAGGGAGGTAGAGGACCCCCCCCTCAGACCTGGGGTTTGTGTCCAGGTATTTCCTGGTTCCAAAACGGACGGGGGGCTGGCGCCCCATTCTTGACCTGCACGACCTGAACAAGTTCCTAAGGTCTCGAACCTTCAGGATGGTCACTTTGGCGCAGATAATACTATCTCTGGAACACGGCGTGTGGTTCTGCCCGCTGGACCTACAGGGCGCGTTCTTTCACGTCCCTATCCGTCCGTCACATCGGAGATTCCTTCGCTTTCGAGCAGAGGAATCCCTCTTCGAGTTCCAAGCCATGCCCTTTGGCTTATCTCCAGCTCCCAGGGTCTTCACCAAATGCATGGCAGTGGTGACAGCATTCCTGCGGCGCCGAGGGGTCCGGGTGTACCCTTACCTGGATGATTGGCTGTTAGCAGCCCCTCCAGACAGGAGGTGGAGCGGTCCAGAGATCTGGCCTCCAGGTTTGCTTCAAGTCGGCCTTCTCATCAACGAGGCCAAGTCGGAACTCGAGCCAAGCAGGTGATCCTGTTCATCGGGCAGAGCTCGACTCTTCGAGCCAGAGCACGGCTCCAGGCGGACAGGGCTGAGGTTCTTACCTCCTTGCCCAATCATTTCTGGTTGGCATTCGCTCCTGCCCGGGACTTCCTGCCCTCCTGGGTCTCATGGCGGCCTGTACCAGCGTGGTCCGCTGGGCACGCTGGCACATGCGCCCCTTCAGTGGGGACTGGCCAGCCAGTGGTCACAACGCTGCATCCATTGGACCAGCTAGTGATGGTGACCCAGAGATGTGGAACGCCTCCAGTGGTGGACCGCTCCATCTCATCTGCAGGAGGGCATCCCGCTTGTCCGCCCGAGCTGATGGTCTCTATCGACCGATGCCTGTCTGATGGGTTGGGTGCCCATCTGGGGAACACGAGTGCACGGCCTCTGGTCCCCGCGGGAGTCCCGATGCCACATCAACCTGCTGGAGCTCCGAGCGGTCTGCCTAGCTCTCACCGCCTTTGCCCGGTTTCTCCGGGTCAAGTGGTCGAGTCCAGACTGACAATACCACGACCATGTACTACCTGAACCGCCAGGGCGGGACGCGGCTCCATGCTTCTATGCAAGGAAGCTTCCACATTTGATCACTCGTGGCGCAGCCTGGAGGCGGATCTCCTAGCCATTCATGTGGCAGGAGCTCCAACACCCTGGCCGATGCCCTGAGCTGGATAGGGGCTGCATCTCACGAGTGGTCTCTCCTGCCAGAGGTAGTACAAGATCTGTTCTCCCACTGGGGCACACCTCAGGTGGACCTGTTTGCCTCCAGGAGAATGCGGCTGAGGCTGTTTCATGCCCGCCTCAGCAGGGCTCGCTGCAGGGGATGCCTTGAGGCTCTGGACCCTGGCCTCTTTTACGCCTTTCCCCCATTTCCCTTGATTCACAAGGTGCTTCTCAAGGCAAGGAGGGACAAGGCGCAGGTGATTCTGATAGCCCCAGACTGGCCCCGCCAGTTCTGGTACCCAGATCTCCTCAGCCTCAGCTCCAGGCTC
Organism: Neoceratodus forsteri; assembly: GCA_016271365.2. Classification (NCBI taxonomy): domain Eukaryota; kingdom Metazoa; phylum Chordata; order Ceratodontiformes; family Ceratodontidae; genus Neoceratodus; species Neoceratodus forsteri. Next base: position 675,437,722 of record CM057450.1, on the reverse strand, counting down.
CCGAGGCAGCTTCCAGCTCGCCCGGACCTGCTCTCAGTCAATCAGGGGAAGGTGTTCCATCCGGACCTTCAGTCCCTGCACCTGACGGCCTGGTTCCTGAGCGGCTAGAGTTCCAGGCCTTGGGTCTTTCCGACGAGGTCCTCAATGTTGTTGAGGCGTCCTGTAAGGAGTCGACCAGAAAATGCTACGCCTTCAAATGGAAGAGATTCTCCATTTGGTGTCAGGGCAAGGGCTTGGACCCTTCCTCCTGTTCTGTGGCAAGCATTTTTGACTATTTATGGTCCCTTTCTAGTCAAGGGCTTAGGTCGACGACCCTAAAGGTGCACCTGGCAGCCATCTCTGCTTACCGGGCGCGGGCCGGGAGCAGTCGGTGGCGCAGGAGAAGGTGGTCTGGCGCTTTTTCAAAGGCCTTGATCACATTTCCTCTCCGGTGCGAGAACCTCCACCTCCGTGGGATTTACTGCTGGTATTGGCAGAGCTCATGGGCAAGCCATTCGAACCAATGCACAGGTGTGATCTCTCTCACCTGTCGTGGAAGACCGCCTTCTTGGTGGCTATCACGTCAGCCAGAAGGATGGGAGAACTCCAGGCGCTCTGCATTGAGTCTCCTTACCTGGTCTTCCACAGGGACAAGGGTTGTCCTGCGCCCCCACCCGAAATTCCTTCCGAAGGTGGTGTCGGAGTTTCACCTTAACCAGGTGTTGACTCTGCCGGTGTTCTAACCCAATCACACCTCGGAGGCCGAATACAGGCTCCATACTTTGGACCCTAGAAGGGCGCTCGCTTATTATAAGGAGCGCACGGCTGAAATTCGGGGAGAGGTTCGCCAGCTGTTTGTCACCTACGCTGAAGCCGCACCTGGCAGACCTGCAGCCAAGCGGACGATAGGCAGGTGGGTCACCTCCTGCATAGATCTCTGCTATAAGTTGGCGGGCATGGAGCCTCCCAGAGGGATAAGAGCTCATTCTACCTGTCATACTGCTGCATCGGTGGCTGCTTCCAGGGACGTCCCTATCCAGGAAATCTGCAGGGCTGCTACCTGGGAAGTCAGCACACACCTTTATTACCCATTACCACATCGACCTTGAGTCACGCCGGGATGCTGGTTTTGGGGCCTCGGTTCTCCAGTCTCTATTCCTAAGTAGGGATGTGCGCTTGCCTCCCTCCTCCCGGAGAACTGCTAGAGTCTGCCAGACAGTGTGGATGAACAACATATCCATGTCCCTAGAAATACAGGTTACTCACCTGTAACAGGAGTTCTAGGAATGGTGTATGTTGTTCATCCACACGACCCACCCGACCTCCCCGGCTTCGACGCACAACCTGAGCTTCCAGCGGGCCAGATCTGGCATCATGGGGCGGAGCCGAGAGTTTTACCACCCGGGTGGGTGGGAGGAGCCAGCTTGAAGACCTTCTGGCAAGATTTAAAGCGGCAAGGATACCTGCCAGACAGTGTGGATGAACAACATATACCATTCCTAGAACTCCTGTTACAGGTGAGTAACCTGTATTTTCATTCCGATACATCATTTAAGTGTTCCAGTTGCATATAACAATGGTCTGTTCGAGAGTAGGTGCCATGCACATTAGAATACTGAGCGAAATTTCTTATGTGGAGGTGGAGAAAACGCTAAGTGTCTGCCCATCCCATCTCATGCATGAAACATCTCAAATACCTATGAGCTGCTGGTTGCCTTGGGGGGAGGGGATGATATTGAAGACTCCTGCCAAAAAAAGGACCCCTGTGGTGTGTCTAATGACCTGATCTAGGAAGCTGTTAATCATAGGAGCATTAGATCTCGGGGGAAGGTAAAGGCTTGTCAGAGTGACTTCCATGCCATTAATAGTTACTTGGACTGTCACAAGATGGCCCTCTGGGTCTGTCCTGGTGTGTTGCTCCTGGAAAGATGTGTGCCTAGGAATGAGAACTGCCACACCCCTCTTCCTGCCCTTTTGGTAGGAGGTTGAGTATGCCGCTGAAAGCCAAACTTCAATAGTTAATTGTGCTCAGTGGGGGAGAGGTGCATCTCCTATAGATAAAGCCTGTCCAGTTTTGTTTTCTTTATTTGGGTGAGTACTTTGCCACTTTTAATCTGGTTGATGAGCCCATTGACATTTAGGGAATATGAATAAAATGTGGGTCCACTCATTACACAGAAGAAATCCTATGTTCCTGTCTCCGAACTACCCCCCTTCCCGGTCTACCCCGCCTTGCCACACAAGCAAATGCATTTTTATACCGATCCATTTTAGATAGAAACTGAGTGACCCAGATGGGAATACAAAAGACAAATAGTCCAAATGGTATCCATCCCATGGAACTTCAACCCATGTGAGAATAACTGGAAGCGTTAACCTTGGGGGTGATGACTGAGGAAACCCTCAGCAACTGGGACTGTAAGAAATACTAGCACCTTAAGAGCATGACTGAATGAACTGTGGCAAACTGGGCTTCCAAGACAGAGGCCCAGGAAATCTAGGCCTTTGTACACAGGATACTGTTACCTACGTGATAGTAAAGTCTCCTGTGGAGGGGCCTCCAATCTGTACCGTACAGGATAGGGGGTGTAAGTGGAACCAATGTCAGGATCCCACCCTTGGTTCATCACCATAAAGAGTCACTCCAGGATGGGAGAGAATTTCGGCACAAAATATATTAAGGGATTGGTCCCTGATTATGCAGAGGAAATAGGGTAGAATCAGGGCTGTTGCATCAGACAGGAGGAGTTACCACTGGACTACACCAGTGTTTATTCATATCCCAGTGAGAGTGTGGGGTGGGGGTACCACTGGACTACTAGGGAATTTGTTCCGAACACTGAGGAGGATTGGGGTGGGAAGGGGTATGGGGGGGGGGTCCTTCACCACTGTGCATGTTGAATACAGTTTTGGAAACATTAAAGAGCACTACCTCAGCAGCTCATTAGTGCTTCCAAAATTCTCTGTACAAAACACTGTGCCCTGTGTGTTATGGGGCTCCTTTATTTGCATGGGTGCAGAGGTGTGTTTAGTGTGATTGCCCTACTTTGCTGTGTGGTAAGGGTCCCTCTGAATATTCCACCCCACCCACATTCAGATGTGCTATGTCCAGTTAGCTGGCACTATTCACATTAGCATCTCATGAAACTTCACAATATGGGGGCTTACATCTTGTTAGATACTTGTAATAATAATAAAAAAAAAATATTTTGCATTAAACAACTGTATAACAGGCAGAAACTTATATAACACACTAAAGCCATACTGGATGGCATTAGCAAGTACTCTGTGACCAAGCAAGTGCAGCACTGTCATATTACTGAGAGGGTGGATTGTATTTTCTGTACATGGAATGTAGATAGTGTAGCCACCCACCATGGTAAACTGGCAGTGTGATGCCATTAAGGAGCACAGAGGGAATTCATTATGCTTGCAGTGCTCCTCACTAGACCCCAGGTAAGAGATTTTTATTTTTTTATGGCTGGACAACAGTACACCGGAAACCAGGAAAATGTTAAGTTAATGGGAAGATTTTTGCAAAAATGCTACTATTGGCTGGCCAAGTCATCGGTGGAGGTGAGGGTGAATGGCCCAGAGGACGCTCTCCACCTCTCGGATGGAGGGAGTAAAACATCCACTGTGCTGCTGCTGCCACCTGGGTGACTACAGGTGGCAGTACAAGCCGAGCTGTGGAGTTAGGAAGGACCCCGACGCACTCTGACGTGCAGCGCATGTGCATGCATGTCGAGGGCTGTTCTTGGCATCCTGCAAGGGCTGAGACAGAAAAATGCTAGACAATGCAAGAAGGTATCCACCCCTCACTGCAGGCCCTCCTCCCTCCACTGGCTGAGGCATACTCCTCTGAAGCACTGACTGAGTCTCTGTCAGAGGTAAATCCCCTCCAGATGGCCCTTCCCGGGTTGGGGGGAGTAAGCCAGGGTTTCAGTAGGAGGAGAGGTAAGTCCCGGAAGGCAGGTGAGTGGTGTAGGACTGATGCAGGCTGTCTGCCAAGAGGGAGAAATAGTAGTCTAAATTTAACAAACAAACAAACAAACAAAAAAAAAAAAACCACTGTTACACACAACTATGTAAATGAGTGATTGTAGCCCTAACAGTTACATCCTGTAAAGAAATAAAGGTCTTTGCTGCTACATCAGTTTTCATACAGATCACCCTGGCTGTGCTTATGTTGTTCTGTTATTGTATTTTTTCTAATTGTTTGCTTTTATATTTTCTATTAAGTGCATTTTCCCAGGTCGCTCCTGAAAATGGGGGGATATGTGTGTTACTCCAGCAAGCTTATCTAGTACAGTAAACAAAGACTAACATAAAATGAATGAATACACAAATTGTGTTTTACTTGGTTGAGGAAGGGATCTTCGTGATCCCCAGGGGACGTTTTCTAACTTGTTAGATGCTCCTTGAAGTGTCTTTTATCGTGGTATATAGACTGTGTATTGAAGGTGAGCAGTTTGTGAAATAGAAATATCGAAAGGTGACGTTCAAAGAAGACCAAGGTCCATCTGCTTTGCCCATTTGCTACCTGCCTACAAACCACTTGCCAGAGCCCCTGTGAAATGCGATTTTACTAGTCCTTTATCTAGGTCCATTGTTGTCTTGAAGTCTGACACTGTGTTGGCCATCACCACCTCTTCTAGAAGGCTGTTCCAGCTGTTCACCACTCATTCGTGAAGAAATACTTCCTCATGTCCCTCCTGAAACTGCCTCCTTTCCAGTTTATATTCTTGCCCCTGATAGTCTGAGATCTTCCTTGTTCACCCCCTTCATATACTTAAAATGTTTGTCATATCCCCTCTTTCCCTTTTACTCTCTGCCTCAGTGAATACATCTTCAGGCTAGCTAATCTCTCGTCATATGACCTTCCCTGCTGACCAGTGATCATTTTTGTAGCCCTTCTGTGGTGCCTTGTGTCCTTTTTGAGGTGTGAGCTTCAGAATTGGATGCAGTACTCCAGGTGAGAGCTAATGAATGACCTGTACAGGGTTTGCACCACCTCCTTCCTTCCACTGGCTGGGTGTCCTGACATATTTCAGGATTGTGTGTCCCTGCCACATTCCAAGATCACACATCCCCACCACATTTCAAAATTAGATTTCCCTCATTCCAAAATTACGCGTCCCTGCAGCGTTCTGAGATTGTGCAACTTCACCACAGTCTGAGATTGCATGTGCTTCAATCCAGAATGATGCATCTTCCCCTCCCATTGTGAGATTGCATGTCCCCACCACAGAAACTGCATTTCCCTGATACTTTCCAAGAGTGTGTGTCCCCAACACATTTCGAGATTTTGTGTCCTTGCTGCATTCCAAGATTGCACATCCCTCATTTTGAAATTGTCCTCTCACATACTGAAATTGTCCTGCCGCACACTGAAATTGTATGTCCATGCTGCATTCTGACAGTGTGTCCCTGTTGTAGTGCTGTGAATTTTGATGCTGTTACATGCTGAAATCTTAGCACTGCAGTAGTCTGGGATTGCTCAAAACCTTATCATTCCAAAGCCATGTCGACCGCTGCATTCAAAAATCACCTCCCCACCACATTTTAAAGTACAATGCCATGCATTTGAACATTACAGAAACACATGATGAGTCTACAGCCTGGTTTACTATTTACCTCCATAATCGAAAACCGGGAACAGTGGTAAATAGTAAGCTCTGTGTGGCGCTAACCAAAATGGGAGGGAGGATGCCTCCGAGGTCGTCTTCGTATCCTGTGTTTGAGAGGAATTGGTGAGAGCTTTGGAGTTGTAGACCATCATCTATATGCTGATGATATTGTGGTCTACAACTCCAGTGGCAATAATGCAGAGTTGGTTACACAGAGCCTTTAAGGGTCTTAAATAATTTTTCACATTTTCTCGTCTGAAGCTAAACATAGCTAAAACAAATGCAGTGTTTATGGCACTGCATCTAAATTGAGTGATTCTTTGAATAACTAGCTGTTTATACATATCTCTGATGGCAGTACGAGGTTGGGGCCTATAAATATTTAGGATTTTGGTTAGAGCCCTGTGGCTCTGGAAACCTACTTGTAAAGTAAATTGATAAAAAAGTTGGGAACGTTCTGGGTCTTTTGTATCATTAGAGATTGCCTAGACCCAGAAACTTGCTTAAAGACAGTCCAGTTCCAGATGTTACCTATAATTGACTATGCAGATATAATTTATGATTACTGTGTAAAAGAAGAATTGTCAAAGCTGGACGTGCTATAGTCTGATGGCATGACTAATATTTAAATTGTTCTGCTGACATTCACCAGTGTGATACATATTGTCAGTTGGATTGGACTTCCTTAACTGATCATTGTACACTGCATTAAATTATGTGTTCATTAAAATATGTCCAGGGCTTTGCCCCAGACTGTTTATTTGCTTGGATTTCATTTAGAAAAATGCGTTTGTCATTAAGGAATTCTGGTCTTTTGGAACTGATTGTTCCTAAAAATAAACACAGCAACATAGAAGTTGACTGCCGATAAGGACCACAAAGCCCGTTCAGTCTGCCCATTTTTTCTACCTTATGAATGTGCCATTGGCCTTTGCTCTGTCAATGGCCTCTCTGTACATACTCATCTGTATTGTTCCATTATGCCTATCCCATGCCTGTTTGAAGCCCTGCACTGTATTCATATCCACCACTTTGGGAGGCCGGCCGTTACATGCATCCACCACCCTTTCTGTGAAAAAGAACTTTCTCACATTACCCCTTAATCAGCCTCCCTCTAATCTCATGCTGTGTCCTCTTGCCCTGCTATTTTTCTTATACTGAAACAAGTTAGACTTTTTCACCTTTTTAATGCCCTTAAGATGTTTGAATGTTTCGATCATATCACCTCTCTCCCTCCTTTGATCTAGGGTTTAAATTTTGAGCTCCGTTAACCTGTCCTCTTATGTTTTCTGCAGCAGTTCCGGCACCATTTTGGTTGCCCTCTTCTCGACTGCCTCTATTTTGTTAATGTCCTTGTGTAGGTGTGGCCTCCAGTACTGCAAGCAGTACTCCAGATGGGGCCTAACCAGTGTCTTGTAAAGAGGGATTATTGCCTCCGTCTTACAACTTGCGATACCTCTGCTAATATACCCCAACATCCCTCTAGCCTTACCGACTGCTTTAGTGGTCTGCTTGGATGATTTCAGGTCATCTGTGATGACGATGATGATGCCAAAGTTTCTTTTTTGCCCTTGTGATTGCCAGCAACTCCCCTTCCAGCCTATAGGTGGCTTCAGGGTTTCTCTTCCCTACGTACATGATCTTGCACTTCTTTGCGTTAAACCCCAGATGCCACTCTTCTGACCATTATGCCAGTTTATCCAGATCTCTGCTCCTTCTGCCCACCCCATCTGGATCATCTACTCTGTTGCAGATCTTGGTGTCATCTGCAAACTGGCAAACCTTACCCTCCAGTCCATCTCCAATGTCACTGATGAAGATATTGAAGAGGACTGGCCCCAGGACTGATCCCTGAGGTACCCCACTTGTGACTCACATCTCTTCTGACTGTATACAATTTACCACCACTCTCAGTTTTCTGCCCACCAACCAGTTTGCCACCCAGTTGACCAACTTCTGATTCACCCCGAGCTTACCCAGCTTAACCAATCTTCTATGTGGAACAGTATCGAAAGCTTTACTGAAGTCAAGGAAGTTAAGGTAGGTGACATCAACTGCACCCCCCCCCCCTTGGTCCACCACTCTGGTTACCCAGTCAAAGAAATCTATGAGATTAGTTTGACAGGACCATCCTGTTGTAAACCCATGCTGTCTTGGATCCTGTGCTCCTATGGATTCCAGGTGTTGCACTATTTCCTTAAGGAGTGCCTCCATAATCTTGCCCACTACTGAGGTAAGACTGACTGGTTTGTAGTTCCCTGCCTTCTCCCTGCTACCACTCTTGTGGAGCGGGATCACATGAGCCCTTCTCCAGTCTTCTGGGTCCTCTCCTGTGCTCAGCGACTCCCTAAACAGTTCTGATGATGGCTCTGCTAGTTCCACCCTGAGCTCCTTTAGTACCCTGGGATGTATGCCATCCGGTCCTATTGCCTTGTCCACCCTGAGCTTCGCGAGCTCTTGTAGGACCCTTTCTTTTGTGAAGGAACTTGTGCACACCTCCCCCTTGTCCATGGTGCTGAGCTGTGGGCCCTGCCCTGTCTTCTCATCAGTAGATACTGAGTAGAAGTATCTATTTAGGATAGATGCTTTTCCTTTATCCTCCTCCTCCGCACACTTCCCCTTATCCCCTTTGATCTTGGCAATACCCGCTCTGGACTTTGTCCTTTCACTAATGTGTCTATAGAAAGTCTTGTCCCCTTCTTTTACTATTCGTGCTAGTGTTTCCTCGGTTTGGGCCTTTGCCTGCCTTACTGCCTTCCCTGCTTCCCTTAGGGAAGTTTGGTATGCCTCCCCATCTTCATGCCGCTGCGTTCCCTTGTGTTTCCTGAAGGCCAGCCTTTTGGCTCTGACCTTTTCTGCTACTGTTTTTGAGAACCAAAGTGGTTTCCTCCTTCTTTTGCTCTTGCTTTTCTCTCTAACACTATGGGATGTTGCTTCAAGTATTGCATCCTTAATGCTTGCCCACTTTGCTTGTACCCCCTCACCTGTATTTCTTCTTGCCAGGGCTAGGTTAACTGTGTTGGCCATCATATCAAAGTTGGCTCCTCTGATGTCCCATATATTTGCCTTGGAATGGGATGATTTTGTTCTAGTAGTCAAATTGAACCATACCATTTGATGGTCACTGGCCCTAGCTGACCTACCTGGAGATCTGTGATTCTTTCCCTGCTAGTCAGCACTAGATCTAGGATAGCCCTGTCTCTTGTGGGTTCTAGTACCAGTTGTTTGAGGCCCTCCCCCTGCAGAGAATCCGCTATGTGTCTAGTTCTGGAAGATGTTCCTGCTGTTATTGACCAATCTGTATCTGGCATGTTGAAGTCTCCCATTATCAGAACCTCCCCTTTAGCTGTAATCTTTTGTATGTCTTCTAACAGTAATGTGTCTATGTCCTCCCCTGGTTTGGAGGCCTGTAGACAACCCCAGTTCATTTGACTGTCCTATTTCCTGTTTCAGGGTGACCCACAATTCTGGCTCCTTATGTGTATTCTGAATTTCTGTAGCTTTGATATTTTCATTGACATAAAGGGCCACTCTTTTTCCCCCCTTTTTTTGCATCTTGGTCTCTTCTGAACAGTACATAGTCGAGTACTGAAGTCTCCCAAGTGTGGTTAGTGGTGAACCATGTCTCGCTAATGGCTACTATGTCCAGTTTAGCCTCTGTCAGTTTTGCCTGCAGGTCTGGGATCTTGTTTCCCAGACTATGGGCATTTGTGTTAATGATTTTCCATTGGCCAGATTTCTGTGTGTTAGTTGTCGGGCGAGGTCCGGCGTTTCCCCTGCACGTCGCATGGGGAGCTGAACCATTTTCCTTACCTGGTGATGCAAATGAACTACAACCATGCTGAACTCCTGTTTGATCACTAGCTGAGGGGGGTACCTAACTCCACACTGTCGCCTCCCATGGTGCCGTGTCTGACTTGTTTGCATTCTAACATGCCATCAGTACCCACTTCAGACCATGGCGACGAGGATGAGTATCACCCTGACCTTTTGCCAGGGGATAAGGATGAGGAAGATGAGAATGATGAGGGTGATGCCGCTAGCCCATTTCTCTTGCTGTGCAGTCTACTTGAGGGAGTGAAGGAGGACTCTTCGAAGTACACCCTGAGGTCCCCCCACCCCCAATGGTCCTTCTTTCAGTACCATCATGAAGCAGCTCCAGACTGCCATGGGCTTCAAGTCAGAGGAGCAGGACATAATCAGGAGGAACCTCACGGGGTACCTGGTTTTACCAGACTCCCCATCTGTCGTAATTGCTCCTTTAATAGATGTCTGTGAAGATCTCACTATGGCTGCCTGGTACAGGCTAAACATGATCCCATGCTTAGAAAGGCCCATAAATTATACCAGGCCCCCTCAGGGAAACCCTTCTTTGGGGAGCAACCTCAGGCAGACTCTGTGGTCATTAGTGTGACCCATGATATGACTAAGAGGCCCAAGCATCTTAGCTGTCTTCCTCTGGAGAAGGAATCCAGAGAGATGGACCTTATAGACAAATGGACATTTGCCTCTGCCACTCTGGCAGTTAGGGTTTTTGACTATATTAGCCACATAGTAAAGTACCAAAACTCACTCTGGAGAAAGGCTGAAACCGCTACAGAGGCCCTCCCAGAGGATACCCAGAGGCAAGAGCTGCTCAAAGTGAGGTGAATCCAGTCTGTCCACAATGATAAGAAAATAACCCTCTCTCAATAAAACTGACGACTGTATCACATGGGAGCTGCAGTGATGGTGAAAAGTGCTCTAAAGCCTACATGCCACATTGTCTTTGACACCAGAAAGTAGAGGGCACATTAAAGAGTGCTCACTTTATAGTAATGCTCGAGCACCATTCAGAAAGTCCTTTCAAGGACTTAATTGAAGCGAGTCAGCCTGAGAAAAGATGGCCCTGTGCTTGTTAGGTAAAACAAGTCCTTTTAAAGACAGTTGGGGAGAGGGAAAGAGAGAAGAGGGGGAGAGAGAGAGAAACTTGAGAGAAAATAAAAATAGCCCTGATTTTTAGAAAAATAAGTGCTTTTCTGTCAGCCGATCGGTGCAGGAGCAGGGTGCCCGTCTGCGATGCCAGTGACTCGAGTTCAGGTACAGACTCAGGATGTCAGAGGGCTGGCCGAGGGGAGAGGGATTGAGCATGCTAGGGACTGCTGTCCTTCTCAAGGGGGGAAGGGAGTAGAGTGCCCGGCACACCGCGGACCCCTAGAAGAGGCTGGGGGCACCACCGTGCTGGTGCCATCACTTGGGGGGGGCAGGCCGGACACAAGACGTCATTGCATGTCCCCGCCCCCAGGGAAGCAACACCAAAAAAACCAGCTGCCGCCTCTATGAGGCCCTGCTCTCCCAGCTCCGTTCACGCCGCTGTGGCACTTTGGGCTGTTGATCCACTATGGCCTCTGGTGTGGCTGGCCGACTCCACACCCCACCCTGGGGTGTAAGCCAGGGAGGCAATACCGGTAGCCCCCCCCCTTCCAGAATCCTTCCTCCGTCTCGTGTGGGTTCGTGTCAGATACATTGGCCCTGCCCTGGGGAGCAATCTAGGGGGTATCCTCCACCCAAGAGGTAAGTCCCGGGGTGCAATGGGGTCCAGGATGGACTGGGGCTAAACCTTGGTGGTAACAAAAAAGAAAAGTCCTTTTAAGAACTACTGGGGTGAGTGAGAGAGGCAGAAGTCCTTTTACAGACTTTACTAAGTTGAGCGGCGTGTGTATGGCTGCCAGAATTTTAGAATAATAGTTGAGTTGGCTACCAGGTTTCAGAATTTTGTGGCTATAAAAATTGTTGCCACTGCAAAAAAAATTTTTGCTACCAGATTTTCAAAGCTAAATGTCAGCTGACCGCAAGCACACAAAGTGATTTGTCTCATCCTATTCATAATCCCCTCCTTACACACATCCACAAATTAAAAAGTGAAATGCGTTACTACAGTACTCGCCGTTTTAATTCCTGGTGTTCCTTTGCTGACCATGAAAAAATCCTCCTCCTATCCTTACCTTTTGCCAAGGAAATCTCTGCTGTTTATAATGCCATTGGAGGAAATCTGGTGTTAAAATAGCCTGCTGTTAGTAAAATGTTAAAGTTGTGATTGTTTTTTTTTTTTTTTAGGAAAACAAAGGATACTATGCAGACGATAGCAGTTGCTGCAGAAATGCCCCAACTAAGGCTTTTAGCATGAATGTAATTTATTTTTTTTGTTTGCCTTTCTAATAGTTTATTTAATCATAAAAGTCCAGCACTGACCCTTATGTTGACCGAGTTGCTCGTGGCCATCTCATGCACACAAGGCGACTTCCGCCCTGTGGGGTATGCTAATGAGGGCTACCAACTAATGGGAGAGCTGGTAATCCTCATTAGCATACAACGCGCAGTTGAAGCTGCCTGGTATGTGGAAGATGGCCATGGGTGGCTCGGACGATATGACAGCCCTGCACGTTCGTGATTAAATAACCTATTACAAAGATAAAGAGAAAATGTTTTTTCGTGCTTAAAAGCCTTAATAAGGCATTTTTGCAGCAACTATTGCCATTTGGGTAGTGTCCGTTGTTTACCTTTAAAGTTTTTCTCAGTGCTAACTCAGCCCATCATACCCATATATTCTGGACATGTCCAGTATTGAATTGGTTTTGGGATGTGCTGCAGATGGAACTGGAACAACTAGCATTATAACCATGCAGATCCATCCTTTATCGTAAGCTACTATCCATTCTACTGAAAGAGCTTTGTAGGGACCTACTTAATAATTGTCTCCTGGTGGCCATAAAGAATATTATGAAACTCTGGCTGACTCACTCTTTACTATCGATCTCCCAGTTGCAGGATATAGTCTTAGATGTTTGTCAGATGGAAAGAATCATGGCTAAGCTCAGTAACAGACAACCACGTTTTAGAAATATCTGGACTAGATGGATATTTTATACATAATGGAGAGGGGGGATGTTTTTATGCCCTGCGACGGTAAGGGAGAGAAGGATAGCACCCTTACACGTTTTTCTTAGCATGTGACCACCTGAGCACTGGAAATGACTGGATACATGTTGAGGATAATCAGTAAATCGGTATCGACCTTTTACTGTATTGTAGTACGTATTTGTCAAAATACTATTTACGTCTTGCCGAAGTTACTGCTTGTGTTGTACACTGCTGTGAACGTGTGTTTCAATATTGTCTGTTGTACTTTCTGTGAAAATCATAAACACATAAGTATATAAAAGTGAGTGTTGCTCAGTTTATCCTTTTTTTTTTTTTTAAGAAAAATAAGACATTTGGGTATGGGTTCTGTATGTGATGACTGATTTTCCAGGTGTTGAAGGTACTCTGCAGAAACACCTTGTGCCCCACAGTGCACCGGGGTGTGTGGTTATCGCATAACAACTTGCACACTGTAGTGCCTTATTGCATACTTTTAAACCTGTTGCTTCCATTTTGAATCTTGAATTTCGAATACAGTCAGCCACTTCAGTAGTTTGCAGTGGAAAGGCAGGTAGTCAGGCTTCAAGTTAAAACCAAGTATTTTGTGATTTATACGGTACAGTGGAGTATAAATGGACTCAGTAAAGCATGTTATTGGATGCCTGCTGGGATGATAATTTTTTTTTTTATCTTCCTACAAGGTTATCATCCCTGCAGGTATGTCACAAGAATAAGATTGAAGGGTATAAACAGGACATCACACGAGTCTCTGGTGTGTAAGCATTTTATTGTCCTCTGCCATGTAGGCAACAGTGCCTCCTTGCACTCGGGGGGCTTCACCACTCATGCCAAGAGGGCATTGTTGCCAACATTCCAGAGGAAAATAAAAAGCTTACACACTAGAGTCCCATGGAATATCCCATGTATAAATAGGGAAAGAGAGAGAAAATACTTGTTTGACCCCTCAATGATATTTTTTTTGTATACCACACTTTGCCATCTTCTGTTTTACATAATTATGTTGGACACTTCTTGCTGTGTGTCCTGTGTTTTACCATAGTGTTGGGGGGGTGGTGTTGCATGTTTTATTGGGGTGGTGTGTAGTATGTTGAGTAGTAATGTGTTGTTAATGTGTTAATATAATTAGTAACATCAATATAGTGGTTGTATGTATAGGTAGTATAGAAGCGCACACATACACACACACACACACACACACACAGGAGCGCACACAGTGCTTGTGAGATAAAAAATATATGTGTGTGTGTGTGTGTGTGTATATATATATATATATATATATATATATTTTCAACTTTATGTTTATTGAATTTTAGAATATGCATAATGTAACATTCCGAACACAGAGCATATTAAAAATAGGTGAAAAAACACTGAGGGTACCACTCGTCTAAATACTAACGGCAATAAGTCGTCTACAAGCACAAGCAATGCCTTACCTAAGATGCCGTAAGGATAGCCGTTCAGAGCTCGGTGGTCTCGCTAATCGACTATGGTCTGATTATTTACAGTTCTGCAACTGACATAGCCCTCAGGCGCTTATCCTTGGCCCTAAACAAAGCCTGCCGACTCCTCACAGGATCCCACCATCTCACCGATACGTGTGACCTCTATGCTCAAACAGGGTGGCTCCAGTTATCAAACCGTATCAAGTACCAAACTTGTGTAATGGCAAAGAAAATGATGCTACATCTTGCTCCCCCCGGAGTCCAAACTCTTCTCCATACAGCACGCAACCCCCGCCTCACCAGGGCTTCAGAAAATGAAATGCTGCACATTCCTCGGTGCCGCACCACACTGGGCCAAAGATCCTTTGTGCACTGAGCTCCTAGCTGGATTAATGAACTCAACAAAGACATCTCCTCTCTGGAAAAGCTAGGCCCGTTCAAAGCCAGCCTTCGCCTCCACCTGGCTGCCTCTAGCTCCTGCGACTGTCCCTCATAATCTGATCTCCCCCCCAGCACTTCTGTTCCTACCCCCTCTCTCCCTCATCCTACAGCCTAGCCTCCCATTTTTACCCCTACCCCCAAGCGATTTTTTTGAGGCCTGACAAATGCCCACAGCTGCACCGCTCTTTTTGTGTCCATTCCAAGCCTCAGCTACCTCTGTTTACCCTGTCCCCCCCGGTACGCACTTTCCCTAAATGTGATGTATTTTAGTTGCTATGAAATGTCTGTACAAGCATTTCTGCTTTGTTACTCAACTCTATGTACTATTTATATTGTACCTGAATTGATGTGGAACCTTTGTAAAAGAGCCTTGGCTCAAAGGTACTTGTAATCCTAGACTCTAAATAAATAAGTAAATAAAATAGAGAATAATGGATAGGGAAGGGGTTGATATGAGAATTTAATGCACTCCCGAGTTGTGGAATGCTACATAAACCCTGAGGGCGAAGCCTGAGGGGTTTATCAAAGCATCCCACAACGAGGGTGTGCATTAAATTCTCATATGAAACACCCTCCCCATCTTTTATTTTTTATAATAACAGGCCAGCAATTTTTCTCCAGCAGTTTGTGAGACTGTTTGGCCCCGCCCACATACAGAATGTTGGCCAATGAGGCAGCAGCATAGTTTGACTGGCATGGCTCATGAATGTCATAACAACCAGCTGGTTGTTATGGAAAATATCAACCTGGTCAGTACATTGAGAGAAACTGCTGCCCAGTTATTATTGTGCCATAAAGATCATACATCATTGGAGGGTAATTGGAAGAAATAAATTTATAAGACATAATAAAAGAGATCCACTGTTATTAGGAGTCCAAGAGCTGCATGGCAGTGCTCGAAGAGATAAACAAGAAGGTCCCTAACCGTTTATCTCCTCGAAATCACACCGGCAAGGAGGTGCCATGCTTTCATGAAGTTACACACTGCATGTGTGAGATCAGTAATGATTAAGGCATTGCATTATAAAATAAAAAATAAAAAAACTACGAATTAGCTATTTGTAGGCCCTAATTAAAAAAACTGATTAACATTTGCTGGATTCACAGCTGAACCACATAACATAAACAGACCCCCCACACACACACACACACACGCACACAACATACAGGAGAGAAAGGAAAAGTTAGTCAAAAGGGTGAAAAGTCTGCAATGTCCCTGATGTCACCAGCATCCTGGTGGTTGCAACGGGGAATATTGTATGAGTCCAAGTCAGGTACTGAAGAAAGTTGAAATTTGGAGGAAGTACCTCGTTACCTGGACTACCCTTCAGCTGCTGAAAAGAAAAACTGAGCTGAGACATCTCAGCAATCCAGCTGGCTCACGAGGCATCATCCAACTGGGAGTCTCCCAAGTCATCACTGTCCGGTGGGCTCGGAGCATGCTTTTAGGCTCACATTAGAGCGTCGGCCAGGTCTGCAAACAGAACGATTTTTCCCTGGTGTGTGATTCTTAGCCTTGCCCTTGCAGGAACAGCATGCCATGGGGAATTGCTGCTGCTCTCAAAATGGCATGGAACCCATTGAAGTGTTTTTTCCTTTTCCTAGAGGCATAACTGAGGTCAGGAAAAAGTCAGACCCATTGTCCATCCTGGAAATACTTTTTACATTGAGTAGGTGTCAGTAAAAAGTCTGTAGTCCCAGTTCCATCTGTAATAGCCACAATAGGGGTTACATCTTGAGTGCCAGACTGCCCTTGAGATGTGACCTGATATGCCTTCTGAAGGGGTATTGGTCGAGATTGTACCGCCTCACCATATTGGTGCACAAACCAGTCTTGGAAAAACATCAGCAAATGGTCTCCCTCCACTCCTTCCGGCACTCCAGTAATTCTGATTAACTGCAATAATTCGAAGGTTAGCTGAGCAGGCTTAATTTTCCAGCGTTTCTAGCCAGGAACAGAGATGATGATTTTCTGCTACCACGTTCGCCATAGTTCCCATGGTGGCATCTGAACGCTTTGTGGCATCAGTGGCTTCTGTTTTTATTGAGTCAGTGGATGTTTCTAACACTACCACTCTGTTGGTTAGGGTATCAAACTTGTCTGTTAGCCCTGACACAGTGGAAATAAGTCTGTTAGGTTTAAGTCCCAGAGTTTGAAGAGTTTCTTCAAGATTCTCTGCAACAGACTGTAGCTTGTTCACAACCGACTGCATGGCCAGGGCTCTAGAAGTGCTCTTGTCGCCAGTGCCTTCATTTTGGGGTTTCTCCCATTGTGGTTTCCCCATTGCAGACCAGAGACCTTCAAACACCTTGCTAGATATGTAAATGCTGTCAGTCTGGCCAAAAAAGGAAGGTTTAAAGTGCAGTTAATTGCAAGTTTAGCAGAGGATTAATTAAGACCGGCCATTTTGCTGGGGCTCCACAGCGCCAAGAGTGTAGACAGGCATACTCACTGTACACATTTGTGTACAATTTTGTGGAGTGCATGTCACAAACAATATGCCTTTCTGTTAACATTTTCATTCTAATCTGTAGTATTTGAGTTAGTGTAGGCCACTGAGGAGTGTCTCTGTTTAAACTTCTGTTGTTTAGGAGACAGATACATGTATAGCCTCTTTAGAGAGTAGACATCTGACATACAATCTGACTTGTTTGGAAGGGGGTACCATTTGGAGAGGATGTGTACATTTTTAATGGGGGAAGGTGTAACTATTGGAGAGTGTGTGTACAAAACAGAAATTTCTGGCTACACCCCTGCACAGCGCCCCCCCCCAACAAATAGGTTATTTTAAGGTGTTAAAGGGAAGGAAGGAAGGAAAGGGACATTTTTTTTTTTTTTAACCAGGAAAGGCACACTAAGCTGAACCTTGTTTACAGATGTGATCTGGGAGCACAAGGAAGTTAAGTGACTTGCTTATGGTCACACAGTATGCAGGTGGGGCTGTGGGATTCAAACTCGGGTCTCCAGGTTTGCAACTCTGTTCCCTAAACCACAGTTTGTATTAAATAATTATATATGAGCCGGCTCGGTGGTGCTGAGGGTTGAGGCATTGGACACTACACCTCGCGCCACGCCGGCTACCCAGGTTCGGGAGCAAGCACGGGGTCACCGAGGGCTGGCAGGAGAGGAGAGGGATCAAGCATCTGATGGACTGCTCTTCCTCTCCGTGAAAGGGGGGTCCACAATGATCAGTGCCCGACTGCCACCTGACGGAGGCTGGGGGTTGGGGACACACGCCGTACACTGTGAAGGAGTCGGGGGCAGATGCCTGGACGGGGATGCGTGCAGACATGTACGTGCGCGCTCACGGCTGCTGGTGTCATTGCATGCCCTCCGACTCCGGGGAACCAAGAACAAGGAAAAAGTGGCACCTACTGCGGCTTGATGGCCGTCTGTGAGTGTTCATCAGGTGCTGGCACCCGAACTGGATCCATGTGAGGTGAGGGAGATAGGAGGATTCCCTGTCACCCCACTGTGGGGGGCAAGCCGCAGGGGTTACTGGGTGCCGGCGGTCCCAGTCGAGACGGACGGTGGCCGGATCCCCAAAAATAGCAGGATGCCAGTCTAAGGGGGGAGCAGTAAGGTGGCCAAAGAAGGATAAATAATAATTAAAAAAAAATTAAAAATTAAAAAAATAATTATATGTGTAGTGTGTGTGTGTGTGTGTGTATGTATGAATATGTGTGTGTGTGTGTGTGTGTGTGTGTGTGTGTATATATATTACTTTTAGGTATTAATGTGTTATTAAGGTGTTAATAACCCATTAATACAGTATAACTAATTAATTGGCATTGTAATATGCTAATTGGCTACCATCATATATGGGGAAATATGAGGACTTTTTCTATGGGGATGAGGGCCCAACCATGCATTTTATTTATATAATGAGGGTTGTGTACGAGCAATCACACAGAACAAGGCTGTTTTACCAGTCGAGAGGTTTCCGTGGTAACAGGAGACCTCGTTGTGTCTTGTTTTTCAGCACCACTCTCTTCTGGTGCCAGCTCTTACCATTGTGGCCATTTCATGAAGAGTGGAGGTTTCTGGAACGTGCATGTGCCAACTGTTGTGCTGCAGTAGCTATGTATCTAGTGCAGCACAGCAACAAAGTGAGGTAGCTACTGCAGCACAACGACGTTGCTCTAGGGATGGATTTTTACCTAGAATAACGTGCTACCATACACTGTATACCTATCTGTATATACACACACACACACTGATGAGCAGTAGTACAACACATCCTCAGATGGGAGTTTCTATATACAAGTTTGATCATAGAGTCAGATTGAGAGTTTCATAGGAAGGTAATGCACTCCAGCATAATTTTGTTTCAGAACATATCAGATCATGGCACCATTTAGAGTGTGTGTGTGTGTGTGTGGGGGGGGGCAAACAGGACTACCCTTGGGAGTAGCACGGTCGGCATTGCACAATAGTTGTGTCTAATTACTGCAAAACAAACATTTGTTAGCATTACCAGCTGCACCTTTTGTCTGGTTTACTACACTGAATCTGTGTTGAACTGCGGAGGTGGAAGTGGGTGTGGCAGGGTGTGGTAGAATTCCCTTGGGAAAATGAGAAGTGAAGATGCCAAACTGCTTTACACAGTACTGTGCTCTTCATGGCGGTTATATTTTTGTCGTGCGTCTCTGTTTCTTGAGTCACTGGTGGTGGCAGGCAGTGGTGCTGCAGTTGGCATCAGTTAGCACTCCTCTGTTAATTGATACGGTTTACCCCTTGTTGTGCATGGATTTCCATACTAACTAAAACATTGTTGTACCACAGCTGGAAAGTCATAGAATGCTGTTGTACCTTTCTGTGGTGCAACAGCTTTTTAGTTAGAATGGAAATTCGTGCCACCTGTTGTTTTACTTTCATTTTCTCCAAACACACAGAACACAGACCATCCAGCAATGCAGCGTCTTCTGAGGTTTCACCATTTCAGAAAAAGCAGAAACGGCTGGATGAGGGTGTTGTGTTCTTCTTTTTCTTTTTTTGTTAAATAATAAATAAATAGAAGATTTCTTGTGGGGAAAACAAGCAGCTTTTCTTTCTTTTTTTTTTTTGAGTTTTTTTTTTTTGAGTTTCAGTCCCTATATTATTGACTGGGGTGAGATGGTGTGAGCATATCGCTCCGGTCCTCTGTGGACTGCACTGGCTGCTAGTCAGGTGACGGATTGTCTTCAAGGTAGGCTCCTGACCTACAATACCCTACATGAAAGGGAACCTGTCTATCTGTAAGATCTCCTTGTCCCTTACTGTCCGCCCTGGGCACTCCATTCTGCCAGTGGAGGCCTCCTTGGAGTTCCCAGAGTTAGGTTGCGGCACTCTGGGGATAGAGCGTTCTCAGTGGCAGCACCCACTCTGTGGAACTCCCTTCCTGAAGCTCCCTTGGTAGAAGCCTTTAAAAATGGATTAAAAAAATACCTGTTCTAACAGGCTTTCACTGATTGATTGATAAATTTGTTTGTAAGGATTGGATAGTGTAATTTTAAATCTGTTTTAATGATGAAGTGCTGTTTATATGTATTATTGTGTGATTTTTGTATTGTACAGTGCCCAGAGTCCCTGGAGATGGGCACTCTATAAATAAATACTTTAGCTACTATACTATACAAAATAAGACATGGGCAACCATGTACAACTCGGTTTTCTTTCCAACTCAGGGTTGTGTTGCTATTAAGGACCTCTAGGTACTTACAGGGTCATTGGAACCCCCTGGGTGGAAGCACAGCTTTGTTTTGCATGGTTGCCTGTGCATTATTCTCTGTTTAAAGAGCAGCTTCCGACTAGCCCCCACTGAAACTTATTATATAACTGACCTGGCCAGGAGTCGATATTCATAAATCTGTTTTTTAGGGACTGCCATTTCTAAAAAAGTTATGTCCCTAGTAATTTTGTTTTCAGACCATGCTAGCAAAAATGGAGCAACTTCCTTACTCTATTGCCATGACCCCACGCGGCACCGCAGACCCTTCTATGATATCGCTAAACTAAGGCTGCGTAGGCGCGTGGAGGTCTGTAAATAAAATCAAAAGGGACATAACTTTTTTAAATGGTAGTCCCTAAAAGAAAGATTTATGAATATCGATTCCTGGACAGGTCAGTTATGTAATATGTTTCAGTGGGGGGGCCTAGTCGGGAACATAGAAGCTGCTCTTTAATGCTGCTTGATTAGCCAAAAAGGGGCCTGTTGTATATACTCTCATATAAGTCGATCTCCCCTTTTCCATGTAATTCTTGCAGATTTATTGATATAGCTCATGTATAGGATGACCCCCCCTTCCCACCATGCACACATCCAGGTACCTTTTAGAATGTTTTTCATCAGCCTTTGATTGAGGTTGCCACACACACACACACAGAAAGGGTTTTGTAGCAGTGCATTCACATTGGGATATAAAAGATGAAACTAAAGTTATTTCCGTCTTGGACTAAGTTGACCTTGCATATAGGTTGAGTAATTTTCATTTACCTGCCATGAAAACTGTGGATAAGTCAACCTTGCATATAAGTCAAGTCCCCTGACTTTAGTGCCTAGTTTTAGCACCAAAAACTTGAATGCGAGTATATACGGAAGATACTTCACTAATATTGCATAGAAATATGTAGTCAAATTGTTCCTTGCACAAACAGATAAAAAATACATGATACAAAATACAGGATTTGCTACCTTTTTATTAGACCAACAGAAACATGTTTCCGTTCTCAGGCTTTCAGGCCTACACCACCTGAAGGATGGGACTATGTTGTATACCTGAAAGCTTGTTTACTGAAACTTTTTCCTCAGTTCAATGAACGGTATCAAATTGCCTACTTTTATCGCAGCAGTATTTGCTAGTTGGCAAAAACTTGCATCATATAGTTTTTTTTCTGACATCCTTAGAGTCATAATCAGTATCTGTTTAAATTCCGTAGATATGAAAAAAAAAATACAGCTTTTATAACTATGGTTGTATTAGTGACTCATCACTAAAGATGGCCACCACTCAAAATCTTTAAAACTCTCTTCTGGTGAAGCTACCTTTTGACTGCCAATTCGGGATTTATACTGTGGATATAATATGACACGCTAGCACTTTTAAAAATGTTATATGCTTCTCCCATGGCACTCATCAACCAGCAGTCCTTCAGTCCCATACCCTACTCAGCCTCGTCACCTGCCATCCCTAGGACCTACCATCACTCCTTGTCCCCACATGAGTAAACCCACCACCACCACGAGAGGGCTGCCCAGGGGCCACCCCGTACCCCTGAACAGAGTTGAAGTGTCGGTGAGGGAGTGATAGCCCAGCAGGCGGTGCAGGCCATGTGGCAGGGTGGCAAACGGCATCCTCCATGTTTGGTCGGGGGATTTTACGTTTTCTCCCCGCCCCAAACATTGGAAGTTGATGCGTCGTGATGCCTAAGTGTCAGAGCTGCATCATTCCTCTCCTTTACCTCTGGCCCCAGACTACACCATCAACTGTTGTTAGTCAGGTGGCGGTGTTGTGACAGAGACCAGTATCCCTCCCCTCCCCCAAGGAGGTGAGAATCCATGGGATGCTCAATGTGTTGGCAGGTCCGCCTCACCAGCACGTTTCTCTGATAGTAAATAGCACCACCGCACCACAACAGAATGTTTATGGTGGACATTGCAAAGTGAATAAAAGGAAATGAAAAGAACAACTAGTATAGTGATGTTACCACAAATACACAATTAGAAAATAAAACGACGTAATGAATAACCAATCCTGCAGCTTAAACCCATCACAGTTATGAAGTGTATGTAATAATTGTGCTTTGCAGTGTAGATGTGTAGTATGTAAGTAATTGCATATTACTTGTTGTTTTAGGTGTGTAAGTGTATGGATTATTACAGTTGCTTTGGACAAATCGCTCCCTTTTGAAAGAATTCCGTGTTTTTGTTTAATAGTCCCAACTGTTTGTATCCTTCCTCATTTTTTGTTTGTTAACAAATGCAATAGTTGTTTGTAAATTTCTGTTTCTAGTAATAAACATGTTGAAAAAAAAAATAGTGTTCGCATGTGGTGTAATATTGTGTTTTTCTTGGGGATGAGG
This sequence comes from Neoceratodus forsteri, assembly GCA_016271365.2. Classification (NCBI taxonomy): domain Eukaryota; kingdom Metazoa; phylum Chordata; order Ceratodontiformes; family Ceratodontidae; genus Neoceratodus; species Neoceratodus forsteri. The sequence goes on along the minus strand of CM057450.1, from coordinate 675,415,244 downwards.
CTGATAATTACTGATCTTATAGGATATATATCTTTCATCAGGACACACCTATGGAACATGTAGCTGTCGGGCACTAGGACCACACAGAAACTTTTGCAAGCAGTCAGCCAGGTGCCGCCCACGACGACGTTAGACGTCAGCATGTACATAAATGTGGGCGTCCCTCCTCTCCTCAGTTCTTTTCCCGCCATCATCAGACTCGTCAGATCACTGTGGAAACGTCGCTGTGATAGTCGCTGTTTATTTTCTTTATTGCCACTAAATAATCACTTTTATAGTGGTGTTTTTTTTTTTTTCTTTCAGCATCCTGCTTGTCATCGAAGGAACCATCTAAACTTTTCTGGTACTGAATGCAGAAAAAAGACTTATTCTGGAGACTCCCACAACTTCTGTATTTGCTGCTTAGGCATAAGCTACAACACAAAACTAGTGAAATCTGCTTGAGGTTTAATTCTGTGACTAGGCAGCATCGGAAAGGGATTTTGGAGAATTTTTTTTACTCCAAAAGACTGTGGAAAGGATTAAGAAGGAACTCCAGGAAAAATCTGTGTGGCAGGCACCATCAACCGAATTGTGGTCCTCTGAATCCCAGGGAAAATGTCAGGGAGTCATACGCACAATCACCAGGACAAGTCCTCTCCAGTAGGTTCCAGGTCGCCCCTGTATTTAACAGGTACATAGAATTTGACAGCAGATAAGGACCGCCTGGCCCACCCAGTCTGCCCATTTTTCCCTACCTACTGTAGCACCGCAGATCCTAGTTGATCTCCGACTTTACCCCCCCTTCCCCTGCCAGAAGGTTCCCTTATGCCTATCCCATGCCTTCTAGAATCCCATTAGTTTTTGCTCCTACCAGCTCCTCTGGGAGACTGTTCCAGGTATCCACCACTCTTTCTGTCAACAGGTACTCTCTTGCATCTCTCCTGAGTCTGCACCCCCTCCAGCTTCATAGCATGGCCCCTAGTTCTTGAGCATCTTTTGCTCTTTTGAACCTTATTTATACTCGTGAGGTATTTGAAAGTCTCTGTCATATCCCCTCTCTCTCTCTCTCTCTCTCTCTCCTTTCCTCCATGGTGTACATATTGAGGTCCTTCAGTCTCTCTACATAGGGCTTTTGATGCAGACCCTGCACCATTTTAGTTGCTCACCTCTAGACCACCTCTAGTTTGTCCATGTCCTTCCTGAGATGTGCTCTCCAGAGTTGGACACAGTACTCTTAAGTGAGGTCTCACCAGTAATTTAAACAGCAGAATCACCACCTCCCTCTTTCTGCTGGTGATACCCTTCCCTATGCACCCCGGCATCCCACTGGCTCTTCCGTGTCACACAGTTTGGCCACCTTTAGGTCCTCAGATGTGATTACCTCTAGGTCTCTTTCCTGTTGGGTGGTCACCAGTACCACTCCCCCATTATATACTTCATCCCTTTGTTTCTGTGCCTCAAGTGCATGAGTGTGCACTTTTTTGCATTGAAATTCAGTTGCCACACTCTTGACCACTCCTTAAGGTCTCCTAGATCCACCCCCCCCCCCAAAGTGTCAACCCCGTCACAGATCTTGATGTTGTCTGCAAAAAAATATATACCTTCCCTTCCAGTCCCTATGCAGTGATGCCAAAAAAAGACATCAAAGAGGACAGGTCCCTGTATTGATCCTTGTGGTATCCTTCCTTGGCAGGAACTTTGTTCACCACTATCTTCCGTCTCCTATCCCCAGATAGTTTTCTGCCCAGTCTACCGTCTTTGGACTTAACCCTAGGCAGCTTAGCTTAGTTATGAGTCTCCTATGAGGAACAGTGTCGAAGGCCGTATTGAAATCTAGATAGGCTACATCCACTGCTCCACCCTGATCTACTTCCCTGGTTATCCAGTCAAAAAAAAGCTATCAAATTTGTTTGGCATGCACTCTCCCTTGTGAATCCATGCTGCTTTGTATCTTGTAAGCCACTGGATTCAAGATATTTCACAATCCTTTCCTTCAGTAGTGACTTCATTAATTTCCCCACCACCGAGGTCAGGATGACTGGCCTGAAATTTCTAGCTTCTGCTTTACTACCACTTTTTATTGTGACCTCCACTTTGACACCATCTGCTTCGGCGGTAGTGTCAACCGACACCCCCCCCCCCCAACCATCAGTCATCAGAAAGGCACCAAGTTTTGGGCTTGGCATTGGCACTGCTGGGTCCGATAAGGCCGATATGTCACCGTCGACAATGGGGGATTCAGCCTCGCCCATAGACTCCTCCAGTCACGCTTGTCGACCAAAGGGGTGCCAATGCTTAGGTAGTCCTCACGTGTTTTTCAGACATGATCAGGTGTTTATTGTGTAACCTCCTTGTTCCAGGGGGCCCGTCGATGGGGATTACCACGCCTTCCCTTGTGACATAACTGGCATGCTCTCTCATTCCCGTCGACCCAGTTAACGACAAATACGAGTACAGTCCTGGCATAATGATGCAGGAAGAGGAGGAAGACACTGAAAACTATTCTGAGAGCCAATATGAACGTGGCACCAGCTCCACAATCTCCATGTGCAGTGAAGACTCAGTGGTGAACACACTAAAGCCCCCTCTTGAGGATCCTCCTTTTTTTGACCATTATCCAACAAATGCAGGCTACCATGGGGTTTGCATTGGAAGAGCAGGATACCAATAAAAAGAACCTGTTAGACTTCCTGGAGTTGCTAGAGGTTTCTACCATTTTGGTGCTTTCTCTGCTCCCAGCCTTAGAGAATGCCACCTGTGCAGCCTGGTACAGCCCAAACATATCAGCTGTCTTCAGAAAGGCAGACAACATGTATTTAGCCTGTTCTGGGAAACCTTTCTATGCTACACAACCCGAGACTGACTCGGTGATCATTAATGCTGCCCATGAGAGATCTAGGGCGCCTAAACACCTGAGCTCCCTTCTTCCTGCTAAGGAATCTAGGAGGTTGGATGCTACAGGAAAAAGACATATGCCTCTGCATCATTGGGCCTTCATATTGCTAGCAACTAGGCTTATATAGATGAAGTACCAGAATACCCTCTGGAGGAAGGCTAAAGCAGCGGCACAGGCCTTACCTGAGGCCTCCCAAAAACAAGAGCTACTGAAAGCCTTGATAGTTGGGGCTGATATGGGCAAGCATTTGCTCTGCACAGCCTATGATGTCTCTGATGCTTCTACCAGGGCTGCAGTTTCAGGCATCTGTCTCAGGAGATATTCTCAGCTCAGAGTAGCAGGTTTTGCTACTGATGTGCAACAAATCATTCTTAATGCTCCATTTAGAGGGCAGAAATTGTTTGGTCATGAGGTCCAAGAGGTTCTTTAAGACCTCCAAGCCTCAGGAAGAACTTTAAAGTCAGTGCACTCCCTCTACCATACCCAACCTAGTGGTAGGAGCAGGGGTGCCTTTCCCCTCACTGGTGTTTGGGCCAGCTCACAGCCCCAAGACAGCAGGGAAGAGTAACAGGGGCCTTACCAGTCCCCATCTATACCCCAGGAGCCCATTTGAAAGTCCATAGGGGTGGTGGAACCGGTGAAGCTGCTCCCACTGGCTTAGCCTAATTTCTTGTACACCCCCCCAACCACCTTTACCTCCAGGAGTGGTTGTCGGGGGGGGGGGGTCGCCTCTCCCTCTGCTTGGATCAGTGGAGAGAGGGGACTACAGATACATGAGTTCTACAGATGATAGAGAAGGGCATGCTCTGGAACTTCTGGACAGCCCTCCAGACCATCCCCCACTTGTGACTACATATCCTCCAGAACATCTTTCTCAGCTGCTGGAGGAAATACTGCCTCTGCTTCATAAACAGGCCATAGAATATGTGCCTCTAGAACTCGAGAACACAGGTTTTTACTCCCAGTACTTCCTTGTCCCCACGTGATCAGGAGACCTGAGGCCTGTTCTGGATCTGAGAGGACTAAACCTCGTCACAGAATACAAGAAGTTAAGAGTGGTCACTTTGCAGGGTCTACTTCCGTTGCCGCAAACGGATTGGTTATGCTCCCTGGATAGAAAGGATGGCGACCTCCATATCAAGATACAGGAACCTCACAGGAAATTGCTGAAGTACCTGTTTCAAGGGGAACATAGAAACATAGACTTTGACGGCAGATAAGGACCGCTAGGCCCATCTAGTCTGCCCATTTCCCTACCTACATGATAGGCCGCAGATCCTATTTAACCAACAGCCTATATCTTCCTGCCCCCACAAGAATTGTCTTATGTCTGTCCCATGCATTCTTGAATTCTCCCACAGTTTTAGACTCCCAACTTCCTCAGGAAGGCTGTTCCATGCATCCACTACCTCTCTGTGAAATAATACTTCCTCACATTGCCCCTAGAACCGCCCTCCTTCTATCTTTAAATTGTGTCCCCTTGTTCTTGCAAGTCTCTTTTTCTGAAAGATGCTACCCTCTTGGACTTTGTTGATTCCTTGAGGTACTTGAGTTTCTATCATGTCTCCCTCTCCCTTCTTTCCTCAAGGGTATACATATTAAGCTCCTTTAGTCTCTCCTCATACGGCTTCTCTTGCAGACCCTGCACCATTTTAGTTGTCCTCCTCTGGACTGCCTCTATCCTGTGTATGTCCTTGGGAGATGGGGTCTCCAGAACTGGACACAGTATTCCAGATGGGGTCTCACCAACTGTCTGTACAGAGGATAACAACTTCCTGTTTTCTGCTGCTGATGCCTCTCCTATACATCCCAGTATACCCCGGCCCTCCTACTGCCTTCTCACATTGCTTGCTAACCTTCAGGTCATCTGATATGATTACCCCCAGGTCCTTTCCTGTTTTGTTGTTGTACTACCTCCCCACCATTGTGTATTCTTCCCTGGGTTCTTGTTTCCAGGTGCATTATTTTGCACTTTTGCATTGAATCCTAGCTGCCATCGTCAGACCATTCCTCCAACCTTGCCAAGTCCTTTTCATCCTTTCCACGCCTCCTTGTGTATCAACCCTGTTGCAGATCTTTGTGTCATCTGCAAAAGGCATACTTTCCTTCCAGTCCCTCTGCAATGCCATTGATGAAGACATTAAAAGGACTGGACCCAATACTGAACCCTACGGTGCCCACTAGTAACGCCCTTTCTTCAGAGTGGACTCCATTTACAATTACCTTCTGTGTCCTGTTGTGCAGCCAATGTTTTACCCAGGCTACCACCCTGGGACCACTCCCAGGCTGGTTAATTTGACTAATAATCTTTTTGTGGGACTGTGTCAAATGCCTTCATAAAGTCTAGGTAGGCTGTCCACAGCCCTCCTGGTCTACTACTTTGTCACCCAGTCAAAGAAATCTATTAGATTCGGTCTGACATGACCTTCCGCTGTGAACCCATGCTGCCTTGGATCCTGTGCTCCACTGACCTCTAGGTACTCAACTATTCTTTCCTTCAGAGTGACTCCATCACTTTCCCTACCACAGAGGTCAGACTGACAGGTCTGTAGTTTCCTGCCTCTGTCTTGGTCCCACTTTTGTGAAGGGAATCACATCCGCTTCCTCCAGTCCTCGGGTACCACCATCCTCCATGATTTATTAAAAGAGTAGCCAGTGGTTTCACTAGTTCCTTCCTTAATTCTTTTAGAATTCTGGGTGAATTCCATCAGGACCCATTGCTTTGTCCACCTTCAGTTTTAGGAGTTCTTGCAGAACCCTTTCTTCTGTGAAAGGACTGGGATCGACCCCCTATCAAGAGTGCTTCTGTTAATTGGATTAGGCACTTCCCCTCCTCTTTTGTGAATACTGAGCAGAAATATTGTTCAGTATTCCTGCTTTTTCACTGTCCCCCTCTGCCCACCCACCGTTTATTCTATTCAGCCTCACTATCCCTCCCTTTGTCTTTCTACGCTCGCTGATGTACCTATAAAAGGTTTTATCCCCCTTCTTAACTGAGTTGGCTATCTTTTCCTCAGTTTGGGCCTTTGCTATTCTGACTTCCCTCCCTGCTTCTTTCTGCCTTAACTGGTACAGCTCTCTGTCCTGCTCCTTCTGTGTTTCCTTATACTTCTGGAATGCTATCTTTTTCTTCCTGACTTTCACAGCCACCTCTCTTGAGAACCATAGTGGCTTTTTCTTTCGTTTTGATTTGTTTATTTGCTTCACACAAAGGCTTGTTGCGTCTGTGATGGCAGTTTTGATAATTCCCCATTGTTGCTCCACACCTCCTTCTAGCCTGTTTGCTAGTGCTTTTCTGAGGCACTCTCCCATCTTGCCAAAGTCAGCCCTCCTAAAGTCCAGTACCCTCACTTTTGTATGGCTTGACTCTGTAGCTGAGTTTAACGTGAACCACACTGTTTGATGGTCACTTGTCCCAGATGGCAACCCACTTCTAGATCTGAGATCCTCTCTGCCCCATTTGAGAGTCGGGGTCTAAGATTGCTCCCTCACGAGTGGGTTCGAAACTAGCTGTCTAATGCCTGCCACCTAGCAGGCGTCAAGAATGGCCCTGCTCTTGGATGTTGCTGCAGCAAATGTGCTCCAGTTAACATCTGGCATATTCAGGTCTCCCATCAACAGTATCTCCCCTTTCTCTGCCATTCTAAGAATGCTTTCCATCATATCCTTGTCCATTCCTTCCCCCTGACATGGGGGTCTGTACACAACCCCTGTGCGGATTGTGGTGCCCTTTCCAGTTTCCAGTCTCCAAGGTGACCCACAGTGCCTCCTCTCCTCCCTGTTTACTCTTTTGTTCAGTTGCTTTTATCCCTTCCTTTACATAGAGAGCTACTCCTCCCCTCTTCTCTCTGCCTGTCTCTCCTGTAGGTTATGTACCTGGTATGTTAACATCCCAGTCATGGTTCTCTGTGTACCATGTTTCTGTGACTGCTACGATATCCAGGCATCCCTCTTCCATTAAGGCCACCAGCTCAGGAGCTTGTTGCCCAGACTACTGCATTGGTACTCATTACCCTCCATTTCCTGATGGCCTTACCCCTTTGCCCCATCCCTGTCCTTCTTGCCTTTGTCACTTTCTCCATTTACCCTGCCCTTCTCCCTATCGACACCTCCATGTTGGTGTTTGCCACACTTACTACCGTGATTGTTTGGGGGGCTAGGGTTTCCTGCTCCTTTCAGTGCCTCCCCTTGGCTAGTTTAAAAGCTTACCAATGAAGCATTTAAACCTATCACGTGGATCCTGGTTCCCTCCCGGACAGATGCAGCCCATCATGCCAGTATAGGCTTGCATCACTCCAGGTGGACCCCAGTCCCCAATGAAGCCAATCCTAGGCTCCACACCAGTTTTCAACCACTGATTGAATCCCAAGGTACGGAACACCCTAGCCTCTCCTATGCCATAGATGGGTAGCACCTCCGAGAAGGTTACCGTGCGTGCTACTTGACTAAGGCCCCTCCCCAATTCCACAAACTCTTCCTGCACTTCTCTAATCCCTTTCTTAGCCAGGTCATTTGTCCCTAAGTGGACAATGACATCCAGCTCCCTCCCCTGTGCAGCTGCTCCGGCAATCCTGAGGATTCGCTCCCTGTCCCTCCAAGCCATGGCACCAGGCAGGCACCTTACCTCCCTCTCCCCTTCCTTGCCCAGTTCTACCTTCCTAACAATGGAGTCCCCACCAGGAGTTGTTTCCTTCCTGCAGGGTCCCCTGCCACCCTCCTGTGGGTCTCCTTTGTGGAGGTTCCCAACATCCTCCTTGGTCTCCACTGTAGGTGCCTCCATAGAGGAACCACACTTTGCCAGAATGGCATAGGGTGTGGAGGTACAACTGGAGGATGTGCTCTGTTCCACCACCCTCACCCTCCTGAGCCCACTGTGGTCCAACCGGCTCTTTCTTGGCAACCTCTGAGGCAACGGCAGTGGCACTGGTGGTCCCTGGATGGAAGAGGAGGTCCCACGATCCTGGCCAACTCAGCCTGGAGATGAGCAACCTCCTCCTCAGCCCAGAGAGGTGCCTGCAGATGGGACAACACGCATCCTCCAGAACATCTCCGGAAGACTGCTGCTCCACAGCCACTGCACTGCACCACTCCAATCATGTCCTATTTCTGGCCCCTTAACTGTTTGCAATCCTTACTCTTTCCTCTGTTTTTTTTTTCTCTCTCTCCTTACTTTCTGCCTGTGTGCCCTTTAAGCTCCTGATTTTCTTGTTTTGAGACAAGAATATCCTATATTTCTCAGTAGACCGCTTACTTGTTCAGAGGCACAGTACTTGTTCTTAGTGTTGCCCTTTGGCTTGTCGTCTGCACCACAAGTCTTTACCAAATGTTTGGCCATGGTGGCAGCAGCCCTTCACTGGAAAGGCCTGTATGTTTTCCCTTACCTGGACAATTGGCTATTGAAAGCCACTACCGGAGATCAGCTGTTAAAAACCTTGGCTTGAACCAGACAGCTGTTTGATGCTCTGGGGTGATAGTCAACATAGCAAAATTCAGTGCTGACACCTTGCCAGCAACTACATTACATAGGTGCAGTACTGGACACAGCCTGGGGCTTGGCTTTCCTGCCTGCGAATAGGGCCGACTGTCCGATTGCCCAAGCACCAGTAGTGTACAGCAGCCAGTATGTCTCTGCAAGAAAATTCCTACACCTTCTGGGACTCATGGCATTGGCCATTGTTACAGTACCAGTGGCCAGGTTACATATGCAGATTCCCCAGTGTACACTAAGAATCCAGTGGGAGCAGCTCACAGACTGCCTGAAACAGATGGTTCTAGTCATGTCCCAGGTGTACAGAGTGCTCAGATGGTGGATGGAATGCAGCAACCTACTCAAGGGTGTTCTTTTCCTGATCACATCCCCTCTCCAGATCCTCATGGATGCCTTGGAGTTGGGCTGGGGAGCTTACATTGGCCCTCATCAGACTCTGGGCACATGGGCCCAAGTAGAACACACTTTGTATATCAGTGTTCTGGAAATGAGGGCCATTCTTGTCACCAGGCCCTCTGTTAATGTAGACGGACAATATCAGTGTGATGCATGACATTAACAAATTGGGGGAAGGGGATCATTCATGTTTGCTGTGCATGGAGATAATGAGACTTTGGTATTGGGCTGTGGAACACGGTCTAGAACTATCACTTGTACATGTTCAGGTGCCCAAAACATCTTGGCAGACAAGCTAAACTGGTCACAGTTCAGGATGCATGGGTGGGAATTTCTGCCCTCGGTGGTCGACGACCTCCTTGATGGATGGTGTTGTCCAGAGATGGACCTTTTTGTGCCCCCCCACAACAAAAAAAAACAGCTTTTTTATTTTTTTTATTTCTTCTTTTTGCCCCTACTACTCCCATCGGGTTCTGCTCTGGTCATGGACCCCCTTCGCCTCCGCCTTCACTTGTGCCTGCATCCTCCAGTTGTCCCTGGCTTTCCCCCCAGAGAACGGGGCTGTGGCACCGACCCCCTGTATCGGGGCCATGGTACATGTATCTGGTCGGGGGATCGGCTCCGCAGGCTAATCGAGGTGCATTGGGGCAGAGCATCATGTAGACGGCGAGGCTTAGTTTTTTCCCCCTTTAAGCAGGATGAGGATGTGCAATGACTACCTGCATCTGCCCCATCCTGACATTCTGAGTGTCGATGTGGTGCAGCTACCCTGCCTCCGCTAGGTGCCGCTCGTGCGCTTAACACTGCCCTGCCCTCCCCCTGAAGGAGAGCTGTCCTAGGGACACTCAATCCTTCTCCCCCAGCTGGCCCTCCAGGAACCCGGGTCCGTTCCCTAACCCGGGTCGCCGGCATCGCAAGCGGAAATCCAACCGCTGCACCGACGGACTGGCCTACTGCTGCTTTTCTGCTCGCTCACTCAAGGGCCTGGAGTTTTCTGGTGAGGCATGTTGTCCTTCCTTTTGGAAAGGGAGCTTTCTGTATGCCTTTCCTCCCTTTCCACTGATTCAGAGAATACTACTCAAGCAGAAAATGGAGGGGCAACTCTGATCCTCATTGCTCCCCTGTGGCCTCAGCAGATCTGGTTCCCTGTGCTATAGTAGCTGGCAGTGGAGCCCCCAGTACCCCTGCCCCTGTGCAAGGGTTTATTGTCACAGGAACAGGGAACTCTGGTGCCCACAATTGTAAAAGAATCCCGCACTCACTACACAAATATAAAAATTGCTCACAGAAGTCTTTGTTCAAGGATATCCTTTGAGAAAGGAACTTTCTGTTCCGAAACACGTCAGGAGCTGTGTGGAATTTGTATGCGCTTGTACTTTGATTAATATGTGCAGCATGCTTGGAAACCTTGAACAAAGACTTCTGTGAGCAATTTTTATATTTGAGTGGTGAGTGCGGGATTCATTTGCAATTATCTGGATCTATCCTGGCTCTCCAATCCTGCACAGACTCTATTTTGATTCCTTGTCCAACTCTGGTGCACCCAGACCTGAAGTCACTTAATCTGCACACATGGCTCCTCAAGACATAGCCATAGCTAGATTTGGGGTGTCACAAAAAGTGGTGGATGTTCTGGTGGCTGCTAGAAAACAATCTACCAGAAATAGCTTATTCCCTAAAGTGGAAGTGGTTTGCTTTATGGGCTGCTTCTCACCACTTGGAACCTTTTGCCTGTCCAGTTAATCAGGTTCTGGAATACCTGCTGTCCTTATCAAATTCTGGATTTCAGTTCTCATTCAGGGTGCACCTGGCTACCATATCAGCTTTCCATGTGCTCATCGATGCTTATACAGTTGTTCAGGTGGAGGTGGCCCATACATTTTTATTTATATGGGTTTTTTTTTGTGGTACTTTTGTAGGTTTTCTCCTGTTCCTGGCCCAAGGCCCTGACATATGTCCACGCATGCGTGTGGAGGCATGCATACACACTGTGGCGACAGCTCAGTCCCTTCCGACCACCGATAACGATGCTGCCCCCTCCTGCCTATGCTGCCCACCGGACCTCCACCCGGTGGAAGCGAAACTACGGGGGGGGGGGCACCACCCCAGGAGAGGAGAGAGAGCTGCCTACCAGCTTGCTCAATCCGCCCCCCCCACGTGCTGACACTCCAGCGACCCGAGGTCATTCCCAAACCTGGTCGTTGTCACAACGCGGGATGTGGTGTCCAGTGCCGCAGCCTTCAGCGCCACTGGGCTGACTGGCCCGTAAATTTTTCAGAGGCATTCTCCACATAAACTCTCCTATCTGAAATCCAGTCCTGGTTTGAGACCTGAATTTTATTTTGAAAAAGCTTACTTTGGCTCCTTTTGAGCCAGCCGTGACTTGTGGCTTATGCTTTCTTGCTTGGAAGGCATTATTTTTAGTTGCAATCACTTCTGCTTGAAGGATTTCAGAGCTCCAGGCTCTAATGTATGAACATTTTATTTGATTTTCCACAAAGACAGGGTGTCCTTGTGTACTATTACTTAGTTTCTTCCAAAGGTGGTGTCTGAGTTTAATTTAAAATCAAACCATTCACCTGCGCATGCCAATCCAGTAGAAACATTGCTCCATACTTTAGATGTGTGTAGAATACGCTGTCACTGTACACACCATTGAAAGGAGTGCAGAAAGTCCTCACAACTTTTTGCTTCATTTGCCCCGGGAAAGAGGGCACCACAGTTCCTAAACAGTGCTTGTCCAAATGGCTAGCAAACTATTACTTTTTGTTACGGGAAGCACAGTGAGAAACTTCCTGGTGTGGTTTGTGGTCATTCCACTAGAGGCATGGCCACATCTGTTACTTGTTTCACGAATGTAACTGCTGTGGAGATCTGCACAGCTGGTACCGGGAGTACTGTCCACACCTTCACTACACACTGCAGTCTTTATTTTCTGTCTTGTAGAAGAGTTGGGCTGGCCTTGCTGTACTCCAAGGCCTACCTTCATAGTTCTATGGGCTCCAGCCACCTGGACTGTTTAACTTTGGACACTGCTTGGTAATCGTTCCATAGGTGTTGCCCGAAGAAAGAGATGCCCTTGAAAAAGTAGAACAGTTATGTACATACAGTGTCTGTAGATCTCCAAGAGAATCTCTTTCATCAGGCCTTGTCGACCCATCCTCCATCCCCCTTTTTTGTTTGGGCCTGCAGCACTAGATTTTTGTGCTCCTGTCCCCCCGTGGTTATATTTTCCAACTCTCTGTGTCAACTGGTTTGTAGAGTGCTGGGTTCTCTTCCAGTTGCCTAGAGGGGAGTAGATCGAGCATGATCTCCAGCAGGGAACTGAGAAGAGGAGGGGGCCGCCCTTGTTTATGCACATGGTGACATCTGGCGTCATCGTGGGCGGCCCCTGGCTGACTGCAAAAATGTCCTTGTGGTCCTAGTGCCTGGTGACTATATGTTCCATAGGTGTGGCCCGATGAAAGAGATTCTCTTGAAGATCTACTGTTATGGTAAGTACATAACTGTTCTTTTCTTCATGTTTTATCTGCTCTCCGTCTTATCGCACGTGCTGGCCCTGCTCGACAGTCTTGACAGGGCATTTGCCTTTCTGGTGGATGTGGTCCTCTCTGCCCCCTTTTTCACTGCTCTTCTCTCTTGACTAAAACATAAGTGTATCAGGGGTTGGGCTGGGATTGAAATAGCCACAGCACAAGGAACAAAACAGAAGGGAAGGGCACACAGCAGGTAAAGTCCTGGTGCCCCTGAAAATGAACACAAGCAGGAACCACAAAAAGGAGCACTCTGCCACCCAGTAGCCAGAAAACAAAGAAGACTTTATTCAAAACAAACTACCGAAGTGCATATCGCACACAGTGCATGTTGCACACGGCATACCTGAGGAAATCCCCAGCACCGTGAGCATAATTAGCTCTTTATCAGAGCGGGCTGCATGTCCCAGCTGGGAAAAGAGGAAGCATGCTGCAGCATCACTGGAGCTGTTTGCTGGTAGGCCGTGGAGCTTGCTTTCCTAGCAGAGCATGCTTCACGCATCCACAGCGTCCCCCGCAGCTGATAAATACCTTACCCCTGGCTTGGCTCTGCCCCCACCCCAGGCACGGATATAGTCTGCTACTGAAGCCCAGCAGTGTGCCAAGTTCCAAGTTGCTAATTCAAAGAGAATCCAAACAGCACACGCTCCTTACCATGTTCTGTGGTGTGGTTTCATTGCCAGACGTATGTTTGCATGCACTGTGGTGCTTGGCATGGTCAAAATCACATGCAGTAGCCTGGTCCCACTTGCACGGGGAACAGGTTTTATATGTTTATTTCAGTCCCTGTATACAAGACAATAATGCAGTTGCCCAAGGTGGATAAAGTAGAAAGCTGGCACCAAATCGGAATGAATCGCATCGAAAGTGGACAGTTGCACCCAGGAAAAGTAGTCCTTTGCCTGCTAGCCCTATCATGGCAGGCGGAAGGCAAAAAACAATCAGCCCCATCACCAGCAGTAATACAGCCAATGCAGGCTGTCCCTGCTCTGTTCCAGACTTGTTTTATTTGTGCCCCTCTTTGTTTTTATTCTGATTTCTTCGAATGGCTTTCACATTTGTGCAGACTTGGTTCTGATTTTGGAGAGAGTCACCATTGTTTGGTGGACAGGTGGGTCAGATATGTGTTGATGAGTGTGTGAAGCTGGACGTGAAGGGTCGCATCTCTTGTGGAGTATTTCCAGAAGAGCCCATATAATCCCCAAAGTAAGCACAGGCTGGAATAGGGGGCCACAGGAATGAACTGTAAGATGTAGCTGTGCCGTGGTTCAGTTGGCTCGGCAGGCTTGTGGGTCACAGTGTGTGCCCTCCTACAAAATTGCAGCTGGATTTGGTGAGTGAAGAATCCTTTCCAGCTCAGCTGGCTGAAGCACCATCACCATCAGCTTGGTGCCGCAGTCAAGAAGCTAGTGGAGAAGTGCTAGAAGGTCACTGGGTGCATTACAGGCAACACTAGGCCACAAAAATGATATCAGCAGTTAAGCATCTGGACTATAAGGACAACCTGGAGACACTAGGATTGTATTCACTGCAGTACAGTAGAGTGAGGGGCGATTTGTACCTGGTTTATGGGGCTCTCGCAAATGATTTATGGAATGTTTGGAGTTAGAATTAAAGTCTGGAAACCAAATTACAAGATCGCATACCTTACAGCTGAAAGGGGAAATCTGCTGAACATCTAGAAGAGCAGCACGGTTCAGCCAAAGAGTTGTGCCCATACGGAATCATTTTCTACTAGATGTAGTGGGAAGTAACAACATGGGGGAATTTAAGGCCAGACTGGCTGAATATTGCAAGAAAAATAACATGTGTTTATTTCCTTTGAGCAAAGGGCAGGTTACTGTGGGGCATGTTCCCTACTTGGCCTGTACAAATCTATGAGATCTATGAAAGAGACATATTAGGGTTCGCAGCATTAGAGGGACTGGGGCAGGGCTAGTGGCATTACAGAGACTGGGGCAGTCTGTCAGCATTACAGGGATTGGGGTGGGGCTGATGGCATTACAGCAGGGTTTTATTTAACTCTAAAAATTGATTAGCCTTTTGCTTATAAAAGTTCTAAAACATTGTAAAAATGCATAGCACTTGCCTCACTGTGTTTAACAAACATAACACTTCTAGAAAACCTATATGAATGCTTTCTGTACAGTTAGTGTTGTCCCAAGAAAAAGACTGCTAATCAGTTATTTAAAACCCTGTACAGGGACTGGGGCGGGGCTGGTGGCATTACAGGGACTGGGGCAGGTCTGGCGGTGTTACAGGGACAGGGGCAGGGCTGGCAGTATTACAGAGACTGGGGTGGGGCTGGTAGCATTAAAGGGAGTGGGGCAGGCCTCTTGGCATTACAGGGACTGGAGCAGGGCAGGTGGAGTTTCAGGGACTGGGGCAGGTCTGGCGATGTTACAGGGGCAGGGCTGATGGCATTAAATGGACTGGGGCAGGCAGGCCTCTTGGCATTACAGAAACTGGCACAGCGATGGCAACATTGAAGAGATTGGCTAAGGCTGGTGGCATTACAGAGACTGGGTGCGGAGCTGGTGGTGTTACAGGGACTGGGGCATGGCTGGCATTGTTACAGGAACTAGGGCAGGGCTGGTGGCATTAAAGAGACTGGACAAGGCAGGCAGCATTTAACAGACTAGGGCAGAAATGGTAGCATTGCCAGTCCAGTGGTGCTGAGGTGCTGGTTGCCTTACCTCGCACTACGCGGGTGACCAGCTGTCGGTGTGCTTCTGACCCCTAGCGGTGGCTGGGGGACAGAACACGGATGCTGCAAGCAAGTAACTGAGTGGGGCAGGCGCTGGGAGGAGCGTGTGAGGACACGTGCGCGTGCGCTCCCTCTCCTGACATCACACACCTTACTCTTGGGGAGAAAATGAGAAAATATGGTCCCAGGTCAACTTGATGAGGCAGCCACCCACCGCATGCCCCGAACCCGAATGGCGCTTCCTGAACTGGATCCTGTTCGAGGTGAGAAGAGCTTGGGGAGGCTCCTCACCGCCCCGCTATGGAGGGGGGTAGCCATGGGGAAGAGGGGTAGCAGCCTGATGTCGGGGTACAGGGATGAATGAGTGGCTGGGACGGATGCCCACCTGGGGACCCAGGGGAAGAAAGAGAGTAATAAAAAAAAAAAAAAAAGAAGAAGAAGAAAAAAGAAATGGTAGCATTACAGGGACTGGGGCAGAACTGGTGGCATGTAAGGGAGTGGAGCAGGGCTGGTGGCATTATGGGGACTGGGTCAGTGCTGGTAGCATTACAAAGACTGGGGCGGGGCTGGCAACATTACAGGGACTGGGGCGGGGCTGGCAGCATTACAGGGACTGAGGCAGGGATGGCGCATTAAGGCTGGTGGCATTACAGGGACTGGGGTGAAGCTGGCGGCATTACAGGGATTGGGGTGGGGCTGGCAGCATTACAGGGTCTGGGGCAGGGCTGACGATATTACAAAGACTGGAGCAGGGCTGGTGCCATGGCCGGCCCGGTGGCGCTGAGGGTTGAGGTACTGGATGCCACACTTCATGCCATGCTGGCAACCAGGGTTCGGGGACTGACTCTGGTTGCCGAGGGTCGGCAGGGGGAGGAGAGGATTGAGCATCCAGAGGACTGCTCTCATCTCCTGGGGTGGATTTGTGGGGATGCCTCGCTCTGCGGTGACACCCGGTGGAAACCAGGAGGTACCATAAGGAGCATGCTGTTTTGGGGGAGGCGCTGGCAGACGTCCTTGAGGGCACGTTCCTCACATAGACATCATTGCACATCTGGTGTCTCGGAGGCAACACACACACAAGATGGAAAAACCCTGGTTGGTGGGGAGGCAATGACGGGCACTCCAGGGCCACCCCCACACACTCCAGGGCAGGGCCCAGCAGCATTACTGAGACTGGGGCAGGGCCCAGCAGCATTACAGAGACTGGGGCAGGGCCCAGCAGCATTACAGGGACTGGGGCAGGACTGGTGGCACTACAGGCTCTGGGGCAGGGCTGGCAGCATTAGAGACTGGGGCAGTGCAGGCGGCATGACAGGGGCAGGACAAACAACCAATGACGATCGTAAAGCCCTGAGTAGAGGTTTGATGCACCATTCGTTTTTTATTTTTTTAAATGTTGGGGATCTTCATATTGTTGGGTTTCTATGGGATGACACATTTTGTGAGTGGTGCACTTCTGTTAGAAAGCTTTGGTCCAGTTTACATAGAAATCGACAACAGATAAGGACAGCTAGGCCCACCCAGTCTGCCCATTTTCCCTACCTTCTGCAAAAACCACAGACCCTACTTGGTCTCCGGCTTTGTTCTCTTTCCTATCGCTAAGGTTCCTCTATGCCTATCCCATGCACTTTTGAATTCCCCAAACAATATTTGCTCCCACCATCTCTGCTGGGAGGCTGTTCCATGCTTCCACCACCCTGTCTGTGAAGAAATACTTCCTCGTGTTACTCCTTAGTTTACCCCCTTTCAGCCTTGTGTCATGCCCCAGGGTTAATTTCTGATATTTGCCTATGTGGGACACTGACCCACTGGGTACAAAAAGTAAGGGTTAAATAAAAAAAAAAAAATGGGCCATATAGTTCAATCGAGCACAGATTAATAAAAAAAAAAAAAAAAAAAAAGTTTAAAACATCTATTACAGTGAGCAGGTTGTCCCCAAGGAAGAAGAAAAGGTAGGTCAAAATTAAAAACTCTTGTCAGTTTTCCCAGTCCCCCACCCAAAAATTAACCCTGATGTCCCCTTGTTCTAGAACATCTCTTTCTCTTTTTCTGAAAGATGCTACCCTCCTGTACCTTATTTATGCACTTGAGCTATTTGAAGATCTCTATCATATCCCCCTCTCCCTCCTGTCCTCCAGGGTATACATATTGAAGTCTTCCAGTCTCTCCTCATATGACTTTTGGTGCAGGCCCTGCACCATTTTTGTTGCCCTTTTCCGAACTGCCTCTACCCTGTCTATGTCCATACGGAGATGCAGCCTCCAGAAATGGACACCGTACTCCAGATGAGGTCTCAGTAATGATTAGTACAGAGGCATCACCATCTCCTTTTTTGTTTGCTTGCATGCGCAGTGCACAAGAAACATTTTGAGGAGAGTAAAGTATTGCAGAGGTGTGGCAGTGTTTGGCCAATCCGGCAAACACTTTCAGGGGTGCGTTCCTTGGCCACCAATCAACGATGACCGCAGTTTCAGAGCGAGTGCTGGACTTGAAAGAAATCTGCCGCTCCAATCATGGACAGTTTTTGTCATTGCAGTGGCAGATTCCCCCCGACAGCCAGAAACATTTGAGCCATGTGAATTACAGTGCACAATGTCGCATGGCTGGACCTATGAACAGCTTGTTTGCTCAGTGTGTCTTTCCGGTGAAATAAAAAATGAGCCGCACCGCTTTGCATGATTGGTGGCTCCTGCTGCCCACCACACACTCCCCCCCCAAGCTGACATCGGGGTGCCCAGTCCCTGTGTCGGCATGCCCCCCCAAGCTATCTTTCGCTGACAGCGGGGTGCCCAATCCCTGTGTCGGCGTGTCCCTCCCACTATTGTGGCACACTGGGAGCCCACCCCAGTATGCCAAAGTAAACATTATGTTTCTCCGACATTGGGATGCCCACTCCCAGTGTCATATGTGCCCCCACGCCCCCACTTTTGTTCAGCCGACTGCGGGATGCCCAATCCCCGGGTTGGCATTGATCCCCACCCCACCCCACTGGTCTGGCACACTGGGAGCCCACCTCAGTGTGCCGAAATCTATTCTTATAAAATTACACCTGTAAAAGAAGAAAACCGTCCCCCGATGTTTATGTTGTTGATGTTGTTGTTTGTTTTGTTTTTTACCTGTAAAAAGAAAACGGTCCCTCGGCAGCTCCCTCCCACCTCCCCCCTTCACCCCCAATCTTACCTCCAGAGGTCCTGTGTTGCGAACTTCTGTGAACTGGGAACACGTCTACACTCTTCAAAAGCAGACTACAAACAGAAGGAAAATCATGGCAAGCCCTATAACGGGAGTCGTGGGGGGGGGGGGTTGTCTTAGGTACAGGTTGATATCTCAGCCATTTTTTGGAGTTTTGGCCCCAAATTTTCAACATGGGGTTCTTGGGACCCCCTCATGACCACTGACACTGTATTTTCATTTCTCAGTCCCGAAAGGTGATTTTGCGGGTGCTGTGCAGAATCGAATCACCTTTTGGGACAGAAACAACAGTGCCACTGTTCATGAGGTAGAGTCCCAAAAAGCTTGTGTTGCAAGTTTGGTGAAAAAACTCCCAAAAATGACTGTGTTATGCAGTTTGTACTTGCGCTTGTAACTTTGCCTGTTTTTAATATTTTTACTCCAAATTTCCAGCATTTAAATTTTTTCACACCACCTTATGAACAGTACAGCTGTCATTTTTTTTACATCCTGCGTGAAACATGTTTTCGTACCTGCGGAACAGAATGCTGTGTGAAATCAACTTTTGGTACAGATTAATGAAATCGCAGTACCACTGTTCATGAGGGGAGGTCCCAAAAAAGTGATGTTGAAAATTTGGTGAACAAATTCCAAAAAATGACTGTGTTACACAATTTCTATGCATACTTGTAACTACGTTACTTTTTCATATTTTCACTCCACACTTTTAGCATTGCTATTTTTTTCACACCTCCTCATGAAAAGTACAGATGTAATTTTTCACATCCTGCCCAAAATGTCTTTTTGCAGCTGTTGCGCCGAATGGCGTATTTGCTGTGCGAAATCACCTTTTGGGATTGAGTAATGAAGTGATAGTGCCACTTTTCATGAGGTGGGATCCCAAAAAGCCCATGTTGAAAATTTGGAGTGAAAATACCAACAAATGCCCAGGGCATTAGGGTTTCCAACCATAATGCTCCACCCTGTACAGACTGACAGGTGTCAGGGTGTGTGGCTTGGGGTTGTCAGCTATAATGCTCACACTATTCCACCCCCACCCTGCAGCCACCGACAGGCATCGAGGTGTGCCTTGGGGTCTTCATCCCTAACGTTCACCCCATTCTCCTATACTGCACCCATCTCTGCTTATTTCCTTATGGAATGGGGTGAGCATAAGGGCCGAAGACCCCAAGGCACACCATGACACCTGTCAGTGTCTGTAGGGTGGGGTGAAGTGGAATGGTGTGAGCGTTATGGCCGATGATCCAAAGGCACACCCCAACGCCTGTCAGTCTCTGTAGGGGTGGTGGTTGGCGTTAGTTCAGTACTTCACTGCCATTCCTATTATACATGTCTCAAACTCATGCAGTACCAATACCAATACCAGCAAGCAAACATTCGGCATTGACAAATTGTTTTATTTTATTTATTCAAAATTTCGGAATTACAGTATGCGCCAAATGTACCGTCCACGTTTGAAACGGACATTCGGATTTAGCGTACAATCGCTATTTGCCAAACGCCGTTTAGCATCTGGTTCTGTGTTAGCACTAGCACTTTGCCGTGTCGCTATAATTCAAGATTTAACATTGCCTTTCGCCAAGTCTGCTACTTTGCAACTGTCTTTCAGCAATCAAAGTCCCAATACAGCAGCAGCAATAGGTGCAATATCTAGCTGCCTATCAGCACATGAGCACATGTGAACACTATTTAAACAATTAATTAGATTACTGAGTCAATTAACAGGTGCTATCACTATAAAAAAGGAACACAAGAGTAATACACTAACGTTCTGGTTTCTGTGTCACCCTGCTGTCGTCGATCTTCTCTCGCCATGTCTCAGTCTCTGCCAGCTTCTCCAGCTTACGCCATCTACCACTTGTAAACGTACTGTCTGACCTTAACACGTAAGTGGAACTTATTCATCAAATAGACAAACTTCCTAAGCTAAGTCTAAGGGACCTCAGCTCACACCTCGGAATCCCAAAATCCACAGTGAGTGACTTGTTAAAAAGCAAAAGTGCACTCTTACAAGATTGGCATGCAAACCAAAATCCTGACAGAAAAAGGAAGAGGGATGGGAAAGATAATGATGTTGAAGAGGCTCTTCTAAGGTGGTTTAACAATGCTAGGGGGAAGGAAGCATTGATTAGTGGCCCACTGTTGATTCAAAAGGCGGATAAGATTGCAGAAGCCCTAGGCAAAAATGAATTCCAAGCTACTGATGGTTGGCTAAGTCGGTGGAAGCAGCGACATAACATCGGATTCAAAAAGATTCATGGGGAGAAGTTAAACGCCGATGCTAGTGCTGCTTCCAACTGGTTAAAAGATGTTTTACCTGTGCTGTTAGAGGGTTTCTGCCCTGATAACATTTACAACACAGATGAGACTGGGCTGTATTTTTGTTGTGTTGGCTATGGCACACTAGCTTTTAAGTCAGAAAACCCACTTGGACTTAAAAAGCTAAGGAGCGAGTCACTGTCCTGGCGACATGCAACATGTCAGGCACTGAACAAAAGACCACTGATGGTGATAGGGAAGTCAGCACAAACCACGATGCTTCAGAGGTGTAGCTAATCTCCTGTGTTGTACAGAAGCAATCGAACAGCCTGGATGACCGGTGACATTTTTGAGGCATGGTTGCGTGATTGGGACCGCAGATTAGGTCGTAGAAAGATGGCCCTTCTACTCGATAACTGTAGCACCCACCCAAATGTGGCAGGGTTACGAAACATCAAGTTGGTGTTTTTACCCCCCAACACAACCTGTTTGGTGCAGCCCCTAGACCAAGGAATAATCTATTCCTTTAAGAGACATTACGTTAGACAAATGCGTGGCAGGCTGCTTGAAATTCTTGATGATAACGAAGCTATCACGGCATCAACCTGTGTCCACAGAATCAATCTCCTTGATGCTGTGAGGCTGATGCAGCGCGCTTGGGGGACTGTGTCAACAGAGACCATCCAGCGGTGCTTTAGGAAGGGGGTTCACTACTGATCCCGCTATAGGGGTGGCTGCAGAAGAGGATTTCGAGGAATATGAAGAATCAGGAATGTCAACTGAGGCATTGGATGAGCTCTGCAATTTAGGAGCTGACACTAACCGAAGCAATAGGATGACATCGCTGAAGCTGTAGGAGGTGTGGAAGAAGCGGAAGAAGAGACAGAGTCGGAAGCTGAGGAGGCAGAGGTGGAGGATGCACCCGTTCAAGCTGCTGATGTTCGACAAGCACTACTGACGTTGAGGAGAGCAGCAGAGCAACGAGCTGATGTCGCACCTAATTGGTGTTTACTTGCAAAGATGGAGAATGAGTGGAGAGTATATATGACAAAGAATAAAAAGCAGACTGCAATTACTTATTACATCGTCCAGGTTTGAATTAGATGTCTGTCCACTGAATTTTAAGCTGTTTGAAAAGATTATTAAAGATTTAAAGTCATTGCACGGGTGACACAAGGAATTTATCACTAAGAGAGCTGTATTCACTTCCTACACCCTGTTGCTATCGATGTTTGTCTGTAAAAGTGTCTGATTCGCTCTTGTTACCGTTAACTCGTCTTTCACTTTAAAGTGATGTAACGGACGCCGCTACTACCGGACATAAATGCGCATGTCAAACTAGTCTGGTACAAGCGGTGCATACTGTACAATCCTTTGAGTCATTGACTCCTTTGCAAAGGCTTCACGTCAGTACATACATACATAGCTTACAGACAATTAGTACATTCCGTACGAGGCAGACATTACATTAGGACATCATTAAAGACAAATTGTACATTGCTTACTATGCAAATATTGCATAATGTCAAATTAATCATGTTACTCTATACAAGTTTTTTACATTGCTTTCTTAGTTCTCTAGGGTTATTTATGGACCCTTGGTCTTTGCGATGGAGAGGGACAGTGTCCCCTTGTCTTCTGCTGATGATAACCTCGCCCTATGCAGGCACAAAGTTTCTAAAACATAATGCAAATAGTTTCCCTCAGTGTTTAGTTTCTCTGTGTTTATAACGTGTCTCTAAGTTCAGAGCTGCTCGTATTTGGTAGCATTGGGAGGAACTCTGAAATGAGACGCATGAGACCATAAGCATTATAATTGGACCAAGTGTGACAAAGTTTTAGAGCACTTAAAAAAAAAAATAGTTAAATCAAGTTAGTGGTGGCTCCAATTAGAGTAGCAAGAAGTGTGACTGCCTTCAGTGCCCAATGGATTTGTAGTCAGCAGTGCTGTATGGATTCTAACCACTGCCCCTTTTTCATTTGCCATTTGCCTTCAGTTTATTTTGCTTAGCTTAAATGACTGTAAAAGGTCATTTAAGTAGCATGTTTGCATGGTTTTTTTTTTTGTTTTTTTTTTCAGGAAAATATCTGGTTTAGAGTAGTTTTTTTTTGTTTGTTTTTTTTTCATTTCCAAGCTTAAGTTTTTGAATCCCTTTAGACCTTGTCCCCTTTTTTCCTTCCCTGTGTTCTAGCCTGTTCACTCATGACCCCTTAAAGGTGGTGGATGAGAGGGGAGGAAAGTGGAACAGTGAGCAGAGATATTTTACATCACCTTTATTACACAGCTGCCCTGTTTGCTCAACCCTCCATTAGGACCAGCTGAGACCTGTAACTTCTGCAGCTTCTCCACACTCCTTCCCCACAGAAGTGCTCTCCTCTGGCACCACAAGCTGTTGCTTCCATGTGCCATTTTAAGCACTAGAAATGGTGGCTTGAAGTTCACAGCTTGTGCAACTAGTTGACTTGATACGGCATCCTGACTGCATTCAGAAAGACACGGTGTATACCAAAATGACATAGGTATTCTCAATGGAACTGAAGACAGAACTGGGAATGGCAGATCCAACCGTGTGTTAGTCTTCCCTTAGTATGATGTTATCTGCACATCTGCGCCTGTTAATGCCATATACCCTCTCCTATTGAATGGGACTTCTTCCTGTTGTTCAAGCATCACTATTGGTGTGGTGTGTCTAATAGTGGTACTCTCATTGGAGGGAAAGGTATAGGGGCTCCAAACATGGTCACCAACTCCATGATGCTGTTCCAGTTTTATTTTAGTTATTTAACCTTTCATTCCATCTGTCTCTTTCTTGTTTTCTTGATTTTTTTTGTACTTTATGTTTATTAATTTTCTGTGTAAGTAGACAGTTAACATCCACAAAATCAGCTCATACAGGGCATAGGAAATATACAGTACAGATACAAATAGTTGGTATACACATAACATTACCCATGTAATCCGGTACAATAGGAATATGGGGTAATCCTGGACAAAAAGTCCTGTAATAGAAAGTCCCAAAAAGTCTCTCAGAAATTGCCAGCCTCTTCAGCGGTATAAGGTATGTTCAGTAGGGAGAATTGAAATAGACATTTCTAGGGACATGGATATGTTGTTCATCCACACTCATTGGCAGTATCCTTGCCGCTTTAAATCTTGCCGGAAGGTCTTCAAGCTTGCTCCTCCCACCCACCCGGGTGGTATAACTCTCGGCTCCGCCCCATGACGCCAGATCTTCCTTACCGCTTGGAAGCTCAGGTTCCCTCCTTAACGCTCTGCGTTTGTGACTGGTTCTATTTCTCCGTTTGCGGATTTAAAATAATATTTTGCAAAAGACTTCAGTCTTGATCCCTGGCGGCTGCGATGGATAAATCGACTCCGGTTGGAGATGCCCATGCGGGCAGAAGATGTCTCGGACGGATCCACACTCACGTGTATCTACTTAGGCCTTGAGCGACCACCCGCAGGCTTGCGACCTGTGCTCATCTTTCTCATTCGTCCTCGAAGACCGTGCTGCCCGGTGCAACTGGGCACGTCCGAAGCGTTTCCTCGTGAAGTCAAAGGCCCGGTTGGCGGTGTCAGCGGCGGGGCTCGGCGGATCAGCTCGAGCGGATGGTCGCCCCCTCGAAGGGAGGCGGCGCGGCCGCGGGCCGCGGCATTTATCCCGCCTCTCGGTTCTTCCTACGGCTTCCTTTAAGGAGCTTTGTCTGTCCCTCTCCACTAAAGGAGAAGGGCCTGCGTCTGCTGGACCTTTTCTCGGTCCAAAGAGGACAAGGGTAAGTCCTCCGTCGACGCCTTGGGAGCGGGAAGCGTCCTCTCCCGGCCGCCGACCGCCGGCCGGTCGACCGTCGGCCGCCACTGGCCTCACGGTGTCCCCGCCAGTCAGTTGACCGAGACTCTCACTGATGAAGTCGAGATTTTTCTCGACCCATTGACGGGCTGTCGCCTTTAGCAGCCGAGATTCCTCTCCCGGTTCCCGGGAGGAGTTGAGGATCCTGCTACGCCTGTGCCTCCGGTTCCGGAGCCCTCGGATGGACCTTCGGGCGAAGGAGTGTCTGTTCCGGCGACACCTCCCTGCACCGACCCGGAAATTCCGGGACTCCGGTCTCGGTCTCGACTCTTCGCGGTCCAGCCGCTCCTACCGCCATAGGCGGTCTCGTCTGCATCATGGTAAGCGGGCGTTGCCGTCGATGCTCTCGCCCTCCTCGGGATGAGGGGAGGTTCGGCGTAAATTACGCCGACGGTACGAGACCTTATGTTGCAACAGCTCCTCCTGGCCGAATAAGCCGACTCCGCGCCTTCCCGCCATTAAGTGGTTGTCACCGAACGGTCGACACAACCCCCGACTTGCCCGAGGAGCCTATACCCAGGCCGGTTGTTCGCCAAACCAGCTGCTCCACCGATTGCGGTGGAACCTCCGCCCTCCACAGCCACCATGGGGCTCCGACCAGAGAGATTCTCGGTCGGCTGAGGTTTACCCATCGGCTGTCAGTTACCCTCACTCCCGACCGACCTCGGCAGGTGAAGGGTGGTTCAGGCCAGAGGCAGCTCTTCGAGGACTCTTCCGAGTCCGAAGATGATTCCTCCTTCTTCTCAAGCGACTGGACTTGGAGTCTTCAGGAGGTCAGTCAATGGACGATAGCCCGTCGTCCTTCCTAGGACTGCTCGCTCATCTCGGAGTCTACCGGATGGAGCTCGAACCCGCTTCCAAACGGGCCAGGTATCCCTCACGGAGATTCTGGACCGAGGGATTCTCCGACGGAGGCCTTCCGGTGGCCGAGGCCATAGTGGGTCCAGCATGGAACTTTGGCAGCGCCTGCTTCCTGCCCTGCGCCTCGGCCAGGATGGCCAGGAAGTATCGGTCCTACGGTTCCTTGTCCGTTTTTGGAACACCCCTCTGCTGAGGGTGTTACCGACAGCTTGCTCAGCCACGGCAACGCCAGGGATGTGGACAAACCTCCTGACAAGGAGTCCAAGAAATTGGACTATGTCGGGCGAAAAGTCTACGCTGCGTCCTCTCTCGGCCTTCGTCAGGCCAGTTCGGCCGTCCTCATGGCACATTTTTCTCATGCCCTGTTGGGCTCCCTGGATGAGGTCATCCCTCATCTTCCCGCCGATCTGCAGACTACGGTTAAGCAGGTGCGGGACCAGGGCAGGGCAGTGGCCAAACAGCAGCTCCAGACTGCTTTGGATGTAGGGGACTCATGTGCCAGATCGGTGGCGGCGCGAGTGGCTGGCTCGGCCAGGGCTTGGCTGAGGATATCCACCTTTACTGGATACCCAGCACAAGTTGGCGGATGTTCCTTTGGGACTGACCTCTTGGCCCTGGGGTGGAAGGTCACCTGCAGAGGATCGAGAAGTCCAATGCCACCTTGGACTCGGTCTCTTCAGCTCAGAAGGACAAGGCCGAAACCACAGCCTAAGCCCTTCGTCCTTCTGTGCCCCCGGCGCCCGGCCCAGCACGTCAGGGCCAGCAGGCTCGACCTTGCATCCCAAACCCAAGCCGCCGCTTCCTCTAACAGGAGGCAGGAGGAAAGGGCCCAGGAGGTCCTCGGCCGGTCCCTCCTCCAAGCCTGCCCAGTGACGGGCTGAGGGGTGTCGCCCCATCCCCGCACCCACTCCCTGGGTCCCCTGGGGACGGCTCCGCACTTCCGCTCCGCCTGGTCCGCTGTTACCACGGGCAGGTGGGTCTTGGAGGGGTGGAAGAGGCCTGCCTCTGGAATTCGAGCAGGCACCACCCTTCAGAGCCGCCGCCTCGGGGGCTTCGGGATCCCAGCTCACTGGCGGCTCGCCGAGCCGACATCGCCTCCTCCTCCAGAAGGAGGTGGTAAGAGAGGTGGTGGACCCTCCTTCAGACCCAGGGTTTGTGTCCAGGTACTTCCTGGTTCCAACGGACGGGGCTGGCGCCCCTATTCCACACCACCTAAACAAGTTCCTAAGGTCTCGAACCTTCAGGATGGTCACTCTGGCTCAGATAATACCATCCTTGGAACGCGCGTGTGGTTCTGCTCTCTGGACTTGCAGGACGCGCTTTTTCCACGTCCTATCCGTCTGTCCTCACCAGAGATTCCTTCGCCCGAGCGGAAGGATCTCTCTTCGAGTTCAAGCCATGCCCTTCGCTTGTCTCCAGCTCCCAGGGTCTTCACCAAATGCATGGCAGTGGTGACAGCATTCTGCGGCGCCGAGGGGTCCGGTGCCCTTACCTGGACGACTGGCTGATAGCAGCTCCCTCCAGGAAGGAGGCGGAGTGGTCCAGAGATCTGGCCTCCAGGTCTGTTCTCAACTGGGCCTCCTTGTCAACGAGGCCAAGTCAGAACTCGAGCAAGCAGGTGATTTTATTCATCGGGCGCAGTTTCGACTCTTCGAGCCAGAGCGGCTCCGGCGGACAGGGCCGAGGTTCTTCCTCCTTGCCCGATCATTTCTGGTTGGGCAATGCGCCTGCCCGGGACTTCCTGCGCCTCCTGGGTCTCATGGCGGCCTGTACCAGCGTGGTCCGTTGGGCCCGCTGGAACATGCGTCCCCTTCAGTGGGGACTGGCCAGCCAGTGGTCACAACGCTGCGATCCCTTGGACCAGCTTAGGTCGGTGACACAGGGATGTGGAATGCTTCCAGTGGTGGACCGCTCCAGATCAATTGCAGGAGGGCATCCTGCTCGTCCGCCCGAGCCGACGGTCTCTGTCGACTCGATGCCTCTCTGATGGGTTGGGGTGCCCATCTGGGGAACACTCGGGCTCATGGCCTCTGGTCCCGCGGAGTCCCGATGCCACATCAACCTGTTGAGCTCCGAGCGGTCCGCCTAGCTCTCACCGCCTTTGCTCCGTCCTCCGGGTCAAGTGGTCCGAGTCCAGACGGACAATACCACGACCATGTACTATCTAAACCGCCAGGGCGGGACCGCCCATGCTTCTATGCAAGGAAGCTCTCCATTTGGTCACTGTGGCGCAGCCTGGAGGCGGATCTCTAGCTATTCACGTGGCAGGAGCCTCCAACACCCTGGCCGATGCCCTGAGCCGGATAGGGGCTGCATCCCACGAGTGGTCTCTCCTGCCGGAGGTAGTACAGCATCTGTTCTCCTTTGGGGCACACCTCAGGTGGACCTGTTTGCCTCACGGAGAACGCCAAGCTGAGTCTGTTCCATGCCCGCCTCAGCAGGGCTCGCTGCAGGGGATGCCTCTTCGAGGCAATGGACCCGGCCTCTTTTACGCTTTTCCCATTTCCCTTGATCCACAAGGTGCTTCTCAAGGCGA
Source organism: Neoceratodus forsteri (assembly GCA_016271365.2). NCBI lineage: Eukaryota > Metazoa > Chordata > Ceratodontiformes > Ceratodontidae > Neoceratodus > Neoceratodus forsteri. The sequence goes on along the minus strand of CM057450.1, from coordinate 675,387,546 downwards.
GGAGGGACAAGGCGCAGGTGATTCTGATAGCCCCAGACTGGCCTCGCCAGTTCTGGTACCCAGATCTCCTCAGTCTCAGCTCCAGGACTCCGCGAAGCTTCCAGCTCGCCTGACCTGCTCTCAGTCAATCAGGGAAGGTGTTCCATCCGGACCTTCAATCCCTGCACCTGACGGCCTGGTTCCTGAGCGGCTAGAGTTCCAGGCTTTGGGTCTTTCGACGAGGTCCTCAATGTAGTTGAGGCGTCCGTAAGAGTCGACCAGAAAATGCTATGCCTTCAAATGGAAAAGGTTTTCCATTTGGTGTCAGAGAAGGGCTTGGACCCTTCCTCCTGTTCCTTGGCAAGCATCTTGGACTATTTATGGTCCCTTTCTAGTCAAGGGCTTAGGTCGGCGACCCTAAGGGTGCACCTGGCAGCCATCTCTGCTTACGGGCAGCGGGCAGGGAGAGCAGTGGTGGCATGGGAGAAGGTGGTCTGGCGCTTTTTCAAGGCCTCGATCACATTTCCCCTCAGTGCGGAACCCCACCTCCGTGGGATCTACTGCTGGTACTTGGCAAAGCCTGGCGGGCGTTTATCTCGAACTTATGCACAGGTGTGCTCTCCACCTGTCGTGGAAGACCGCCTTCTTGGTGGCTATCACGTCAGCCAGAAGGATGGGAGAGCTCCAGGCGCTTCCATCGAGTCTCCTTACCTGGTCTTCCACAGGGACAAGGTTGTCCTCGCTTCCACCAAATTCCTTCCAAGGTGGTGTCGAGTTTCACCTTAACCAGGTGTTGACTCTGCCGTGTTCTACCCCAATCACACCTCGGAGGCGAATATAGGCTCCATACTCTGGATCCTAGAAGGCGCCGCTATTATAAGGAGCGCACGGCTGAAATTGGAAGAGGTTCGCCAGCTGTTTGTCACCCACGCTGAAGCCAGATTCACAGACCTGCAGCCAAGCGGACGATAAGCAGGTGGGTAACCTCCCTGCATAGATCTCGCTATGTTAGCGGGCATGGAGCCTCCCAGAGGATAAGAGCTCATTCTACCCGCCATACTGTTGCAACGGTGGCTGCTTCCAGGACGCCCCTATCCAGGAAATCTGCAGGGCTGCTACCTGAAGTCAGCAAACACCTTCATTACCCACTACCACATCGACCTTGAGTCACGCCGGATGCTGGTTTTGGGGCCTCGGTTCTCCAGTCTCTTTCCCAAGTAAGTATATGGGGTGTGCTGCCTTGCCTCTCCTCCCGGAGAACTGCTAGGAGTCTGCCAATGAGTGTGGATGAACAACATATCCATGTCCCTAGAAATACAGGTTACTCACACCTGTAACAGGGTTCTAGGAATGGTATGTGTTCATCCACGACGACCCCACCTCCCGGCTTGACGCACAGCCTGAGCTTCCAGCGGGCAGATCTGGCGTCATGGGGCGGAGCCGAGAGTTATACCACCCGGGTGGGTGGGAGGAGCAAGCTTGAAGACCTTCCGGCAAGATTTAAAGCGGCAAGGATACTGCCAATGAGTGTGGATGAACAACATATACCATTCCTAGAACTCCTGTTACAGGTGAGTAACCTGTATTTTGACACAATCTTAAGATTGCTGTTTAAACCTCTGTCGCATGACTAGAGAGTAAACACAGAATAGTAATGACCCCTAAAGTAGTCATCCCCCCACATGAATAGCAAACAGTTCTCACATACTATGAAAAACTTTACTGTGGTACTAGTACAGTAAAATTAGAATTAGAACTTGAAACTTATACAGCCCTGGAGCATCAGCCTATAATATTTTAAGCCCCAAAACAATCTGGTGCATAGTACTCAAAAAAAGGGATACCGAATGACGGTCTTAGGACCACCTCATTGCAGTATTGCCACTTAACCAAAATATAATTTTAATACAGTTTTCCCTTTATCGTGCTGCCCTGATTAAGTATCAAACAAATTGGAAGGTAGTTTTGTCACCTCCCCATAAATCCCCAAACCAGAGCTTTTTCAACTATGAAAGTCTACAAGCAAAATTGAACTTCAAAGTTTCAAAGTCCCGACTCAGTTTTCACTCACTGTTCCGGTGCCTATGAAATCAAATTGCAGCAACGTGGCGCGGGCCCGCCGCAAAGCAGCGGACTCGCCTTCAGGCACTTGGAGCTTTATTAGCTTCAGGGTGTAATAGGAAATTACAAAGTCCTCAGGTCGTGGCTGCACCGCTTCAAATTCTTGCCTGCCAACGGGAATCCAAGCAACAAATTTGGGATTCCACACAGCATAAGCTCCACCGAGCACCAGGAGATGCAGCACTTAGGTGACCGCAGTCACCCCTTCGCGGGCCCCAAATCCCTCAATTCCAGCCATCGCAGGGCACTGCTGATGTGTGGTTGCTTGATGAACCATCCGGCCGTTTACAGTAATAAAGACTACGTTGCATCTGCTTGGAAGAATGTATTCCTCTGCTGTAGTTGTTGCGTGGGTCTGAAAACCCTTGGTTCCAGACAAGACCTCATATGTTCGGGAAGCATTTGCAGGGCAGGTCCCCGGAGCAAGCACTGTCTCCATGCCCTCCGAATATCCTTTCGGTGAGTTGCTTGGTTCAATCGTATAGCCCTTGGCATCTTGGCTTCCCAGTCTATGTAGCGTTGCCTGGAATTTGAAGTTCATGGCCCACATAAACTCTAGGATGACCTGCCATGGTGCCTCTGGTTGGACTGATAGATTTCCAGGCCCCGTTATTACATATGGGAGCTGCGTTCCCAATGAAGTGCGCCATCAGAGCTTTCTGCAGACATTGCAAATTATCTGTATCTCGAACCTGTACAAGTTTGGTATCATCGGGTTCCAGAAAATATACTGCATCCAGAACTGCTATTCTTTTTTTAAGTATTGTACCATTAAAGTTGTATCTTTTAGAAATGTTGCCTCTTCAAGTGGGAAAGACTGTAGGAGTACGTCCAGCCAGGAAGATGGCTCTCTGGTGCCCCCATTCCATCTGTCTTTTTCTGTTGAGACCAAGGTCTGTATGGCATCTTTTGCAAAGGTCACCTGGATACCTGGTTGCAGAGTGGGCAGTTTACATATGTTATGCAGATATTTATTACAAATTTACAAGTTACGGTACAAATATATCATGTGTTATACAGATGCACATTACAAGTTACTGTGCAAATATATGTATATATAAAATATAGTACTTGCACAGTGGCACCAGTATATTAGGGTTGAGTACAGACTTCTATATTAAACCCAAAAATTTGAACCCAAAAATTTGAACCTTAATAACTTTGGATCCATTCAATGGATTTGCACAAAATGTTGCATGAATAATCTCCAGAAGTAGGTCCCTTGAGCAAAATTTCATGCAAATCCATTCCGTGACTTGTGAAATATAAAGTGTAAGAAAATCCTAAATTTACCATTTTTTTCACATTTCTTTGTCCACCTGTATCTCAGAAATGCTTTTATGATGTGGTCTGACATTTTTAGGGTAGAACGTCTTTGGGTCACAGATGTGCCTTTTGAAGGTTTGGTGAAAAAATATTAATCCATTCCAAAGTTATTAAACTTTTAATTTCCCATTACTAACAGTGGGAAAAATATATGTTCTGAAAATGAGTTTGTATGAAATTTGGCATGCATAAGCTCTGGAGGTAGTTCTCTTGATGTGGTAAAGTTAATGCAAATCTGTTGTGCATTTTCGAAGATACCGTGTCTCAAACATCCTTAAACATACATGTTTTATTCCCATTTTGCAGACAGTCTTCCAGTTTTGCATATTTGCACCTTACTAACTTTAGAACCTTTAAGCAGATGTGCATGAATGTTTGCATGCACAATCTCGGGGTGTGTTTGTAAATGTGATCAATTTGATTTGAGCTTCTTGTGTGATTTGTGAGATATTGTGCCTCAAACAGAATTAAACTTACACTTTTTTTTTCATTTTTACTAACAGTCTTTCAGTTTTGCATAATTTGTACTTTAATACTTTTGTACTCTGGAGCCCTACAACATATGCATAATTTTGTAGGGTTGATCAGTTGATGTCTTTAATTCCATATAATACGCCTATGTGGTTTGCAAGATACTGTGTCTCAAATAGCCTTAAATTTACAGGGTTTTTCCCATTTTCGCAGTCATCTAGTTTTGCGTACTTTGCACTTTAATAGCTTTGCAACTGTTCAATGGATATGCATGAAAGTTCGCATGCATGATTTCGTGCAGTAGATCTGTTGATGTTGCTAATTTCATTTGAATTTCTTTTGTAGTTTCTGAGATATTGTGTCTTAAACATCCTTTAATTTACATATTTTTTTCCATTTTTGCAGCCTTCCAGTTTTGCATACTTTGCACCTTAATACCTTAGCAACCCTTCAGTGAACATTCATGAAATTTTGCATGCATAATCTCATGAGTAGTTCTGTTGATGTGGCTAACTTAGTTTGAACTGCTTAATTGCGACATTGTTTGCCACAAGAACTCAGGTACTGCCGCAGTTTGCAGCACTACTTTTCCAGATATGTCTGTTTCTTTGCTACTTGTTAACTAAAAAACAGTTTGGGCTTTTGGGCTGAAATTTTCAGGGTATAAAGGACTTTCCCCAAAGATGTGTCTTTAGCTGGCTTGGTGGAAAAATGTTACTGCGTGGAAGAGTTATAACACATTGATGTTTCAGAATTTCCCTCAGGGTAACATTGTGATGATTGGGGTACTTTTCAGATGCTATATCTCAAAAACGCTTCGAGATACAGCTTAGGCGCTATGGGTAGTTTAGTACACCTTTGGGTGTACAGAGTTGTTTTGCATGTTACCAGGCCCTGTTTCAAACTGTTGGTGAATTGTAATGAATAGGGCACCTATGACCTATACTGTGGCATGCATTATCAACATGGCAACAGTACTGCTTGCAGGCACAGTGGTACCACAACACACTATGTACTGATAGGAGTCCCACATGTACATGAGGGACAATTACTATAGGCATGGATGGGAGCACAGGGCCTGGAGGCCAGGCCCTGTGCCCTCACTGCTCACTATGGACTGATGGGAGTGCAGGGCCCAAAGGGCCCTACAGTCCCACATGGAAATGAGGGACAAGTACATTAGGCATGTATGAGAGCACAGGGCCATACCACTCACTATGGACTGATAGGAGCGCAGGGCTCGGAGATCCCTGTGCTCGCACATGGAAATGAAGGACAGTTACAACAGGCATGGATGGGACCCTGTGCTACTACTGCTCAAATAATCCAATAAGGCTAAAATTTAGTTTCTCAGAAAGTAAGGAAATTCATTGCAAAAAATGTTGTTAATGCACCATTAGGGAAGAAGCATCAAAAGTAGGGAAATATAACCTTAGGGCTCCCAAGCCTTAAGACCCCACCCCCACTGTGCATGCAGGAACAAGCATGAGGGGTGTGTTTTGGGGTTGTGGACCCTAATGTTCACCTCTTTCTCCTGTGCTGTACACATCTTACCTCACTCACTCATGGATTGGGCCATTCTCTTTCTACAGATATATTTATTTATTTTATTTATTTAGTTTTTGTTTACCGGGTAGTGCACTAGCCATAGAGATCACTATTTTCAGGCACGACCCGGGAGGTTACAGGGTAAAACATTACAGATGTACAAAAAAGGTGGTTACAGCAAGGTATAAGTCATAGCGTTACACAGCAGGTTCTGCAACATTAGGATACAGCGTGTTGAGAACTGGGTACAGAAACATAATTTACAGTTATAGCATGGGGATGAGGCATATTTGCGTTAAAGCAGTGTGGATTACAAAATAAAGGAAACTGTAAATTAGAGAATACAGTGCGCAAGCAATACAAGAAAATAGACATGCAGTAGATAGGACCCTGTGGGAAGACAAATAAGCAGACAGGTAAGGAAAGGGAAACAGGGCTGATAAGTGCTAAGAGGGTAGGTGCAGGAGAATAGGTGACTGGGGAGCAGAGGGAATAAGTGCAAAGGGGGCTGGATGCAGAGGATAGTCGAGGTGAGTTTGGAAGTGAAGGCCTGTTGAATAATGGTAACCTGGGGAGGAGTGTGAGGGGGGTGTCATAATGTGGTATTATGCAAAAACAAAGTAGGAACTGCTGCCAGGTATGGAGGACCAGGAGCTAAGGAGGTTTAAAGCAGGAGCATTGGTCAGATGAGATGAGGTGGTGACGGAGTGGTTTTTTTTTTTTAAAGGTGTCATGGGTGGGTGCTAGGTGGACCTCGAGAGGGAAGGAGTTCCACAACCGTGGAGCGTGGTGGGCAAAAGCAGTAGCACCTTTGGTAGTTGTGTGTTTTGGTACACATAAGAAGGATTTGTCTATTGAGCATAGTCCATAGTTGGAGGTCTGTGGAGTGAGCAGTTCAGCCAGTGATTTGGGTGTTTGAGACCTCATAATACTGTCTATGGTGGAACCAAGGGAATAGAGCCTGGTGGCATTTGGAGATAGCCAATTAAGATCAGAGTAGAGGAGGCAGTGGTGTTTTCTCCTATGGGATGAGGCAGCGTACCGGCGTATATTATAGGCCACGTCCCACCTGTGTAGGTTTGTTTTAGGTATGGCAGCAAATGAAGATATCCCATAGGTAAGGGTCGGCAGAAGACTGCCTTGGGCAATAGCTAGTCTTGCTGAGGGGGTTAGAACATAGCTAGTGGGGTAAGCTACACCTAGCTTGGAGTTCACAGACTTGCATATGTTCGTTATATGATGATCGAAGTATAAGGATTGATCCAACATGATTCCAAGGCACTTAAAAGAGGTAACTACGCCAATGGGTGAGCCATCTGAGTAGCAGGCCCAGAAAATGTTTTGATTAGATTTGAGTTTTGAGAGGGTACTGAATAGCATGGACTGGGTTTTGGTCTCATTTAGAACAAGTTTCTTATCCGAGAGCCAGGTTTGTATGTATTGGAAGTCAGCAGAGAGCTGTAGATTGATGTCTGTTACATTTTTCGCATTGATATAGAGGACAGTGTCATCTGCATGGAGTATGGAGGAGGAGGAGGAGGAAGAGAGTTTGGAAGGAATATCATTAATAGATATTGAAAAAAGAAGTGGTCCCAGGATAGAGCCTTGGGGAACTCCAGTATTCACTGTGGCCTTATGAGAATATGATGAGTTGAACTTAACAACTTGGACCCAGTTTGACAGGTAGCTCCTGAACCAGCTGACTACGTTAGGCACAAAGCCCATAGATTGTAGGGTGTCAAGGAGAAGGGAGTGGTTCACCAGGTCAAAAGCTTTCGTCATATCAATGAAAACAGCCCCTGTAAGAAGACCTGAGTCCATGGCAGAGAGAGTGTGGTAAATTTAAGCAGTGCAGTAGAGGTGCTGTGGCCTTTGCAAAACCCATGCTGGGCTGTTCTTAGTAGGTCATGTTTGGAGAGAAATTCTGTGGTTTGGGTTGCGACTAGTTTTTCTAAGATTTTGCTTAGCACCGACAGGATGGATATGGGCCTATAGTTCAAGGGGTCACTGGGGTTGTCCTTTTTAAAGATAGGAGTGACTCTTGCTATCTTCCAAATGTTAGGTATGCTACTTTGACATAGGGAGAGGGTAAATATTTTGGCCAGAGGAGCTGCAGTAAGAGGTTCAGCTATTTTTAGTAGCCTGGGCTCAATACTATCTGAGCCTGTGTCTGTATTATCAGATACTGAGCTAAGAATTTGTGTAACCTCCTTTGGGGTAATAGCTCTAAAGTGAAAGGGTGGGGGTACCGGTGTTCGGCTAGAAGAAATGGAAGACGTATTTGTTGGGGTGGGGAAGGAGGATATGAATTTTGTTAGGTCTGTGAATTGATTATTAAGGAAATTTGCAATAGTCAGAGGATTTTCGCAGTGAGTTCCGTTCAGGACCATATCATTGGGAGAAGATGATTGAGTGGATCCCAGGAAAGTTTTGATGTGGGACCAGAACTTCTTTGGATCATTCAAGGAATTGGTTAGAAGGTTTTTGCAGTAGGAGCTTTTTGCATATCTTATTGCCTTTTTACAAGAATTTCTTAACATCCTGTAGGTGTTATAGTCCTCTGGAAGTCCAGAGGACTTGAAACAGCTCCAACTCCTATCTCTGTCTTTTATCTTGGCTAGTAGATCTTTTTTGAGCCATCTAGTATGTTTTCCCTTGACACGGTGGGTTATAAGAGGGGAGTGAATGTCTTGTAGTGCTGAGAAATTAGCAATAAAGATGTCCAGTGCGGTTTGGACATCTTGAGCACTGTAGAGATCTGACCAATCAGTGTTGGCCACATCTTGAAAAAAGTTTTGCTGATTCAGGTTGGCATAGTTTCGAAAGATGATGAGTCGCAGCTTTACAGGGAGGGGGGAGGTCGATCCCCAGACACAGAAAATAGGAGAGTGGTCAGAGATGACGTCTGCAAGTGTTCCGGCAGACTGGATGTGTTCGGGGCAGTTTGCTAACATTCAGTCTATAAGGGTGCCAGAATTAGAGCGAGAGGCACACCTTGTGGGTTCAATGATGAACTGATTTAGGTTATGGCTCTGTATTTTGGTGAGCAAGGTGGTCTGGCATTTCCCTTGCCAGTTTAGACTGATGTCACCTAGTAAGATTGTTTTCATTTCTGCTGGAGAGTAGGGACGTCTGGTTTAACAGCTCATCCAGGCCAGTGAGGCCACTTTTAGGGGGGTTGTAGGCACATATGATATGAAGTTTTTATCCTCAAGAGAAAGGAGTGCATGTAGCAACTCACAGTGTGTCAGAGGATCCATGTTGAGGGCCGTGAGACGAAGGTGGTTTTTGAAGTAGATGGCGACGCCACCTCCCCTTCTAGAGGATGGTCTCTCCTTCCGTAGGAGGTTATAGGATGGTATCACAGTGCAATAGCAGGGTATAGAGGATTTTAGCCATGTTTCGGACAGTCATAGTATGTCAGGCATGTAGAGGGTGATCCAGGCTTCAAGCTCAGTGAAGTTATAGCCCACCACAATATCAGAAGCCTAGAGCATAAGGAGACTTTTGGAGGTCCTTTGTAGCATATCTGAGGGGGAGAGCTGGCATGGAGGGCTTGGGTTTGTCTTGATATCCCCGGATAGCAGGATAGCCAGGAGCAGGAGGAACCATAGCTTCCACTGGGTGCATGGAGAGCGGATTAGGTGACGGAAGAAGCATTTTTTTGGATTGAGTGTGGTTCGGTATATTATTCCCTTATTTACCAGGAGTGAGGTAGAATCCCATGGTGGGACATGGAGGAGAAGGAAGTTAAAGAAATGGAAGTCGTCTAGGGACTGAATGATGGCTGGGTGGGCCATATTAGCATTGTATCCATCTGAGGGTGCTAGGTAAAGCAGTGATAGAACCATGGCAGCGGTGACTATGAACTTTAGGTGACCCATGATTTTGAGGTAATTTTCTGTGATACATGGGAAACTTGTGTCCCATAGTTGTCTGTGTTGAGGGCTGGCAAAAGGCAGAAAACTACCCGAGATTGCTGCCTGGTGGTAGTTGCAACAATTAAGCGGTCGGGGTTGAGTGAGTAGGACCGTTTGATCAGAACTAGAAAATAATAGGCGCGTAGAGGCTACCTTATATCTTGGGTTAGAGGGGCAAGGTATGTGAAAGTAGTTATAGCTTGGGCTACAGGAGAGTATTTTTAAGATAAGGGTGTACACTTTAGGAGAGATTAAAGAAAAAAACGGGACAACACGGGTAGAAGGGAAAGAGTAAGGGCACTGGGAGGAGAGAGTAGGTAATTTTGTTTAGTAGTGCCTTAAATATGGCAGTAAGAAATAGTTTGGTGTAGCATGGGCATTAACAGCAGGACAGAGTGGTAAAAGATCAGATGGGGGAGAGAGAGAGAGAGAGAGAGAGAGGTGCAGCTCGTCGGAAACCTGTGGTCAGTCAGACACTGTGGGGAAGGGTTGGAACCAATTAGAAGGTAGAGATGAGAAAATGGGAGGGGCAGAGGTGTATTTAATAGAGGCCGGGGTTGGGGCAGATAGTGTGGGAAATAAATACAACTAAAGCGGCTCAGATAGGAGCTGCGTTCTTTTGAAATAGCCACGCTCAGTCCTGGGGATACGCAGCCAATAGCAGCCCAGGAGCAGGCTCAAATGACCAATGGCAGAGCGGGCAAAGGCAGCAGGGGCCAATCCTAGTCTGGGTTTCCAAGCCTCGGGGAGCCGTACCTGTTTACCAGAGATTTCGGCGGCTGGAGAGAGGAGAGTGGGCGGCCGATGGAGCTCCACGCCGCAGCCGCCTGCAGCAGTGTGCAGCCCTTGTGGTTTGATTCTGTTTACCGGAGATTTCGGCAGCCGAAGAGAGGAGAGTGGGTGGCCGATGGAGCTCCATGCCGCAGCCACCTGTAGCGGTGTGCAGCCCTTGGGGTTCGATTATTTGAAATAACCGTGCTCAGTCCTGGGGAGACATTATCTATATTTGTATCTGTATACTCAGAAATAATATATATTTAGATAAATATGTATATAATAAGGTGCAGTGCGATGCACATTTAAGCCAATGCATATTCAGAAACAGACTTCTTTTTTTAACATGCAGGTATTGCTAAAATAGTTTACGGTTAGGTCTTTCCCTGTTGGGATGGTTGGGATCATGCCAGGCAGGTCTTCAAGAAATGTGTTTGCTGCTGTCTAGGCTTCATTTGCAGTACCAAAAGGAAAGTGGAAGCACGCATTCACCCCTTCCCCACAAAACATTTTGTGCTCCCTGCTGGTGTCCAAGTGTCATCTACTAACAGGTAGGAAAGTAAATCCTGTTTAACCAGTATTTTAGACCTTTGTGACTTTGACTTCTCACTTGGAGTGTCAGTAGCAGGCTTACAGCAGTTGAACATCATATATTAAGCCTGCCAGGCCCAAAAGGTTGTAATCCTATATTCTCACTAAATAAATAAAATAAAAAATAAACATCAAGGTGGCTTGAAACTACGGTACTTGAGTTGGTATTACTATGCTGCGTACGCCAGTGAATTTTTGAAATTGGCATCACAATCCGAAGCAGAGAGTCCTTTAAGCTACTTAACACACTGGCTCGAAATTGAATGCTTCATGTCTAGGGAAGCCAGTTTAACTCCTTCGCTGCTTCTTTTCCTCTCCCACAAAGTGCTGCCTCGAGCCATACAGCAAACTGTCATCGGCACAAGTTTGCGTGTCTTGCATCAGTTGTCCAGATTATTAAACTTGTAAGGCCATGCGGTGCACTTCCCAACCCTTATTTGACCACCCCATTTTTCACATTTCGGGAAACCCATTAAACCTACCTGTTGGCCGGGTGTGAATGTTACCTCAATAGTCCAGTTTATACTTGCTGATAGGCCTCTCCTGTTTCGCACCTTTCAGGCTAGGCATGCTATACTCAATAGGATGGCCTTTAAATTCCTGCAGGTAACTCGTGCTCTAGCTCACCACATAGGACCCATCCCCTGGGATGGCAATGCCATTCCTGTTTTGGAAGCTTTGCGGGTGGCTGCCACTAAGCCTCATCCCATTTTTGATCCTTTACCAACTGATAGTTGATCATTCGCCTCTCTAGGCCACAGGGGATCACCCCGTTGCCAAACTGAATTTCCTGACAAACAATTTGGTCCAAAATCAGGACCAGTATATACCAGTACATCAAGAATGGTAAAAGGAGACTTACACAGTTTAATATTTAAGCAATCTTTATTATACTCCAGTCAAGTCATGTAGAAAGGGTAAACTGCTGGCCGACACCTGTACTTGGTGGCAAAAAGAACAAGGCACGCTTCTACACATTTCGTGGCAATGTGAGATTGTTGGTCTCCTCTGGCAGGACATTAAAATCAAAGCAGACGGGCTTCTGGGTCTGGAGGAGTACATCACGTCTGTGATTTGTATCCTGGGGGATTATGGGGACATCCCTATAAAAGAAAGGAGGTTTCATTTAACGATCATGGTGGCCTCAGCAAAAAAGAGTTATTCTGAGACATTGGTTGGACAGTAAGCCCTGTCTCCTTCTCGGAATGGTTTCAGGACCTCATGTTTAGCCTAAGGGTAGAACAAATTATAGCAATCAATAATAACCAACATAAGGCCTTTGAGAAACGCTTTGAGAGACTACTCGCTCTATATTCTCTCCAACAGGTAGGCCAGGGACAACAAGAATAGTGCCTCATTTTCTATGGATGGTTCTACTCTATTTTTAATATATATTCGGCATACTATTTGGCTGTAACAATGTTTACCTAGTTATGTTACCATGTGTTCCTGTCTCATATGAACTACGACATGTATCTTTCGTGTATTAACTTTGTAATTGGTTGGTGAGATGAATTCTGTTATTACCAATTGTTTTATTTTACTTCTCTGTTCTTTTGTATTGTTAGTTGTTCAGCTGTCTCCATATTCATAAGTGTTTTGTTCTGTAAGTTGTTGTGTGCTGTGGAATGTATGTTGTCCTTTGATATTTGAAAATAAAAGCACATTAATTTAAAAAAAAAAAAAAAGAAAAAGTTAATAGCAACAGTCCCAGTGTTTACTGAAGAAAGATTAATCATTTATAGATCATGATGTTGAAGTTTGAAGTAGTTCTTACTAACATACTAAAAAGCCAGCAGAATAGGCCAAATGGTCTGTCTTGTCTGCTCGAAAGCCAGCAACCTAGTGGCTGCTCGCCTTACCAACCCCCAAGAGGGTCTTCTTTAGTTTCAAGTTTCCCCTTGTACCTGTCCCACCCCTTCTTGAATCCCTCCACTGTGCCCTCCTCCACCAGCCTCCCAGGCAGCGCATTCCATGGCTCCACCACCCTCTCAGTGAAAAAATGCTTCCTATGCTCCGCCCTGTAGTTTCCCTCCTCCAGCTTCCACTCATGGCCCCTGGTTATTCCCCCCCCAGCCTAAAAAGCTCCTTGGTTCCACTCCTAGTTATTCCTTTTACATACTTGAAAACCTCTATCATATCTCCCCTGTCCCTCCTCTTCTCCAGTGAGTAAAGCCCAAGCTCTTCCAGTCTCTCTTCATAAGACTTCCCTTCCATGCCCTGAATCATCCTGTTCGCTCTCCTCTGGACCCTCTCCAGCAGCGCTATGTTCTTCTTCAGATGAGGTCTCCAGAACTGTAAACAGTACTTGAGCTGCGGCCTGACCAAGGCATTATACAGAGGGAGGATCACCTCCCTCCTTCTGGATGCAATTCCCCTGGCTATGCAGCCCAGTATCATGTTTGCTTTGGCTGCAATTCTTCTACAAATTTCAGAGTTATTCATTTTAATGTCTACCACCACCCCTAAATCCCTTTCTCCAATGTGGCTTGCAGTGATCTCCCCAGGATGTATTCATGGCCTGGGTTTTTACCCCAAATGTAGTACCTACATTTCCCAGCATTAAATTTCAGTCCCCACCTCCTAGACTACCCCTCCAGGGTATCCAGAACCCCCTTGACCGCCTCCCTCGCTTCTTCACAATCCACTAGTGTTCCCAGTTTTGAATCGTCCACAAAGAAACTCAACCTATTCCTAACCCCCCTTCCTATATCCGAGACATAGGCGTTGAACAAGAGTGGCCCTAGTACCGAACCCTGAGGGACCCCACTGATTACCTTCCAGGGGGAGGAGAGTATCTCACCCACCATTACCTTCCGTAAACGCCCTGAGAGCGAATTTTCAACCCAGTTGAGCTCCTGTCCTCTCACCCCCATCTCCCCCAGCTTTTTTATCAGCCCACAATGTGGTACTGAATCAAACGCCTTGCTGAAATCTAGGTATAGGATGTCCACCGGTCTGTGTCTGTCCAAGGCCCCTGTCACCCAGTCATAAAACTCTACGAGGTTGGACTGACACGATCTCCCCAGAACAAAGCCATACTGTGTATCATCCTGGTGCCCTAACCATTCCAGCTGCCTCCCAATCCTCTCCTTGATAAAGCCCTCCATTACTTTACCTACCACAGACATTAGGCTGACAGGCCTATAATTCTCCATCTCTTCTCTAGACCCCCCCCTTTATGAATAGGCACTACATAAGCCACCTTCTAGTCTTGGGGCACCCATCCTGTCTGCAAAGAGGTATTAAAGAGTGCAGCCAGTGGAGCTGCCAGCTCCTCCGCCAATTCCTTCACAACCCTTGGGTGTAGCCCATCCGGCCCCGGCGGCTTATCTGTCTTTAGCTTCTGAAGGGCCTCCCTCACCCTATCCACTGTGATTTCTTCCCCCCATTCCTCCCCCTCACTCAACCTCCCAATCCCTTCTGGGTCTGGTCCTATCTGTACCTTAGTCTCATCCTGTCCACTGGTCTCAGACTGACTTCTCACCTTAGCTGAATGCTGTTCCCTCCCATCAGCCTGTAGCGATCCCCAGTCCCCATCTGCAAAGATTGAGGCAAAGTACTCATTTGGCACCTCTGCCTATTCCCCTGCTTCCTGAGCCCATCCCCCCATAATTTTAATCCTGTTGATCTGCGTCCTCTCTCTTCGCTTCTCTCTTACATATCTATAGAATCCCTTCCCTTCCCCTCCTCTGGATATCCCTAGCCAGGTTATGCACCGTCCCTGCCTTGGCTCCCCTCACCATTCTGGTGACCCTCCTGGCTGATAATTCATGCTCTCCTCGCTCCTTGTCCCTCCTTGAGCGTTTAAAATGTGCATAAGCGGCCTTTTTATCCCTCACTGCTTCCTGCACCTCCCTAGTCCACCAACATGGCTTTCTGGTTCTACCATGCTTTCGCCCTAATTTTGTACAGTACTTGGTAGCCTCCTGTACTCCTTTTTTTAATGGTGTCCCACAATCTTCCAGCATCCATGCCCGGCCTAATCTTGTCCAACCTCTCTCTTAGAATCCTACCCATGCCCACGAAATCCGCTCTCCTGAAGTCTACCAGTAAAGTGCTAGTGCGGTTTTCCTCACCCCCTATATATAGCAGAAACCAGACCGTAGCATTGTCTCCACCCGCCAGTGGACTGCACAACTCCAGGCCTCTTATCTGATCACTGTCCGCTAGGACAACATCCAATATCTGCCCCTCTCTAGTAGGTTCCCCCAACCTGTTGGACCAAGAAAGCATCCTGAAAAATGTTCACCAGTCGCTGTTCCCTGGCTACAGAGGATGTCATGGTGTCCCAGTCCACCCCCGGCATATTAAGTTCACCCATGACCACCATCCTACCCTTACCAAGGTCACAGTGACCCTTGATGTTGTCAACCAGTTTATCCTCCAGAACCTCCTCAATTGCAGGGGGCTGTATACCACCCCTATTTTCAATTCTTTTCCTCCCCTCGTTTGCAAGGTTACCCAAATCGCCTCCACTCCACTAACCACAACATCATTTCTATCAGCACAACCCCTCCCCCTCTTCCCTCACCCCTCTCCTTCCTGAATATCTTACAGCCTTCCAAATTTAGGTCCCAGTCATTTCTCTGGGTGGCCCATATCTCTGTAATTGCCACCACGTCCACTGATCCCTCAGCCAGCATAGCCTGTAACTCAAACATTTTATTACTCATGCTCCTGGCATTAATCAGTACTGTCCTCCACCCTGACCTCTCCTCCCTATCCAATCTCCCCAGTCCTGCGCAGTCCTTATTCTGCCCCAATTTTCCTTAGATTTGCATCGCATTCCCCCTCACTCTTCAGTTGCCCTAGACCTGGACCCACAAACAGCTTCCCTGGGGCCAATCTTTTATTTGACCCCCCCACCCTTACAAGTTTAAACCCAACCTCTGTCTCCTGTAAAACTAGCAAGTTTTAGTTTCAAGATCTCACTCCTCTCCAGATTGAAATGTAATCTATCCCTGGCATATAGCCCCTTATCCTCCCAAGTATCTCCCCAGTTTCCCACCACCCCATACCCCTCTGTCTTGCACCATTCCCTAAGCCACTGGTTCACCCCTCTATGTTTTAGTTTGCTCTCCCCGGTTGCCCTTGGTACCGGCAGAATCTCAGAGAAGGAAATTTTGCTCCCTATAGAGTGACAAACCCTTGCCAGTTACTGAAACCTAGCCTGTATTTCTAGCTCACTGTTCCCTTCCAAATCATTTGTCTCCAGATGTACTAGGAAGTCCGGGGATCCCCAACATTCCAGTGCTATTGAGTATAGGTGGAATTTGGTCTTGTGTACGGATAATCCTGGCATACATTTAGCCTTGACTGGGCTGCTTTTATTGTCCCCCAACCCTCCCACTGGATACCCCTGGTCATGGAATCCCTCAGCAGTATCACTTTCACCCCACCCCCCACTTTGTTAGCCCATTTTAATCCTTCCAGACTCCTCCTCCTATCATCAAACCCCTGCTTACCCCTACCTCTCCCGTCAGCCTGGGAATCTTTATTAGCCCATTTAGATCCTTCCAGGATCCTACTTCTGTTGACAACCCCCTGCTTACTCTTCCCAACTCCATCAGCCTGGAGGCCACCCTCATATGCTAACCGTACCATACTCCTGCCTGTGACTGCCAGTTTGCTCCTCGCCCTCCCAATTTCCCGGGAGGCCAGAGAATGCCCCCCCCCCCCAGTTCCACCCCATCACCTTTCTTGAGCTATAATCCTCCAATCCCCACCCGAACAACCTTCCACTAATTTTTCTTCATCTCCCCTTCCGGACCTGCACTACCCACCCCATCAGCTGAAATTCTCCCTACCCTACTCTCCACTCTTCCGATGATGTTTGTCTCAAAGCTGCCTCTCTACTGCCCCTCCTTGATTGACTTCCCAACCTAGACACTGGCCTGACCACATTCCTGCCACCTTCCACTCTGTCCACACTCAGTGTCCCCATCTACCATATTTCCCCCCAACCTAGGCTCTTGTCCTCCCCTCCATCCTTTCCTATGGTTCTGGCACCCTCCTCTGTCTCCCACCCCCCACTCAGCTTACTGACAAACCCTCCCTGTCCTCTTGTTCTCCCCCACCATCAGCCTCCTCTACATTATCTCCCGGATATAATAGGGTGAAACGGTTTGTAAGTGTGATGCTTTCCCCCGTTTTGCTCTCTTCTACCCCTCCTTCCCTTGTTTTGCTCTCTTCTACCCCTCCTTCCCTCTTTTGCTCCCTCCGAGCAGCCCACTCCCTACAGAGTGCTTCCCGTACATTGCTTGTTCCGTCCCCCTCACCTCCAGAGTGACCATATGGTCCACCTATCCCCTGAGATGTGCCCTGTTTGCCTTTTCCACTTGCTCTTTGAGACATGCCATTTTGACCACGTCTAGTCACATATGATCCATACCCCACCTTACTTCCCCATCTCTCCCCCTCCCCCATTCCAGCTGCCTTCTGATACCCCTGATCTCCTCCCTAAGAACCTCCAGTTGAAAACACACTGGGCACCCTCCAAACCTCCATGCCCAATTTAATATTAGGGTGTACAGGGTGTGGGACAGCCATACTGCCCTGCCAAAGATATCCACTCTGACTGCCCCAAGCTCACCCTCATTTTAGTTATGAGCAAAATGTCCCCCTACCAACAATAATATACTGTCAAACTTACACAGCCCCCCACACCAGCAATTTACTACACACACACACACACACACACACACACACACACAGACACACACACACACACTATACCCAGCAATAGACAATTCTCATCAGTGTGCCCCCTTATTAATCAGCAAGCCCAACACAGTATCCCTCAATGCGCCCTCAGTTTTACACCATCAAAGCCCAGCAAGACTCCAAGAATTAATCTGCAGTCCCCACAGTAACCACTATGCCCAAGCCAGCACAGTATTTGATAAGAAGCATATGCCCACCCCCCTCCAGCCAGCAACAAATCCTAGCTTCCTAAATCTCAGTCCTAGCCAGTCACACCATGTCCTCCCCTGATGATCTGCCCCCTCAGACCATTTAATAGAGGTCGGGGCCGGGGTGGGTGGTGTCAGACACGATTATAGCTCCTTAATGGGTGATGAGGTGGCTGGGCCCTTATCTAGCCCAGGCGCAAATCGAAATTGGCGCCCTCACTCCCAATTGGTCCTTCAAGTTCAGCTGCTCCCTCTCAAGCCCTGACCCACTGATAATTTCAGCCACAAGGGAAGTCTTCTCTGATGCCCTCTCCTCACAGCTCTGTGCCCTTTAGCCCTGGCCCACTGCCGAATGCAGCCACCGGGAAGTCTGCTCCATCGCCCCTGGTGCTTTCCTCGACTGTCAATTGCAGCCCCTGCTCCTCCCGCCTTCTGATGTTGCCAGCAATTAGAGCTCCCTGTAGCCCTAGCCCACTGCCGAATGCAGCCGCCTGGAGTCTGCTTCGTCGTCCCCTGATGCCTTCTTCAGCTGCCAATTGCAGCCCCTACTCCTCCTGCCTTCCGATGCCAGCAAGTACAGTTAGATCCTGTACCTAGATCCTCGAGCCAGTGATTCCAAGTACTGGGAACTTAATACAAAGATCCCTGTCTTGCAGTATTTTGCTATACTGAGGTGCTGTTTCTATCCAGTTTCACAGCTAGGACACCTGAAACCCAAGGAGGGGAAGTGACATTTCATGGATAGAAAACAAATTATTTAAAATTGAGGACACCCTCAAATGCAGTGCAGTCTCACTCCCAGAGTGTGCTCCACTGGTCAGGAAAGCACCCTTCCATTTCTTGTCCTGCATCCACTCCGAGAGAGCAAGAGAAATGGGATGAATGAGAATTGCCTCTGTGTTTGTGTGTTTGTGTGTGTGTGTGTGTTTGTGTGTGTGTGTGCTGCTAAAATGTGGGTACCCTCCATTCAAATGAAGCCAGTATCTGTGGAATAGACCAGGCAGGTTACTTCCTTTCACATGTGCTTTACCTACGTAAATAATCACTCTTAGATCAGCAGAGATAAATATGTAAGAGCTTCCCCATTGACGTCTGCCCGATAACAAAACCAAATGAGCCTGGGCATGTTGGCGCTTCTCACAGCGTAATAACGAGAGGCAGTGTGATCTTGTGGGTAGAACACCAGCTTGGAAACCATGGGATCGCAGGTTCAAAACTCCAGCAAGGCTAACTTTGTAATGCTTACAGTATGAACTTGTGCAAATCATTTAACCTCCCAGTGCTGCAGTCCACACAGCTGTGGAAAATGGCTAGAAGCAGGACCCCAGTGAAAATGAGATGTGACCCAGCTAGGCTGAACTGGGTGAACAAATTGTAAAATGAAAAAAACTCTTTGCTACTCTGAGTTTGCTCAAAAGAGCTTAAGTAGAGTGTTGCTTGTCAGAGATATCATCTGTAGTTGGCTAATGAATAGTTCACATGTACAGCTTTTCAGGACTTTTGTATCAGATGATTGACAGGTATGCTGCTTTTGTTTTTCTGAAAATAGCATATTGGTTGTAGCAAGGTCTTGAGGGGGTGCAAAATTTTATTCCAGTTTTGCTGTTAGAAGTGCACCTTTTTCATGCCCCCCCCCCCAAGACTTACAGTACTCCGCAATAGCCATATAGGCATATTGTTATATTTTTATTTGCTGTCCTGTACCTAGGGGAAGGTATTATAAATTGGTGCCGTGGAGTCCTGCCACACCATCCCTTCCCCTTCCTGGTGTGAGCAGTCTGCCCCTGCACTTCAAATTTCATGATATCACTGTTTAGAGAGCGTGAGGGCACACTACGTAGAAAGCAATAGCTGCATCTTTTAACGTAACTGTTTTTAGTGTATTAGTGGTCTGTTTGATTCGAGTCAGAGCCACCACTCAACTAGTAAGTTCCTTGTTTGTCGAGTGGTGACTCTGACTTGAATCAAATGGACCACTAACGTACTAAAAGTAATATGTTAACAGATGCAGTTGTTATTTTCTATGTCGCATGCCCCGTGCTCTCTAAACAGTGACATCATAAAACGTGAAATGCAGGGGCAGACTGCTCATACCAGGAAGGGGAAGGGATGATGCGGCAGGACTTCGCAGCACCGATTTATGATACCTTCCCCTACATACAGAACAGCAAATAAAAATATAACAATATGCCTGTTTGGTTGTCACAGGCAAAGTCTACCACTGGGGCTGGGGTGGTGTTTGATAAAAGACCATGCTAGGTGCTTTTTAAGAAATGTTTTACTTTAGTCATGTTGTACTTGTAAAGTTGCCTCATAGCACTGAACAAATTCAGAGCAGCCCGTATGTGATCACCTACTAAGAGACCCGTGTATGTTTGAAACCGGAGATTGAAAAAGTGGTGTTAGGACTGGGAGTGGCCTGCATGGTAAAGGGGAACAGCGTTGGAGTTCAGAGGGTAAGCCTACATGGTCAAATAGGCAGTGCTGGAGTTTGAAGGGTAGCATATGAATTATTATGAAAAAAAAACTGGTGAGCTGTGTTCTACTTTATTTGTCCAACCCTCTCCCCAGGGGACCAGCTCTGAACCTGATTAGTCCCGATTAGTAGGGGATAGGGTTCCATGCTGACTCTGGACCAGTAAGGGATTCTGCAGCCAGGACAGGAGCCAGATATATGATAGTTGAATGACCAAATAAACTTTCTTAATCCTCGTCCCCTTGGCGATGCCCCTGCTCCTAACAAATTCCTCCTGAATATACAAAGCACAGGGAACGAGGCCAAGGAGCCACACAGCTTGCTGTTTTTGATGTGTGCGATCTGAATGAAAATCTGGAATAGTCTAGCATCATTTAGTGTTGCAGCTGGAATTTAATATCCAGTAGCGTTTCGGCTAATTATTGCCAAACATGTTACCAAAAGACAAAACATGTAGCCAGATTAGGCAGAATAAATTGTCCATTAAACTGCAGTTAGCTATTAGAGCGGTGCGAGTTATCATCTGAAAGTAGAACTGGTAAGCAAAAAGGGATTTAACAAGTGCCTGCTGAACAATGCCAGGGGGTATTGGGAGGGGGGTGGTAGGTCAGACTTTGGGGTTCTAGTTTCCACTATTCCCCTGTTGGTAGTCTAGAGGCATGTTTGGAGCTGTGTAAGTAAACTTTATCGACTAGGTGTCCTTTTGCAATTTCCATTATTTTTTCCAGTCATCCTCCAAAACAACAAACTGGCCTTGTTAAACCAGCTGGTATGAGTGCTGTTTTGGTCTGTTGTTTTACTTCCGGTGAATACATTAGGCATCGGTGAGACATGTCTGTTAGCACTGCACTAGCTTGTGCCTCTAATTTCTTTTTAAACTCCTGCCTAGAGGTGTGCCAAGTTGACAAACTTCGCTCCGTGAAACAATTCGTAACGTTTGCCACATTTGTGAAGTTTGAAGTGCCGAGTTTGTGCAGTTTGAACAGGCAAAGTGGTACTTTTTTAGCAGAAGTCTTGCAAAGGCGCTGGCGAAGTTGCAGCTTCGCCAGACTTTGCCTGAAAAAGTGCCAGTTCCCCAGGTAAACTCAACGTGAGGTGGCCAAGTGGGCAGTTTGCGAAGTTATTGGTGAAGGCAAATTTTGCAACTTTGCCAGAACTTCGCAACATCTCTACTCCTGCCCTCAGGAAGTAATGAGAGCTGGCCCAGTGGTGCTGCACTTGTGCAGTTGTCAGAATCCCACTCCCATGTCAGTCGCAGCATGGAGGTGTAAGGGGCTTGGTTCTCAGGGCATGAAGGCATGGACTTCCCGATATTTTTGCTCCCCACCCTTCTCATTGAGCTGGGAGTCGGAGGATCCATGAGGGGATAAATGGTAGCTGAGGAGGATGATTTATCTCCCCCCACCACCACCACCACCACCACCAAGCTCTTTGAAACTAGCACTTACGACTTCTGGTGATGTCACCGGCTGAAATGGCTGGCTTGAGCCTGAGCTCCGCCTCCTGCTCTCTATATTTAAAAAAAAAAAAAAAAAAAGCCCAAAATATAATGAATTCATCCCAGCCAAAACGAGTTGTTTTAACAACAGGGCACACAAACAATATATGGGCAAGCGATCGGCCACAAACCCGACCGCCCTCACGGTGGTAGCTAGTGGCTGGGAGTCCAATGGATCTACTAGCGAGGCTTTCACATCTAAAGCCATGGTGTCAGGCGTAAGTAAATCAGGACCCCGGCAGAAACTGGATTTAATCTTACTGGAGCTGTGGGAATTCCGTGAAGAGCAAAAGACTGCTCTCGCAGACATCTGCTGCAACATACAATGGCTCCAACAGACATTGGCTGAGCAACAGGTTACACTGTAGGAGCTGGATTCCTGCACAGACCACGCAGATCGTGTGCTGCTGGAGGCCCTGTGGAAAATTACTGCTTTAAAGGACAATTGCGAAGATTTAGAGGGCCGATCCTGGCGTAAAAACCTTAGAATTTATTGAATACGGGAGAAGGCGGAGGGATCAAACATGATTTTATGTCCTGAGATGTTTTTCCGTTCCCACCTGGATCTCCCACTGGATTTCATCTTGGTGCACTGGGTCGTCTCTCTCCCCCCACCCCCACCCACCGAAGAACACACAGCAACCTAGGTCTATTGTCCTCCAATTTCAAAGTTTCTCTGTGAAACAGAAAATATTATTTGGCCCCTGGCAAAAGAAAGAATTGTTTTTCGAGGATCAGAGAATCTACGTTGATCACGACTACTCACACCAAGTTATGGAGCAGCGCAAGAAATATTGCCTCATACTTGCGGTTCTTAGCAACCAGAAACTCCACTTTCAAACGCCTTTCCTGGCCAAGTTGAGAGTCTTCTTCCCAGATGGCCCCATTCGTTGTGACACCATTGCTGAGGCCATAACCGGACTTCAGAAAAAGGGCATTACTGTGCCCAAACCACCACGAACTGCTAATACTGTAACTCTGCCAGCTTCATGGTCTGACCTCTCGAGAGTTCACTCCACATGAACACTGCTCTCGAGCTACGGCCACCATTAAAGACATACAGGCATTGCTGCAAACTTTTAACACTGTTCCTGATACATGAACGTTTCATGCAGGTGACTGGTTTTATTCTCCTGGCCCTGTTTTTGAGCTGTGATGTATCTTCTGGGTACATTTGTTTTGTAATTGCACAAGACTTCAGACTGACGTATGCTGGCTATCTGAATTGAACATTCAACTAACTTTATTTCTCTTTTCAGACTATGCGGCCCTTTAGCTTCCAATGAATGTTTTTTTTTTTTTTTGTCTCATAAAGGGCAGAGTTTTACACTTTCAATTTAGACGTTGCACTTCACAGTTTTAACACGCTATTAATCTTCTTACCTAGACCCC
Organism: Neoceratodus forsteri; assembly: GCA_016271365.2. NCBI lineage: Eukaryota > Metazoa > Chordata > Ceratodontiformes > Ceratodontidae > Neoceratodus > Neoceratodus forsteri. Next base: position 675,364,536 of record CM057450.1, on the reverse strand, counting down.
TCACATTTGCAACCTCAGGATAAATTTTGCTAATGCAGCTGCCCTGGTATTGATTTGCAGAGCTGATCACTGAGGGGTGCTGCAAATTTGGCATGGTTTTGGAATTACTTGCCTATTTGTTCATTTTCTTTTAGAATAAGCTTTATAAATGTTTGGAGAGCTCCTGCTGTTTTGGTTAGCCGCAAAATACTTCATATGTTGAGCGGCTTCATGGGGGCGGGGGGCGTAGGAGCAGTTTGTTTACGCTGCTTGTTCTTATTAGCGGTTCATATTTACTTTTAAATCCCCCCAGTTTTCAGACTAGCAGGACCCCCAACATATTCACCAACATGAAATTAAGCTGATGCAGTAGATTGAGCATACAGAGTCCTCGGGTCCCGCCAGCATTCATATAAGGAGGTACTATTGATCGATTCCGCCATTGGGGTCCAGTTCATAACTTATTTATCAGGTTTTACTACTGGCTAGATCACAGTATTTAAAGCACATGGAGATAAGCAGCGAGAGACACTGCATGCCACTTCCTGTCTTTTTTTACATTTTTATGGGTGGTGACAACTCTGCTCATTCCCCTTCTCCCTCCCTCCCTGCCCCGACTACACCCCTGGCTGGCCCTTGGGCTCGCATACGGGAGGCCTGTGGCGCCTTAGGCACACAGCTACCCAAGACTTTAGAGAGCATATATTCCAGCTGTCCTGCCTTGGAAGTTCACATATTTCGTTTTTTTAGGAACCCCTGTTGGGGTCCCCTATTACTTGATGGTGTTTTCTGTGGTTTTCACTGTTTGTGGTTGTTGTGTTCTGTGTTTACTTGTTCTCTGCATCTTCTATATGCTTTTATAGCCAAATGAGTTATGTGCACATCTTAACCTACCTTCCCACAGTCCCAGCAATATCTTTAAGGCTATGGAGTCCATCCCACAGCTGGAACATAGGGGTTGGAGGATTGTCGAACTGTGGACCCGGGGATTCTTGTGGTGTTTTTCTCTTCTGTCATAAAGCCTCGTCAAGTAACAGTATTGTACTGCCAAAATGTTACTAGTTTAAACAACCCAGTTAAGCGTTCTAAGGTGATTACTGCCGTCAAGAAAACCCGTCCCACCTGTGTGATGTTACAGGAGACCCATCTGTCTACCCAAGAGCATCAAAACCCAGCAAATTCAGTTTTTCTCAAGTGATAGCCTCCTCTTATTAGCAGAGGAAATGCCATGGAGTGGCAATTGTCATTCTTTGACAAGACCCCCTTTCATTCCACCTCAACCTGTTTGGATTCCCAGGGCAAACTGGCCCTCACCGTCGGCACCTACTTGGGCAAGGAACTCACTTTAGCTAGCATCTGTTTACTGCCAGGAGTGGATTGTTATGCAGACCCTGCTAAAAGGGATACTTCTAATCCCTCACTGCCCCAGAAAACAGCAGCACAAAAAGAGGCCGTGTAGTCCTTAAAGAATCGGGCTAGACTGACACCTGGCGATACCTGAATCCATTGCAGTGGCAATATACCCATTACTCTCATCCCCATTGCACATACTCTTGTATTGATTTGGTTCATATTACCTCTGAGCATGTAAAGTTGCTAAAGAGCTGTAAGATATTACCTATCTGTCTCTCAGACCATGCTCTCCTGGTGGTTGAATTAGCTTGGGGGCCCCCTCAAGGCTCTAGGTTGTGGAGACTTGATGTCTCCTTGTTAAATAGACAAGAAACTAAACAGTTTATTTTGGACAAGCTTCCCAAATCTTGGCTGAAAATTAGACCCCCAAGCTTACCCCAGCGACCTTACTGGACACGGTCAAAACTGTCCTTAGAGGGTAGCTATAAATCATGCCTCTTATGTTAAAAAAACAAGGAGAGCAAAAGTTACAAAACTTGCAAATGCAGTTGGCTGCAGCCCAGAATACCCATGCCTTGGGAAATGCGTCCCTTGGACCACAGATTGCTAAATTACAATGTGAAACTCAGGAAATACTTAACCTCAAAACGGAGGTGGCTCTGTGCTATTTAAAACAGCGCTATTATGAAGGAGGCTCCAGAGCTTCCAAGGTCCTTGCCTTCCATCTACGATGTCAAGCCATGCAGTCTGCTGTTACTCATATTAAAGATCCTGTTCCAAATTAAGATGCAAACTAATCCCACTGGTATACTCCAGGCTTCTGGACACTTCTCCTCTGTTCTTTATTCCAAAGAGGCTGACCCGTCCCCTGCCAACATAACCAACTACTTGCAGCCTTTAAATCTCCCTCAGTTAACCAGCGAAGTTGCCAGTACAGTAATGGCTCCCATAACACACTCTGAGTTACTTGCTACCCTTAAAAAGTTGAAAAATGGAAAGAGCCCAGGCCCCGACGGATATCCTGGGGAATTTTATAAAACCTTTTCTGATTCCCTTGTCCCACTTTTGCGAAGAGTCTATCAGTCTGTCCATACAGGGAACACAGTCCCCCCCATCTTAGCAGTATGTCACAATTTCAGCTGTTCTGAAGCCAAATGATGATAAAACCAATTGTGCCTCCTACCGGCCAATATCAATGTTGAAGACCAATTACGAGGTCTTTGCATCAGTCCTGGCCCAGTGCTTACATAGGCTCTTACCATCCTTAATCGATGGTGACCAGACAGACTTCGTCTGGACCCGCCAAATGCAAGGCAACATAAAATGGACCTTGCACATCCTGTTTCATGCTGCCCAGTCAAACAGCCCTTTTTTGTTACTTAGTTTAAATGCTGAGAAGGCATTTGACTGGGTGGCATGGAACTTTTTGTTCTAGGGACATGGATATGTCGTTCAATCCACACTTATTGGCAGGTTCCTTGCCACTTTAAATCTTGCCGGAAGGTTTTCAAGCTGGCTCCTCCCACCCACCCGGGTGGTAAAACTCTCGGCTCCACCCCATGATGCCAGATCTTCCTTACCGCTTGGAAGCTCAGATTCCTTCCTTAGCGCTCTGCATTTTAGACTGGATCCTAACTCTTCGGTTCGTCCGAAATTGGTTTTGAAGTTTTCTAAACTCCGGTCTTCATCTTCCCTCATGACTGTGATGGACAAATCTATTCCCGGCTTTAGGAGGTGCCCTCGCGGGCAGAAAATGTCCAGGACATATCCGCATTCCACGTGCGTCTACTGCCTAGGCCTAGATCACGACCCGCGGGCCTGCGAGTTGTGCTGCTCTTTCGTAGCGTCCTGGATAGTTAAGCTGCCCAATTGAAGATCAAGGCGCACGAGAGAGCGTTTCTCACGGTAAAATCAAAAGAGTTTTGGGTGGTGTCCGCGCTGGCTCGGCTGAGCAGCTTGAGCAGATGATCGCCCTCGATGAGGAGGCGGCCCAGGACGCATCTTCCTCCTCCTCGGCTGCGGCATTTATCCTGCTCTCTCCGAGTTCCTCGTACACGGCTTCATTCAAGGAGCTTTGTCAGTCCCTTTCCACAAAGGGAGAGGGGCCATCGGGACATTCTTCTTGGCCCAAGAAGAAGGAGTCGAAGGGTAAGTCCCACCATCGGCATTCATGGGAGCGGGAGAGGTCTCCTTCCCTGGACAGTAGACTGTCTACTTCAGTCGAAGTTGCGGCTCAGGCCGCTGGCTTCATGGTGTCCCCATCAGGCCAGCCTGCCGAGACTCCCGTCGACGCAGTCGAGATTTTTCTTGATCTGTTAGACGGGCTGTCGACTGGTGAAGCTGACAACCCACTTTCACCAGTTCCCCTGGTGGAGACCGAGGATCTGCCTGCGCCTTCGGGGCCGCAGTCCCCGGTTAAAGTGCCCGAGCCGAGGGAAGAGCGGGGGTCCCCCGGCCCTTCCCAGACCCGCCCTCGGTCCCCCTGAGGGTCTCGGTCTCGGACTTCATCTCGGTCAAGCTGTTCTCACCGACATCGGCGGTCTCGATACCGAAGTAAGCGGCGACATCGTTCCTCCTCGTCCTCCTCCTCGGATGAGGGGAGGCTTCGGTGTAAATTACGTCGATGCTACAAGGAGCTTATGTGGCAGCAGTTGCTTTTGTCTGGGTCTAAACCGACTCCAGTCCAGACCCCAACCATCAAGTGGCTGTCTCCCGAACGACCGAAGCAACCACTCGCCCCAGTCGAGTTGCCCATTGCAGGGCCAGTTGCTCGGCCAAAACCAGCTGCTCCACTGATTTGCGGTGGAACCTCTGCCTCCACAACCGAAGTCTGGGACACCGACCAAGGATTCTCAGTCGGGTCATGGCCTGCCCCACAGGTTGTCGGTCACCCTCACTCCCGACCGTCCTCGGCAGGTAGAGGGTGGCTCAGGGCTGAGGCAGCTCTTCGCAGACTCTTCGGAATCCGACGACGACTCCTCCCTGTTCTCCAGGCAGGTCGACCTGGAGTCCTCTGGGGCCAGTCATTGGACGATAGCCCATCGTCCTTCTTGGGTCTGCTTCGACTCATCTCGGAGTCCACTGGGATGCAGCTCGAGCCCGTGTCCAAACAGGCCAAGTATCCCCTGGCGGAGATACTGGACCGAGGGGATTCCCCCACGGAGGCCTTTCCAGTGGCTGAGGCCATTGTTGGCCCAGCCTTGGAGCTTTGGCAGCGGCCTGCTTCCTGTCCTGCACCCTCGGCCAGGATGGCCAGGAAGTATGTGGTCCCCACTGGCTCTCTGCCCGGTTTCTCGGAGCACCCCTCTGCCAAGGGGTTAGTCACCGACAGCGTTTTCCGGCGTTCCCGGTAATGCTCGGGATATGGATAAGCCCCCCGACAAAGAGTCCAAAAAGCTGGACTTTGCCAGGCGCAAGGTGTACGCTGCATCCTCCCTCGGCCTCTGACAGGCCAGCTCGGCCGTGCTGATGGCACTCTTCTCTCATGCCCTCTTGGGCTCCCTGGATGAGGTTGTCCCTCATCTCCCGACTGACCTGCAGACCACGGTCTGTCAGGTGCAGGGCCAGGGTAGGGGCGGTGGCGAAACAGCAGCTTCAGACTGCTCTGGACATAGGTGATTCCTGTGCCAGGTCAGTAGCGGCCGCGGTGGCCATGCGCCACAGGGCATGGCTGAGGATATCCACCTTCACGGCGGATACCCAGCACAAGTTGGCGGATGTCCCCTTCTTGGGGACTGACCTCTTCAGCCCTGGAGTGGAGGGACACCTCCAGCGGATTGAAAAGTCCAGTGCCACCCTGGACTCTGTCACTTCCGCCCAGAGGGACAAAGGCCGCCGTCAGCAACAGTAGAAGTCCTTTCATCCTTCGAGCCCCTGCATCTTGACCGGCCCAACAGCACCAGCAACAGGGCCAGCAGGCTCGCGCTTGACGTCCCAAACCCAAGCCGACGGCTTCCTCCAACAGGAAGCAAGGAGGTAAAGGCCCAGGAGGTCCCTCGGCCGGTTCCTCCTCCAAGCCTGCCCAGTGACGGGTTGAGGGTTGCCGCCCCCAGCCTCATCACTCCCCGGGTTCCCCTGTGGGGGGACGGCTCCGCCACTTCCTTTCCGCCTGGTCCGCTATCACCACGGACCGCTGGGTGTTGGAGGTGGTAGGAAAGGCCTGCCTCTGGAGTTTGAGCAGGCTCCACCCTTTCGAGCCGTCGCCCCTCAGGGGCCACGGGGTCCGCAGCCTTGCTGTCGGCCTGCCGAGTCGATATTGCCCTGCTCCTCGAAAAAGAGGTGATCAGGAAGGTGGCGGATCCTCCTCCAGACCCGGGGTGTGTGTCCAGGTATTTCCTGGTCCCAAAACGGACGGGGCTGGCGCCCCATTCTCGACCTGCACGACCTGAACAGGTTCCTAAGGTCTCGGACCTTCAGGATGGTCACTCTGGCTCAGATAATCCCATCCTTGGAACGAGGCATGTGGTTCTGTTCCCTGGACCTCCAGGACGTGTTCTTTCATGTCCCAATCCGTCCGTCTCATCTGAGATTCCTCCGCTTCAGAGCAGAGGGATCCCTTTACGAGTTCCGGGCCGTGCCCTTCGGCCTCTCCCTAGTTCCCAGGGTCTTCACCAACTGCATGGCAGTGGTGACAGCATTCCTGCGGTGCTGAAGGGTCCGGGTGTACCCCTGCCTGGACGACTGGCTGATTGCAGCCCCCTCCAGAGTGGAGGCGGAGCGGTCCAGAGATCTGGCCCTCCAGGTTTGCTCTTAGATTGGCCTCCTTATCAACGAGGCCAAGTCGGAACTCATGCCGAAGCAGGTGATACTCTTCATCGGGGCAGAGCTCGACTCTCTTCGAGCCAGAGCGTGGCTCCCGGCGGACAGGGCCGAGGTTCTTTCCTCCTTTGCCCAGTCATTTCTGGTTGGGCATTTGTGCCCTGTCCGGGACTTCCTGCGCCTCCTGGGCCTCATGGCAGCCCTGCACCAGTGTGGTCCGTTGGGCCCATTAGTACATGCGTCCCCTTCAATGGGGACTGGCCAGCCAGTGGTCACAACGCTGCGATCCGTTGGACCAGCCTGTGACAGTGACTCAGGAGATGTGGAATGCTCTCCAGTGGTGGACCGTTCCGGCACATCTGCAGGAGGGCATCCTGTTCGTCCGCCCCGAGCCGACGGTCTCTCTATCGACCGATGCATCTCTGATGGGTTGGGGTGCCCATCTGGGGGAACACCGAGCGCATGGCCTCTGGTCCCCTCGGGAGTCCCGATGCCATATCAACCTGCTGGAGCTCTGAGCAGTCCGCCTAGCTCTCACCGTCTTCGCTCTGTTCCTACGGGGTCAAGTGGTTCAGGTCCAGACAGACAGACAATACCACGACCATGTACTATCTGAACCGCCAGGGCGGGACACGCTCCATGCTGTTATGCAAGGAAGCTCTCCACATGTGGTCCCTCGTGCGCAGCCTGGAGGCGGATCTCCTAGCAATTCTCGTGGCAGGAGCCTCCAACACCCTGGCCGATGCCCTAAGCCCGGATAGGGGCTGCATCTCACGAGTGGTCTCTCCTGCCGGAGGTAATACAAGATCTGTTCTTCCACTGGGGCACGCCTCAGGTGGACCTGTTTGCCTTCAGGGAGAATGCAAAGCTGAGTCTGTTCCATTCCCGCCCCCCTCAGCAGGGCTCGCTGCAGGGGGATGCCTTCTCGAGGCCGTGGACCCCGGGCCTCTTCTACGCCTTTCCCCCATTTCCCTTGATCCACAAGGTGCTTCACAAGGCGAGGAGGGACAAGGCGCAGGTGATTCTGGTAGCCCCAGACTGGCCCCGCCAGTTCTGGTATCCAGATCTCCTCAGCCTCAACTCCAGGCTCCTGAGGCGGCTTCCAGCCCGCCTGGACCTGATCTCAGTCAACCAGGGGAAGGTATTCCATCCGGACCTTCAGTCTCTGCACCTGACGGCCTGGTTCCTGAGCGGCTAGAGTTCCAGGCCTTGGGTCTTTCCGACGAGGTCCTTAACTTCGTTGAGGTGTCCCGTAAGGAGTCAACCAGGAAATGCTACTCCTTCAAATTTAAGATATTCTCCATTTGGTGTCAGGGGAAGGGCTTGGACCCTTCCGCCTGTCCCTTGGCAAGCATTCTAGACTACCTGTGGTCCCTTTCTCAGCAAGGGCTTCAGTCGACAACCCTTGAGGTGCACCTGGCAGCCATCTCTGCTTACCGGGCGCGGGCCGGGAAGCAGTCGGTGGCGCAGGAGAAGGCGGTCGGGTGCTTTTTCAAAGGCCTTGACCACATTTCGCCTCCGGTGCTAGAACCTCCACCTCCGTGGGATCTACTGCTGGTACTGGCCAAGCTCATGGGCAAGCTATTCAAACCGATGCACAGGTGCTATATTTCCCACCTGTCGTGGAAGACTGCCTTCTGGTGGCTATCACATCAGCCAGAAGGATGGGAGAGCTCCAGGTGCTTTCCATCAAGTCTCCTTATTTGGTCTTCCACAGGGACAAGGTTGTCCTGCGCCTCCACCCGAAATTCCTTCCGAAGGTGGTGTCGGAGTTTCACCTCAACCAGGTGTTGACTCTGCCGGTGTTCTACCCCAGTCGCACCTCGGGGGCCGAATATAGGCTCCATACTTTGGACCCTAGACGAGCGCTCGCTTATTATAAGGAGCAGATGGCTGAAGTTCGGGGAGAGGTTCGCCAGCTGTTTGTCACCTACGCTGAAGCCGCACCTGGCAGACCTGCAGCCAAGCAGACGATAAGCAGGTGGGTCACCTCCTGCATAGAGCTCTGCTATAGGTTGGCAGGCATGGAGCCTCCCAGAGGGATAAGAGCACATTCTACCCACCATACCGCTGCATCGGTGGCTGCTTCCAGGGATGTCCCAATCCAGGATATCTGCAGGGCTGCTGCCTGGAAGTCGGCACATACCTTTATTACCCACTACCACATCGACCTTGAGTCACACCGGGATGCTGGTTTTGGGGCCTCGGTTCTCCAGTCTCTATTTGCCAAGTAAGTATCGGGGGTGTCCGCCTTGCCTCCCTCCTCCCGGAGAACTGCTAGGAGTCTGCCAATAAGTGTGGATTGAACAACATATCCATGTCCCTAGAAATTCAGGTTACTCACCTGTAACAGGAGTTCTAAGAATGGTATATGTTGTTCATCCATACGACCCACCCGACCTCCCCGGCTTCGACACACAACCTGGCTTCCAGCGGGCTAGATCTGGCATCATGGGGCGCAGCCGAGAGTTTTACCACCCGGGTGAGTGGGAGGAGCCAGCTTGAAGAACTTCCGGCAAGATTTAAAGCGGCAAGGAACCTGCCAATAAGTGTGGAAGAACAACATATACCATTCCTAGAACTCCTGTTACAGGTGAGTAACCTGTATTTTGCCGACATGAAATTTATGAACTTCCCCATGCCATTTACTGAAGTCCTTTGTGCTGTCTATAAAGACCCAAAAGTTTATGTCAGTCAGTGGACACATCTGTGACCCTCTCCCTACACAGGGGAACCTATCAGGGCTGTTCCCTTTCCCCATTACTGTTTGCTATTTTTGTAGAACCTCTTGCCCAAGCCCTCAGACTCCACCTGGACATCCAGGGACCCACATTGGGTGACAGAACCCTTACATTAGCACTGTTTGCAGATGACCTGCTTATATACAGGACCCTGAACTGGCACTCCCACATTTGTGGCACATACTCACTGAATCTGGGCAACTGGCAGGTTATTGCCTTAATACTACAAAAGACAGAGGTCTTGGCAATTTAATTATGCCCCCACTGCACAAACCAAACAACATCTTAAGTTTCGCTGTGATCTCCCTAAGCTAATGAGCTTGGGATTGTATTTGCCTGTTAACAACCTGGAGACATGGCGGACATGGAGACATGGCGGACAGTGCCTCTTTCCTCATCACAGCATATAGGTAGTATTCGCATGGTTCTCCTACCCCAACCATTGTATTTAGTCTGAACTTTACCAGTGTTTCCACTGCGTGCTCTTTTCAACGATGGGAAAGATTAATATCCCATTACATAAGGGAGTTTTTTTTTGGCAAAACTGCATATAAAATTCCCTGTCCTACAACTCCCTAAATTCCAGGGTGGGTCAGACTTACCAGATCTATCCCTTTACCATGCAGCAGCCAAGATACGTACGGCTCTTTATTGGCTGATAGCACAATACACAGCCCACTGGAAGGCTTTAAAATTAATAGAGGAGGGCCTTCTCTTGACCAGGAAAATATTATCATTTGACTCCCTCCCACGCCCCCTCTGAAACCTCCAGTAATCCCTATACCTTAACCACCTTAAAGAAAAACACTGGAAAAGACATAGCTTTCCCCAGCCACTACAGAAACTCTCAATTAGTGCTTTCAGACAGTAACAACATTTTTTTTATGATTTATTTATTTATTTTATTATGTTTCTACTCCCACAGCTTGGCCTACAATTGTCTGGCTGCCGTCCTCCACACCCCATGCGACCTCTTTCGGCTCACTCGCTTGGGCTAGCACACATAGTACCTGTGGCAGGGCTCCCCATTCCCCTAATGCCAGGCCCGGATCTAATACCAGAACACGATTCCTTCACGTCCGATGGCGTGTGGAGGCATGACCATCAAGCCGCCATGACCGAGCATGCAGTGATGTCAAGGCAGTACGTGCAGACGTCTACTCCCTCTTCTAGATGTGCTGCAACTGTAGTGCCCCCAGTTTCCATCAGGGGCTGCTGCAGAGCAGTGCAAGTGCTGAACCCACCCCAGGGAAAGGAGAGCAGTCAGACGCTCAATCCAAACCCCGGTCGCTGGTGTAGCACGAGGTGTGGCGTCCAGTGCCTCAACCCTCAGCGCCACCGGGCCAGCCTTTTTTAATGATTTAAACAGCTACCCACAACTTCCACTTTACATTGCTGGCAGCCACCATCTCATGTGCAGAACTGAGCTTCCCTAGCTCACTTTATGCTAATATGCCTATTTGACCTTTGCTATTGGTCGGCAGGGCACATTAGTATAAAGTGAACTAGGGAAGCTCACTGCTGCTCATGAGATGGTGGCTGCCAGCAACAGAAAGTGGAAGTTGAGAGTCACTGATTAAATCGTTAAAAAAGCATTTAGAGGTAATTTAAAAAAAATTGCTACTGTCTGAAAGCACTGATCTGCCATTTTTGTAGAGGGTAAGGAAAGCTGTGCCCTTTCCACTGTTTTCCTTTAACATGCTGGCAGAAAGCTGTCCTTTATAAAACAGCTCCAGACAACCAGATTTTCAGCCATCCCCTTTCCCAGAATACCTCCTTTTTATCTGGACAACTGGATCTTGCTTATACCTATTGGGACCATGCGAGATTTTCTTTTCCTGTGCAGTTTCTTTGAAGCAGAGATCTCATTTCCTTACAGGAACTTGTAAGTCCTTCAGGTTATGCCCCCAGGATCATTTTCGGTGTCTTCAGGCCTCTCGTTACTTGCAAAAAGCACTGCAAAAAATGGCCGTCTACTCTGGGGATCCCTTGGTTTCATTAGATGTTAATTTCCATCTTAACAGGGATCTTGTACCTTCCTTGATCTCTCAGGTCTACCAAGCGCTCCTTGAACTCCAGGGGCACCACCTGGACTGTGGGTAAAACGGGAGGCAGACTTACAGATCCCTATCCCTCATTCGGAATGGAGTAAATACTTGATTCATATTCTCAAGCCAACCTCCTCCCATTGCTGGAAGGAGTTCTCTTGGAAATGTTTCATTAGATTTTTCTGCACCACCACCCCCACACAAGATCATGGCTAGCTGTATTCCAACTTGGACTGAGTAGTACTGGAAAGGCTGGCCATGCCCATGTTAGAGACATACTGGGAACAATTCCTTGCAGCCTCAGACAGTTGTTGGCACAGACTTTATACTGTCTGCTACAAATATTCTATTCTTAGATCCTCCGCGAGGATATAGAGGTCCTCTGACAAAAAAAAAAAAGACTTGTATTTGCCTATTGGTGGTGAAAAAAGCTATTACCAGACTATGGTTATCCCCGCGGTCCCCATGGTATCACACCGGCAGGATGGTAAGCTCCTAGTTTATGATATGGAGAGGCTAACAGCTAAAGTGAATAATACCACTGAGGACTTTGACACTTTACGGCAGAGCTGGGTCTTGTATATGCTGGGTTATAAACTGGGTTTTACTCCTTAGAGGTCAAATAACCCCTCGGGCATTCCTTTCTGCGGCTGCTGCCACCGGAGCTGCTCCCCACTTGCCCAGCAGACCGAGATACCCTCCCTCCCTGCCAGGCATTCCTTTCCACAGCCGCTGCCGCTGGAGCTGGAGCTACTCCCTGCTTGCCCAGCAGACACAGAGGTACCCTCCCTCCCCGGGCATTCCTTTCCGCGGCTGCCGGAGCTGCTCCCTACTCGTTTTCTCTTTTTTTTTTTTCCCTCAAACTGCCCTACTTTAACCTCAGTCTGCCTTACTTACTGTAGCTACTATTATTGTACAGCATTTAAAGTAATGATTAGCAGGATTTTTAATTTCAAGTGAACGCTTCTTTTAGAATTGCAGTGCTTAATTTAGGCTACAGTTTGTTCCTGTGTCCAGTAGTAAATTATGGTGTTGGCAATGTTTTAAACACCTGAATGTAAAGTTTGCCAAAGACCGTTAGCAACTCCGTATTTCTTGTTTTAATTGGACTGTTTCAAACTATTTTTCTCTTTAACCTCTATGCTACCTGACTCTGCTCGTTTCTAGCTGTAACTAATCTACTAAACCTAATCCCTCCCTCTCGGCCACTTATATTTAAATTTCTCCCGGTTTGTCCCCTTTTCTGCAGATACTCTCCCTCTTCCTGGGCATTCCTTTCCATAGCTGCTGCTGCTGGAGCTGCTCCCCGCTAGCTCAGCAGGCACAGAAGTACATGCTGTAAAGAGACAGACTGACTGAACAGCGTCCAACCAGTTGCCCCGCCACCATGCAAGCGCACTGGCTCCCCCACCGCTAGCTATTTATTTATAGACCCCAAGGGTCACATGACAGCCTTGTTTTTTTTCTATCTCCCCAAAATCCCATTGGTTCCTTATCTACCACCACTCGGTGTCACAATCTGCTCATCTGTTCTGCTGCTGTTTCTCTCACCATCTCTCTATACAGGCTTTCCAGGTACCCTCTTTCTCCACTATAACTGCTGCTCAGTAATTACCCCCTCTCCACCTTCACAACGTTTTCTCAACATGCTGCCCTCCTCCACTTGTCTTTTGCTCCTCCTTTTTGTGTCTTACACACCCACCCCACTAACACCTCATAGGAACTCCTTCTCTGACATCGCCACTCTTACCCTTACAACCCCCCTGATACCCTCCCTTCCTCACGCCCTCCCAATCCTCCAAAATACCCCATCCAGCCGGGCCTTCTTCCAGACCCCCTAACTAAACAACTATCCCTACTTCTCTCCCTACGCCACCCACCTAGAGCCCATTATCCCCTCTCCCTAAGCTTTTCTTCCAAGAAACGATTTCTGTATTCTTTTTTTACCCCTTCTCCTTTTGATCTCGGGAGATGTCAAACTTAATCCTGGACCCCTCCCCTCCCAGCCCCCACTTCCAAAAGGGTCTCCAAATTTTTGACATCAATGCCCGTAGCCTTCTACCCAAGATGGACTCCCTGAAAGTCTGGCTAACTCAGCACCCACTAAATGTTATTTGTGTATCGGAGTCCGCTCCTCTCGCTCCCGTGAAATCCACCTTGCCCTCCTTAACTTTACTCTCTATCAGCAGCATCATGGAAAGCAAGGTGGAGGAGTGGCAATGTATGTCCGCAGTGCTATTCCCAGCTCCATTATCTTCCAAAAATCAGCCCCCAAATCTTATGAGACCCTCCTGGTTCGTCTCAGCCTCCCTTCTCCTGCACCCATTTACATTATGTCACTTTATGCAGCCCCCAAACTCGCCCATGACTCATTCCTGTCGTGCCTCAACTCGCTCTCCACTGACGGTGAGCTGCTCATGATGGGGGATTTCAATACTGATTGGCTATCCCCTACTTCCTCCCACATCCTAACCTCCGTCGAATCACTCAACCTCTCCCAGCTACTAAAAGAATCAACCCACCCACTACAACCCACATGCCACCAACCACACCCTCCTTGATTGGATCCTTTTCTCTCACCCCCACCGTATATCTAATTCTGGGAAGTCCTGAATGAAGCCATCAGTGACCACTGCTTCACACATTGTACCAGGAAGGTGCAACTTCCCAACTCCTCCCCCAAATACTAACCATTGCCCTACCCACAAACTTGATCCCAATCTTCTCCAGGTCATCTTTAACTTGGCTGACTGGTCCCCAGTTTTCTCAGCCTACAACGTTAACAAGGCCCTCTAGAACTTCTCCTCCATCCTGTCATCTGTCTGGGACTTGCATGCTCCTCTCCATGCCACAAGTGTCAAATGTCACCACCTTCCCTGGATCTCCCCCCCCCATCCTACCCCTCTGCAAAACCCATGACAAAGCCTGATTAAAATTTAAATCTTCTGAAGCTATCCCTGACCTCTACCACTACCGCAAGCTCAGAAATTCCTGCACCAGAATAATTTGTCAGGCCAAATCTGAATACTTTAGGTCAAATCTCTCATCCTGCCCTGACCCCTCATCCTTCTGGAGCACATTCAAAACCCTCATGAAACCCCACCAGCCGGGCAACTGCCCCCTCAATAATGCAAAACGGCACCCCTGTCTCCGATCCAGCCCGAACTGCTGACATCCTAAACAACTTCTTCACATCGTGCACCCTTCCAGAAAGTCCAGTTCCTCCTTACTCCCCTCCCCCCTCAAATAGTTTCAGCCTCCAGCTTATGACCACCCTTGAAGTCTGTCAGGCCCTCTGTACCCTTGATCCGCAAAAGTCCAGCCCAGATGGCTTTCATCCTAGGCTACTGCGCCTTTCGCTCCTGCCATTGCTTACTCTCTTTCTCACATAATAAATCTCTCCTTTCTTACCAACACAGTCCCAAGTTCATGGAAATTGGCAGATGTTATCCCACTCCACAAAGGAGGTGACCCTTCCTTCATTCTCTGGTAATTACCATCCTATTTCCCTACTCCCCTCTTTGGCAAAACTCCAGGAAACCTTAGTCCTCTCAAGACTGATTTGCTGAACTCCACAAATGTTTTTCTCCAATCACCAGTCAGGTTTCAGGAAAAAACACTCCACAACTTCCTCACTGCTCCGTGTCACAGACTTTATCCAAATGGCTATGGATAAAGGCCACCATACATGTGCAATTATTATCGACCTTGCCAAGGCTTTTGATTTCGTTGCCCATCCACTACTCTTCCAGAGACTTCATTCAGCTAACCTTGCCTCCTCCACTGTCCTCTGGTTCAAATCCTACATCTGCGACCGATATCAGTCTGTCATCATAGGTAACTCGACATTCCCCTATAAGCTGGCCAGGCTCCCCTCTTCCCCTACTTTCTCCGTCTGTGACACCTCCACCCTTGACTCCATCACCTCATACAAATACCTTGGCCTCTGGTTAGACCAGCACCTCAGTTCCATGTCACTCATATTGAGTCTCTTTGCTCTAAACTTCACCCAAAGCTAGGCGTGCTCTATCGCAACAAGCTTGCTGTCCCCCTTCACGTCCATTGTGATCTAGTTTAAAAGACTGTCCTCCCTGTTTTCAACTATGGGGACACCATCTATGTCTCTGCCCCAGCCTCCTCTCTCTCCAAACTAGATACCCTTCTCAACTCTTTTTGCAGATTCGCCACTAACTCCTCTCCACGTACCCATCACTGCACTCTCCTCGCTAAACTTTGTCCCTCTCTCCCCCCAGGCTGCACATTCATTCACTAACATTCATGGCAAAATACTGCCTAAACTCTCTTCTCTCTCCTCTCCTCTGCTCTGCTCCCGTCCCTGCCTACCCTCAAGATCTTGTCATCCCCGCTGTTTCACCATCCCTCACTGGTGAACCTTAGCTGGAGTCTCCGCTTTCTCGCACCACCTTCCACATCTGTGGAACCAACTGCCTGCTTCCCTCCGGGACTTCCACTCCCTACCGGCCTTCAATTGCCTAATTAGAACTGCTTCCCCACCAACATGCACCTGTCCTCAACTCATCACTGCCGCCACCCTCCCACTCAGTTTCCAACCCCCTCCCTTCACCCTCCCCCCTGTGACGCTGCCTCACTGTTGACCTCTTCCTCCTGTCTGTGATACTGCCTTGCTATTAGTCCCTCCCTCTCTCCCTTCTCTACCAGACGTCTCCTGTATCCCCCTTAGGTAGCCATGGTTACCTGCTGTTCACCAAAGTTGCATTACTGTTGCAAATAATATGTCTGTACTTATGTTACTGTCTTAAGGTGTTGTAAGGAGGTTGGGGTGACTAGGTAGTGGAGGGGCCTTGGGTTTTGGGCAGTGGAGGAGGGGGTGGTTAGTGATATTGAGGTAGTCCGTGCAGAAGACCCCCTGTGCATAAGCGTTGCCTGGGGAGAAGTCAAATGTGTTTGGTTTCCGTGCCCAGGGTTTCCACTGGACCGAGTGGGCAGGTAGCTAGAGGTCCCGGCCACGTCCTCTAATCCTCTTCAGGCAGTGCTGTGCAATGCCAGGTCAGTGAGGAACAAGACCACTATTTTTTCGGACTTGATTTCTCTGTTGACCTGCCCTGCATTATGGAGACCTGGCTGTGTGATGACGCTGGCCCAGTTCTTGTGGCCGCCGTTCCCTCCGGGTACTCTGTGGTTCACTGCCCGAGGAAGGATTGCGGGAGTGGGGGAGTGGCCATTGTTTTGATCCAGCCTGAGCTTCGTGGTGCACCCAGTTGGTAGCACCTGATCTTTTGAGTGAGTCCCCATTCATGGGGGTACAGATGCAGGCTGCAGGATTCTCCTTATTTACCACCTCCCTAGGGCAGGGGGAGAATTCCTGCAGGAGGTAGCGGACTTCATCGACCAGGTGTTGGCGTCCCCCAGATGTTTAATTCTGGGGAACTTCAGTGCTTGGATTGACAATGAATCCTTGCGTTTTGGTTATGACCTCCTCCAGTTGATGTAGTCTCTGGGCCTGTCACAAGCTGTTGCTTCTGCTACCCACCAATTTGGCCACACACTCGACCTGGTGTTCCAACTGGGGCTTCAGGTTGAAAACCTCAAGATTGATTAGGTCATTTGGTCTGATCATTACACCATGGAGTTCATGTTTTGGGCCCCCCCAAAGTCCCTCCTCTGCAGAAATGGTCGGCTAACACCCTTTGAGTGGTTTACACCCAGCGGGACTGTCGGTAATAGCTGATTTATCTAGGGTTGACTCGGCATGTGTGATTGGCACCGGAGAGGTGGTTGCCACCTATAATAGGGTGGTTTCTGAAGCTCTGGATGCTACCGCACCAGTTCATTTACGACCCAGATCTTCTCACGTGAGATCCCCGTTGTTTGACTGGGATCTCAGAGTGATGAAGATCAGGGGTCGGACGTTGGAGCGTCACTGGTGGAGGACCCGGCTTTAGGCTGACAAGCTGGCCCTGCGTGCCCACTACAGTGAGTACCAGGGGGCAATTTCCCGTAAGAAGGCAGAATTTCTGTCCAGGGAAATTACTATGGGGAGGAACAGATCTTCTCAGCTATTTCGAACTGTAGACAGGCTTTTACATCCTGCCTGACTGCAGCCAAAAAAAGCCTTTTCATCCATTTTTTGTGAGGAGTTTGCTCTGTTCTTCTCCAGGAGAGTGTCTGCCATCCGATCGGGGATTCTGCCAGTTAGGCTTTTGCCTAGCAATGGTCGGGTTGAGGGAAATAGAGGCACTCAGCCTATCTGGGAAGAGTTTAGGCCAGTTGAGGTGTCTGATGCGACTAAGGTGATTGTAGAGCTGAAGCACACATTTTGAGAACTGGACCCAGCCCGACACAGTTCGTAATAGGATGTGTCGAGGCTGTTGGCCTAGCGTTCACCAGGATTGTCAGGTGCTCAGTGGCAGAGGGGGTTCTCCCAGCTGCCTTGAAAGAGGTGCTGGTGAAGCTCCTCCTTAAGAAATCTTCCCTAGACCCTGATGTCTTGACGAATTACCGTCCTATCTCCAGCCTACCTTTTTTGAGCAAGGTTGTTGAGAAGCTAGTGGCTCAACAGCTTGAGGATCACCTGGTATCCTTGGACATTTATGAGTCATTTCAGTCGGGTTTTTGGGCTAGACACAGCACTGAAACAGCTCTGGTGAGGGTACATAATGATGTGCTCAGGGCTAGAGACAGAGGAGACAGGTCAGTTCTTGTACTCCTCGCTCTCTCCTCAGCTTTTGACACTGTGGATCACGTCATGTTATTGGATTGGCTCTGTGAGTTTTATGGACTCGCTGGTGCTGTCATCAGGTGGTTTGAGTCCTATCTCTCTGACAGGGTGCAGTGGGTGATGATGGGGAATTTCTCCTCCTCCCCAGTGTCTCTGTCTTGTGGAGTTCCACAGGGCTCGATCCTGTCACCGATGTTGTTTGCAGTGTATATGCTGCCCCTGGGTGAGATCATTTGACAGTACAGCGTGGAGTTTCACTGTTACGCAGATGCTACCCAACTGTATTTGTCATTTGCTCCCAGAACATCATGAGCTGTGGATGGTGCTTAACATCTGTCTGGCTAAAATCAATGGCTGGATGGCTTCCAGCTTGCTGAGACTCAACCCTGCTAAGATGGAGATGCTGGTGATCAAGCCTGGTTGCAGGCATGATAGGGTTGCTGTCCAGGGCTGATTCTGGTCTTGTTCTGGGATCTACTCCGTTGACCGCTTTCTCGAGGGTGTGAAATCTGGGCGTGATCCTTGACAGCAGGCTGGGTTTTCAAGATCAGGTGTTGTGTGTTGTCAGTAGTGGTTTTTACCATCTATGGAACATTGCCTGGATTAAACCCCTCATTCCGCCCGAGGACCTACCGACGCTAGTGCACGCCTTTGTTTCCTCCAGACTCGATTACTGTAACCCTCTTTATTTCGGGGTCACGGGAGGGACCCTTTGCAGGCTGCAGCTAGTGCACAATGCAGCAGCTTAACTACTGACTGGCTTTCTAGGTTTAGTCATATGACCCCTGTTCTGCATGCTCTGCACTGGCTGCCGGTCAGGTGGAGGGTCCTTTTCAAGGTGGGGCTGCTCACCTATAAGGTCCTAAACGGACTGAGTCCTAGCTATCCGTTAGCTTCTGACACCTCTACCCGCTCCCTCCGTGCCTCTTCAAGGTGTCTCCCGGTTGTTCCCAGGGTACGGCTCAAGACTTGTGGAGATCATGCTTTTAGCATTTCTGGGCCATCCCTGTGGAATGCATTACCATCTGTAGTCTGGGAGTCCCCCTCGGTAGAGGTGTTTTAAGCGGTGGTTGAAGGCACACCTTTATGGCCTGACTTTTAATGAATTCTGAATTTTAACATACTGTCTGGTCTCTAGTTATGATATTTAACAGCTTTTAAGTGTCTTGTATTTTAGTTTTTCAGACTGTATTATTGTTATTTTTAATACATTGTATGTTCATTTTATCTTTCTGTGAGGCGCCCAGAGCCTTCAGGAATGGGCGCCATACAAATAAAACGTGCCTTGCCTTAATTTAATTTTCCCAGTCTCCTGTGTATAAGTTTGTTTATCCACCTGTATGAAACGTGTAGTCTGTTCATTGTCCCCAGGTCGCACCTGGAAACGAGCCTCGTCGTCTCAGTGTGTCTTTCCCGGATAACAAATTTTGAATAAAAATAATAAATACATAATTAATCTGCCCTTCTCTATAAACATGACAGCAGCTGTATTAAATGTATGCTTAATTAACTCAAGACACTTATGTTGATGTAGGCTTTACCTTAGTAATGTTTGTCTCCTTTTATTATAACATCTTAATAAAGAGACATTTGAATAAAAAAAAAGGGATTTGCACTGGCTGCAGTAACCCACTAGCTGCGCCGGCTGAGGCTGCAGAACTGCTGAACAAACATACTTTTTCACAGCATTGTCCTGTCGGTGCTGGTTATAATTCCAGAAGTCGGTCCTGCTTAGTGGGAGATGTTTCTTCCTACCAGTTCTCCCATCTTGATGGGGAGCAACCACTTCAAGAAGGTTGCACGGGCCCTGCTGTTTGAGTTTTGCACAAGAAGTGACCCTGCTGTTTGGCCCTCTGAGAACTCAAGGCCTTCACGGTAGTGTTTAGTAATTGCACGTTTAGATTCAGCCAGTGCTGCTGGGATCTGCTCACAGTCTTGAAGAACTGCAGTAGTGAGCTAATGTCAGTGGCTCAGTAGGTAGCACACTCGCCTCTGGGGCCAGGAGATCAGAGGGGTTGTGAGTTCAGTTCCCACATCTGGCACTTCGATTAATATCCCAGTACTGACACTGTAGTGCAGCATGAGAGGGGTGCTGCACTTCTGAGGTGCCATCTTTCGGATGATACGTTAAACCGAGGTCCCATCTGCCTGGATTGGTGGTAGTTCAGGTGGATATTGAAGATCCCGTGGCACTTATCGAAAAGAGTAGGGGAATTTCCCCAGTGTCCTGGCCAAATTTCCCTCATTCACTAAAAAAAAAAAAAAAAACACCAACAGCGTAATCTGGTTCAAAGTCAGTTGGCATTCATCTGTATCCCCCTCCCCTGGATCATGCCTGAAAATGGGCAGGATTTGTCTAGTGCACTTACCCGGTCAACAAAAACTAAATAAATAAATAAAATGCAGGAAATCTTCGTGTCAGCCGATGAGCATAGTTAGGTTCAGTTCAGTTCAGTTTCATTGCTTGGCAAATCCATCGATGGACACCAAGTCTTTCTTCCCTCCTCCAGCCCTCTGTAACATTGGTCCATTCTCAAACCCAGGTCGCCAGTGTGGTGGGAGGTGAGGCATCTAGCGCTTCAGCCCTCCACGCCACTGGCCTGTCTACAGGTCTACAGTAGCTCACATTTCCTTGGACAGTATTGTTTGTGGCCTCGAGGGAGGCTGAACCTGCAACTCACTGCTTCACAGTTCTGTGCTTTTACCCGCTGTACCATTCAGCCAGAGCTGTATTTTGTGCAGTTCTTTCCCCTTTTTCTTTATCGCTGATGGAAGTGACATAAAAACAAGGTTACTGTCCCCTTGGACTTCATTAGCTTTGGCTGCATGTCAGCACATGACATCACAGTGCCCTGTTTATGACATCATAATTATCTCTACAGCAGCAGACTAGGATGTCATAAATAGAATTGTGACTTAAGAAGCAGACAAGCAAGCAGAGCGAACAGGGCAGAGATCATGTTTCCATGCAGATGTCCTTAGTAATAAATAAGTAAAAATTGGTTTCTTAGGTGCCCAATCCTGGAGGCTGTGGGCACTGTACATAAGGTAGGTGCAAAGAACAGTACAGTACAACCATTTGAAAACACAGTCGAATAGGTTGTAACAGAACTCTACAAAATAAACTCAGTAAATAAATCACAAGAAAACAATTCAGCAGTGGAGTTTAAAACTATAACTCTGTTTCAAAAGCTTATTTGAGAAGATGTCTTCGGACCCTGCTTGAATGCCTCCACCGACTGAGCCTCCCTCAAAGATCTTGGCAGCGATTTCCAAAGGCCAAGGGTGATGGTTACAAAAAAGGATGAACTATAAGCTCAATTGTGCCTAGATACTATGTTTTTCAGAGTTGTCCCGACACTGCAAGCAAACATTCGGCATTGCCAAATGCTTGCTTGTTTCAGAGGACTGTGCCGTTCATATACACATTGTCTGGGGCAAGTGTTGACACTGGTCTCTGGAAACCTGTTCAGGTAAATTGAAAACATTACTGGACCCAGGATAGAAGACCTGAGAACAAAGTTAATTATAACAAAGGGTTTGATTTTGTGGACCTAGAATTCATCAGCTGTTTTCTGTCTGATACATTTCCCACGACCTCCGTGCAAATGTGATTTTGCAAAAAGTTATGATGACACAAGAAATAATGAGCCACCACCCTTGTAAAACAAGTGAGCCTGAATGCCAGGATTATGAAGTCTGAACTCTGAACGGATTTTTTTCTACCAGCCAAGTGCTTATGTGACCAGTGTGGGAGGATTGAGTTTTCATATTGTATGTTGAGTTTTCCAAATCTAGTCTAGCATGTTCAGTGGTGCGCAGCAGAGTTCCCTGTTTAGACTTGTAGCTGACATACTGAAGAGGCCCTACTGAATTAAGGCCTATTATAAGCAGGGAAGAACTAGATTGTACAGCTGCTTATTTTTAAAATAAATGGTTATTTTAAAGAACAGCTTCTTTGTAGCTGCTTCCCCCAGCCTGTACGAACTGACCTGCTTATGAGTCATCCAATAAAATTTGGCCAAACAATTCCATTTAGAATGAAAGATACAGCCCTCATAGACTTATTTCAGCATGCCGGCAAAAAACAGCCCGACTTCCCAGTTGGGAAACCACGCCCCCACGCAGCCCCATTTTGTGATGTCACAAAACGAAGGCTGCGTGAGTGCACCCCATTTAGTTCTATGGGGCCGATGTTTACACATAGCTTTATAACCTTTCCTGTTGGGATTTTAATAAATCATAGCAATCGATCGTCTAATAGGGTCCCACTCCATGCCTCGAGGCACCCTCCCCCTCCTACCTACGCTACCCACCAGACCTCCACCTGGTGTGAGCGGAACTACGGGGAGGGGGCAACAACCACCCTGGGATAGGAGAGCTGCCTTTCGGTTGTTCAATCCTGCTCCCTCCCTCCCCTCCCCATGCCGGCTGTCTGACAACCCGAGGTAGGTCCCAAACCCAGGTCACCGGTGTAGTGTGAGGTAAGACATCCAGCACCTCAGGTGCTCCGCACCACTGAGCCAACTATGCGTATGTAACCCCCTCCCTGCAAATGGGGGTTCCCAAAAGTCTTCCAGGAGCTTGCCTGAATGCTCCAAGTCTGGGCGGTGTTCGGGTGTCTGAGCTGTTTAAATGTGGTTCCAAGTAAGTGCTATTTGAGCCTCCACATACTGTCTCTTTTAAGAGCTGTCTGCTTGCAGACTTAATTAGTTTGTATGGGGGGGGACTGTGTATTTAATGCTTGAATCCCTCCCGAACTGCTGTCAATTCGCTCCGTCTCTACCATCGCTACATGTGCAGAGGGAACCTTGTTGAAAGATATAACTGTTTGTCAGAAATCATTTAGAGTGACTGAGAAAATGTAGTTTGTCTAACCTGCCTTCATTTCAGCACGAACTGTTTCAGTGTAGCTTTTTCATTTTGGTCCGGAATAGCTAACTTGGACCAATCGGGATGATAGGGAGACCCTAAACTGGAGCCTATGGATGAATCGGAACTTGGACTCTCAATTTTGAGCCAGTCACAAGGGGATTGTATGGGCAGTGACTCTGGGCAATGTAGTTTTGACCTTGGCGCCTTTTTTTCATCAACAGAGGGAGTCTTATTGTGAGTGACAGCCGAACCAGCCAATAGAATGGCGAGGAACTCAAAGGAAATGCCCTACTCTGTTACTGGAAAGTCAGATCAGTTGTGGCAGTGAAGAGAGAACAAGCTCTGTGCTTCTGCGGTGTATAGCTTTGCGCGGGACGCGCGTGTGAGGCCCTGATGTTAGGCCAGCAGCCGTTGTAAGCGCCAGTTCAGACTGAATCCAATTTGTGAGGAGAAAGAAGGAAGTCTGAAGAGTGGAAACCAGGCTCACCCTGTAGAAGACTGGAGAAATTGCTGAATCGCTCTCGGTCTGTCAGGAACTGAAGCTGCTGTGTGTACTCCCGAGTATTTTGCAGTAATTGCGACCGGGATCGAGGAGCAGCCTGCCTGGTATAGTACTTTCCTTTTACATATGAATGTGCGTAGTGCTTGTGGGGAATCGCTATTTCCAATCCCCCGTGCTGTGTGCTGTGTGTTGAAGCGGGAAGCAAACCCCAGCTTGTCTCTGACTAAATCCGGTTGCTATCAACTGCAGTGGGATCCAGTCACAAGGACCTTGTCTCCATGCCCTGTTGTTCTGGCAATCCAGAAGAACATCCACCATCCGGTCCTCAGCTTGGGTATTGTGAGTACAAATCAGGGTATTCCCCTGCAGCCTGTTTTCCATCACAAGTGTGTCATCTAATTCTTGTTTCACTGCTTCATGGACTGAGCCATCCAGCTCCAGATTACAATTGGGTGTTGTGCATATATTTTCTTCTACAGGGCCCTATCCATCTGCACCTGCCGGCTAACCCTGAGCAACAGACCTGGCTAGCCCCCCCCCGGCCCCAACCTGGGTACCCAGAGTGTGACTTTTCAGCCTCTGTATGTGTGCACAGTACTGTGATTTAATGCCACTAATTACCCTGATTTCCCCCTCCCGTGTTACTGTTCCCTAAATAAATCAGATTTGTTGTTGTTATACTATATACTGTCTGTGGTGTTGGTACTTATGGAAACAGTATTGTGTTTTGCTGTGTATGTTGTTTAACCTTATTTTACAGGGGGTCCTCAGAGACGTGCTGCAGAATCAGTCTTGAGGGTAAGTGGTATCTGTATGAGTGAACAGTATGTATATGTTGGGTATTGGGGCTGTAACTCCGGTGTACTGTGTGAGCCACTAGAGGGAATAAAAGGGGATCTCAGTGTCCGAGAAGGCTGTGGCCAAGCTAGTCTAACCACTAGTGACCCTGACCTCTGGGTGGAGGCACCTGCCATAGGACCTAGGCCCCTCAACCTGTCCGTAGTCAAACAGGCAGGGATAGTAGCCCTTGGGATAGTGCCACCTAGGGGTTACACATAGCTGCATTTTTAACAGGACCCTCCAGTGGGCTGCCTTGTCATTTCTGCTGGCCACTTGGTTTAAGATATTGACACCTACTCTCCCCCAGCTTAAACCCCAGTTCGCCATCCCAGCGGACTGTGCTGACTCGCTTCCCCATGCAGTGGAGCTTGCTGAGGATAATCAAGGCTGCCAGGAAGGGAGATACTCAGAGGATTTGGTAGGAAGGATTGGCGTCGGTAGTTGAATGCAGAGGTACGGTAGCAGCAAACCACAAGAATAGCCTGTTAAAATTTGCTGCCACCCAAAAATAGGATAGGTTCATTGCAGTCTCTGTCCAGGGAAGGGAACCTTGAAACTTGGTCCCCCTATTCACAATAGAAACTTGAGCCACCAGCTCGGGGTATGGCAGCAGACAGGATCTCAGTTTGGGGAGTGGGGCTATTGTTTTTTAGCAGTGTTTTTTTTTTTAAATATATTAACGAGGAGCCATAAATTAGTGATGGAAACTGGGACTTTCGTGGTGTATCCTGCAGCTGTGCTGTGATAGTGGCCTGAACCACCCTCAGAGAAACTATGACTGTAATAAGGACCGGTTTAATACAGCAAGACATTAAGACCTACCTTAAGTTGTTGGGTTAAGAACTAGCATTAGGATGACAAAAGGCATTGTCTGAATAAGCACTTAAGTGTAATGTCCAGGAATAATATCCCCCACGTTTAGTCTGTTTAAGCTCATGATAGTAAATTAAGGTTACCAGCTGAGAAAAGCGGAAGGCAGAGACAGGGTTGCTGTCTGGGAACCCACTTGGCACAACCTGATAGGAGAACAGTTGCTTGTTTTTCTCCAGGCTGTAGGAACTCTGAAAGCACCTCTTTAACATAAAGTGTAGGATGTGCAGTAGAAGCAGGAAAGGCAAGATAAACCCTGACATTATTTTGTCCAGACTTTTCTATTAGTGTGGGATGGCTCCTTCATGAAATAGGCTATTGTTCCACTGGAATCTGATAGTCGTGAATCTTTTTTTTTTTTTTTTCCGTAACTCTTACTTTCCCAGATTTGGGGGGAATTAATCTCAAAAGTCTGGTAGAAAGGGTTGGCTCTTAAAATGCCATACTAAGGAGAAGAGAGTACTGCGTATTTAGCAGTATATAGATAGCCTGTATTAGGGGCACAGTAGCACACTTACTAAAGTTGAATAGGCACTTCTGTGTTGAACATCGATTTTTTTTCCACCTTACATAAATCGGTCATCCTCAGAAATAGTAACCTGAAATGAAGTGTGTCTGCTGTCTACGCCAAGATTTCTGGATCCAGAAAAGTTGGTAATGATCAGCTCAGTGGTTTAAAAGTTCTAGAAGGTTGAACATGTGAACAGATATCTTGTTTAAGATTTGTTTGCTTACTGATGGCGCATAAATGGCTGTGAGTTCAAACCAGAAATTTTCAGGTTAGAGTTCAGCCCAAAGGCCCAAGGATGTTTCTTTGATCGTTTACTTTACTGATAACTTTGTAGTTTTATAAAATTCTGTTTTCACGCATGCGTAATTAATTTTTCACAGATTTTTCACAAGGTATTTTCCATATTGGTATTTATTTTGTGAAGCAGAATCCGTTTTTGTGAGATAACACGTTCGCTTTTGTTAGTCTTAAACAGCAACTATCAAGGTGCCCCGAAACATGACTAACCCTCACCTGGCTCTAAGTCATATGCGGCAAATATTTCTTTTCATATGTACCCCGATTTAGGAAGGGATCATAGTTTGGCTCTGTGGAGCTGCGCCGACAATCATTGTTTGAAAACTTTGTGTTTTACTCATGTTCAACTGTTTGTTTTATATTTTGTATTGCTTTTTATTGTACTTGGATGCAATTGTAAATGAGTTTTTCCCTCAGTTTGCTGTCCAGTAAACATGATGATGATCCCTTCCACTTCCTGGTACCTTCTCAGATAGCAATCTGCCCCCCCAGCACGTTTTGTGAGGTCACTATATGAAGAGCGCAGGGGCGCACTCCATAGACATGAATATTGCTGGTTTTTCTAAGGTAATTTTTCGTACTTTAGATGCCCGTTCGGTACAAGTCATGGCCACCGCTCAACTAACAAGGATCTTGTTAGTTAAGCAGTGGCCATGATTTGTTTTGAAAAATTAACTTTAAAAAATGACTCCATTCATGTTTGTGGAGCACACCCCCGCACTCTCCATATAGTGACCTCACAAAATGTTCTGGCACGGGGGTGGATCACTGTTGGAGAAGGTACCAGGAAGTGGAAGGGATTGTCATGGCTCCATGGAGCCAAACTACGATCCCATCCCTTCCTAAATCGGGGCACGTATAAAAGGAAATATTTACAGCATATGACGTAGAGCCAGGTAAGGGTTCATCATGCTTTTTGGGGGAAATTTTGTGAAAGAGCTAGTTAGTTGCTTTGTAAGGGTTACCAAAGTAGGTAAAAGAATGGAAAACTTTGTGTATCAGAAACAAATGCTTGGAGCTGTAGTTTGAAACGTAATTGGTCGACAGAATGGGATGTATGGCTGATTCTTCAACTGTTTGTTTGAAAAAAATAGTTTTTAAATTAGTTTTTTTTTTTTTTAAACTTTATTCGTTTATGATCTACAGAAAATGCCATATCACATTGTTGATAGCAGGTACGCAGACCTTCATATTTATGTACAGGAAAGAAAATATAGACGCCACCTATTTGAAGCACTGTAATCTGTGTAGTTATGTAGGAAAGCCAGAGCATTTGATAATTCAGGCCACAAGTCCAGCTTGATAATATACAGAGTTACGTATCACCACCTACCCACCATCCCCTGTCCCCCAGCTTACTCGACATCTAGGTACCCCCATGGATCCCCACCACCCCCGTGGCGAGGTAAGGAAAGGGAGGGCCATTCTCTCCCCCCCCCCCCGAACTCCATATCCAGCAGTGTCACTGCAGGCTCCAGTGACGTGGCGGCTGGAGGTGTGTTGCACTGGCGTCATTGTCCCTGCTTTGCCATCCATTTGTTCCACTGTTTTCTCCCTTAGCCCGAGGTTGTAATATGCAGTGAACATATGCACATGGAGGTGCGCATGTTCTCCTGGCCCACTTCTCCATCCACCCAACATTACGTCTGCCTCCGGCGTCCTTGCTCTGGCACCCAGCCTCCACCGGGTGTCAGCCAAGATGGGGATAACTTACCACCCCTAGCCAGGATAGGAGAGCTGACCAGCAGCTGGCTCAATGCCCCTTCCGCACTACCCCCCGCCATACCCCGGAAACCCAAGCTCTTGACCAAACTCAGGTCACTGGCG
Source organism: Neoceratodus forsteri (assembly GCA_016271365.2). NCBI lineage: Eukaryota > Metazoa > Chordata > Ceratodontiformes > Ceratodontidae > Neoceratodus > Neoceratodus forsteri. Next base: position 675,337,235 of record CM057450.1, on the reverse strand, counting down.
TGGTGCGAGTTAAGGTGCTTGGCAGCACCTTAGTGCCACTGTGCCAGCTATCTCATGCATTCTTTTTATCAAGCTTTTTCTCCCCACGGGTCTGCTGGCAAGTAGCTTCTGGCTCTCTCCTCAAGAGGGCTCCATCCATCCTGAAATACGGCTCTCTCCCCATCCAGGCCTGGTCCCCATTGAGGACCTCACGGATTTCCCCCCCAACCCATGATGGGGCCAGATAAGGAAGGGCCGTTTCCCCACCCTGCCACCCCTGGTGGCACACATCCAGCTGCAGGGGTAGGGAGCGTGGTCGGAGCTTCATTTGGCCTGCCAGCCTCCCCAGTTTCTGTTTTTCTCCCTTCCCCATTGCTGAGTCACACACATCGTGGAGGCGTGCGCATGCTGCAGAGTCCTACAGCAGCTCCTTTCACAACCTGTTCTGTTCTCACGCCTCCACCTGGGGGCGGTCATTCGGCAGGACTGCCAATGTACCCTCCCCGAGAGAGGAGAGCTGTCCTCTGCATGCTCCATCTTCTCCCTCCCTGGATGGCCCCCAGCAACTTGCATTTGCTACCGAACACGGGTTGCTGGTGTGCCAGGAGGTGTAGCAAGATGCCTCAGCCCTCCACGCCACTGGGCCAGCGATCGCATGCATTCTTGAACCCCATCACTGTTTTCACTCCCACCACCACAGCTGGTAGGCTATTCCACGAATCCACTACCCTTTCTGTGAAGAAGTTCTTCTTCAGATCGCTACAGAATCTACCCCCCCACCCACTTCACAGCATGTCCCCTTGTTCTTGTGCACCTTTTTTCTTTTTTTTATACTTTATTTTTATCTGTTATCATATGAACATAACCAGAGATCATGATACATAAAGCACACAGCCCAATGCCACATTACACCATTGAGATAAACTAATCTCTGAGATACAGGGTTATCATTCATGTGCCCTATTGTGGTACAACATTCAGGGGAAACAACAATTAGTACCAACATTGAGTCCTAATAGTTGCTGTATATGAAGTCCATGAGCCACATGGCCAAGATACCTCAATGACCAGGATTGTCCAGCAGATCTAGTCCAAAAATCGCATTATCCCCTTAAAAGGGGAAGAGTTGGTGCCATGTCAAATGCTTAATGATAAAATATCAACTTTTTATTTGCAGAAGCTAGAATTGGCAAAATCTATTCAACATTTAACAAAGAGTCTGTTCCCCCCCCCTTTGCCCCAAATCAACGAAGATGCGATCCCTATGTAATACATTTCTAAAATTCTAATTCTTGTTAAATGAGCAGTGTACTCGATGAGGAAAACAAAAGGCAGGATAATCCCCTACCTTACACGGTGTATTTAGTGGTTATGAGCTGATGTTCCTGACGGCAAACCGGGCAACTAGCCATCCAGGGACACAGACAAACAAGAGAGACAAAATAACATTTTTTATTTAGAAACACTGAGGCCTAGTCCTCTTGTAAAGAAATTCATGCAGGGCTTAGAAGCTCCTCTTCATCATCCTGATCCGCTGTTCGCAAACCTGCAGCTGCCATCTGACGATCAGACCACTTTCCCGCCTCCACCGGGTCTGAAAAAACATGCACGTTGCTCTGGAAGACAAGCTAAAGTCTAGCAGGAAACATGGAGTGTGGAATCTCCAGTGCTCGCAGGTGTCGCCGAACTCCATCAAAATGTTTCCTGCGTTGTTGCATAGCATAGCTTATGTCGGGGGAAGAAATTAATCTGGTTGTTCTCCTGAAATAGAGGGGCTTGTTTCCTCTCATATTTTAAAATTTTGTCTCTCTCCCCAACATCAGTTGTGATCATCATAAGTGTACGAGATAGGTCAGAGTTAATTACCTTACCTCGCGGGGTAATTCTGTATGCCTTCTAAATGCCCCAAGACTCCTCTGTCCCTTCAAGGTAGGCGATTATCTGTAAGCCATTCCCTGAGATACATTAAGGGGTTATCCCCCTCCGATCTTTCAGGTAAACCAATTATCCGAATGTTAGCTGCCCTGGATTGGTTCTCAAGTGCCTCAAGCCTGGCACGAAGGTGCTGATTTTCTTTCCCCAGTAAAGTTGTGGCTCCCCATAGAAGCATCTGCTTTTTTTTTTTTTATTTGGCTCGCATCCTCTTTTAAACCATCTACAGTTTTCTCAGAAATTACCACTCTGCTGTTAAAATCATCCACTTCAGTGTTTAGAGATGTCACCGATTGAATCAGGAGTTGTAGTTTGTAGCCCAGTGTCTCAATAGTTTCCCCGAGCTCAAAGTCACCAAAAGCTGCATGGTATCGTCGGAAGGCAAGGCCTCAAAGTTTCCTTTAGTTTTTTGCTCCACCACCTTGCTGTTCATCTTTTTTTTTTGGGATTACTCATCTTAATGAAATCTGCGTCGCTCTGTTCGATGGTGATACTTAAAATTTGCTGTAAAGCCTCCAAAATGTGTTTGTTTGGCAAAGAAAGGGGTAGTTTCCAGAGAGCTCTAAAAGACTGCTGCATGCTGCTTGGGCTCCACAGTGCCCCCTTGAGCACCTTTTTTTCTGAATATTACTTCCTTCCTGTACCTTATTTACTCTGTGAGGTATTTAAAGATTTCTCATATCTCCCTTCTCTCTTCCAGAGCGTACATATTGAGTTCCTTCAGTCTCTCCTTGTAGGACTTGTGATACAGACACCACACTATTTTAGTTGCTCTCTTCTAGACTGCCTCCACTCTGTATCTATATCCTTCTGAAGAGGTGGCCTCCAGAACTGTGCACAGTATTCTAAGTGAAGTTTTACCAGTCATTTATACAGAGGCAGCACTACCTCCCTCCTTCTGCTGCAGAAACCTGTGCCTGTGCACCCCAGCATCCCACTAGCCTTCCCAGCTGCTTTGTCGCATTGCCTGGCCACAAGGTCAGTTGTGGTATCAAGAGTGTGGTGTGAATAAAAACCAGCAGAGAAGGTATCTAATTCCTTGAAATGGAGGCCTTCATTTTCAGTTAATTATCCTTCAAAGGGAGACCATAGAAAGCTGGATTTATTACTTAAATAACATCTCATTTTTGCAAAAAACAGTAATCTCTGTGGTTCAGATAGCAGGGCTGAGTACCATTCCATGCCCATGGTATTGTGGAACACTATGGTTCCCAGTGTGTGTACCATCCCATGCCCACAGTATTGTGAAACAGTATAAGCCCCCATCTGTGTACCATGCCATGCTCATAGTATTGTGGAACACTATGGGCTCCAGTGTGTGTACCATCCCACAGTATTGTGAAACAGTATAAGCCCCCATCTGTGTACCATCCCATGTTCATAGTATTGTGGAACACTATGGGCTCCAGTCTGTGTACCATCCCATGTTATTTTAGAACACTATGGGCCCCAGTCTGTGTACCATCCCATGTTATTTTGGAACACTATGGGCCCCAGTCTGTGTACCATCCCATGTTATTTTGGAACACTGTGGGCCCCAGTCTGTGTACCATCTCATGGTACTGTGGGACACTATGGACCCCAGTCTGTGTACCATCCCACAGTATTGTGAAACAGTATAAGCCCCCATCTGTGTACCATGCCATGCTCATAGTATTGTGAAACACTATGGGCTCCAGTATGTGTACCATCCCACAGTACTGTGAAGCAATATAGGCCCCCATCTGTGTACCATCCCACAGTATTGTGAAACAGTATAAGCCCCCATCTGTGTACCATCCCATGTTCATAGTATTGTGGAACACTATGGGCTCCAGTGTGTGTACCATCCCATAGTATTGTGAAACAGTATAAGCCCCCATCTGTGTACCATCCCATGCTCATAGTATTGTGGAACACTATGGGCTCCAGTGTGTGTACCATCCCACAGTATTGTGAAACAGTATAAGCCCCCATCTGTGTACCATGACATGCTCATAGTATTGTGGAACACTATGGGCGCCAGTGTGTGTACCATCCCACAGTATTGTGAAACAATATAGGCCCCCATCTGTGTACCATCCCATGCTCATAGTATTGTGGAACTCTGTGGGCCCAGTCTGTTGGAACTGTGGAACACTATGGGCTCCACTCTTCGTACTATCCCCTGCCCACAGTATTGTGGAACAGTATAGGCCCCAGTCGGTGTACCATCCCATAGTATTGTGGGATACTTTGGGCCTCACTCTTTGTACTATCCCCCACCCACAGTATTGTGGAGCAATACAGGACCCAGTCTGTATACCATCCCATACCCATCCTATTGTGGAACACTGGGGGCCCGTATCTGTGTACCATCCCATGTTATTGTGGAACACTGTGGGCTGCAGTCTGTGTACCATCCCATGCCCATCCTATTGTGGAACACTGTGGGCCCCAGTCTGTGTACCATCCCGTGGTATTGTGGAACACTATGGGCTCCAGTCTGTGTACCATCCCATGGTATTGTGGAACACTATGGGCCCCAGTCTGTGTCCCATCCCATGGTACTGTGGAACATTATGGGCTGCAGTCTGTGTACCATCCCATGGTATTGTAGAACACTATAGGCCCAGTCTGCGTACCATCCCATGGTATTGTGGAATACTATGGGCTTCAGTATGTGTACCGTCCCATGGTACTGTGGAACACTGTGGACCCCCAGTCTGTGTACCATCCCACGGTACTGTGGAACACTGTGGGCCCTGTCTGTGTACCATCCCATGGTATTGTGGAACACCCTGGGCCGCAGTCTATGTACCATCCCATGGTATTGTGGAACACTATGGGCCCTAGTCTGTGTACCATTCATGCTCATGGTACTGCTGAACACTATGGGCCCCAGTCTGTGTACCATCCTATGGTGTTGTGTAACAATTTGGGCCCTAGTCTGTGTACCATCCCATGTTATTTTAGAACACTATGGGCCCCAGTCTGTGTACCATCCCATGTTATTTTGGAACACTATGGGCCCCAGTCTGTGTACCATCCCATGTTATTTTGGAACACTGTGGGCCCCAGTCTGTGTACCATCTCATGGTACTGTGGGACACTATGGACCCCAGTCTGTGTACCATCCCATGGTATTGTGGAACACTATGGGCTCCAGTCTGTGTACCATCCCATGGTATTGTGGAACACTATGGGCCCCAGTCTGTGTACCATGGTATTGTGGAACACTGTGGATCCCAGTCTGTGTACCATCCCATGGTACTGTGAAACACTGTGGGCCCCAGTTTGTGTACCATCCCATGGTATTGTGGAACACTATGGGCTCCAGTCTGTGTACCATCCCATGGTATTGTGGAACACTATGGGCCCCAGTCTGTGTACCATGGTATTGTGGAACACTGTGGATCCCAGTCTGTGTACCATCCCATGGTACTGTGAAACACTGTGGGCCCCAGTTTGTGTACCATCCCATGGTATTGTGGAATACTGTGGGCCCCAGTCTATGTACCATCCCATGGTACTGTGGAACTCCTATAGGCCACAGCCTGTGTACCATCCCATAATGTGGAATACTTTGGTGTACATAATGATGTAGGAGATGGCACTCTCACCACAAAGGTAGGCATAAAGGGAAATCTATCCTCATTCCACTCCCCTCGTAAGTTAGAAAGTCTGTATGGAGGGGTGAGTGGGAACAGTGAGTTTGTAGGTGTCCTGTGCTCAGTTAGGTTGCCTTACTACTCTGCTTTCTGTGGCAGTCCACTTCTTCCATGCCATGTAGGGAGACAGTGAGGTAAAACATTGTTTGTAAAAGTTCACAGACTGAGCAGTGTGTACTCACACACCGTAATACTGAGCCAGCTCACCCACCCAACGTGAAAGAACTTTTATACCTGTAAACATATTAAACTTGGAACAGTAAATATGACTAGCAAAACTCAGTTATAAGAATGAGCACATTATAACAGCAGATGTGCCCAATACAGTTTAGGATAAATACCCTAATCTGGATTTAATAAACAGGACCGCAGAAAAAAACAAAAAAAAATGAAAGCAGTCCCATCATCAGTCCGCAGTCTGTTTCACCCCTCCTCGTCTTGCTCGATCTCTGGGGTCGCCAGCTGTGCTATTAAGTTATTTGTATATAGAGCAGCAGACTTTGGATCTGACAATACATGCGTCTTAGATTTATGGCACGTTTACAGTCTTGCCAGAAACAGGAGCTGCACAGTCACTCCGTGCTCAAGTAGAGAGTCTTTAATTATTTGCAGGTCCTCCTTTCTAACCTAGGTTTGCACTGAAATGTTGGTGATAAAGGCTGTGCAGCTGTCCTCCCAAGGAACGTTCTCTCTATTTCTGGCCACCAGAAGCAATGGAACTCCGGCTTCCGCCGAAGAAAGTGTTGTTGCGGCTGTAAGCAGTCTTTGTGTGTTGGCTGCACGTGGTGGTCAGGCTCATTGGGGGATGGCAAGGGCATGCAAGACTTTGGCCCCAGGGTCAGCAGGCACATGTTCAAGGTCTGCGAAAAATTCATTTAGTTACTGCTGCCAGTACTTCTGATTTCCCTGCAAGTCTGGGTGGAACACTCATGACCCTAATATTAGCATGGCGCTGCATATTCTCGAGTGTCTCTACCTTGGAGCACGAAACTGGAGGTCTTTCATGAAAGTGGCATTTCTCTCTTGCAGTCTGTCACTTTCGTCTGGTAGATTTGTAGCGGCTGTGGCACTGTCTTGAAATTAAGTCTCCATTTCAGTGAGCTTGGCTTCCACTGTTGCCAACCTCTTGTTGGTGTCCTCCCCGTTGCCTGGATTTTCTGCAGCATTGTGAGGATCTGCAGTGTCAGGAGGTCTGTTGTCTGTGCTCTGCTGGGCTGTGCAGACCCTGATCCCCTTGTGGGAGCATTCCAACAAGAAGAATGTGTCCAGGTTGTGGGAGCTTTGCTTCTGGTCCTGCTTTGGACCCATCACAGCTCTCTGACACGTTCCCTTTCAGGGTATGTAATTTTGGGCAAGTTACATTTGCTCTGAGTGGTAGAAATAAACTTCTATATTTTGCTGTGGTTGGAGCCATGTTAGGAAGCATCTGCCATGTTTGCTGCTCCACGGCGCCCCCAAGCTTTTTATTATTATTACTGCATTCGTTCTGAGACTTTCTAATAGAGAGCTTCCCAAAAATATGAAAATAATCTTGGTTTCCCCATAGAAAAGATGAATTGTGCAGCCAGCAGGAATAAAGTAAAATGCTTTGGAGTAATCGGCTGCATTTATTCTCTTTATTTAATTTATTGTTCTCCCCCTCTGTAACCCTTCCCCGGACTAGCCTGTCTTCTGACTTTTGGACTCTTGTTAACCCTGCAGTACCTTGATGAGTCAGACTGCTTTCTTTATCTATTTTCCCTCTGTCTGGAGCAACCTTTCTACCCAGCCCCACCTCCCCCAAACCATGCTCTTAATCAGCTTCTCATATACTACTTTGCCCTATATGCAAGAGGGGTCCTTCATTTGCATGAGTGCAGTGATGCATTCTTCGTGATAATGCTATCAACTGAGCACCATGCACCAGGGTCCTTTGAATTTGGCCATGTCCTGTTCAGATGCCCTTTGCCCGGTTAGCAGGGCACTGTTCTTGTTAGCTAACCTTCTGAACATTGGGACAGTTGGCTTCAGTAGAGGTTTTCCGCAATATTATGAACAGATGAAGACGCCAGCAGAAACAAGCCATGACAGTCTATCAAGTCTGCTTTGCTCAAATGTGCAGCTCACGATAAATTATACTGGAGCTGCCCCCCTTCCCTTCCCCCCACAGAGTATTCTACTCCCACCCTTCCTACCCCCCACCCCCTCCTACTACCAGTTTTGACTCTCCCTTTTACCTTGTCCTACTCCGTCTTAAAACTATCCACTATTCTCAATGAGACCACCTCCTCCGAAGAGTTTGTTCAACTTTAACACCACCCTTTTGGTGAAAAAGTGCCTCCTCCTTTCCTTTTAAATCCCCCCCCCCCACACTGATTTCAGACTATGCCCCTCATGGCCCTTTCCCTTGCAGATTGAATAATCCCTCTGTTCCAACCTTGCTTATACCTTTTAGGTACTTGAAGGTTTCAGTCATATCCCCACCTCTCCCTTCTGTCCTTCAGGGAATACATATTGAGTTCCTGCAGCTTCTCCTCATAGGATACATCCCCCTACCCTGGATCATTTTTGTCACCCTATGCTGTACCCCTTCCAGTAGTCTGATGTCTTTTTTCCTTTTTTCAAATAAGAGGACCAGAACTGCATGCAGTACTCCAAATGTGGTCTCAGTAGTGACTTCTACAAGGGTAGAATGACTTCTTCTTCCCTTGGAGGTGACTTCCCTGGAGCTGTGCTGAGTGTTTCATGTCTCCCCTAACTATGTCCTCCTAGATCCCTTTCCTCCGATGAACTTGATACCTGTAACCCCTCCCCCCCCCCAGGCCAGTAGAGCTGCTCCCAGGTTTCCTAGCTCCCAGGTGCATTACCTTGCACTTCTTGGCATTGACCCCAGCTGCCAGATCCCTGACCAGTTTTCGACTCTAGCCAGAACCTCCCTGAGCTCCTGCCTCCCCTCCTCTGTGTTCACTCTCCTACATATCTTGATATTGTCTGGGAATAGGTAGATTTTACTTTTGATCCCATCTCATATGTCACTCATAAAGATGTTCACACCGTCCCGAGTACAGAGCCCTGTGGGACCCCACTGGTCACAGGCCTAGGCTTTGATAGTTCCCCCATGACATTTATCCTCTGGTTCCTGTCCTGCATCCAATTCTGGACCCACCCCACCAATTTCTCCCCTGCTTCCAGGTTCCTCAGCTTGTTAAGTGTCTTTCCATATGGCATAAAGTCCAAGGCTTTGCTGAAGTCCAGATACAGGATATCCACTGCCTGCCCTTATCCAATACCTTTGTGACTCAATTGAAAAAAATGAATCGGATTAGTCTAACATGATCTCCCCAAGACAGACCCATGCTGCTCTTCATGCTGGAGACCATGTACCTCCAGAAAGCTTACCAGTCTGTCTTTGAAATGGTCTCCATTAGTTTGCCTTCTTGCCGACTGCGTCACAAAAGCTCTCCATTTTTAGACAGATTTTCCCATTCAAGTTTATGGCAGTACCTAAATGTAGGAAACCAGTATGATCTGGCTGCACTGTAGCCAGCCCTAAAAACAAATGAGCCCCACAGACACTCCAGTTACATAGCTGATACTTCTGACATCTGACATTCTGTAGTTGGTATCTGAATACCAAACTGTAACCAAAAAGAAAAAAAAAAATCTCTGAGGAGGCAGTATAACGCAGTGGTTTAAGGCTCTGAGCTGCAAATCTGGTGCCATCCAGCAGACCAGACCTGGGTTTGAATTCTACAGCTTCCACTTACATACTGTGTGATCCTAAGCAATTCACTTAACTTCCCTGTGCTCCCAGGTTGCGCCTGTAAAAAAAAAAAAAAAAAAAAAAATTTTCAGCTGAGTGTGCTAATCCTGGTTAAATATCACCAGAATTACCTCAAGAATTTTTTTCTGCAATTTTACCATTGATCTCCAGCAGTAGAGCTGATGGCGGTAGTGCTAACTAACCTCTAAACTCACTATTGGATCCTTCTAGCTACAGTAAATAGATTTTTTTTTTAATTCCATATTGCTGTTTGTCCCCGAGCCAGCGCCCTCCTATGTCCAGGTCTCTGCACCCTCCCAGCCTGACCATTGCTTCCCCCATGGTCATGATCTGCTAGAATCACAGAGACGGAAATAAAGACTTCGATGGCAGAAGGAGGCCGAAGGGCCATTAAGTCTCTCCTTACTATATTACCTCACCTGCCAACTTACTGACGTACTGTACCGGTGGGTTGTCTCCCTTTTCCACATCTCCCTCCCCATTCAAACCCGTGTTGCCCCCCTCTGGGACTGTGAGTCCCCTTATCCTGTCCCAGCAATGTTTGAACTTATTTAGGTTGGCTGTAGGATTGGACAGATCAGTTTGTGAGCTGGTGGTCAAATTGGCCACAAGCTTTCAAAATCTGGCAGCCAAATCAGTATTTTAGTGGACATCATTTTTAAGGGCTCAAAGATAAATTACTGGGTAGGTAGACAGTTGGCTGGTAACATTTAAAAATCTGGTGGCCAAACCAACTTTTTCATGGCCATTGGCCACTTGGCTACCTAATTTGTCCTACCCTGGTTGGCTGCCCCCACCGTGTACCCCGGCAGTCTGTTCTACATTTCCACCGCCTTCTTTGTGAAGTAAAACTTCCGCATGTCTCTCTTGAACTTGCCCCCACCAACCTCCAATTATGCCCTTCTTAACAAGCAAGTCCTCACTATTCACCTGTTTATACCCCTCAGAAACTTGCATGTTTCTATCACGTCCCCATCTTGCGCCTGGCATCCAGTGAGTACTTCTTTACGTCCACCAGCCGATCTTCTTAGGATCTGCTCTGCTGGCCCTGGATTGTCTTAGTGATCCTTCTCTGTGCCGATTCCGGTCTGTATCCTTCCTCAAGTGAGGACTCCAGAACTGAGCACAGTACACAGAACACACACGAGGCAAGCCTCTGAGAGTGCCAGCAACCATCATATAGATGGCTCATGGTATATGGGTTTTTGTCTTCCCCCACCACCGCCTGTGCAGCACCAGGCGGCTCTCTGACAGGCCTCATGTGCACGCTGCATCTTCCTGCAGAGGAGGCAAGCTACCTGGCCCTCACAGGGGTCGCTGTGGCGGTGGAACCTGGTGCTGAACCTCCCCAGCCCTCTATTTTGGTCACCAGCGTGGGAGTGCAGCGTGCGTCCTAATGGCCATCGGGCAGTCTACAGTTGGTAGATTTGTTAGACAAAAGAAAGCAATTGTATTTACAAAAGTTGATCTCTCCCCTGCTAACTGTATTTGACATCTGCTTGTGTTTTGACATTTGCTACAGTTTATTCATCCAGGTTAATCCAGGTGACATGCAGCATTACTTTTTCTGAGGAGTCTTGCCTCTCCCCAGTTTTATACACCTGGAAGGGACTTTAGCACAGGCAGTGTAAGTGACTGTCTCAGGGGAACATCGTGGGCCAGGGACTGGGGTGGCACTGGAACTTAGATAGGATTCATGAAACGGAATCAGACCTAGCATTCCAGCTAGCTCCTGTTGTTTTGACAGTCTCTTGTTTTACCAGGGTCTCAAAATTTACATTCATTTGGTACTGAGTACACCAAAAATTGTGAACTGTGTACCAGTTTCTGACTGACTATAACCTGAGAGGATATACCAAACTTTTGGACAGAATACTGCAGCCCCCCCCCCCCTTTTCAGGCAGCATGGTGACTGACCTACATCACTGCCCTGGATGGTGGTGGGCATGGTTTAGGGAACTCCCATATCTAGGGGTATGTGGTGTTACTACTCCTGGAAGCCCCTTGCACTCAATACTTTGATTTGCTTGATTGCCTTCCAGAGTTGGTGATTTGGGCACCATATATTCTGAAACAAAATACTCTGGACCACTGAACTTCAAGTACTTGACATTACTTGAGGACATCACATGAAAGTTTATCTATACATGTAGTTGTCACAGGCCCAAGGACCCACCTGATCAGCGTATACACAGCTCATTATAGTAATTTGGTTTCCACTGACAGTCATTCCTGCCCTGTTTCATATTGCCCCACATGCTAGCCGTGTAGCAGCCACCTGCTGTGGTGCATTTCCATATTCCATTTCTCCTAGCAGTGTTCCCTCAAGGCACAATCTCTGACATTCTCCATCCAGTTCCCTTTCACTTTTACACAGTGCCTTATGGATGGCCTGTTCATACTTCTCGGTCAACACCATACCCGGGGATTCCCTACCCTCATTCTGCACTATATCCTGGCTTCTGTACTCTTTAATTCTTTTGGTGCTACCTACACACATAACCCTTTTCTTGGTATAGCACACGGCACACTGGCAAAATGCCCAACATGGTCAGAGTGAACTCTTGGCCTACAAATTCCAACTGGCTTGCATTTCCCTTGCCAGACCTCCAGTGGTTCTTCACACTTTCTGGACCAGCATGGTTTGCTGGCCATTGCCCACATCACTGTCTTGGTGCACACCCAGGTGCAGCCTGTGGCCCTGCTCTACTGAGATGAGTCTTCTACCTGACTCTTGCTGTCTTTGTGCAGTGTGTGCTTAGCCTGGTTCTCAGGTGCTTGGTGGTCTTAGGACACAGGTCTCTGGGGTTGCTCCTGTACCAGAATGACCATAATGCCACTTCACGGGAACCCGCCTTAGGCTTGAAAACTATCAGGTGATATCCCTTGAGAGAACAGTCCCCTGGGTTTCCTGCACCCTTCTGGTTGTCCCCCATAAACTCTCACACTATGGGCAAAGGAGGCAGTATAGTGCAGTGGTCTAAGGCTGTGAGCTGCAAATCTGGTGACATCCAGCAGACCAGACCTGGGTTTGAATCCCACAGCTTCCACTTGCATACTGTGTGACCCTGAGCAAGTCACTTAACCTCCTTGTGCTCCCAGGTCGCTCCTGTAAAAAAGCTTTCAGCTTAGTGTGCTATACCTGGTTAAACAACTAAATAAAAAAAAAAAAAAATCCCCAGTCCTCTTCCACAAGCCCCACTAGCATGGGATGCATCTTGGGTGTTTGAGGTCCTTCCCTGGCAATCACCAGGGTTTCACTTGATGTCGCACCATCACTGTGGCGAGGTGTTCTGGACCTCATGTCACTCTCAGGCTTTGAGAGTGACCAGCATCTGGGTTTCAAGGTGGGAGCATTCCTGGGGGGGGAGGGGCTCCTGTGCCCTTGGTCTGTGCTCCTGGCCTGAGTCCAGCACCCAGACACTTGGTGAACACAGCATGTGCCCATGCCTGCCAGACATGCTGGAGTACCGTTGACACCCCAGCACCTTGCCAATGGTGCTCAGTTGCCCCTCTCAGCCAGCGTCCATGTTTTTGGGGTGTTCCAGCTGGCAGTTAGCCTGCATTCTGGGGCGCATACCTAACGAGGGCACCTAGAGTGTTATTGCTCCTTCCACTCTCAACTGTGCTGCCTTGGGAGCTAGAATTGCAGACCCTGACCCTTTCCACTCTAACTGCCTGGCAGCATGAGGGCACCATGTATGTATGTGTGTGTGTGTGTGTGTGTGTGTGTGTATGTATATATATATATATATTTATATATATATATGTGTGTGTGTGTGTATGTATATATGTGTGTGTGTGTGTGTCTATATGTGTGTGTGTATATATATATATATATATATATATATATATGTGTGCGGTGTGTATGTATGTATGTATGTATATATATATATATATATATATATATATATATATACAAAATAACATACCCCACAATGCAAAGCATAATGGGCTGCATATGCAAATCACCACAGAATGTTATGCTGGTCCAACTTTAAGCAGAATTGCATGGTGCTGAAAGGCCTCTCACACAGTTTGCAAAGGGTGCTAACAGAAGACATAGACACGTGTTTAGATCCTACCAGGACTCATCAGTATACCTCGTCTGTTTGACACCCCAGTGGAATGGACCAGCCACCCCTAAGGCAGTGTGCCTGGGATATATTGTGGTGAACCCATTAAAACAAAAAACTATTTAAAAGACAAAGAACCTCTGTGCGTAAACACTGAGGCAAGGGTTACCCCAAAGGGCATTTGGCTGGGAAGCCAAGTTTCAAGAAAATACAAAATCACACATCCATTCCACTGGGGTGTCAAACAGACGAGGCATACTGATGAGTCCTGGTAGGACGAAACACGTGTCTATGTCTTCTGTTAGCACCCTTTGCAAACTGTGTGAGAGGCCTTTCGGCACCATGCAATTCTGCTTAAAGTTGGACCAGCATAATATTCTGTGGTGATTTGCATATGCAGCCCATTATGCTTTGCATTGTGGGGGCATGTGTGATTTTGTATTTTCTGAAACTTGGCTTCCCAGCCAAATGCCCTTTGGGGTAACCCTTGCCTCAGTGTTTATGCACAGAGGTTCTTTGTCTTTTAAATAGTTTTTTGTTTTAATGGGTTCACCACAATATATCCCAGGCACACTGCCTTAGGGGTGGCTGGTCCATTGCACTGGGGAGTCAAACAGACGAGGCATACTGATGAGTCCTGGTAGGACGAAACATGTGTCTATGTCTTCTGTTAGCACCAGTGATGAAAGTGAGCAGGAACGCACAGGAACTCAGTTCCTGTACCTTTTTTGCAGCAGGAACAGAGTTCCTGTACTTCTTCCCACTAACACTAAAACTGAAATTCTTAAACGAGCAACATAGTGACAGTTTCTGGATCTGTGATCTGCTATCAGGTTTTCCATAACACCATTTGACTTGTACAACAACAATGCTATTTTCCTAGAAATACTTTAATGTCTCTCACTGAATCTACTAGCGTCAAATTAGATAGTTGTGCCTTGACACCGTTATCCTATAGATTGAAGATCTTCATTCTGTATTTCATAATTGCCAGTGCCCGAGTTCCTGTACTTCTTGTCTACCACTTGCACCACTGGTTAGCACCCTTTGCAAACTGTGTGAGAGGCCTTTCGGCACCATGCAATTCTGCTTAAAGTTGGACCAGCATAACATTCTGTGGTGATTTGCATATGCAGCCCATTATGCTTTGCATTGTGGGGGCATGTGTGATTTTGTATTTTCTTGAAACTTGGCTTCCCAGCCAAATGCCCTTTGGGGTAACCCTTGCCTCAGTGTTTACGCACAGAGGTTCTTTGTCTTTTATATATATATATATATATTATCCTATAGGGACGCAGTCGTGCCCCTAGATTTAGGGTTGAATGGACGCTTCAGTGTTAAACTCTAAAATTTGCACTTTAATAACTTTGCAACAATTCAACGGATTTGCATGAAATTTTGCATTTGCGGTCTTGTGGGGCAGATCTCTTGACATACCAATTTTCGTTCTGGTCGGATGTGCGGATTCTGAGATACAGATGGTGCAAAAAGTAAATTTTTCAGAATTTTTTTCCCATTGGTTCAAATCGATTTTCTGTCAACTTGGCTAGTGCCCAGAAGGTTTTGAATATTGGCCTGAGATTTTCTGGGCAGAAAAGGGCTGGCCTACAGATGTGCCTTTTGCTTGCTTGGTGAAAAAAAATATTAATTTGTTCCCAAGTTATTTGATTTTGAAATTTGGAATACTTGGTTCTGAGCTCAGTAAGCATTGAAACATAACTGTATGAAACTAAAAAAAAAATCTCTTTTCATATAGGGCCAATCTTTTTTTGATGAGGAGAAAATCATTGTTTCATCTGCCTCCATCTTGTTTTCCCTTCCTCCTTAAAAATTTACATTTGAAAACCCACAAAAATGGCATTCTTGACAGCAGCCAACACATGTAGCTTGCTTATCGGGATCCCCTTAGCTGGATTTTGCACTTAATTGTTACAGAAATGCCCTAAAAATGCTGTTTTTTTTTTAAGATTGTAAATCTTGTTTCATGACTCGTGATATGAAATGATTCTTGTTTTGTATGACTACTCACGAAAAAAAGATCTCTTTTCGTATGGGGACTCAATGTATCTCAATGGGGTTTTCAACTTTGGTACATAATTTTATCATTTTTCAAGATTTTGACACCAAATTTTCAACATACCCTTTTTTTTCTTTTTTTTTTTTTTGAAATTTTATTTTGTCGTCGTCTTCTCTCGACATCGGAGCTCCGCTCTGTCCGGAGTCACTAAGGCTATTACTCCCGCTGCTGCCTACCTGGAACCCCAGTGGATCCCCAAGGAGCTGTGGCTATGTCCCCCAGATGGGTACGAGGTGGGACCCATACACCTGATCAATCAGCTTTTGTTGGGTCCCCTCGGCGATCAGGCAAGCAGCAGTCATTAGGGCCTATACCAAGCACTCCTCTCCTCGACGCCTCGATATGTTTTTTCCTTGTTCAAAGGGTGACTCGCCCAGACATCAAGGCGTCCCTGCCGGTCTCCTACTTCCAACCCCTTATTGTGTGCTTGTTGTGCCACTGGCTTCTGCCAGAGGCCAGACAAGTGCCGAGTCTACACCCCCCACCCTCCTGGGAGAGGAGAGCTGTCCTCCGGACACTCAATCCTCTCCCTCCCCTGCCGACCCCGACAGCCGGGGCTTGTTCCCGAACCCAGGTCGCCGGCGTGGTGCGAGGTGTGGCATCCAGCGCCTCAACCATCAGCACCACTGGGCTGGTCAACATTCCCTTTTTCATACCCCACCTCTTGAACAATGTTTGTGTCATTCGGGCAAGTCCTGCCCGAAAGGTGATTTCGTGGTTGGTTTGTGAGATCACCTTTCATATGGGTTTCCAAAATTCTCACAATACTGCTTCATGAGGTGGGGTCAGAAGAAGGTTGTGTGGAATATTTGGGGTCAAAATATGCTAAAATGGCAAAGTTGTGCACATCTGACATTTCACTATGCTCGCTTGTAACTTTCCTAATTTTCAATATTTAACCCAAAATTATTAACATAGCCTTTTCTTTACATCACCTCATGAATGCGACAGCCGTCATTTTTCAAATATTGCCCCAAATTTATTTTCGTGCCCCTGCCATGGAATTACACTGCGATAGCACGGAATGACGTTTTGGTGGGGATTTGACCATGTTTACTACCGAGTTGATGAGGTGGGGTAATAGTAAGGCTATGTTGACAATTTGATTGCTGTTTTCCTACATATCCTCATAAACTTACATATATGCATCTATGGAGGGCACTCCGTCTGACAAATATGGATACGATAACGTCAGTCTGTGTGGTCACCTCTGGCTGAGGTGCTCCTTCTGTCTGTATTCTCCATTTTGCAAGTAAAACCACTGTATCAAAAGTCTCTTGCATGGACAGTGGTTTATTTTCTACTAGGGTGTGTTCCGTGACTGTTTTCAATGGACTTGTGCTGTGTGTCGCGTTGAACCAGGCACCTGCAGGGCAGCTCTGAATCTTTTTGTATGGATACAATTACACTATCTCAGAAAGTATAGATGCATGGCTGGGCCCTGTGCTCCAACAGGAAAATAAGGATACCATTATACTATCTGAAAAAGTAAGGAAATTATTTGCAAAAAACTGCGTAAAATGCAACATTTTAGGATTCAGGCAAAACGACAAGTAAGGGAAATGTGGCTTTAGGGTTTCCGACCCTAAAACCTCAGTGCCACCCCTAAAGCAAATCAGGGGTGGAGTCTTTCTAGGGGTAGTCAGCCCTAACGCTCACCCCATTCCATACACTCCAGAAGGATATATGACAAGACTGAAATACAAAGACCGATTGTCAGGAGACCGGACTGATGGCCTGAAACTTGGTATCCCGACACTCTGTAATTGCCAGTGCAGAGATTTTTCATGTTTTGGGGAACGCACTCACATACCCTTCACTTGCTGTAAACTCCGCCGCTGGTAATTACCAGGTGTCTTGATAACGAGTTTGCAAGGCAATCGGTCTGTGTTCTGACACTTGGTCTTTGCATTTCAGTCTTTCAGCATACCCTCCAGAAACATACACACCTAATGGGGAAGCTTAGGGTTGACAACCCCAGGAAAACTCCACCCCTGATTTGCTTCTTTATGGTGGTATTGGGGTTTTAGGTTGGAAACCCTAAAGCCACATTTTCCTACTTTTGTCACTTTAGTCTGAACCCTCAATGTTGCATTAACGCACTTTTTTGTGAAGAATATATACTGTGTGTGTGTGTGTGTGTGTGTGTGTGTGTGTATACACACACACACGAATGAATGAAAAAAAAATATATATATAACTTTGTCCATGTCTCCATGTAGCTCCTCCCCCACCAGCTCACTCATAGTGGATGAACACAGGGCAGCATTCCCCCACTGGCCACAGTGGGCAACCACCACCTCACCCAACTGTAAAAAGAGTTTGTTACAGTACCCAAATAGAAATGTTAGTATTCTGTCTGAAATGCCAAACTTAAAGCAGCACTGCACTGAAATTGGGCAATTTGAAACATAGAAGTTGACGCAGATAACGACCGCAAGGCCCATCCAGTCTGCTCATTTCTTTTTCTACCTTATGAATGTGCCATTGACCTTTGCTCTGTCAATGGCCTATCTATTCATACTCATCTGTATTGCTTCCTTATGCCTATCCCATGCCTGTTTGAAGCTCTGCACTGTATTCATATCCACCACTTCCTGAGGTAGGCCATTCCATGCATCCACTGCCCTTTTTTGTGAAAAAGAACTTCCTAGCCAGCCCGGTGGCGCTGAGGGTTGAGGTGCTGGATGCCACACCTCGCGCCATGCCAGTTTTGGGACTGGACTTGGGCTGCCGGGGGTCGGCAGGGGGAGAGAGGGATTGAGCGCCCAGAGGCAGCTCTCCCTCTCTGGGGAGGGTCCTATGCTGGTCCCGCTGCTATACTGCCATCTCTTGGGTGAACCTGGGCTTGGCAGTGCAATCGGGACAAGCAACAGTGGGGCAGGCGTCAGCCAAGAGCCCTGGGGAGGAGCTGGCGCCTCGACGACGCCCCACTGGCTCTCCTTGAGCCGGGCGACTGAAGGCACCAGAACACGGAAAAACCATCTCTGTCACTCCTAGGTGATGTCCTGTCCAAAGCTGACAGGCGGCGTGCTCGAGGCAGACTCCGGTGTGCACCATCCGCTTCACCATGGTTCGAGGAAGGTGAGAAGCCTTCCTCACACACACCTACCGGGGGTTATCCGGGTGTTAAAGGTCTCACTGCGACTGGTTGCATTCTAGGGGCAGACCTCTGGGGCATTAAGGGAAGACGCAGCGAGGCATAAGGGGATCTGACTGAGTGGAGGACTGAGTTAGTAAGGCAGATAGAGTGATAAGAAAAAAAAAAAAAAAAGAACTTCCTCACATTAACCCTTAACCGGCCTCCCTCTAATCTCATGCTGTGTCCTCTTGTCCTGCTACTTTTCTTATATTGAAACATGTCAGACTCTTTCACCTTGTTAATGCCCTTAAGGTGTTTGAATCATCTTGCTCTGACCCATTATTTGGAAGAATGTTTTTTTTTTTTTTTTTCTATGCGCCAGGCCTCGTTTTGCTCCACTGGAGGGAGGGGGGTGATCAGAGGGTTATGCGATTAAATACGGGAAGTGATGTGTATTGGCGGTAAGAAACCTTTGACCTGCCTGAAGGGGGTGGGGAGATTGAACGTGGAGACGTATCTATCGTTCAAACCCTGCTTTACTATTTTGGGGAAGGAACATACTGGTGTATGCATATGCACGCCTTGTATGGGTACGCTTTGGGACACTTTGTACATAAGTTGGGGGGGTGGAGAAATGTTGGGGGTTCGGTTATGTTAAAAGTTGCTATGTTGGATCCACACTCAAAAAGATAAGTCACCAGGTTGATAGGCACATAGGGCTATGGAAAGAATTGAATAAAGGAAGGAAGAGTAAGAAGAAGGAGTTTAAGGAATAGATGGCGTTAAAACAAAGTCTGAAAGTGGTCTCATGGAACGTAAGGGGGGTGTCCTCTCCAATAAAGAGAGCCTCGACATTGACCGCCCTGAGGAGAGTAGGTGCGAAGGTCACCCTCTTGCAGGAGACCCATCTGACTCCAGCTGAGCACCGGAAACTGACTAGGAACTGGGTAGAGGAGGTGCATGTGATCGCCCTACCGCACAAGAGGAAGTCATGTTCTTATTCATAAGAATCTTCCATTCCAAGCAACCAGAATAGTGGCAGACAAGAAGGAGGGCAGATTCGTGTTTGTAGAAGGTGTACTATGGGAGACCCCGGTTACATTTGGATGTGTATACACCCCTGCAGTCCCTGAACCCCAGTTCTATAGACGCATGATAGAAGTGAAGATGAAGGAACAGTTCAAGGGCCTGATACTGGGTGGGGATTTTAATTGCACTCCAGATACGGTGCTGGATCATTCCGAGGGGAAGGGGAAGGGAGGCAGATACTTGATGGAATGGAGGGAAGGGCCATTAGACCTGGATCTAATGGATGTGTGCAGGACGGCGAACCCAAATCTTGGGGAGTACACTTTTTATTCTAACCCTCACAAGAGCTGGTCGAGGATAGATCACATCTATATTGAAGGGGTTGGTATCAAAGGGTGATGGGGTGCAGCATGAACCTATCCATATATCTGACCACGATGGTAACCTTAAGGTGAGGTGGATGGGAGAGGGAGGGTTCAGAGTGCGTAGCCTCATACCTGATGGGAAAGAGAATTTAGGACATTCCTGCTGGACCAGATGAAGGGATATGTAGAGACAAATAAGGAACGGCTCCGTCCCCACAGATATTATGGGACGCGGGAAGGCTTTTCTTAGGGGGCCATCATTGGGTATGTTGCGGGGTATAAAAAAGAAAAAAACAAGGAATATGAAAACCTACTCCTAAGGGTCATGTGGTTGGAGGGCAAGTGCTCTGAGGGACGCAACTTGTGGTCCGCTGTTGGCTGCAGCTAGAGGGGCGCTTAATAACATGCTTGAGGAGCAAGCTAGGGGGCAGTTGTGGATGGTGAAGCAAAGGTTTTATGAATGGGGTAATAAACCCGGCCCACTGCTAGTCAACTTGATTAGAGGTAGAAGAGGGAAAGCGAGGGTGCTGGAAATCAAGAATGGACAGGGGGTTATAACAAAGAACACTCAAGCTATCAGGGAGAGATTTAGGGAATTCTACAGCGCACTATATCAGAGGGAGGCTAGGGGGACCCAGGATAGGATGAGGCAGTTCCTGGAAGGGGTCAGGTTGAAGGAGCTAAGTGAGCAGCAAAGGGTAGCCCTGGAGACCAGCATCACTAGGGATGAAATAAAGAAGGCCATTGGGGGACTTAGGGTTGGAAGGGCAGCTGACCAGATGGATTCCCTATTGAATTTTATAAGGCAGCAGGGCACCAGGTGGTAGACTTATTATGGGAAGTTTATAGAGATACTAGGGAGGGGGGTGCTCTCCCACCTTCAATGGAGCTGGCGACCATATGTGTGATCCCTAAGCAGGGTAAAGATCCTAGGGACTGTGCTGCCTATCGCCCTATTTCATTGCTGAATGTTGACGTGAAGATTTATGCGAAAGTTCTGACGGGCAGGCTCGAGATTTTAATGCCTAATCTCATAAGCCCAGATCAAACTGGATTTATAAAAGGAAGGCACTCCTATCACAATGTACGGAGATTGTTGAACGTGATACGCGCTTCTTCTCGGCGTCCAGGGGCCACTCTTGTACTGGCGTTGGACGCCGAGAAGGCCTTTGACCATATTGAATGGGATTATATGATGGAGCCCTGAGGCGATATGGGATTGGTCGGGATTTATCAATATGGTGAGGGCCCCATCGGCCCAAGGGCGGCAGTACTGGTCAATGGAGGCCTCATCGCAGGTCTTTAGGCTCTACAGAGGGACAAGGCAGGGCTGCCCCTCTCCCGTTATTGTTCGACCTGGCCTTGGAACCCTTGGCTGCAGCTATTAGACAGAGTGAAAGGGTGAAGGGAGTGAGGGGAGTGGGGGGGCGGCAGCATAAACTATCCTTATATGCTGACAATACGATTTTATATCTGAGCCAGATAGAGGAATCCCTTCCAGCGGTCCTGAACTTGATTGATGCTTTCTCAGTTTTCTCTGGCTATAAAATAAATCTAGCTAAATCAGAGGCTATGGGTGTAGGAGGGGGAAAGTTAGCAGACTTACAGAAATGGGGCCTGAGGGAGGCGAAGAAGTCTTTGCAGTACCTGGGCGCGGGTGTTGGAAGATCTTTGGCTGACTTATATAAGATAAATTATACGCCAATGATTGAGGGCGTGCTGAGAGATATGAAAAGGTGGAGGGCATACCCTGTGTCGTGGCTTGGTCGAATGAATATCATAAAAATGAATATTCTCCCCAGAATTCTGTATCTCCTGCAGATGCTCCCAATGGGACTTACCAAAAAGGATACGTGGAGACTGGAAAGGGGGTTCTCGGATTATCTCTGGCAAGGGAAGAAACCTAGAATTAGCCTGCATAAATTAAAATTGGAGGTGAGGAGAGGGGGATTGTGCTTCCCAGATTTCAAAAGCTATTTTTTAGCCTCTCAAGCAAGGATAATTAAAGATTGGGTGGCACGCCCAGAGGCAGCAAGCTGGCTTGATTTGGAAGGGGAGGGGGGGCACACGGCAGGCTCTCTGCATATCTAAGGAAAGGAGGCAGAAGAGCATACCAGCACCATTTGAACCCCAATCCGTTGGTGCTTTGGACTCTGGAAGGATGGGATCAGATCAGAGTAAGGGTAAGTGACGGTAGGGCTGAGACGCTGCTCCTCCCCCTGTGTGGCAACCCTCTTTTTCTCCCAGGTTTGGAGGATCAGGGATTTAGGATGTGGGATGAGAGAGGGATACAATGTGTAAGGGATCTGTATGTAGGCCCGCATATCGCCTCCCATAAGGAGTTAGAGGAAAAGAAGGGAATTACGGGTAAGCATATGTTTAGATTCCTGCAGGCTAGAGATTTTGCCTGTAGTCTGGGCAGACCAGACTCGCAGTTAGTGCCCCAGCAAGGTTTGGAACTGACCATTTGTAGAGCACGGCATAATCCTAAGGGGGGTGATTGGCAGGGTGGTGCGTATCCTTAGAGAGACCCTGATAGAAGAAAGTTCGGGCAAAAGAGTATTATGGGAGAAGGACCTTGGGATGGCGGTTTCAGAGCCGAATTGGGAGTTGATGATGGGAACTCATTTGGGCCTACTACTATCTAATAGATACAAGGAGTCGGCATATAAGTTTATACATAGACTTTTTTACGCCCCGGTAGTGGTCCATAAAAGTCATTCAGAGATATCAGAAACATGCCCTCGATGTAAAAGGAGGTGGATTCATTACATTGCTTTTTGAAATGTTCCGGATACAGAGCTTCTGGAGGAATATTGTAGGGTTCATAAACGGAAGACAGAGGCCAGGGTATCCCTTCACCCGATAGAGCTCTTATTTGGAATAGAATGGGAGGAGGAAGGGAATGGAGTTTGCATAGGAAGTGGTTAAGGGTGGCACTGGCAATTGCCAGGCAGTGTATACTGAATACTTGATTTCAGCAATGAACCCTCACTTGAACAGTGGAAAGCACTGATAGTTTAGCTCTGGCGATGGAGAGAAGGGCTTAGCAACTCCAGGAGAGAGTAGAGAGTTTGATATCATATGGGGCCCTCTCCTCTCATCTTTACCGCAGGAGGGTTTAGTGGTTCTGAGCTAGGATGTTCGGAGGAAGGGGTATAGTGCAATGTAGGTTTGTATCTTGAAGCCCTGCCATATGAAGAATAAGTGGAACATTTTATGCATGGTGGAGAGACTAGACTTGTTAAAGTAGGGGATATGGTGTATGGAGAGAGTAAATTGTGCCTATGACCTTTGATGAATAATGGTTCTGAACGTGACTATAATTAACTGTTGCTATATGGGCATTTGAGTGGGTGTGGATATCTGTAAATAGTTGATTAATAATTTTTCTCAGGATCAATTTTGTATCTGGTTGGGGGGGATTTAATTGTTTTTTTTTTTTTTTTTCATCTACAAGACTGGAATATGGATTATGTCATTGTGGTGCTGTTTTTGGAACCCTGCACATAGTGTCTAAATATGCACAGTGTAAATTGCGGGGTATTAGGGGAAGAATGTTTTATATAATGTATGTATGCAGTGGCAGATTAAGCTGTACATTTTGTTGCCTGTAGAATTTTGTTAGAAAAAGCAAATAAAAATATTACACAAAAAAAAAAGGTGTTTGAATGTTTCAATCATATCACCTCTCTCCCTCCTTTGCTCTAGGGTATACATATTGAGTTCAGTTAATCTGTCCTTATATGTTTTCTGATGCAGTCCCTGCACCATTTTGGTTGTCCTTCTCTGGACTGCCTCAATTTGGTTAATTTCCTTGTGAAGGTGTGGCCTCCAGTACTGCATGCAGTACTCCAGATGGGGCCTAACCAGTGTCTTATAAAGAGGGATTATTACCTCCTTCTTCCGACTTGTGATACCCCTACTAATACACCCCAACATCCCTCTAGCCTTACCTACTGCTTTAGTGGTCTGCTTGGATGATTTCAGGTCATCGGTGATAATGACGCCTAAGTCTCTTTCTTCCCTTGTGACTGCCAGCAACTCCCCTCCCAGCCTGTAGGTGGCTTTATGGTTTCTCTTCCCTATGTGCATGATCTTGCACTTCTTTGCATTAAACCCCAGTTGCCACTATTCCGACCATTTTGCTAGTTTATCCAGATCTCTTCTCATTCTGACCACTCCATCTGGATCATCTACTCTGTTGCAGATCTTGGTGTCATCTGCAAACAGACAAACCTTACCCTCCAGTCCATCTCCAATGTCACTGATGAAGATATTGGAGGACTGGCCCCAGGACTGATCCCTGAAGTACCCCACTTGTGACTTGCATCTCTACTGACTATATACCGTTTACTACCACTCTCTGTTTTCTGCTCGTCAACCAGTTTTCCACCCAGTTGACCAAAGTCTGACCCACCGCTAGCCTACCCAGCTTATTAATCAATCTTCTATGTGGAACAGTATCGAAAGCGTTGCTGAAGTCAAGGTAGGCAAGATCAGCTGCTCCCTCTTGGTCCACCACTCTGGTTACCCAGTCAAAGAAATCTATGAGATTAGTTTGACAGGACCTTCCTTTTGTAAACCCGTGCTTTCTTGGATCCTGTGCTCCTATGGATTCCAGATGTTGCACTATCCTTTCCTTAAGGAGTGTCTCCATAATCTTGCCCACTACTGAGGTAAGACTGACTGGTCTGTCGTTCCCTGCCTCCTCCCTGTTACCACTCTTGTGGAGCGGGATCACATGAGCCCTTCTCCAGTCTTCTGGGACCTCTCCTGTGCTCAGAGACTCACTAAACGGTTCTGATAATGGCTCTGCTAGTTCCACCCTTAGCTCCTTTAGTACGCTGGGATATATGCCATCAGGTCCCATTGCCTTGTCCACCTTGAGCTTATCGAGCTCTTGTAGGACCCTTTCTTTTGTGAAGGGACTAGTGCACACCTCCCTCCCGCCTGTGTCCATGGTGCTGAGCTGTGGGCCCTGCCCTACCTTCTCTTCAGTAAATACTGAGCAGAAGTATCTATTTAGGATAGATGCTTTTACATGGTCCTCCTCCTCACTCACCCCTTATCCCCTTTGATCTTAGCAATACCCCCTCTGGACTTCACTAATGTATCTATAGAAAGTCTTGTCACCTTCTTTTACTGTTTGTGATAGTGTTTCCTCTGTTCGGGCCTTTGCCTGCCTTACTGCCTTCCCTGTTTCCCTTAGGGAAGTTTGGTATGCCTCCCTATCTTCATCCTGCTGCGTTTCCTTATATTTCCTGAAGGCCAGCCTTTTGGCTCTGACCTTTTCTGCTACTGTGTTTGAGAACCAAAGTGGTTTCCTTCTTCTTCTGCACTTCCTTTTCTCACTAACACAATGGGATGTTGCTTCAAGTATTGCATCTTTAATGCTTGCCCACTTTGCCTGTACCCCCTCACCTGTATTTCATTTTGCCAGGGCTAGCTTAACTCTGTTGGCCATCTTATCAAAGTCAGCTCCTCTGAAGTCCCATATTTTTGCCTTGGAATGTGATGATGTTGTTCTAGTGGCCAAATTGAACCATACCATGTGATGGTCTCTGGCACCCAGGTGACATTCTACCTGGAGATCTGTGATCCTTGAATTTGAGACTCAACTTTTTTCACTTTAAAATATTCCAGGCGTCTTCCAGTTTTATTTACTGATAAAAGTCCACAATCCATACACCATTCTGGGGGAGCACAGCTCCCCTATGGATGCACCCGCAGAGGAGATTAAGGAGGCTGAGGACACCTGTCACAAGGGAGGCCCACAGGAAGGAGGCAGAGGACACCACAAGGAAAGGAAGCAGCTCCTGGTGGGGGACTCAATTATTAGGGGGATAGAACTGGGGGGAACAGGGAAAACTGAAGTAAGGTGCCTGCCTGGTGCCATGGCTTGGAGGGACAGGAAGCGCATCCTCAGGATCACGAGAACAGCTGCACGGGAGTCTGAGCTGGATGTCATTGTCCACCTAGGGACAAATGACTTGGCTCAACATGAGATTAGAGCAGTGCAGAAGGACTTTGTAGAACTGGGGAGGGGCCTAAGACAAGTAGGACACACAGTATCCTTCTCAGAGGTGCTGCCTGTCAATGGCATGAGTGAGGCGAGGGTACTTTGCACCATGCAGTTTAATGAATGGTTGAAAATATGGTGTGGAACACAGGGGTTTGGCTTCATTGGCGACTGGGGTTCCACCTGGAGGGACACCAGCCTATACTGGTAGGATGGTCTGCATCTGTCCAGGAAGGGAACAAGTCTTTTGAGCAATCAGTTTAAATGCTTCATTGGCTAGCTTTTAAACTAGTCAAGGGGGGAGGCACTGATAAGCAGCAGGAAAATCCCAGCTTCTCCCTACAAAACAGGGTACTAAATGAGAAAAAGACCAAGGTAGAAAGGTCAGTGGGGGGGATGCTGCAACTGAAGGTAAAGCCATCAAAAAATGGAAAGCAATGAGTACCAATGCCCGTAGTCTGAGTAACAAGCTTCCTGAATTAGTGGCCTTGATGGAGGAGGAACATCTGGATATCGTGGCAGTCACAGAAACATGGTTCACACAAAACCATGACTGGGACGTAAACATACCAGGATACACTATCTACAGGAGGGACAGAGAGGGTAATAGAGGAGGAGTAGCTCTTTACATAAGGGAAGGAATCAAAGCAGCAGAACAGAAGGGAAAACAGGGAGGAGAAGAAGCACTGTGGGTAAATTTGGAAACCGACAATGGCACCACAATCCGCACAGGGGTTGTATACAGACCCCCTTCTCAGGGGGAGGAAATGGACAAGGAAATGATAGAAAGTATACTTAATAAGGCAGAAAAAGGGGAGATATTGCTGATGGGCTATCTGAATATGCCAGATGTTAACTGGAGTGCAGTTGCAGCAGCCACTTCGAAGAGTGGGGTTATTCTAGATGCCCTACAGGGGGCATGCCTTAGACAACTAGTATTGGAGCCCACTCGAGAGGGAGCAATCTTAGACCTGGTTCTCTCAAATGGAGATGAAGAGAGGATCACAGATGTAGAAGTGGGTAGCCATCTGGGAACTAGCGACCATGGAACAGTATGGTTCACAAGAAACACAGCAATAGAGTCAAGCCATACAAAGGCAAAGGTACTGGACTTTAGGAGGCTGACTTTGCAAATGAGTGAGTGCCCAAGGAATGCACTAGCAAATGGGCAGGAAGGAGGGGTGGAAGAACAATGGGAATAATAAAACTGCCATCACAGAGGTAACTAGCCTTTGTGTGAAGCAAATAAACAAAACTAAACGATGTAAGAAACCACTATGGTTCTCAAAGGAAGTGGCAGTGAAGGTTCAAGAGAAAAAGAAAGCTTTCAGGAAGTACAAGGAATCACAGAAGGAGCAGGACAGAGAACTGTATCAGTTAAAGCAAAAGGAAGCTGGGAAGGCAGTCAGAACATCAAAGGCCCAAACTGAGGAAAAGATAGCCAACTCAGTTAAGAAGGGGGATAAAACCTTTTATAGGTACATCAGGGAGCAAAGGAAGACCAAGGGAGGGATAGTGAGGCTTAATAAAGGGGAGGGAGAGTGGGCAGAGGGAGTCTGTGAAAAAGCAGAGATACTAAACAAATATTTTTGCTCAGTATTTACAAAGGAAGAGGTGGAGGTACATAAAACAAACAGTAGAAACACTCTGGATACAGAAGTTGATACCAGCCTATTTACAGAAGAAAGGGTTCTGAAAGAACTCTTAAAACTGAAGGTGGACAAAGCAATGGGGCCTGATGGGATTCATCCCAGAATTCTAAATGAACTAAGAATGGAATTAGTGACTCCACTGACTACCTTGTTTAACAAATCATGGGAGGATGGGGTGGTACCTGAGGACTGGAGGAGAGTAGATGTGATTCCCCTTCACAAAAGTGGGAGCAAGGCAGAAGCAGGAAACTACAGTCCTGTTAGTTTAACCTCAGTGGTAGGGAAAATGATGGAATCACTTCTGAAGGAAAGAATTGTCGAGTATCTAGAGGCCAGAGGGGCACAGGACCCAAGGCAGCATGGATTCACAGCGGGAAGCTCATGCCAGACAAATCTGATAGATTTCTTTGACTGGGTGACCAAAGTAGTAGATCAGGGAGCGGCTGTGGACATGGCCTACCTAGACTTTAGCAAGGCATTTGACACAGTCCCACACAAAACATTAATATACAAGTTAGCTAGCCTGGGAGTGGGTCCCAAGATGACAGCCTGGGTAAAAAATTGGCTGGAGAATAGGACACAGAGAGTAATAGTAAATGGAGTCCACTCTGAAGAAAGGGGGGTTACTAGTGGAGTACCACAGGGTTCAGTATTAGACGGTCCTCTTCAATGTCTTTATAGCGACATTGCAGAGGGACTGGAAGGAAAATGTCTCTTTGCAGATGACACAAAGATCTGCAACAGAGTTGATGCACAAGGTGGGGTGGAAAGGATGAGAAGGGACTTGGCAAGGTTAGAGGAATGGTCAAATGTATGGCAGCTTAGATTCAATGCTAAGAAGTGCAAGTTAATGCACCTGGGAAACAAAAACCCAGGGGAAGAGTACACAATGGGGGGTGAGATACTAACAACAACAAAAATGGAAAGGGACCTGGGGGTAGTCATATCAGATGACCTAAAGGTGGGCAAGCAATGTGAGAGGGCAGTAAGGAGGGCTTGGGGGATACTGGGATGCATAGGGAGAGGCATCACCAGTAGAAAACAGGAAGTTATTATCCCTCTGTACAGACAGCTGGTCAGACCCCATCTGGAGTACTGTGTGCAGTTCTGGAGACCCAGTCTTCGTAAAGACATAGACAGGATGGAAGCTGTCCAGAGGAGGGAACTAAAATGGTGCAGGGTCTGCACCGAAGACATATGAAGAGAGACTTAAGGAGCTTAATATGTATAGCCTCGAGGAAAGGAGGGAGCGGGGACATGATAGAAACTTTCTGTCACCTCAAGGGAATCAACAAAGTCCAAGAGGGTAGCATCTTTCAAAAAAAGAGGTGTGCCAGAACAAGGGGGCACAATTTGAAGATAGAGGAGAGGGCGGCTCAGAGGTAGTTTAAGGAAGTATTTTTTCCACAGACAGGGTTGTGGATGCATGGAACGGCCTTCCAGAGGAGGTCGTGGAGTCAAAAACAGTGATGGAGTTCAAGCATGCATGGGACAGTCATAAGGCAATTCTAGGGGGTGGGGGTAGAAAGAAGTAGGCTGCTGGTTAACTAGGATCTGCAGCTTATCCAGTAGGCAGGGAAATGGGCAGACTGGGTGGGCCAAGCGGCCTTTATCTGCCGTCAAATTCTATGTTTCTAAGTTCCTAGTTCCACCACAGTTTGAATATTTTATAAATGTTTTAAGTAATTTTTTTTTCTCTGGGAGAAAAAAAAAGATGGTAGCTACATTTTGCTTAGAAATAGCATTGTAGACCTGGGAAGTGATTGAGGGGGAAAAAACAACTCATCATGTAAAGTACAGGCGGTACCTAGAAAAGTAGATTTCACAGGTATGCTAATATGTTTATTAATTGTAGTCAAAACTAGAGTTTTGGCAAAACATTTTTTGTTGCACTGCTGCTTTAAAACTGTATTTCTTGCCCTGTTTACAGTTCTGTTCTCTAACCACAAGACAACACCGTCTACTGTCATATCTCATGTCAGTTTGCATACTGAGCTGGACAAAGTTGCAACCAAAATCCATCAGTGCACACATGGGTGACTATCTAACTGTTCCCACTGTTTCACACACTGCAGTCTCGGTTGTCTTTAGAGAAGTGAAATCATGGTATTTCCTCGAAAGCAGTGGAAAACAAAAATTGCCCAGCCAGAGTTTTTCCTAAGGAGTGCTAATGTCCTTCTGTAAAGGTATGATCGAGAAACCTCTTCAGAGATGCCAGATTTGCTTTTTTCCTTAATCACGTTATTGGGTTTGTGTGTACTACAGTGAATATAGACGAGGGGTGTAAGTTATGGATGTATGAGTGCGCACTAAATACAGAGCAAGCAGCAGAAGGTTTGGATTCTCTTTGCCTTACTAGTGAACCTGATACCTGAGCTGGAGAAATCTCCTTCTACAGACTTGAGGAGTGGTCCAGCCTTCATGGTTCTTTGAGGTTAGGCCTCTTCACAGCAGAGAATTGCTATCATGGTGTATTGACTTTGGGACATCAACTCCTGGCTGCTAGGAATGGATCAGAAGGGGTTTGATACTTATCACTTGCACTGATCTTCATTGTTGTTGGGGAAATACGTTTGAACAGCAAGTGCCTTTTTTTTTGTTTTGTTTTTTGTAATTGTCCCTTGGTCTCATCCCCCTGGGGGGACCTTCTCTTTCCCTAGTATTCAGCTGGGTCCCGGTGTACCAGCATCCTGGCGTCATGTTGCGCAATGCCAGGGAGCTTTTTCTGGTTTTTCTTCCCGATTTGTCGTGTGCCGTCCCAGCCCCTAGAGGGCGCTGGCGCAAAGGACATTCATCCAGGCTTGCAATGTGCTGATGCATGTAGTCAAGTGCCCAACAGTGCCCTCTCCTCCCACCACTTATGAGAGCCGTGTTTGCCCCGTCACCCATGCTTCCAAAGGTGGCGGGACAGTGGGCGCTAGTGCCGCCTGGAGTGTCATCCCCCCCCCCGGAAGAGGAGGAGAGTATCTGTTGGGATGCTCAATTCTCCACCCCCCAGCCAACCTGCAACGACCTGGGCCTGTTCCCAAACCCAGGTTGCCAGCGTGGTGCGAGTTGTGGAGCAAGTGCCCTTTTATATCTATCCTGTGATTTGAACCCAAATAATGGAAAGGGACTGGCCACTTTACCAGCTAGGCGGGCCACCATCACCCATGACCATGAGCTTGGCTATGCTGTCAAAGGGTAGAGGGCTGTCGACTTCTGAAACCAGTGTGAAGGGTGAAATAGATACAGTCACTTTCAATAAGTTATGGAAGTTTATAACATGGGTTGGCTAAAATGCGCAACCCAGTTGGTCCAGATACTCTGCGTGCCTGTGGATTAAATCCCCTATTTAATCCGTAGTTTCGCAGAGCGACTTGATAAAGTGCCAGCGTGACTCGTTTATCCTGCAGAAATGAAAATCAGAAAGGCAGTCTTTTAAAAATCATGAAGCGGGACACAGTGTGGGTGCAACAATTGGTTACCCCCGTGTGGTTATATGTACAGTAGTTATGTAACCACAGGGTTCTTGGCTGCTTGAATCCTGACCAAGCTCCTGTGAAGCCGATCCTTACCTGCCTCTCCAGCTGCAGTTCTCTGCACCGCACGCCCCGCACAATTCTGAGCAGCAATGGGATTTTCATAGGGACCGGACAATCAGGCAATGCAAGTAGAGTAACAAAATATTCAAGTTCATTGGGCACTGTGGGGCAGCTGGCTTTGGTTTCAAAGGGCAAGTTCCTTCCCAGATCAACCCGGGGATTCTGACTTTGGTTGCTGTGCTCCGGAAACCATACTGGTGTGCCTTTCCTGGCTACCCTGCTGGGACTATGTGAGCAGAGAGAGAGAGAGAGAGACAGAGCAAGCAGTGCACTGCAGTGCAGAGAGCGCACCTCAGCCCACTGCAGCAGAGCTCATTGGGACACGAGCCTTGCACGGGAGAGGAAGGGGAAGCCTGAAACAGGGAAAAAGCACTTAATTGTTTGATCGAGGAGAGACGGGGAGAAACAGAGAGAAACGGCAAATAATGTTGTTTGGGGTGGGCAGAACAGTAACGCCTGTTTGCGCATGTTTCAAAGTATGTTATGGAAATCAAATGTCAGAAATGATGTTACCACTGTATTTCTGACATTTGTGTTTCCATAAAATACGTGAAATATGCATCTGTTGCTGCAGACTGCTTTAAACAGTGGCAGGATACACTGAGATTTCTGCCATTTAAACAGAGATGAAAACTGTTTTCTGTATGTTTGCAAAGGAATAATGAGTAACCCATGTTATAAGTGCAGTAACCCACTCCAGGTTATGGGCTTATAGGGATTTAATCCTCATCCTGGGTGCTGTGAGGACGCCCTGACTCGCAACACACCTGGGGCATGGATTAAAGCCCTATAACCCCATTCCCTGTTGTGGGTTATTGCTTACTTACAAAGCAGTACCTTACAATACTGCTAGTGTAGGGAATGCATTTAGTCTTTTGCAGCAGCTAAAGCCCTTGGTATCCACAAAGACGTAGACCGTGGCATTAAAAACTGTTTTATGGATAGAAAGTAATATTAGCTAGCACTCTGGGGGTAATCCTCTGTTGCTATAGAAATCGGCTTGGGGGACTCTGTTTCATCCAAACAACAAACAAAAATGGACCGACATTGAATCTTTCCTGCAGAGGATGGCGCTTTCCTGTGCTGCACTGCAGTGCCAGCTCCTGTAAGAAGTTTTGTATGCAGCTAGCACATTCTGTTTCTGAACTCCTCTCAGTAACACTGCTGTAGCGCCCATGTTGTTTCAGCCACAAAGCAATCTGCAAAGTATCACTTCAGCTCTCCTTCTAAACCTTTTGGTGTTGAATGTGTCACTAATGTGATAGATTCTTCCACTGACCACACTGAGGAATTCTGCCAAGCCACTGACTGACTGTGTGACCTCAAGCAAGTCATGTGACTCTTCTGTATTGCAGTCATACCTCTCAACGGTCCCTGACTTTGCTTCAAAATTTTCCTCTGTCCCCCGTAAAATTTATGTTTTTGTGACAGAACAGTAGGGATTGAAATCATAAAATAATGCTAAACATTAAAGTTACAGACTTGCTTTTCTTCAGAAAATGCATCTTAACACAAATCCCCTTATTCTGTCAGCTTTCTGAGTGAATAGTACCAATTTTTAAGATGTGTCCCTGATTTCTGGTCTTTGTCCACGATTTTAGTTTTAAGCCATGTCCCTGATTCATGAGGTAAGAGGTATGCTTGTAGTCCTCCCAGCTATATAGTAGATCATGAGAGGAAGACTCCACTGTGAAGGAGATTTGCATCTCAGCTGGCCTAGCTAGGATAATGGGCGGAAAAAAAAAGCAAAACGCTCTAAACAATGGGAATGTTTCACTTTTGAAAGACAGTTTCTAGTCGAGAGACTTTGACATTCTTGGTGGTATTTTAAAAAAAATCAAAAAAGGACACGACTCCTAGTTACGTTGGGTGGAATTTTCCAAAGTCATAAAATGAATGCAACTTCTAGTTACATTAATATCAGAGACTGCCCTGATTTTCAAACGCTGGACTTATGGAGGCCACACCTCGCGCCATGAGCGGTGACCTGAGGCGCCCAGGTCGCAGGGGGTTGGCTGAGGAGGAGGCAAGGAAGTGGCTGTGGCAGCCGATGGGCTGCTCTCAGCTCCCAGATCACAGGGACCAGTCCTTGCTCTCGGCTGACACTCGGTGGAGGTCGGGTGTCAGAACAGAGTTGAGGGCTTGACGCAACTGTAGGGAGGGTGGAAGAAACACTTGCTCCTGGGAGTGCGTATGCCTCCAAGACATGTGAGCTTGTGAATGCTGGTACTGGGAACAAAAAAATACAAAAAAAAAAAAAAAGTATGTTTCCCTGTGGACGTTTTGATGGTTCCGGGGCCTGATGAAAGGAGTAGGTGGCTACGAGGAGCAAAAAGCTGTATTTATAAAAAAAAAAAAAAAAAAAAAACTGGGCTTACTCCGCATCATTTCTAGCTGTTTTTTGCTAGCTTACATCCAGGTTTACATAAAAACAATGTTAGCTTTAGATGTGAATGACAGACCAGGTTACATTTAGCCTGAAAATTGTATCCAGACACATTTCTGTCTGCACTTTACGAACTGGGTAACTAAGTCAGAGTTTTGAAAACAGGACTTAGCTTATACTAACTTTTGCAAATTAGATTTGAGGATAATTTGGCTTATGTTCAGAGTTCTACAATAGAAAACTGCAGCTGGACATAGGCTTTGAAGACCCCCACCATACTGTTTATCCAGTGTCCTAGGATTTACGTTGCAGAAGTGACTTAGCCAAAGTTCATGGTGTCTGCCTCTCCTGCCACATGGCAGTCACTGTATATCCAGTTCCGTAAGGACACACATCCAAGCTTAACTGTTGGACTGTTAACTCTTCTCCTGCTGGCTAATCCTCAATACTGTTCTCTCTTATGAATCTGCCCAGAGCTGTTCTTACATCATGAATGTTGCTACTTTGCACCTCACTGAGTAGACTAAAGCACTGGGCTGGAAAACGCACTGTGCCAAGTAAAACCAGCTGTCTAAATAAGTTAGTTTTGTGGTTGGGGTTAACAAACACACAAACAAAAAAAGGAACTTTAAATTGTACATTATAAATGGGAGAGAAGAGCCTTAAAAAGAGGGCTGCAGTTGGGACTCATTTGGTACATGCCTGTGGAAAGATATGGAATGTTTGACCCTAACAAAAACAGCCTTATTTCCATAGTTATTTCCTGACAAATTGACCCAAGCACTGTATTTGCTTCTAACTTTCATTACTCGCTTGTTTTTAAAGTGTGGAATTTGAATCTTTATTTAATTTTAGTTCTCTACACTACCACGATACCAGTTCTATTCTGTTTTTAGATGGTTTGGCTTTCCTTTCATTTCTTTGCTTAATAGGTAACTGGAATTTTAACTCTGCCCCCAACCCGAGTGGCTAACAAAATTCTCATCGGAAAGAATGCAAATTCGTACATTTTCCATGCGCGCTGAAGGCATGTGCATGGAAAGATGGGCGGAAACAATAGCACTAGCTTTAAACAGGCATTTATTTCTACCATAGTTTATGGAAAATTGGTTGTCTTATGCTGTGTATCGGATTCTTAGATGGTTTTAACATGAAGCATGTCACATAAAATTGCTGAAGTGGCACTAAATGTCTGTTACTGGATCTGAATTAGTTCTCTTGTTTTTTCCTTATTTGGCCAAGTTATTTATATGTATTCTGTATTAGAATTGTATAATACGATATCCTTGAGCCACTAAAAACATGTAACCTATAGTGTGGTAAGGGAAAATACACGCACAGCAAAACCAGCGCTGATAATATTGCATCACCCAGCTCACGATAAGATGAATAATGGGTTCTTAATCCAGCATTTCATCTGGTAAGAGTGCTGCAATATTAATGGACTGGTGTGCGTCCTCTGAGATCGTATTGTCAAGATTGCACAAAATCGAGATTCTTATCTGATGCGTAACCTTATATGCTTGGTTAGATAGGTGCTTCTATTGTCTTAGTAGAGAAAATTGGGCCTTTAGAAAACCCAAGAGCTGATTCAACATGAGATCCCAACAGGTGATACAACCAGGATCCAGTTGCAGTCATAAGTACCAGCCGGGCACTTTAATACATACTGTAGGGATTTGATTTCTGTATGTATTGAAATGACTAGTATATTAGAGGGCAATAGTCAGCACAAAGGACCCTGGACTAAGTGTGGGACAGTTCAAATGTGCACTTTGTGGCAACAATCATTTTGGTTTACTAACCAGGGGGAAGAAATGGACAGAGAAATGATAGAAAGTATACTTAGAATGGCAGAAAAAGGGGAGATATTGCTGATGGGTGATCTGAATTTGCCAGATGTTAACTGGAGTGCAGTTGCAGCTGCCACTTCCAAGAGTGCAGTTATTCTAGATGCCCTACAGGGGGCATGCCTTAGACAACTAGTACTGGAGCCCACTCGAGAGGGAGCAATATTAGACTTGATTCTCTCAAATGGAGATGGAGAGGATCACAGATGTAGAAGTGGGTAGCCATCTGGGAACTAGCGACCATCTAACAGTATGGTTCACAATAAACACAGCAATAGAGTCAAGCCATACAAAGACAAAAAGTACTGGACTTTAGGAGGGCTGACTTTGCTAAAATGGGTGAGTGCCTAAGGAATGCACTAGCAAATGGGCAGGGAGGAGGGTGGAAGAACAATGGGGAATAATAAAAACTGCCATCACGGGGGTAACAAGCTTTTGTGTGAAGCAAATAAACAAAACAAGACGATATAAGAAACCACTATGGTTCTCAAAGGAAGTAGCAGTGAAGGTTCAAGAGAAAAAGAAAGCACTCAGGAAGTACAAGGAATTGCAGAAGGAGCAGGACAGAGAACTGTATCAGTTAAAGCAAAGGAGGCTGGGAAGACAGTCAGAACAGCAAAGGCCCAAACTGAGGAAAAGATAGCCAACTCAGTTAAGAAGGGGGATAAACCTTTTATAGGTACATCAGGGAGCAAAGGAAGACCAAGGGAGGGATAGTGAGGCTTAATAAAGGGAGGGAGGGTGGCAGAGGGAGACTGTGAAAGGCAGGGATACTAAACAAATATTTTTGCTCAGTATTTACAAATGAAGAGGGGAGGTACATAAAACAAACAGTAGTAACACTCTGGATACAGAAGTTGATACCAGCCCATTTACAGAAGAAAGGGTTCTGAAAGAACTCTTAAAACTGAAGGTGGACAAAGCAATGGGGCCTGATGGGATTCATCCCAGAATTCTAAAAGAGCTAAGGGTAGAACTAGTGACACCACTGGCTACCCTTTTTAACAAATCATGGGAGGATGGGGTGGTACCCGAAGACTGGAGGAGGGCAGATGTGATTCCCCTTCACAAGGCAGAAGCAGGAAACTACAGACCTGTTAGTTTAACCTCAGTGATAGGGAAAATGATGGAATCACTTCTGAAGGAAAGAATTGTTGAGTATCTAGAGGCCAGAGGGGCACAGGACCCTAGGCAGCATGGATTCACAGCAGGAAGGTCATGCCAGACAAATCTGATAGATTTCTTTGACTGGGTGACCAAAGTAGTAGATCAGGGAGCGGCTGTGGACATGGCCTACCTAGACTTTAGCAAGGCATTTGACACAGTCCCACACAAAAGATTAATATACAAGTTAGCCAGCCTGGGAGTGGGTCCCAAGGTGACAGCCTGGGTAAAGAATTGGCTGGAGAATAGGACACAGAGAGTAATAGTAAATGGAGTCCACTCAGAAGAAAGGAGGGTTACTAGTGGGGTACCACAGGGTTCAGTATTAGGACCGGTCCTCTTCAATGTCGCTTATAATGACATTGCGGAAGGACTGGAAGGAAAAGTATGTCTCTTTGCAGATGACACAAAGATCTGCAACAGAGTTGATGCACAGGGTGGGGTGGAAAGGATGAGAAGGGACTTGCAAGGTTAGAGGAATGGTTAAATGTATGGCAGCTTAGATTCAGTGCTAAGAAGTGCAGTAATGCACCTGGGAAACAAAACCCAGGGAAGAGTACACAATGGGGGTGAGATATTAACAACAACAAAATGGAAAGGGATCTGGGGGTAGTCATATCAGATGACCTAAAGGTGGGCAAGCAATGTGAGAGGGCAGCAAGGAGGGTTGGGGATACTGGGATGCATAGGAGAGGCATCACCAGTAGAAAACAGGAAGTTATTATCCCTCTGTACAGACAGCTGGTGAGACCCCATCTGGAGTACTGTGTACAGTTCTGGAGACCCAATCTCTGCAAAGACATAGACAGGATGGAAGCTGTCCAGAGGAGGGCAACTAAAATGGTGCAGGGTCTGCACCGGAAGACACATGAAGAGAGACTTAAGGAGCTTAATGTATATAGCCTCGAGGAAAGGAGGGAGAGGGGGGACATGATAGAAACTTTCAAGTACCTCAAGGGAATCAACAAAGTCCAAGAGGGTAGCATCTTTCAAAAAAAAGAGGTGTGCAAGAACAAGAGGGCACAATTTCAAGATAGAGGGGGCTGCCAGAGGTAATTTAAGGAAGTATTTTTTCACAGAGAGGGTTGTGGATGCATGGAACGGCCTTCCAGAGGAGGTTGTGGAGTCAAAATCAGTGGTGGAATTCAAGCATGCATGGGACAGTCATAAGGCAATTCTAGGGTGTGGGGGTAAGAAGAAGTAGGCTGCTGGTAAACTAGGATCTGCAGCTTATCCAGTAGGTAGGGAAATGGGCAGACTGGGTGGGCCAGGTGGTCCTTATATGCCGTCAAATTCTATGTTTCTATGTAACTGTGTATTGCAGTATACTCGAGTATGTCAGACTAATTTTGCTTAGTCATAGGCTGACATCTTCTGCTACTATGAAACCCAGAATCCCCTGCAGCTGACAACAGAGAAGTAGGTAGCAGTGGGAGATAAAATAGCCTGCAGTGCATGTTAGAGCTTTTACAGTGTATCAGATGATTGCCGGGACTGTTTTTCTCCAGGGGCTAAGTACAATTCTCTGTGACTGTACATAGCCCATGGAGGACAGCGGGACCAGCAAACGGAAGATAAGAGGTTATATAAACTCTGACATGCACTGCAGGCTTTTGAGTCTTCTCACTGTTGCATACTGCTCTGGTGCTATCAGTAGGGATTCTGGGATTTGTAGTAACAGAAGTTGTAACACGGCTCTCAGTCGGGCGGCGGAAAGGAGCGCGACGATTGGCCCAATGGCCACAGCTGACTGAAACCGAGCGGGTATTAAGCCACACATAACGCCCGCTTGGTCAGTACCAGCTGTGGCCATGGAGGCACCCGAGGGTAGCAGCCTGCTGGGGCAGTACCCAGAGTGGCCAGGAGGCAGAGGGTGCAGCACTGGGCAAGGAGGAGACACGCCAGATGCCGCCGGGAGCGCTTGGCATCGCCCACCCGCCGCAGATAAGCAGAGAGGCTGTCCGCATCGCCTGTCGCTAACAACCCAGCAGATGAAGCAGCGGTCCTCGGGAGCCTGCAGTACACGCCGCCCCCCCTCAGTGACTATGGCAACCGCCCCCGCGATGCAGAGCGTCCACCTGTGTGCGACGGCAGAGGGCCGACCGCTGAAACGGGGCTGCCCGCTGGAGATGATGCCGGGAGCGCGCGGAGGAGCAGCGGCAGAGGCGGACAGCGGTACGAGCTGGTAGGAGCACTGGGTAGAGGGCAGCAGTGATCGAGGCATGAAATTCCCAGACTGCAGGGAGGCAGTCAACGGATCCGGCAGCCAGCACCGCGGTCAGAGCACCGCAATCCTGCAGGAGTGAACAGGTAAAGCCTCTGTTGTCTGCCTGTAAGCGAACAACAGGAGGTGCCTGCCCGTTGTGTGAAAAGGGGTGCTGCCGGAGCATACAGCTTGCCGCAGGCGAGCACTGAACCGATCCTGGCTGCCGGAGGTGTTGCGGTAACATAGGCCGTCGTCACGCGACGAGCCTATGTAACACGATCAATCTGCCAGCCGGGCTGTACGGGATTAATGCCGCTGGGCGCCCGGGCTGCTCGTGCACGAGCCCCTTCCCCAGCGGGCATTAATCCACCGGTAGAGCCCTCAGCTGGCGGTGATTAATGCTTACATGTCCACCTATAACAAAGCAAAATTAGTCCGATTATACGCTACTGTACTGTAGCAATGAGGAGTGAGCACAAGGAACTTGGTGCTCAAGAAACACACCACGTATGTATACTTGCAGGTTTCTGGCACTCACATAACCCCTGAGAGGGATGCAATAAAAGTTCTCTAACTAAATTTTAGGCAACAAAACATATTTAATTTAATGTAGAAAACTCCAGTGGAGATAAAAACTGGCTGACATGTTTCGGACCAACTTGATCCTTTATCAAAGGCCAGAAACCTGTAAGTATACATACTCTACTGTACTGTAGTAAACAGTAAGTAAACTGTTTCTGCACACAAATGGCATATTGGCACCAGCCCCACACTTGAGTGGGGGAGGCCTTTGGTGGTGACTCTGTTTCTTTAACACTGACAGCCTGCACAGGAGAGCACTGCATTAGAATATGTTTGCTTAACATCATGAGCTTCTGCTTGGTTTCTCTGTCACTGTTTCTTCCATCCACCTGCATGTAGCTCAGAGGCCCAACTCAGTGCAAAGCACCACTAGTAGCAGCACACAACCAGGGCTTAAAATTCAGTATGTGTGTGTAAGAATGAATAAAAATTGTACTTGCAGTGTGGTGTCATTTTTTTCTCCTCTTTTTCGCTGGTGTTTTTGACTGATGACAGATGTGATGGACCTTGGAGGCGATGATGGACTCAAGTACTCCATTCAGGAGGATTGGTTCACATTCATTTAAATAAAAAATAAAAAAAAAAGAGAGAGCGTCAGACTAGACAGCATGCACATTGTTACTTAAAAACTGGCAGATCAAATGAATAACACAAAATACTGAGCTAAAATAGACCTGGTCCCTCCTTAATCTTTGGCCCCTTAAAACCTGTCTGGTGAGTAAGGCGGAGGCCTGAAGCTACCAAAAAAACTCTTAAGTCTCATTTTTTCTGTTCTTCACTCTTCTTCATGTGTTTGCTGCTCTACCGACTTCTATAGATCTCACTTTGAGGGGGCCTTTCCAGCAGGCGATACCGGTAGGACTGAAGATGCCAGGACCCCACAGAAAACGTCTGGCTAGCAGTCTACAGTGGGGACCACCCCCGCCGACATCAGCATGCTGACGCCCACCTTATGATGTGGGGGGGGGCCCAGACCCACCTCGGTTCTTTTCCCGCCGTCGACCCGTGCTCATCGGATCGCCACAGATGCCTGCTTCAATCGACTGCCATTACTCTAGCCGCATTCACACGCAATTCTTTTATTTTTCTAGTGTTAATACCGAATTTCAGGTTTTTTTTCAGGTTTGCGTCTCCTTCTCCAGCCTTGCTTCTGACCAGCGGACGAAGTATGCCTGGGGCAAGTAGAATTCCCGCCAAGGACAGGTTTCTTCATACCTGATCTGCCTAGGCCCTAACCACAACACGAGGCCTGCAAGCATTGCCAGAACTTCAACCAGGCCACATGGAGACGCTGCTTGAAGACTTTTCAGAGTCACCTGCTGCTGAAGAAGATAGCTGCAATGGAGAAGGAGCTTCAGGCTAAAAGGTATTGTACTTCCCTGGTCTCTGGGGTATATTCTTCATCTTCCTCCCAGAAGGAGAAGAGGTCTGGCAGGAAGCACAAGCAGCAGGTCAAGCACCGGGACAGTCCTCGGTTAGCCTCTCGCTCACGGTCGGTGCATAGATCAGCTTCCACCTCAGGGCCATCCTCCCACGAGGGGTCGGTCCCTCCTTCCTCGGCAGCCTTCACTCCCTCGGGTTGCCAGTGGTCCCGCTGCCAGCCCTCATTTTTTTCATGGGCGGTGGCTCTTCGGGGCAGCAGACTTCGTCCCCTGGTTCCCAGTCCCTGGCACTCAGGCCCTTAGTACCCACGGGGGTCCTCTCCCCCCCCCCGGTCAAGGTGTTACCTTCATCGGTCCCCAACTCTGAGGCCGGTGCTAGCCCTTCCAGGCATCGCCCAGAGCAAGCGCTCACCTTCTCCTCTGCACAAGCGACACCTCTGCCCCGCCTCAGGGGAATTCCCCAGTGCAGGCGCCAGCCTCTCTTCAGGGGCCTACGTCAGCTGTTTCTTGGCATGGGGTCATGTCACCATAAACAAAACAGCACAACAATGTACCACGCTGTAAATACAGCAGATACATTACCGGCGCTGCAAAAGAATGCTGAAAGCAAACTCTGCAAAGAACGCAAAGGACGTCTTTGTTTTCTGCGGGGTTGGGGGCCCTGCCCCCTGCACAACCCCATTAAGGGGGGGCTGCACCCCAACCCCCCTCTTCCCATTAATATAATCAACTCCAGGGGGGTCCAACATGGGGATAAGGAGACACACTGGCGGGGGGGGGGGCCAAAAAGACACACAGTGTGGTTTGCAAAAGTCTGGGACTGGGATTCAAGTCCAAGTCCACAGATGTATAGCTGTTCTGCACTGTCATGACTCATCCACCTGAACCACGGCGGCTGCTTGGCAGGCCATCTCCCCAGCAGAGGTCTTGGTCTGTGCGTCACTCCTCCACACCAGCCATGCACGACAGGGTACAAAACTGCGCTTGCTACATTTGTGCCTTGCGGAGTTTTGTACTCTGTCACTGTAGTTCCCTGTGCTGTGTGTGGTGCACAATTTTGACTTCACCATTATAGATATGGCAGATTGACCCAGTACCCTGTTTCTCCAGACTGACGCCAGTCTTCATCTACCAGGCCAGCGCCGGCCCCGCCAATGCCCACACTGGCGGCTCCTCAGCCATTGTTGTGTTTGCCTCAACCTGAGCTGCAGCAGGTGCCCGATGGCCCTCCCAGAGAGCTCTAGCCAGCATCTGCTGATGCAGTGCCAGTGTACCCTATGCCGCCTCCCCCACCAATGTATACGTACCCTCCTCCCCAGTACCCTTATCCACCTTACAGTCCACCTCCACTGGTGTATTATAACTCCTTATTCATGGCCTGGTGGACCTTTGTGAAGGACAAGGATGCACCTAGATGCCCTTCTACCCCTCCTCCCCGGGATCCCCCTCAGGGTCCGGACCAGGCAGGACTCATTAATCCTCATACCACAGGGTCTTCTCGGGGTCACAAGGGGTCTTCTGATCAACACAAGGATGACCGCCACCCATTGACACAGGTTCCAGGCAGTGAACCGTCAGGGGACGAGTCCTACTCTTCCTCCTCTGATTCGTTGGAGTACTCCCGTGGCTCCTCTGGTGATCATGAACCTCTCAAGGAGACCACTAAGTCTCCTCCTGGTGATCCCGCTTTCCTTGACTGATGCACCACATACAATCCCTTATGGGATGGGAGACCGAGGAACTCAACTCGGAGCACCGCCGTCTGGCTATTTACCTCCAGAAAAAGGAGACCCTCCCTTTTGTGGTACCACTGATCATCGATTCTTATGATGATGTGACCGAAGTGGTGTGGACTTCACCCCTCAACCATCCCGACCATGGCCAAAAAGGCGGATTGCCTCTACCATGCACCAGTGGACAAGGACTTCTTTGGTGAACACTTCATGGCGGATTCAGTGGTCATGATTCTGGCTCAAGACCATACTAAGAAACTCAAACACCTCAGCACCCACCCTCCAGACAGGGAATCCCGTTAACTGGACTAGGTGTATTCCTCTACCACTCTGGCCATCCGAACTCAGAACTATTTGGCCCATATGGAGCAGTATCCAAATGCCATTTGGGACCAGGTAAGGGATCTGGTTCAATCCCTTCCTGAAGATGCCACTAAAACACAGTTAGCCCAACTCTTTAAATCCAGTTTGGACATAGGCAGACATGTGCTGAGGGCAGCATACGACACTGTTGATGCTTCTGGGCATGGGGCAGCAGCAGGGATCTGCATTCGCCACCATTTGTGACTCAGGGTGTCTGGTTTCACCCCAATGTTCAGGCCAGAATCATGGATGTGCCTTTCTGGGGTCCTGTTTTGTTTGAGGAAGATAACTAGGATATCCTTTCTCGCCTTCAGGAATCTGCAAGGCCCTGAGGTCTGTACATTCTTTTTTTTTTTTTTTCTTTAGCTGTGTGGTCCCCGTCACCTCTTCCCGCCGACTGGCAATGGGGACACATAGACTTTTACAGTTTTCTCCTTGCCCCGAGGCCCTGGCACGTGGCTGTGCGAGCATGTAGAGGCATGCTACGCACCCTGTGGCACCAGCTCAGCCTGCTACACCTCCCGTAACCTTTTGCCACCCCATCTCCGCCTACGCCACCCACCGGACCTCCACCCGGTGAGAGCGAAACTACAGGGGGGCGCCAACCCACCCTCTGGAGAGGAGAGCTACCCATCGGCATGCTCAATCCTGCTTCGCCCTCCCCCCACGCTGGCACCCTGATGACCTGAGGTCATTCCCGAACCTGGGTCACTGGCGTAGCACGAGGTAAGCTGTCCAGCATCTCAACCCTCAGCGCCACCGGCCGGCTAGGTCAGTACATTCTATGTACCGCTCACAGTCGCAGCCTCCTCAACGCCAGTCCTTTTGCTGGTCCTCTTGGCAACTCCCAAGTGTCAGCAGTTGAAAGGCCCCTTCAAGTACAAAGCCAATACCCCACCAGTTGGGGGATCTGCTCCTAGGACCCCCAGAGTGCCCACAGCTGCTCTGCCCACCAACAGCACCTCTGCTTGACTCCTTGCCTGACACCCCCCCCCCCGCGTAGGCCTTAGGGAGGCAGTCAGGGGTCGGTTCTCCCCATACCTGAATGGATGGCGCACAGTAACCTCAGATCAATGGGTGATTCAGATCATCGAAAGGGGTAATACCTTCCAGTTTCTGGACACCCCTCCAGAAAACCCTCCCTCACCCTCCCATTACCCTTGGGACTGCATTGTTCTAA
Organism: Neoceratodus forsteri; assembly: GCA_016271365.2. NCBI lineage: Eukaryota > Metazoa > Chordata > Ceratodontiformes > Ceratodontidae > Neoceratodus > Neoceratodus forsteri. Next base: position 675,293,199 of record CM057450.1, on the reverse strand, counting down.
TCCGAGAAGAGATCAAGGCTGTCCTGTGCAAAAGGGCCATAGAGCCCATCCCCCTGAGCCAAAGAGAGAAAGGGTTCTACTCCCACTTTTTCCTAGTTCGCGTTCCCCAAAATGACGGAGGATCTGAGACAAATTCTGGACCTTGGTCACCTGAACCTCTACATAGAGTACAAACAATTCAGAATGGTGAGATTTCAGGGTCTGTTGTTCCTACTTCTCCAGAGGGACTAGCTCTGTTCTCTGGATATGCAGGATGTCTACCTCCATATCCTGGTTTTCCCTGCCCACCTACACTTCTGTTTTCAGGGGGACCGCTTTCAGTTCCACGCCCTCCCTTTTGGCCTCTCCTTGGCACCTCAGGTGTTTACCAAAGCCTGGCAGTGGTAGCTGCGGCTCTAAGGATGCAAGGCTTTTATGTTCCCATATCTGGATGACTGACTGCTCACAGCCCCCTCCAGGACCCTGTTGTTACAAACCCTGGTAAGCACCTTTCAGCTATTCCAGACCCTATGGATCACAATCAACCTGCCAGAGCCTTGCCTCTCAGTTGGAGGTATCCCGCACATTCTTGCGAGGTATCCTGCATTTGAAGCCTCTCATTCGGGACCCCCGTCCCTCCATGGCACCTTCTTTTTATGTTGGAAAAGCTCACTCTGTCTCCCTTTGAGCCAGCTGCAAATTGCGAACTGCACTTTCTGTCGTGGAAAGCAATATTTTTAGTTGCTGTTACCTCAGCTTGGAGGATCTCTGAGCTTCGGGCTTTGATGTGTAAAGAGCCTTATTCAGTTTTTCACAAAGACATGGTGACTTTGTGCACTAATTCTAAGCTTCTTCCGAAGGTGGTGTCTGAATTCACGATAAACCAATTCATCCACCTAACTATATGTTTCCCTGAATATTCTAATTGGAGGAGGCCTTATTGCATACCTTGGATGTTCACAGGGTGCTGTGTTTATTACAGGAGTCGCACCCGACCAGTTCACAAGACTGATCAGTTATTTGTTTCATTCACCCCCAAGAGAGAAGGGGCTCCTGTTTTGAAACGGTGCTTGTCTAAATGGTTGGCAAATTGCATTGTGTACTGTTACCATAAGTATGACAAACCCTTACCTGGGGCAGTCAAAGGTCACTCCAGCAGGGGTATGGCCGCCTCTACTGCCTCCTTTAGAAATGTGTCTACTGCGGACATCTGTGCAGCTGCCACTTGGAGTTCAGTTCACACCTTTCCACTATTACAGCTTGGACATTCATTCCAGGTGTAGGGCCAATTTCGGCCTGGCTGTCCTTCAGGGCCTTCTTTTTTGAACAGCCTTCTGTTGTCTGTTTGCCTCCTCCCAGCTGACTTTCGGTTAGTTCCAGTTACTGATTGGGACTCAGTCCTACCGGTATTGCGTGCTGCAAGATCCCCCTCAAAGTGAGAGTACAGTTACGTAAGAACTTATCGTAACAGTAGATCTCTGAAAGGAGCTTTTGCAGCAGGTGCTACTTTCCCTCCCCCTTCCCCCTGTTGCTGCTTCTCCTTTGCATTAGCTATTCTTTTCCTTGGCTCTGAGCAATTGCCTCGGTTCTCCTTTACTTATTTGCACACTGGGCTCTCCAGAGGGAGAACTGAGGTAGGTCTGGGGGACTGCCCCTTTTATACCATAGGTGGGCATCAACATGCTGATGTCAATGGGGACAGTCCCCTGCTGTAGACTGCTAGCTAGAAGTTTTTCATGGGGTCCTGGTGCCTGGCGGCTTCAGTCCTACGGGTGTTGCCTGCCGCAGAAGCTCCTCTGGAAAATCTGCTGTTACAGTGAGTTCTTACGTAACTTTACTTTCCCCAGTTTCCACCCAGTTCTGAGGTTATCATTGAGTTCTGCAAGTTTTTATTGTTCAGAGTGTTCCTGAATTTTGATTTTTTTATTCGGTTCTGAGTACTCTCATTTACATTTAATGCTAGCCACTGGTATAACCATTGCAATCTGATGAATCTTTTCAGACTGTGGAATGACTCCTGGATGCTGTTTAAGGGCAACTGCAGCAAATTGCTAGAATGAAACAGATTGGTAGTAAACGTTTCAGTTGTATCCCCACAGTTCTGTTTCTTGCACAAAAGTTATTTTTATTTGTTCTATTTTTTATTCTTTTATTTTAATATCTGGATTTTCCTGAGCACACAGGACCCACCCCTATCCTTTTAGTTGTTTCCCCACAGTTCTGTTTCTTTCACAGGAGGTTTCCTTTCTGTTTGTTTTTTTTTATTCTTTCAACAGCCCGCTTTTCTTGGGACCCACCCAGGTTACGGACCTTCCTATTCCCAAGTTTCCCTACTACAATTATTTCTAGCAGCAACTGCTTTGGTGTTGGTCCAGGTCTCCCCTTCTGGCATCTAGATTTTTCTTGTAAGATTTACCCAGGTATGCTCCATCTTCCTCTTCTTCTCTTTTGGACCCTGGGCCAGTCTTTAACTTCTGAATGACAAGGGCAACTGGGGCCGCAGTTTTTATTATTGCAGCCTGTTGGTATTACAGGACAGTGACCACATTCCCCCTCAGTCCACCCCAATTTTTTTCTCTCCCAGGCACCCTTATTTAGTTTCAGTTTAGCCTTCCCTTAAATTTTATTTATTTATTTTTTTTGTGTCACATTTTGTTTCGGCCAAAAACAAACACCCCCTTTATTTATTTGTCACTCACCAGACTTTGTAGCTCAGTAGTTTGTGTTTACATTCATTTGGCTGCTTTTCAGTAACTGCTGAGTCGTTACATTATGTCTGTGCCTGCCGGATTTTTTTTTTAAATCTTTTTTGTAGTTTTCATCGATGGCTGTTGACTGTTTTTGGCTGTCACAGGTCTGTGCCATGTCCAACCCTTCGTTTTCTGGTGGCATGTCATCTTTTTTTTTTTTTTTGATTAGCCGTTTGTGTTTGAAAGGGGTCTGACCGTCTCACTGTTGCCGCTGTAGCCAGCAGTCGTCCTCATGCCTTCTCTCCGCTCCATTCTTTTCTTGTCCATTGACCCCTCGGATGTTCCCATGACCTGCTGCTCACTCTTCCGAAGTAGTGACTCCTGCTCCCGATGCTGCAAAGTCTCTCTCCAGTCCCTCCATGTGCAGCAGTCTCACAAGAGCAGGGACAAGAGAGGCGCGCACACTTGATCACCAGGGAATTTAATGTAGGTGCAAACACTGGACCACCAAGGATGACGGGAGCTGGAGGGAGTCAAAAAAAGTGCAGATAGTCAATGGCAATGTGCCACAGAAGGTGCTGTATAGCACTTTCCTACTGTGCTGTGAGGTGCTCAGTGCATGAGGGATTGTCCCTTAAGGGGGTTCAGAATTTGCCAGGGGGCTAAAAATAGTGCAAATTGCTCAATCCCCCCACCGAATTTTAAGCCATGACAGCATTACCAGATCCAGCTATAGTAGTGTAGCACCAGCTACCCCCTTGTGCCAGGCAAGAAAAGCAGTTTCAGTTCCAAAAATATGTGTGCAGTGGGGCCGCTTGTGATGCTGGTGACTTGGACTCACATCCTTAGCCCAGAACGCTAGTAGGGTCAACAGGAGGGGAGGAATCGGCTTCCCATAGGATGCTGTCTGTGGGGGAAGGGAGGTAATGACTCTTATTGCCTTACTACTGCCTGGGTGACCACAAGCGGCAGCGTGTAGTCTGGACGGTCTTGCAAGTGGAATGGATGCATGCATGCATGCATGCATGGTGCATTGGCACACTGACACACACACGCACATACTTGCATTGCTTTGCCCTCTGAGGTAGGACTGAGGAGAAAAGGATCACTTTTAGCAGGTGACACTGCCATGCCCACTGGCTGTCCAGTTGGGGTGCCCAGACCTGAGCTGCTCCTCCCCTAATCATGACTCCTCCTCATGGGGTTTGTCAAGACTCGAGGAGCTTACAGTCCCCCATTGCAGACTGGGGGATTAGAGACCCAACTTAAGTATGAACACACCCAGGGATACAAGGAAACACACTTAGGATACAAGGGGAAAGGAGGGAGAAGCGATTTGTGTCTTGTGGCAGCCCCTTCAGAGATGCAGCCAGCCAGATCCGCTGAGGACCAGCTGAAGAAGGTCCACAGAGGGTCACAAGGTCTGCTAGGAAAAGAATGGGAAAGAAGGAAACTTGTTGCATTTTATTTAGAAAATGTTGCCCCCAGTCTAACAAAGTCCTGAATTCATCCGCTGAAGCTTTTTGGGGGGCCCCTTTGCTTCTGGGGCTCTGTGTGGATGCACAGTTCACACTGTTCTAAGGCTGGCTCTGAAACAAACGCAAACTAGGAACTGCATCTTTTTTGGCGCTTGCTGTGTGATAAGATTGGTGAAAGAGGCCTGAGAGCAGTGCGGTGGTGCTAACATTGACACTGTGAAGGCTGAAATGCAAATACACGAGAGGTCTGGTTTCAAGCCAGTTGTGCTGTACTTTCAGTGAAAGACAGTGAAGACAGCTACTGTACCCCACAATATAATTACTACTCGCCCTGATCCAGACTGCTTGACAGCGCTATTCATCGACTTCAGTTGGCGTAAAGATACTGCTGGTACTTGTTTCTTTTCTCCCACATGAACTGGACTGGCCGTGTTGCATCTGTTCTCAGGTCATGATATACTGGCTTCCACTGGAGGTTTTACCTGTTTAGAAACTCTGTTGCTGATAGGTTTATACTGTAGAAGGCAAGATCCTTACTGCCTCGCTCTATCATACCAGCTGGAGCTTACCCATTGGTATGTAGAAGTAGGCTGCTGGTTAACTAGGATCTGCAGCTTATCCATTAGGTAGGGAAATGGGCTGACTGGGTGAGCCAGGCGGTCCTTAGCTGCCGTCAAATTCTATGTTTCTATGTGACAGATCATCTCTTGTGGGTAACAATTCTAGTTTGTTGACTGTTCTCCAGGGTTTGTTTGTAAACCTTTTTGGGGGGGATGCAAAGATGCAAAGGTTTTAGTTACCTATTGGGTAACAGCAAACAGTAACAGAGGGATCCCTCTGCTGATGCAGTAACCTGCGAAATCGGTCAGGGTTCTTGTCTGTAACCCGGTCTGATGGACGGTTTGTTGTGTTAGACTTTTTCATTAAAGCCTTTCTGAACTGACAGCTGAGTAGTGCCGGTGTTTGTCTTGCCTCTACTTGTAGGGTCAGGGTTTTATTTAACTCTAAAAATTGATTAGCGTTTCGCTCATAAAAGTGCTAAAACATTGTGAAAATGCATAGCACTTGCCTCACTGTGTTTAACGAACATAACACTTCCAGAAAACCTGTATGAATGCTTTCTGTACAGTTAGTATTGCCCCAAGAAAAATACTGCTAATCAATTATTTAATACCCTGAGGGTGCACTTTTATTTATGTTTGTATGTATGTATTTACCTATAGGGTGCAGTTTTATTTATGTATGTATGTATTTACCTATAAGATGCAATTTTATTTATTTATGTATGTATGTGTGTATTTATCTATAGAGTGCGGTTTTATTTATGTATTTACTTATAGGGTGCAGTTTTAGTTATGTATGTATGTATTTACCTATAGAGTGCAGTTTTATTTATGTGTGTATGTATTTACATATAGGGTGCAGTTTTATTTATGTATGTATGTATGTATTTACCTATAGGGTGCAGTTTTATTTATTTATTTATTTATGTATGTGTGCATTTACCTATAGAGTGCAGTCTTATTTATGTATTTACCTATAGGGTGCAGTTTTAGTTATTTATGTATGTATGTATTTACCTATAGAGTGCAGTTTTATTTATGTATGTATGTATGTATTTACCTATAGGGTGCAGTTTTAGTTATTTATGTATGTATGTATTTACCTATAGAGTGCACTTTTATTTATGTATGTATTGATCTATAGGGTGCAGTTTTATTTATGTATGTATGTATGTATGTATTTACCGATAGGGTGCAGTTTAATTTATGTATGTATGTATTTACCTATAGAGTGCAGTTTTATTTATGCATGTATGTACGTATGTATTTACCTATAGGGTGCAGTTTTATTTATGTATGTACGTATGTATTTACCTATAGGGTGCAGTTTTATTTATGTATGTACGTATGTATTTACCTATAGGGTGCAGTTTTATTTATGTATGTATGTATTTATCTATAGGGTGCAGTTTTATTTATGTATGTATGTATGTATGTGTGTATTTACCTATAGAGTGCAGTTGTATTTATGTATGTATTTACCTATAGAGTGCAGTTGTATTTATGTATGTATTTACCTATAGAGTGCAGTTTTATTTATGTATGTATGTATGTATGTATTTACCTATAGGGTGCAGTTTTATTTATCTGTGTATGTATATATTTTTCATGGAGCTTTCTCTCTCCTTGGCCATGGTAGTCAGGAATATAGCCTGGTCCCAGGGATAAACTCTGTTCAGGCCTGTTGAGCCCCATACCACCCCTTACCTAGGACCTGTGGCCTTAGCCTGCTGTCTCCCATGGCTTCCCCTCTGGTAGGGGCTCGGGAGAAGGGCTGTTTTATCCACCTTCTCCCACCCCCACCCACCCCAAAGCAGTGCACTGGTATGAATTAGGCTTCAGTGTCGACAGGCAGTAGGGCCCAGGAAAGTCCAGGAACCCCAGCCATCATATCTTCAGTACCTGGGTTTTCTCCCTGGTTTCTCCCCATCTTCCCTCCTCGCCTGGCATGGGAGGAGTCTTCTGATAGCCTCACCTGCATGCTGAGTCATCAAAGGAAGGGAGCAAGCTCCCACAGCTCATTGCAGGAGTGACGGTGGCTTTGGGTGCCTGACGCCATCCCCTGTGATGGCAGCACGCTGCTGAGCGGCAGCTGTTCTGTTCTGGCGTGCCTCCTGATGCGGTCTCCTTCGCTTGCTTCTGAATTTGAGTCACCTGCATGGCGGCATGATGCACTGCCACTAGGCCATTACATAGAAATATAAATGGCAAAAAAAGAACCGTGGTCCATACAGTCTACCCAAATTCCCTACTTAGTCCTTCAGGGTCCTAGCCCTCCCCATCGCCCCTTCTCCTCACCAATTATGATGCCCCCAAGCAGCCACCATACCCTTCATTCTATCCCAGCCATGCTTAAAACCACTAACAGTTTTCACACCACCAGATCAGCTGGCAGCCTGTTCTGTGGCTCACCACCCTTTCTGTAAAATAGTACTTCCTCACGCCCCTTGTGAACCCCTCTCCTGTTAACTTCCGCTCATGACCACATGATCATGAGCTGGTGTTCAGGTTAAATAGTTCCCCTCAATTCACCCTATTAATTCCTTTTAGGAATTTGAAGGTCTCTCGTATCTGCCCTCTCCCTTCTGGTCTCCAGCGAGTACATGTTCAGTGCCTTGAGTCGCTCCTCCTAGGCCATGCCCTGCTGGCCTGGAATCATTTTTCTTACCCTGTTCTGTACTGTCTCGAGCCTGTACCTCTACTTCCTGAGCTGAAGACTTTAGAAATGGGCACAGAATATAAGAGTGCATTTCCAGCACTGGTCATTTGAGTCTGGAGATGTTTTGAAATCTATATTAAGGGTGTATAAATTGGGTTTTGCCTTAGCCTTTGTCAGGTGTGACGCAGTTCATTGAAGCACTGTATGTTTTTGTCAATTAAGGATGCGCATAAAATATAAAGGTGTGCTGGTATAATCACCTTTTACTACAGCACACACCTCAGTCACAGACATCTAGAGGGGTTTCCTGGATGCCAAGAAACCCTCTCCCATCTTGCTTCCAATATGTATTTTTTTTTGTTGTTTTTGTGTTGGCCCGGTACCCCACCCCCTGCCCATACCAGGCAGAGGCTTTGGCCTCCCGCCCCGCACGCCGCCCCTCCATACCCAGGCTTAGCCCCCCCAGGGTGGGGCTCCAAGGAACACGGTCATTACCCCTGACTTGCCCCCCAGGATGGGACTGTGGGACCTTCCCCAGTGGACATGAGTCTTCAGCGGGTTGTTGGAGGAGGCAGGGACATCATCTGCTGGGCCGTTTTTTTGTATGCTGCTTTCCCCTGGGGGTGGGACGTTCAATGACGGTCAGCGAGCACACCTGATGTTTGTCCCGCCTCCAGTCTTGTGTGGAGCCGGTTTCCGTGGATCCCTCAGCCTCCACCAGGGGCCACTGATGTACCAGGCACTCACCCCCCCCCCCCCGAGAAGGAGAGCCGCCACTGAGGTGCTCAATCCTTCTCCACCTGGCCCTCCATCTCCCGGGTCCGTTCCCGAACCTGGGATGTCAGCGTCACAAGTGGATGCCTTGCTGCTGCTCCAATATGTTTTCTTAAGGTGTTTTTGAACACCAGGACTAAATTACTGATGTTTTTTTTTTTTTTTTTTTGTTTGTGTAACCCCCTCCCCCCTGTTTCCAAATCCTAGCTACACCCTGGTATGTAACATGTCAAATGAATGGCTTCCAACTTGCAGCCTTGTTGAAAGGGGGCATTATATTTAGATGGAAGTATGCTGTGGTAAAGAATGGAAAGGAAACCAACACAAATGTGTTTTAAATTGATTTACATTCCAGGGACTGTTTAAGAAACTTAAAAGAAAAAAAACAGTTCTTGTCTGATTTAGTGCCTCTATGGTTTACACTGTGCGAGTTCTGTGCTGGCTTTTGATGTCTCTGATTAGAGGCCAGCATCATATACTGGGATGTCAGCAAACAAAGTGGGGTCCTGCTGTATCTCCCCTTTGTTTCATTTGACAGTCTGAGAGTTTGTTTGGTTGGGGGTTTTGGGAGAGTTACAAGGAGTCAGAAGAAAAGCGGCCCCTACAGCTATTTTCCATCAGCTTGTGAACAGGAGGTGGTTGGATTTCAGATCATCATCACCAGTTGGTTTCAACTGGTTTAGCAGGACATTAGCATAGTAATAAAGGCCAGATTAAAAGCAAGGCAGGTACTCTACAGTTATAAATACTGTAGCAGGGCATGGGGCAGTTTTAGGGTCTGGTCATTAGGTGGTTCTGGGTGAAGGGAAACAGAAGTTACGGAAAGTGTCACATGCTGTAATGTTCTGGCTGGCACTTAAGGAGGTGTGGGATGGGGGGGTGACGAGAGTGTATGCACTGGTTTTTCAAGGTTACATTGACAGGCGAGTTAATTGTCAAGAATCGATAATGTTTCCTTTCTTTTTTTTAATGTTTGTAAAACTTTGACTTGAAACAAGTACTTGTTAGTTGGGAGGGAGGCATGGAGGGAAGGAGGGAGTGGGTAACAACACTAGTCACGAAGTGTCATCATAGTTTAAGTCGGGATATGAAATCAGGAAGCCCAGTACTGCTGAGGCTGCACAACTAAGACTTCTTTTTTTTTTTACCATGAGAAAATGTTGAATTTCAGGGTGTCTACTGGGATGCCCCCAACACCCTGCTGATTTAACAGCAGGGGTTTCAGTGATTCCTGTGGAGTGACCTTCTAGGATTAACAGGTGGTGCTGCAGAAAAGTTAATAAGCATCCTTTTAAAGTACAACTCTGGAGTATCTTAAGTTTTTTTTTGTTTGGTCTCTGGCTTGCCCCATCCTCCAAGACATGCGTCTGTCCACCGGCGTTCACCATGAAGTTTTCCCCTCAGAGCTGGCCATTGGGGGAGCCACCTTGTAACTCCCCGAATGGTGCCACATGGTTAGTCCGGTGGCAGAGTGCCTTGGTAGCTGCGTGGAGTTTTGACGGGAACAGGCATCATCCTTCCACGGCTGGAGTCCTGTTTCCCTGTTTTTGGGAGGTATGGTGTGCAGTGTTGTAACGGCATAAGCACCCACATCTGACACACCTGGACCCTTTAAGCCTCCGCCAGTGGTCGGTCAAGCACCGAGTGCTTCTCCACCCTCTCCATGGAGGAGGGGAGCAGTCCATCAGACACTTGATCCTCCTCCTTGCGGCCTCCCCACCCCCCCGACGCCCGAGTTCGCACCCGATCCCAGGTTGTTGGCATGTCGGCAGGTAAGACACAGTGCCATAGTCTTCCGTGCCACCAGCCGCCTGGAGAATTTTAAGTTTAATATCACATCTGTTGTCAAATATATATGTATGTATATGTGTGTGTGTGTATGTATGTGTATATATATATGTTGTGTGTATATATATATATATATATATATATATATGTATGTATATATATATATATAATAATATGTGTGTGTGTGTGTATATATGTATACACACACACACACACATATATATATATATATATATATATGTGTATACACACACACATAGATATGGCTAACACACTGTTTAGGAAAGAAAGACAGCTACTGGCTCATCCCATTCGTTCCCTACCAACTCAAGAAGTAATGTTACAAGAAGAAGCAGAATTAGCGTTTATCATACACATTGTATCCCAAAGTGTTTTACAAGTAATAAGAGCCTGGTGGTAAAGTGACTGTAAATGTATAGTGGCAGCTATTTCACACGCCAACACCCACACACAGCCTTGGACAATTGCGTGACCTGGTTTCATGGGCAGTGAGTGGAATGTTGGCCAACACACTGTGAAAATCCCCACCTCTTGCAAAAAGTGCATTGGGTTCTTTTACTTCCACCTGGGCACCCACCAGGACAGTACCAGAGATTGGCAGAAGGGGCCTCGGTTTAATGTCATCTCTGAGGGCGGCACACCCAAACAGTACTGTACAGCATCCCCTTAATACTGCAGCAGGTGTCAGTGTTTATGGAATGAGCCTGACCTCACCCTTCTGGCCAGAGGTGGGTGTGCTACAAACTGAGTTATACTGGCACCCAACTCAAGGGATACCCTGTCAGGGTCCTTCTCCAATTACAGTTTGAGTTTTTAAAAACTACAGTTCTAGCTGGGCCGGTGGCACTGAGGGTTGAAGTGCTGGAAACCACACCTGTCGCTATGCCGGCAACCTGGGTTCAGGAACAACCTCGGGTTATCGGGTAGCGGGATTGAGCGTGCCGTCAGGCTGCTTTCCTCTCATGGGGGTGGGTTATTGACCCTCCCGTAGTACCGTCCCCAGGGGTGGAGTTCTGGTGGGGATAGCGTAGGCAGGCAGGATGGCAATGCGGTGGGAAGAGGGGCTGAGCTGATTTCCGGTGTGCATGCGTCTCCATGCACACGCATGGCCTGTGCGGGGCCGGGGCTGGAGAACCCCCCAAAAAACATAAAAATCTAAATAATAATAAAAACAAAAACTGAAAACTACAGGCCTCAGGTGCATGTATCCTCCCCCAGATTTCATACCCTGACTTCTATTTAGTACGGCAGATCTGTTGATGAAGGTTGAAGGCCCTGTACACAGTCACAATTTACTGGTGTGAAGTGTATGAAATGACCACATTGCACCACTGTTCTTATTTGCATCCCTTTGTGACATACACAAAGGGGTTGAAAACCTTTCCCTGCACTGTCGCAATATTCAGTGTGACAACACAGGGAAAGGGGTGGGGGCTTGCATGCCAGGGATGCACCACTGACCCCTGGGGTACTGTGGGAAGCAGTTCTACAGGAATGGTGCAGGTGTGCTGCATTTCCCTTATGACTAGATGTGGGATAGAGACCGATGAGGGACCATTGTAAAACAAGCCACTCTAAATGAAGTGGGACTAGGGCAGGGGTTCCAACTTCAACCTAGTTTTACTGCTGGTAGAGCAGAAGGAGAATAAATTGCTTGCTCAGTATCACATGGCAAGTTAGTGACTTTGGCAGGTTTTGAACCTGGATCATCTCATTCACTGTTAAACCACTGAACCCCATTACCTTTCTTTCATTTGAAACTTTAAACTGAGCACCTTCTGTTTGCCTCTGGCAGTTGTCCAGGTAGATAGTGCAAGATTCCATGACAGTGTTGTAGTGGAGAATAATCCTTGGTGTCCTTGCAAAAATTTTACCCTCACTCCCACTGTTAGAGGTTTGCCCTGGGGGGGATTGTTGTTGGACCATACTAGCTGCCTCATTTTGCATACAGTCACTCTGCCACAGGTGTCAGTGAACTACTTGCTTCTGAAAATGCCTTGCAGCCTGCCTGTCAGCGCAGCAGTAACACTAGTGCTCGTGATGCCGGAGACCCACATTCGGGAATGAGCAAGGATGGTTGGTGGCTGGCCATGGGAGGAGGATCGAGCATTGCAGGAGATGCTCTCCTCCTCTGGGGAGGGAAGGCGGCCAGCTCTGCCACAGTACTGCCAGCTGGGTGACCACAGCTAGCAGTGCAGTTGGGAGTCGCTCTTGTGTGGGATGACGTTGGCTAGTGCAGCGCCACACATCCTTGTGTGCACGTGTGCTCCTGCACCCTTGCCACAGATGTCCCAGGGGATGGAAGAAGATGCAAAAAATGCCTTGGCCAGCAGGATGACACAACCACCCATGGGCCCTGCACCTGGCTACCCAGGCACAACCTCAACATACTGTATCCATTTTGTGGTGGAGCTTGGGGTCCCTGTACTGCCCCTGCCAGAGGGGGTTAAGCTCTAGGGGGACTCTTGGAGGTACGGATAAGTCATGGGGGATGCCAGGGTGATGGGGCTGTGGAGTAAGGATATGTCCTGGGGGACACCAGGATGATGGGGCTATGGAGTAAGGGTACATCCTGGAGGACACCAGAGTGATGGGGCTAGGGCGGTAAGGTAAGGATATGTCCTGGGGGATGCCAGAGTGATGGGGTTGTGGGATGAGGATACGTCCTGGGGGACACCAGGATGATGGGGCTAGGGCGGTAAGGATAACTCCTGGGGGACGCCAGAGTGATGGGGCTAGGCAGTAAAGATAAGTCCTGGGGGACGCCAGGGTGATGGGGCTATGGGGTAAGGGTACATCCTAGGGGACACCAGGGTGATGGGCCCTTGGTTAGTGACAAAATGACCGTTACGATATCTTAAAAACGTAAAAGTTGCGCCGTCCCATAGACTTTAATGACGGGTCTTTAGTCAGCTCCCAAGACCGGGAAGTGGAAGGGATCGGCTGAGAACACATTTACAATCTCTTCCACTCTTAAATATGGAATAGAATTTTTATCAAAGATAGCCAGACAGGGTGCCGCTGAGGTAAGGGTGGTGCAGATCTGTTTTTAAATAACTTGGGGAATCTCTTTAAGCAATGAAAATATATATTTCCACACTGGAGACTCAATTCAAAGTGCATTAAAAATATAACTAGCTACACAAAGTTTAACCAGCTGTAGACTACAGCCTTTAAGTTGGCTGCATGATGTGGCGCAGTGATGAAGTATAAGGTTTTATATGTTAAGATAAGTATAACTGCTGTTGATGGGGGTGGGGGAAGGGACCAATGTGAAGCTATAGGTTTCCTTTATTCTCTTCATGATTTTTGGTAAATTTTATTTATTTTTTTAAACCAGGAGTCTCACACTAAGCTGAAGCTTGTTTACAGGTGCGCCCTGGCAACACTGTATGTAATCTATACCCAGGTTGCCCCTGAAAAAGGTTCAGTACTGTCTCAGTGGAGTCACCCGATCACCAAAACTCAAATAAATAAACATAAGGAAGTTAAGTGACTTGCTCAGGGTCATGCAGTATGCGAGTGGGGGCTGTGGGATTCAAACCCCGGTCTCCAGGTTTGCAGCTCAGAGCCTTAAACCACTGCGCTATAATGCCTCCATCCTGAATAGTAACCGATAGTAGGTTGCGGTAATCTCCCTTCCTAATTCTCTGTTGTGTATAACACCATGTTATCGTTTATCGTTCTATTAATAATCATAACTGTTCCCCCGTTCCTAGTGTAACACAATATAAAGTGATATGATGCTGAATATCAAATATGTGTAAGCAGTGGCTTGAGTAGCCACTCTGTGTACCTACTGCTTTATATGAGCGTGTTGTTGTTATTGTTCAAACAAAAAAATAATAAACATAAATTTAAAAAAATATATATAAAATTCCTTTTTATTTAGCGATCGGAGTATGATGTTTGCATAGCCTTAAAGCTGTCACCTTTCACAAGCATCACATTTGATGAAACAGAAACTATGAGAATAAATAATCCTCATGCTATATAATGAACTGTTTCACTAGACATCCTATCAACTGTGTGAACTGCACACAATGCTTGTTTCCACATAAAAAAGCAGAGTCTGTTTAGAGCTGGGTAAAACCACTCTGAGGTCTGCGTTAGGATTGTTACAGTTTCAGATCCCTAAAGACTGATTTTTCCCGCCTGAATCCAAGCTGCAATTCGTGTGTGTGTGTATGTTTTTACATAACAGTAGCATAGTGTATGGCATGTAAAAATCATGTAGTGCATCACAATAGATTCCAGTACGTTAGTTTAGTTGACCTGGAAAGGGGAGGCTAGGAAATACTTATTGTTTTCTCTCCTAAGCTGGTCTCCGGGCTTCCTTACTCCTGGGCTGTACCTCCTGATGCTAATACGTAGGCAGGAATCAGACCTCTGCAGCAGGGGACATCCACCAGACCTCCACTTCCTGTCTTCCTCAGTTTACATCCTACCTTCAGACTGGCAGGTACTCTGCAAGCAGAGTCACCATGTGGCAGAGCTGAAGACAGCAGACTGTAAGTCAATTAATTTCTTTTTTTTTTTGATTTCTGAGGAATCACAGCTGTTTTTCAGCGCTCCCGTGAGGGTTCCAGTCTCAGCCTTGCATGCTGCACAGACTGGCCCCAGTTCAACGCAGTGTTTTTTTTCCCGCAATTTTGGGCTCAACCCAGGAAACCTAGGATTCTGCCCTTGTGTGATTTGTCCGATTGGGGGATGGAAACAGCACTAGAGTGCTTAGTGAAGATTTTCTCCTCCTCTGACGACAGCCCCGTGTATTTCCCGTCGACAGGCGGCATCCCGATTGCTTCAGTCGCTCGTCGACAATGAGCCTGCAGCACTTCTATAGCAGCTCATCGATGTCCTGGGAGTTCTCATCAATGACCGCTGCGGGGCACGAGGAGCACTATTAAGGACTATCTCGAATGGCGAGTATCTCGAACGGCCCCAGTCACTCGTCGACGGTGGGACTGCAGAACTGTTGTGGGGCGCAAGGAGTGCTAATACAGTACTAGGTGTCTCGTTGACGGCTGGAATTCTGACAGCCTCAGCAACTCATCGATGGTGGGACTGCAGCGCTAGATTGGTGGCTCATTGATGCTCAGGAAATTATCATCGGCGAGTACCATGGTACAGGAGGAGCATCCATGCAAAGCTTTTGCTCAGTGCTATGCAGTCCCCCAACAACAGCAAGACTTATTGCACAGCGGGATTCTTGGATAGTCTCTACAAAATATATATGCTGATCTCAGAAAGCTCAATATTTTGCCCTTAAAAGGCCAGATCTCAGAAAGCTCGATATTTTGCCCTTAAAGGGCCAGATCTCAGAAAGCTCGATATTTTGCCCTTAAAGGGCCAGCACTGCCTTAACAGTACAAAGTTCAGTATTTTGCCCTTAAAGGGCTAGCGCAATTCATCAGTTCGTGGCTGCTTTAACAGCACAAAGTTCAGTATTTTGCCCTGAAAGGGCCAACACAATTCATTGCAGCTTCAGCAGCATAGAATCAGGAAACCTCCCGGGGCCAAGAGGAGTAGGCCCCCTTTTTGCCATCATGACCTCTCTCAAACCTTCCATTCCAGGGGCCAGCAACTCCGGGACGGCTTGCCCTACTACTGATCACCTTGATGGTCCACTTGGCCTAAAATGTGAGAGGACCATGCTTCTAATCTCTTTCACTAGGTCGCTTGCCTAATATGTTATAAGGCAGCGTCTGTGAATGTCGAGGCCTCGAAGGAGGCAGCCCCTTCCTTGACTCAGAATGATTGCCACAGACAGACAGGCCTGAGCGAGTGGCAACCTCCAGGTCCGAGAGAGCAGCAGCCACTGGGAGACCTAACAGTCCACAGCCCCTCTCTGGTCTCCAGGCTTCTTCGACAGGTAAAATAGGGCCGTTGCTCTGGACCCTGCATGCTTCACGGGCAGCCTCCAGGAGCACCAGATGGAAGACCTCACAAAAACACAAAGAAGGAGGACCTTATCCCCGTCGTCATCGCACAAGAAAGAGGACCTTATCCCCGTCCACATCTGCAGGGGAGCAGTTGTCCTCACATTACTCTGATACTCAGTCGAATCGCTGTCCAGAATCTTGGACCTGGAAGGCGTAGTCTTTTTCTTAAACGAGGTCACAGTCAAGATTTACCTCGGATCTGCCCCAGAGGCTCCCACCCAGATGATAGTTTTTTTTGCCGGCAGCTGCCACCAGACCGACCTCAGCCTTCCTTATTCCTCCAGCCATAGGGAACTTCTAAAGGAGGAATGGCAAGGTCCAGCACACACCTATCCAGTGACTCTCCAAGTTTCTCAGGTTTGGCAAGAAACAATCGGAAAAGTGGTCAGACTGCCCCAGAATTGACCCTCCAATTTCAAACCTGACCAAGAAATCAATCATCCCAGCTGAAGGAGGGGCTTCTCTCAGGGACCCAATGCATAATAAAGGGGATGCCTCACTCAACTAGGCCCTCCAAGCATCAGGGCCCCAGTATTAGCCTTTTCATTTCCTGTGGGCCCAGAGAGGAACAGGCCTATTTTTTAGCAACTACAGTTCTTGGGTTTGGCTTCGGCTTATGCAGCAGATGTATAAGGGAATGCGGTCAGGTGCGCTGGTCGCACTATGTTTTTTCTAACCTCGGCTCGCTGCAACCTCTGATTTCAGGCCTGGCAAGCAGTCACCCCCTGCAAGAGCCAGTTGATTAATGTACCCAATGAAGGTAATCTCCTGTTTGGCTGAGCCATGAAGGAGGTAGTGAGGGATTCCGGGGAGATAGCCAAGGTGCACATGCCACTTCAAGTCCCAGATGCTTTTTTTCATTACCAAGGTTACCTTAAGGGTTAAAACACTAACTTCTTTGGGGGGGATGCTATCCAGGCACATCCTCCAGTAGGGGGCAGGTTTTTAATAAACTCTCCACGAATGGGCCCAAACCAAGTCGGACAGAGAGGTCATAGATATTATCAGCATGGGTTACCTAATCATATCTCTCAACCACCAGCCTCATAAATCAGGGACAAGGCTTAAAAAAATCAGGGACAAAGGACCAAAATCAGGGACACATCTTCAAAATTAGAGATATCCACCCAGAAAGCTGGTAGAATATGGGGCTTAGTGCAAAATGCATTTTCTAAAGAAGAACAAGTCTGTAACTTTAATGCTTGACATTGTTTTGTGCTTACAGTCCTCACTGTTTAGCCACAAAAATACAAATTTTAGGAGGGACAGAGTAAAATTTTGAGGCAAAATCAGGGGCATCCCTGAAAATCAGGGACACTTGAGAGATATGTACCTAATACAAGCCCCCACTACCACAGGTGGTGCACCCTTCTTCTCTGGCAACCCATCTGAAAGATGGGAAATGCTATAGGCCATTACAGAGTTTCTGCAAATGGGCTAGTTCCCTTGCAAAGGTCAATTGGAGGGGTTTTTCTCCCTATTTTTCATCATCCCAAAATGCACAGGGGGACTTAGGCCAGTCCTAGATCTCGAATTCTCAAATAGTCTTGTCTGCAGCAGACCCTTCAAGGTGGAAACCTTGTCATCAATCATCAGAGAGTCGCAAAAAGTGCAGAGAAGGGCTCCCAGGAAGGCTACTTGGACCTACAGTGTCACTGTACTCTGATCCAGGTTAAGTCCTCTTTGAAGGAAATCCAGAACATTTTGCGCCGGCCTGATGGTGCAGAGGCACTATGCCTTACCTCACGCTACGCCGGTGACCCGGGTTCGGGAATGACCTCGGATCATCAAAGTGCCAGCATGGGGAGGACAGAGCTGGATCGAGCCGCCTAACTGCAGCTCTCATCTCCGGGGGTGGTTGTCTCCCCCTTCCCGTAGTTCTGCTGCCACTGGGTGGAGGTCTGGGGGTGGCAAGCCGAGAGGGCATCTCGGAATGCGGCGTGTGTGTGCCTCCAGAAGCACATGTGCGTGCCTGAGAAGGGGCAGGGTGAAAAAAACGGGGAAGGGGGAAAGCACTAAAAACTGTCAATTAAAAAAAAAAAAAGAAATCCAGAATGTCTGCCACTATAAATGTGTAGGTTCTGAATGACTTATTCCTCCAGCGGAAGAAGCATTTTCAGATGTGGTGGTATGCTGCTTTGTTTGTGGAATCCTTGGGTGACTTGAGCAGGTGGCAGTGACTTTGTCAAGTAACTGCACTGTGCAAGTTAGCGTCATTTAAGAGAGAGTTAGTTGAATATTACTGCCATTAGTTGAATATTACTGAAGACTGGGATGTCTGGCTGGGCTTTGGAATAGAAGATCCAGCTGTTGTAGTAGCAAAATGTGAGAAACCATAGATGTCTCAACCAGTACAGCATGAGTAGGATAACTCTGGCACTGTCTAGGATTAGCTTATGGATCACCCTGTGCACAGTTATAAGGGGTGGGAAAGCCCAAGTGCTGAAGTCCAACCAGTTCAGGCTGAAGGCACGTGTCACTGCTGCCTATTGGTCCCTGTGCCATGAACAGAAGGTGAGAACTTCGTGGTTGTTAATTGGTGCAAATAGATCTATGTATGGACAGAGTTGGGACTGCATGATATTGTGGAATACTTCTTGGTGAAGACACCACTCACCTGGTAGAACAGCATTCCTGCTTAACTGGTCTGTTGTCATGTTTAACCTTCCCTCGAGGAATACTGCTGAGTTGATGCCTCTCCGCTCTGGTGAAAAGAAGTAGGGCCTCTTTTAGAGGATTGCTGCTGCTTGTTTTGGAAGGCCACAACCGCTCTGGTTTTGCTGACCACCAAAATCAACATCCTTCTGAGCCGCCTGGTGAAGTGCAGAAGTGCTGAGTGGACTGCCTGTAGTTCCAGACCATTGATGTGGGTTGTTCTGTCCGAAAATGTCCATCAGTCCTGCACTGTGCGACTCCTGGCATAGACTCCTCAGCCCCACTGGCTGGCATCTTGTAAATAGGTAATTGTGGCTGGGGTGATAGACAGGGACTTCCCTGAGGAGGTTCTCCTTGAGTAGCCACCACTACATGGATACTTTGTTTCTGACAGGATCCAAGTCTGATTCGGGTCCCTTGTTTTCTGTCTCCAGTTGTAAAAGATTAGTGTCCTGAGGTATAGGGCAGCCCCCGGGACTACCACTAGGTAGGATAACATGTTTTCATTCCGCTCTGACCCAAGGTCCTGTGGTACTTGAGTAAATGTTGAATCCGAGTCGGGAGTCTGACCACCTGGTCTTTGGATAGTTCAACAACCTTGTGTCCATATCCAAGTGGGCTGCCAGGTGATCTGTGGACTGGGACTGATGGAGGGAGGTCTTCTTATGGTTCACCACCCAGTCAGAGGTTTCCGTTGTCCTGAGCGTGTGGCAAGCTACCTGGGATGCCTCCAGTCAGGATGGAGCCCTGATCAGTATGTCATCCAGATAGGGTTACAGATGGATCCTCTGCTCCTGGATGTTGCACCACCAGGACTGATGGTACCTTTGTGAATACCACTGGTGCCAAGGGCAGTTTGAAAGGGAGAGTGCTCTCAGTCTGTGGCAAATCTGAGATACTGGTGGTGGCATGGCCTTTACAGGAATGTTGAGATATGCATCCCTGAGATCTATGGAACAGAGATAGTCTCACAGAAATATTTCTGTCATGATGGAGGCGAGGGATTCCATCTTGAACCATTAATGTTTGGCAAACTGGTTTACGTATTTTAGATCTAGTATCTGTGTCCTACCCACTGACTTTACGGTCACCATGAAGAATGTGGAATGACTATATATATATATATATATATATATATATAGTATATATATATATATATGCCAAAGCACCATTCCTCTGATAATACTCTCCAGGTAGCTCCCATGTGGTGCATCATGTTCTGCTGAGATGGCGACACTTGGATGGCAAAGAATCTGGAAGAAGGTTGTTTTGTGAATTCCAAAAGATAACCAGACTTGATTTCTGTATGTTATTTTTGTGCAGAGGAAAGATGGGAAGCTTTTCTGAAGCAGCCGTGCATAAGGGGTCTTTGTTGATCAGAGACAATTTGTTTGATAGTTTGAGGAACGAGTTGATTTTCTTTGCTGGGAAGTACATGTGCTCTGTGTGGAAGAACCTGCCATGGTTGGAGTCAGAGTCCGAAGGCTCAATTTATTTGCCATCGTGGGTTGACCCAGTGGTGGGAGGAGTTCCTACAGCTGTCCCTGATTTGGATTGTGCCTCCTCTTGAGGGTGCTGGTCCTGAGAGGTGGCTGGGTCCTGTTCACATTCACTGGAGGAGCTGCTGGTTTTCTGACTGGGAGAGGTGCTGGCTGGAGTCTCCCTTGCACCACCTTTGCAGAAGGAGCCTGCCACAGAAGGGCCCAGATTCTTAACATATTGAAGGTAATGTGTGCCATGTGCCTTGCTGTTGTCCACCACCACCACCACCACCACCACCACCACAGTGCCCATGTCCTTTTGCAGTACAGTCCTGGTGTCTGATGAGGGTCTGGGGCATAGAGAGTGCTGCCAGATGAGTGGAGGGAGAAGAGGGCTAAAACCGGGGCTGGGGACTTGAGGCAACCACAGATCAAGGTGCAGAACTCCTTTGAACAGCCAAAAAAAAAAAAGGCAAATCCTACTTTAACCCTGGTGCAGTAGCAAGGCTGTTACTGTGCAGCAGTACTCGGGCTAGCTATTCCTGCGCGCCGACTCCAGGTCCAAAGAGATGGTGGCTTTCTTGCTTCTACAGTGACTGATCCAGCGGCGAAAACGGTAGCTGAGCAATTGAGAAATGGCAGCACCCACACACCAGACATCTCCCAACAGGGAGGGCATGGCAGGCAAAGGAAAGAGAAATAGAAGGAGAAGAGAAAACGACCAAACAGCTAGCCTACACTAAACTTCCTCAGTGCTTGAACCGTCCCTGTCCTACTCCCTGCAAGGAAGAAGACAGATTGGAGCTGGAGCTGCGGTGGCTCCAATAGGACACCAGATGGGGTGCCTTTTTTTCATTTTTGGTATGCTTGCTTTCTGTCTCCATTTGCCCACAACAAGGGTCATCTTGCACTGGAGATAGATCTGGGATTAATGATCACAGATACTTTGAAGGCAGCGGCATAGTGAAAGAAAGCTGTGGGAAAGGCAGCTAGGATGCTGCAGTGTCTAGGTAGGGGGATCACTAGCAGAAGGAGGAAGGGAAGGAAGTGATAATGTTCCTGTGCAGATCACTGGTCCAGCCTTGCTTGGAGTACAATGTACAGTTTTGGAATCTGCACGTATAGAAAGTTGGGGACAGACTAGAGGTGGTGCAGAGTAGGGCTGCTGAGATCCAGGAGTAACGGGAGAGAGTATGAGGAATGCCTGGAGGATCTGAACATATATACCCTGGAGGATAGGAAAAAATGAGGGACATTCCTCCAAGGAATCAATAGAGTGGACACTAGTGACTTGTTCACAAACAGTAGTAATACTTATAACCGAGAAAACTGGCGGAGGGGAGGGGGCTTAAAAAAAAATGTCACAAAGTACCTTTTTACTGAAGGAGTAATGGCAGAATGAAGCAAATTTCCAGACAAGGTCATATTCGCTGAGTTGGTGGTGGTGGTGGTGGGGACGTTCAAAATGGGATAGGACAGGCATATGAGTAAAGTGAAGTTGGGTACAGTGGGGGGAGCCGGGAAGAACAGTGGGACTGACAGAGGCTTCGTCCATTAGAGAGGCAGGGAAAGGTAGACTGGATGGGGTGCTGGGCCTTTTTCTGCTGGTATTTTCTTTATTTCTGTGTTACTATAGCTACTCAAAAAAGTCCTCACCCCCTGGGAAAAAAAAAAAAATAATCTGATGTCTAAATTGTACAAAATGTGGATCTCTGAGGACAGCCCAAAGAGTCTTCTCACTGGTACAGAGAAAGCAGCGCATGAGCCAGTAGTGATTTCCTGCACCTTTATTTTTCTGTGGCCCTACCATATAAACAGTCACAAATCAGACCTCCAAAGTGGGCATCAGGGAAAGGAAGAATGGCAGGGGCAAGCTGTAGAAGAAGTGGGGAGAAAGCCTTTGGAGATGCAATCAGGGGCCTGAAGGAATTGTATAGTTTTTTTGCTCAGCCTGTCCTAGTCACTAAAATCAACAGCTGAACCTAGTTCCGTATCAGTCAGTTTGCATCTATGTTCTCCTCTCCGGAACAAGGCTGAACAGGAAGCATGTCCCAGCCCTTCTGTCCTGGACAATATTTACTAACTAACTAAACTAAACTATCACTGCCCATGTTTAGAGCCTGCAGCTTATTGCCAGGCTGTGTGGCCCCCGAACAGTTTGTGTTGTGCATTACTGGTCTGTTGGTCAGCACACTGTGCTGCGATGTGTAGGGGTGAAAGTTGACAGTTAAGAGCCACGAATAGTTCCTGGGTGTCAGCATTTCCTGACTAACCAGGAGCAGAAATTAAAAGAAAATGTGTTTTTTTGGGGGGAGGGTGTTTGGTATTAAAAAAAATAATAATTTGATGTGGCTGGCAAAATAGCTGTTGAAAATGGTGTCCACCTCAGAGATGATGGTATTTCCACACTTAAGAGTGGGGTTGGCAGTCTGTGAAGGGGTGAAGAACCCCTGCCAGAATTTGGTAGGGTTGTTTACATGCCTGCCAGTGTGAAAAGTAAAATTAATTGGCTTTAGCAGCCCTGCTGCTTTTGAAACAACTATTGCCACTAGCAGATTGCCAGCCAGTGAATGTAATTAGTTGACGGAGCAGATGATAGGGTTGCCATGCAATTCTGGGCTTTAGCTGCAAACCCACGAAGTGACTTCCTTTTTACCGTCATACAGAATATGTTTGTCTGAGAGGCGTTGACTGTTGAATGTAGTGAGCGCTGGTAATTTCCCGTCCGCTCACTTGGCCTAGGTAGAAAAGAGATGCTTGTTTATGGCCCAGCTACAGGAGTGCACATACCGTTGCCATGGAAACCACCCAAGTTTATTTTGGTCATTATTTCTACATTGTAAGAATGCACTGCAGCTCCTGTAGCTTGGCAGATCTTCCAAGATATGTACTGCAGACCCCAAGGGCCTTATTTTAGAAACAGGAATCGGTGCCAGAACAACTTACTAAATGATAAAACCCCAACAACAATATGTCAAGTCAGCTGCTCTGTCTTCAAAGATTTCTGTTTCGATAGGAGTCCTGATAATCCTTACTTGCAAACGTGTCCATAAATCTGTACTTCTTAGAGGTAGAAGTATATATTTTCTTTTTGTGGAAGGCCCTTTGATGCTGAACAGGATTGTCCAATCATGACTAGTGACTCTCTTTCTTGGGCTGCAAAGCTTACTATAAAATATTGATAAAAAAAAAAAAATAATTGGAACTTATGGAATGTGGGATATTGGTAGGTACTTTTTGGAGTGCCCACAAGTTCTTGGTATCCCTGCATTGACTCTTAAGATGTTGCATTTATCTTACTATAAGCATAAAAGTACCAGTCTTCTTACTTGAGATCAGAGGGCAAAATGCTGATTTTTATTTTTAAAACAGCTTGTAATGCTGTGGCAACAAGCTGTTAGAAAATATTAGACAATGCTGGTGTGAAGGTGCTAATTTGCCTTTGAAATCTGGAGATCGAAGCCTTCCTTGCATAATATGGTAGTGTTGCAGGAAGGTTTACCCCAGGTGACGCAGCAACTGTGGTTGCCGTGGCAGTGTGCGCGTGTGTGTGCGTGCGTGCGTGGGCAGACAAATAACAGGCTGCAGGTGAGTGGGCAGAAAGACAACACGGGCTGAGCAGATGGACACATCTGTTTGTGGAGAGACTGACTCAGCATCTAAGCAAGGGCTTTTCCTCATACACGCAGAACGCAATGCTGTTTAATTAATAAAAAGGTGTTTTACCACCACACTTTCGTAGAGAAGGCTTACGCATTAGAGTTTATTTAAACTTAGAGGGGGAAACCTTGACTTGTTGTACATCCGTTCTCTCTCTGATTCTACCAATGCGGGAAGACGTTACTGTGCCTGTCCTTCAGGTAATTATGTAATCAGAGTCCGATCTTATGTTCCTCTGTGAGAACTGCCTCAGATGTGTCATGAAGTCTCAGAGTAACTGAGTTTTAAACACAGGAGGTAGCTATTCGGCCATTCTTGCCTGTGCTGAAGTTAGACACCTCTCGAGGCTATAAAGCTCATCCCATTCCTCCGCTCTCTTTCCAAACCTTTCATACCCATAATATTGAATTTGCATATACACTAGAAGTGCTTCAAGATGTAGCTGTTTTGAAGAACAGGGGTGATAAAATGAATGTCAGATAAAATTCCACCAAGAATCTCCGGATCTTCTTCAAGGGTATATCCTTCATAGAGCCATAATACACTGGACGAGAGCTGACAGGCACTACGATTTCCTCCAGGAAGTTTTGCATTACTGGGGCTGTCCACCTGATGTAGGCTGGACCCACGTGTTCTAGGAAAAAAATGGTCCAGAAAAAAGGCACTAAATACAAAGGATAAAAAAAACCAGCAGCATTCGAGGAAAGTGCAGATTTACTATTACAGCACCACGCCGCCATGGATCACCGCCCCAGTGCAGTTCGAGGGAAGTGCAGATTTGCTATTACAGCACCACGCCACCATGGATCACCACCCCGGTGCAGTTTGAGGGAAGTGCAGATTTACTATTACAGCACCACGCCGCCATAGATCACCGCCCCAGTGCAGTTCGAGCGAAGTGCAGATTTACTATTACAGCACCACGCCGCCGTGGATCACCGCCCCAGCGCAGTTCGAGCGAAGTGCAGATTTACTATTACAGCACCACGCCGCCATGGATCACCTCCCCAGTGCAGTTCGAGGGAACTGCAGTTTTACTATTACAGCACCACGCCGCCATGGATGACCGCCCCAGTGCAGTTCGAGGGAAGTGCAGATTTACTATTACAGCACCACGCCACCATGGATCACAGCCCCAGTGCAGCTCGAGGGAAGTGCAGATTTACTATTACAGCACCACGCTGCCGTGGATCACCGCCACAGTGCAGTTCGAGGGAAGTGCAGATTTGCTATTACAGCTCCACGCCGCCATGGATCACCGCCCCAGTGCAGTTCGAGGGAAGTGCAGATTTGCTATTACAGCACCACACCGCCATGGATCACCACCCTAGAGCAGTTCGAGGGAAGTGCAGATTTACTATTACAGCACCACACCGCCATGGATCACCACCCAGAGCAGTTTGAGGGAAGTGCAGATTTACTATTACAGCACCGCGCTGCCATGGATCACCACCTCAGTGCAGTTCGAGGGAAGTGCAGATTTACTATTACAGCACCACAGCCGCCATGGATCACCGCCCCAATGCAGTTCGAGGGAAGTGCAGATTTACTATTACAGCACCACGCCGCAATGGATCACCGCCCCAGTGTGGTTCGAGGGAAGTGCAGATTTACTATAGCAGCACCACGCCGCCGGGGATCTCCACCACAGTGCGGTTCGAGGGAAGTGCAGATTTACTATTACAGCACCACGCCGCTGTGGATGACCGCCCCAGTGCAGTTCGAGGGAAGTGCAGATTTACTATTACAGTACCACGCCGCCATGGATCACAGCCCCAGTGCAGTTCGAGGGAAGTGCAGATTTACTATTACAGCACCACGCTGTCATGGATCACCGCCCCAGTGCAGTTCGAGGGAAGTGCAGATTTACTATTACAGCACCACGCCGCCATGGATCACCACCCCAGTGCAGTTCGAGGGAAGTGCAGATTTGCTATTACAGCACCACGCTGCCATGGATCTCCGCCCCAGTGCAGTTCGAGGGAAGTGCAGATTTACTATTACAGCACCACGCCACCATGGATCACCCCCTCAGTGCAGTTCGAGGGAAGTGCAGATTTACTGTTACAGCACCACACCGCCATGGATCACTGCCCCAGTGCAGTTCGAGGGAATTCCAGATTTACTATTACAGCACCACGCCTCCATGGATCACTGCCCCAGTGCGGTTTGAGGGAAGCGCAGATTTGCTATTGCAGCACCACGCCGCCATGGATCTCCACCCCAGTGCGGTTTGAGGGAAGTGCAGATTTACTATTACAGCACTACGCCACCATGGATCACTGCCCCAGTGCGGTTTGAGGGAAGCGCAGATTTGCTATTGCAGCACCACGCCGCCATGGATCTCCACCCCAGTGCGGTTCGAGTGAAGTGCAGATTTACTATTACAGCACCACGCTGCCATGGATCACCACCTCAGTGCAGTTCGAGGGAAGTGCAGATTTACTATTACAGCACCACGCCTCCATGGATCACCGCCCCAGTGCAGTTCGAGGGAAGTGCAGATTTACTATTGCAACACCACGCCACCATGGATCTCCACCCCAGTGCGGTTCGAGGGAAGTGCAGATTTACTATTACAGCACCACGCCGCCATGAATCACCGCCGCAGTGCAGTTCGAGGGAAGTGCAGATTTACTATTACAGCACCGTGCCGCCATGGATCACCGCCCCAGTGCAGTTTGAGGGAAGTGCAGATTTGCTATTACAGCACCACACCGCCATGGATCACCACCCCAGAGCAGTTCGAGGGAAGTGCAGATTTACTATTACAGCACTGCGCTGCCATGGATCACCACCTCAGTGCAGTTCGAGGGAAGTGCAGATTTACTATTACAGCACCACGCCGCCATGGATCACTGCCCCAGTGCAGTTCGAGGGAAGTGCAGATTTACTATTACAGCACCACGCCTCCATGGATCACCGCCCCAGTGTGGTTCGAGGGAAGTGCAGATTTACTATTGCAGCACCACGCCGCCATGGATCTCCACCCCAGTGCGGTTCGAGGGAAGTGCAGATTTACTATTACAGCACCACGCCGCCATGGATCACCGCCCCAGTGCAGTTCGAGGGAACTGCAGACTTACTATTACAGCACCACGCCGCCATGGATCACCGCCCCAGTGCAGTTCGAGGGAAGTGCAGATTTACTATTACAGCACCACGCTGCCATGGATCACAGCCCCAGTGCAGTTCGAGGGAAGTGCAGATTTGCTATTACAGCAGCACGCCGCCATGGATCACCGCCCCAGTGCAGTTCGAGGGAAGTGCAGATTTGCTATTACAGCACCACACCGCCATGGATCACCACCCCAGAGCAGTTTGAGGGAAGTGCAGATTTACTATTACAGCACCACACCGCCATGGATCACAGCCCCAGAGCAGTTGGAGCGAAGTGCAGATTTACTATTACAGCACCACGCTGCCGTGGATCACCGCCCCAGTGCAGTTTGAGGGAAGTGCAGATTTGCTATTACAATACCATGCCGCCATGGATCACCGCCCCAGTGCAGTTCGAGGGAAGTGCAGATTTACTATTACAGTACCACGCCGCCATGGATCACCGCCCCAGTGCAGTTTGAGGGAAGTGCAGATTTACTATTACAGCACCACGCCTCCATGGATCACCGCCCCAGTGCAGTTCGAGGGAAGTGCAGATTTACTATTACAGCACCACGCTGCCATGGATCACCACCTCAGTGCAGTTCGAGGGAAGTGCAGATTTACTATTACAGCACCACGCGCCATGGATCACCACCCCAGTGCAGTTCGAGGGAAGTGCAGATTTACTATTACAGCACCACGCCTCCATGGATCACCGCCCCAGTGCAGTTCGAGGGAAGTGCAGATTTACTATTGCAACACCATGCCACCATGGATCTCCAACCCAGTGCGGTTCGAGGGAAGTGCAGATTTACTATTACAGCACCACGCCGCCATGAATCACCGCCGCAGTGCAGTTCGAGGGAAGTGCAGATTTACTATTACAGCACCACGCCGCCATGGATCACCGCCCCAGTGCAGTTCGAGGGAAGTGCAGATTTGCTATTACAGCACCACGCCGCCATGGATCACCACCCCAGTGCAGTTCGAGGGAAGTGCAGATTTACTATTACAGCACTCGCTGCCATGGATCACCACCTCAGTGCAGTTCGAGGGAAGTGCAGATTTACTATTACAGCACCACGCTCCATGGATCACTGCCCCAGTGCAGTTCGAGGGAAGTGCAGATTTACTATTACAGCACCACGCCTCCATGGATCACCGCCCCAGTGCGGTTGGAGGAAGTGCAGATTTACTATTGCAGCACCACGCCGCCAGTGGATCTCACCCAGTGCGGTTCGAGGAAGTGCAGATTTACTATTACAGCACCACCGCCGCCTGGATGACCGCCCCAGTGCAGTTCGAGGGAACTGCAGACTTACTATTACAGCACCACGCCGCCATGGATCACCGCCCCAGTGCAGTTCGAGGGAAGTGCAGATTTACTATTACAGCACCACGCCGCCATGGATCACAGCTTCAGTGCAGTTCGAGGGAAGTGCAGATTTGCGATTACAGCACTGCGCTGCCATGGATCACCGCCCAGTGCAGTTCGAGGGAAGTGCAGATTTACTATTACAGCACCGCGCTGCCATGGATCACTGCCCCAGTGCAGTTCGAGGGAAGTGCAGATTTACTATTACAGCACCACGCCGCCATGGATCACTGCCCCAGTGCAGTTCGAGGGAAGTGCAGATTTACTATTACAGCACCACGCCTCCATGGATCACCGCCCCAGTGTGGTTCGAGGGAAGTGCAGATTTACTATTGCAGCACCACGCCGCCATGGATCTCCACCCCAGTGCAGTTCGAGGGAAGTGCAGATTAACTATTACAGCACCACGCCGCCATGGATGACCGCCCCAGTGCAGTTCGAGGGAAGTGCAGATTTACTATTACAGCACCACGCCGCCATGGATCACCGCCCCAGTGCAGTTCGAGGGAAGTGCAGATTTACTATTACAGCACCACGCTGCCATGGATCACCGCCCCAGTGCAGTTCGAGGGAAGTGCAGATTTGCTATTACAGCAGCACGCCGCCATGGATCACCGCCCCAGTGCAGTTCGAGGGTGCGGATTTGCTATTACAGCACCACGCCGCCATGGATCACCAGCCCCAGTGCAGTTCGAGGGAAGTGCAGATTTACTATTACAGCACCACGCTGCCGTGGATCACCGCCCCAGTGCAGTTCGAGGGAAGTGCAGATTTGCTATTACAGCACCACGCCGCCATGGATCACCGCCCCAGTGCAGTTCGAGGGAAGTGTAGATTTACTATTACAGCACCACACCGCCGTGGATCACCACCCCAGAGCAGTTCGAGGGAAGTGCAGATTTACTATTACAGCACCACGCCGCCATGGATCACCCCCAGTGCAGTTCGAGGGAAGTGCAGATTTACTATTACAGCACCACGCCGCCATGGATCACCGCCCCAGTGCAGTTCGAGGGAAGTGCAGATTTACTATTACAGCACCACGCTGCCATGGATCTCGCACCCAGTGCAGTTCGAGGAGAGGTGCAGATTTACTCATTGCAGCACCATGCTGCCATGGATCTCCGCCCAGTGCAGTTTTGAGGGAAGTGCAGATTTGCTATTGCAGCACCACGCCGCCATGGATTCCTCACCCAGTGCAGTTCGAGGGAAGTGCTGATTTACTATTACAACTCCACGCCGCCATGTATCGCCACCCAGTGCAGTTGACGGGAAGTGCAGATTACTTGTTACAGCACCACGCCGCCTTGGCTATCACCGCCCTAGTGCAGTTCGAGGGAAGTGCAGATTTGCTATTACAGCACCACACCACCATGGATCTCCACCCCAGTGCAGTTTGAGGGAAGTGCAGATTTACTACTACAGCACCACACCGCCATGGATCACAGCCCCAGTGCAGTTCGAGGGAAGTGCAGATTTACTATTACAGCACCACGCTGCCATGGATCACCGCCCCAGTGCGGTTCGAGGGAAGTGCAGATTTACTGTTACAGCACCACGCTGCCATGGATCACCGCCACAATGCAGTCTGATGAAGTGCAGATTTGTTATTGCCAGCACCACTGCCATGGATCACGACCAGTGCAGTTCGAGGAAGCGTAGATTTATCATTACAGCACCACCCCGCCATGGATCACCACCCGAGAGCAGTTCAAGGAAGTGCAGATTTACTATTACAGCTTTACGGCGCTGCTATGGATCACCACCTCGGTGCAGCTCGAGGAAGTGCCAGATTTACTATTACAGCACCGCCGCTTATGGATCACTGCCCCAGTGCAGTTCGAGGAAGTGCAGATTTACTTATACAGCACCACAGCCGCCATGGATCATGGCCCGAGTAGCTCGAGGGAAGCAGATTTACTATTACAGCACCATGCCTCCATGGATCACCGCCCTAGTGTGGTTCGGGAGGGAGTGCAGATTTACTATTACAGCACCACCGCCATGGATCACTGCCCCAGTGCGGCTCGAGGAAGTGCAGATTTACTAT
Source organism: Neoceratodus forsteri (assembly GCA_016271365.2). NCBI lineage: Eukaryota > Metazoa > Chordata > Ceratodontiformes > Ceratodontidae > Neoceratodus > Neoceratodus forsteri. The sequence goes on along the minus strand of CM057450.1, from coordinate 675,262,982 downwards.
TACAGCACCACGCTGCCATGGATCACCTCCCAGTGCAGTTCGAGGGAACTGCAGATTTACTATTACAGCACCACGCCGTTGATCACCGCCCCAGTGCAGTTCAAGGAAGTGCAGATTTACTATTACAGCACCACGCCATGGATCACAGCCCCAGTGCAGTTCGAGTCGGCGTGATTTACTATTACAGCACCACGCCGCCATGGATCTGGCTCCTAGTGCAGTTCGAGGAAGTGCAGATTTGCTATTACAGCACCGCACGCTGTCTGGATTTCCGCCGCCCAGTGCAGTTCGCGAGAAAGTGCAGATTTTTTATTACAGCACCACTTCGCCATGGATCACTCTCAGTGCAGTTCGAGGAAGTGCGTGTTGCTATTACAGCACCACGCCGCCATGGATCACCGCCCCAGTGCTGTTTGAGGAAGTGCAGATTTACTATTGCGGCACCACGCTGCCATGGATCACTGCCCCAGTGCAGTTCGAGGAAGTGCAGATTTACTATTACAGCACCACGCCTCCATGGATCACCACCCCAGTGCGGTTTGAGGAAGTGAGATGGCATTACAGCACCACCGCCATGGATCACTGCCCCAGTGGGTTCGAGTGAAGTGCAGATTTGACTATTACAGCACCACGCCACCATGGATCACCGCCCCAGTGCGTTCAGGAAGTGATTTACTATTACAGCACCACGCCATGGATCACCGCCCCAGTGCAGTTCGAGCGGGTGGATTGCTATTACAGCACGCCGCCATGGATCACAGCCTCAGTGCAGTTCTCGAGCGGCGTAGAT